>CM061175.1:19825000-22225000 GCA_030763345.1 Mythimna separata
TTAAATCAAGATTCACACTTACAGAAAAAGACAGCTAGGTGTTCAACATCATTGATGAGATCTTTCAAAGTCTTCCTGTCGACGTTTTCAATGACATCAGGTTGGGAGTCGTGGAGTTCGAGTACCCATTTGAGGATTGCTTCTTCATGGGTCAGGTCACCTTCATAAATAGTCCTGAACTTGTGCCTGTAGAAAGCCAAAGCTGGTAATTCTGACAAGTCATACTCCTTGTCAATGCCTTCGTCAGATGTCTTGACGAAATCAATGTCCTTCTCTTCACATTCGTCGTCAATGTTTTCAAGCTCGCTCAGGATCTTCTGGGACTTCTTGTCACCTTCTTTGTCTGTAAAACAAGGTTGAGGGATTCTATCAATCAATCGTTATGGTAACAAATTAAGTACTATACGAGTAGATTTGCTATGAATTTAGATTTGCTATGAGCTACATCTGAAAATAATATACATCATAAAGTAACACGAACAAAGTTCAATGTCAGAAACAAAAAAAAATATTCTGAATAATAATAATAATATTTTTAATAAATTATCAAAATATCGTTCCTAATAAAGTAGTGTGTGCTAACAAAATTCGGAAAGAGTATTCAAATATCAATCTACAATATCAGATTTTTTCTAAAATAAATCAAATTCTGTGATATACTTACAGAAGAACACAACGACGTGGTCGTTCTCTTCTAAGATCTTCTCCAGCATCCTAGAGTTGACTTCCTCGATCTTGCCGGGGATTTCCAGAGTGTCTTCATCAGTCAACCAGGCAAGGACCTCGTCCTCATCCTCGATGTCTCCTAAAATTTAAAACATTTTATGTTTTGAAATAATTATTTCAAAGTTTTGAGTGCGACTAGCTTCTGCTCACGGCTTTGCCCTCGTGGTATTAGCACTTCCTACCGGAATTAAATATAACTAGCCAAAGACTATGTTAGTCTGATGTATAAACTATGTTACTGTAAAGTTTAATCAAAATCTTGCAATATTAAATGTATAAAGAATTTAAAATATTATTGCTTTATTCGCAGTTCAAAAAGGCTATTTACATTACTCTTATTCATGTGATAATATTCCAATGTCTTCGGTAGTTTGAGTCCCTAAAAATCCTTCAACGAATCCTTTTTCAGTGAACACAAAGTCGAACTGTTCAATAATTTTTCTGCATTATGTAAATTTTCGCCTTTCTCAAGTGAATTTAATTATTGGTACCTTAACTAATTCAAGAGTTGAAAAATAAGGAAATACACATTAATTAAGCTGTAAACTCACCCTTGTAAATAAGTGGGTCCTTGTTCCTGAAGAACACGAGTGTAGGGAAGGTCTTGATTCCGTACTTCTTAGCCAACGACAAGTCTTCAGTTGTAACGAAGATGATGCCGGTCTCGTCGAGCTCGTCGTCAATATTCTCCAGCTCGTCGAGGATAGTGTCGCATTCTTCACCATCTTCACAGTTGCCGCCTGGAAGAGTTTGAAGAAATTTCTTTATTTTTTCCATATGTCGTTTATGGTTGAAGTACTACACTGACCGTCACGTAAAATTAGATAACAATATTACATGTTACATGAGATTGTAATTCTCGAAATTAATGCATAAGTATGCATAAGTTTTTGGTACAATTTCGGAACTACTTTCTCTTATTCCCAGCTTGTACGCAAATGTCCTACAAGAAAATAAGTAAATATTCAGATTAAGTAATAAAAGTTGTAAATACTTACTGAAATACACCACTACATATTCGTGCTCCTCAATAAGTTCAATCAAGATCTCATCAGTAACTTCTTCAATGGTCGCACTGTTCTTCTGTTCAATCAGCCACTCCAGGACTTCATCTTCATTCATAAGATCTCCTTCGTATATGGCAGGGATGTTCTCTTCAAAGTATACAAGGGTTGGTAGATGGTCGATACCATACTCTTTAGCTTCGTTCTCATTGTCCATTCGTACGATAACGATGCCTTCCTTTTCAAGTTCATCATCGATGTTTTCTAGTTCGTTTAAGATTCTGATGTCTTGTTTGTCTTCTTTGTCATCTGGAATATTATGTTATGCGTGTGTTAATTTAGATATTATACACTTTTTTTTAACTTATTCTATTTAAGTTAAAATATAAATGGGAAAATCAGAGATGGATTGTGTGAGATTTGATACCGTAAAGGTTGATGCGGTAGAAAAAAACGTATTGCGCCGAAACTTAGAAAAATGGGAAAAGGGCTGTAAGATGATGATGATTCCATTTGATTAAAAAAAAAAACTATTCATCTTTATCAAGTTTAACTTTCTAAAATAAAATAATAGTCTGGACGATGATCAAAACAGCAACATAAAGACACAAAACAGTTATTTTGATATCCATAGCTTGTTTAAATTGCAGTGGGAAGTGCACCCACACTTCTCAATTGCTTTATAGGTTTACGTCAGAACTTACGTGAGCAACACACATTAACTATCTTAAATAATGACTATTTTCAGTCTTTAACATTAATTTAATTCAACTATATTTTATACTCACAGAAGATCACGGCCAAGTAAGGGGTGCTGATGATTAGTTTGTCCATCATTTCGTCCGTGACTTCGGGGATCTCGCTGTGACGCTTCTGGTGGAGCAACCACCCTAACAGTTCTTCTTCCTTGAGCAAGTCACCTTCATATACGTGAGGAATTCCCCTCTCGAAGAACACCATAGTGGGAATAGTCTCAATACCGTACTCCTTAGCCTCCTTGTCATCGTCAATCTTGACGAAAGCGATGTCGTTCTGGTCACACTCATCGTCGATGTTCTCCAGCTCAGCCAATATCTTCTGACTCTTCTTCTGGTCCTTGTCGTCTGTAATAAATTCGAAGAACTGTATTTCATTTATATGCCAGTTCTTGATAGAGTTCTGTACTGATTTATGAAATTCCCTATTTTTAGACGTGTGGCAATTTAAAAAACTGGCATTGTTTCAAGCTACACAGCCAATGTTAAGGTCGTACGTATAAAAATTAAAAAAGTACTTACAGAACAGGACAGCGACGTAATGCATTTTGTCGATGATGAGGTCAAGCATCTCGTCGGTGACATCTTCGATTTCGTCGCTCTCAGTCTGATGTCTAAGCCAGTCCAGAACCTTCTCCTCCTCTTCTAAGTTGCCCTCGTAGTAGGTCGGTATGCCCTTTTCAAAGTAAAGTAGCGTGGGTACCTTTTCAATACCGTATTCCTGAGCCTCGTCATCATTATCAATCTTCACAAACGCAATACCAAGTTGGTCACACTCATCATCAATATTCTCCAGTTCGTTTAATACCTTCTGTGATTTACGGTCGTTATTATCATCTGCAAGAGACATTAAAACATGGCCTTCACTAACAAATCTCAAGGGAAGTTTATGGTCTGTTTTTGCCAAGAATATAACTTACAAAACAACACGGCGACAGTTTTGCCATCTTTAATGAGACGGTCTAGCATTTCATCGGTGACATCTTCGATTTCGTCCTTCTCTAGTTGTTCGACGAGCCACTCTAGGATTTCTTCTTCATTCTCAAGGTCACCTGACAAAAGCAGACAAACGTTATTACCAAACCGCTGAACTGTATTAAGTAACCCAGCAAAATTGAAATATTCTTACCGTCGTAAACGTTAGGAATCTGTTTCTCGAAGTAGACGATGGATGGAACGTCATCGATACCGAAGTCCTTAGCCGCCTTGACGTCATCAATCTTGACGAACTGAATACCGTGGCGGTCGCAGTCATCATCTATCTTCTCAAGCTCAGCCAAAACCGTCATTGATTCTTCGTCGCCGTGGTCGTCTGGGAAAGATAAAATAAAGATATTTTTAAAGACTTTTTCAATGAGCACTTCTTGGAGGGATTATTTGGATCTACAGTTTGTAAAATTCAGAAAAATCTGAAGAAAGATACTCACAGAACAGTACGACAAGGTTGTCGACATTCCCGATTAAGGTATTCAAAGTCTTTGCTGTAACATCTTCAATGACATCCTCTTCATCACCGGTAGACTTGTTAGCAATCAACCACTCCAGTACATCCTCTTCTCTGCTTAGTTCACCTGAAATATACACGGACACTTGTTTGAAATTATCTTCTAAGAAATTTTAATTAATTGAAAGTCAAAAATAAATAGAATTCGAATACTCGTAAGCAAAAGTATTCTAAATTCGAATTCATCCCAAAATATAGGCAACAGACTTGCTAATATTGTAGTCTGGTCTTCGAAAAGTTTACCATCTGACATTAGCCTAAATCTCTATTACAATTCCAATCATATACAAAAGAAAGTGGTGAGACTTGACGTAAACCAGTAACCATCGTCATTAATACCATCCCGTTTCCGTGATGCGAGCGTCAGCAAAACGTAAAATATGAGTCACAAACCTTCATAGATAATAGGTATCTGATGCCTGTAGTACACCAGTCTTGGCAAGTCTCCAAGATTGTACTCCTCGGCAAGTTCCTCGTCGTGGATCTTCACGAAACCGATTCCGAGTTGGTCAGCCTCGTCGTCAATGTTTTCTAGCTCTTGGAGAGCCTTTGCACATTTCTTACATTCCGGCTTGTCTGTAACATGTTATATTCTGCTTTATTTTATGACTCGCCCAAATCTCTCTCTAGGTCATGCCTCGGACGTGAAGCGGTGCAGTTAAGTGCCTAATTATTGCCTTTAAATTTGGTTGTGTGTTAAAATTAAAAATTTAGTGTGCAAATAAAGCTTGTGTCGTGCAAAAACCTATTAGGTTTATGTGTGGTGGTGTCGCTTTGCCAAAAAATCTTATGTATATCTCTATAACTATTATTATAAGCGGAACTATATCGAGTGCGCACATCTAATGGGATTTTCAGAAACCATAGTGTTGAAAAAACTGGTAAATTGAATAAATGTCCTTGGGGTCTATACAAGATTGCCACAGCAGTATTAAGGGTATCTTATTTGTTACGCACGCTGTTGATGATGGGAACATTTGCATCATTTCACATGTTTATAAATAGGAAGGCATTGTAAACAACGATATTTGACGGCTTGCCGTAGATACGAGACTCTGCATCACATATTTAGGTCAAGGTCATCGTGTGATCTTGTTTTTAGTCTGCTTTTCTAACATACTCCATTATAACTTGGTAGTACGTATTAATTAATGGTGTACACAGTTTTGTTTTTCATAATTTTTACTGTCGTTAAGGGGAGAGAATGCTCATCTGACGCTGTAGTCGTGACATGTCGGTCCGTCAATCCGAGCTTGCTGGCAAGACGCAAATAGCACAGCCGAAATAGCTCGCCTCACGGCCCGATAATGCAAACGCGTTTTTGATTCTAATTTTCCCTTAGACCAGATATACGAACAATGTCTAAAAAGAAGCAGTAAGATTCCAGATAGGCTATCAATAATTGCGCAGAATTCAACAAATTAAAGAGTGTAACGTTAAGTTTTGGTTTGCCATGAATGCGAGTGTATCTGTAATAGTTAAAAATGATGAAATAATACTCGTTAGATTATGACGGTTGAATATAATTTGCTATATGAGTCACATCGTCTCAATATGTTGTATCTGAGCCAAAATTTTAATTAGCCGTATTCATCATCGATTGTTGATTTACACAACAGGGCCTTTATGAACTGCACCAATTAACAATAAAAATATCGATAGCGGTTCGAATATAAGCGAGAAGCACGTATAATGACATAAAGTACACAAATACTAGTCTACTAAGCGAGAAGAATTACAGCCAAGCTGACATTACAAGGAGACATGCCGCCAGCTGAGAATCTTACTTACTGTTTGACGGGCCGCAACTTTTGTGATCAGGACCTACGTCAAAAACACAATCAAAACACACTGCACAATATACAGACGCATGTTCGAACCTCCACTAACTATTACGATGTACACAACTGAGAGGAAGATTAACTACTCGACAGGGCTACGTCGAAAGAATTTACAGTACCACTTTGATTATACGATGGTTAGTTGAAAAATGGCTCGAATTTATCACAATTGCTAAGATACGATGACAAGAACACAGAATGAAACACTCCAATACTTACAGAAGAGAACGGCTACATAGTCTGTGTCCTCGATGATCTTCGACAGGATCTTTTGGTTGACTTCTTCTATCCGGTCAGGAAGGTCCATTGCTTCTAAACTCGTCAAGAAATCCAGGACACTCTCTTCGTCCATGAGATCTCCTAGAATTTACAATGTTCGATGGATCCGATTAGTATATTAGAATACCTACATTGTTGCAGATAGGTTACACACAAGACAAGATGCGGTGCGCGTGGGGAATTATGTGTATGTTAAAATTATTCTAAACTCGAGTTCTGTGACCGTTGGACATAAACCTCTCTTTATGTTTTTCCACTCCAGTTACCGGTTGTAATATAAATAAACCTATTTGAAAAATCGGTATGAAAGTCATTCTGAAAACCATGAGTAGATCGAGGACGTTGCAGAACAAATTGAAGATTTCAGGGAGATTAAATCACACCTTTTATAAATAGCTGAAATCCGGTATAAGAGCCCAGTTATAAATTTAACAATCAAGGGAAGTTCTCTTGAATCACCGTTTATAATTAGTTGTATAATAAAACGTCAGCTAACGTTCGCAGAAAGCTTTAGTGGCCCATTTAATTGGCCATTAATGTTTTACTTTATAATTTGCCTCATAATTTCTTTGAAGGTATCCTTAGCATTCAGGATTCGGGACAGACATTATTTAGACGAACTGAATATCAAACAATAATTAAATGTTCCCAGGACTGATTCACAATTAATTTTAGCCACATGATATGTTAAATGAAATGTGGTTTGCGTTTTGGGTCAACCACTTACAGCTGTAAAATATATTTCATATACAAAATATACTATGAAAATGAATTAACTGATTCATTGGATTCAACTTTTATTTTAGGCATTTGACCTCATCGTTCATTTAGACCACCCATTTAGTTTTGTCTGCGATATCGTAGAAATATGTTTTCAGAATAGTAGCCATAAATATTTTTTTTTGTCATTTGTAAATTATATTCCATGGTCAACTGGATAGCCTTTATTTTAGAACACACAGCGGCTTCAATTGCTTAGCTTGTACCATTTAAAAGCAGTGCTCCATTTCAATTTATTTAAGACGTTCGTTTAGTTCCCACGTATCGAAACTAAGAAAAAATATTCTTAAGACTAATCAAAATACTAGTTAACTCCCGAGCCAGGCCTCCGTCACTCCATGTACTTGCGCGCTATAAGTGCCTACCGCCCAGCCGAGCGGTCTCGGTCCGCTTGCGGTCCAAATTCAGTGCGGTTTTCGCAAGCGAAGCGCGCGCACGCCGTTCAATTTTAATAGTGCTGTTCGTTCGTACGCGTACCTATGATGCCTTGCTTGCTTTAGATGAGTGCAAATCAAGTAAAAGAAGGGATAAACACCTAACATTTTTCCATTTACCTGACAATGACGAAAGTACGTAAATTTATAAAAGAAATATTTTATAAACGATACAATTTTAAACTGTATTTAATTATAACTAAATTGTAACTACAAGTCAGAACATTCACAGTTCTCAATAACATAAACCCAAAAAGTCATGTTAATTTAATTTTATTGAAGAGGCAGCCCTGCGATTGCTGCGGGATCGCGCGGTGCGAAGCAATCACAACTGTACGCTTGAGTGTTAAGGCACATTTTAGCATGCAGTGGTTGCCGACGCGATGCAGTAGGCTATTATAGTAGTAGGTATTGTAATTTTTCTACTGAGTGAAGTATCTGTTACGTAGTAACTATTTAGTAATCTGTGCCCGAGCGTAGAATAAGAGTTCAGATCTTTGGTCAGGACCGAAGTGGGGGAGTTAATGCTAGAATCCTGAATGCACTCAAGGATTCAAGCAAGCCCAAAGAAAAACCAAAGAGTATTCTCTACTTTTCACATCTACTGCAAGATAATTGAAAGGAAGCCATGAGTGGCAAACAGCCACCGCGCACGGTGTTAGTCAGCCCCTGTCCCCAGGTACAGGGCACGAGATCTTGAATGTTGAAGTTGAAGTTTCAAATTCAAATCACCTTATGTATTCAGCTTTAGGCTTCAGCAATGGGGGTGCTCACCCGGCCCGGCGCTGACTAATAAGCACTTTTTTAAAGTTATGTGTCAAATATTAATAATAGTGACGGCCTGACCTTCGTATATGATCGGTTCCTTCTCACGGAAGTACGTGAGGGCGGGGAATTTCGTGATGCCATACTGCTTGGCCAGCCGCTTGTCGTTGATCTTGACGAAGTCCACTCCGAACGTGTCCGTGTCATCATCTATCTTTTCCAGTTCTTCTAGTACCTTGTCACACGTTACACAGCTTCTTGCATCTGTTTAAGAAAATGATTTATGAAGGATACCGAAATATTCTCTTTCGTAATAAGAAGCGCTTTCCGTTTTTTTTTCCCGTCATATAAATTTAAGTCTAAGAAAAATTGATATGTCTTAATTAATAAGTGGGAAGCAATAAAAATTAGTTATAAAATTTACAGTCGTATATACAGTCATATCCAACACGTTCCACCGATGCCAAAGTTTTCATGAAAAACGGAAACATGACGTTAAAAACCGTACAGACGTTTTGGCTAATTAATTAGAGAGGTATATAATGTAGCATTGACAATCGCCATCTATCGTGGGACATTATTATCAACTCATATTTATCATACTAATATTATACAGACGAATTTTTTTATGTATTTTTGTCACCTTTTGACCTATTATTTTCTTAATCGTCCTTGGTACTGGTATATAGATACTTTTTATCGGAGCATTATATTTCCTTGAGATAATTTTCGACAATCAGGCGGCTGAAGTCGCTGGTGATCCAAATAACTGTACTTATTTAAATAAAGTCCTTGCAACACAGTAGGTACCTATAAATTTTGTGACATATATACAGCATATTTGTAAAGATTGTGCATCATAATCATCACAGTCTAATCGAAAAATGTTGTGATCGCTCAAATTATGAAGTAGAAAATTTTGATCAATTCTGTATTTATTTAATGTTTAAAGAATGTGAAGTTATGAGAATTTGAGAACTGTAGTATAATTTTATTTATCAAGATAAAGTTAGAAGGTTGGCCTTTTTATAGAGTGAAACCCTGACTTTCTGAATTCATTCATTTAGACATACACATACCTACGATGTTACAGTCTGCGTCTTTGGCATATCTTTGGAACAAAAATACAAAATAACGTATATATCTGCCATCACAACGATTTAAATATAATGTTACATAAAAATTTGCTATTGCTATAAAACCTACTAATAACTATAAGATTTCTATCATATCATACCGTTTCCCATACAGTTTTATGTCTCAATAGTGGAAACAGACCATCCCAAATAGCATGTGGCAGATAAAATTTATTGCATAAGCTAAATACTTTACAAAAATAACGCGTTATATTCTTAGACTGAAAATATTAAAGTGCTGACTGATGTTACTAATCGTGTCTTAAATTTGGCTCTTGAAATCAGTTATGTCGAGCTTGATGGTGATTTAGTTTGTGTAGCCGATAGATGACTGACGTGCCCCGAACTAGGCGAAGGGATAAGAAACAGCTGTTACGTTACATTTCTGATTGTTCCGAAAATATCTGAAGCTATTAAATTAATCAAAATGTTCAATTCGAATTCTGATTTGATATCTTCTGATTTTGGTTTACAATAGTATTCAATGAAGTGTTGAAATTTTATCGTTTACATCGAAGTACTTGATATAAAGCAACAATTTCTCATCTGCCTCACATTGTCAATAACAATTCTGATTCAGAATCGAATTCAGTAGGTACTCACGTCATGATTATTCCCCAATGTTATTGTAATCCATTTGGACTACATTCAAGTTCTATGTTTGACAGGTATCTATTGTTTCTTTACTTTACGGCCGTTTGCGTCTGTTGTTGATTTTTACATGTGTGACGCAATAAATATCGTTAAACTTAGTACAAGAAAATAAACTCACAAGTATAGCGAACGAAGAAGTCGCAGTAGCTCCTAGTTTATATTTACGATTTACTGGCGTACGCTCGAGCCCACGTAATGTTCAATTCGTGGCCGATGTTGCTTTTAATTTAATAGCTTTTTGCCAGTTTTATGTTACCTCAAGAGCATGAACACATTTTAATAGTACAAGATCGTCCATGTAAGCAAATCATTTATCGGGTAATGAAATTATTTGACCAAGTATGTGATGATAGAAGTTTAGAATCTACGAAAGGTGTGCTTGTTCTCATTTGAACTCGTTGTTTATTTTTGTCTTATTAGAAGTGCAATTAGGCATCTGGCGTGCATAATAGTACGCTGTAAGGATTTTTGTTTGTCAAAAGTTAATGTTCAAAGCTCTATGCTTTGGCTCTATCATCTGTAGTGTATACATTCAATCAATATGCTAATTGCAGAATGCAGTTATTGCAAAGGAACTGTCTTAAAGACTAGAATCGCCAAAAATCAAATATACGTTCACAGTTTTTAATTTTATCTTCCAGTCGGCCAAAAAGAGCGTATAGGTAGCAGATTCTATAAAATTCAAAATACGTACATCAGCTTTCAAATGACGTGTTGCTATCGTTTGTGTCTTTTAATTTTAAGGGGCGAGGTCATTGCCATGTATTAGGCACTGTTCCAATCTCGGACAATCTAATGAGAAGTATTTTTATGCAGAATAAAAACAACTATTAAGCTATAGGTACACCACAACTATGCACCAGGACTGGCTAAGGAATCCAATATATAGCAGTATTTGAAACATTTAAGAACAATATCCCAATTTACTTCAGCCTGAAAACGGTCAAAGGCATCCAAGGCTGGTTTTAAAATGTGTCCGTGACGATTTATTTGAAAATCAATTTGTTTTCAACGCATCGAAGAAATAACTTATAAATAATGGACAAATAAGAAAGACAATGTATTACTGGCATACCATCAAACTGACGGCCTACAGTTGGTGCGCTAAAAGCAATAAAATATGTACACGGAAAAGTACTAGTCGGTGGGACGACGCCGAATAGTTGGCTAGTTACTAATATAATTATCTACTGTGTTGACACCGCGACACCCGGTGAATGGACTACAGAGCGATCAAATGAAATCAGTTAATTTCAGCGCAAAAGGAAAGCAATTATCAGAAAGCATAATAAATAATCTATTACCACCAGAAAAATGTACAGCTCCAATTTATAATAAACACAGCTGTTCATCCGTGACCTAACACAACAGAATGCATAATAAAATATTGAGTCATTATAGGTGTATGTACAGTAATAGTAATAATACTAGTGAACCTAATAATAACGCAGCCGAAGCTCTGTTGCAATGGCGCGTGAGTATGCAGGACATGCAAAACAATTACAACGCCTTCACACGTGATGAAGAACGACGAATATATTTAGTTCGTAATAAAATTCAAAATAAAAGCATAGAGACTTCAGAATTACTCGTGGACACATTTTCTAGAACTTTCAGATAATGCGCTTGGAAATGCTGTACCGTAGCAAAAGCCTTACTGAAATCCGCACACGTGAAATGTTTTGGAATTAGCCCAAAAGTACACAAACGGAGTCAGATACAGTCTAGGAGCTTTGAATTCGGCGAATTCGCTTTGATTGCAGTTGCTGTGCGGATTTCATTCATGAGTTCAAAATTAACTTCAAGATCTGGTGAAAAATAAACATCCGGAACAGCGCAATTGGGTCATGCCAACGATTTTTAGAAACGAATCCATACTCGATCGATATAGTATTTTTTTCTCTGTAATGTTTACATTATAGTCATCATTATCTACCCTTACCTATACTAATCTAGCACTCTGTCAGTGACTTCGTTAACGAGAATGTTTTCATAAAAGCTTTAAGACCCACTCAAATCGTATATTGAGGATAGCTTTGAAAAACGAATAATGACAAAGTTACTATTACTCATCCAAGAACCATGGGCGATACGAAAGGAACCATATATGAAGCGTGAGCCCACCAAATCAGACGAGATCACTTTGAATAAATCTGTATTTAATTAACTAAAATATATAAACTAATTTTTGTGAAGAATCCATGGGTTATTTTGCTATGAAAGTTTTTCTCTTGCCATAAATAAACTATGTATAATCCTTTAAATGAATGCTGCTATAATATTATGCCCGCGCGGTGGATTATGGCCCATTCCCTCTCCAAGAGAGGAGGTCTGAGTCCATGCAGTGGGAACATTATAAGGCCGATAATGGTAAATGGTTATTTGACATCTTATACTAGTCAACCGACTTCAAAAAGTAGGAGGTTATAATATAATTATGTTCGGCTGTATACGTATTCTTTTTTTTTCGCTGATTTTTCAATGGATCCATTATGTGGACCAATTTTGAATATTGATTGCGTGTACTTTCGGTTTCATGCCATAGAAATTTTGTCATGATACTGACGATACGATGAATTTCGGAGATATGAAACAGAACTCCTCAATAGAATCAAAGCAGAATCTGTGTCGAAAAGTAAAATTATTGTTGATACGTGTAGTCGATGATTGACGAAATTAAAATAACCCTGTAGGTAAATGATCTGATGATGAAGTCGTAGATCACTGGGATTCTGAAATAAATTAATGCGTCTCAACCGTGTTTAAGTTTATTAGAATTGTCAGGAGATGCACTTTGACTATACGGTGCCATTGAACTAATGTAATGAGTTATCCGAAAAGCGGAAGTTATGCAAATAAACTCCGTAATAAAACAAATTTTAATGTATCCTAGCAATTAACATAAGTCTTCTATACATTGGTATGCATACACTGTCAAATAACCACACTATAAAATACAAAGGATTTGTAATAAAATAATTTGTATATTATCATAAGTAAAATAATATCTTCTGTCACTAAATTATTGAGATTCCATTCCATTTCAACATGTCTACGTAACATACCGTCTATTTTAGATTCTGGACTATTTAGTTCAGTATCTTCAGGTTTTTGTTTATGTTCCTGAACATATACACAATTTGTCACTGTGTGAAATATTTATTTTGAATGTGCTTCAGATGTAGATATTCAGTTTAATTTTAAATTTACTGTTACTAACCCATTCTAAAGGATTCTGCAAATGTTATTAAAAATATGTATTACGTTTATTCAATTTTTTCTATCATTTTTTTTGTTTCAATAGACTTAAGTTAGTAGGTTTATCTACTTAGCAAATTTTCTCTGAATCTAAAGTAAATTTTGAAATTAGTCGAAACAGTTTTCGTGACCCTAGAACGCAAATGGACACAGGGGTGCTAGTCAGTAAAAGTCTTATATTCCCTCATTATTAAAAGAGTTAATGACACCCCACCTCAAAAATAAAATGTCTAAAATCTTATTTTTGAGGTGTGACGTAAACAAAAAGAATAAATTATCATAGTGTTGTTTGTAAAGACAAATCCTATTCCTTACCCGTAACATTTGTCCATCAAAAGTTCATTCAATAATGTTCTTTTCATCATCCTAAATAGCAATAACTCACTTAGCACTTTAGAATCTAATCAATATTTCTATGTAAACATTGTCTAGATGGATGTTTACATCTATATAATGTTAACATATAAATATTGTTATATATTTCTTACAATTTGCAATTTAAAGAGTTGATTTATCCAAATCCTCAATTTCCTCAATAAATTCCAGTTCCATGAAGTTAATTTAAATCATATCCAAACGGTTTTCATAAATTTAAAGCGTATTATAAATCATCAAATGTTAATTTCCTTGAAATCCTAGAATACTCATTTTTGCTTATAATAAGATATAGATATTTAAAAACCAATCAATCTGCCGAGCCTTTCTTTAACCTATCAATACCCGCGAAACGAGACACAATAGTAAAACAATAACAGCGCGGTCCAATGAGACCGGTCGGGGATTCATGAATTAACTGTCTTAAGTTTGGCTTCCAGTGTATAACAACTGGATGCAGCTGAGTATCTGTAGGTATTTTACATGCGTCTTCCTATATGACCTCTCTAATTTAGTATTTAGGTAACACGACATATCTCTTGGTAAGACTGTCGTCAGATTCTGACATATTTCCCACAAACTTCTATATCTCCGAACTCTTTTTCGAGACAAAACGTAGAAATTACTGCATTTAGCTCTATGCAAATTTTCTCTTTTTCTTCTTCTTTCTCCCTCGTCTGTGTAAGAATGTTCATAATTGGAGCATGGCTTTCAGACATTTTTTCTTTAATTTTTAATATTTTAGTCAAAAAGCTAAAGATTTTTTTATTATAAAATGATAAATACTATAAAAATCAAAACTTTGTTTCGCTCCATAAAATAATTAATAATGGTTTTGTAGTTATTAGATGTTGATTCACCGTCGACATCATAACCACGTGACAATTAGCTTCTCCCTCTCTCGGTGAATCGAGAAATGTGAGACTTGTACCGATTAAAATCTGCTTGTGTTCATTCAGTTACCTTTTGCATTCCAGGACTACTGTAACTCTTTCGAATAATCCATCTGACTACGACCACGTGGCCTGATCATTATATTTAGGCATTTACATTTTTGCAACACACGTTTACGTTTACAGTTTCATTTCTGACTGGACTAACTTAAATATAGCTTTTTATAAGTTTTTATTTGTGAACATACATCAGAGTGACGCGAACACCGACCCCGTTCGTATATCTTTAGTTATTTCGGAGTCTACTGATTCATATGGTGAGGAGAAACAAATGCGTAAGAAATTCTCAATGACGTGACAGCGTTAATTGGCAGAATGTCTGTTTCGTTCAGGGTAAGATTTCTGTGCGGACCGATTGCATAAGGCTACATGACAATGACAATGTCATGTCTAGTTAGAATATGAAAAAACAAATCTGCGAATTTTTATAAGAATCTGTAAACCGAAGACAAAAACAAGAGTTTAGAAGATCATTTCATGTCTGTGTTTTCACTTATTAGCGTCTGCCAGTGGCTACTCTTGCGTGAATATAGAAAATTATTCCAAGCTCCTCGAAAGAAGAAGCATCCTTTATGCTATTTATTGAAGGAAATGATTTGCTCGTGTGCTGAATTTTAGATATTACCCGCAACCACTCAGAAGTTTGAGTTTGAAGGAGTAACAAACACGCATGTACAAACTTACGCCATTTTATTACGATATATTTTTTCAATGTGCATAAAAAATCTTATCGTTCGCTAAAATACTAATTGTACCCTAAATATTAATTAACTTTTTACAATTATTAAGGAACTTGGGGCACTCCGAGTTCCCAAGTCAGAGAGCTTAGATTAGAAGGGAATAGCTAAGTCTAGCGATCGAGCAGAGCAAGTGAACACAGACCCTACCGAACTCTACGTGCTTATTTTTTTTTAAACCACCTAGATGAGCATATTTCATTGCACAATTAATATTTTTGGTAGAGCAAAGACATATTTTGTAGTAAAAAACAATGCATAAGAAAAGCATAGTCAGTCTCAACCTAGTGTTCAACAGAGGCCTCTTTTTAATGAGAAGTAGTGGACAATAAGCTACCATGAGGACCCAGGTTAAGTATGAAAACATTGGTTTCCTTTCGATAGTTACTTTCATCGTTTTGAGAACAGAAGATAATTTTCACAATGCAGTGTGCAATAACGTAAAGTATGCTACAATGTAGTCTGTCTTTATTTACCCCTCATCTGGCAGTTTAAATTTGAATTTAACAATATAGTTGCTAATAAATATCAGCCTAGCCTTTTCCCAACTATATTGGGGTTCGCTTCCAGTCAAGCCAGATTTAGCAGAATACCAGTATTTTACGAGGAGCGGCTGCCTACCAGACATCCACAACCCATTAACTGGGTTGCTAATAAATAGTGTCCGACCGAAAGTTCGGCTTCGGTTTCAATTTCAGCCGAGTTTCGGCCAAAAAACAAGTTTCGGTAGCAGTTTCGGTTTCGGCCAAAATTGGCCGAAATTTTGCCGAACCCGAAACTGATTTTGGAAGTTATATTGCACGCTCGCCTGACTTTGTACGATTTAGCATTACTTCGACAAAAGTGTCAGATAATACTAGTACTACTAGTACAAGATTTGATTTGATTTGAGAATTTGTCTTTGCATCACCCAAAGGTTGACTGGTACAGAATGCCTCAAGGCATTAAGTTCACCTCTGTATAACTCTTGTGTGCATGAAGAGTTAAATAAAAAAAAAAGGGTAAAATGCACCAAATGTTAGTATTTTAAGGAATTTTATACTTAACAACGTGAGTTTCGGTTTCGATTTCGGCCGAAACTGAAGCCACGGCCGAATATTCGGATTCGGTTTCGGTTTCGGCCGGAAAACCAGTTTCGGTCGGACTCTACAATAAATAAATAAATAATATTTAGTTGCTAATCAGAAGCGGGCCAAATGAAAGACAGATTCGCCGTGAAGTGCGTACGATCAGAATTTAATTTAATTTGTTAAATTTTTATTTTATTAATTGTTATAGTAAGTTATAATACAAATTCTGCAAATTTTTTACTACTCGTATCACAGACAGACGGATACCGAGGGCTTATATTTATAAACGAGTAGTTTCGTTGGTTACTTTTTTTTTTGGAACCCTAAAAAGGCGGTGGTTAGCGGTAACCTGGTGGTTAATCAATACTAAAATCTAGAAGAAGATTATAAAGAATTGTTCGAATCTTTATAAGACACAAATACATTGTGTAAATTTTTACCAAACTGTACTGGTATAAAAAAGAAAATGTAAACTTTTTGCGGTTTGATAAGTCAACTTACGTATTATTCAGTACGATTTTAATGATAAGGACCTGGTATGTAAAATGCAAGGATTGATACGTAGTATAGTGCTGAAACTTGGACGCTGAAAGCTGCGGGGTGTTAAATATATTGACGCCTTTAAAATGTGGTTTTGAAGAAGTAATCTCTTGGACAGATTGGACCAATGCAACCAGTTATTGAGAGAACTCAAATTCTTCTCACGGTTGTGGTGCGAGTGTCTTCGCAAAATTCTGCAATATTTTGATCAGATTGTAAGGAATGACGATAGTAACCTCGAAAGTCTCATCGTGCCCAATAAAGTAAATGGAAAAAGCCTCGTCAACGCAGACCTTCCGACGAAACAGTAGCAGATGGAGGAATATCATACAAGTGAAAGTATTGAAGCAAGGCACGACCCTCAGTATTGAGGAATGCGATGCAAGAAGGAGGAGGGCATAAATTAGAAACGGTTCTGTTTGTGAAATGTAACCCACATCTACTTAAAAAAAAAAAAACAGAGTTCAGGGAAAATTCAATACGGACGCAACTATTCAGTTATGTCAAATAAAATGTAAAACCGCACTAACGTATAAAAGTTACTGCATTTTGAATATAAATGTATAGGTGTATACCTCCAAAGACATTCCAATAATTGTAAACATTTGCATACCTAGGCATGCCATTGCATATAAAAAACTCTCATGTTGTCCCATGTTAGCAAAGTAATAAATGATTATAATTATTATGACGCTAAGAAGGGTACAAGAGAAGTTGTCAGGAAAACTAAATATTCTAAAAACAATGACGGCATCCCTCTAATGCCAGAATGACGTTAACACTTGACATTTGGCAAGAACGAGACAATATGTATATGGTGGTTTGGAACGTAGAATGAGGAAGTTCGTCAATGAACCAGAACAATCAACATTACTCTCTTTAGTGGTGTAGACTGAGGGTGATGATGTGAGAAATGGCCTGATGTATGCCAGAGAGACAGATACGGGCTGGTATTATTTTAATATAACAGATAGACCGAAAGACAACCACATTGTTGTAATCTACAAGGGATTCCAAGAATTTAGTGACATAATATGTATATACAGATTTTTTAAATTAATTTTCTGATTGATCTTTGTAGGTAATTGTTAAATTATCATGCATAAATAACCTATAACAAAAATAATATTGTAGCTATGATTGACGGTGTCAAAAGCCTTTGAAAATTCTAAACAATACACGTGGAGTTCCCCAAGGCAATAATGTTGAATTAACGAATTATTGCACATTTTTTTAAAGCAATAGGTAGTTAAATTACTTTTTAGTTTTTTATATATAATCGTCTTTAAGAAAATACAAGCAATGGCATCCCACGTACGACAAACATGTTCAACGAAAGTTTTAAATCAACATGGTGGGATGGTGTTACGATTTTTGGTTTTATGAAATGGAAATGAGGTTTGCAGTATCTAATACTGCCTGGATAGTTCTATTATGTATTGTTATGTACCATATATTTTAAATCCCTTTTAAACTAGAGCAACATAGCTTCTCATTCAGTTCCTAAATCAAAACACAGCAGCAGTTTCATGGTTTTAGCAAGATGGTCACCAATACATCAACTCTCGCTAATTCGTTAAAATTAATGTATTCTTGTATACGAATTGAAGCAGTTTTCATTAATCCAGGAATTAATGCTAGCATTCTTGATTTTGGAAGTATTCCAATTGAAACAGTTGTACCAGCACATTTTCGTAATTATGTCTTTTCTGTAACACTTACTAGCCGACCAGAGCCTATTTTTGTAACACAAAAACTTTTCATGACGGCTTCACACTATCAAGGGGCCGCATCTATTTGATTTTATCTGATGTTCAAATTATTCTGGTAATTGTTGTTTGGAACGTTTCAGCCAGAGTGTGTAACTTTCCTGTCGTCATCAATATTTGTAAATTGTTTGAAAATAACGTTTACGATTTGTCAGATCAATTACAAGTCACTATCTTGATCATTATTTTTTAATTTATTGTCAATTCGAGCAAAATGACTAATTATAATAATATTGTTATGCTTTAGTCGCAAAGGTACTTGCTAGGCTATAGTTCCAATGCCTATTAGGTACCTAATTAAGATCTTATATTAGATGAGGTATGGTTTGTTTATGTTTTTGTTTATATCCATCAATAACTGCAGCATCTTATCCAACGTGGTTACTCTACTTCGGACTAACTGAATCTTGCCTCACACGTACTCCTGGAACGTCCTAAATAAGAACCTAATAAAACTAAGAAAACGATTTTCTTCGTACATCTACAGTTAGCTCGGAACAATTTAGTCTCTCAGCCAAGAGACAATCTTGCACCGGTGGCGGCTTCGACACTGATTTATGACACTTTTTGTGTCTAGACCAGCCATTGCATCCTTCGGATGAGTGAGAGATGCATTGTAGGCATGGCAACGACCACAGATATGTCAAGATAATTAATGAATATCTAACGAATTAGCTTATGGCTACATTTGCGTCTTGCGTCCAACTCACACACTCACAAGCACACACGCACAGCTTGCACTTTTATGAAATGATCATAGTGAGGAATGTGACGTAGTAACAAACAGATCACATCGACAGTTGGCGACAAAAGAAAATAGTCGGAATGCCGATACCACGTAATGGAAGTCTATTTCAGCGGCAAATGTGGCGGCACACAGTTTTAGCCGAGCTAAGAGCGTAGGCGCCTTGCGACCTTGGCGGAGCCAGCATCGGTGGAACGGTGGAACACGAGACTCGGTACCATTTTAGGCGGCGCCGACGGCCGCAGCGGTCGGCGGCCGGGTCAAGTTTTATTGTCTCCGCGGCTCGATTGCATAACTCGCGAATCGCAAAGCGAGTCGCTCGCTTCGAAAATATCATGCGCACAGCCGAAAGCTCGGGTCCGCCGAAGCAGTCTTCCCCTCGGCCCGTCCGAAGATCATTAACTCGACGATAACCCATTTGGACGGGCGCCGTCGCAGACGTTTCGACACGGCAGGGCCGCCCCCGCGCTGGCCGGCCGCCAGCTTTCGAAAGCTCGCAAAATTAAACGGAGACGCGCGCCGGTCGGCAGGCGGCGGCCGAGTGCCACTTACACCAGTACACCGCGACGAAATCCTTGTCTTCCAGCACTCGCTCCAACTGTTTGGCGGTGACCTCCTCGATCTGGGGTTCGACGTGTTTGCTCGGGGCGGGGGATTTACGCGCGGTCGCGGCGGCGGCGAGCAGCAGCACGGCCGCCAGAGCCTTCAGCCACCGAGCCATGGCGAGGGCGCGCGCGGACTGACGCCCGGCCGCCGCGCGCCCTGCGCAAGCGCCGCCGCCGCCCCGCGCATGCGCGCGCCGCCCGCCCAGCCGCCCCGGCTTTGTTTACATCGCGACGCAGCACACCTAACCTAACTGTTCAGAATACCTAACCTCCAAATGCGCGACGCGTGGAACACTACAGATCACAATAAACACTTATAGATAAAATCTATCATTGCATACCAACTGAGTTCAGGATCTACTAAAACATGCTCCTGTGTACTTTTGTACATGCTTATGGTTAACGACACCTGTTGAATTTTACTGTTTAGAACTTCATACTAGCATTGTTGAGCCAGGACAAGAAAAGTGTGACAGCTTCGAGTGCAGTCTTCTTTGAGAAGGGCTCTTACTCGTGGCGGTTACCAAAATTCTCTCGGAAGGAAATTATGTTCTTCTTAGCGTGTCGATGGTAAACCTAATCAAATACATTGCCTGACCCGGTATTCGGTTAGGATAATATAAAATAACTGTACCTATCCCACGCGTCCGTCTACCATGGGTATGTAAGGTAGAAGTGCTGGAAAATCTTCTAACTGACTGATGAAACCCAACCTTAAAGCGTGGAGTCAAGGAGTTTGAGGAGCTCGTGGCTAGATAATAACAGCCGCACGGGTCAATCTTCAAGGTTAAGCAACGCTTGCCAAAGTTGATCTGTGGATGGGTGACCATCTTAATATACCGAGTTTCCTACGTGCCTGCCAAAGCACGTTAAGCCGTAGGTCCCGGCTGTCATGTTTACATCTTTAGCAGTCGTTACGGATAGTCAGAAGCCAGTAAATCTCACTCCATTCTTGCCATGAAGTACCGTGTTACCCCAATTAATGGGTTGTAGAGGTCTGGTAAGCAGCCGCTCCTCGTAAAATACTGGTATTCAGCTAAATCCCGCTTGACTGGAAGCCGACGCAGATGATGATTAAAGAGTGGAGTCAAGATATTGAACTACATGAGATAGTATTTATTGAACAGTTTTTTTTATGATATAAACTAGTGCTTGACTGTGATCCTACCTGATGGTAAGCAGTGATACAATCGTTGTTGTTGAATAGCACAAGTTTATTAAGAGCCTATTTATTCACTCTAGCAATGAAGACACCTAAATTATAATCGGACTGGAAGACCGTACGGCAGCAGGCAAATTGTTCTAGTCCAACGTAGGTAGTATTATAAACGACTAGGTACGCGTAACGCGGTAAACTATATCTGTTTGTATGGTTGGTTGTGAGTTTGGTAGTAAGTGTATCGAACATGTAGAACACTTCAAATGGTTAAACAAGTTTATTTATAACTTGTGCCGTACACCGTATAGGTTGATGATTCTTACATGTACGCGTCTTAGAGCATTCAATGCTCTAAGTTTCGCTCTAAGGTACCTATATGTACCTACGTAAGTTCAATTAGTTGTTAACTTGCACATAAGTTTAAGTAGCAATAGTTGTAGTGACAAGTCAACCGCCTGATTCGAGTATGTAACATGTAGATGGCTGGAGAGGGAGGCCAATGAAAAGATGGTTGGATTGTGTGGGGAGTGATATGAAAGAACTCATCATAATTTTTTGAGTAGAGGGCGAGCGATCACCTATCAGAAATGTTCCCTCATTGAATGCACACGAACTGCCATTGCCATGATCCGAGAGAGATGGAGAAGTCTCGCAAATGCCGCTAGCAACCTACCAGACGTCAGACGTTCCATGACCACCCCGCAAGGAGTGTCGTGGTCATCGACTATTTTGGTTTTTAGGGTTCCGTAGCCAAATGGCAAAAACGGAACCCTTATAGTTTCACCATGTCTGTCCGTCCGTCCGTCCGACCTCGCTTAATCTCTGTGACCGTTAGCACTAGAAAGCTGAAATTTGGTACCAGTATGTATATCAATCACGCCGACAAAGTAGTAAAATAAATGTTTTATTAGGGTAGCCCCCCTACATGTAAAGTGGAAAGTGTTTTTTTTTATTTTTTAACACAGTTGCTCGTAAAGCTGATGTAATTCCACCGGTTTTAGATATGTAAAGCGGGTCATAAAAAACGCGTGTGTTACCAAAGCAAATAGTTAAGTTATAGTCCATACAAATTCCATAACAGCATTATTTGCCATATCGCGCGCAGCAATTAGTTCGAAATTTGAATAGCCTCATCATTTTATCATTTGTCATATTTTATCACTTTTTGTCATTTCTTGTCATTTTTTGTAATTCTTTGTCATTTTTTGTAATTCTTTGTCATTTTTTGTCACTTTTTGACATTTTTTGTAATTCTTTGTCATTTTTGTCACTTTTTGACATTTTTTGTAATTTTGTGTCACTTTTTGTCACTTTTTGTCATTTTTTGTCACTTTTTGTGATTTTTTGTCAACTTTTGTAATTTTTTGTCACTTTTTGTAATCCTTGTCACTTTTTGTGATTTATTGTCATTTCAGTCGTTTTTTGTCACTTTTTGTGATTTTTTGTCAACTTTCGTGATTTTTTGTAATTTTTTGTCTTTTTTGGTCATTTTTGTCACTTTTTGTCACTTTTTGACATTTTTTGTTACTTTTTGTCATTTTTGTCACTTTTTGTCATGTCTTGTCATGTTTTGTGATTTGTTGTGATTTTCTGTCATTTTTGTCACTTTTTGTCATTTTTTGTGATTTGTTGTGATTTTCTGTCATTTTTTGTCACTTTTTGTCACTTATTGAAATTTTTGTTACTTTTTGTCATTTTTTGTTACGTTTTGTCATTTTTGTCACTTTTTGTGATTTGTTGTGATTTTCTGTCATTTTTGTCATTTTTTGTCACTTATTGTCATTTTTTGTCACTCTGTCATTTCAGTTATTTTAAGTCATCTTCGTAATTTTGTCATTTTACCAAACAATATTTGCGTTCGATTTCTTTGGCGCTAAACACTAAGATGTTCCTCACACAATAAGTGCGCAGCAAAAATTGCTGTGAGTGTGCTGTGTGTGTGTGAGGTTAAATGTTTTTTTTTTCTGTTTCCTCGCAAATGTGTTAAAAAACGTCGTACGATATACGTGCGTATTGGTTATAACATGCTCGGCTCAGTTACGCCCTCGCCTTCGGCTCGGGCTGAAATTCCGCCTCGCATGTTATAACCATCATTACGCACTAATATCGTAATGTACTATAAACCCTAACGTGTGATATATTGTTGGATAGGTATTAAAAAATGAATACGGGTTTACTGAAATAATTTTTTGATAATATCAATAATTTAGGAAATAATCGCCCCAAAAGTAAAAAAACAAAGCGTGTCCCCCCCCCTCTAACGTTTGAACCATAAGTTTAAAAAATATGAAAAAAAGTCTGGAAAGTAGAGCTTTAGAACAGCTTTATAGGAAAATTATTTTGAACTTGATGGGACGAACAGTTTTTGAAAAGTTGGGGACCCTTATTGTGACGGACGGGAAACTACGGAACCCTACACTGAGCGTGGCCCGATATGCTCTTGGCCGGTTTTTTTATTATGTTTTCTGTTTGTCTATGCTCACAGATTATGGCGTTCCTTATACTATTAGTATCTAAATGCTTACATAATAATGCTTTAATGTCGTTTTTAACACAGTTGCTCGTAAAGCTTATGTAATTCCACCGGTTTTAAATATGTAAAGCGGGTCATAAAAAACGCGTGTGTTATGTAAAGCAAATAGTTAAGTTATAGTCCATACAAATTCCATAACAGCATTATTTGCCATTTCGCGCGCGGCGATTAGTTCGAAATTTGAATAGCATCATTTTATATCATTTGTCATGTTTTATCATTTTTTGTCACTTTTTGTCACTTTTTGTCACTTTTGGTCACTTTTTGTCACTTTTTGTCATCTTTTGTCATTTTTGACACTTTTTGTCATTTTTTGTGATTTGTTGTCATTTTTTGTGATTTGTTGTGATTTTCTGTCACTTTTTGTCACTTTTGGTCACTTTTTGTCACTTTTGGTCACTTTTTGTCACTTTTTGTCACTTTTTGTCACTTTTTGTCACTTTTTGTCACTTTTTGTCACTTTTTGTCACTTTTTGTCATCTTTTGTCATTTTTGACACTTTTTGTCATTTTTTGTGATTTGTTGTCATTTTTTGTGATTTGTTGTGATTTTCTGTCACTTTTTGTCACTTTTGGTCACTTTTTGTCACTTTTTGTCACTTTTTGTCACTTTTTGTCATCTTTTGTCATTTTTGACATTTTTTGTCATTTTTTGTGATTTGTTGTCATTTTTTGTGATTTGTTGTGATTTTCTGTCACTTTTTGTTACTTTTTGTCATTTTTTGTCACTTTTTGTCATTTTTTGTAACTTTTTGTAAGTTTTTGTCAACTTTTGTGATTTTTTGTCATATTTTGTCATTTTGGTCACTATTTGTGATTTATTGTCATTTCAGTCATTTTTTGTCACTTTTTGTAATTTTTTGTCATTTTTGTCACTTTTTGTGATTTATTGTCATTTCAGTCATTTTTTGTCACTTTTTGTCATTTTTTGTCACTTTTTGTCACTTTTTGTCACTTTTTGTCACTTTTTGTCACTTTTTGTCATTTTTTGTTACTTTTTGTAATTTTTTTGTCATTTTTGTCACTTTTTGTCATTTTTTGTGATTTTCTGTCATTTGTTGTCATTTTTTGTCACTTTTTGTCATTTTTTGTCACTCTTTGTCATTTCAGTCATTTTTAGTAATTTTCGTAATTTTTTGTAATTTTTGTCATTTTACCAAACAATATTTGCGTTCGATTTCTTTGGCGCTAAACACTAACATGCTCCTCACACAAACAGTGCGCAGCAATTTTTAAAATGAAAATGTTATTAAATGTTTTTTTTTCTGTTTCCTCGCAAATGTGTTAAAAAACGTCGTACGATATACGTGCGTATTGGTTATAACATGCTCGGCTCAGTTACGCCCTCGCCTTCGGCTCGGGCTGAAATTCCGCCTCGCATGTTATAACCATCTTTACGCACTAATATCGTAATGTACTATTATGTTAGAGAATCGTAAAAGATGTAAAAAATAAGATCTTTTGAAGTATTTGCAAATTAAAAGGCAGTAACTTATCATTTTAGCGTTGGAATTGTGTATGATGAGATATTTTGAGTTGGTTGGGTAGATAGAAAAATAAATTATTTTGTTGTGTGTTGGGTAGTAGAGAACTTACAGATAATAGGTATAAAACGAGTATCTAGGTACTAGCATAGTGGAGTGTGAGAGTTAATATCTAATAAAATTATATCGATAAAATTCAATAACCTACATATTTAGTTTAAAAAAAATAAATGGTGACATCATGTATGTTGGATAAACTTTATCTTCTCCCTCCAATTTTACTTGTTGCCTATGTGAAAGAAAACCTACCAATCTATAAGAAACCTACCGACGCGACGAGTAGGTAGGTATGTGAAAGAAAACGACGCATACCTACCTGCTGTTTTGATGAGTTCTATATAAGTACCTACTTCTACGAAAGAATCATGACTACGCTTTTCACAGATTTTTTATTAGCAGAATTTAATTTTTCAACTGCAATCTGACTCTAGATTTGTTCTTTTTTTTCTAGAAAAACACACATAAAAAGGTTTGAAAATCTCTTCCAATTTTTTCCAGCCAGATTCAATTGAATTACGACCAAAACAATCTTATCTTACTAACTCCCCCTAGTGGAACAATACTGAAACTGAACAAAATTTATTTTTTTATAATCTGTGTTTTGTTTTTGAACGAATCAATGAACCTTGTATTCGAAAATCGAAAATTGTCAACTTATAGTGAAGTTACCTACACGTCACCACTGATATCGATAGTGAAAAAGTAAAGTGAAACTATGATAGATTTACTTTTATTTTAGAATCTTCAGGATGACTTTCAAATCATTTCCGATGGCATCAACTCTAAATCATAAAATAAATTAACAGTTATAATAATAATAGTAATATAATAATAATAGTAATAGTAATATACTTAATACTATACTTAGTGTATTTAAGTAACTGGGCTGGGAATCTCCACTCCACATTAATGGAAACAGTAGAAGTCAGAAGTGAATTGAAGTGGAACTGAGCAGACTTGTAACAAATGCCGCTCCACTCCGCTTCCGTGATCTATCCTTACCCTACGTGGTTATTTTTTTCAAACCACCTATCTCATCTCATGATTTACCAATCCAGAACAATTTATTTTTATAGCATAAGAAGTTGATAGATGTCATGTTGTTGTTGCACTTTTATCGCAATTCAGAAAGCTGGTTATAACGAGTGATCGTCATTTGAGATGTCAACAGAGATAGGCAGTACCCCCGCTGCGCGCTGGTGGTTAGTTTCACATAAGCCATAAAAATTAAACAAAATATACAGTCAAAGGGAACAGCTGGTTTTCTTTAGTAATTTGAATTTTAATCCCACAATCATTATTTAGGGCATTGAATATGATTTCAATATTTAGTTATACTTGACGAAAAAGCATATCGACAATAACATACTATCGATAATATTCGCTGCTGTCTATAGCTGCACTCCACCACTACTCACGATGAGTAAACCAATCAGCGAATACCACAAACGTCATTTTGTCACGTGGTGGGGAACGCCGGAGAGCGGTTTCCGAACGGAAAAGGCAGCGTAGCTAACTTTTTGTTTCGCAGTCTCGCGCTGTTAACAAATTCTCGTGACGCGGCCGGTTCTAATAAAATAAGTTCGACTTGTGAATGTGAAGTGCCTTGTGAAATATACAATGGATATTATTTATTAATTGTCACAGTACTGTGAAAAGTGTTGTATTTATTTCTTCGCAAAGTTTTGGTAAGTTTAGTTGACTTTAAGTTTTCAGTTTTTCATACGTACCTGTTTTACCTGGCCGATGTATTGTTTGATTCCGTCGCAATCTTATCACGAATTTATAGCTCGATAGTAATTTTTGTTCTGTTCAGTCAGGAATCTTGCGAGAATCTAGTTGGAATGCAGGTGGTTGGAAAAAAATATTTTTATAAGTATAGCGGTCGTTTTTTGTTTTTAAATTTGTTCTCGTCGGTTTTAGCCAGCTCATTGATTGTTCACCTACGCAATTATCGTCGCGACCATAAAATATTTACTCAAGATAAAATATTGCAGATTGTGGTGTAAATATTTTCCATACAGTTTTGTTTTAGAAGCAATAATTGTTTTGTCCATGACATCAGAAAGCTTTTAAATCGCCTATAACTCCAACATTCGGTTTGTTTAAATTATTAACAAAAACCTTACTTTTCTATTCACTTTGGAGTATCATAAAAATAAAAAATAAACTTTTTACATACCTACCTGAAAGAGTCAAACAATGGAGTTCCAGTTGTGCATTAAAATACAAATAAAAACATGTAAAGTGTGTGTTCAATATAAATGTTGAGGTCATTGAGAGAATGTTTTAGCTACTTTACACTGTATGGGTAGCAACAGATCAACTTAATTGTGCTACAAAGTGCTATTTTGGGGCAAATTTACTATATACTGCAGTTTGAAATAGTACTCACACTCTTTCAATCAATATGTTTAAATTTGGAATATGATGAAAAAAAGTTTTTACTACCCAAAGCTTCTGACACCCTTCTTCACAAAACTTTGTTTTTTTTTATTGCTCACTAGCTTTAGCCCGCAGCTTCGCCCGTGTACACTAAATATAGCCTATGTCACTCAGGAATACAACAGCTTTGTATTGGTGTAAAAATTTTAGCAATCGGACCAGTACTTCCACAGATTACCTCATGCAAACAAAAAAACAAACTTTACCTCTTTATTATATTAGTATAGATTGTTAAAACTAAGATATTTAGAGTTATGCCTATAGTAGCAGTCAAGCTTTGTTTATAAAGTTTTTTTTTGTCACTCTGAGTTAGTACTGTCTAACAGTTCTAACTCCTCGCTCCATTGTATGACATGGAGTCCTTGCTCGGGATAATTTTACAATTTTGCAACTATATATTTTGTGTCAGACTATTTATAAGGTACAGTCAGTGTTACTAGCTGAACATCCCTAATTCATTACATCATCATATAACATCCTTAAAAAAGAGTTAATCCGTTAATCATTTTATACCTATTAACATGTATGTGTTTAATTAATTTGATCGGCAAACATGCCCATTGGAAATTTATCACTGATTTCAGTTGTAACTCAAATTTCCCTGATTTTATTATAAAAGTTTTTAATCCATGATAACATCAAATATATGTATAATCAATACATATCATAGTCAAAAGTCATTGTTTAGCGCAATGACTTCAAACAAAAACAAAAATTGCCTTCTTTAAAAACATATTAGTTTCAATTTACTCTTTTTATGGAAATTAAACAATTTCCATAAAAGCATGCATTCAAAGTTTTTGCAACTCTTAAATATCAAGACTTAAATTATAAATTAACTAGCTGCTGCCAGAGACTTTGCTCGTGCGAGAGTAGTAAATTATCTCAGGGAACATACTCCCGGGATAAAAAGTATCCTATGTGCTATTCAAGGATATGGTCTACTCGTGTAGTAGTTTTCGTGTGACTTAGTAAAAAGCATCCTTATATACACATACAGACTTTCGTGTTAATAATATTACGAGTAGGATTGCTGGAATTATTTCAATTTTCAGTTAAGACACCTAAATTTTTTTTTGGTGTAATATTCAAAATTAGCTTCATCAATTTGTTAGCAAAAGGAAGCGGACCTAATCTTTATCAGTATTACTGTGTTTGTAAGATTATATCAATGATTTTATCTTGTTAGAGTTGATAGCAAGTCTTTGTTTGGAACAATCAACCGCACGGCCATTGTATTGTGGCCGACACTAAAACACAATAAAAAAAATTGGCACATCTGGGCCTCAAACAAGGCTAGTTTTGCAATTTTTTACTGAAGGGAAATTGGTATGGAGGATTTGTAAAGCCTACCTTCTGTAAACATTTGTGTAGTTTTACAGTGCTGTCTCTGTAAGGTTTTAGACGGTTTTTGTGCTACGCCTTACGGCGCGCTCGCCGTATGGTGTAGCGCAGTACCGTGTACAAGCGGGCATACATTGCGGAACAACACTAATGACATACGGCAGCGACGCCGCCGTTCCGTAGCGTCGTCGTTTTTGTCTACAAGCTCTCTCATTGGTCCATACAACACTGCGAGCCGTGCTTACGGACGGAGAATTGACCGGACCTACGTACGGAGTGAAACTGTGTCGTGCACAAGAGGCAGACAAGGCGCCAGATAAGCTTAGAATAAAGTACATTGACCTTTTCCTAATATTTCTGTGAAGGTACTCGAAAAACAAACAACATAATATGAACTGTTTTTCATTACCAGAAAACGTAAAGAATCGTGATAGAACGTCGATTCAAGACAGCTTTAATTCATGAATCCCCGACCGGTCTCATTGGACCGTGCTGTTATTGTTTTACTATTGTGTCTCATTGCGCGGGTATTGATAGGTTAAGTCTTTATTTCCGTTTTTTTAATTAAGAATGTCAATAAACACATGTATAGGTGGGTGAACGTTTACCTGGCGCGGCCTATAGTAATTCCATAAAGTCATCATCATCATCTTCCTGCCCTTGGTCCATGACCATATTACTTGGGGTTGGCGCAATACGTTTTTTCTTCCATTCTGTCCTCTCATGCTATCACTAATTCCCTTTTCTTTCATAGGCACCACTGCTCACACAATCCACCCATATTTTCTTCGGTCTTCCTCTCCATCTCTATCGATTCCATAAAATACCTACCTATTTGATTGAAATATTAATTCAAAATAATGTTATTCAAATAAAAAATATCAACGTAAACATGAAACTTTAGATGTCAACGTCATGTTACATAAATTTTCAAAAGTAGAAGACGGCAAAGAAAGAGCAGTGAGCATTTTCAAATACTTCGTTCAATTTATCAACAATCAATTAAAATCCACTGCCAACATCATGTAGTCTTTTGTTTTATTCATAATTCTATTTTATTTAAAGTAAGTAGTAATTGGACGTGTACCGTTTTAATTAAGGCTAAAGATAAAGAAATTGAAGAAAATAAATTAAGAAAAATTACTTACAAAGATTTATATTATATCAAAAATGCAGCAGACGTTGATTTCCTGATACGGGCTGAAAACGAAATCGCGATCGAAAGTTTTATAACAGACGTGAATTCATGCACAGTTACTCGTGATCTTAGGTTCCTCTGATTTCGTCTGCCGTTCAATAATAAGCGCAGGTTTATACTTTTTTGTGGAGGTAAATATTATATGAATTTTAGATAGTGATAAACGAAACTCGCATAAACCAACTTTGATAAAAATAATATAGATTTGACCAAGTCCGATCCACCATCGGACCTCTAGACGTTGGGCATTGTACCATCGGTATATGGTGAACGTCTCACCAATCCCTACAAAGCGTTTTGAGAACACATTCATTAAGCATACTGCTAAGAAGTGGCAATCCCTATCGGAGACTACGTTTTCTGATAAGTACAAACTACGAACCTAGGGGTCTTGTAAGTCAAGAGTGAATAGGATACTGTTAGGCAAGCGTGCTTGGATGATGGTAAGCGGTGATGTGGTCAACGATGGACGTTGACCACATCACCGCTTACCATCAGGTGAGATAATGGTCAAACGAGAGCCTGTCAATAACAAAATAATGTGCCTTAAAAAAAAGAATTGTTAAAAGTTATTTTTATTTTACCTTTTCCCTGATTATCAGAGTTGCTAATTTTTACAATCATATTGACATCATCAATACCTGATTTAGTCATCTGTTAGATTAAAACCTAATTATAATTGGTATCACAGGATGATAAGACCGGAGCAAATTTTTCTGAACAATTTTGTGTTTCTATCACAAGACTATCTTTTAATATCTAACAAACACAAACGTACGAGTTATCAACAAGATAAGTATGACCAATGAGTAAGTAATATTCCAGAGGCTTCCAATCAAAATCGTTGATGAACAGTCTTCTTCGAAATTGTAAAAGTCACCTAATCGATAGCTAAGTGCTACAAAATACGAATTCATTACAGTCGCGGCCTTGATGCGTAAGAAGGTAGGTGCTTTTTTTCCACAGTTTTCGCTTTTCGGCAACCAAAACTTTAGGGTAATGCAGGGGTCTACTGATTCACTTAGTAGTTGTACTCGTACAAGTTATTGAATCGAATGTCGGACTTCACCATAAAAACTTAGATTCATATCCCAAGAGAGCTTCTTATCTTTAACTGCATGAAGCACTAACATTCCAAAACATACGTGTAATACCTGCAGGTATAAAATGCCATCATAATTATAAATCATTTATGTCGCAAGATAATAACGCCGGTGTGATAAACTCCAATACTCGTTCGTAGAACATTGATAATCGCTATCAAACATATCGTCAAGCTGATATTGTAAGGACGCTTATCATAAGGAGTTCAGTGGCTACGTGTCAGTACACTAGTGAACATCCAACATGGGAGAATATCGTGCGGGTAAAGCGGGCATCAACGCTGAGGCTCAGGCCAGGATCCACAGCAAATACAACGACGACATCGCTCACGAGACCCTCGAATGGATCAAGCTGCTGACTGGCGAACCAGCCAACACGTCTGGAACAGCCGAAAACTTGTACGCAGTCCTGAAGGATGGGACTCTACTGTGCAAACTCGTCAACACTCTGCAGGAGGGATCAGTGAAGAAAGTCAACCAGTCGACCATGGCTTTTAAGTGCATGGAGAACATCAACGCGTTCTTGGAAGCCGTGAAGAAGCTGGGAGTGCCGCCGCAGGAGACTTTCCAAACCATTGATTTGTGGGAGAAGCAGAACCTGTACTCCGTCGTCGTGTGCCTGCAGTCTCTGGGTCGTAAAGCTGGGAACTTCGGTAAGCCTTCCATTGGGCCTAAGGAGTCCGACAAGAACGTCCGTGAGTTCAGTGATGAGCAGCTGAAGGCCGGGCAGAACGTCATCTCTCTCCAGTACGGCACCAACAAGGGCCAGCAATCCGGCATCTCGTTCGGCGGCAGGCGCCAAATGTAATATGTTTAATGTTAATTAATTTATATTGATTAAAATGTAATAAATATTTTGTATTTTTTTAATGTTCGCCTTTCATTTGTTAAAACTAGGTGTGGTTCGTCCTTAGCTAACGTAATCTCAGATTAGATAACACAAGTATTTTGCACTACTGCAGTGGACTAAAGTGTTTGGTCGATTTGTTACTAAGTGGTCCATTCATAATTGTTTCTTTCTTAAATATTTCTTCTTTCTTTAAATATAATTTTTACTTTATACCACCTTCATCCTTACTTTACCTTCATTCATCATTGAACGACCACATGTGTTTAGATATTTGTTGATAGTTTTACGAGTGGTTAACATAGATACGACTTCTGAATTTGGTAACCTTGTAATATTATTTTTATCATATTTATAACTTGACGACAATATTAATTATATTATTGCATTGAGGCTTAATATCGTCTAAAACCGAGATTATAATTTATCAATAATTGCTTCATATCAGAACTTGTAGAATCACCTACATACTCGAAAGTGTTGTTGATTATAACACAATAATGTCTAGTCGAAATGAAGATAAGACTATCAGTAATTTTCCCTGATTCCCTACAATAGTCGTAAGTTTCCTGATGCAAACTAGGGAGCTAATGAAGAAGTAACCTCTAGGCAAGACTGCTCCATCATTGTCCAATAGCCACCAATAATAATAATGCTTCAATAAATTGAGATTGAAATGGTTATCGAAGTTAACTAAAATACTAGAGAAATGGAGTGAATAAACTGGCCGCCATAAATTAGAATCGGCGGAAGCCATGCACGTTACACACATTATAAACAGAATCAATTCTATTTTTAGCTTCAGTTAAGCCTAATAAGTTGATTACCCAGAATAGAATGTAGTAAGTTATCAGTTTCCTTAGCAGGTATTAAACATGGTACAAGGAACTGGAGACGAAGATAAAAAGAATTGATGTAATCTACACGTGACATTCACACGAGAAATGACATAATTGTTCATATTCCCAAGGCAATTAGACAATGCAGCAATGTTGGCGTTAATCCTTGAAAATATAATAGAGAAGTGAGACACAAAGACTAATTTTACTTACTAAAGATTATTTTAAGCACTGTTAAAGCAGTTTTAGAAGTAATAACAGTCTTACCTCGACCTCTAAAATGAAAGACAGTGATGAAACTGCTGCTTGACGTAATATTTACAAAGATGAGCTGTACAGTGTCATTTTGAAGGGTAATAGGTTATTTCAAAACAATCAGACTCGTAGGTACTGAAAGAATGTCAGTCAGTGAAAGAGTTGAAACTTGATTCATGGACTCCGAAGCCATGGAGCCTCCAAAGAAGAAATCGGTAAATTAAATGATGTAAGAACTGTATGAAGGAAGATTAAGGTTACAAATGGGGTAAATGGAAAAATACAAGCTGCACGGGTCCCAAATTTTGGATAACAGCGGACGGAACTAAATAAACAAAAACTAAGCTTTCGATCAACGATATAAGTAAACTGTTAGGCGAAAGTGATATAACATTATCTAAATCTAAAAGTTAATTAGAAATGCTGATATATGTCTGCTATCAGCTTAGTCATTCCGACCTTGTAAGCTTGTGATTCTTGGTAATCCAAAAGCGTAATAATTATCTTTGGCGATGACAACAAAAAATAAAACCCCGTTCCTGTATATTTATGATTTGCGACTTATTTAGCATGTGTTAGAAATAAACCAACAAAAGTGTGTCTAAATATAATGTTTAGTAGGTCTCCCACCAAAGCTACCGTTTCACCTTTTATCTAATGTCAAGGGGAAATCGCTCCCTTGTTTGTACCCTGTTATTTGATGACGTCATCTAATATTGATCTAACTTTTGCAACCACAGCCGTTGCTATGGCTTAGCACGAGTTGCCAACGCCGCCCTACAAATGATAACTGAGTTTTCAAGCACCTATTATGAATCGAGAACGGTTTACGTAATCATGTCGTTATATCCGGCGACTGCATAGAACAATACTAATATTGCAAACTTCGAAGAAACACCGCAATTATACGAACCAAAAACAAACTGTAATCATTCTTATAGCTACAAAAACAGCATAGAAATTTCTGTAACACCTAATGAATTCTAGACTCGTGCAACTGCTATCAAGGACAATCAAGCGAGATAAAATGTGGCAGTAATCGATGATTTCTAATAACTTAATGGTTATTGCTGTTATTCATTGGAAACGGAAACGTCGGATCCTTTGATACGGCGTAATGGAAAGCAAGTGATGGATAATAATGGTAGACCGATAGTATCTTTGATGATAATCCATATCGTGAAACGAGTGATCGTTTTTGCAAGACTGCATTTATTTCTAAATTGCTTGATAAGTCCATTGCAAATATTGCACCACTAATGTGTTTGCCAAAAACTGCTAAATAATAGTTGTCATTCAATTGCGGAAGAATTGAGGAGAAAGCCATTGCAATCAGTCGTGACAGTTTAGATAGTTTCTAAATTGACAATCGCTAGTGATTCATCAGAATTGTAACGACATTTTTGGAGACTGGACCACAGTAATGCTTATACTGTCTGTAGTGTTCAATAGACAATATCTGGTTTATTAGATATTTATTTATTATCTACTTTTATCTGGGGATGTCTGCGGATGCTGAGATGATCAACTGTTCTTTTGCAAAAGGAATGAAGCAAAGTGTGTAATTGGCTCGTAATAAAAGAATGTTATACCTAGTACAAGTACAACGAAACATTAGAACCATATTACCAAATGAAGCAATGACTGAAATGTCGGAGACCACCAGATGCCTAATGCATCATCATTAAAGTAATGACGGTATTATGGGAAATTTTGCATGTTGACAATATTATTAACATCGTTAATTCTATGGATGTTGACGTCACAGTCATTAGCACTGCTGCGACTGCGACCGTCACGGTCGTGTCAGCACCCCACAGCGGAAGGCCTGGTCACGCGCCGATAGTAGCGGAAATACGGATATCCGAATAGGACAACACTAACTTGTCCCCAAGAGCAACAGAGACGGATAATCACGCACGTGGGCTTTGTTTTGTACTAACAATGGCTAATAAGCATAATGTTAAAACAAGAGAAAGTATTGTTTGGCTAGTGTTAAAGCCCACTTGCATCCCAAAATTCAATGTCGAGTTGGTTTATCTGAACCGTCGTCAATGGCCTCAAATGAGGACATAGTCACACTTTTAAAGCGCTCTATACATGTCTGAAATGATAAATTGAAACAAAGAGCCTCTTCAGCTAGATAAATAAAACATTTTTTCCAGCTCATTGTAGAAAAATGCACAGCTATTCCGATTCACGTCAGCATCGTAATATGCGTCGTTAATCATTTAAATGTAAAGCTGTACAATAGTTTGAAAGTTTTATAAGGAGTCTATAAAAACCGTTTACTCATTGCTTTCCATTTCATATACACTGCATGAATATAGTTTTATAGACTTATCAGTAGTGAAAGCCTTTGAACACAGCTTGTAAAGTTCTACGTTGATTCTATCGCCACTTCGGTACGATGATTTAGCAACATCAGCGTACAAATCTTCGATCGTAACGACCTTACTGTTTAGAAAGTGTTAATTTTAAAGCAAAATACGAGTAGCTACGGAATGATCAGTTTTCGTATTTTGTCTGGTTATTGCAACATCTCCAAACGATTCAGCATTCCCACGTTACACGATATCGATCGTTCTTGCAAGGCTTCTCTACGTTACGCTACAGCGATTCAGTTTGCCTTCTTGTCCGAAGGCTCTTTTACCGTTATCGTATCGGGCCCCAGTCGGCCGAGCTGATTATCTGGCACTAACGGGATGATATCCGTTTTACGATCGCAATGGCAATTCTGTAGCAAGGTTGCAATGCAAGTTGCAACTAATTGCTTCCAAGTTCCAACATTACTTTTAAATCGAGGAAGCTCATATGCAATATGATAATGAATACTGCATTTGCTTGCGATTCCAAAACTAAACGTTGTTTCGTCTGCAGTTTAGTTTCCATCTGTAGGAAATGTTCCATGTTTCGCGTGCAAAATTGTTCAATTTATCTCGAGTATATTTTGTTTTTGTTAAAAGGTATTTCATAAATCTTAGCGGCAAAGAATTTCTTGTAGAGCAACGTTACAGTTTCCTATTTTTAAAATCACCGTAGCGTGCAGAACAGCTGAGATTTGGCGTGATTCGAGTAATTAATTTACGTTACGTCACTGAGAATTGCAGTATTGTACTACTTCCATTACACTCGTATATACAATAAACGTAAAGCGGATAATACGACTTTACGTCCGAGTCACCCTACTCACCTAGTTTCTTTGTTTTGGTTATTTATTAAATTATATCATGTTTTGAATGTAATGTTGTTGTATCATGTTTTTGTTACATAATTATTTTTCTGGTTTTTATATCTGTTCTGTACCGTTACTTCCTATTTTTAGTAGGTATCCATGATTACAGTAGGCAACTGTTCTTTATTATCTTTTTTGCTTCTTTATTTTACTGCATTTCTAAAAAGCTAACAAGGTTAACACTATCATGAACATTAATTTTGGTTAAAGATTTCCTCTTTCTCTAACGGAATTGAAGAACATTACATTTGATTGGCTTCCTTAGCAGATTCAAGCACGTTTAATCTTTATTCCAGTCCAGTTATTCAAACCAGATTGAACGTCTTTCAAATTTCAGTGTCATCCAGAAACTTCCCCCCCAGTTTATTTATATTCAACTGCGCTGCGCCATTCAGTTTTCCGTCATTCGACCACGTCATTTTGCTAGGGGAGTCGGGTATCAATTGATATGGCCCTGTGCTCGCCCCAAGCTGATTTATTCGTTAACCTGCACTGTATTGATACAGCTTGACCTCATTGGTGGTGACATTCGCAATTGACAATTGCCTTTGATACGTTGGTTGTTAGTTTTAATAGCATGTGTTAATGGCTATGTTGATCTAGAACTGATGTATAAAATACTAAAGTATTACGAATAACGTCTTTTAGTATTCTTAGATTGGCTTTATAACAGAGTAAATCTTCCTCAGATCATAGTTTTTGCAATAGTACGTGTAATGACAAGCAATCCGACTTCAAGCACATTCCATGTTTTTCTTTTGCTTCAAGATTGACGTAGAAGCCATTATTTGTACATTGCAATTTTATACTAGCCACTGCGTTTGCCAGTAACGGTCATTGCTCGTGGGAATCACTTGCGTCCTGATAATTTAATGAAAATGCATCTTTAGTCACACTTTTGGAACAAAGGATTGATATTTGTCATAGCTATTCGTCACATACACGACAGAAAGGTCTTTAACAAGTGTAACAAGCTTCAATATAATTGATTTATGTTCGTCATTAACCTTGTAGTTAAAGAGCATAGCATATTTCTTGTTTTTAAATCATGATATATCAAAAAACCTTCACATTATGACAGCTTATGCAGCAAATCACATCAGCATTATTTCATCATCAGTCATCACTTCGAAACCGCGAAGACTACCGTTACTGCTGATATTATTTTAATTGAAGCAATTTGTATCATTACAATATAATTATTTCATAACGGGTTTTCTGATTTCTACTAGTCTAGAGATTGCAAGTGCTTCGTCTTGTATTCAATATAAATAGTACCCGCATCATAAGTACGGCATCGCAACCGACTGGAACTAATAATCATGACTAAATAACAAATAAAAATTTAATCAAATTGAATGTGTTAAAGAAAAATACTTAAAAACTTGCCTGAAGGTTTTGTCACATAAAACGGGTGTTTTTCTGCCATATTTTTTGTAACAATCAAAGTTGATTGACGGTAACAGCTTCAATAATAAAAGAAAAGACAAGGTGAAATTTATTTTTTAACGCCTGAACAATAATAGATGTTGATTTGAGTAAGATAAAGTTTTAGCGGAAGTCATTACTGGCCTGAGGTGATGTAAAATAGAAGACGTTGAGCAGACTACATGTTCCAGTCGGAAACCATAGAGTTATATTTACGTTGTATCGATATATCCTAATCTATCGTGATAATTTCTTTAAACTGCTCATCTCGTGCGTTCTTATATTTTATAATATATACAACATCCTCCATCCTGTTTTAAATCGCACCTTAGCTTAGCAGGTTCATTACATAAATTACTACCTCGAAACAGGAATGATCTCGCATTTAAAATTGCAAGCGGAAATACTAAATCCGTTCCATGCCGCCGGTGGACTGGTTTGTTTGTGTGTATCAGTTCACGTATCTCGAATACGTCCGCACTGTCGTAATTATGCATTTCATTTTTATTTGCAACCTGCTTTTCTATTATTCACGCTACAATCCCATTTGTTATGTCGCTCAAAACTTCCTTCCTACTAGCTACTACGACCAAGTCATTCGTATTCAAATTCTCGTCATAACAGAATGACTTTCAAGCTTTTGGAATTTCTATTTAATGAGAGGAAAATGTAGCATGTATGAGTAAGATCGATCAGCTTTTACGCAGCATATTCTGATTTACCTACTTTCCTTTATTCATCTAGGCAAATTACATTTTGCTCGTGTAGTTAGACTTTCGCCTATAGTCTGATGTTCATATTCAGAATATCAGATATTAGTATTCTCCACACGATCTCTGTAATTTGCATTTCAATTGACATCAGTGTCTGGGTTACCATTTGTGTGGGCCTGAGATGTGCGGTCCAAGGCATCGTTCAAACTGCATTTTCGATCTCAGTAATCTGCTTAACCGTTTTAAGTGACCGCTCAATAGCGATTGCAATAAATGTAAGATTCTTCGAACGTTACATTTACCGCTTGCTGTCTGTACAGTAGGACCAACTGTGACCGACTTTGTGTAGAACCAGTTTCTTTAGACGTTACCAAAACCGTCGCGGCGGCGTTGGACCAACCTTGGCATTGAGGGAACTCTATGACTAATGTTTGCACGTTACTTTTTTACCTATACGTTACGTCAATTAGTAATAGCCGAGCCGACTTGCGTGATGAAAATTAAATTTTATTTCGTAATAGTAGTTATAGCATTAGCAACAGTTTGCGTGTAAATTGCGTTTCCAAAGTTGCCTGTTTGGAAGTACTCCCATAAATCACTGTAGACTGGGTATTAATTGTTTTGCATAGCTCATGCTGGACTTGTTTCACGTCAGCAGATTAAAACCAGACACCTTTAACTTTATACCTTGTCTTGCTTCTAGACTTTGCATAGTGTAGAGCTGGTGACTTCTTATGCTTATCGTGACCAAGTTTTCCTGTTATGACCGTTTCTTTTGTATTTAATGCAAATCTGATTGCAGAATGCATTATTATTCTGTTTCTACTTGTATCTTGATTTTAACTGCACTTAGGCTCTGTTTCTGCTGTGGGTGTTAAACGAAGTCCGGTATGCTTAGTACATTTTAAGTCAGGTGTTCAATAATGTACCGACACCTACACAATACAACTTTACGAGCTAGTCACTATCGGCGCGTTCATCGTTCCAACCACGCGTGGACGATTTTATCTCAGCAAGTCGGTCGACATGATTTTCACTATTCCACCGTACTCTCTTAAAACGTCGGAAGTTTTCTATCATTTCCTCGTACGTAATATTATCTTGTTATATAAGTAGGTAACTTGTTCCAAGTGTCTACATAATTTGAAATATGTTAGTCTGTGTCGGTTTAAACTGATTAATACGGAAACTCATATCTTCGAGAATTTCATTGTTTCTCATCCTTGACAGCGATAAGATAAAAGAGTTACTAATTGTAGTCTGGTCTGTAATTCCTTCGTTTGTATAAAATGTCTTGTCTTGATTTAAAAATTACACAGTTCAAAATCTCTTGACCTGTGCTGTCCTATCAGGCTTTCAGTAATCGCCTAAATAGTTAAGCACAATAGAAGTCCAATCTCATTAAATTTAAAAATAAAGTCCGAAAAGATTATATGGTTTATTTCTATGCATGATTAGACAATTTCTCCATGGCTCTAAATAACGCAGGTAAAAGCAAAACAAATCATTTCGAACATCAATTTGTCAGAAGTAATAATTCAGATCAATTTTCGTCACGAGATAAGTAGAGGGCAAATCGCAAGCCGACCCCGGAGGTCGGCTAATAGCAATTTAGCTGTGCACTGCTCTGAGTCACGGTAGGAGCCAGTCGTGACAATTTCCACATAAACAGTATGAATTATGACGAAGCAGAAGACACCATTCTGACTGTGTACGATAAAGAAATATATAGCTACAATTAGCTTTTGCCAGCGGTTCCGCACATTCAGTAGGTTTTGTCCACAGAACAGTTTAATGAGGTTTTGTCTTAGATACAAAATTTAGAACCACGTTTCATTCCCTTAGGAGGTGTATGTTGGGAAAACCTCTCTTAGTACGTTATACTACGTCATAAAGGAAAGTTTTATACAAAATTTCACGCTCCTATTCCATAAATGCCATGGTATGTCAATCAATCAGTCTCCCCTTATAGTTTTTTTAAAGGGCATAAGTTTACGAATGTTCATATCTAAGGAATGTTCCAAAGCTTCTACACTTCTCTCCAACCAAGCCGTAGATCCAGGCTGGAATGCACATGTCTTTCGAGTGTATAGCGGCACTAATATTTATCAAATACTTGGGTTATATCATTTAATCCTGGTGTTCCTTTGCTTTAGCACTAATTTCCTTCAGTAGCTTCTTTATGACCAACTTATTTGACGTTATTACGATCAAGAATTAGCATTAGGATCGATCAAAGACAATTTATATTTGCTTAACCTAAGATCTGTCTACATTATATCCAAATCAAGACATCTTTTGTACGACACCTTCTACTACATTTTTTTTAACGCATCCTGGAAATTAATGAGTTTCGTCTGATGTCTTAAATTCTAGTAAACCGTTTGAATTGATTACTGGATTCCACAGCTACGTGCAATATTGTGTTTGTTCAAACAGCGCAGTATCAAAGTGCTTTGTTTCGACCAAGTCTGTTGTAACGAAACTTGGCGTGCGAAAAATTCTGTTCCTTTGAATACATTTTCAATGTAACTACGAGAACTTCCTTTTACTTGGGGTTCTCAAAATAGTCTTGTTCATGTTTATTTTATTCAGTGAGCCTGTTCTCAAATCAGGTTTGTATTGTAGGTCAACTTGAATTTGAAATGATGTTACTAATACATGGAATGACAAGAAAGAAGGAATCGGTCAACAGATGACGTTATGTTCTTTTTTTTGTGAGAAAATATTCAAATAAACTCGGGAGGGTCAGGGTGTCGCGAGAGAGAATGTCAGATTTTGACTGACTAAACCCATATGACTGACCTTTAGTTGCCTCTTGCCTTCCGAAGCCACAGTAATTCTTTCGAATAAACCCGCAGCTCCTTTTTATTTTTAACATTATGATTCAAAGTTGCTCAGACTTCAAATACTTGGCGGTTTCCTGCACAAGTTCATAAACGTGTATTTATAGCTTTACAAAGAAAGACATGAAACCAACCCCTCCCTTAACCTTTAGCACCGACTTTGTCCCGTTTATAACCCAGAATAGCTGTCTGTTGGACATCATTAGTGGCAGTGGACATAGGAAAGTAGGAAGGTGCGGTCTACCGGATCAATTTTATGAAAATGGCACAGATTGAGGTCGCGAGGTCACTGCGACCAGAAATATCACACCCATGAACTTGAAAGTTCAAGGCGTTTTGAACCGTAACAATACAAAATAAGGTAGCGATTATAAAAGCAAGGGTTTCTAGAAGATCTTCGAAGGTTGGTTTTGAGAACAATTGTAATACAAATTATCCAAAAATGTGAAAGGTTATTGGCATTGTTGATGGTACTGTCAGCTTTACTATAATTATCGACAACAAAACTTAATAAGGTGTTCGACCCGACGCCACAGATATGGTGGACGATAAGCGTTTTCGCAAATCTCGTCGCTTAGATATGCTTTATTTGTTTGTACAAGGTTTGGGTGAACTCATTGCTGTCTGGTTTAGTATGAAGAATTTTTTGTAGCGGTAAATCATCCAGCACATATGTTCCGTTCAGGCTTGAGATTAAAATTATTTAAATACTAATGTCAGTAATGGTTCAATGCCTACCTAATTTGAGTCAAGGGAAGTCGAAAGTGCCCGTTGGAGAAATTAGGACCAACAATAAGGTTAATGGATGTGAAACCTTTACAAAAGGTTAGTTCTGCTGCTGTTAATCAGTGCGTCATAATTTAGATCAACGACCTTCTGATCTGATTCTATCATAAGTATAAGATTTCAAACGCATTATAACTGTGTGTGAGATAACAATTAAAGCTTATTACGAGTTCACTTAGCTTCAGTTATTATAGGTTTAAAGTATCAAGGCTAAAGCGAGATAATTATCAGTTCATGTGAACATGCAACACGGTTCTACTGAAGAATGCATTCGGGTCATTGTTGGCAGAACAATGTACGATTCACATCATTTTACGTCTTGTACTACAGAACGACGGGAGATTTCGGACATTATTGTTTGTACAATACCCAATTGACAATGGTGTACACAATGCGTAACTGTATTGTCGCATTGAAATGTGTGAACTGAATGCAAGCAAAAATTTAATGGAAAAACCAAACAGGCAAACATGTCACAGCACTGAACCGTGAATCTCGAATGGATTCTGTAGATGAGAATGCCTGGACAAGCTTGAAAACTTTAACGCGTGGCAAATGAGTAATTAACTAACGAAGATGTAACTGACCATTTACACAACCATTACAAATAATTAATTAACTTGTGAAGTTATGACGTTAAAACTAAACAGAAATCGGTGAAGAAATCAAACCTATTGAACATGTTAGACACAAACGTCTGTTCTATTGATTACAAGTATTAAAACAGATGTGTGTATGGCTGTGTATGAGTCACTACAGACAATATTAATAACGAAGACCTTGGAAACATGCAGCCACCTTTCAACAACTCTAGAAGTACAAACGAACTTGAAAATCTTTCAACTTTCTATAAAGGTGAACGATATAGTTCTATAGTTATAATATCTTGCTGACGATTAGTATAATACAATGATCATTGAATTGATTGGAGTCGCTTACGAGTTACCACGTATCGCACCAAAAGATATTATTAGATATCGAATCGATAAGATTAACGAAACCTTTTGCAAAGTCGAAGAAAATGTTGATTGGGTTGTGGTAGTTTTCGTTTCAAAGTGTACGAAGTTGCTGTTTTATTTCAGTGCCCGCATCATATTTTACTTTTTGTTAATGTGGTTAAGTGAGTGTTTTTCCTCGCTACAGAATTCAGTATTCATGTGCTACTAAGGTTAGGAGGTTGATAAACTTTAATCTGAACAACCTTTAATTTTTTTCATTGTTTATTCCATTCTTTTATGATACGATATAATCAATACTGTTCAAGCTAAGGTGGTAAATAAAGAAAAATTTACAATGTGCGTCAAAGATTACAATTGATCATTGTGTATGCGCTTATAGTTAAGCCGTTAGAAGTTCCAAAGTTCTATGAGGTCGTTTGTACAAATTTCTCGTGCCAGACCGCGGTTTGACCTCGATTCTCTCCCGTGACAGTCAAAATCACGCTTTCGTACGCTTTTCTCGTTCGTTTTGTCTCGTTGGGCTGCATAATTTGCATCCGTTTATTTACGCTATCACATTGTGCTTATTCATACGTTTTGCGCTTTTCTTCTAATAGTTTTGAATAATTTTCTGAGTCTCAGACGGAACGGCTGCGGTTTTTACGAAGGGAAATTCAATGCCCAAATAAAATTCAGTTTCACTTTTTTGGGAGGTACTTTGTTCTTTTTATCAGTTGTAAATAATATTATAGGATTTTCCTCTTTAGTTTATATTTTGTTGATGTTTAAAACTTTCACGTATTTCACAGCTTTCGCAGTTTTAGATACAAAACCTTCCTGCGTTTTAATGCCTAGTTTAAATGCACAGTACTTCATTCTACTCCCGTCTCAAATATTTTTTATTTGTCTGTTATGCACATTGCACACCTATTACAGTATAGTCTTTTAACCCTAAAATTAACTGGTAGAGAATGTATCGTTGCATAAGTCTACCCATGTACCACTACAGTCCATAATGTTGAAATAAATAAATACGATACCTTTTCCTCAATATAGGGACTCTCCCTACAATATCAATAAAAATTATTATTGTTAAATTTGCGTATCACTTATCTCAAATTTACTTTTATATCAAGGAAAAAACTGGTTCTATCAACTGTTCCATAATTCTGATAAATATAGATCATATCACCCACAAAGATTATTGCTATCATTACCTGTTGCTATTGCAGTTTGGTAATAGCAATCTGGTTTCATTTTTCCTGTTACCAAGAAGGGACTAGCTCCCATAACAGTTTATTGAAGCTAAATTTCTCGTAGTCTCATCGTGATCTTATATCCTATAGCAGGGTCTTGATATGCATATGTTATTCCTTCTCCAATAAAACGTAATTCAACTCGATCTTCAGCTTCTCTCAATCAGCTGCTTCTGTCTCCTTTTCTTCCAAAACTACGACTATATACGTGGCTGATTGTGATAAATCATGTCTATTGATCACTCCACCGACATGCGTGACATAAATTATGCTCACGCAGTCGTGTACTAAGTCTGCGAAAAAATATACAGTATCATTCATCATCATATCCTATTGTTCACCAGCTTAGTTCCTCATTTCTCTCTTAACCATACGACTTACGTAAAGTGTGCGTTTAGCGTTGACAGATTGGATATCACTGAATTTTAGTTTTTATTCAGTCTAACGATATGTTTTATCCCAACAACGCTAGCAGGAAGGTTATGTTTTGAAATGCGGGTTTTGCCAGGTTCAATTACATTATAGAAGGAAAAAAACAATCTGATTTGAAAATGCTCAATCTGATCCAAGTGTCTCTGGACTCAATTTAAATAACTCACGGCCATTAGCTCCCCAGTCACCTTCGCCATTAAACGCAACATGCAATTTTTCTTAAGTGCAATCTTCCGTTGGACTGCCGCTTTAGGCTAAATAGAGTTGTTATGTTCTTGCAACAGAAACTCTTTGGTTATTCCCCTTCAATTTTGACATAAAACGTCACGGTTAGCGACGCCACCAAACGTTTATCTATTTCATCATTTCCGATAAGCTGGATTAATTTTATCTGACTTTCACCGTGTACAAATCCAACTGTTATTGACCTATTAAATTCTTCTCTATTCGATGTGCATAAGGTTAAAATTTGTAATTCTTCCAGAACTTATCCAGCTTGGTACTCATCACAGTAATACAATTTCGTTTCAAATGTGTTTGTTCCGATAGATTGTGGAGAATAATAACATGAAACCATTGAATATTCAAGATGATTGAGATTTCACAGTTCGTTGCTCTACTTCTAGTATCTTTGACCGTCGAAAGTCGATCATTTGGTCTGGATTTGCTATTAGCACCAGCACTAAGTACCTCTTAGTGCTTTAATCTTCCATGAGCATCAGTGCCTTTCCAACTCGGTGGAATCTGATGAGGTGATGTTATTTATAATAGTAAGTTATTGCAAAATTACATTCATAAGATCGTACATTTCCATGCTAAGTACCTTAACTATCCAATAGTATATCTTCAACTTTAATGCTAAGCGTGAAAGTATTTACAGTTCCACATTGACAATTGAGCATTTAAAGTAAACATAATATAAAGTATAAAAAAGTGTTGAGTAATTTGGTTCCGTTGAACTAATCTCAAAAGTTACTCGACCGATTCGTATAATCCTTTCACCGTTGTAAAGCCTATTTCATGCCAGATCAGTGTCATCATAACTTCTGGATTTTTTCTTATCATAACGGTTAAAACATCTCGATTCTTTTCTCTGGCTGCACTTAGGTTTTTGAATCTTTACTCTTTAAAGTCTTGCAAATTATCTTGTCTTAGCTCGTATTACTTATATTGTTATTATTTCTTGTATGTATCATAATTTCAGCCTTTGGATTGATATTCTCATCAATATTTACTTTTAAATATCTATTGTAGTTTGAGCGAGTGTTTGAGGTAGAAAATTTGTAGTTTTCGGGCTTCTTGGTTATTTTTTGAAAAATCTCTAGTATTTGGCAACCACGTACTACACGAGCGTGGAAGTTTAGTCTCGGTCGTTTCAATTCTCTATTTAAATATTGTGGTAGATTGAACAATTTTTTGCTTCCGGGGCTCCGGGCGTCATCCACCGGAACAACTGCGCAACCATTGTTATTTTTTTTTTTTTACTATAAACCCAATTACGTAACATTGTGTATATGAAAGTGTTACAGTGTACGCGTTGCTGCTCCGAAAGTGAGTTAATGATATTCTTAGTTAACGTTATGGTTTATGTTGAAGGAATTAAAGCAATTATGATGTACAGCATCATGTTTAGTTATGTAATTGATGTTATCGTGTCTGTCTAAACGCTTCCTACTGCCAGCTATAATTAGTGCGTTATGGGAGTGCGTTTGTGTTGCGAATGCATAAGTTGCAGTTGCTCTGTCAATTATGAAGATGTTTAATTAATATTTTATTATGGTTTCTTTGTTTGATATGCGGAATAAGGATCCTTGACAGATATGGAGTCCTCATAGTATGTTAAAATGATGAGATTAATATTAATGTTGCCTCGTAATTTGAAATGAGACAGAGTCACAGGCGATTAGGTTATGTTTAATTATGGTACATGTAAGGAAAACATTATACCTATTTTCCTTTCGCTTTGAGGGAAATACCCATCAGGTGGGATCGTGGTCAAATACTAATCTATATATATAAAAATGAAACCCGTTTTCCGTTGTCACGACATAACATGAAAACGGCTTGACCGATTTGGCTGATTTTTTTTTAAATGTTCCTTGAAGTTCAGTGATGGTTCTTACGGAGAGAAAAATTCTAAAAAAAAAAAGTTAAGTAATACTTTACTTAACTTTTTTTTTTAAAAATTGGGTAACTAGGGTAGTGTAGTGTAGGGAAGGTAGGGTAGGGTAGCGTAGGATATGTAGGGTAGTCATTTGACGGGAGCGAAGCCGCGGGTAAAAGCTAGTTTATTATAAAAACAAAAACATTCTATACTTGGTCCTCGGTTGGTGCTAAACAGGTCCCATCTTTCACAATATTTCAAAAACTAGACAGAGCTTCGCCCGAAGACCTGATCAAACAATAATAGTAGCAAAAAAACTTGATAAAGACTTAAAAACAGCTGTAACAACTAACAATATAAAGCTAGCTAATAAATATGAATATGCACCATTGTATCCAGTGCGTACTGGAAAAACTAGTGACGATATCGTCACTGCAATATCGCGTGCGACTCGCCGCTGACAACAAATTATAAATAAAAACTGTGTTAATTAATAGGTACGAGGATAATGATAATCGCAAATATTTACCTGCATTTCTTCCTATTATGAAATTATTTGTTTTAATTTTTAGTCAGGCTTACCTTAAAAGTATAGGTTCCAGGAATATTTTAAAATATTCCTTTTTATAGAAGCATTCGGTTAATTGTATTCCTAACATGTGCAAACTTAGTATGTTGTGGTATAATCGCATGTTATCATTCGATTTGATATTATTATTCATATATCATAAAATTTGATGCATATTACAAAGGTAATGCCCACCAATTTTAAAGCTAGCTGGTGCGAATGTGCTAGCTGGTCTACAACTCCCCATGATAAAGTCCACGTTAGCATAGCATAATCAGCCTTATAATGTTTCCACTACTGGAACTCAGTCCTCCGCTCAGTGCGGTTTGGTCGATCCACCACGCGAAGTCCACGTAACGAGCTACGATTTCAAAAGTTAATCTATCACATACCCGCGAAACGAGACACAATAGTAAAACAATAACAGCGCGGTCTCATAGGACCGGTCGGGGATTCAAACAATAACATGTTCCTTTCTCTATTCCAGTAAACAATGACGATGGATAAGCAACTGGTGTGGGTGCGGGACCCCAACGAGGGGTTCATCCTGGCCCGGCTGCACGAGCTCATGGGGGAGGAGTGTGACGTCTTCCCCGTGGACAACAAGTACCCCAAGAGAGTCTGCAACTTCGAAGACATATTTCCCGCTGGAGATCCTGGGAAAGATGTTGATGATAACTGTGAGTAGATTTGTCTTTTTGTTGGTGCTTTTGACCTTGTGTCCTTTAAATTGTAGGATAATGTTTTCTAAGCGAGCCTCAAAGAGTTGTCAGCGAAATTGACGGAGTCGGTTAGGGCCGACGTCTTCTTGGGTTACGGATGGTTCGGAAAAGTTAACGGTAACTTACTACGCTACGAGAGCTAGAGCTTCCTCGCAAAAAGTGTGGGTTTTAGTCAGCAAAAGTCTGACATTCCCGCTACACCCTAAGCGGGAAAAGTTATTTAATGATTTCCCACGGGAACTAAAACCAGGAGTCTCGGCGACGTAAAAAGAGATCTCAAAAGGCGGACTAATGTATGAAAATAGCTGCTGATGATGCTTGATTCTACACAAAAACGTGTTGCGCCGATCCTAAGTAATATGGGATAAGGCTAGGAAGAAGAAGAAGATGCTTGATTCTATACAATAACTAATGATATTCGTTGACTCATCATCGAAGTAGGTACAGAAACATACACTGCAGACTACTAACAATGATAAAAATTAGAAGAAGCCAAAACCGCAAGTAGTTGAAGACTGCTACTCAGATGAACGCACCTAAACAAATAAATAGCAAGGTGTGGGCAGACAAAACAAGTAACAAAGGCTACAATGATAATGAGTTAATAACCGAATGACGTACTAAAATCGCTCAACAGTGACATGAATTAGGTGACGCATCGTGCAGAAGATAGCTGAAACTAAAACGTGATAACGTAGGATAGACTGTGTGTTATTGTACTTTTAATTCTTTTGTCCGATAAGAAGCAAATTAAGGACAAAGATCAATATAAAAAAAGTAATAAAATATTTACTTGATGAAAAAATGTGTTTGCGGACGGCGAGCAATGGGGAACTCACCGTCCAGACCGAGCCCAAGTTTCCGCGCGTGCCTCAAGGAGATATCAGCAAATTGTACGCCCAGCTGGGTCGAAGCCTACAGGGCCATGGGTTATGCGAAACTTAACCTCGCGGCTCTGGAACGAACTTAAAGACGAACCAGGAGTGGGTTTTAGTCAGTATTAGTCTGATACGCCCCCCGCTCCGCCCAAGCGTGGGAAAAGTGGAATCAAGTGAGGACAATGATGATGACTCCAATAACCGTTTCTCAGCCATTACTCGTAAAGTAATTGAAGTTGCTTATTCACTTAAGAAACTAATGCAAATAACCGAATACAAACACTGAACAATTGACAACATACTTTAATAGGATGTTTTACATACCGCTGTAAAACTAATGAAGAAAGGAAAACGTTCAGTAAACAGAACAACACTAATAAAAACCAAGAGTTTTCGCACATCCTTTCTTATGGCATTCGTCTGCAAACTAATTGTACACAGAATTGTAATACAGTTAAGTGAAGGACGAGAGGGGCAGCTAAGGGAATACATTATTACTCTATGTTTAACAGGGAATCTTGCATAGTATTTGAAAATAATAAAAGCTTGTTTTCCGAAGGTGGTAAAATGCTCACTGACACTTGTGGGTAATCACACTGCATAGTCCCCTTTTATACAAGCTGTGTCCCAGTAAGCACATTATAGATAGATTTCGTTGATACTGTGCTGTCTAATAGTACTGAATGCTTATGAAAAGTAAGAGTACAAAGCAAAAAAGAGTTGAACTTATAGTGTAGCCAGAAGTGCTGTGCACTCCCTGAGGTATGTGCGCGGCGAGACGGGGGGGAGAATTGACTGCTGCGCTCTGTCAGTGCGCCGTCAACGCTCGTGGCGGCAGGTAGTGTCATCTGTATCGGACTGTCTATGTCAGACGCACATGGGATAAATATTCAAAGATGGGTCGTGCGTTATCTCGTGATATAAAGACTGCCATTTTTAAGGTGGCTGAATATTTTATGAAAAGAAAAGCAGACAAAGAAAGCTTTGAATTTAAAAATGATGTGAATATTGCCAAAATCGTTGCGGAGGCTACGGGGTACAGCAAAAGAACCGTGCATAATGTGATTTCTGCGGGTTATTTATCAATTGAAAATTCAAGCCAATTAAAATTTCAATTTCCAAAAAAACCAAAAGTTCTAAAGAAAAAACACGTTGTGGATGATTTTGACCTTGGAGTTATCAGAAGAAAAATTCATCAGTTTTACGAAGTTGACAAAAAAATACCAAGTGTCCGTAAGTTACTATCAAGTTTGAGAAAGGATGGCATATTTACTTGTGGACGGGAATATTTAAGACAGCTTTTACACAAAATGGGCTACCGTTTCAAAAAATGCAAATCAAAGAGACTTCTTCTTATAGAGCAGCCTAATATTACAGTGTGGCGGAAAAAATATCTAACACAAATCAGAAATTACAGAACGCAAAACCGCAACATATATTTTCTTGATGAAACATACATCAACGCCGGTCACCATGCCAGCAAATGTTGGCAATCATCGTCAGAACCCGGAATTCATGCTGATATTGGGAAAGGACGGCGATTGGTAATTCTTCACGCTGGTTGTCGAAATGGCTTATTGGATGATGCATTGACTATATTCAAATCAGATGCTAGAACCGGTGACTATCATGGAGATATGAGCGGACCTACTTTTTATAAGTGGGTAGATGAAAAGTTAAAAGATAAGTTGCTGCCGAATTCTGTAGTTGTAATGGACAACGCGTCTTACCACAGCGTTCAGGTTGAGAAGAAACCAACTATATCAAGCCTCAAAAGTGAAATGCAGAACTGGTTGCTACGCCATAATGTAGAATTTTCAGGAACCATGACAAAGGCTCAACTGCTACTTCTTATCAAAAATACACAAAAAGAACCCGTGTATAGAATTGACGAACTCCTGAAAGCCAGTGGACACACTGTTCTGCGTTTACCTCCGTACCATCCGGATTTAAATCCAATTGAGTTGGTCTGGGCTGATATTAAAAACAACATAGCCCAAAACTATATTAATTCTTCTCTAGACGAAAAAATAATCTTATTGGATAAATTGTTTTCGGAATTCACGGCGGAAAAATGGCAGAGATGCGACGATCATGTCCAGAAAAATGAAAACGATTACTGGAGTCGCGATAGTAGGTTCGATAATGTTATCGATACATTCATAATAAATTTGCAAGACTCTGATTCAAGTTCCGGTGGCGAAGTGGAAGATGAAGATGATGACGAAATCGAAGATGAAGTTGAAACGGAATCTATGTCAGAATAACTTTCGTTAGAATATATAATTGTTTGTTAATATAAAAAAGTCCTGCTTTGAATTATAAGTTTAGTTCTTATTTGTCACCTGCACATTTTTAATAAAATAGGAGTATATTTGGGTTATATTTTAATCAACTAAGTAAGTATAATATATTACAGATAGCCTCCGACCGTCGTCCCGCCCCAAGTCTTGCTTTAGAAATGCACACTGAAATCGTAAGATCTGTCCGACATGTATCGATCTCATGTGAACTCATGCACTTTTTTCTTCGCCTCCCACCTCGCCGCGCATACCTCAGGCAGTGCACAGCACTAATGGTCACACTATAGAATAAACTTTATTGTACACCAATAAAGTAACACAACTACAAACATTCTTTGGCAATAATTGCGGTGTTCTCGCTGAGAGGATAGATCGTAAGAACTCAAAATAATAAAGGAAATAACTTCCTGTGAAATCCTAAAAAAATAATCAAAATTTACATATCAAATTAGCATAGAGACGTAGAATTTATTGCATTCATCTTCTTCTTTGCACTAATCGTAAAAAAATTGAGTAAGATGTTCCATATCAATCCAGCTACATTTCTTACGCAGACCCCATACAGAGCATGATCAATACTATAATTTAAAACGAATGCACCATCCGTCATACACGATGGCATCTTGCGTTTTTACTGACAAGAATTAATTGATGTAATCATCTTACGAGTTAAAGCTATTAAGTCCGATGAGCCTTAGAAATCGATCCCTGCAATCGTAATAGCTCCTGGAATAGAATCGAACCTGTTTCCAACTAGTTTGAAATTACTTTTCTCATGCTCTTATAATAATCTTGTTCTCTGTATGTAGTTAATAACAGGAATCTTAATGCCTTTTCGAGATGGTATTAAAAGATTTGCTTTTTGAAATGCTGGGGTTAATTTCAGAGGATCAGTACTTTCAGACAAAATGGACCAATCTGCAGAAATGATCAACTTTTAACTAGGAACCTTTATTCATATTTGTCGGCATTAAAAATAAAGTCGTCAATTTCTTAAGAAAGAGAGGAACAGGACGGTCTTAAACAAACTGGATGAAAATATCCAAAAGGACATGGAAGTATTGTGGATGTGCATTACATGAGCAAGATGTTCAAGACGGACATAATATCGTCGCATGATTGAGAAAGCGGACCTCGCGTAAGGCAGAAGAAGAAAAATAAAATCATCATCAACTTTTCAAAATTGGAATAGGAGACCATTTTTTTTTACCTCGCGTAAGGCAGAAGAAGAAAAATAAAATCATCACCAACTTTTCAAAATTGGAATAGGAGTACATTTTTTTTTTTCGGTATTCTCTATTGTTCTCTTGAAGAAGTTGTTTATACGTAGAGCAAATGTCAACCCATTTCTATAACACCCTAAATAAAAAAATCTATTTGGCCTTTTAGGTTAGTGAGAGACTTTTACTCGATGCGCCTTATTGCAACGATAGCTTCATTTCCTTTCGTAACTTACGTTCTCAATTCATTGACTTCGAGGTAGGTATACAATACCATCGGTCACGACATCCAGCCATCGACTGTTCGGGTCACGAGGTCGTGTCATACACTAAATAAACAAAACTTGTCGAGGCAAACCTTCGGTGCCTGAGGCTATGGTTTATTTTATCTACCTTATAGATAAAAGTTTTAGGAAGGCAGATGGAAGATATTCTGCCTGTCCCATTTTATGTTTCTTGCGATGACTGTGTGTTCCCTGCCAGTGATGACATATGGCTCGAAAACGTGGACGCTCACAATGGGCCTCATCAGGTTTAAAGTCACATAAAGAGCAATGGAAAGGGCTATGCTCGGAGTTTCCTTGCGTGATCACATCAGTAATAAAGATATCCGCAAGAGAACTAAGGTTACCGACATAGTCCGAAGAATCGCCAAACTTAAGTGGCAGTGGGCAGGGCACATTGCTCGTAAAACAGATGGCCGATGGGGACGGAAGGTTCTGGAGTAGCGGCCACGTACCGGAAGACGCAGCGTTGGAAGGCCTCCCACAAAGTGGACCGATGACTTGAGGGTCGCGGGAATTCGATGGATGTGAGACGCATAGGACCGGTCGTTTTGGCGACGCTTGGGGGAGGCCTATGTCGATGAATGTAAGATGGGAGTCCAACTTGCAGTTAGAAATTGGTGCTGATAACTACGAGTATAGCGAGAAATAGCGACCCATTACTAGATTATATAGATTGGACTCATCATCATCATCATTTCAACCGAAAGATGCCCACTACTGAACATATGCCTCCCCCAAGTATCGCCATAATCAAGGCCCTGTGCATCACGCGGGTGTGTGCGAATGCGGGTCAATCCTTGTAAGTTAAGCTACGTTTGCCGAGATGGTTCTGTGGATGGGTGGCTATTTCAACATCCCGAAATTCCTACGTTAATACGTCAAAGTAATTCTAACTCATGCCGTCGCAATACTTTGTGTAACTTATTTCATCACCACTGCTCTCAAAACAGTGAAGAAAAAAATCGTGAGGTAACCGGCATGCCCTAGAACTAAACATTCTAAGATACCAAGCCACACTGGCTTCGCGTGGTATATTACAAGATATGTTACAATGTGCAACCCGCATTGGGCCCGCATGATCAACCCCATTCCCTCTCCTGGAGAAGAGCCTGAGTCATTAGAACATTACGTCGTACGGCGGGTATCCACCCTTACGTTGTCCAAACCTCTACGGTCCGGACTAAGCGTTTCGCCTCGTCCTTCATACCGCGTACATCGAGGGACTGGAACAATCTGCCTGCTGCGGTTTTTCCGTCCGATTATGATTTGGGTGTCTTCAAGGCTAGAGTGAATAGGCTTTTAATAAACTAGTGCGCCTCACCATCGACGATTGCATCACTGCTTACCATCAGGTGGGATCGCAGTCAAGCACTAGTTTATAACGACTAAAAAAAAAAAAAAATGGCTGTGCTAATTAAACCTTTTATTTTCAGGTGAGCTGATGTTCCTCAACGAATCCACACTTCTGAACAACATCCTCACACGATACAAGAAGAATAAGATTTACGTAAGTAATAACCTAGCCACTATGTACGAGTCATTTCAAGTGCCTGAAGAAATCACCTTGAAAATATTTTATGCGTAGGTGCTTACGCTTACCGTAGAAAATTATGTACGAGTATTGATTCTGTTGGTTTTCCTTGTCCTATGGCTTTTATTGCTTTTACGTAGATTATTTAGATTTTAGTGTGACTTATTCCAACGCACAGTGTTTGATTTCACTCAAAAAATTTCCCTATGCTGTTTGTCGCATAAATGAATCAAGGAATGCGTTTAAAATGGAAGAGTAGAACACCCACGTGTCAATTTCATATACTTTTTTTATAAAAAATAATATCAATTTCATGACCTTGATCTAGAAAAATCAATAAATAAATTCTGTAAGCGTAACTAATTATGATAAATATATATTTTTAATATAGTTCCATGAAGGATCTTTTGGCGCTTATTCTCCAGTTTTGATTTTTGAAATAACACCTTTGGTCACTGAGTTATTATTATTTTTTCAGATTTTTGTTTTTAATTTTTTTCCCTTAAATTACTTAAAAGTGCGGCTTGTGAGTAGCACTTAAAGATTGTTTTCAATTAGGTCTATCGTTGATAAAAAAATCATGTTCCACTATCGCGGCGTTTGGGAGTCATTGAATTTCAAAATTTTATGTTAGGGTTGTCACACAACTTGACCTTTCATGTTTAGTTCGATTTTTTTTTTAGAGTTGATTAATTTTTTCCTTTATTTACAAATCTATTTGTTTCTCATAAAATCAATTAAATACAGAAACAACTTGCAAAAAGACACTATAACATGAAGTGACTTCCTGTAAGTTGTTTTTGGAATATAATGTGGCAAGAAGTATAATTATTATGTGTCGCTCTTTGGATATAAAAAACCCTCATACATTTTTTTTTTATAAATAATATAAGTATATCATATTTGTTTGACCTTAGTGACACCCTTAAATCGCATCATTTGACCTTTATTCATAACTCCCAAACGCCGCGATAGTGGAACGTGGTTTTTTTATCAACGATAGACCTAATTGAGAACAATTTTTGAGTGCTACTCACAAGCCGCACTTTTAAGTCATTTAAGGAAAAAAAAATAAAAACACAAATCTAAAAAAATAATAATAACTCAGTGACCAAAGGTGTTATTTCAAAAATCAAAACTGGAGAATAAGCGCCAAAAGATCCTTCGTGGAACTATATTAAAAATATATATTTATCATAATTAGTTACGCTTACAGAATTTATTTATTGATTTTTCTAGATCAAGGTCATGAAATTGATATTATTTTTTATAAAAAAAAGTATATGAAATTGACACGTGGGTGTTCTACTCTTCCATTTTAAACGCATTCCTTGATTCATTTATGCGACAATCAGCATAGGGAAATTTTTTGAGTGAAATCAAACACTGTGCAACGCTGTTAACTACTGAGGACAAATTAAAGCCTCAGATGTATGAGGGGATAAAATGTCTCCCAATATGACGCGCAATGCTCAATCAAAGTGACGCTGCAACGTTTTACAATGCATTCACGTGACGCGAGATATGTTGTTATTTATTATTTATTTATTTGGAAACTCACAGCTTACTATTATTATTTGACTATTTGACAGGATTGCGCGTCATGTCAGGGTTTATGTTGCCCCTACTGTATCGAAGGCTTTCTACTGCAAGAAAACTAAGAGTTGGTATCCATAGAACACATTAATAACATAAAGACTATTAAGACTAACGCTTTTTTTAAGGAAATCGTTACAATTAAAGCACCAAGGCAAGGTTTTAGTCAGTAAGTAAAAGTCTGACACTTCCTCTCACTCCATACAGAGACTACAAAATATACTTACACCTAAAATTACAATTGAACTTAGGTATTGACAACTAAAAAAAAACAATGATCACGTGACACACAGACATCATCATGTCGTCATCATAAAAACACAATTACTCATCGTTCGTCTGCCACAACACATCGAAAGTAAACAAAACAATAATGTGAACTAATATTTTTCCAGACATACGTAGCGAATATCCTGTTAGCCGTCAATCCTTATGAAGACATCAAGGATATGTACTCTTCGAACACCATCAAGAAATACCAGGGGAAGTCCTTGGGAGAACTGCCGCCCCATGTTTTTGCTATAGGTAAGAGAAGAGAATCAATTAAAGTTGTCAAAAATAAAAAAAATCGTTTTGACATTTGAGAAATACCCTATCGTCTGTTTTTTATACCCTGAAACTAAATTGACGCAGGTAATGTCAAACTTACTGTAGGAATGATGCCAGTTCTTTTGTGTTGTAATGTCATTTAAGTCTCTGGGCATAAAAAACAGACGGTAGAATTGTAACGTGGAACGAAACTGAGAAGGAACGGTTAAATAATCATTAATTAGGTACATAAAGTGTTTTAAATATACATACTTTTTTTGGCGCGTTAAATAGTATAATGGAATATTGCGAGTATGTTTTTTGCGCTCACTTTATAGTAGTACGTTGCGATAACAAATGTCATAACAAGCCTTTTATTTTTTCACAACTTACTATGTAAGTGTAGGAAGTTAGGAACTCCCCATGAGGTTGGCTTGCTACAAGCGCGTGTGGAATAGCACAAGAGACTCCTATTTTCTGCAGATGATAAAGTCAGGCTGTGGATGATTTATACAACTAGAACTAAGCAATGAGTCGTAAATATTATTTAAATAAAAAAGTATCCCGGCACTACGATTTATTCTCGTATTATGGGTGCATCATAAACATGTAAAATGACATACACAAGACTCCTAGACCATACAAATATTTTTCTGTGCCGTAATCAAACCCACGATACGCAGCGCAACAGACAAACGCTGCGCCAAACGTGTCATCGTTTCCCAGAAACTACATACTTAAATTACTAATTTCTTTTTTATCTTGTTATCTGTGTTATCTTCATGGGTTAACATTAAAAAGAACATATTAATGTTTTACTTCAACAACTTGAGTTGTCGACGTACTCGTAATTACATAGAAACGGTACCCCATACATAGAAGTAGACTTTCATCCATTTATGGGAAATACCATCCATTATTTTTTGCCCATCTTGGTTCTTGCTTCTATGCAGTCAACAGTTTACGAATCAATTCTCCATTAACATTGACAAATTGGAGATTGAGGAGCTCGTGATTAAATAATAACAGCCGTACGGGTCGATCTTCAAGGTTAAGCAACGCTTGCCAAGGTTGGTCTGTGGATGGGACCATCTTAACATAATAAGTTTCCTCCGTGCCTCAGAAAGTACCGGTAAGCTGGCTGTCATTTGTAGATCTTTGGCAGTCGTTACGGATAGCTCAGAAGCCAGTAAATCTGACTCCAGTCTTGCCATGAAGTACCGTGTTATCCCAGTTAATGAGTTGTGGAGGGCTGGTAGGCAGCCGCTCCACGTAAAATACTGGTCTTCATCTAAATCCGGCTTGACTAGAAGCCGACCCCGATATAGTTGGGAAAAGGCTATGCAGATGATGATTGACAAATTGGAGATTCCCCTGCGTGTTGCCTTAAGAATACTTTCCAAAGTAATTGTACCATTTAATTTAAGAAAGTAAGAATATCCATTAATATATTATTCACTCTAAATTTCCCTTCGTGACTTAACTCTAGGACAATAAAGCTTGAATTATGTATTGAGTTTAAAGACGACAGTAGTTTGTGGTTCACAAGAATCATTTAGTCATCTGTTTTCCTTCAATGACAATTCTAAATGTTTTAAGAATTGTAAATAACAATGCTGTATTTCTTGAGAGGGATTAACCGACTTATGTTTTTGGATTACGTCACTTTAATTGAATGAGCGTAGATAGATCTTTGAGAGGAAACTAAAAAGTACTGATAATTACTATTTTAAAAGTACACGTACACGAAAAAGGCGACATTCTCTGTCCAATTGTCAAAGATGTTAGGGGCAGGGAGAATAGGGATGTGCTCATTTATCGATATTTTAGTCTAACATTACTATATTTTCCCTTTTAAATTTTGATTTCGTCTATTGGTATACTCTAACAGACTGCTAGTGGCATGCATGACGTCTACAAGTCATATATTTACGAATACAGCCCTTCGGGAATCATTAAGTTTTTCATAGACTAGTTACCGCTATCGGCTTCTCGTGAAATTAGATATTATATTATATAGCCCATATCACGGAGTTTATTAGTTACTAACAAAAATTTCCCTCTTCATAATATTCACGTGAAAGTATAGATTTAAATTGACTAGATTTGGTAAGCCAATTGTGTTTTATGTCAGACTGAATGTGTATTAACCTCACATCCCACAAAAATTCAGAACCAACGAAATACCTCACCTAATACCGCCATTATTACTTTCCAGCCGACAAAGCCTTCCGTGACATGAAGTCTCTCAAGCAGTCACAATCCATCATCGTCTCCGGAGAGTCAGGCGCCGGCAAGACTGAGTCCACCAAGTACATTCTGAAGTACCTGTGTGACTTGTGGGCTAAAGGCGCTGGACCCGTCGAGCAGAAGATTTTGGATGGTAAGTTAACCATGAAATAGTGTTTTTTGAGGTGGGGCGTCTTGAAGAGGGAATGGTAGAGTATTACTGACTAAAACCCAGTCGTGTTTCTTGGTCACAAAGTGAACAATTCATCATAGTCTCGGGAGAGTCAGGCGCCCACAAGACTGAGTCCACCAAGTACATTCTCAAGTACCTGTGTGACTTGTGGGCTAAGGACATCATCAAGAAGGAGTGTAAGCCTTATACTTACTCACGAGTCAGTAAAAGTCATGTCTATAGTACAAGGCTGTTGTGATCGAGTGTTAAAAGTACAGCCAGACAGAAGTTACAAGCGCCTGATAGTTTCAATTAGGTATTATATTATGCAGAACAATATTTCGCTGCTCAAGAAACCTCTATAGCTCTCTGTAGCAGTTGCCGAAGGACCCCCTTTATACCTATAAAATTTTAGAGAGACTTAGACAGAGAGAGAGAGAGAGGTCTTTACAGTACCTAATGTAAAGACCTGGATTGGTCTTGAGGCGTTTGGCTCTGACAAAATGACGCACGAAAAATGAATGTGTCATTTATCTAGAGTCTTTAATTCTTTATTGTACACAAAAAAACAACTTAGTGACATAGATGATTCATGTACAAGAAGTCATACAAAAAATGTATACAGGCGTTCGCATAATACAACTACCTACATACAAACACCATTTTGTCCGTTAAACAAAACGTTAATAATGTGCAGAGTCAAGTAGTTGCAGCTTGCTAAGTAAATCGCCTACGCTTCTCCGAGTCCATCAGAGATACTCGTTTCTAAAACCTGTCTCGACAACCAGCTGATGTGTTAGGTGCGTTTACACCTCACGGGATTTCATATAAACTGGCAAATCTTTCTAGTAAATGAATAAACCGATTTTAATGAAACTTGGTGTGGTACTGACAATGTGACGAAGTAAAAATTAGTCTCTTATCTAGAGTCAAAAAAGCTATGAAGGTGTTCGCATAACAGTCATAACTACCTACATACAGACGCCATGTAGGCTGTAAAACAAAACGATAATAAATTATGTGCAGAGTGAAGTAGTAGCTTGCAAACTAAATCGCTTCTCCGAGTACATCAGATATACTCGTTGCTAAAACCTGTCTCGACAACCAGCTGATATGTTAGGTGCGTTTACACCTCACGGGATTTCATATAAACTGGAAAAATTTCATTCTCGAATATGAATGAACCGATTTTAATGAAACTTTGAAGTTAGTTACGAACATTTTAAAAGACAGTTCTGAGACACGGTAAGGGCAATTTTAAATTTTCTATAAAGTGTGTAAATTCACTATCCCTTTCTCTATTTAAACTAGTTGTTTCATAAGTTTATTTGTTTGTTCAGAATTTTCCGAATTGTAAAACAGTTTATCAGCACTTGTTCTGGTGATAGCATTTACAGATGTAAAAATATGCCAACAAATTCATAGCAATCAACATAAAATAACAAATATACGAAATAACGTATCCCACATATCCCACAACTTTTTCACACAACGCCATCTAGTCCCAAGCTAAGCAGAGCTTGTGTTATGGGTACTAGACAACTGTTAAACATACTTATATATTTCTAAATACATACATACATATCAAACAAAATCCCACATTCCACATCCATAAACAATGTTCCACATATGGTTACGGACACAGTAACTGATATAATAGAATAAACTTTATTGTACACTAAAATAGTTGCAAAACTTATTTTTATTGCCTATTACAAGTGGTATTTAGATATAAAATCAGTCCTAAAAGATCAAGTTTATAGATTACTCATTCATGAACATGCTTATGTTTACCAAATTTTATTAAAACCGTTTCATTCATTTTCGATAATAAGCATTTCAAAAGTCTGGAAGGAAATACCGTGAGGTGTAAACGGTCTAAATCAGAATACATTTCAAATTTATAAATAAACATCGCATAACATAATGCAACGATTCTGCAACTTTCGTATTATACTATTATACCAAACTTGTGTCACTGACATCAATACATAATCAGTTTTTCTATATCTTTATTGATTTGTGTTTTATATAAACACTCGGCATTTGATGTACCTAAACTTTTTAATAAAAGCTATGATCTTATGTTTATACTAGCTTCTACCAGCCAACGGTTTAAACTGCATAAAAAACCGAAAATTCAAAACGACGTCTATTATTTGAATAATCAAACCAGCTTATCTATAAGCGCTGTTCGATTGAAATTATTCCTGTAATCGCCTTGTCCGAAGATGATGAAGAATATCGATTCTCATGTGGCGTCTTCCAGTAACACGGGTACTACATTAGTAAAATTCTTCATCATCCAAGGACGAGACAATTATTGGTATAAATGCTATTGTAGGACATAGCTGCTCGTGTGCCTTTCATCAGCAGTTTGAGTGTTAACCTATCACATACCCACAAAACGAGACACAATAGTAAAACAATAACACCGCGTCTCATAGGACCGGTCGGGGATTCATGAACTAAAGAGTATTTTACCACTTTCACCTTTTTAATGTCAGTGTGATACAGCTATATGTTATATGATATGATTAACGTTTTATACTGTCATTTACCCGGAAAACATCGATGTGTTACAAATCATAGTGATTGATTGTTGAACTCAATCAGCATCAAACGCACATTTAACACATTACGCTCTAAAAACTGAGTCCTAGAATTTTTCACAAATAAAGTATCGTCGTTGATATGATTTTTTTTTCAAACCAGTACGAATAATTTATTCTAATGGAGATCCTGTTTAGAAAAAAATCAACCGATTTCAAATAGGTATAAAATGCTAGGCTGTAGGTATTTTTTCATTCTTTACACATTTCTGCTGTTTTTTATGAACATTCCAACCCACTTATATTTTCAATAAATTCCGCGGAAGGTCGTTTGTAAGCATTATGCAAATAAAAGACGATTCGGCCTTGTGTAACAGTGCAGTGTTAATAATATCTCATGGTTGTTGATCATAGAGCACCGTTCATATCATATTACTGGTTTTTTATTGTTTTTAATAGCGTAATTACTGTTTATTATTTTTTATGTATGTGTCGCAACTAACTAGCTAAAGTCGCCTTTTAGTTAACAGCGTTATTACTAAACGGTACCTTTGCATGAAAGTAGGTTTCTCTATACAAACTTCGGACACTCGTTTGATCCCTTTAGGAGTTGAATTTTGGAAAATCGTCTCTTAGTGCTCGTCTACGTCATAAGAGGAACCTTGTCCAACATTTCTCGTTCCTAGTCCTAATCGTTTTGGCTATGCATAGTTTTGTCATTTTTTTTTTGTATGGCCTCTCGCAGGTCAACCTAGGAGGTTGACGACTGCTTAACCAGACAGGGCTAGCTTTATCCAAGGCTTGCGACATGTCAGTCAGTTTCTCCATTTATATAAATAGATTTTAATATACATCTTAATTACATCCCATTCTACTGATTGGCAGTTACCCTTTTAAATACACGACAGATAATATAATTAATTCTGTTTTTTATTAAGTGAGCAATTAATATGCAAAGTTGATTCCAGTTAATGTTTTGTAATAGTTTTATGAATCATAGAAGTTGCTTGTGAACTCTGTTGACCACTAACCAGTTTCTTATACATCCTATCTTCATTTCAATTTGCAATAATGTGAATTTGAAAACGGTTGAGTCATCTTGATACTTTTTGTTCATAGGCAAAGTGCCCATCCTTTTTTATGTCTTGGGAAATTTTCAAATAACTTAAACCGCTCTAGATGCAGCGAGAGGCAATGTCAGACTTTTACTGACTAAAATCCGCCGGTATTCCTTCAAATCAAATATGTTTTCATATAAATTTATGAAATGAAATGACAAGCTAGCTTCGCTCTTGTAAAAGCAAAAAGCTATGTAAATTAGCATTCTACTGGTGAAAGTATTTTTAAAATTATTCCAGTTATTTTTTAGTTTGTTACAAACCAAAATACAAATCCATCATCTTTATAATATTAGTAGAGAAATATGGACAACAGTATTTTACTCCTATTACAGAACTTCAGTGTCTTGTCCCATGTGTATCGCTCAAACTGATGTGAACAACACGTATCTTTGAAAATCTAACAAATTAACCAATTAATTTATTTCTTCTTTCCACAGCCAATCCAATCCTCGAAGCCTTCGGTAACGCGAAAACAACACGAAACAACAACAGTTCTCGGTTCGGAAAGTTCATGGAGGTGCATTTCAACAACAAGTATCAAGTAGTGGGGGGCCACATATCGCACTACCTCCTGGAGAAGTCCAGGATATGCACGCAGAGCGCTGAGGAGAGGAACTACCATGTGTTCTATCTGCTGTGTGCTGGCGCGCCGCAGGAGTTGAGGACGCAGTTGAAGATTACTAAGCCTGATGATTATTTGGTGAGTTTTTCTTATGATTTTTTTTTCAGGATATACTGAACTGGGGACTTGATTATGACGTGTTAAAATGTCAGTCGTTAGAGTGAGAGTTAGACCTATACACCCTATATGGCTCCATCCCTAGAAAGACAGACGTATAGCCGAAACAAACAGATAAGACTAAAGCTAAAACATTGATAAATTGCATTTGTGTTTAGGCATTAAATATACTTTAATAATCATTTTTTTAAAAAGTTTAGATTTAGCAAAAATTCCCCTAGTAGGTACATCTTGGATTTTTTTGTTTGATTAATCTTACAAAAACAGCACATGTGAAGTTAATTTTCCTTAATTATTAAAGTATTTTTTATTTGATTTTAGTGTTATATCCTTATAATACTCGTAATTTGTGTGAAGTAAGTTAAATTAAAAACATCATTCTTTAAGAAGAGTGCAACAGACCGAATCAAAATGCTCCAAAGTCATCTTACAGTAACCTTGCAAATTGTAAAACGTAAAAATGCCAATAAAACATCTAATTAAGATGGAGCAAAAACGTATCTTACAAAATGATGTTTTCCGGCTTTAAAAGGGAGGTGGCAGAAATTTTTTCATAATAATCCTCCAGACCTAATTTTGATCATACCATTGGCCTGGAACGCCAAGGGGAACTGAAGAAACAGGTGGATTTAAGTCGAGTATAGTCTGATGCGCCCTCTCGCTCCACTCTAAAGCGAAATCCCACCTAAAAAAAGGGAACTCAAACCTTGTTCTAGCTGTGTTCTAGCCCTAGATGCAGAGAGGGGGTTACCCGTCTCGCTACACCCAGCCAGGGTGCGATTTTTTTTTCGATGTTTACAATCTTAAAAGAAGTTTAGGGATTTGAATTTCCTTATTGGTTATTCAATCAGCGGAACCCTTGTATATTGTAGATGTTTTACTAGGGACTATCTGTTTACATAACAATGACATAATATTACTACACGAAACACATCATCTAAAAACTCGGTCAATGTTTAGTTAACATTATCGTTGTGTCACCGATACAATGATGATCTAAAGATGATACATATTTTATCATCTTTAGAGATTGTATAATATTATACAATCTCTAAAGATGATAAAATGAAATGTGTAACAAATTTTGATGTTCCTAAAATAAAACAGAAGATATCTACAACTAGTTTCTACAAGCATCCTCGCCCGCGTGAAAGTAGGTTTCTCTACAAACTTTGGACGCCTGTTACAGCGAGCATTTTTTCAAAATATACTCCAGGATCATGGGGTAAATTTTGAAAAAATACTCACTACCTAGGTAGGTTATGGAAAGAAACCTTGTGCAAAATTTCACGCTCCTAGTCCCGGTAGTTTCGGCTGTGCGATGATATGTCAGTCAGTCAGTTTTTCCTTTTATATACTTCTAGATAATAATTCCGACCAAGTTTTGACACAACATTCTGCATATGTATGAATGCCAAAGAATACTCTAAAGACCTGAATTTATTGTAACACTTCGTGCCATAAGCCAATATATGTATTACCGTAGTAAATTCACAAACATTATTATCCGCAGTACCTCAAAAACGGCTGCACCCAATACTTCACAACCGCCAATTCGGAAAAGAAGATTGCTGCCAACTGCAAGAGCAAGCAGCAGCAAGCTAAGGGTGGTCTAAGAGACCCTATCCTTGATGATGTGGAGGACTTTGGGAGATTGCATCAGGTAAAGTGTTCACTGTTTAAGGATATCTATGAAGAAATAAATATTCTCAGAAATTAGTTTTAACTATGAAAATTATTCCAGCCATTCCAAATCACATAAACAATCGTGTAACTTTTATAACCATTAGCATAAAGTTCAATTTCCACCAACATACAATACTCAACACACTAACTAATCCATCTTCACTTCTCCCCAGGCACTATCTCGCGTGGGTCTCACAGAGGAGGAGAAAAAGGCCGTTTACTCCGTAGTGGGAGCAGTGCTACACCTCGGTAACGTACAGTTCGAGGAGGACAGCGGCGCGAAGGGCGGCTGCCGCGTCACTCCTAACTCCGAGCAGGCGCTGGCCACGGCGGCCGGCCTGCTGGGAGTGGACCCGGGGGAGCTCAGGATGGCGTTAGTGTCCAGGCTCATGCAGAGCTCTAGGGGAGGGATTAAAGGAACTGCTATTATGTGAGTGTTGATTCGTTTTGAATTAAATTCTGGTAATTGCCGCCTCCATGATATCGGCATACAATATTGTTATCCATTTCGATGCTATAGTGCTAAAATTGGTAGGACCAATTTTAGCAAAATTAACTTTTTATCTCAGAGTTTTCAGAGTCTATTGTGGGAGTAATTTAAATAAAATTCAGATATTATCCATAAGTTTCTTAATAAACAATTGTCTCTCTGGTCGATTGATCATTTACGCACTTCGTGGCTACTAATCTACTATTCGTCATAGATCTTGGTTCTTTTACGATTAAAATTTAATAATTAAATAAATAAACAAAATTACTTATTTATGTGGAAGAACACAAGCTACTTTTTATCTGGCTTCGACTTATAAAACCGCAATAACCAACATTCACGCAGACGAATCCACTGCTAGAAGTTAATAATATTTAAAAAAATCTATTACTTCATCGGGTTTTTTTTTATTTATTTGGTTAGCCGACAACTGCTTACATAATACATTGACATTGTACATTGTTTTTTTAACTACATTGATTAGTGTAGCAATCAGTTATAGGCTAACACCACATGCACATTTTATGGTTATAAATAATAATAATACTTAATGATTAATTTTACTCTAAAATCTCAAATAACAATTGATTAAAAAGGGTTGTGATGTCACCTACACTAATGCGTATGCAGTTAAGGGCCTGTGCACACCACGTTTTTTAAAACACGCGTTTGTAACAATACAGGCGCGATACATACGCGCAGCCTATGACTATTACTACTATGACCACTGAGTGTGGGATTCTTACCTCACTGAAACCACCCGGGGCCCCTCTGTACAATACCTATTAGCCACATCCCTGAGGAAGCTGTGAAGGGTCTCCCCTATTCGTTGTTGTGCACGGCAGCACGTGGTCACTGTGCCACTGTCTTTCCCGAAGTCTCTCACTGGGCGACAGAGTCCCGCCTATTTTAAACACACACAGGCCCAAATGACCGTTTTATATTCGGCATCAATAAAAAAATAGTTGTAATATATTGTATTTTGCCTTTAGGGTACCCCTAAAGACGTACGAGGCGAACAGCGCGCGCGACGCACTGGCCAAGGCGGTGTACAGCCGCCTGTTCGACTACATCGTGCACCGCATCAACACCAGCATCCCCTTCCAGGCCAGCGCTTACTACATCGGCGTGCTCGATATTGCGGGATTTGGTGAGTTGTTGATTTAATAACTGATCCTATTACGACTAAACTTATACTTTGCTGGAAGAAGACAGAAGATACTGGATATGAATGAAAATAATATAGGAGAAGAGGGAAACTAACCTAATGAGTTACAATTAATAACATTCAACTGTTTTAAAAGAGTAGCAAATCTTATTGGTTCTTCTCTATAGATAATTACGAATCTTCTTCTATTCGCGTCGATGTACTCTCACAAAAAAAAAATCTGCCCAGTTGGCCTATATGGCTCTGATATTGGCCTCGTATAGATCCTGTAAAATCCAGGTGGTTGTGCAGAAAATTACTAATAGAAACTATGCATCTAGCCCCATCGTCTAGGCGTCGTGTCATCATCTAGACAGATGATGACACGGCTATCAATTTAACGATGTTGTATTAGTTAACTCATTTTTATGGTATTCAGCTAAATCCGGCTTGACTGGAAGCCGACCCCAATATAGTTGGGAAAAAGGCTAGGCAGATGATGATGTATTAGTTAACTCATTTTTAATCATTTTCCTTACATAATTTTGTAACTCTAGCCCTGGTGAATGCAAAATTGTCTGAATAGCAAAAAAAACAAAACATAAACAGAATCCAGTTTAAAATAATACGTGAGATCAACCTTGGCTTGGCTTGGTTGGCCTTTTGTTGCAAATTTAATGACAAGTGACCTCGTTCCGCAGAATACTTCCAAATGAACAGCTTCGAGCAGTTCTGCATCAACTACTGCAACGAGAAGCTGCAGCAGTTCTTCAACGAGCGCATCCTCAAGAACGAGCAGGAGCTGTACAAGCGCGAGGGACTCAACGTGCCCGAGATCAGATTCGTCGACAACCAGGACTGTATTGGTAAGTTGTTGTTACTGCATCATCAACTACTGCAAGAAGCTGCAGCAGTTCTTCAACGAGCGCATCCTCAAGAACGAGCAGGAGCTGTACAAGCGCGAGGGACTCAACGTGCCCGAGATCAGATTCGTCGACAACCAGGACTGTATTGGTAAGTTGTTGTTACTGCATCATCAACTACTGCAAGAAGCTGCAGCAGTTCTTCAACGAGCGCATCCTCAAGAACGAGCAGGAGCTGTACAAGCGCGAGGGACTCAACGTGCCCGAGATCAGATTCGTCGACAACCAGGACTGTATTGGTAAGTTGTTGTTACTGCATCATCAACTACTGCAAGAAGCTGCAGCAGTTCTTCAACGAGCGCATCCTCAAGAACGAGCAGGAGCTGTACAAGCGCGAGGGACTCAACGTGCCCGAGATCAGATTCGTCGACAACCAGGACTGTATTGGTAAGTTGTTGTTACTGCATCATCAACTACTGCAAGAAGCTGCAGCAGTTCTTCAACGAGCGCATCCTCAAGAACGAGCAGCAAGATTCACCAGACATAACTCCCATCTGGCCGGAGTACCCTCTTCTCTTCTTTGGAGTATATCTTCAAAAACCTTTACTGACTGTAAAGGTTTTTGAAGATATACTCCAAAAACGTTTACTGATTAAGTCCCACTCACGTTCCTTCAGTAGTGATTTGTGTTTCAGACCCTCGGTAACTCTCTCGAATCCCACAGCCTGACCATAACATTCACTTTTTTTTCAGATTTAATCGAGAGCAAGAACCACGGCATCTTCCACTTACTGGATGAGGAGTCAAAGCTTCCGAAACCTGAGTTTGGACACTTCACACATTCCGTACACAAACAATTGGGTGTTAATAACAACAGGTAATGGCATACCTGCACCAAACAACCATTGTTTGACACACATTGCTAAACAAAAAGAATACTTAGATTAACTAATGCTTGACTGTGATTCCACCTGAAGGTAAGCAGTGATGCAATCGTTGTTGGTGAAGCACATTAGTTTATTAAGAGCCTAGCCACGAAGACACCTAAATTATAACTACTACTAATGCCGTCCAACGGCAGTCCTTTGATGTACGACGTGATATAAACGACGAGGCGAAACAGTTAGTCTGGACAATCGCCGTACGTCGGGTTGTCCGATGGCAGAAAGGAGATGATGAATTAATCTTCCAATCCCCGACCGGTCTCATGTGACCGCGCTGTTATTGTCTTACTATTGTGTCTCGTTTCGCGGGTATTGATAGGTTAAATCCCACTGTCGACGCATGTGTAGCTTCATAGGCACATATTCATCATCATGGGCATGCGTGAAGTTTACATACAAAACTATAAAACTGTGTCGACAAAGCTTCAGCGTTCTACTGTCGCGTTGTCGGTGTATGAAGCTAAACGTCCGTGGACCAAATCATTTAATTTTCCAACAAAATTGTTATCAAATTAATAAATTGGTATTCACTTTGTCAGATAATTTTGATGCTATTTTCAGATTACAAGTTCCCCGAACATCTCGTCTGAAGGCTCACCGGACGTTGCGTGATGATGAAGGGTTCCTGTTACGTCACTTTGCGGGCGCTGTTTGTTATAATACGGTAATATACGGTTAAATTATTATTTTTTAATCTGTTATGTATAAAAATTGCGTCTCGTGTCGTGTTTGTCATTAAACTCCTCCGAAACGTCTTGATAGATTTTTATGATTTTATTCGTGTATATTTGGTACGTCTAAGAGTAGTTCGTAAGCTATTTTTACCGTTCTACCCTTACGGGGAGTAAGGGTAGAATAAAAAAAAATATTTCTTAGATGATAATTTATATGGTAGAAAAACGTTTGCTAGGTTGGCCAGTAAAATATAAGTGTTGATCTCGTGATCACTACGACCTGATAGTGGTCACACGTAAATCATACTTATTTGTTTTAATATCGATTGACTGTAGACTCAAATCTAACCCCATACCTTCCTCAGAACCAATTCATAGAAAAGAACAACGACGCCCTACATGCGTCGCTAGAGTTCCTCGTGCAGGAATCGAACAGCGCTCTCGTGCAGCAGCTGTTCCAGAACACCGACAACAACAACGCCAAGGGCAAGCTCAACTTCATCTCCGTCGGCGCCAAGTTCCAGGCGCAGCTGTCGCAGCTCATGGACAAGCTCAAGGAGAATGTGAGTAGATATAGAAAGAAAGGAAAAAAAATATATTTATACTTGTTGAAGTTTTCCACAAAGTTGTGAGATGCAAACCAGCCGACAAAATCGTTGGTAGATTTGTCTCTGTAGCTATATAAGAACACTCATTCAAATTTCTGTATTGCGGTATCAAAGATCTCCGTGTGATTAGAACATTATACACCAACACCTATCTGTCCGTCTGGCTGCAAGATCCTCTGTTTTCAACTGAGGTTTGTGGGATTCTGTTCCATATCTTTCTAAACGTCCATCACTCTCACTTACAGTGTGATTTGCGTAACTGATTCGCGGGCTGCACATTTAATTGACGGTCCCAAGGCTTGAAGAAACACATGTAAAAAAATACTTTTCTTCGTAAGTGTGTTGGAATACAATATTTGAGACGATATGTGCAGAAAGGTCACGGTCGAGGAGGTTGACGTATTTGGTTTGGCTGAAAAGTTGTAAAATCGCTTTTTTTTACTATATGTAGCCAAACTTTACAAATATCATACTGCAATTTCTAACCAAATTTCTTCTCACTCCAGGGCACAAACTTCATCCGCTGCATCAAACCAAATTCCCGCATGGTGGGTCGCGAAGTAGAAGGCTCGCTGGTGCTGACGCAGCTGGAGTGCTCGGGCACCATCGCCGTGCTGGAGCTCATGGAGCACGGCTACCCGTCCAGAGCGCCCTTCAACGACCTGCATGATATGTACAAGCAGTACCTGCCGCAGAAACTGCAGAAGCTGTCTGCTAAGTTGTTCTGTGAGGTGAGTCTGGTTTTGTTGACAGTATAAGGTTTCAACCTGTAGGAGTCGCGACCGAAGTGGTATGGACTAATAAGCTGTTAAATTAAATACTTCAATGACTTCAAAGATTTATTGATAAAACGGAAATTATGTTAAGATACGCTAAATGATATTTTACGCTAATGAGTACGAAAGCACCCGGTTTGCTGTCCGAATATGTACTGACGCCACGCCGCACTTAGCGTGGTGTAATTAGGTTGCTAGATCAGCAAATAGTCGAAGTGTCAGAAAGTGGTCTTCCAAGTAACTCCGAATCCTGTTATCAAGAAAAATACTTAAATTTAATTCACATATTGATTTTAAGTTCAGTAAGAGCTCAAAAACGAGCAGCACGTTGCCAACTGCAGAATATAAGGCAGTTAATGTGACACGCTTTTTTTTTCTATCACTTAAACGTAAAAAAACGCCCTGATTATTATTTGGTAGGCTGTGTAGGACATGTGTAGTTAACTAGCTATGAGATCTTTCTACAAATGGATATCCTCGATGCCAAATACAAAGTACTACGTACCAGGCTATTTCAATTATGACTACTGGTGAATTTGACGGTTAACTTCAGTAAGGGTCTTAGACGAACCACACCACAACAAAAACACGTAATTGTGCACTAGTTTTTATTCAAATAAATAGTTCTATTTACATTGAACACATTTTGTCGTTGAACACAACCGTGTGATATCGACTACATCGCTACCACATCGCGAATTAGTCTGGCTACGACGTAACCGCAACGCGACATTAATTTGTTATTATATATATACAGTTCGTCCGCTATAAGTTGGCGAGTGTGAAGTTAGGCTCTGCGAATTTTGGCGCTTGAAATATCGTACAAAAATAAAGGTTTAAAAAAAATGCAATTTGCAGTTCTTATTGCTGCATTAATTTTTTTAAAACCTTTATTTTTGTACGATATTTCAAGCGCCAAAATTCGCAGAGCCTAACTTCACACTCGCCAACTTATAACAGACGAATTGTATTGTTAGTAACGCAACTGCCAGTAGCTGCAGCGAGACTATTCACACGTAACCACTTGTTATCGTTGCGATGTGGTGTGATTGTGGTGCGTATGTAAAAAGCCTAATTGTAATAGTGTGTGTGTGTATGTAAAATAATGTTTTCTGTTGCTAGGCCATGGTGCACAGTCTAGGCCTCTCGGACAAGGACTACAAGTTCGGCGTGACGCGCGTGTTCTTCCGCCCCGGCAAGTACTCGGAGTTCGACACCATGATGAAGTCCGACCCCGACAACCTCAAGTCCATCGTCGACGCCGTGCTGTCCTGGCTCGTCAAGTCGAGATGGAGGAAGTCCATCTTTGCTGTACTCTCTATTATTAAATGTAAGTAACTTTATCTTGTCTGTATTCTAAAAGATTTATGTAAGGGGTGCAGTACACCCCGATGTTATTTTATAGAGAATTAGCTTATTGCCTGAAAAAAAAACCAGTAGTTTCAGTGCCAGATTAGCCTCGTAGCAAGAGTAGCAAATATTACGGACCTCACGCATTGGGGTGGACCCAGCTTATAAGTAAAAAAAAACAAAACAATACCTGTACTAAATTAACTCTAACAACGTTTAGATTTTCCATGGGCCTACCTATGAACTCATTGCTACCTAACGACCCCGTGGCCTAATTAAAAAATAAAATTTTATTATTTTGACGTCCATCTTAAAATTTTGAATCAATACTGGGGTACACACCGCCCACTAGACCCCTCTCTACGCTTATGCTAACAACTAAAAAATCTTTTTTTCTTCTCAACAGTAAAGAACAAGATCGTATACCGTCGCGAATGCCTAATCTTATTACAAAAGACGATTCGCGGCCACCTCGTGCGTCGTAAGCACCGGCCGCGCTACCAGGGCATCGCCAAGATCAACGCGCTGCAACACAACCTTAAGGACATGGAGACGGTGACCGCACAGCTCAAGAAGGAGAAGGATAGTGCGCAGAGGAATATCGAGAACCTGAGGAATTCTATTAGGAATGCTTGTGCTACTATAAAGGTGATTTTTGATTCATTAATTCTTTTTTAGTAAGGCTTATTGTCCTGAAGCTTCATAGTCGCGTATTTGTTATAATACGTTTGGTGTCAACTTACCTTCAATCTGCAACTATTAATAAGACTATGAGAGTTACCAAAGCTGTGGTAAACATATCAGCATCTCCATGAAGCCGGGAAATTCGGTGTCTCCACTTAGAAACTACTTTACCGGCGTCTCCTAGAACCATACATTTGAATACATGTGATGTCTACCAACCCACACTGAAACGACGTGTTGGAATATGACCCATTACTTCTCCTAGGGGTTTGAGCCCAGCAATATGAAAATTATGCTATGTAAAACTGAATTAACGTATAATTTTAATTTCTAGGCCAATGAAAAAATCACCCGCGCAGAAATCGACAAGCTATACACAAAGCTGACCAAAGACGTCGAAACACAAATGTCTACGCTACAGAAGGCTATGGTTGACCAAAGGAATAGGTGAGTTCGTCTACACATTTCTTTTCACAAATATTTTTATAAAAAACCAAACTGTATGTTAAAGATAAGTAGATACGTTTCAATTATGCCTGTCATTTTAACACATTTTGATAAGACCCCTGAGGCCCTACCACAAGCTCTTAACGCGATCCATTTGACAACCTAAATTGAACTGTTAAGGTATGGAGCCTTACAGGATGTAAAGCTTCATCCCTCTTTTTTGCTCGCTTACCTATAACAACAATATAACGTCATGGTAAGGCCCCAGGCTCAAATTTTTGGGTTTGGACAAAAATTGCAATTTATTTTACAAGGAATAGTTGTTTAAGAAATCGAATTATTTCTAATTAATATTTCATTAAACCAGATATTGAACTTTGTTAATAAATAATTGATTTGTTTTTTAATCTGAGACTAAAATGACATAGCGTGGGTCGTCACACTTGTCATTACACAAAAGAACTGGAATCATTATTATTGTAAGTTTGACATTTGCCTGTGTCAATTTAGTCTCAGGGATTAAAAAAACAGACTTTACGTGACCAGTAAACAGCATAATACAACTTTCAGAGACGAACAAGAAAGGCTGCGTAAGATGGAAGCTGAGATGCGCGCTGCTGAAGAGGCTAAGAAACGGGAACAAGACAGGATAAAGCAAGAGGAGGAACACCGTAGGCTGTGAGTACCAACAAAAAAAAACTAAAATACGATAAAACGGTTTTCAACACACTTGAAAACTAGGCTACTACTCCCAGCGATTTTATTCTGATGCTCATCTTGAAGTATGAAAGTTTTGTTCTAGTGTGTTGAAAAACGTCGTTTGCATTGCATTCTATCGGAATTTAACAATAACAAAGTCTGCCCACTTTCATTGAAATGCATATAATTCTCAAGTATGATGTATATTATAAAGTAACAAGCAACTGTGCTTGCTTTATTAGTGTATCAATGAAAATTCGGTTCTGCGACTCGAGCCAAACAACCTAATCTAAAAATTGAAATTGATCATCAAATGCATAATATTCAATCAAATCAAAATTGTTTTTATTTTACATAGGCCTACATGGGCACTTATAAAAAGTCGAAGCTAGTGCACGGTTCCAAATTGGTCGTATTCTACTTCTTAAAATAATAAAAATATGGCCACTCATTCACACATCTGTTAGATTTGTGTCCTTGTGGTAGTTCACAAAATTGTCATGAACATAATTTACTTAAAATAATTTACACACAAATCTCTTAATTTTTTAATGTTTATACATGGAAAGTAAAAGAAATAAACAAATTTTAACAATAATTAACGAATATTCGTTTAGAAATTCATTCCCTATTGTAAAATGAAAGAAAAAAAATACAAAAAGTGTTTCGCGACCCTGCCAGGATTCGAACCTGGAATCTTCTGATCCGTAGTCAGACGCGTTATCCATTGCGCCACAGGGCCAGTTGGGAGCTGAACGAAATAGAACAGCCGGTGTTGCTAACCTATTTATAAAGTTAACCTTGACTTGATTTAAAAAAAATAAATTTTTTTTATCTATTTTTTAAAAAAAAATTTTTTTTGTAAAAACTCGGTCAGGCCAAGACGTACATTTCAAATAACTAAGAATAACATATTTCTTTATACTTCACGCCTTTTGTAGGAAAAGAGTTGTGCAGAGGTCGTGCCTACCTATAAAATTAGGCAGAAATTATTATTATTAATTATTTTTATAAATTATTATTATTAAAATTTTTTTTATATCGGATAGGCTCGCGTTTAACTATAATGTAGCCGAGATTAAAGCACGCTTGCTTAGAAGAAAGCTATTCATTAGACCCCTAGGATGTACCTATAAAGAAACTTTGGCAGTGGATTTCCCTCATAAGCCCTACGCACTAACTAATGTGATAATGTGTGTGGTATTTTGGTAACACATTTAATAATGTGTTACCAAAAATGCTTTGTATGTATGTGTGGTCCACCATTTACCGGTAGCATAATAGCAGTGTGATGATGGAAAGAATGATATATCATTTTTCACGATGAAATGTAAACAAAACTTTCCTTCTTTTTAAATAAAAATTCTCTTAAATAATAATAATTGTTACAGTAAAGCAGAGATGGAGGCCCGGCGTAAAGCCGAAGAGGTGGAAAGGCTGCGGTTAGAGGAACAGGACCGGATCGCCGCGCTCAAGCTGCAGAAACAGATGGAGGAAGCCGCTAAAGCTGACCAGGAGAACAGGGAAAGGTAACTGTTACGTATTTACGGGAGCGGGGATAGCGCACGTGCAATCAAACCGCGAGTCTGTGTCATACTGGTTTAATGTGTAGCATCGATACAGTGTCGTGCGCGCGACGACACATACACGCGTGTCGTGCGCGCAATAGGTACAACTTTAATGTTTACGTATAGTGAATACACAACAGTAACACATCACAAAACTAAGGTACCTAAGATATACCTGGGGCAGAAAGAAGAAGAAAGAAAGAAAAAGAATTTATTTGTGCCAAATATAGCGCATACCATACTACAAAAATAAGAAATAAATAAAAACAACACAATAAGATTTTGGGAAGGCGTATTACGTACACTCGGTTTCCGGACGGCCGGATGGTGAGCTAGCCGTTGCTCGTTGTCCGCAAGCCCAAGCCTATGGTAGCTGGAAGTAGTTGTCAGGGTCCCGGTGTCTTGGGCGTTAGGACGTCTGTTCCCTTACTTGTGCTCGGGGACTCAACCCTGCAAAATACAAAATCTTTGAAAATTTTGCGGGGGCGATCTTTCAGCAGCCCCCTTGAAAAATAATTAAAAATTTTGATTATTAATTTAAATTCTTAATTATATTATTAGGTTAGAACAAGAGCGTCGTGACCATGAGATGGCGGTGCGACTAGCTAAGGAAACTAATGGACATGTGGAGGGCTCGCCGCCTCAGTTACGCAGGTATGTCTTTATACTAAAATACATAATACTGTTGACGGTATACCTACTTAGCCTTAGGCTTTAGGTCACATAATGTCGAAGACTGAAATCTATCAGATTTTATATTTGCTGTCTTTAGGACACGAAAATTCAATTTGTATGTAAGTTTTGATGATAATTCTGTCAGATTTGATCTATAATGTCTTCAGAATGTTGTGTTTGTATCTTTACTAAAATCTGCCAGATTTTTTAATACCACGTCAATGAGCATCATCATTAGGATACTTGGCTTTGATCATTCTATGAATAGAAAAGAGACAAGCTCACTCGAAAAAAATTTAAAATTTTAAAATTGAATGGTGATTGCTCAGTCAAAAAAACTGAAAATATCAGTCATTCGAGTATTTTTCTGAATCATAAGTTTACTTGATAATATCTGATATTATGTTATTGAACTATTCAATAGATGTGTGTTCCTGCTATCGTGTAATTTATAAAAATATTTCAGACCTATAATATTATTTCTAAACAGTACTATCACTGTACAATCATGGAGAGCACCGGCCTGCGAAGTTTCTTCTTGTATATAAGCTTTACACTACGATTTACTATGGATTACATGTTTTAGTCATATTTATTTTGTTTCAACACTACGGAGTTGTCACACTACTATACTACACTACGCTAATAGTAATGTGTGATACAGATCACACTTCACTACACTAATAGTAGTGCATAGTATAGACTACTCTAAGATACTACAGACATTTTTAATTACAGTGTTCATGAATTTAATACTATTCAAAATTATAAATAATTTATAAAAACCAATGCTTAACTTTGCCACATCCACAACTGCACTGAACTTTATATTTTTTTTTCAAAGATATTTTTTTAAATAAATATAACTAAAACATGTAGCCACTCCCGGATGTCCGACGTTGAACTAGCGTATAAGTAATATTGTGATATGTTCGCACAGTTTCCCTACCATGGAGTCAATGAATGGAGAGAATAAATTGAACAGGTACTGAGTGAGACAGAACTAACGAATTTCTCTTTCGCACGCTCCGAATCTGGTCCTCTTTCAATTATGTCGATTTACTACGATAGTGCACATTAAGTTGGTTTTGGAATAACTTGTAGCTTGAAAGATTTTTAGCGAGTTATTTTTCCAAACATCATATTTGTTGGGGACTTAATTGCATCTATAGAGGTCTTCTAACTGTACCACTGTTCCAATGTCACCAGCTACGGTTTCTTTTTTCAAGGTGAAAATAACATCACATCCAATTCAAATGCAATTTATTAATCACCGGTGCCTGTTGCCGTCAGCTAGCTGTGTAGTAATTCCTGAAAGGAACACCTAATTATTTATTATTCGCTCTATCTGGGGAATCAAGTAAGGATTTATTTTTAATAGTACGACGCAAGTCAATCTGTGTGATAGTTATCTGAAAAAAAAAAATTAAGACCCTCGAATCAAGGCATCACTGGGGAAGGACAGCAAGGGATAGCCTGGATCGAACACTGAATTTGAACCTCAAACCAAACAGTCCTATCTTTAACGACAAAACAATATCGATCACTAGTGACCATGTTTACTCTCCTACTTTGCATGACTGTACAACACTCCACGCCTATAATTTCATGGCCACAATACATACAAGTTGAGTGGATACAACGATATACAACTACACATAGACACATATATAATTGAAAGAGGACCACTTCTACTGATAACGAGACTAACCACTAACTGGCTATCTCTGCTTTACTTGAACTTTCTGCACGCAGTCTTAGTGTTGTTAACTGTATTCTAGTGATTTGTGATATTAATTCCAACTATTATTTAGTTTCTAACTATTATTATTTAGTTCCTAACTATTAAGCTGTGTTTCATAAACTGACTGTTTTTTACTTCTGTGTATTTGAAAATGGGGAACAAAATAAGGATTGAACTCAACGCTGATGTTCGTGTTCTAAACAACTTATATAAAAGAATAGATAGACATTTATATGAGTTAGTATAGAGGTTTTTTTTTATTTAAGGTTATGGAATAAAGCTTGATCTGTAGTATAGTGTTTTTAAGGTTTTAGTTTCACTCTTAGGATCATGTTTTTTTAGGACACTTGTCACTTATGATTACATGAATCATCGAAATAAGTAAAAAAGAATTACCTAAAGTTCGTGGTGGTAAGTAACATAAAGTTTATAAGTTCTCTCCTCTTAACTCTCAGAATCATAAACTAGACAATTAGGTTTCTTGATTTATAAAATTGCCAACTACTTATTGTGAATACATTTGAACTAAATGATTATGTTTTTAGACTTCCGTACTAAAGCTATTAAATTAAGGAGATTTATTAAATCAAGAATTAGTACGCTCTAAAACATAATAAGATTCTTGAATAAAATCTTCTTCTTCTTCCTGCCCTTATCCCATATTACTTGGGGTCGGCGCAACATGTTTTTTACTTCCATTGTGCCCTGTCACCCGTCATAACATCACTGACTCCCTTTTCTTTCATATCAGTCTTCACACAGTCCATCCATCGTTTCTTTTGCCTCCCTCTTCCTCTCCATCCGTCCACATGTAAATTCATAACTCTTTTAGTAACATGCGTTTCATCCCTCCTCTTCACATGACCAACGACAACAAAGACAAACGATTTCCTTTCAACTTTTCTGTCACTGGCGCCACTTTCAAACTTCCTCTAATATACTCATTTCTAACTATCCATTCTCGTCACACCACACATCCATCTCAACATTCTCATCTCCGCTAAATGCAATCTCTTTTCATTCGTCTTTTTCACAGCCCAACATTCTGATCCATACATTATGACAAGTCTTATCACGGACTGCTGCTGAAGATTCTTGAATAAAATAATTTCGTTTAAATTCTAAAGTACGTAAAACGTATTTAGTCGTCATAATTATGATTACGGTATTGTAGAGGAGGTACTATGAACTCTATTTTTCTTACTTCCATAAACTTTAGTTAAGTAAAAACTACCTAATCCATTCTATGCTTATAACGCACTACTACAATAAATTGGGTTAGCCTACTAGCTCAAAGTTCCTAAACAACATGATTCCAAAAGAGTCGATAGAATTGCATGCAAAAATATCAACTGTAATATAAATACTATCTGTGTACCACTATAATAAATAACACCGCACGTAGCATGATAATATTAGGACCTGGTTTTTGGAAAGAAAATTATTGTAAAGAAAACAAAAATTGCACAGCAAGGTCAAAATATGTTGGCCACTTTGAACTTGGCATTCCGAACACATATACTCGAAAAAATATGGCCGACGCCTGATGGTTAATGGAGACGGAAGGTTCTGGAGTGGCGAACGTGTACAGGAAGATGCAGCGTTGTTAGGCCTGCCACAAGGTGGACTAATAACCTGGTGAGGGTCGGAATCCGATGGATGCGAGACACACAGGACCGGTCGTTGTGGCGACGCTCGGTGGAAGCCTTTGTCCAGCAGCGGACGTCTTTCGGCTAAAATGAATATGGTTTTTCAAAAGAATTACTGCACAGCCAATGGTTCGAAGTTTGGATTGGTTAAGATATTTCGACCTTATTGTGTATGTACTTTAGCCGCTTTGGATTAATTTTCAAAAGCCAATAGCTACACTTGAAATTTTAAATTTGTCGCATCGTTAATTTCTTTCCTAAAACCGGTGTTAAGTAGCATGTATGTAGTTTAACAATATAACCTGAAACACAATAATTTTCGCCATCTACTGACGGTTTATTTCGCGAATGACAGGTCTGAACGAGTACGAATGCAGCAAGCCATGCAGGGCAAGCAAAAGTACGACCTCTCTAAATGGAAGTACTCGGAACTGCGTGATACTATCAATACTTCTTGTGATATTGAGCTTTTGGAGGTAAGTTTGATTTAAATTTATTTGTATAAACGTGCACATCCCGAATTTCCGTCCTTGTGTTCTGAAACAGCATGTAATGTTATTTATGCCACATACATAGGAACTGAAAGACAAAACTAAAAGACAAATTTGTGCAAATAAAATTTAAAAAAAAAACATTGTGGTGTCAGAAATCTTCGTGCGAGTTGAACATGTATAACCGTCGAAGATCATCGGGCAATTGCCCAGACAATCATAACAATAACAACTACCCCATGAACTTCCGACGGATCCTCAGTCCAGAATCCAGATGGATATTGTATCTGCACGTTATCCATCTAATCTGAGGAGGCTCCTTTTCAATGGAGATTTACAATGTTACCATCACAATTTCCCTTTACACAATCTTGTCTGGCAGGCTTGCCGCCACGAGTTCCACCGTCGCCTGAAGGTGTACCACGCGTGGAAGGCAAAGAACGCTCGCAAGACCACCATGGCCGACCAGGAAAGGGCGCCACAGTCTATCATGGATGCCGGTAAGTTATTACAGAGACACAGTTTAGTAGCAAAGAATAAAAAATAATTTATTAATATGGGTTTACAGAGAACTATAGTCCATTCCCAATAAGATTTGACATTTAAACAATTTTTTTTTTCAATTCGTTCAACCGAGTTTCAATGCCGCTCTTACGTGATTATAACGTTCATCATTTTGGAAACATAGATATCTTGTGTATATTATCTAGGTTTCTATTGAAGTGTAAAAATTATCCAATCTTAAAAAACTTAAAACTCTCTGAAAATCGCACTCTGCTTTTTTGTGGGAACTTTGGCCCTTCATCTTGTACTTACTCATAGATTCAAAAAAAAATATTTACTTCAAACCTTGCACATTTAATCCATATTCTAAATAATAAGATATATACACGTATTTCCTCCAACAATTTTTTCTGAAATATTCGAGTGAATGACAGAATGGCCGAACGAAAATAGATCGTTTAGGTTCAGAGCTTTATCTCTCTTTTTTTCACGTTGCGTTTTTGTAAAATATTGCGTTTAACCTATCACATACCCGCAAAATTAGACACAATAGTAAGACAATAACAGCGCGGTCTCATGCGACCGGTTGGGATATCATGAATTAATGAACCAATAAGCTTCTTAACCATGCTCAGTTGATGATCGACGGGTTGGGAAGAGCCCTCTAAGGCTGCATTTTCACCAGAGATGTGCGGTCCAGGATACGTTGCGAAGCTATCGCGTGTCCGAAATATGTTCTTCTATTCTAAATTCTAGAACTAATAAACTCTGCATCTTCTGCTTTCATTTTTCATCGTAATTTTTTAAATATTTATAAAAGTATCTTCTTTTTCCAATCATTCATATCTAATTTACGTATTTCTACTGTAAAAACACCGTCTATGGACTGGCTGTAATATGTCGCAAACCTCGCAACACATCTTTCTCAACACACATCCCTCGCTTGTCAAAAATCTACCTCCGTTGAGCCGTTTCCACCAGAGCTGTGCTGACTGAAGCGAGATGAATGAAGCGATTCTATTGGTTTTTTACAAACACATCCCTCGCTACGCATCCTCGGACATCTCTGGGGGAAACGGAGCCTAAACGTACTTACTTTGCGCAGCATGGAGGGTTTCTTTTTGGAATGGCCATCTACGGCTATCCACGACATGGCAAGTGCAGCCTTCGATCGATCCCAGCGGCTATTAGTATTTTTTTTAATTGTTACAAACTAGTGCTTGACTTGACGATCCCACCTGATGGTAAGCGGTGATGCAATCGTTGATGGTGAGGCGCATTAGCTTATTAAGAGCCTATTCACTCTAGCCTTGAAGACACCTAAATTATAATCGGACGGGAAAACCACAGCTGTTTCCATAACGATCTCATATTCCCTGTCTTCGTCCTCCAGCCAAGACGCCGCGCCTGCCGCAGAAGGGCGAGATCCTGGGCGCGCGGCACCGCTACTTCCGCATCCCCTTCGTGCGCGCCGGCGCCGCCGCGCCCGACGCCGAGCGCCGCGGCTGGTGGTACGCGCACTTCGACGGACAGTACGTGGCGCGCCAGATGGAGCTGCATCCCGACAAGACGCCCGTACTGCTGCAGGCTGGTCAGTACCACAAGTCATTACATCACACACTCACACACATCAATCACAGCACTCAATACTCATAAAGAACTCACAGGTCACAGCGATCAATCCTATTAGAGGCTAGACTTCAGAGCAGGCAATAGTTTATAGTTCTAACTTAAGCTAAGGTTAGACAGTCGACTACCTGTATGCCCAAAGTACTGGACTTTTCTGGCCATACAGCCAGGAAAAATGACCACAACCTTGAACAGCTCATTGTGACTGGCATAATGGTAAGAATCCTAGAGGCCACAGCCCAACGAGATGAACAGATCAGGTCCGCTCCGCACTGAATACCCAATTGCACGTTGCACTTCATGACGCCAAAAACCGTCACAGATGGTGAGACACCATAACGAAGAAGCTAATCTAGGAGGATCTTCACGATCCTCAGCAATGAGGAATACGACTCGAAGAGGAAGAGGTAGCAGCGCAATTAAGGCGTATTTACGTAACCTTCTGTTTTTATTTCCGTCAGGAGTTGACGACATGCAGATGTGCGAGCTGAGCCTGGAAGAGACCGGGCTGACACGCAAGCGAGGTGCGGAGATCCTGGAGCACGAGTTCGAGCGCGAGTGGGCGCGCCACGGCGGGCCCGCCTACGTCGCGCACGACGCACGCAAGCGCTAGGGACATAGGTAAGACAACACATACTTTTACTCACTAAAACCTGAATGTGCTCCGTAAGTTGCTCTTTGCGTTTAAAAGCTACGGTTACTCTTTTGAAAATGCAAAGTACGCGCTATAGTCGTGGAGTTGCGGATACCAGCCCGATATACAATTAGTACGATATAACTCTTTTGAACATACCCACAGCGTATCTCACATTTAAGTTACTTTATAGTCTTAATGATTTAAACGTGAGGACCCATCAATATTTCCCTATGCATATTTCCTGGTGGCCTACGTACGATGAACCGAAATAAAACTGCAACGCATCCTGCTTTGCAGTTTTTTTTAATACGAGGCTGCTTGTATAATTTGCGGTCGCCGAGCCAAAAAGCACAACTACCTAAATCTGTTGTGTTGTCAACACAACTTATGTGATCTATACAAAATCTAATAATGAAATTTCTAATTCCAGATATCACATTCCAACGAGGACATAGAAAATTTAGAAACTTCGTCGTCGTCGCAAAATCGCAAAGTATTCCACAAACACAGGAATTTGATAATACACGCGTAAGATAGAATTATTGGATAGAGAAATAACTTAGTGCTTTCAACGTGCCTTCCAGGTTCCTAGATGTATATTAGTGCAATATAGCTGAAGGTCACTGAGATAATTTATAAAAGGGTAAATTGAACATAGTTTTATATAATAGCAAAGTCAGATTTACTACAACAGGTTTTACTATAAAAAAAAATAGGTAATTAATCCGTGCCTTAAAAATGTGTCTTGAATTTAATCTGTGTTTTCATGTTCATAATGTATTAACTAGAAAATCTGGTCAGACTGCAGTAAAAACCATCTTTCAAATAACAAACCGTTTAGGTAAAACTGTGCAATTTGCCTGCAAATAAAATGCAAAAAAGACCTGCATTGTATTCTCTAGATAGCAACTAAATAGTACTAGTTAATGCCATCAATCATTAAAGGAAGTCTTTTTCTTCCATAGTTACTCGATTTCATGTCATTAGTCGATTGAGCCGACTATTCCCATAGTCGAGTTAATCAATTATGGAGTCGACTTTTAAAATTCAACTATCGATTATTATTTCAATTAAAAAAGTATTGTAAAATAAAACTAGCATCTATCTATACACCCCGAAATAAGTGAATAAGAAAAAGTGACATAATATATTTTTGATTTAATATAAACAAACATAATTCCTCTAATTATTCTGTAGCATAAAATGTATTTGTTAACACTAAACTATTGTAATGGAATTCACATCGAAATCAGTCTATAATATATAATTAAACATGAAATATTAATTTATACTTATTTTGTGAGTAAGCTGTGATTCGTAATTCAGTAAAAAGTTTAGGTCAGTATTTTAAAATGGAGAAAATATATTTATTTAAACATTCCTGTCATAAGACTGGTGAATGGTAGCTTTGTATTATTTGACTAGCATTATGGTAATTTTTTATTAATTAAGTGTTTTCTGAACAGTATTTAAGCAAACATTCCTGTATTTTTACTTTGATCGCAGTAAATGTTCAGGTTATTTTTATATGTACAAGTTTTTTTTAAAGTACAAGGTTTTAAGATCGTGCAAGTGCCTTAGTGTGTTATTCTGGTAATACATGACCACTCCATTATTGTATATGCTTTACCAAATAAAAACATGATGAGAGTTATTGGATTTTTATTTCTTTTCTACTAAACAAAGGAGCCCACTGGTTTACAAATACCTACAGAATACTGATTTTGATGATGTGTGACGACCTCGGACGACGACCTAGGACGGCGAGCGGTAATAACCATTTATTATAAAATTTGTTGAATTATGCTTCGAGTTGCCACACTCTGCCTTAACACGAGTGGTTTTTGCCGAGAAAACGATGTTTTCCCACCTCAAAAAGTGTAAGGTATATAGGTATTTTTTATAAAACAAAATGTTTTGCTTGTATAATACTCGGCAAATACGTTGGCAAGTTTCGCGCATGGTGCACAAAACAGCCAATGAGCGAACAGGACGTAACGCAGTGCAAAGGCAAAAGTCGTCTAACGCACCAATCATAAACTACTATTATAATGCTGCACCAATCGCGCGCCGGATCGGCGCTACCTCGTACCCCGCGTCCCGCGCCACCACCAAATAGACCTAAAAAACGATTTCTGCGCATTGCCAAGTTATCTGCCGCCGGTTATATATTGCTATATGAATACAGTTACTTTTATTTATTTAGGATCTACAAAGGACGGACAGTGGGACAAAGAGTGGACACAATAAGTATCTTACAATAATTAATTGTTTCCAGTAAGTACCCAGCTAGTGTACTCCTTGGACCAGTATGTGCTTATTAAAACAAAATTACAAATAAATTAAAAACATGATATACATTAATCTATCACATACCCGCGAAACGAGACACAATAGTAAAACAAAACAATAACAGCGCGGTCTCATAGGACCGGTCGGGGATTCAAACATTAATTAAAATAATAATGAAATTCAAAAAAATAAAACATTAATAACAAAATAAATCAATTAACTATAGTAAGAATCTACTACGAACTACACACATCAAAAGTGTCCAGGGATCAACATAATTATATTTTTGCAATAACTTTTCTCCTGATTGATATTAATTAAAATTTTCTTTAAGGATTCATCAAATAAAGTGTTTTCGTTTGTCACAGTAACGACAAACCAAGTCACCTTTGCATTAATAAAGAAATTTGCCATTTTCCTAATAAAGGGATTTTTGACATTTGAACCACTAACATTAAAGTTCGAAAAAAGACTGAAATAACAGTTTTCTTTAAAATTTTATTGGGTAACTTAAACAATTAATAATCCGTGTTTCTACCGCGAACACTAACAACACAAGAACATCGGTTTGGCATACTAAAAATGGCCGCCCATGTTCGTTGCAACAACAAAAAAAGGTCTTCTTGCGACTGGATACCCTCCATATTCGGCAGAGCTCTTCTCTGTAGCATATCCCATGCATGCTCAATCGGGTTCAAGTCTGGCGACTGAGCAGGCCAGGGCAGGACATTGATGTTAGCTGCGGTGAGAGTCTGTCTTACAACTCTTGCGGTGTGCGGTCGTGCATTATCATGCATTAACTGAAATAAGGGACCGATTTGCACTTGTAGAGGAACGATGACGTCTGATACAATCGTCTCAGCATAAATTTGAGCGTTGAGGTTGCCTCTGATCCAAATCAACTCAGTTCTTCCGCCGATCCAAATACCCGCCCATACCATGATGGTTCCACCACCATAAGGATGGACTTTCTGGCAGGATTTTAATCGCTGTTGGCGTCCAGGGGTTCTCCAGTGTCGTATACGTCTTGTATCCGGTCTCATACCAAAACGAGACTCATCAGAAAAGCACACGAAACGCCATTGTTCTTCTGCCCAATTTCTGTGTTCAAGAGCCCATTGATATCGAATCCTACGATTGTGCATTGCTATAGGTGGTACCCGTAGCAGTCTTCGGGATTGAAGGTTCACTTCATGCAAGCGGTTTCTGACTGTTTGGTCGCTTATTAAGTTCCCTGAAGAGTGATGAAGCCTCACGGCTAACATCATGGCGGTTATTGTTGGAACTCTTCGAGTTAAGATTTGAATGTATCGGTCTTGTCTCCGTGTGGTGCAGCGATACCGTCCTCCATGGCGCTCAGCCACGGTACCAGTGCTTCGGTAACGTGTCCAAAGTCGACTGATAACACTCTGACTTGTATTCAGAGCTAAAGCCACAGTACGTTGCCGGGAACCAGCTTCTATCATTCCCACGGCTCTGAGCATTTCTTCCCTGCTTAAATGACGTCGCCGCTCCATAATAACGTTGGTTTTAATCAGTAGTAGGGAAACAGTAGCACTAATAATGTCTTCAATGCGTTGTATGTTTTTATAGGGAAAATATTGACAGCTGATTTTCATCTTTTACTCGAATTTGATTCACAGTTCCTGATTCAAATTATGAAATGCACCAAAAAGGATCCATATAAATTTATAAAATCATAAATTTATTACAAAGCCACATCTCAATCTCAAGAAATCCGCATAAAAATGCTTGATCCCTAGACACTTTTGATGTGTGTACATATGTCTAATCCACTTACCAGTGTTCATCACCTGTCCTGTTTTTATTTATGTAAAATGATTGTGTACAATAAAGAAAGTCAAGTGGTGATCGCTATTTCCGTTGTTTCCATCAATTTTATCAATGGATTCTTTTGGGATGTTAAATCTCTTTTTGTTTATAATCTGCTACGCTGTTTTGATCCTAAACTACAGTAAAATTCTGTGCTCCATTTTAGCGAGGCCTGCTTTAACGATTCCACATTTATTGTACCGTTGAAAAGACATTTGGGACACAAAAGTACTTTTATTTTCATGACTATTTCCATGAATCAATTTGCGAATAATTAGAGCCCACCAAAGAGTATGTAATCACTCAGCCCACCACCACTGAAATTCACTCGAAAAATCCCGCCAAAAACTCTAGAATACCGGTACATTCTTTAAAAAAAAAATGTTATTTATGGCACCCAACGAAGGCTATAACAAAATGACATCATTTCCGCAATGGAATTTTTTAAATTGTTTTTTGGCGGGATTTTTTCGAGTGAAGTTCAGTGGCTATTTTAATTATTTGCTATTTGGTTCCTAATGGATATAGTGCTGTAAAATTGGTATAATTTTGTATCTGAAGTTTCTGCGTAACTGGACAAATGTGGAATCATTGAAACCTGTGCGATCTTGGTAAAATGAAGCTGAGAATTTTATTGCATTGTTAACTACGTCAGTGAAATTTTTTAAGTAAGCTTACTTAGCTGCCAATTAGCTGCCAAATACTGCAAATACATTAAAATGCGTTGCACCAGTATCCTAATGTTACTCAAAAAATATTTTTACTATAGACGACCAGGCAGTATGGTTCAAGACCTTAGTCTGCCCAAATGGGACGGAGAAATAAAAAAATTAACGTAGTATTTCTGTCATTGTCAAAAAAACGTCAGTTCAAGCAAATCGTTGAAAGTCGTGGGCTATTATTAGATCATTTCATCAAACTTACGAATTTTCGTTGATAAACGCGGAATTCCTAGTGCTAAAAATAAGAGAATGCTAAGTTCTGGTCCAAAGCCTAAGCGGTATAATCATGAGTTAACGATTTTATGAGATTCTCATGTAAAACTTAAAGCAAACATGGGCGACTATGGACGCTACTTGTTGTTATTATTGTTTATCGTTGTGTTAATTACTCGAACACAGTCATTACCGTATGATGGTAAGAAGCTACTCATTTTCTGAAGTATTTTAGTCCTCAATTATATAATAATTGGCTCGGAACGGCCATTTGTCACATGTTGTGTAACATCGAGCTTGATGTTAATTTTGGTTTTGTTTATATTTGTCATATTAACGAATACACGAAACCATACAAGTTTAAACATCCCGTCTTTGTTAGCATACTAATTAACGATTCTTATCTGCAATCTGCATATTTGTTAGAAACAAAATACAGCCATTTAGATAAAAAAATAAAATTCAGCTCTGTATCTCTAACCTCAATGGCTGCTGTGAATTTATTGAACTTCAAGAAAGATCTATAATTCTGGACCTTGATCACTCATTTAAATTTCAATGTATAATACACTAAATTTCAAGGACATAGTTCTAAATTGAAAGGAGACTGAACAATAAAGTTTATGCATCTGCCATTTTTTTTTAGTTCACTGGCTAGGGGGGCCAACAACAATAGAGAGAGATGTGCCCACCCCAAACAAGGGTACTGACATTTATTGCTACACTGGAACTCCTAAGAACTTGTTTGCTTTATGGCAAACTGTGAAAGTAAGTATTGATTCAATAACATTAAGGGCCTATTTCACCACCTATGATTAAGTTGCCAATATCTTACTTGGTAGATAATTTCATACAAATTCTGTTCCATTTTTGAATTTATTTGGGAAGTAGTGGCTACTCGGACATTATGAAACAGGCCCTAAGTGTTACTACTCATCTCATACAGAATAGAATTTAAATAAAAATAAATTATAATATGAATAACTGCTGCTCCCATGAATTCAACTTCAACTCTCGTCTTCTTATTGAATTTTTTTACTGACTTAATTATTCCTCTCCTTTCTGAGGTGTTTTGTTAGAAAATATCAATGAACAATTTGGGAGTCAAATCATATTCTGGATTGATGATATCAGGCGAAAATATGTTTTGGAGAAAGATATGTCTGTGCACATAGATACACACCATAAATTATCGTCATCCTACAGTGACACCATTCCTAATATCTACAATTAAACATTTCAGTTCAACATAAAAATAAAGAATGACCAATTCCGCCAGTACTTCGGGGACAGTCCTGATGCGGTGTACGCCGAGTACACGGAGGACAGCTATGGCTGGTCCTCGGTGGTCAACCCATTCCAGAAGAAAGCACAGAGATCCGTTTCTATTGGCCTATTCACTCCTACTTGCATGGCCGTCAACACTAAAGAGAAGCACACTATTGAGTTGCAGGTGTTGAGTAAGTATATTTTAGTATTTCTTTACCATCTATTAATGTTTGAATCCCCAACCGGTCCTATGAGACCGCGCTGTTATTGTTTTACTATTGTGTCTCGTTTCGCGGGTATCTGAGTAACTACAATGCTCTAAACAATTTGAGGAATATAAGATAATGTTGATGCCCAACTTAAGTGAAACTGAGAAAAGTAGCACAAAATTTGTGCCCTGAGTCAGTGAGACTAGGTCATGTCAGAAACAGCTGAAAAGAGTAAGTGTGAGTCCATGAAAGATGAAAGGAGTGGAGGGCCTTTGCTCAGAAGTAGGACAGAAAAAAAGATGTTGTAAATGATTTTTCTATATTAGTGAAATTGTAGAGTCAAATTGCAAATAAACTTTCGTCATTTATTACTTTTTTAAATAGTGAAACCGCATTAAAATTTGTGACATAAATAAATAGACATAGGAAGCAACTTTGTTTCATACTTCATAGTGAAACCATTATTAGGATCTCTAAAGCGAAAAAATTGAAAAGGTTTTACTATGTCCATGCATGCTGTTAAGTGTTCAGACAAATGGCAAAATCAGCATGAAGACAATTACCTTGTCAGTGATGAAGATAAGCCATTAATATTCCTTAAGAATTATTCTACAGTAAAATGATGATGCAACATAGTACAGTTGGTATAATTTTAGCATAAATTATTCATATGTAAATAATAATAACACCTTACTTTTTGTTACTGGACTTGCAACATACGAGTATGTAGATACTGTAAAAGGATTGTTCATTACAAAGGTTTCTTTTTGAAATGGGAAATGATCAAATGACTTCTTGCGCTCTATGGCGAGAGGGTGTGTCAGACTTTTACTGACTAATACTCACCATGGTGTACTTCACTTACCATTTGAATTCTAAGGGCATGGTAAACTCTTTCAAACATTCCTGCATCCTTAAGCTTACAGTATAACCAATTCTGCGTTATAACACTGGACCATTTGACCAAACAAGTTTCTAAACTAAGAAACTATACCTTACTTCCTCAGGGTTTTTTTTTTTGAGGGCGGAAATCATCAAATGAATATTCTGCCCTTGGTAGAGCTGGAGAGCGTGTCAGACTTTACTGACTAAAAACCACACCTATGTCCTTCTTACTTCCCCAGGGGTGGACCTATGGCGCGTCCTGTTGATGTTCGCGGGCATCATTCTGATCTTCTCGTCGCGAGCTCTGTGCGCCAACCCGCTGTTCTTTTACCTTTGCGGCATATTCGTCGGCGTGTTCGCTTCCTTCATGGTCTTCGTGTTTTACGTCAGTAAGCTACTGCCTAGGGTAAGTAAATAAAAAAAAGACTGACGGAACATCTTAAATGCTTAGTTTTTGTCTTCTGATCACAAATTTTTCTATTGATAGGCTCGCGTTAAACCACTATTTCACCTGATGGAAAGCGACGATGTGGTCGACGATGGTACATGCTTGTCTATTCACTCTTGATTTAAAGATTCCCCAAGTTGTAGCTGTTAGGAAACACAGACTCCGGACTTAAAGTTAGCGTCAAATACGCTAAGTATTGCACAGTATATCAACTCTCACCCTCACTGTCACAAGAACTCGTTACTGTGCAGATTTTTTTGCCTCATATTAAATATTACCTTAAAGTTTACATTGATCGGAGCCTGCCTGATTTCGTTCAAATCCAAAACCTGCTTATTTAGTGCCTCTAAGGCGGAATTTAAAAAAAGGTATAAAGATTAATTTTGTACTATCATTTCAGAAAACATTAACATACGGTATCCTAATCGGAGGTTGGACAGTGGGAGTGTACCTATTCCAGCAAATATGGGAGAACATTCGAACTCTCATACTGACTTACCAAACGTACATGTTCTGGTACACTATGATAGTCAGCTTCGCCAGTTTCGTCGTGTGCTACAGAATAGGCCCGCCGAAGAACCAGAGAAGCAAGAATTTGGTCATGTGGACTTTGCAGGTGAGATGTTATATGAGTTTTGCATATAAACTATTTATAGAGGAAAGATTTGATTTTTTGTTTGTTTGTATGTTACGATTTAACTCGAGAGATTTTAAAAATTCATTTCCCAATAGAAAGCTCTTCACAGACTAACAAAGGCTACGTCACATGTCAAAAAAAAATAGAAAACTGTACCTAAATTGAAACATTTTGATACCTTGGGTACCATACTCAAGGTATCAACATTTTACATATTTTTGTGAACAACATTTGCCACAATATAGGTACCTATTGCAATTTCCATATTTTTTTAAACACCAAAAAAAAGGTTTTAACCATTCATGAAGCTATCTCAATTTTTTAAATGCTTGATCCTCAGAGCCGTTAAATATATTACAATTAAAGAAAGGCCAGTTTGTTTCTTTATCTCTTTTTATGTTTACCACCAAAACCATTTACTTTTATCTGTCTTAATTATTGTTAAATAAATATTCTTAATTACCAAGATTGTTATTATTACAGGTAGTAGGCGTGCTAATGATATTCTTTAGTAGCGAGTATCAAGAGGCGTCGGCCGCCGTCATCATCGCGTCGTTGGTTGCCAAGTACTTCCCACAGACGCTCATCAACAGGATTCGTGGATATTGGTACGCAAGGCTGATTATATTTACTGTTCATCCAGGCATATGAATTTCTAGAAAATAAGTTATATTGCAATATTAATGCAAAGCACTACTGTTCTGCGGACGGCTAGCAATAGTTAGCTCGCCATCCGGTAACCGTCCAGACCGAGCCCAAGTCGTCGATGGCGCGTAGTGTCCCACGCAAGCCTCAAGGAAATGGCAGCAAATCAAAATTAAAAAAAAAATCAAAATTACATAGGCCTGCATGGGCACTTAAAAAACGTCAAAAACTAGTGCAGGGGCCCAGCAGATTCGAAAGGTACTGGGGCCATGGGTTATGTGAAACTGATGAAACCCGGGGTCCTAGAACGAAGGCGAAGAAGAAACAGGAATGAGTTTTAGTCTGTAAAAGTCTGATACACCCACCTATAAGCCGCCCTGGAGAAATCATCGGATGATTTTCCACAAAAAAACACTAGTGCTCACTTATCAATTTGACAAAATTATGTATTACCTAAAATAACAGTTTCAATCCCATTATACAGATGTCGCTACTTGCCTACAGACCAAACAATTTCGACAACAATACCAATCTTTAATCATTTTTTAAGCTGTATATTAATTTCTTCATTTATTGTACAGGCGCCGCAAGTTCCCGCCGAAACAAAGGCTATTAACCAGCGAAGAGTATTACGAGCAAGGCGCTCGGGAAACCAAGATGGCGCTGGATAATCTGAGGAAGTACTGCTCGAGTCCTGACTGTGCGCAGTGGAAGATCATGCTCAAGTTGAACGACTCGAAACGGTGAGAATCTTTACCAGCCATTATTGCGTCTGATTAAAATTTAAGTGTCTTCAAGGCTTGAGTGAATAAGCTCTTGATAAGCTAGTGCGCCTCACCTTTAACGATTGCTTCACTGCTTACAGGTGGGATCGCAGTCAAGCACTAAATTCTATTAACTATAAGAACAGAAAACAAAAGAAACTTATGTTACTGTCCGTTCAACCGATTTTGACTTCCATTCCGTAGACATAAGGATGACATTAAAAGCAAAAAATGTGGTTACAATACCAACTTTTTCTGCAGCCGTCATTTGTCATGTCACCATCGCAATAAAAGTCAAAATTAGTTGAACGGACGGTAAAACAAGTTTCTTTAAATTTCTTTTCTTATAGTAAATAGAGTATATGTAGTTTATGTTATATTTAAAAAAAAAAACTTCCTCTCCTTGTTCCATGTTACAGATTGTTGACAGAGAAACTTTACAAGACTGTTTTTTTTTTCTTAGAAATTTACCTTTTACTGTATTCAGAACTACTGTAGTGTCTGTGAAATAACTCATAAAATTACATCGTCATTACTGAAGTAAAAATGGATCCTTAATACCGAAATTGTGGATTAAGCTCACTTTTGCCTATGAATTTCGCATTTATAGTAATATGTATATATTTTATGTGCAAGAACAAGTATGAAAAATCCTCTTCTCTAGAAATAGTCTTGGTCAAAAAGTGGAATGTCCAATTTCCTGGTATCTAATTTGTTTGTCTGTGTTCTATTTTGTGTTGACTGTATGGTTTCCTGAAATAAATGCTTTTTATTTTTTGTTTAAACCCCGACCGTCGTAAGCGTTGCCCATTATACTTCTGCAGAAGGGTCTCGCTTACGGCGGTCGGTCTATTAGAACATGCGTTATTATTCCAGATTCGCAAGTTTCGTCGAAGGCAACTCCCATTTGAGTGATGACGAGGTGTTGGACTACGAGTCTTACGCGTTCTCTCTCGAGCGAACTCGCAAACCGGTGCCGATGGCCAACTCAACGAGACACATGGAGATATCCAGCGATGATGATGATGACACTGACTATGATGATGATTGAACTTGGAATGTTTAATTCTGATTAGTTTTAATGATGATTCTTTTGTGTTATAATAAGTTGAGGTGGGTAAGGAGTTCTTCAAACAATATTAATTATGTATTTTCATGTATTTTTTCTAATCAGTGATTCTGACTAGCAGAATTGTTGCTCAATTTAATACTATAAATATTTTTGAACCATATAAGCCACATACTGGGTGTAAGACCGTTTTCACATTTTCCTATCCGATATCGGTATCGGACGCCGATACGATATCGGGGTAAGTAAAATGTATGAAATATGTAACTGTCTTTCATTTTGTCCGGCCCGATATCGGATATCGGAGCACGGCATTTCATACATTTTACTTACTCCGATATCGAGGAGCTCGTGGCTAAATAATAACAGCCGCACAGGTCGATCTTCAAGGTTAAGCAATGCTTGCCTAGGTTGGTCTGTGGATGGGTGACCATCTTAACATAACGAGTTTCCTCCGTGCCTCGGAAAGCACGTTAAGCCGTTGGTCCCGGCTGTCATTTGTAGATCTTTGGCAGTCGTTACGGATAGTCAGAAGCCAGTAAATCTGACTCCAGTCTTGCCATGAAGTACCGTGTTACCCCAGTTAATGGGTTGTGGAGGTCTGGTAGGCAGCCGCTCCTCGTAAAATACTGGTATTCAGCTAAATCCGGCTTGACTGGAAGCCGACCCCAATATAGTTGGGAAAAGGCTAGGCAGATGATGATACTTACTCCGATATCGTATCGGCGTCCGACACCGATATCGGATCGGATACTGTGAAAACGCTCTAAAGGACAGCCCTCCACAAACTTTAGCCTTAGCTTTAACTTTAGCTTAGACGAATCTGAACATACTCCCACAAAGCAGCCTCACCATACAAAATTATAAATTTTATCGGACAGTTTGTATGGAGAGGTCGATTTCTTTTTGTTTCCTGAAAAAAAAAATTGAGGGAGTATGTTCAGAATCGTCTACTGAGCAAGCCCTTAAAGTTTTTGGAGGGCTGTCCCTTACACCCAGTATATACCTCTTCTTATTATAAAGCATTGGGCACTCCTTATTCTCGATTAACAGATCGTGTTGTTTGACATTTTATCTTTCTTTTTTAGACTTCTCGAATTTCTCAATTTATGTAAATAGTGTTTTTAATAAAGATTTAATGCTTCTGAAATATGTTCCTCTTCTTTGTTAATATATTTACTTAGTTTTGTGTTCACTACACTATTGACATTAATATTATTCATTCGTTTCACAATTTGAATAGCATCGTGAAAACTGCCGTATTTGAAATGAGGAATAGTTACTTACATTTATTTTCATTGAACAAACTACCGTTAGAAAATTATCTTTCACATTACGATAAGTAGGTAAGTATCATACTTATAAAAAATACAATTTATTTTGCCTATGACCTATACACTCAATAATTTTACCGTGTGTACTTTGCTGTCATTTTATTCAATCTACAATAGAACGCTGCCCGCCCACGACAGACTTTTTGTAGGCCCGATAATCGTCACAAATTATAATCCTATAGTATATTCTGACCGACTTTTTGTAGACCGTGTGCGTTGCACTATTGTTATCAGTGCGTTCTATTTTTCACCTACAAAAAATCGTTCACCGATTATCGGTCGTGGGCGGGCAGCGGAAAAATTATGTTAAAAAACGTACCTACTAAATTGGAGTCGTTGATATATTATCATGATATTTTGTGTGTTCTTTATAGTGTTTGAATAAGGGGCTAGTGTTTAATTTTTGAGAAGTGATCTCTATTTTGTAACAATTATGTTTGGTTTCTGAGGTACAGTCAAACGGGGTGAATAGGAACGCAGGGGTGAATAGGAACGAAAATGGTTACTGGATTTTAACGTTATTTAACAGCTTTTTCCAGCATTTAATTACTCCTATTTATCCATTAATTGTAATAAAAGGCGATGCTTATACAGAAATCAAGATAAAATATTTAACCAAAGTAAAAATTAAAATCAAAGTTTTGTTCCTATTCACCCCGTTTGACGGTATTCTTAATTTGAGTTTATTTCTTAAAATGGCTGTCAGTCAAATAAATGTATCCTCTTTTTCTTTCTTTTTAGATATTTTCGCATAGATTTAAGAAAAGATATAAAAAGAGCTAATGGCGCAATTTCATTAGTCGATAAGGCCCGCATGCGGGGTGCAAGAGATTTCTGGAACGCATGCCACAGGGCCCGCATTCGGGGAACCGTTTTCATTAGTCGATAGGGTCCGCATGCCGAGAGATGTCTGGAATGCGTACCACAGGGCCCACATTCGGGGAACCGTAGACGGTATACCGAACATGTATCGACTTGGTAACTTTCATTGGTTGTTATCTCGCATGCGGGGAGTCCCCGCATGGCTGTATACCGAACGAATTAACGACTAATGAAAATGCGCCATAAGGGCTTCAGAAACCAGATATAAATATTTTTTGTGTAAACTTTATTTTCGTAAATGGTAAGATGGAAGACATACCTATTACTTTTATTCAACTATTTTGTTTAGAATACTTATTAATATATTGTCATTATTGTGTTAAATGATTTCTTGTAGATTTTTTTCTAGTTTAATCTAGTCTAAAAATATGAAATGTAACCCTGAATTTGCTGTCGCATAGTCGGGTAAAAAAAGATTTGTTTAGCAGCTGGTCCTGATAATATTCACCAACATTTTGTTTGTTTGAAGTAACATTGTAAACATGAGTTAGTATTTGAATATAATAATTCTAATCGTCTTTCTTGACGATTGACGAATATCTAAATAATATTGTTCTTAACCCACTATGATGATAAATGTGCAACCATTTGAATGAAAATCTTCGAACAATCGTCTAATTTAAAACTGCGCGCCTCTCCGTTGTATTACTATTATTACTTCCCTACTCATTTCGAGAGAGTGGAGGGATCTACCATTTTGTAAGTAAGACGATTTTTACAAAATAAAAAACTTAAACAAAATAAAAATTATATCTAAAAAACAAAATATTAACGAAAATATTAATAAGAAGTGCACTTATAACGGCTAAGTTATCTACAATAACTCTCACAAAGTAAGTTACTTAATCTCATGATTATCTGTTAATTCCCTGAATACTATAATAATACATATTGACATCTAGCAATTATTTTGTATTATATAATACATCATACAAAACATTTGAACATAGTCTATTCCATCCAGTATCAGATTGATTAATAGTTATGGTCTTTGAATTGTTAATATTAAAATATTATAAATAATAAACTTTTAAATGTGCCTAGGTGTTTTTCATTTTTTTTTACATATTTGATTTATATTTTATCCCTTTAGCTCATGTGCACTGTAATGTATATTCCTAAAGATTGGATGTGCCTACATAATGTGTGTGTGTGATGCGAAGGCCCGTTTCTCAATTCTTTCAAAATATGCTTAAGATTTAGCGCACACTCCAAAACAATTGTGTAAGTTGGAATCAGAATTTGTGTTAGTAAATAAGCGAGTTGTGGACTGTTAAGTTGGGTCCTCCAGTTCTCACATAGGGGATTTTGGGCCCGCCTATCACGGCTAAACTATGGCCACTAGAGGAAAACTTTATGATAAAATCTAAATCTTTCAATAGTTTAACGAAAGGCCTATGGGTCTAGTGGTTAGTAGCCCTGACTGCTATGCCGAGGACATATCAAACCTACGAGGTTCGAATCCCAACTAAGACAAAACCGCGCTGACATCTCCGTCCCTTTTAAAAATCAGTAACATTTTTTTACTGCGAATGTTTGGTCGCCCTATATCTACTTGCACCCTTCATATGCGTGTCCGACTTCAACTTGAAAGGTCTTATCGAGGTATTTGTCGTCGAGGTAATTCAAAGCAGCTTTCTTTATCAACAAATAAAAAACGGAAATAGTAAGTAAATAATTTAATACGAATAGTGTATTTCATCACTTATACATTAATACAAACACAACATACAAGTTAATAAATTAGCACCGTAAACATTAGTGTAGAAAAATATTTAACTCTATTGAAGTAAGTGCACTTACTGATTAAAATTTCATTTTAGCAATAGTTACAACACTAATTGTCACTGTAAAACTCTGTAAAATAATTTCAAATAACACAACTCGATGGCAGTTACAACCTTACAACATAAAACAACATTTTCTCGAAAACTTTTCGACACTTAAATGTAGGCCTCAATAAAATCACGTTGCGGGATTATCAACCCTCGCCTTACCGCCGAGAGTTGAAAATCCAACAACTCACTGTAGGCATGCATGTGGATGTCGCCAAGTGTAAGTAAAAATAGAAAAAATAATTTTGAGATTTAAACAACACGTTTGTGCTTGACTGCGATCCTACCTGATGGTAAGCAGTGATGCAATCATTGATGGTGAATAGCACTAGTTCATTAAAAGCCTATTCACCGTAGCCTTTATCAATCATCAGAAACTACGCTCTTAGTATTAAATGCTAAGGATAGCTATTTAAAGAGAGTAAAGTCCCACAGACCTTCGTTGAAAAGGGAACCTCCAAACAGATAAGAGTTATATCTGGTGGGCAAATGCCCGGTAGATGATTTCGGGCTTGTGTATCTATTGCAGGACTCGTAGTTTTTCATGTGCATACACTACACTATCCTTAAATGCTTCACAATTATTTCCATTCAAGCGTTATTAATATTGTTATTGATAATAATGGCACGTTAATATAAAGAGCAGTGTCACGTTAGGCGGCTCTGCTGGCTTTCTTGCTCTTGTCCAGCGTCTGCGGCGGCGGCGGAGGCTTCGCTGACATGTGGCGGCTGTACAGGCTGCAAGTAAGATAAACATGGTTTATTAAATGGTAAGTACCTGGCTATAGTGGCTATTACCTAATGGTAATGGTAGTCCAGTATAACAATGCCTTCAGGATGTTGTTAAGGCTCCCACGTCAGGCAGTCCATCAGGAATGTTTTCCGAAGGAAATATTGATAGTTTTAGAGCCATCAGAAGAAAGCGAAAAGCGTCCATGCCCATGAGTGCGTGGGACTGTCAACACCATTCTGTTGCGCATTTGCGCCACCCGGTGTGACAGGTGTGCGCAAAGATATTTAAATGAACATTTCTTTTATTGTATTTTTTGCTAACATCGTTTTTAAGGGGTGTGTTTACTAACATAGTATGGACTATGGTCTAAAATAAAGATTTTTTTTCACCACAATGACCGGATGAGAAAACATTTAAAAAAATTCTACAATTACCCTTTATGTTGCCGGCCTGCGATGACTAATAATCCAGCTGCTAGCTTTACGAGGCTCGAAATAAAACACACTGCTGGGACTCAAGCCTCCTCTCTAAGAGAGAGAATGAGCCATAATCCACCACTCGGTCCACTCTGAGAATCCCGCAAGGTCAGGCTAAATAAACTACTCACACTTTGTAAGTCTCGGAGCGCAGGTAGTCGAGCACGTGCGAGGGCCCCAACTTGAGCTGGTCCTCGATGGGCGGCACCCAGAAGTTACCTTCCAGTCGCAGCACCGACTTGTTGCTCGCCAGGTCCAGGGATCCTGGGGAACGGATCACGTTTTTACTATACCCGCCCTATATCCGTTATGTTTTTATTATAAAATCAGTTCCACTACAGGGAAGTACCACCACGAAAAACGTAACACGCCGTCTTCTTGTTCTTCTTAGCGCGTCGACGGGAAAACTAATCAAATACCTTGTGAAGAGGGCTTTTCACGGCGTGTTACGTTTTTCGTGTATTCCATCCAGTACGCCCCATCCGTGTATTTCCGTTCGCGTCAATCGTGTGGATATTCCCTTTCATCCAACTGGCTTTTTTTCTTTTAGAGGGACGAATGGGAATTTGATGAAATGGCGATAGGTCACGGGAACAACTTGTGATCCACGGATGCCCCTCAAGTTGAAGGGTAAAATCTACAAGTCCGTGATACGACCTGTCATACTGTATGGATCAGAATGTTGGGCTGTGAAAAAGATGGATGAAAAAAGATTGCATGTAGCGGAGATGAGAATGTTGAGATGGATGTGTGTGGAAGTTTAAATGTGGCGCCAGTGACAGAAATGTTGAAAGGAAATCGTTTGTTATGGTCATGTGAAGAGGAGGGATGAAATGCATGTTACTAAAAGAGTTCTGAATTTAAATGTGGATGGATGGAGAGGGAGAGGGAGGCCAAAGAAAAGATGGATGGATTGTGTAAGGACTGATATGAAAGAAAAGGGAGTTAGTGATAGTGTGACGGACGACAGGACAGAATGGAAGAAGAAAACGTGTTGCGCCGACCCCAAATAATATGGGATAAGGGCAGGAAGAAGAAGAGGGACGAATGGGAATTTACAAAAGGAATATAAAGTTTGATACAAGAAACAAATTAGGTACTACTAAAAATGTTTTCAAAAAGGCCCTAAAAAAATTCTACCAACTTGACTGGTTCTGGAATATATGTATTTTAGTAATTTTAATTCATGAATCCCCGACCGGTCCTATGAGACCGCGCTGTTATTGTTTTACTATTGTGTCTCGTTTTGCGGGTATGTGATAGGTTAAAGTAACTTTTAACTAGTCAAAAGTCTGCACCACTGACCAGTTCAAGCATTCCGGTTAAAAGTAGTTTTATTTTTGTTTCTTAATAATGAAATAAACAAGCTATTATCGTTTTAATTTCCTGAACAAGTCATCTGTAAACTTGTAACTACGACTTACCGATCTCAGGAGGCAGTACGACGAGCCTGTTGCCTTGCAGATGCAGTTCCCGCAGACGAGCCAGCTGACCCAGCTCGCGAGGCACCTCGATCAGATCGTTCTCGCGCATCGACAGCTGGACAAACAACGTCATTAGTATTGGAAGAATATTTGACCATATACAAAAACCCGAAGACATTTTTGGGCAGTTGCCCACCAGATGGTGGGAGGATCCTCCTTTTTCAATGGAGGCTCTATTCCGCCTGGGCCAAAACTTTTATTATATCGCTGCAATATGGCAACTCATATTCCACCGACCCCAAGTAAGCCAGTTAATCAAGGATAACCAATAGCCCTTCTGGAAGATGATAACTTCGTTGTTAATGAAAATAAAAATCGTTATTTCACACTAGGAAATACTCGTGTATCGTGGGTGCGATCGCCAATATTGAAACTACAGGTAGTAGGTACAGGCCGTACAAATCAAGGGTTTATGAATAAGAGTTTATGTTGAAGAAATACAATAAAACAACTTATAGGTAAGTGGCGTATTTTTTTTTGCCGTTATGAAAGGAGTATAACAGCGCAGCGTTGAAATATGTACCATGGGTTTTCATGGTGGCATGGAATCAAGAATTCCAACTGAACACTGGTAACTTGGACTTAGTCTGATTCCGACAATGGCAAACTTTATTTTTTACTTTAGTTAAGATTAGTACAACGTAAGGAATAAGTAAATAAAATAATAAATACTTACAATTTGTAAGTTCTTCAGGTTTCCAATTTCACCAGGTAGTGTCTCGAAATCATTGTCGCCCAGATACAAGGCACGGAGACTGTCTGAAATGTTGTCGTAATTGATTCTATTAGTCAAGTGCACTTATGTCGTTTTTAAATAAATATTTGCCAGTATCACACTAATATTATAAAAGCAAAAGTATGTGATTGGGTTTGTTTGTACTGTACTCCTTCACGCGAAACTGCACAAAGGAATCTTGTTCTGGGATTATTCTCTATTATTCTGAAACCCAGGTATCCTTTGCAAAATAGTGAGGCCATAGCACTCCTGGGCCTGCCAAAATACGATCTCTGGATGTGAAGTGGCAGATCCCTGACAACACCATTGTGTACTATCTGGAGTGCTAGTGGTCAAATGCAAGTCAATAATAACGAGAAAAGTCTTTTAGCAAATGGTATGGATTAAACAATTATTAACTTACCCATAATAAAGAAATTTCCAGGCAGATTCTTCTCATTCAGATTATTATATGTCAGGTCCAAGATTTCCAGCACAGGGAAAGAACCAAAGCCTCTGGGCAATCCATACAGTCTGTTGAGAGAGACATTGAGGATGCGTAGCTTCGGCAATGACGATAGACTGACTGGCAGCTCAGTTATGTGGTTGTTGGCAAGATTCAGGATCTCCAAGTTGGCGAGGTTTGCGAGTGCGGCCGGAACAATTTGTATCTTGTTGTGGCTTAGAGAGAGACGGGTGATGTTGGCAAGGTTGACTGGAAAAGAAAAAGTTAATGATTTAAGTATTATTTTTGAACATTTTATTTTTATTTCTATTTTATAATGAGTTTATTCTTGAATGTGATTGTGCTAGATGCAGATTAATTGATATAAAAGTTTTTCCAAATGTATTAGTCATAGCATGGAATCAGTGGATCTAAAATATTCACATTTGTGAACAGGAGTATTTTTATAGCAATGTTTTGTACAGAATTTCGACTTGCTTCTAAACCATATTTTAAAGATTTGGCAGAGTTTTAATATCCATTAAAAACGCTCATAATACAGTGTACTAAATAGGCTACAGGGAAGGAAACATCATATAAAATATTCAATGATGATGAATTCAATGATGTCATTGGTTAAAATTAACTGGAGTAACTAATCTTAAAATTGTATGAAAATCTTAATTATCTAGTTAAATGTTAAATCAGATGGCTTTAATACTGTCCAATATTTTTATCTGTAGGCGATTTGTCATGTAATGTTCGTGGAACTAATTGAAACAAAACTGTAACTAAACTTTTTCATTAAACATGCAACCTTGATCAACCTTATGACGGACTATTTCGATTTCTATCGTGATTTATACACAGTATTGGGGTAAAACAAGATGTTTATCGACATATGGTCCGCATAATGTATATAAATAACAAGTACCGAGAGTAATACATCAAAACGAGTTCCAAACAAACAGGTTACACTACGCCCTTAAAAGGGTAAACTGGTTTAAAGCAATTAACTTACACAATCCAGGTATTTCATCGAGGCTAGAAAGTCCTTTGTCCACCAAATCTATTTCAGGATTATTATTTTCCTTCGCTTCTTCGATTACTTTTTTAGCTTTCGACATTTTGGCTGTGTTTGGAATACAGGAAACTGGAGGTTGATGACTCATAATATCAACAGCTGTTCCTTCTCGGTCTAATCGAATCGCGGTTCAGACACCGATTTGGTCATACTTTAAGCATGCGTTTTATTTTATTTTTGTTTTTTATATCTTTGTCCAAGATAGATGGTAAAAAGTAATTAGCGTGTATGGTTTTTATTTTGTAAATAACATCTTGGATTGGATGATTAGTAGTGAACTTAATTATTCGGAATGCCTAAAGGACCTAACAAATTATTAGTAATATAAAAAAAAAAAACAAAATAAAGAAGTGGAACGCATTAATGACGTCTGGGTGTCAATGTCATATTTTCGCTCCTGTCAACACATTCACATACATAGTCGACTATTTCTATTTCTAATTGATTAGGCGATTGTTTAATAATTGTGTCCAATTTAATTCATAACATTTAATTGCAACTGGTTTCAAAGAAGACTCATCATTGATTTGCCTAAACAGTTTTTTGCAACATTTTCTACAAAAATCTTAACGCTTATAAATAGAACGCCAAGAATTTAAACCAACACGTAATCCATACTAGTGATGGGTCGTTGAAGATTTTTCCGTCAACGAAAGGTTAACGTTGAATTGCGTTTGTCAACTAGTTGATCAACGAGTTAACGTGTTACGAACGTCAACTTGCATGAACGATAAACGATTAACGTAACTATGCTGTTGTAATGTTAATTTACGAACAATTTGATGCAATTTACCTAATGAAATTGGATAACATTTTTTGATGTCTTTACCTACTACCTACCTAGGGTTCTAGATGATCTTCTCTTCATATTTTTTTCAGGCTTAGAACTGACTGATTAATTTGCTATATAAAACAAATTATAACGACAATGAAGAAATTACTAAATAAATATCAAATCTTGTATTCGTTATTTAGAGTTCAAATTATTGTCATGACTATCGCGTCGTAGCGGGAGTTTTATTTTTAAAGGAATACAATTTACACGTACGTTGAAAATAACAAAACGTTGGGTTCACTTTATCGTTTCGTTAAACAAGTTGAATTCATAAACGACGACGTTGACTCGTAATTCGTTGACGAATTCAACGAGTTGATTTGTGCACGGTCAACGTTAATCCCGTTGAGGAGACATCAACGTTGATTCAACTAGTTCGTTGATTCAACGCCCATCGCTAATCCATACTCACACAAACACAAAATACACGTTTAAAGTAGTGTCATTTGGTTTTATTATTTCTTGACTTATGTAATATTTCAATGAATACTGTATTAGCAACATTGTGAAATGAAAGTTGATAATTTTTTTTATCGATTGCAATCGATACCATACCGAACAACACTAACTGAACCATTAGAGGTGCGCTACACAGCTGCACAGGTACGCTGGCTGTCACTGAGCGTTAAGTACCTACCTATTATAGGGCCGAATACAAAGTTCAATTGAGTGTTTATTTGATTACACTGGCCTTTGTTTTAATTAGTATCTTTGTAATTACACGTTACTGCTGGTAAGCATCATTGTTATCTCGTTTTCATAATACTCGTTATCAGTGTGTAATAAGATTATGAATTGTCAAAATTGATTGAGCTTAGCTCTTTAGTTTTGATAAGCTGTTCGAAATACTGTGTTAGTTTCTTTTTACACAGCTGAATTCGGTAAGTAACTAAAACAAAATAATAAAAATATTTGAAATCAACCATAGGTAGTAAAAATACACGAATGATTGTTCGTCTTTTAACTTTAGATTACCGGCTTTTTTAAACACTCATTATTTATTTTTTTGCGTAATTTAGTTTTTAATTAGAAGTACTGAATCTCCTCATAATTAATTCAATGTGTATGTACACAAAGACAAGGTTTTCTAATATACTTGGGGTTTTTCGATCTAAACTTTGGACTGCACAAAACTACCATTTATCATATTATCTTCGCCAGGTCATTGACACTGAGTATAAATTATTCGTAAGTAATTCGAGTACAAACAAATATTATACTTACATAACTTGCAAAAAAAAGTAAAAATGTATAAGTAAAAAAATAATGCTGGGTAAGGATCAATTCTGATCAAATAAAATAATAGTGTTAATAAAATGGACTTAATGACTATCAATTAACTTTAAAATAATAAAATCTTATTGGAAAATAACCAAAAACAATAATACAGATAAATGAAAACATTAACACCATCACCACAAAGAAGATAATCTCATGAATGACTGAACTAAGACAAAGGATTAGTTAATCTCTTTATATTGTAAATGTTCAAAGTGACCACAATGTTTCAAACACTTCCAAGAATCATAATAATATTATGTTCTATGGCTACATACATAAGAGGCTAATAGAAAAAAAATTATAATAAATACTTTTTAGCTCAAGGTAATTAAATATTCGGTAAAATTTTTAATATATTTATTGGCTAAGTAAGTTATAAAACTTAAAAAATGCTGCTAATAGGAAAGAGTTGTCCAACATGGTCTGTGATATTAAAGGCATGATACCCGATCATAGAAAACATTCTTCTTGATGAGAGTAATAAATATTATATTAAAGATTGTAATACCTTGTTTGCTGTTTTAATATTGTTTTCAAAATTAGTATTCTATTTTTAGTAAATATATTTATTGATAAACTGGTTAGATAACATATACCTATTTTCATACATATCTCTATTATAATAAATTACCGGATATCCCAATGTTATGACTTACCCATCTAACATGCAATTTACTTTTCAGCCATGAGTGAGCGACCACAGCCACTAAAGGCCGTTAACAGGCTGTTTGAGGGCAAGGAGCCATGGCAGATAGTCACGATGACTGCATCGTCAGTGCTTGCTCTAGTGTGGGCACATAGCTTGTATAATGCACAAGAGCGTAAGTAGTTGTATACATACTAATTATTGCCCGTAGCTTTGGCAGTAAGAAATTCACAACTTTTTCCTAATGGAACTCTATGTCTTCCTCCATGGCCCAATTTAACTCTATGTATAAATAGATGATATATGAAAATTCAACAAATTACGACAAGGGTTTAAAAAAAAAGATATACACATAGACAACAGAAATAGTTATTTTGAAATGGGGGATGATCAAATAACTTTACTTACACTGGGTCGAGTGAGAGGCAGTAACAGACTTTTGCTGACTTAAACCTTCCTATGTTCCTTCAGATGCCCTTTGTGTCCCGAGGCTGCGAACGAACTCTTTTGAAAGATCATTCGTATTATTCAATATTACTATGGACCTGAATTATTCCTGCTCTATTTGTTCCCGCCAGGTCCTTCGTGGTTTGCCATGGCACCAATTTTTACTGCTTTGGCCCACATTTTGTCTGGCATGTTGCAAACATGAAAGACTATCCACGTTTTCAAATATATTTTGATAATTCATTCTAACATCCAAAATAACAAACATTTCTATTATTTTTCCTTCCTAACAGCCGTAACAGTACGCTTACGCAAAGAGTTCTTCAGATGGCTTCGTTCAGTGCCCATAGTAAGGCGGAAGATCGAGGAGAAGATGGCAGAAATCAACCGTGACTTCAGGAAGGATGTCACGAAGAGGCTCGCAGGAGTCACTGTGAGGAGGGAACTGCCGGAGTCGGGGCTTGATGCTGAGCGAGTGCTGGAGGAAGTTAGGGATCATGTTGCTTTAGGTAAGTTTTTATTTGGTTAAAACGTGAATTATATTACGCAAACGGGCGACGCAACATCTAATTTGTACATACCGTTGCGTCGCGTGACGCGGGTCTAATGTAGCTATACAAGTGTAGTTTCGCCTAGTTCCATCTTTTTATGCCCAATATCGGGCCAAAACCGACCCACACATTGGTGTATTGGATCCAAGACTATAACTTGAAGCCAATATATCCAAAGTGTGGCGCCGGCATAAGGTAGCACTACATTAGGCCCAAGTAGCCCACGTACGCCGATCTGGGCGCGTCGAATAAATATTTTTTCTATTATATTCATCATTGCTTTGCCTCGTATAGTGATCCACATAAAGTACAGAATTAATTAACAGAATAAACAAGCAATAGCTAAGAATACACTAACGCTACAATTACGTGATATGCTTTGTTACACACGTCACATATGCATGTTGATCTAACAATTTCAATAATTGAACTCTTTGTATGTACCTACCGTAAGAACACATGATTAATGGAAGTTGTTAACTTCGTGTTTACTTTGTTTGCGCTCATTGCGCACACGTGGGCCACGTACGCCGATCTGGGTGCATCGGTCTCCATACATTTTATACAACGTGTAACGGATTGGGTATATCCACCCGAACAGCGTGGCTTCTTTGTCTGATAAGAAACGATATTGCGAGGGTTTCAGCTCAAAATAAAATACTCTAAGAATTGATACCAAATTTCCGGTTTCATATGTTCCCTAAATTCAAATCATAACAAACGTGTCACCGCACTACGCGGGTCAATAACTTTCCATGTTACAAGTACAACGCATAATATCACGATAAATCTCTTCCGTAATTCTGCGCTCCTAGTATCACTTACTAGCCTCCTGCCTACCGCACTGGCGGCGTTCTTTGTTGTTTGACAAAGGCGCCGCCGGCGCGCGCCGCTAAGCGAGTGTGTGTGCGTGCGCGCCATACACACCTACTTACTTTACCGTGATGTAAAAATAATTGTAGTAAGAATTAATACTTATTACGTAGGTAATTATTGATTTACATATTTCCAGTTATTATTGATTTAAAATTTCAAGACAGAAATTTCACGTAAATACTGAGTTATGTAACAAAACTTACGTAAAAAATCAAAACTTAGCTTGGGATAACTAGTTTCATCCCTTATTAATACCTACTTAAACAGTAAAATCTTAAAGCTTTGTTTACTCTAGTAAATTGACTTACATTTTAAAGATGGGGTTCAATGTGGTGACCTTGGTATTGTATGCACAAGGCCGCTCGGTTGTTCAGGGACACCTGGACAAACGAGCGTAGCGTGTCTGGTGTTATTGTCCTGAAAGCGGCATCAAACCGCACTTTTATTTGGTCCACTGTATCACACTACACTGCGTACACTATGTTTTTCATGTACCCCCACAATAAGAGTCCAACGGGGACGCAGACTATGTACCATCCGACTAAAACACGCCAACGAAGGGAACGGGCGACGTTCAGGATCTGGTCTACCTTCGCGTCGATAAAACGATGACAGTACAGTTCTCGGGCAGCTCGGATATTCTGCTCCGACACACAACATCATTTCGTAATATTCACCACGACAAATACATTTTGCAAAACACGCACGAAACAATATGCGGGTATCACACGGATAGAAACGATTCTGCAGTCTGCACTACACGCGGAACAGTTGACGACTGACAAGGTAACAATAATTGCAAAATAAAGTTATTCCCTACTATCCTGGTAATAGGGTGGCTGTCCCAATTTGTGTCCACTGACATTAAAAAATATTGTTCAATATTATTTCATCTTAATATTATTCAACTAAATTCCGATGATCTTTTAAGTAAATCACATACCAGAGCATAAATAAAACAAGAGTTAATTACGTACTTAATTCAAAAATCATTAAAGATCATTAATGTAGTACATTTCATCATATCGAGGGTATAGTGTTCAAACCCAATAAGTGTCGAAAAATCAAAAATCGTTTTATTAGTGCATCTTGATGCATTTTTGACGCTCTTTCCAGTGGTCTAAGCCAATAAGTGAAATTCGCAGTAGAAACAAAGTTACGTTAGGTAATAACCCAATAAAGTCACCGTATTTAGCCAATACTTAAAAACTGGTACCCTATAAAGCGTGTTATCTTGTTAAATAATATTTTTAATTCACGCTTAAACCACATAAAGCTTATTATTGGCATTGAGTGTTCAATAATTTCAACTAAAATCACCCAACGGCTTCGAGGCAATAATCACTATCTGTATTTATTGGGTTTTACCTTTAAATACGTAAATAATAAAAACAACAAAAACCAAAAGCTAAATCAAAAAAAATGTATTTGTCGGGTTTTATTGTTCGATTATATTTAAAAAGTAACAAGTTGTGTCTAGTTATATGGTACGGTACTAGCTGTTACCCGCGACTTTGTCCGCGTTAAGTTCGAAAAGAGTCCTATGCTTGTAATTCATTCCGAAAGCATCGAAATTAATAATTTAACTTTGATAAAATCTGTTTAAAAGAAAAAACACAAATGACCAAGAGGAAACATGTTGTGTACTAATGTATTACGACCAGATGTACGAACGTCAATGAGCAGAAAGAGTATTTGCAAGGGTCGTAGCAGTTGGCGTTTCTGCTTAACCCTAGTGAAAGGTTACGTTAATCAATTGGGCATGCCATCATTATGGCGGTAAGTCCCCTCTTTGAGGAGTGGTTGGAAAGACGTCACGTCGTTCTCACCTTCCTTAAGACGTAGGTCCTCACCGGGCATGGTAAGTTCGGAAGGTTCCCGCATCAGATTTAAGCGGAAGAAACATCTGGGTGTCACCACTGTGTGAATCGCCCGGAGGATACGGTGGAACTGTTTGGGCGGAGCATCGCCGCATCCTCGTGAAGGTGATCGGCGGCAGCTACCTCTCGCATTGGTTTTCTGGTACAGGCCATGTTCCGGAGCAAGAAGGAGTGGAAGGCGGTCGCCTCCGTCTCCGAGCAATGGCTAGCTAGCCGTCCGACAGTCCGGTAATAATCCGAACCGAACCCAAGTCGTCATCGGCACGCGCCTCAAAGAGATGTCAGCAAAACTGTACTGCTGTGTGCATACCAGGATCGAAGCCTCTGGGGCCATAGATTGGCTTCTGAAAGGAAACCCTGGGATCCTGGAACAAAGGCAGAGAAGGAACGGAGTGGGTTTTAGTCAGTAAAAGTCTGACACGCCCTCCCGCTCCACCTAAAAGCGGAAAAAGTCATTATATTATGATTTTCCATCTTAAAAATTAATTAATTAATGTATGTTTATGTTCTTCTGTTGTTCGTTGTAAAATATTTTTTTCATAAAAAAGGATATACACGCGATATATTTCTAGTTACACCAAATAAATGCTTTTAAATGTAGGCTCTAAAAAATGTATTGATCGGTGGAGCTGAGCCTGTGGTGGGCGCCCACAACCTTAAGGGTTTGCAGTTCTGTATCTTTTTCTTAATCTTCGAATTTTTCTTAATCATCGAATATCTTATCCCATTCTGGGCGGAGCTAGAGAGACTGTCAAACTTTTACTGACTAAAACCTATTTATGTTACTTCAGTTGCCCCGGTTCGGAATCGGCGGAGAAAATGTCATCCCGTCATCTCATTCAATGAATCACTAATGCGATCGAAGGAGGTGGCTGTAAATATGAGGAATAGGATATCCTCTCGCTCCGTGAAGCTTCCGGGTGTCAAGCTTTAGGGAGATTCCCAAGCACCGCAAGCACGGGCTTGTGATGGTGCCATCGAGCCGTCGAGTGACAGCAAGCCCAAGTGGACGGAGTGACTCCAAGTGAAGTCAGCAAATGGAACTCTACGGCCGATGTCTGCTAGGACTGCGAGACTTTTGACAGAGTTACTTTCTATAAGAATTTTAGCTCCGATAATATTTTCTCTGCAGAGTTACACAATTTTGGCAGAAGACAATAAAAGAAAAACATCGGGACACCAACCTTCAGCTGGATAACGTGTACTGATAGCGCAAGGTTGTAAACGAATTCAAAAACTACAGACATGTCGTCTTTCTTAACAACAGCACTCACAAAGAATTTGCGAGAGCATGCTTGTTCGTTTTTGTCTTTTAAATTACTTGTTCATTTACCCAGTATTTTTTGGTGTATATTTTCCTAATGTGTGAAGTATGTAGTATGTCCAACTTTTAAATGAATTTCGGCGAAATAGGTAAAGTACGTACATTATCTACCTAGCCTTTTCCCAACTATATTGGGGTTGGCTTCCAGTCAAGCCGAATTTAGCTGAATATCAGTGTTTTTCGAGGAGCGGCTGCCTACCAGACCTCCACAAACCATTAACTGGGGTAACACGGTACTTCATGGCAAGACTGGAGTCAGATTTACTGGCTTCTGACTATCCGTAACTACTGCCAAAGATCTACAAATGGCAGCCGGGACCTACGGCTTAGCGTGCTTTCCGAGGCACGAAGGAAACTCGTTATGTTAAGATGGTCACCCATCCACAGACCAACCTTGGCAAGCGTTGCTTAACCTTGAAGATCGATCCATGCGGCTGTTATTATCTAGCCACGAGCTCCTCGAAATAGGTAAAAAACAAAATATGTTTAATTTCTCTAGATCTAAAACCCAATAAGTCGGTACCCTTTGTAACTTATATTTTTATTACGACAAAATGAACTACCTCAGGAAATCAATACTACTGTTTTACACTAATTCAATGTATCCACTTTTACTACAAATACTCATTATAATGATATTATTTGAATAACATAGGTATTTTTGCCCATAAAACTTAAATATTGAATATCTCAAAAGTGTCAATTTCGTACTTATTGGGTTTGAGCACTATACCCTCGATATTATTATGTTGTACGTTTATTAATACGTTAGAATCGGAACCCGAGAGCTTTTATTTTAAAATAACATAAATTAATCTTTAATCAAAAGACATTGTTATATTGAAATCTAGGATTTGAAGTTTTATTTACTAGGAGTAATCTAAGCTACAGGACAACAACTGGTACGCGCGCCCTAAACCTACATCACAGTTATAACACACTATGACGAAATTATAATGTGTGTGTAATCGGGGTTCTGTGATCAAATGATTTTCAACTCGGCAATATTAATTCCTGTTACTCATGCAGTCCTAGTACTTTTATTTTATTTCTTTTAACAGTTCGGTACATTTTTACGACATTCTTTTGCAACTCTTTGAAAAGAGACTGAATAAACGTGCTCAAAGGCTCAAACCATTAAAATAACCACCACCGCCAGAGCGACCAGAGTAGGGAATGCAATCCGGACTATCCGTAATCCGAAAAATCCGGATATCCGCACATTTTTACTCGCCTTGTAAATCCGGATTTGAAAATCAAATCCGCGGATTTTCTGAATAATAAGAAATTTTAATTCGCGATGATATTATCTACTTTTATTATTAGTTTAGGACTAGCTTTTGCCCGTGGCTTCACCCGCGTGGAAGATGGATAACCAAATAAATTAAAAAAATATATATCGTATCGTGGGTCCAATATAATTCGTGGTCCACTCGTATGACTAGTTGCAATGCATGCGTGCCCAAAAAAGACTGAATGTCTTTTAAGACGCCAAGCGTCATCATGCTGACAGAAAAAAGTATGAACTAATTACCAACCCTACTACATTCTTTGGGCACGCCATAATTATGGCTATAAGTCCCCTCTTTGAGAAATTGTTGGAAAGACGTCACTGCGTCCTCACCTTCCACATGATACAGGTCCTCACCGGACGTGGTAAGTTCGAGAGGTTTCTGCGCCGGATTTGTGCGAAAGAAACGCCCAGGTGTCATTATTGTGCGGATCGATCGCCTGGAGGACACGGTGAAGCTTATGGTTAAGGTGTGACGTTTGACTGTCTTGTCGGCCGAACACTAGGTTCGTAAAGGCGAATGCTGAGCGTGGGTACTGGGCTCGAACTAGAGGTCAAGCAAATAGTGCTATTGGGTTTTTCCATTAGGAATTACTCTATAGCCCGGAGTTTGGAAGTTGGTGGTGTGATACTTCCCTCTGAAAACACGTCAAGCTGTGGGTCCTGCACCTGATCTCTCTCCGGTCGTGTTGAATTGCCTTCCCATCTGACTATAAGATTAAAAGAACAGAGAGTGTGCCAGTGTCTGCTACACACTTGTGCACTATAATATCTGCAGTATACATTAGGCTTCCAGGTTTCAGTAGGCATCAGGCCACCGTGATCAAAATTCGGTCTGGAGGACTATTATTAAAGGTATGCTCCGTTTGGGCAATGACCACTCACGCCGGGTCCTGGTACGGCCCATGGACCGGAGCGCAAAGGAATGTGACAGGCGGTTGCCTGCTTCTGCGAAGCAGTAATGCTAGCAAAGGAGGCGGCTGCACGTGCGAGGGAATGATCCTCACGCTCCAGCTCCCGGATCCAGACCCCGATTTCCAGCTACCGTAGGCGCAGACTTGCTGATGGTGAGCAATGGGTAGCTTATCGACCCCGCCACGGCGCGTAGTGTGTCTCAAGGTGATACAAATCGTAGTGGCCCAGCTGGGTCGAAGCCTACTTTTGCCATGGGTTATGTGAAAGTGAACCCCGGGGCCCTAGAACGAAGACAAAGAAATAGAAGAAGAAGGAGGAGTGGATTTTAGTCACTAAAAATCTGATATCCCGCTCTGCCCCGAACGGGAGAAGTCATTGGATAATTTCCAACCCAAAAATGGAAAAAATATACATTCTTTATATTTACATGTTGGGAAAACGGCTTCTTGGATGCTACATGTACTAAAAGTTTTGGTTCTAGGACTTGCTCGCTGTTTTGAGAGCAATAGCTCTAAAAGGAAATCGTGTGAAGGGAAACATCATGTTAATAAACTAATATAAGTAGGTTTGTTTAATTTTCATGAAAAATCCGTTAAATCCGGATAATCCGGATTGGACCCAAAATCCGTTTTAAAAAATCCGGATTTTTAAAACACGACGGATTTGCATTCCCTAGACCAGAGCGTAAACTTCCGGTAATTCTCTCGGTTAGTCTTTCAGACAGATAGTAATTATGTGTGTGTGTATTATTTTTTAATTAAAAAAGTAAACTTTTTCCATCATTACATTACGAATAAGAAAAAAATATTACGACCTTATTTTAAAAATTATGAACGGAACCCATTGTGATTTTATTTATACTAGGAGATGCATAAGTTGCCTAAAGATGTTAATTTGGGTTCAATTGGAGATAAATTATGTTTCTAAATCCTTTTTCTATTCTTAGTCTAATGGAAAATAATAATGTTTATTTAAGCAATTCCTGGTAGAATGCACGTAACGATTTCATTTTATTATCAATTCAATAGTATACGAGCTGACGATTTTTCGAATTACTTAATGTCATTGTTATTTTAACCGACTAAATCTGTAGGTACCATCTGAATGAAAATCATTGAATAACGCCGGAAAGGTTATCATTTTTTTTTAAGTTTAAACCTACCCGACAATTGAAAATATCACAAAATAAGGGTTTGTTATGAGTCGTTTAATTTATTTTATTAAGATTGTTTATCAATTTTGAGAAGATCGAGTCAAGAGTATAATTCCATGCTGCACGGGATAAAAAATCGATGTAAAACAAAACATCGTTTATCCTTATGACCAGCAAAAAAGGATAACGTTCGTAAATTTACAGGAATACTGTTATTAAATTAGGTAGGTATTTACTGTGTACGTTGGTAAGGTGGAATATTAATTACTATGTAGATAGGTACCTAAATATTATTTCGTTAATTTTGATACCTAGACAAGGTACGTATTGTGATTTGTTCACAAACATAATCTAAGTTTAGGAAAAGTCAGTATTATTTTGTAAACAAAAAATAAACATACGGAACCCTTTATTCAGAAATACCAGGAGTAAGAGGTTTATTTTTACTCGCAAATAGTTCGTTGACACCGATCAGCTGACTTATTGCTAGTGATGTATTTATTTCCATTTTAAAACATTCGGTTTCTGGTATCTGTTTGTTAAAAATTCTCATAATTTATGAACATGTAGAGATAGGATTAAAAAACCCTTGCAATATCGTTTGTTATCATTCAAAGACCCCTTGGAATTTTTTTGTATACCCCCTTTCCGTTACAGATTGTATAGCAACTAGACTTGTAGAGCTACATTAGATCCACGCCACGCGACGTAGTTTTACGTTTAAATTAGGCGTTTTTGAATTTTTGATAGGACGTGCCCGTTTTCTCACGATATTTTCCTTTAACCGTTTTGAGAGCAGTTAAGTACGTGATTATGACGTTATTACCTACACATCTTTCTCTTGATATTTTCGAAACACAGATATCTTGTGGACATTATCTAGGTTTCTATGGAAATCAAATCATATTGTGTAAAATTAATACGATTAAGAAGATAAAAAGAACACGTATTTCCTGCAACAAATATTGTGCAATATTGTATAATTATAATATAGTGAATGACTGAATTACCCAATATAGCAGTCGTTCAGGTGTTATCTCTCTTTTTTCGCATTACTGTTTTATCAAACATTCCTTCCTCCCAAGGAGGGTTAGTGTCGGGCAGGCGGCCGACTATAAAATAATAGCCAAATCCCTAGCAACATTTTAGTATAAATAGAAGGCGCGATAGTACTAGGGCGTACCCCACAGGCGACGCGTAGGGGCAGCACCCGGCTCCTGTGGGAAATAGACCAGGGTTGTTGCACTACGTTTTTCGCCGACCCCAAGTAATTCGGGATAAGGGTAGGAAGAAGAAGACCGTTTTATCAAACATTGTATTGGATTGTGATGGATGAACCAACAAACTTTTACACCATGCTCAGTTTGACGATAGACGGGAATAGTCCTTTTAAGTAAGTGGGAATTTCATTAGACCGACTCACGGTTGAACAAACCCGTAGGCTGATTATGTATCTTGCAAAAGCCGAGCGATAGCAAAAATTGCACGAAAATTGCTCTCCAATCGCAAATTCGTATTACGTATTAGCGAAAACCACGCGATAGCAATCTAGCGACCGTGCTGCCTCTATGGAGCAATCAACTAACTAAAATGTGCATTGTTGCACTCGAATCCCTAGCGATAGCGTTTTACTTCGTATTACGTATGGTTTTTGACAGCGATGCGACAGCGATCGGCAAGCAAATTTAGCTGTCAAATTGCGTTAACCATTTCTTTGATTGTTGATCGCTTGCTTATCGCTCTCTGATTGCCAATAAAAATTAGCTTTCTATATCGAGTATTTTATTAGTTAAATTGTGTAGTTATATCTGCAGCGTGTGTTTAATTAACATTTCAACTTATTGTGTGTGCTTTAAAAGACTTTATTTAGTGTATTCAACCAACATATTATAAATTTGCCTGTCTTAAGTTTTCTTAGACCTTGAACCAAGGCCAACACCTTTGACTAAAGTGGTATGTTCTGCCAGATAGTCCAAACAGGATAAAGTACTTTTACTCTTCAAAGTAACTTTATTGCACTAACACATATAAAATAAAATAATATCATATTATTTTAAAACTTGTTAACATAGCAGTAGAATATCGTTTGGAGTCCAAGTAAACACTGATTTCATTCCTTTATCCATCTTATGGTCGACACAAAGCTATTTTTAGTAAAGTTCAAGTGGATTGAAGTGAATTTTAAGTTACAACTTTTTTTTCTTTTCCAAAACAATCAGATCTGTTCGACATCTTTAACCCGTGGATAGTCGCGCCTGGGTCAAAAAGACCCAGTACTTTAGTTTTTGTGCCATAACTCTTTTTGTATTAGTTCATTCATATCGTCGCATTAAGTACCTTTAAGTGGGTTCACAGGCTATCCGCACACCTCACTTCAGCCACTTCCCGTGCAGCATTTAGATAGTAAGAAGGTGTAAAGTGAATTGACCCTTTTGCGACGTAATGTGTTAGTGTATTTTTTGTTTCAAAAATATTATTTTGATTTTATTTCTATGTAAATATGTCGTCAAATCGTTTGAATGACTGGAAAATAGCAAATATATTAGAAGAGGAAGACATTGAAGGTGGAATTTCGTCAGAAATTGAAGACCATTTGGATAATGATAATTGCGATTCAGATTACTGTCAGAGTGGTGAAGATAAACTCCTTGATGAGAAAAACCAAAACGCAATGCCAATTTTGCAATACTTATATAATATGTAGAGATCATACTACATTTATATGTATCAATTTATAATCAAAAATGAAGCCAAAACTAAAAAATGAACTATTTTATAGTAGATCTTTACGTGTAATTTGGAGACTGATTATAAAAATATGCTACGTTTTAAAATTAATATTTTACCACTATTTAGAAGTTTGCTTATGATAATTTTTTTCTTTTTGTTTATAGGTTAAATAAAAAAAGTTTCAGTTATTTTTTTGTTCCTATAACGTAAAAAGTAAGATTTTTTTAGTTTGTTTTGTTATCCTCTTAAATAATTTACAAATAATCCCGAAACTCAATTAAGTTATTAAAAACAATACATTAAAAGTCTGGGTCTTTTCGACCCGTGCGCGACTGTTGGTGACTTAAAAGGAGATGCGAGTACCGGCGGCGGGTTAAATGGCTGTAAGTTCTTAACTCGTAGTTTGACAATAAATTAGTTCTCCAAATTGTTACTCAATTGCTGTTGGCGCTGGGGTCGCAGCAATAAGTGCATGGTAACAATCGGCGAGCGATCAGCAATCCATTTTTAGATAATACGGATCTTTTTGACGTTAAGCGATTGATCGCGCGTCGACTGCGCGATGATTGCGAATTGTTTGCTGATCGCTGTTTCATACATTATAATCAGCCCGCCGATTTCGTGGAACGTCGTCGCGTGGCCTGGGTCTAATGTAGCTCTACTAGTCTAGTTGCCATATAAAATGTATGGAGACCGACGTGCCCAGATTGGCGTTCGTGGCTCACGTGGAAATGAAGCGCGAACTCGGGCTCTGTGTAATTCAGTCTAGAACTCTAGACCACGGAGGTCTAGACTATTATCGCGAATTACTTCTCGAGTCTAGACTAGTGCAGAACTATGCGTACTAGTGTGTACTAGTGCGTAGGTACTTGGTGAAAAAAACCCTATAATGCCAAGATTGAACTGCTTCTAAAATATAGTTCACTACAGTATCAAAAACTCTTTTTTTTCTTATATCTCAACCTTCTCTTTGTACCCAGGTTCATACGACTGGCAAGGCGGAGCAGTCTCAGGCGCCGTGTACCACGTGACCAAGGAGATCAGCCAAGTGGCGTGCGACGCGTACAGCCTGACCGCCTACACGAACCCGCTGCACGCGGACGTGTTCCCCGGCATCAACAAGATGGAGGCCGAGGTCGTGAGGATGGCCGTCAACCTGTTCCATGGAGACGACGAGTGCTGTGGCACGGTGAGTTCTGGATCTTATGGTCATAGATTATCGTAGGTTAAGTTCGAAACAGACGGGTTTATCTACCCCGAAGTATACTCGAGCGGAGCATCGTCGTCACCTTGTCCTTGAGGGGGGGGGGGGCCTGGAGGCAACGGCCTTTGGCAATGGGCCCTGGTACAGGCCGTGTGCCACGTGACCAAGGAGATCAGCCACGTAGCCTGCAGGAACCCGCTGACATGTTCCCCGGCATCAACAAGTTTAAGGCCGAGGTCGTGAGGATGGCCGTCAACCTGTTCCATGGAGACGACGAGTGTTGTGGGACGGTTAGTTGATTCATAGATCATTGTGGGTTTAATACTTCGTTGAAACTGGCGGATCTTTTTCGCCGCAAAGTATCCTTGAGCGGGGCATCGCCGTGTCCTTGAGGGTGCGATTTTCGGCTACTACCTCTGGCAATGGGCCCTGGTTCAGGCCGTGTACCACGTGACCAAGGAAACCAGCCAGGTAGCCTGCAGGAACCCGCTGCACGCGGACGTGTTCCCCGGCATCAACAAGATGGAGGCCGAGGTCGTGAGGATGGCCGTCAACCTGTTCCATGGAGACGACGAGTGCTGTGGGACGGTGAGTTTTGGATTTGAAGTTCATAGGTTGTTGTAGGCTTAAAAACAAATGTTTCGTTGTGGTTCGAAACTGGCGGGTAGCATCCACCCCAAAGTTTGCTTGGGCGGAGCTCCAAAGGGAGAGTGTGCACGCGTGAGGGAACGGACTTCCTCACGCCTCAGTCGCCACCGGTAATCGTAGGGGTCTAGCAGGGGTCAAAGTCTACTAGGCCATGGGTTATGTGAAAATGAACCACTGTGAACGTAAAAGTCTGACACGACCTTCCGCTAGTTAGAAGTTATTGGATGTGCTATAAAATGGTACTCATCGCGTATTTTGCTTTACTCTATGCAATATCCCTACTCTGGGCTTCATCACAGTTGGTGGGTTGAAGTTGGAGTGTCCGTTGTAGTGTCTTGGTAACACATTGTGTGTTACCAGGTTCGATTGAGTCACGCTCGACCTTGATAGGGACGGACTTAATCCGTTGTACCAAGTTCGAACGTGTGTTGCAACTACATGAGACCGACGCACACGCACGCATCGCGTGGCGTCGTCTACAAGTATAGTTGCCATATAAAATATATGGAGACAGACGCGCCCAGATCGGCGTACGTGGCAAACGTGGGCCCAATGTAGCTCTATTTTAAAGCGTCGACAAAAAAAACAAACAAATTTTATTTAAGAGTAAGGTAAAGTTGATACTTGTTTATTCTGTATTAGCTGCCGCCCGCGTGAATATAGCCCTTCTCACCTTCATAAATTACTAGCTTTTTCTGAATTAACCTATCACATACCCACAAAACGAGACACAATAGTAAAACAATAACACCGCGGTCTCATAGGACTCGCCGGGGATTCATGAATTAACTACTGATTTTTAACAAAAGACGAAGAGAGATTAATGAAGAAGGTTTAGGGGTCATCATCATCATCATCATTTCAGCCGAAAGACGTCCACTACTGGACATAGGCCTCCCTCAAGCATCGCCATAGTAACCGGTCCTGCACGTCTCGCATCTGTTGGATTCCTCGTGAGGTACGGTGAGGGTTTAGGTGTATTGTATAATATCATATTAGAGGAAAACCGACAATTTAAAAGATATCTAACAGCCATAAGTACTATTTATCATTAAGTTTGACAGTGAACCAACCTAAAACAACAAAATTAATAAAATGTGTAGGTACCTATATTTCTTCTATACCTGTGTGTCATTGAACTTCTAAACAGCAGGACCGACTTTGATGATTTATTTTGTCTGAGAGTCGGTGACGCATTTGACCATTCATTGTGGCGACACTTGGGGCGTCCAACAGTGGAAATCTTTCGACTGAAATGATGATGAATGAATAGTTAATTACTAAAATAGAACGCACCCATCACTAGGTACTGGAGTATTTATTTTCTTAGTATTTTAATAATTTTAAGAGTCAACTTGAGAGTTTATTCAATATGTATAATATGAAATACTTTTTTTTTATTATTATTGATAGGCTCGCGCTTGACCACATCTCACCTGATGGTAAGCAATCATGTGGTCGACGATGGAGTACGTTTGCCTAGAAGCAACCTATTCGCTCTTGACTTAAAGACCCCTAGGTTGTAGCTATCAGGAAACACAGACCCCGGCAGGGAATTCCACTCTTTAGCTGTACGGATACTTTTACCTATGTTAGAAAAATAACCAAAATTTGATCCCTGCACTATAGATAATACCTACCTACTCAAATATTGGTGACCTTGAGAACAAATTATAATTATCCGAGACGATAACAGAGATAATTGTTCCACTAAAAGCAACTATAAACATTTGTTTGCACAAAGAATTAAACATGTAAATTAGTATGTGTGATGTAGGCAATTAGTTCCTATGAATGTCTTTTTAGATGGTTATTAGAATAATAATTATGTTAAGGAATAAAAGACATATATTACAGTAGGACGAAAAGACTGCGCTTTGCATATTTTTATCACCATAGATTATATTTGTGCTTTTAGTTCGCAATTAATCCGTGACGCTAAAAATATATTTGTCTTCAAAAGGCTAAGTCAAAGAACATTTCCTCTCAACCATTTCGTGAAGTTATACACCGTGTCTCAGACATCGACGCACAAGCGAATACCATGGATCCAGTACATGATTGCTGGGAATAAACATAAATAAATAAAAGTTTAGTTGCTATATTAAATGTATAGAGATCAACGCGTCCAGATCGGCGTGCGTGTCCTACGTGGGCCCAATGTAGTTCTAATTTGATAGTAGATTCATTACAGTCATTCATTTTATATGGCAACTAGACTTGTAGAGCTGCATTAGACCCACTCCACACGACGCGGTTCTACGTACAACTCAGGCGTCGCCCACGGTCTAATTTAGTTCCCCCCTTAATTCTGCAGTATTCTTTTATTATTAAAGGTATCCAGCTTATATTGTCCTACAGCTGGGCAAAGGCCTCCCTCCATTCCCTCCATTGTTCTCGGCTTTGAGCCACTTTTGAGTATTGTTCTGCGTCTTCTTGTGCCTGTCGTTAATCCCGGCTATTGCCAGGGTCCGCCTTCCGACTGAGCTTTCTCCACTTTGCCCGATCTTCAACATCCTTCACAGTAAGGCCATTGGCTCTCATATCGGACTTGACGACGTTCAGCCAGCGCTTCCAGGGGCGACCACGGGTGCGACCACTTTTGAGTATTCACACTAATAATATAAATTCCTCTTCCAGGTAACAACAGGCGGCACAGAATCAATAATAATGGCGTGCAAAGCGTTCCGCGACCTGGCCTACAGCAAGGGCATCACCAACCCTCAGATCATAGTGCCTTCGACCGTCCACTCGGCGTTCGACAAGGCGGCGCAGTACCTAGGCCTGTCTGTTAAGACGATACCGGTGAACCAGGACACTATGACGGTGGACGTTGAGAAGGTTAAGAAGGCTATTGGCAGGAGGACTTGTTTGGTAAGTTTATTTTTTATTTTTTGTTTATTTTACTGTGCTCATTGAATTATTTATAGTAAACAACTAGCTGCTGCCCGCGACGTCGTCTGCGTGAAGGCTCTACAGCACCAAAAATACTTAAGATGTCGCTGTAGCATTATAAGTAAACAACTTTTAAAATAGCATTAAAATACATGTTTTTTTTGCAAGCGAAGCAAGTTTAGAGAATTATATGGAAATCCTGCTGAGTTCAGTCATAAGTTGTGACTGAAGGAAATAGAGAAAATGATGTATGTGTGGAATATCAGTCTTGCCATGAAGTACCGTGTTATCCCTGTTAATGGGTTGTGGAGGTCTGGTAGGCAGCCGCTCCTCGTAAAATACTGGTATTCAGCTAAATCCGGCTTGACTGGAAGCCGACCCCAATATAGTTGAGAAAAGGCTAGGCAGATGATGATGGTGATGTATGTGTGGAATGTATTCCATTCCAGGACACAAAAGTGTAAAAATACGTACAAAGATATCGTACCTTACAACACTTCCCTATAAATTACGTTGCCAGGTGCCAAAATGTAAAGAGAATCAGGACTGGTGACACGGGAGCAAGCACCATACAGTTGCCTTTGTTAGGAGCAACTCTTCCTGAGAACTGTACGCACTTGAACTGGAACGGGAAGTTGTAAGGTAGGGGGGAAATGCGTGGTATAAATGCTGCCTCGCCGATGCCACAACCATAAGAATTTCTGCTCCAATGGTGTGTCTGTGGAGTGAGACGACTTTAAGGCGAGTCTCGTTACACAGCTCTGGAGGAGATAGGTTCCGAAGAAGTACAATTGGGACACTGACCTTCAGCTGGATGATATGCACTGAAAGTCCACTTGCTGACAGGGTGTTCAGAAATTCCACGGGATAATGTGTAGCGTTATCTTGCTCGACAACAGTGTTTATAGAGGTGTAGACCACATAATTCCCCTCAATTTCCCAGAGAATGCATTTGTTAATTGCTGCAGCCTGATCATTTATGGGCATCTAAATGGCCTACTCACACACCCAAGAATTCTACTGGTGCAGTATACGACTGACATCCCCGTACACACAGCGAATGAGTTCTTCTAAGCTGGATACTATTTTTTTGTATCACCCAAAGGTTGACTGGTAGAAAATGCCTAAAGCATTAAGTCCGCTTCTGTACTTCTACCAAGAGAGTGTACCACTCTACAGAGAGTCTAGCAGCACCATCTGTCCACCTCTCTCTTCTTGTGTGTGTTTGCCATGACTAAGAAGGACATCGTAAAATTCCTGAACACGTGCATTGTCTCCAAGCTGAGCATTAAAAATTAGCATTTCTAATTGAACTTAACTTCAGGTGGAATACGCGAGTCGTGCCTGTCGTACGAAGCCTATCCTGCAAGGAGTGGAGCTGTTATTTCAGGCTACTTTGGGTTGGTAGTGATGATAGTGAAGAGGTCCGGGCGAAAAAACTTTCGCACGTAACAAAATGCATCTTGGGTTCTCTCGTGCATGTACCACGGACCTTTTGTGAAGGTGGAGGGGAGAATGACCATGAATGAGCATTTGTATTATTCTGCATAGAGATAGACGTAGTTCTCAGCTTTGAGCTTTCTTTGGTTGGACCTTATAAATACCAAACGCTCTGTCTCAATTTTGGCGTACATGTCCTAAGAAACTGAGTGAAGAGCGTACGATAATGGCGGAGATAAGAACCATTGTTTATCCTCAGCTGGATCAAGAAGCTGTAGAAATGCATGGTGGATGGTTTTTTTTATGATTTGGGGTGCCTGTCTGGGGGTCTACATTATAGTGGGCAAAATGGTAGCCAACCTCTCCGCGACAGAACTGAACTGAGAGGATATTGAAGAGAATCGTACGCACGGTGAGTCTCGCTGATCCTTCGAAGCCGGTCATCATGCGTGCGTAAAACGATGTCTCTTTTATCACACTCCTGATCGACTAACACAACAGCTACCTCATTCGTCGTTGGAGCATTATACCACCCTGGATGGGCTGTGATCGGCCTTCTAACTGCTCTGATGACAAACTTAAAGTGGTTGCGCTCGTTCTCAGGCACCGACGCGAGGGCTGCTTTGAAGTTGCTAATTTGCGGATTAACGTTATGCAACATACTTTGCAATCCTTTGAACAGACCAGACCAAATTGAGGATGTGTCTACTTCAACACTTGCTTGTTGTTCACAAGCTGGACTTCGAATGCTCGCCATTTAGTCCCCTTTTCCATTTGCGGACTTGGCAGTGGGTACAAACTTCTTCTAAGGCAACCATATCTCCATGGGCGGCGTAGTTAATCACGATATTGTCGATAAATCCACTTCCTTCTTTATTTAACCGTTTGCTCTTCGATATCGTAAACCGTGGATTCATCATCAGATGTCGAAAGTTGATTTATGTCACGACACAGGCGATCTTATTCTATTTGTGCCGCACGCTGTTCTCTTGGATTCTGTCACGTTCTTGCGATAAATGAGCTTCAATGTCACTTCATCATCAATGAACATCACTTTTTTGTAATACTTAACACCGCATTTTTTTTAAATTGTCTTCCTCAACTCTGCTCAAGATTTTGAGGGTTTTGTTGGAACTTGTATTTGTCAAACGAACTATACGATACCTACAACTGTTATGAAGAAAATGCAAAATGCCATCTATGAATTTTAAGAATAACTAACTACTAACCTCGCCAACATGATAAAATTTTAATTATAAATTTCCAAAAAGTGTTAATATGTAACTTGATTTGATTTTTATGAAATGTCATAGATGGCGCTGCTTTAAAATTTCCTTTATACTACTAACATTCATTAAATTATGTTTTTCTGCCCAAGTTACTTAAATGGCGTAGTTTTTATATTGTAAAGCTAAATAATAGCATGGCTTACTCAAAAACAACATTTATATATGCGTCGTTAGATTACACGCTGCCACATAATGCGTAAGAAAAATAAAGATTTACAGCTCCTCCCCCGTAGGTGATAGCGTGATAATATGTAGCCTATTTGTTTTCCTGACCTCTCAGTAATATTCATGCAAAATTTGAAGTAAATCCATGCAGTACTTTTTGAGTTTAACCCGGACATACAGATAAACAGACAAACAGACATGAATTCTAAAAACTATATTTTTGGCTTCGGTATCGATTGTAGATCACGCCCCAAGTATTGTTTTAAAAAAATATTCAATGTACAGTTTTGACTTTCCTACGATTTTATTATATGTATATAGATAAATAACACTAAAAGTAAATATGTTTTCTGAAAACTTCATCAAAATTGGTTATAAAATAAGCAAGTAGCATTTCAAATATTGATATGAGGAAAAGTGGGTGAGAATATCATGCAATTTTTTTCCTACGTGCGTAACCTAATGGTGGTGACGTCACATTTCAGTTCGTGCATCCTTTTTTTGTTACTTGACAGTTTCCCCTTTCTTTATTTTTTATATATATAACATAAACTAGTGCTTGACTGCAATCCCACGTGATGGTAAGCAGGGATGCAATCGTTGATGGTGAGGCGCACTATTTTATTAAGAGCCTATTCACTCTAGTTTTGAAGATAGATACCCAAATTATAAACAGACGGAAAGACCGCAGCAGGCAAATTGTTACTTAATTTTGTGTGGATTAAGTTACTTCAAAAAAAGTAAAAGACTGTCATGTAGTGACGTAATATTTAACGCCATTTATTAATACTTTATAAAAATAATTACTTACATTGTTGTAAGTATACACATTTTTACAAGTCACAGATTTTTTGTTTGTAAAAATATTAATCACAATCACTATTCCATCAGTTATAAGTATAAACTCTTATTTTCGATATTGATTAATGTCGCAGACTGCATATAGTAAGTATATGCAGTTTAATTTATTGTCATATGGTCGTCGCCACCCCGTCTTTTATAGATTACAACGGTCACTAAGCTAGGCTTGGCGGGACTACCCTCAGTTATTTAAAAGCTGGTTTGCCTTTCACGCTTACCGCCGGCGCTGACGGTCGGCGCGTAGCTTAGTACACTGGCCGTCAGCGCTGAGCGGTCAGCATTACTCAGAAACGCTACTTTATAGCATACTAGCTGTCCCCTGCGGTTTCACCCGCATTTTTCGTTACTGCTCCGCTCCCGTAGGTCGTAGCGTGATGGTATATAGCCTATAGCATTCCTCGATAAATGGGCTAACACTGAAATAATTTTTCAAATCGGACCAGTAGTTCCAGAGATTACCCCCTACATACAAACTTACAAACATACAAACTTACAAATTTTACCTCTTTATAATATTAGTATAGATTGACCCATCAGCGCTGACCATCCGCGTGCGGTCAGCGTAACAGGAAAATCAGCCTTAGATACCTAACAACTTTCTCCCATTCCAGATCGTAGGCTCAGCGCCCAACTACCCATACGGAACCATGGACGACATCATAGCGCTATCAGACGTGGCGGTGGAGTACGAGGTGCCGCTGCACGTGGACGCGTGCCTGGGCGGCTTCGTGGCCGCCTTCATGCCGGACGCCGGACACCACGTGCCCGTCTTCGACTTCAGGCTTCCGGGAGTCGCTAGCATGTCTGCTGATACACACAAGGTAAGTGTCAACTACCCGTCCGGAACCATGGACGACATCATAGCCCTATCAGACGTGGCGGTGGAGTACGAGGTGCCGCTGCACGTGGACGCGTGCCTGGGCGGCTTCGTGGCCGCCTTCATGCCGGACGCCGGACACCACGTGCCCGTCTTCGACTTCAGGCTTCCGGGAGTCGCTAGCATGTCTGCTGATACACATAAGGTAAGCTGCTATGAAATTCCGTATTCAAAGTCTACCCGCGTCTAGCAATGTAACGTAGTATTCTCGGAGTCGAAATTACAGCCTGTAAAAGAGACATTGTACTTTGTTCCAAAAGACAAATCTTAGACGTAGACAACTCAGCCGCCAAACTAAAATGGGCAGGCCAAATCTGCCGTATGTCGCAGCTACTGACTGGATCTCGAATTACAAGAACCAGTTACCTGGAAGGCCCAAAAGCGCGAGAACGCGTGACGAGTTGGACTCCTACCTAAGAGATTGGTAAAGTGGAAGAATGGAAAGGGCCGGCTCCTTTTCATTCTTCCACTTTTCTGTCCCTTCCACTTTTTCATTCCCTTTACTTTGCTGTGAGCAGTCAGACAATACAGGCACATAAAACTAATAAAAGTTGTACAACATTGTCGTAGCGTAGCACATATTTGTGTTGCGGGTAAAATGTTGCTGGTTTAACTTTACATTATGAACAGATTCAATGAGAAACATGTACTATTGGCAGGTAGAGGGGGCGTAGTGTAGAGTAAGGCCAATATTAGGGCATAGATACATCACCTATTTATCCTCATAGATACTATGCTATTATTATATCCACCTCAACAGGGATAATAGTTATAATCTCGGTCTTATCGCTCTACGAGCCAGATTGGTATGCTGGTATCAGTGCATAATCATGTTGACTCAACAGATTTATTATAATAAACAAATTTATGTACACAGGCCGTTGAGTGGAGATATATAACAAGTATTCGTGTGTAAAAAGGTTTTTTTTTTGGTTTCATGGGCAGCAAAATACTGAAGATGGGCCTTCAGTATTTTGGTGCAGAATAAGATTGCAAGTATCTATATGGACTACTAGCTTTGCTAACGTCAAAGTCCCTATGTTATATTAAAATTACATCACAATTAATTGAGCCGTTTGAGCGTGAAACAGTAACAAACAAACATTTTCGCCTTTATAATATAATGTAATGAGTTCGGGCTAAGAATAGCACAGAGAACCATCTAGCTTTCTATGCTTAGTATAAGGCTAACAACCAGCAAATACTGAACGGATTTTCATGTGCTTTTACTAAAAGATAGTGATTCGAGAGGAAAATATAAATGTATAATAATACATGCATATGATAGTAATGTTGATAATTTCAATGACACATGGCACAAACAAATACACACAAACACAAACCACGAACAAATAAACACACAAACACAGACACACACTACACACCACACATGACACAAATAAACACAAACACATAAACAAAAAAAAACACAAAAAAACACATAAAAACAAAAGACAAACAAATTCACAAATATATTTTTTCTCTCTTTCTTTCCGTGCGTAGTTAGGGCGGTCGCTAGTTATATTCTATAACAATCTTTCCTCTTACAGTACGGCTTCGCGCCTAAAGGCACATCAGTGGTCCTGTACCGGAAGCCGGAGTACAGACATCACCAGTACACCGTCACGACGGAGTGGCCCGGCGGCGTGTACGGCTCTCCCACTGTCAATGGTACGTATTAATTTATAATTAAATATTATTTTTTAACTGCCAATCAACCAATCATATAATTATCCTTATATTCTCGTCTGACATAAATAAATCTGACTCCAGTCTTGCCATGTAATGGGTTGTGGAGGTCTGGTAGGCAGCCGCTCTTCGTAAAATACTGGTATTCAGCTAAATCCGGCTTGACTGGAAGCCGACCCCAATATAGTTGGGAAAAGGCTAGGCAGATGACGATGATTCTCGTTTGACATACTACAAAGTTTCATGACAAAATTCCAGATCAGTGCGTGTTGCCAGTGATGGCATACGGCTCTGAAATATGGTCAATGATCATTTACAATGGACCTCATCGAAGGCTTAAAGTCACCCAAGGGCAATGGAAAGGGCTATGCTTCGGAATTTTATTGCGTGATCAAAAATTAAGATATCAAAGGACAGACGTAGCCCGAAGAAACGTCAAATTTTAGAGGCAGGGCACATTGCCCGCAGAACACGTAGTCGATGGGGCTGAAAGGTTCCGGAGTAGCGACCCCGTACCGGTAGACGCTGAAATGATAATTAATTAACAACAAAAACCCCTAGAATGTCAAAGAGGGAGTAACGATTTCATTATTTCTTATTATGTAACCGGTCACCGGAATCACATTTCGAAACTCGAGTACACCTCCATTGATTCACTAGGTCAATGTCAGCGTAGTGTCGGATGCACTCGACTCTTCGAGTGTATGTGTGCTTTGTGTAAACAAACACTGTTGACATTTAGTAATAACATTAAATATTGTTGTAAGTTCTGTGTTCTTCCTAACAGACCGTATTATGAAGAACTAACTTCCGCCAGTGTATTACAGTAATTTTGGTAAAACCTTTTTTAGTGCTCGCCTACGTCATAAAGGAATCCTTATATAGTCCCAGTAGTTTTGGCTGTGCGTTGATATGTCAATTAATCAGTTTCTCCTTTTAAGTAAATAGATTAGGTAATCATTTTATGTCGTTCAAAATTGAGCCATATTCTTATGTGTATTAGTTCACTTTTCAAACTAGACTTGTATGAATTCCCAGGCAGCCGCGCGGGCGGTCTGATAGCGGCGTGCTGGGCGACCATGATGTTCATCGGCAAGAAGCGCTACGTGCAGATGACCGACGAGGTTATCAACACCGCCAGATATATTGAGAATGAGTAAGTGACTCTACTACACGTTCCAAATGAGAATAGGATCGGCGGCCATATTGTGACGTCTCGTCTTACTGTCAAATCGGAAAAATTGAGTAGGGTGAGCAAAACAAGAAATTTGTTCAATTTAGTTTATTTACGAATCGTGAACGAAAAAAACTTTGATGAAAATGCAGTTCTTCAATTTTGTTGATCTCTGCGTCACTGTGTGAAGCGTCTGAGTAGTGGCGTCATTATCGTGATCGGTACTGCTGCTTTCCCCTACAAAATAAAGCATGGATTAATATAGGTTTTTAATGTGTATTGCCCTAACTGTTATTTTAAATAAAAATAAGCATTATTACCTGTATCTGACAAAATTCAATCTGAATCGAGTTCTTCAATGCCACTCAATTCGCCATAACTGTCTGATGAACTGTCATCATCATTTTCCAATAATTTCCATTTGCCAATAATGAAAATAAAAAAGAAAAAAGTATAATTTGTTAAATAGTAGTTTTAAACAACTTTTTTTATCTATTTCTTAATATGACTTAACTAAGACTCAGTTAAACAAAAACAAAACCATTGAAACGCAAATAAGATTTTTTTGCAAACCGTACTTTTCAATCAAAATTTGACAGATCGAGTTTATTGACTTTCCTATTCTCATTTGGAACGCATAGTACTTCTTTTTTTACTTCCTTCTCCTTCGTTAAATACGTTAGTCGTCATGTCGGACATTGGTGACCGACATTCTTTACTTAGACTTATGTACGTTTGTAGATGATTGGTCTCATGCGCATCACATGACAAAAAGTAGAGTAGACAAAAAATGTGTTTAAATACAAAAGAAGAAGAAGATGAAAAATTAATAAATTGAAAATTGTAATTAAGACTTTTTGATATAAAAAAAAATTTTGCTTATCTAAAATCACTAACGTGTTAAATTGTTTGGGCGCAATATGAGGCTACGTTAATTGTAGCATCGGTGACATTCATTCGTTTCCATTCTTTCGGTGATTTTTGATTCCAGTGTACCTGGTTAATTTAACTTTAAAAAAAATACTTGGGCCTGGAGGGTAACGGGTTGCTTCCCTGAGTGTATTAACGGTGAACTTAAAAGGTTTTTCTTTATCCCGGAGGATAGGTCCCACATCTTCCTTTTTGAATAGAAACATAATGGAGTCAGTAATGCCAAAGAGCATCTTGCAGGCTGTAGTGAGCTGATCTCATGCTCAATTTACCTTTGGTGAGATATGTCCGTGGCAATCCAGAAGAAATTGTGACGAATAGGGGTATGGGTAATACCCGTGCCATCTTTTCAAAGGTACTCCGTCTAGCATGCTCTTTACCACAATCGAAAAACAAAAATATCTAATTTATATTATTTTCACAGTTTAAAAATAATGCTACTTATATTTGCAGGGTGCGCAAAATCCCAGGTCTGTTCGTGTTCGGCAAGCCGGCGACGTCGGTTATCGCGTTCGGTTCCAAACAGTTCGACATCTTCAAGATGGCGGAGCATCTGCACAAGAAGGGCTGGAGTCTCAACGCTTTGCAGTTCCCGTCTGGGTGAGTAGAAGAAAAAATTGTAATATTAAAAAAACAGGTATGGAGTTTCCGTGCTGATTTCCTCTTGCGCAGAAGTAAAATAATATGTGGTCTCTTTAGTGGTATGAAGTGAGACGCGGGGGGGGGCGGGCAGTGGAATTCTTGTACAGTGATTAGTTCTCCGATGCGTACGATTCGCAAAGCGATCCCCCCTCTCTTTCGCCGGGCGCTCAAGATTCGTGCCGGTATCTGTATTGTAGTTTCGTTTTAGTGGTACACTCTTGAGTGTACCACTCGTGGTCATGGATTATCTGATAGGTTGGTTGTGGCTTCTGCGAAACTTCACTTTACATTTGTGCGCATAGAGAATAGATAAATCTTTTTCTGTGTCGTTACACTCTTGGCAGAGTGGTCGTGGTTGTCATGAGGGCAGCTCTCCGGAAGCTGTTAGGGTACGCCGCACAACTTCCCGCCACTTTTGCCTGCTGGCAGTCATCCGGGCGCACTCGTTCAGTGGGCCGCCAACAGCCGCCTTAATCTGGTCTGTCCATCGCATCGGTGTCCTGCCACGCGATGACCTGACACTGCACGAATAAATACATAAAATATTGCAAATTATCCAAGTGAATGCAAACTCTTTATGATGCGTTTATAATGTTTTATGTATATTGTCTTTAGGATCCATATTTGCGTGACACACGCGCACACGCAGGGGGGCGTGGCCGATCGCTTCCTGGCCGACGTGCGCGACGCGGCCAAGACTTGTCTGAAGGACTGCAATGCTCCCGTAGAGGGCAAGGTAAGCTATACACCCAAAATCATCAAAATATAAAGTAAGAGTGAATAGGCTCTTAATTTATACACATCAACGATTGCATCACCGCTTACCATCAGGTAGGCTCGCGGTTTGGCACTAGTTTATACCAGTTTAAAAAAATGTGTTAAGTAGTGTGAGCAGTCGTGGCCATGTGGAAACTGTCCATACAAGTTGCGGGTTCAAACCCAGCCAGGCGCATTACTTCTCGTAATTTATTTCATTACCACAGCTCTCAAATCGGTAAAGGAAAACATCATGAGGAAACCGGCATGTCCTAGAAAGAAAAAATCATAGACATGGGCCCGCGTGGTGGATACCGATCCCCTTTCCTAAAGAGAAGGCCTGAGTCCCAGCAGTGGGAATATTACAAGGCCGAAAATGCTAATGCCAAGTGAACTATGTTGAAGCTGGCTATCAGTAACAAAGATGTAACCACCTTTCAGTAACAAAGCTGTACTTGCTTATGTTTCAATAATTTTTCTGATCTTTGTTTTATTTTTAACACGCATTTATGTGTGATTTGGTAGTTGGGGTCGCCACTATTTGCCTATTTAAAAAAAAGTGACGTATCCAAAAATACACTACTTAGAAGTTTAAATAAACATTTTATTCACAGATGGCGATATACGGCGTAGCTCAAGAGATATCGGACAGGAGCCTAGTCTCTGATATCACGAAATACTTCATAGATTCCATGTACTATCTGCCTAGGGAAGAAGACGAAACGACGACCAAAGACAAAACTACATCACACTAAATGGACTCACAAAAATATTAAATAAGATATATAACGTTCTGAAATCATTATTATGTTCTTAAATCAAATCAAATCAGATAATTACGGTCTCAAATCATAATATTACGTTCTCAAATCAAATCATTACGTTCTCAAATTAAATCAAATCATTACGTTCTCAAATCAAATCAGATGAATTTCTTAAACAAATGATGAACATTTCTATTCCTTTTTAAACTGAATGCATTTGTGAGTGATATATATAGGTAGGTGATAAAAATGCTGAGTTGTAATGAGTGGCCATATTATCTGTTGTAAGCTATACTCTACACCAACGTTTAAGTGGCGGGCTGAGTAGAAAAGAAGGAAGATCATCAGTTTTGGTCCAAATACCAAAAGTAGCCGGCCAAGAAAAAAACATAATAATCTGTTAGAACTTGACCCCTAAAGCATTTTTTACTATCGCAGCAAAACTGTAGGGCCATTGCCCTTGGAATTATAGGTTTAAAAAACACCTCGCGTACATTTTCGGTACCTAACACGAATTTTAAAATCAAACAAAATGTTTGTGAAAGCAAGCTCTAACAGAATATGATATTTTTTTTCTACGACCAGCTACTTCTTCAGCTAGTTTTGTTTTGCTCACCCAACCTGATTGGATTTGACAGCTATGACATCACAACATGGCGCCAAGTGTATCCTATTCTTATTTGAATTGCACCCTACGATCAACACAAGACTATCTCAGCGCGCCACTTGTGTCTTTGATATTTTGGGTAGCAGGTTGTGAGAATAAGATATTTGTATTTTAAGTAACACTATATGCTACGGTGAGAGAGTTTTTTGCATTAATTTTCATCTAGTCTAAGAAAAGTCTAAGAAAGTGGTTGCCATTTTGAGATGAAACTAAAAATCACTTTTTAGTTGACGATTTCTCAGATTTTTAATAAAATTGAGAGCAACGAATTAAAATGTTGTCGTACCTACATGCATATTTTAAATATTATATTTATTGTGATAGTATTTCTTATTAAAATTATACATTTAAATTCCAAGTCTTGAAATTGACGATAATTTAAAAATAAAACAAGTTGTAAATTTTATGTATTTTTTTTATATAAATGTAAACATACACAAGCGCGCTAAATACAAACGCATGTACGAAACGTTATGTAAACAAGTAACAATGCAATTTTTGAGTAATTAACTTAAGTTTGTGTAAAACTTAAGGAATATAATAGAGGCAAGCGTTTGAGACACGCGTTTAAGACAAGCGTTTGAGACTCGTGTTTGAGACTCGTGTTTGAGACAAGCGTTTGAGACAAGCGTTTGATACAAGCGTTTGAGACAAGCGTTTGATACAAGCGTTTGAGACCAGCGTTTGAGACACGCGTTTGAAACACGCGTTTGAGACAAGCGCTTGCGACAAGCGTTTGAAAAAAGCGTTTGGACAACTCTAGATATTCTTTAGATTTTTAAAACATCTCAACGAATTAAAAACGCAACCTTAGGTTCTTCATGATTGAGAATAAACTTAATATTTCTCCATAGTAAACTCGCTAAGTACATACGAGTACGTACGTAAGCAATAAACGAACACTGTTGTAATCACAATTATTTGATATTTTAATGTAAGGTGAACTGTATATAGGTGGAGTTATGTTATATTTGTATATTGTAGATCATTTAAACGGATTTGGATGTTGGTTAATTGTATATTTTGTTTTGTTTAATGTATTTTTATTAAATTGATATTATTATGAAGTTTAGTGTGTTATTTAACGTTTGAATCCCCAACCGGTCCTATGAGACTGCGCTGTTATTGTTTTACTATTGTGTCTCGTTTCGCGGGTATCTGAGTAATTAATATCCTATAAATCCTATAAAATAGTTTTTGGACATTTTCGACATTGGTTCTTATTATCATCATCATCTCAAGTCGAAAGATGTCCACTACTGGACATAAACCTCCCCCAAGCGTCGCCACAATGGCCGCTCTTGTCATTCCCGCATTCGTCGGTTTTCCGCGACCCTTTCCAGGTCGTCCGTCCACCGTGACCGTTCGGTTGGTTTCTTATACTGTGATCTCATCTGAGCCCTAACTTATAAGACTATAGAAGTCGCCATTATTTGGTATTCTGTCTGCAAAAGTATCGCTTAACACAAGATTCTGTTACCTCAGGCATTGTGCCGTCTCACTTTTTATGGGTCATCAGTGATGTTCATTGACACACTTATTTTGTAAGAAAAGGTATGACAATGCCATCTAGTAGGGGCTACTGCTCAGGCGTGTGCATTTACACAAAATAGGTGATCTCCCACATTTATAAAGAAGAATCTATACATACCTTCATCCTTTTTAGTCCTTTAATCTCCTTGATCCATTCTTCTATCTTAGCCATAGATTACAAACGCCAATCTGTCATAACTTGTCAAAATTGTATAGGCGACATGCTCGATATAAAATGCCCAAAATTAACTGTTCATAGTGGTACAATGCAATGCATAGCCGTTGTGTTAGCCAGTGCGATGGCGTTCGCCGCTGGGAGCGAGGTCAACTACTGCGGCTCCAGAATGTGTGGCAATACTAACGCACATACTTTTTGCCAGTTTCCTGTGAGTACACACTCACTTTGTTTACTAGTGATGCAATGCATAGCCGTTGTGTTAGCCAGTGCGATGGCGTTCGCCGCCGGGAGTGAGGTCAACTATTGCGGCTCCAGAATGTGTGGCAATACTAACGCACATACTTTTTGTCAGTATCCTGTGAGTACCCACACACTTTGTTTACTAGTGATGCAATGCATAGCCGTTGTGTTAGCCAGTGCGATGGCGCTCGCCGCCGGGAGTGAGGTCAACTACTGCGGCTCCAGAATGTGTGGCAATACTAACGCACATACTTTTTGTCAGTTTCCTGTGAGTACACACTCACTTTGTTTACTAGTGATGCGACTTTTGCAACAGACCTCTGCTTCTGCTACTGGGAACTTTCGCGCGCTTTTTCATAACCGTTTCTCACATCTGTTCCTTTGTGTGGAACTTTTGTAACGCAAATTAAGACGTATCATACGTCTTCAATCAATCAATAATTTATTTTCAGTTCAGTTACTACTCCACTCCTTTTGGTATTAGCGTGATGTTACAAGTGTATAACTTATATCAAGTGTAGTTGAAGGTATCGTGGTGGCGTTCATTACTTACGACTTACGACATGGCGATAGTAGTGAAGTTGGATATGGAAGTAGGTCTCTTATAATTTGAATCCCGGTTTCCTCCCATTGAGGCGTGAATTTTGGAAAATCATCATAGAGCTCGCCTTCGTTTTATGACGTAGGCGGCAAACATTGTGTAAAGGAGAATGCCCGTTTTGTTAGGGAAGTTGGGTCCCAGTGGAAAATGCTTGTGCCCTGAAGATTTTTATTTTACTTAATAGTAAAAACATAGCATTTTCATAATTGGAAACCTTTTTTCAATGTGCCACCCTGGTTCAGGAGATATAATTATTTTTCTGTTTTAAAAATCTAGGTTATAATTACAAATTGACAAACTAAACATCACCATGAGCATGGAATTATGTCTCTTTTACTTTAATTCCATTAGTTTATGAAAAATTATATAAAAAATAATTTGCAGACAAAAAAATAAATAATATTATTAAGGTTATTATTCCAAACTGGTACACGACAGCACAAAAGGGACCTGCCCCGTGGCATTCTCCTTTTCACGGTTGTACGTTGATGTGTCAGTCAGACAGTTTCTCCATTTATATAGGTAACAAAAACTTGTTCAGTGTTCTAAGAAAACCATTTTGAAACCGTCGTAGGAAGGTCCCGGCCCTAACTGTGTGGGATACATAAGCGCACCGCTCACTTTAGAAGAGAAGTCGCGAGTGATAGCGCGACTCAACCGGCGACGGAATGAAGCTGCGGCCGGCAAGATGAGAGGCTTCCCCACTGCTGGAGATATGCTGAAACTGGTACGGTAATGTATGCAGGACAACTAAGCGTAGAGAAGAGATAATATATTATTTATTAATGTGAAACTAACTCTGTCTGTTTGTTATCTTGTTTGAATGAATTTTGTCACATGGTTACACCATAAAGAAGATGAGAACGTAGACAAACTTCTGTAATGTAACATGAGAGAAGAATTTAAAAGAGTGGTCACACCGTGCGCGTATGAACCAAACACCTACCCACTCAAATAGTTCAATGATCAAGCGCGCAAGGCGTGAATTTTGTTCAGGCAACACTATGGGAATTTTATTACATAGCATCGGGTTGGTTCTATTGTTAACCACCAAAAGCTCTTTATAGCTAGAATCGGGACTAGAGTGAATCTATAGCAGGCAAGTTAAGTTTCGAAGCTGGAGTACCTTCGAAACTGAAGCCAGTCCATAAGTGGCTCTACATTCTAGAAGATAAGAAAGTGTAGTTTATACCGCACTTAGGCGGATGCACTTTCACTACGAAACAAGGCTTCAGGGTTCAAGGTTTGTTACTATAGAATCGTCAGTATTTCACCCCACTTTTGGTTCAATCTGGGAGTAACAAAGTCATTGTCGACTGGGTCTAGTAACTTCCTTCTTCTTCTTCCTTGGTCGGAATATATTTCTATATATTATATTTAGCCACCAGGTTAGCTGTTTCGTTGGCCTCGAAGAGGTCGTAGAATATCTTCCTGGTCTTCTTTCATAAGTGACGTGATTGAGACCGTCTTTCTAACAGCGCTGGGTTGAGGAGTTGGCTCGTGAGGCGCGCCGCTGGGCGGAGCAGTGCCGACCGCCGCGGACTATTGAAGAGCACGACGCATGCCGAAATCTTTGTAAGCATTATAAATATGAATTTTCCATCTTAGTTGGTATCGATTAAGATATGTAGGTACTAGTAGCCTAATTAGGCCTACATTTATATGTATCTGGATAATTGGAGAGTAGCACAGATTTTTGAGGCCACAGTTTTTCTATTCCGTCAGGGACCAAGGAACTAGACATTAGACATCAAGTTCCTTGGTAAACTGCGATTCTAATTTAGGTTTTATCTGACTTTCTGTGTCTTTCGGTAATAAGGGTCTGGAGTTATTTCCAACGGTCATGTCTTTCGGTTTATTGGAGAAATTTGTACCAGTTTACAAAGAATTAAATACAGAGCGAACAAATCACTTCGTAAAAACTCCTGGAGGTGCCTGTTTCCTCAAGGACATCCATTAAAATTCGTTAGGAAGGAACTAATAGGCTCTTACTATTTTACTAAGCTGAGTACTGTTCCACCAGACGCGCTGTCAGTGGGTCAATGTGTCGCCTCAGTGGTGGGCGAGGCGCCAGGTCTCCGCGTCGAGTCCATGGTCGACATCTGGTACATGCAGAGCATGGCATACAAGGGCAATGTCACCTATTATGTGCCGTGAGTATTTTAATCATAGTGGCTAGTACACATTGCTTACAAAACAGACCGAGATGCCTAAGTTGAAGAGGCCGAAAGGTTCTGGAGAGACGAAGGCGTATCGGAAGACGCAACGTCTGAAAGTGTCCTACAATGGACCGACGTCCTGGGCAAAGCCGCAGGAATCCGGTGGATGCGAGACCCAGAACCTGTAGTTATAGCGATATTGGGGGGAAGTCTATGTATGGATTATGTATAGTAGTAGACGTCTTTCGGTTGAGGTATAGGCTGGGGGAACGTTGTTGGAAGGTAAGAAAGATGATCACCTTTCAATGACTCATTCACAGGGAAGTCTTCTGCTGTTAATAATATATTTTTGCAGGCCAAGTCGTAATGGGAGCTTTTACGGAGACTTCGCCCAAATAATGTGGGCGCAAACCTATATGGTTGGCTGTGGTCGCAGTCGGTTTATGGTAAGCTAATACCATTTGCATTAAGTTCTAATACGTATCAGGATCGCTTTAACTAAGACCCGCTTTGTAGCTTTATTGCTATTTTTATACTCACGTTTGACCACCACTTAGGGCGTCTTCTTTCTTTCCAAACTCTAAAGAATAAATTCAAGTAATGTAGTTAATTAAATAGTACCTATGCGTCACATATCGTCCTAATTTATTGGTGACAAAAAATATGTCTAACATTTTGCATCAAATAGACTTTTTAAGGAATCTTTACTGAAAAGATCCTTACTAACTTATCGTTGTCAGATACCCTGGCAAGGTCGTCTTCGAAGCGTGGAGCGCCTAGTCTGCAACTTTGCCCCCCAAGGGCCCCCACCGGCGCGGTCTCTATGGACCCCCACTTCTCCGGCTGCATCGTGTCCATCGCGTTCACAGCGGGATCCGGTGTTGCATGCACTTTGTGATTATCGTTAGTATGAGTTTGTCTGTTCCTAAGTAATGTTAGGTTTGGTGCCAGTGAAGCAAAGGAAGAAAGTCTTTTAGGTACATCAAAAAAAATTTGACATCTGTATTGACTGAAGTAAATACGGGAAGATAAAACTCCGCCGTGAATAAGAAATGGGAAATAACGAACTTTTTGCTAAATAAAAATATAATTGAGCGCACTTTGTTAAAGTGCCTAAAATTATACAGACGTCATAATTTCAGAACGGGACCCGAGGGAAATAACGGTCGTCGACTCCTCGATGTCGTTAGAAGACCATTTACTTTTGGATACGGTTTTAGAAATAGAAAATAATGAGACACTGAACTATTTAGGGAGTCTGGACGAGATTTACCTTACTAAGCTGGCTATAGCAACGATGGCGAACACTATATCAACGCAAGTATATTTCAATTCTATGCAGAGAAGAGATGTAGTAGAAGTTATAGATTCGATAGAATCCCAACAGAATATTAGTACAATAAATGCGAATACTTTCCCATTTGAACCAACGCTGTTTGCCACTATAGAAGCAATGACAGTAAAAGTTACAAAAACACCAAAAAAGAAAGCAAGTTTGATTGGAAGACCAAGAGCATACAACGTGGATGATTTGACAGATTCAAATGAGAAGTCTGAAAGTAAGTGGAATTTTACAAGAATAATAGAGTACTATGCTTTCTACTACAGTTACTTACATGAGATCGTATGTTTGCAGATGTCACACCAATTGAGGCAATACCAAAGAGAGAAAGGGATTTCTACGCAGAGTATGGATTTGTAGATCTGATCGAAGATAATGCTACATCTATTCCTATAGATGCAATAAATAATAGTGAAGTTCCAGGCGAAGTCAATAGTGTGTATACAGTTTATAAAGATAGTACGGATTTTAAAACTAGTCGTATTTTTTCTGATCTCGAAATAAAACGTGTTGCAGTTTTAATCAATCAAGATGTTTTAAGAGATGTTGTAACGAGATTGTATCAGAACTCAAGTATGCTATATGGAGGACCAGTACACACGTTCGTTGACAACGCCATAGCCCAATCTGGTGTGCTAAGCCAGAATGATAGTGTTGATGCTGTCGTTACCAGTGCTATACAAGAGTTTGGAAATGCATCGGTGACGGATAACATTAATGTTGATGATTACCTTTCGGATCGTAAGTTACACGAAGATCATTTTATGAACATTTATATTAAAATTGGAAGATACCCGCACGAATATTTCTTCGAAGTCCTAGAATTCTATCGAACGTTTTATTTTGTGTTAATTTTGTGATTATTTAAAAAATGAATTAATTTATTGAATAATATTTTTTGAATCCCCGACCGGACTCATTGGACCGCGCTGTTATTGTCTTACAATTGTGTCTCGTTTCGCGGGTATTGATAGGTTAATTTTTCTTATTTGACATAAATGATATGAAATTTGATATTTACTAGTAATATATTGTATTGTCCTCAGCTGAAACGGTTCGTGAACTACAAGAAGCTCTAGATCGTATAGAACACGAAATGGCTTCAAAAGCGGGGAAGGTATGGAACTTATATCACCATCATCATTTTTGTTTCCATGTCTTATATTAAGTTAGGGCTATAGCCCTAATGTATTATTGTGTTGTGGTATATAGTGGCACCTTTTGGTGCAATTGTGTAGCTTTGAAACTTGCTATTATTACGTAGGCCTAAAAAGATATTTTTTATTAGAATAGCTCGCACCACGGCACAACCTAACAACTCTGTTCATTCTTAGTTTATTACATTTTGTATGAGCATCGAGATCATAAAAAGAAAAGATTTTTGTATTACATAATAGGAGATAGTTGTTCTATTTAGTTTAGAAGTACATCTGATATTTTTTCGATGTAAATTTGACTAAAGATCGAATACAGTAAGGTCTGAAAGATGAAAGCGGAGATATTTACCCAGCAGTGAGACACAAATGAGGCTAAGAAATTTGTACAATTAACAACCATGAGAATATTTTTTCCCAGGTCCGGAGAGAATTGAGAGATCAAAAAGAGGTAAAGTTAACAACGGAAGAAAAAGCTCTAAAAAATGCGATATACAACGCAGAAGTTGAAAGAAATAAAACGCTAGAGAGAGGTCCAATGTACAACATGGTACTCAGATATATGCCTTACTTAAAACAGTATGAAAAAGAATTAATGCCTAGGTCCGATGGTGCATCTGGTAGTATACGAGTAGCAAGTCGACTGTCTTCAATAATGTTTGTGTTAGTTTTTATTGTTTGTTTGTAATCGTTTAGGTGTATTTTAGATGTATTTATGTTATTGTTTCGATTGTCCCGTTCATAAAGTTTTTAATTTAGTGCTGGTTTGAGTTTTATTTGTTGCACGTTGTCATGAGTAACGTCAACCCCCGCGTTTGGGTTCCTTGAATTGTGTCCGGTGTTTTTAACTCGGTAATTGGGAAGTCAGGATGACATGTTAAAACCTGGATTAGCTTGAGGAAAAAAATGGACAACAAGACATAAATATACCTACTGTTTGGCCGTTTTTTATAGTAGGGGAGCCCCAGAAGGGATTTCGGGATTTTCTAAAGCGCGGCAGATTAATATACAGGGGGATACCTTGCACCCGGTTAAGTACCTCCACCAAATATGAGGCCCATATATAAAGCCGCCCGTGAAGGATACAGGATCAGATTAGTAAAAAAAAAATGACCATCAGACATTCTCGAGCGCGTCAGATTAAGGTAGGGTGAGTTAATTACATCTTAAAAAGTGTATATTCCACTAATCTGACAATTTGAGAGTGACGTAAAGAAAGGGGAGGGCAGCAAAGTTGTAAAAAAAAAACGTCATTTCGACATTCTCGAGCGTAGCTAATTTTTTTTTTATTTTGTAGGAAATAATTCAAGAATAATGAAAAATATATAATCTGACGATTTCCGCAAGCCGAAATAACAAAAAATCGTCGATAAAGTTAAATGCGTGCAGTTGTGTGATGGCTACATTTCCTGCTCCGGTTTTCTAAAGAGTTCCCTCAAAATTAGATTTCCTGGGATTTTGAACTGATTCCGACCGATTTTGAGAAATTTTGAAAAATCTCAAAAAAATAAGTTTTTTATTTTAAAATGTGGATTTTTTTAAATAACTTTTAAACGGCTTTATCGATCAACTTCAAAAACTAATCCGCCTTTGAGCTTGAAAAACCACGTCGATCGCTACCAAGCTGGTCAAAATCGGTTGATTCGTTCGAGAGATATCGTGAATGAAAGAAACCCGAAAAAGTGATTTTTCGAGATTACTCCGAAATTTTTGATTCGATAAATTAAAACTAGATAATAACTTACGAGGATGATAAAACTGCGTCGAATGCCGTCAACCGCGTGAACATTGCTTGATCCATTCAAAAGTTATTGCGGTTTGAAAATTCCAAAACTAGTGTTCTATGAAACTTCTATCAGATTTTCGAGCTGGGAGAGCTCAAATGCACAGAAATATTATTTCTTTGAACTCAGCGAGCTCAAAATATCACATAAATTATATTTTGGGTTCAATAATGATATAAGTATAATTTTAAGCGCCCAGGAATGGAATTAGCGGGAAGTTACAGGGTTTTTTTTGTCAGATCAGGCGAATCCCTCAAGATAATTGTCAGATTATGAGACAGTACGTTTAGAACATAAAGATGAACCAAATATATCTTAATCTGACGCGCTTAAGTATTTCAAAATGGTGAATTTTTTTTGCACTTTATGAAGATGGCCGCGAGTTTGCGTCCCATCGAAATCGTCAGATTAGTGAATGAGAGCTTTTTTTTGGTGCACTTAACACTCTCTTAGAAAATCTGACGCGCTCGATTAAATTATTTTTTTTCCCATTTTCAACCCTTCCATATAACCACTCCCATCAGGCAAACGATCAGATTAACATACGTACATTATTAAAAATACGTAGGGCATTGATGCTATCAATATCTGACGCGCTCGAGGATGTCCATGCAACAGTTTTTTTTTACATATTTAAAAATCTATAGCCGCTTCCCCCACTGATGAAAAGGTATAATCATATAACATTTTTTTCTTCTTATCATCTAAGCTTTGCAACCCAATAGGTCTCTACGACGCTCGAGTAAATCCCCATTTAGCATCGTGGCCTCCCCTACTATTATAACTAAATTGTTTCACCGTGTTATTCATCAGTAACACGGTAAAACAATTTAGTTTTCATCGAATAAGGTAATAACAGTAATAGGTTAAATAATTCGAACACACTCTGTTAAGTGTACTTATGAAACTGTGTTACAAGGAACTAAATTATCCAATATTTAATGAGTTTGAAATAAGGAACAACCTACGTAAACTAATAAATAAATTCTAGAAACCTTTCAATGATGTTCTAAAGAGATTAGGTCATCGTAATATTCCACATCACAGCCTTAACAACAAAGGATTTGGAGCATTAATGAAAACTTAATGGTTAATGGTAAATGTACGTCGGCCGGTCATCGCCCGGCGTCAGTCGAGTTGTGGTCACCCAACGCAGTGGCCGTAGTCCCTCGTAGCCGCGTAGCCGCGTAGCACGTCTACGAAATATCGTAGCGGTTCTTTAGTTGCGTTTTTCGCGCCGTAAATTTTTGTAGTGAATGAAAGGAATTTGGCTGTGCGTTGAATCGGTTTTGTAGTTAAAATTGTGTCGTTTTTCATTGAGTTTCTTTAGATTTCTGATAAAATTAGTTTTATACAGTCAAAATTCAAACTATATTGTCCTCATTTTTTGGGATCAGGTTTGTTCGTTGCTGAAAAAAAACATAACGAATTTTTTGAAAACGATCGTACTTCAATACAGTCATCTATAAATATATCAAACAAAACAGCATCTCACACCTTCAACCAGTAAAGACTAATCAAATTTCTGGGTCTAACCGACCAACACCGGCTTCAAACTGTATTTCCACAATACTATGACGAATGACAACAATAAGGGAGGATCGGAGCCTCCCCGGGAGTCGACTGCTCGAGGTGGTGCGTGGACCAGGAAGCCTGATGATGTCAAGTTTGAGTTCGGGTTTGGAGTACCCCTGGGAGCCATGTCTGCTCATCCTGCTTTTCATTCGGCTTGGGATCTTGGATGGTAAGTTGAGGTTATTTTTATTAGTGTATAGACGATAGTTTTATTTTAAGTTATTTTATTTTGGTTTTGAGGTGTGGTAAGTTGTTTTAAAGCTACAAAATTGTTTGGAAAGATTTCATAGCCTTGATTTTCTGACACTTGATGTAAGTTTTACAATGGTAGACACTGACCACCCTTTTCTGATCATAGCTACAGGCAATAATAAACTTGTATTAATCTGTAATTTTTTTAGTTATGATTTATGTGATACAAGTTTTTAAGAAATAGCCAGCAAGAAATTACCTGTTTTTTTGAGTGTGTACGTAGTAGATAATAACTTTTTCTGCTTTGGGTGGACCGAGAGGGAGTGTCAAACTTTCGTTGTCAGTGACTGACTCATGTGTGATCTTTCAGTTTGCGTTACAGAGTTTCTTTCGAACATCCAAATATCGAATTTAACTGAAATAAATAGCATTAATCCGTTCGCAAGTGTTACATATATATCCCATATATATATATATCCCAGTTATACAAGGAAATCTATAATTGGCCATAATAACAGTAAAGCATATTTTGTAAAATATTATTATGTTTCGCTGTTGGTTTCCTAAATAAATAAATCCCGCAGTAACTTATAATCTTCGGTTGGCATATCAGGATAGCGAATAACTCTAGATTAGCTGGACAAAGCTAGATAGAATAGATTAGAATAGAATAGAATAAACTTTATTGTACACCAAAAAGCCTAAAAAAAAGCAAAAGCAAAAGCTTTGTTTGCCGTCTAATGAGCACTATCAAGGGATCCGTATCTGGAAAATCTAACTTCATGAACCTGGGCATTTTAGAGATCTATGCATTTATCCATACCCCTAGGTTGAACGAATGAGAACCCCGGGACCCTGGAATTAAGGCAAAGAAGGAATACGAATTACGGGTTTTAGTCCGTAGAAGTCTGACACGCCCTCCCGCTTCGCCTAGAAATAAAAAGGCATTTATGCATTTAGGACTAAAATTGATCGCTTAGCCATTGCACGATTAGTGACGTCAAAACGATGAGGACATAAAGATAATAGTGACGAATAGACACAATGTCACTCTTTTTGTGACGTAACAAATGCCCATATAGATGAGACGATGAGATATGGTGACGAATAGACACTCTTTTCGTGACGTAACAAATGCTCATTACAGTACAGTTTACAGTACTATTACTTCACATTTAGAATGACTCACAGCACAATACCTATAGACCTGACTAAACAAATACTATCAATTATACAAGGGTTCAATTTAACCCCGTGATGCATGGCAAATGGCTTCGGACGCTAGTTCACGGTAGCGTGAGTGACATTGTAAACAATGGTCTGTCTGTATATAGCTAGATGTAAGGCTATACGTGTATGGTCACTACGTTATGGGTAGTATGAGTGTAGTACACGCAAGCCTTGGGACCTTGTTTAAAAGTAATATAAGGTACCTACTACTAATAAACTAGTGCGTTTTACTATCATCGATTGCACCACTGCTTACCATCAGGTAGTATTGCATTCAAGTACTAGTTTATATCATTTAAGGTATTATTTTATGGTGATAGATAGTCAAATCTTTTAATCGTGAAAAACGCGAAATCGTCGGGAACACGGTATTTGAGGGTTTGGGTCATCTCCAAACTATATATTAGTTTCTAGCTAGATAACGTATAGTGTAATTTTAATTAAAAGGGAGATGCTACAAACAAAATCAGAGATGGTCGGATGGACAAAGCATTTATTATATACAGATGTTGTTGTAAGAGTACAACAGGACTCGACAATAACAACGGGACTTCTGCCCTACTATATCAGGAATAAAGTCGCGATATTATTTCCCTTTTACCTCAGATGCAAGTAGAATTAGCAATTGAACACATTATGTGGTATACGAATAATTTAATCTAGACTCTTTGCATCGTTAGTTGTATTATCTTCTACTATATAAATTTCATTGCTTTGCAAAATCATGAAGACAAGATTTTTTATTAGAGCTCTGTTGTTAAAAAGCTACAACAGGACTCGAACAACTTTTTTTTTGTTGAGAAATCATCGAATGACTTCTCCCACTTTTGGGCGGTGCGATAGGGCGTGTTAAACTTTTACTGACTAAAACCCACTTCTTTGTTCCTTCTTTGCCTTTCGTTCCAGGGACCCGGGTTATCCTTCTACGTCAACGTTTGCTCTAATATATCGGAAATATATTCCCTACAGTATTTCCTTTTTGCCTTTGATGAAATTTTATATCATAATTTAATAATCAATATTGTTTGCATCGTCAGTTGCATTATCTTCCCACGAATGAACTCAAGGATTCAAGTAGCAGGGGAAACCTTGGCCATAATAGCATTATTGTCTCGTTAAAGCCGTTCAACTGAGCTTAATCGTGTGATTTGTATGACTGACGGACGAGGTAGCCTCAGATTATGTCAGCTTGTGGCTTCTACTGCATACGAGAGGTTTTGACCTTTGTTTTATTCCTGTACTTATTGCTAAGTAAGTACTTTATTAGAGGGCAGTAGAGGCTCAGTGGTAACAGCCCCGACTTGCAATTTGTAGGCCGCAGGTTCAAACCCAGCCAGGCACATTACTTTGTGTAATTTATTTCATCACTGCTGCTGACAAAACAGTGAAGAAAAACATCGTGAGGAACGGCATGTGCTAGATCCAAAAGTTAGAAGACATGTGACATTCACCAATTTGCACTAGGCCCGCGTGGTGGAGAACGGCTCATTCCCTATCCTATAGAGGAGGCCTAAGTCCCAACAGTGCAAACATTACAAGGCTGACAATAAGTACTTTATTATAAAGAGTAATTTTCGTAATATTGATTACAATCTAATCAAAAGACAAATTGTTGGGAATTTCTCACACTGAAAGGAAAGACATGTTTGATTTGGAATTCATTGGATAGAACGCAACGAGCAATTGAAGGACACAGGTTGTTTTAGTCAGTTAAAAATCTGAAAAGCCCTTCCGCTCCACCCTAGAGCGAGAGAAGTAATTGGATGATTTCACACCTCAAAAAAAAATCCTTCGAAGAAAGCTTCGAAGGTTAGATATGTGTACCAACAGAGCACACTTTCATATACATACATCGTCAACCGTTATTTCGTATTCAAGTATTATTCAACAGTGTTCTAACATAACTAATTATTACAGCACACACTCACACACATTCAGAAATAGTTTCTCAGTATAATTACTGGCCAGCACAGCCCAGTGACCTCCTTCGAGTCTTGCGATCTTGCGATAAAGAAACCAACTATTACTGACCGCTTTCTTATTATTATGGTTCGTGCGAGACAGGGTTCCGTGGAAAAACGTGTAATTCTAAAACTATGAGGCGTCGACACACTTTTCAGTTGAGTTAGCACTTTGTTTTGAGATTGTTAGGTGATAATTATAACAACTTGGTGATAAAGACAGACAAGTACATTTTAATTATACACCAGAATGGCTTTTTTTTTCAAATAAATTAATTTAAGGCTGTCATAAAATGCCTGCCAGTTGCAGTGCCATTGTGCTTACATAATAGAAGCAACAAGAAATATGTAACCAAAATTAATAAAACTCATTATATGATTAAAAAGATGTCCATGGAGTTTCTTGCTTGTTCTTCTCCACAGAGATCTACGATTTGGAACGTATAATTTTGCTTGACTTTTTTTGACTGGCAATTCAAAAGTACTTGTAAATGGTATATTTGTAATAAACCTTTTTGGTTTTGTCTGGAATCCAAAGGGGAACTGAAGGTACAGAGGCGGGTCTGAGTCAGTAAAAGTTCACTCTAAAGAGAACTCCTTCTTGCTCCATCCAGAGAGAGAGAAGTTATTAGATGATGGTCCTTTCTGAAAAAAAAGAAGGGGTTCCTGCCGTGTCTTATTTTGGTTAATGTGACCTAATGTCCTCATAGTGCTTTACCATCAAGATGTTGAATTGTATCTACTGGGATTATCGTGTAAATCCGAGACTACATATTTTCATTGTTCACTAAAATTAAAAATATGATGAAGTAAAAATAATATCAATACAAACTATTTTTATATATAGCAATATGTAAAAATAGTTTGTTCTCATGTTCATTCCAACATTAGAAACTATAATAGACGCAATTAAACTAACAAGGGTAATCTTGAAAGGTAGCTCGCGTTAACAACGTTAAGCACTTTAAGTTCACTGAAAAAATGAAAAGAACCTGATAAATTTATTTATCACAGTCTTGGTAATAGAACGGACATTATAGAACACGTTACGCGATATAAATAGAGGGATAGAAAGGAGAAAGAAAAATGATACGTTTATTTGACTTATCCACAAAGGCACACAAAAACTCAACAAGTTTCTTTAACATTGGTCCCACTGTAAGAATTACTTCTGTATCATGCAGCCAGCCCCAGGAACAATTATCTGTAGGCTATAATAGCAATCGTTCCAAACGGGAATCGAACTCACGACAACACATACACAAACCGTATAAAAATAAAGTAGTTGTAAGAAATAAAATATCATCCTATAATGTTCCCACATTCAAGACACCTAGGTCTCCTCTAAATGTGAGGAGGTCCCGCGAAGTGATTAATAAATCACTAGTTCACCTCGTGGGGTCTTCTATGTGGATCAGCAGAAGGCATCAATTTTCTGATTAGAAAAAGGCATGTGAAGATTTGCCTCATAAAAAAATCGAAACGCGTGGTTGGTTTCAAACCTAAGACAATTTACACAACAAAAGTCACTTCTTAACCACTAACCGTTGCTCTATTATTTCCAAAAAAAAAACTTTATGAAACCTAACAAACTTAATACAGGGTGTAAAAAGACCGATCACAAAGCCAATAACTACACATTCTGTACATGTAATTAAGCAACTCTGACCAAAAATTATTGCTGGGAAAAAACTTTTTTTTTTCATCTTTAAAAAATAATTAATTAATAATAATTTCGTTCAGCTGAGCGTTTGGCCGCTCGCGCTTGGTTGTTGAACCGACCGCACGCTTGTGTATGTGAGGCGCTCGTTGTGTTTAGTTTTCGTTGCATTTTTCTAACTTTAAATGCATATTTTGTTATGAAAAATTGATAATTTTGATAATGTTTGTTTAGAAGAAAGTTTACTAATGATACTTGGAACACGATTTTGAAAAAAAAAAACGAAAAAAAAATGTTGACTTTGACCTTCAATATCTCCAGAACCAGTGAATTCCCAGGTATGTCCTAGAAGAAAAAAAGTATCCCAGTGATGTGTAGAATATGGGGTTTTCGTTTTCGTTAAGGGTCTTTCTACACCCTTTATAGTTTCAGACCACTTATTACTTACAACAATAAAGAAATAAACAACGATTATCTTTAGCCATAACTCATTCCGCTGCCATTACTACAACAGCTAAACTAAAAGTATAAAAAAGTATTTCGGTCTCAAGGTGAGACTGTTAGGTTGTACTGTTATTAATTCACACGAGATTGTATGAAATAATAAACGAGGGTCGAGAGCCAATGTGACGTGCGACGGCCACTGAATTTGAAGAGGAAGTAAGGGTGTCTGCACAGAAAAAGTTGGCGAAAATAAGCGAGACGAGAGCGAGAACTGTATTGTACATTGAATAATACTTTTTTTTTTGCTGTAGATCTTTATTTATTAACTTTATAAGACTTTATGAAGAACAAAGGTCGAGTTGAGTATTATTTGTCAAGAACGTCTGAAACAGCTAAACTTTGCAAAGGTTGCAGTTTTAAGGGGGAATACTCAATTTTAAGTAAATTTTTTAATTGTGTATATAGAGCTGATTTAATTTAGCAAATTAAATATGGAAAGCATTTTTTTATTTGTTAAATTAAATCATTTACTCTCTGTTCAGAAATTATGGGGCACTGACGTTTTAAATATTTCTTAGATTTTAAAACATGAGATTTTTTTTTGTTTGGTGTTGACGCCTATTGGTAAATCTCGAATTCAAAACTTGAGAGTTCATCTATCGTCTCGTTTACGAGTGAAGTCTTCGCGGTGTCGGAGAGGCGAGTAGGTAGAGAAATTAATCGAATTCTTGGACCTATGACTATCTGAGTATGTCGTGTGACAACGACTTTACCAAGAATATACGAATGCAATTATTTCACAAAAATTCTCGCTTCAGCAAAGCTTCGCGTGTAGTGGCACTCCACTCTAATCGGTCTGGTCAACCTGTCAAATTGCATGAGTAATTGTCCATGGTGGATAACTGCTGCTTACATATGCAGACTAATGGAAGAGCCGATGTCTAGACCGATAGCTTTAGCCACGGATAGGGAGGGGACACGTTAAGTAATTAAATAGTGCTGTAATTAATTGTGGAAGAGAGTCTTTTGTTTGTTGGTACTTTGTTTTAATGAAGAATGTGTGCATTGACTTTTATGTGCATTGGGGGATAAAGGCATCAATGCTCTATTATTTATTTGACCTCTAGGGGACCGCAATTATTTTCATATTTTATTAAAAATAATATTAAACTTTGCGAACAGTAGTGGTACCTACATAGGCGGACTTAATGCAACAAGGCATAATACGACTCAATTATAATGGGCTGTGAAAAAGATGGATAAAAAAAGATTGCATGCGGAGATAAGAATGTTGAGATGGATGTGTGCTGATTCAGTTTTCTTATATGAAAACTTTACAGTAAATTATCTGTTAGATTTTAATCAAGCATTTCGCATCTACCAACTGCGAAATGGCAATTCTATTGAATCTGCAATCAATCATACGGGAAAATAGTTTTTGAGAATATAGCAAAATAAAAGAAGTCAACATTTCAAGATTACCGATAACAGTATCTGTAATTTTGCTTTCCCATTTCCCTTATAATTTTATATTATTAAAATATATTGAAAGAGAATTTATTCCCTCTCCTTGAGAAAAGTTCTAGTTCGCTTAATTTTAGTGTCAACATGGGTGGGTTTTAGTCAGTAATAGTTTGACACTCCCTTTTGCTCCACCCAGAAAGGGAGAAGTTGTTTCATGATTTCCCACTAAAAAAGGAAACAAATTCATATACCACATCGTATATTCACTGAAAAAAGCTCCACACACCTTTCAGTTGTAAAATATTTAATTAGAAGATACATACAAGACCACTTAAATAGTATGAGTATCATTTTCACGCGAACATTTTCAATGTAAACGACCATAACCTGAATTAAAACGAACTTCATAATAACACTGAAGTTTAATGGACCGACCATTCGTCATTTTGCACACTCTTCGGAGAAAACCCACGCATCACAATCTATACCTAAAGTTTATACAACATGCTAAAAATCACCACGCGAAAGTAGGTGGTAATTGGATGGCATAAAGGTGATATTCGCGTGGCAGTGCAAGGAAGGATGCTACAACTTGTGATGTTCAGTTAATATGTGCGTAGGCGCCGTTTTGTGTGTTAAATTATTGAGTTTATTATCCAATTGCTCTTGACACTTGTTAAGTGATACGTCTCTGTTATAATCAAATTCAGGATTTGCTTGTTTATTCATTTAAAGATTTATTTTGGTACCTATTTAGTTAACTAGTAAATCTATATGTCGTAGGATAATTTGATACTTCGAATCTTCGCGAAAATCCTAGGGGTTTTGCGAAAACGCGGATAGTTAGACATAGGCGAAAAATTATCAAATCTTACTGGACAAAGTCAGGATTTTTGCGAAAATACTCGTTACTATAGTAAGATTTGATGTGCTCAACACTGATTGGCTACAATTTTGCTGGCTGACTTCTAATTGGTTCCTAGTTTGCCGATGATTAACTTCAAGTATTGTATCATAGAGATGACAAACAAAACACCGCTAAACCAATCTCGAAAGCATTGTTGTTGTTGAGTGGTTGACTAAGACTTTTATGATATACTAGCTTTTACCCGCGGCTTCGCTCCCGTCAAATGACTACCCTACATATCCTACGCTACCCTACCCTACCTTCCCTACCTACCCTACCTACCCTACACTACACTACCCTACACTACCCTATACTACCCTACACTACCCTACACTACCCTACACTACCCTACACTACCATACACTACCCTACCTACCATACACTACACTACACTACCCTACACTACACTACCCTACACTACACTACCCTACACTACCCTACACTACCCTATACTACCCTACACTACCCTACATTACCCTACACTACCCTACACTACCCTACACTACCCTACACTACCCTACACTACTCTACACTACCCTACACTGCCCTACACTACCCTACACTACCCTACACTACCCTACACTACCCTTCACTACCCTACACTACCCTACACTACCCTACACTACCCTACACTACCCTACACTACCCTACACTACCCTACACTACCCTACCTACCCTACTTTACCTAACTTTTTTTTTTTTAGAATTTTTCTCTCCGTAAGAACCATCATTGAACTTCAAGGAACGTTTAAAAAAAAGAATCAGCTAAATCGGTCAAGCCGTTTTCATGTGATGTCGTGACAACGGAAAACGGGTTTCATTTTTATATATATAGATGACACTATGTACACCCGTGTAGCACTTTTATTTACCACTTTATTTAAGTCCAAGTAGGTACACTATTTACGATAAAAAACAAAACACTGCAATTTAACTCAGACACAAACGTAAACAAATAACGTGCGGCAACAAATGATTGACATTTAAGATGTCAACCAATCAGAGACGATCTCTTATTGAACGCGCTGACCGACCAATCAGCGTTCTTATTTCATAACAGCCAGCGTTTCGTTTCGCAATATTGCTATAATAACGAGTATTTTCGCAAAAATCCTGACTTTGTCCAGTAAGATTTGATAATTTTTCGCCTATGTCTAATTATCCGCGTTTTCGCAAAACCCCTAGGATTTTCGCGAAGATTCGAAGTATCAAATTATCCTACGACATATATATAAAAAGAGAAACTGACTGACTGACATATCAACGCATAGCTGAAACTACAGGGCCTAAGAGGTGCGACATTTTGTGCAAGTTTTTCTTTTGCGACCTAGGCAAGCATTAAGGGAGGATTTTCCAAAATTTTCTTTGGAACGGGTGTCCAAAGTTGGGAAGAAGAAAGCTACTAGAAAGCGAGTGTGGCCGCTGACAGAAGCTAGTTTATTGATAAACAAGTTAAATTACAAATAATTCTTTCACTCATTGTCTCTATGAAGCATTTGAAATTGATTATTTTTCGTACTATACTTCCGCCTGAAAACTGACAAAAAGTAAGCTTTTGAGTAAAGTTCCAGCCGTTTTTAAGGGCGTGAAGCCGCTGGATGTAACTAGTGTCGTATAAAGAACAACGTACGTAAAAATATTGACCTTATTAATAGAAATTGGATTGAGATTCAAAAATTTTGGGTGCGGTTGTTCGAAAAAGTTACGGCGGGTTTAGATTACAAAGGATGCTGAAGGCCACACTGGTTCCTCTCGCTCCACCCAGGACTTTAGTAGTAGGAGCTACGTATGGTATTCCGAAATACCGCTCACCGAAAGGACGGTTTTCCGATAACACTCTACTCCGACGGTTGGTAGTCCGAATGAATCCTTCGCCGATGAACGGTTCACCGAAAACACTCTTCAACGACGATTGGTTAAACGAACGAATCTTTCGCCGATAGCATTCAGTTTACTCTAGCTAGTATATTTTATAATAATGTGCAATGCGGCTAAACAATACTCGAGTCCCATGTTTAATTTTATCAGCATAGATGAATAAATAAATACCGGGAGCTTCCGTATTAAAGGTAAGTCCCTAAATGTAACAATATAAATTACATGTAACAAAACAACAATAGTGTTGTTTTGTTACATGTAACTATTGCAAGTTAATTCAATACTCGTTTAATCTCAGTACCATTATTAATGAGGGCATTATACGTCATTTAGGGACTTACCTTTAATACGGAAGCTCCCGGTATTTATTTATTCATCTATGCTGATAAAATTAAACATGGGACTCGAGTATTGTTTAGCCGCATTGCACATTATTATAAAATATACTAGCTAGAGTAAACTGAATGCTATCGGCGAAAGATTCGTTCGTTTACGTTTAACCAATCGTCGTTGAAGAGTGTTTTCGGTGAACCGTTCATCGGCGAAGTATTCATTCGGACTACCAACCGTCGGAGTAGAGTGTTATCGGAAAACCGTCCTTTCGGTGAGCGGTATTTCGGAATACCATACGTAGCTCTAGTAGTAGTCCTAAACAATTTAAAATTGAATATAGTTCTATTGCTTGGATTTATCAATCGTATCTTTAAGTCATGAGTGAATAGGTTACTTCTAGGCAAGTGTGCTTCATCGTCGAACACATCGTCGCTATTCATCAGGTCAGATAGTCAAACAAACAATCGACAATAAAAAAAAATCACATGTCTAATTATTACTAGGTTTGTTCATGCTATCCTGAATTAAGAGATAATCAGTTGCATTTTACCATTATGTTTTCTCAGTTGCTCTTTGCCTTCCAGGAGCCCGTTAATGTTTTCGAAGAATACCGTAGCCCACTTGATCTTAGGTACAAACCATCTCTAAACTCCCGTTTACTTGTTTGTACCACGTAATCTCAGGAGTTACCGATTCTATACCAAAAAAATGAAAGAAAACGATTCTATCTCATAGGGCTAGTGTCGTTTAGTAGTAGTAGCCAAAAGTCCAATGAAGCCGCAGAAAAAGTCTAGTACCTTCATACATATATTATATGTATGATATACGTACATAGTTATAAATAACCGATGTCCTCAATCACAAGCCCCGATACGTCTTCCATCGATTGCATTCCTAATGACTCGTCCGGTGGTTGACCCCTGCTGTCCTAGTCGATGAACTTTGGCACACATTTCGTACGGACCTGTCAAGTTTACCCCGAGGGTAAACATTGAGGTCAGTTACCTTGCAACGTTGCAACATTGTAGCTAAGGTGAGTATAGGCTTCGAAGTGGCGCTTGAAGTGTTGACTTTGGAGTGCTTTGGGTTTACGTTTGAACGAAATTTTGGACGACACTAATTGGATTTTGGTTCTAGTTGGAGTTTATACTTTAAGATTTGGGTGTACTTTTGCTTGCAAGTACTCCTGTTAAATCCTGTAATGATGTCAAATGTTTCTATCTACTTATGTTAGGAGATGTTCCATATACGTGGGTATGTCAATCTATAGGACCTGATGTCTAATTGACATATCGCTGTACAAACGAAACTTCTGGGACTAGGAGCATGAAATTTTTCACAAGGTTTTCTTTTATGATGGAGAGGATTTTCCAAAATGTACTTTCTACGAGGATGTAACGGGGTTATAATGTTTGTATAGAAAAACCTACTTTTACGCGGGCGAAGCCGCTGGCAAAAGCTTGCTTTTTAATAAAGACATTTTAAATTAAAAATCTCAATTAAATTTCTTATTTGACGCTGACGTTAGATCCTTACGTGATCAGGTAAAGGATAGGTATACGACAGAAGATGGTAGGGCCATGGTCTGTGGGGAGACGTCGCAAGAATACCAACGATCTTCTGAGAATCCCCGTCAGTAAAGATTGTTTTTGCTGTGCCCGAACCTTTTGGAGATGTCCCACCATCATGCAATAACTCCTCTCGCTCTTACTGGAGCGATCTCCGTCTTGCCACACTTTTACTGACTAAGAACTTGTGTTCTTTTGGTTACTCATTGCGTTCCAGGGCCACGGTTTATCGAATAATCCCGAAGTCCTAGCAGGCATCGATCATCCATTTTTCTGTCATCTCTTTCAGGCATGCGTGCACACAACGCGCTATCCACCCGGGCTTGGTTCTTACCGGATGGGGAGCTAACTATTCGCAATCCTGCGCTTATGGTGGCAGGGAAAATCGCCCTGCGACTCCCGATACCAGAGTCAAAGGCGCTGTGTAAATATAACGCGCCTTTGACATCTGCTTCGATTCATCAGATGTTAATAAAACTGCACGGACCCAGGTTAGGTTGATCCATGCTAGGCCTATGGTAACGTTTGAAAGAGTGACCGAAGCCCTAATACGTGAAGGGTAACTGAAGGACAAGGATATGTTTAAGTTATAAACTAGTGCGCCTCACCATCAACGACTGCATCACTGCCTACCATCAGGTGGGATTGCAGTCAAGCACTAGTTTATGGTATATAAAAAAAAGTTAGTCTGACAAAAAAATCATGTGTTCTGTGGTTAAGGACTCCATACATTTTCCATTTACTTCAGCAAATCACACTCACTATTTCGTTCTGACGTCTTTCTCGACGCTTCTAACCCTTGAATCATTAAGCACAAAGTTCAATATAGCCACCGCCCATTATATTCTGGTAATTATAGTGCCCACACTTTTGTGGTCATTACGAACAAAGATTAAACGAGGTTCACCAAAAGTAGACCAGTCAAGGACCTCGAACAAACATAAAATTACACATTCAGAATTCCATTTACATTCCTTTGAATTCTTTATCTATACGGCATAGGGGTCAATTTCCTTGAAACACGATTTCGAGGGCGGCAAAGTCAAGTTTGTGTGTTGGTACGCATCGAATCTTGCGGTCAACTATGGTTTCCGCAAACCGTTGCTATGACAACGAGGCAATAACAAATGTGTCAAATAGCACACGATTTTCCAACAAGCCGGTTCAACACAAGTAATGACACAGTTTTTCAACTAGTATACCCGTGAAAATTATGTTTTCGTGACCTCAGAGTGACCTCAATGTTACTTTGATTACTCACACATATGTCCTTAGTAAAATATGCCTTCAGATCTATGAGAAGAAAGATGGATTTTGGATTCGGAGATTCCTTGATACCAAATGTCGGGGGACTTCGTCAGTATTTTCAGATGGATCCGTTCGGGTACGTAATATTGTCTTTCGTTGGACATTATTACAGTTTTATTCATGTTTGTAGGTTAGCTCATTCCAGATGGAACTGCGTAAGTACGTTGAGAACGCAGGGCGGCTGTATTTACGTCAGCGTATGACTTCATCTCTTGAATATTCTTTGAAGTAGGTTAGAGAATTTATTTACTCGTTTATTCTCGCAACGGAACGGCTCCAGCAATTAGAAAATTATCATAGATATTAAACTACAAATGGGGTTCGTCACAAAGCCATTGGACTTGTAGCTTCTGACGCTTGATGCGTCGAGGAGGGGTTAGGCAGAGGTGTCATTGATAATCTGATAAATAAGTGCATGCAAGGGTATCGACGCATTTCATTAGTAGCGAACCGGTAATGGTATCGTTGCGTTAACGTTAGTGACATAGAGATTTGTCCAGATTTTGTCGAAATTAATCAGCACCGGCATTTCAACTATTTCGAAACGTATTCTTAACAAATTATTATGTAACATATTGTATATAGAGTCCACCAAACAGACTATATAATTATCTTCTATGAGTATGATTATTATTCATTATTTAGGGATAGTTATTATAGTAGTCAACACTCCGATCTAGCCATGCATCTCTCACAGATGTGGTTTTACATAGGTGTGGTTTTCAAGCCATAAATACATAAAAGCATTGTTATCATTATCAATCATTTTAAAGAGCAGTGGAGATAATATCAATTGCATAAAATCAGTCCCTGTCTGGATTTGAACCCACGACCCACGACTTGTATGGAGGTGTATCAAGGCGAAATTAGTATTGAAGTCTACTACTCAAGCGGGGTAGCAGACTTTGAGTATCTGATTTTTGGGGGAGGGTTAGTGTTTGGTATTGATGAAAACATTTTGTTCACATTCCTATCCATCCTTTTGCCCTTACTTGCTTTCCTATAACCTACCGACGTATAGCATTTCCTACCAAAGTTGTGGATGGATAGATAAAATCTTACTGTTTATTCTGGATAGCTAACTATCTGTGAACTGCGGTAGGTTATTGAAAACGGGCGTTAGTCAGTGTTGTTACTACTGGGCTAACACTGCTCTAGTAGTTTTTTAACAAACAAAATTAGTTTATAAAAAACATTATTTGTAGGTAATATATTTTCCCATGAATATTAGCCATGGTAACGTTAATTTATAACTAACGTTATAACAAGTTAACCACGAGTCACGTGCGCCAGTAAATGGTTATAAAATTAGGTCGACTTTGTTTTATAAAGTCTTCGCACATGGTATTTTAAGCCAGGGATTGCACCAAGAAATAAGCTAAAGTTACCTCCATATTGACTTTAAAGAGCAATAAAATTGGCCGCTGAAATAGGGATGTCAGTCCAACTGTTTGGACTACAGATTGATGTTTGAGATGATCTTTTGACAGATTAGTAGTTCTTAGTTCGTAGTAGTAATTAGTTAGAACCATGCAGATTGGTGTCTGAGATATCTAATCTTTTGATAAAAGAACCTCACAGATTTGAATGGATACGTCCAGTCAGTGCAAGCATTTGTCACTGACAAACGACAACTCAGAACTACTTAAAGGAGCTCAATGACTCAAATAAAAGCGAAAAGATTGATGAGCATTGAAAAATGTAGAACAAAAGACTCGATATACTCACAAATGGCATAGCATATATGTAGCAACCTATTATTATTTTAGCAATTTTTGTAATTGTGTGTGACGTGATATACCTACTCGCAATTGGTATAGCATATAATATGTACAACCGAACTTCAGACTCGCCAACTTATAAGTTGGCGAGTCTGAAGTTAGGCTCTGCGAATTTTGGCGCTTGAAATATCGTACAATAATAAAGGTTTTAAAAAAATAAATGTAATTTGCAGTTGTTATTGCTGTTAAAAACTGTTATTGACATTTATTTTATAAAATCCTTTATTTTTGTACGATATTTCAAACGCCAAAATTCGCAGAGCCTAACTTCAGACTCGCCAACTTATAACGGCCGTACTGTAGGTACTGATATACCACTACACGCCAACCATGTGTTGTTGGCCTTACTGTCAATTGAAGATCAGCTCAATGTCACGACCATTTAGTCAATTTCCACTGTCAGGTTTATTTTTATCCCAGGCATCGTCTTCAATCATTTTGAGTAATTGTCTTTACACACAATAAGTGTTGCAATGAATTGCTATTTATGATTTAGTACTTGTAGAGTATTGAATTGACTTGTGTCGCCTCGGTGGTTGGCTTTTTAAATGGTTTTAATTTTTTATACCCAAAGTTTTATAATACTAAGTACTATAGTCCGTCTTACGTAAGCGCGACCTGAGAAAAAGAGGTTAAATCCAAAAATGTTGTATGTGGTATTACTAACTAGTAGGAGAATCATGTCTTGACACTTTACATTTTTTTTTATTTCCTACAATTGCGGCTGAATAATGTTGCCAATTAAATTAAAAAAGAAAACTCCGGTTCGCGCTTTCATTAGATGCACTCTAGCAGATGAACATCTTAGTTTGAGAACCTGATGGCATTTTTATTTATAGCCTTGGTTTATGACTTTATATGTTAGCTTTTGGCCATAACTTTGTATGCGTGAATGATGGCTATTGCAGACGTGATTGCAAAGTAGAAGCTAGATAAAAAGAAGAATATGTTCTTCCTTGGGGTTCAACATCATCATTTCAGTCGTCTGCTGCTGGACATAGGCCTTCCCCAAGCGCCTCCGCAACGACCCGTCTTGTGCGTCTCGCATCCATCGGATTCCCGTGCCCTCACCTCCTTGGGGTACATTTTGGTACTTAAAAGATCGACCCGTGCAGCTGTTATTATCTAGCCACGAGCTCCTCAATTACAACAGAGAGTAAAGTTACACATACGTCCGTTAAAAGGGAGAATACCCCTACCAGACGGGTGTTAAAGCTGGTGGGGTATTGCTCGATAGAAGAGTTCGGGCTGTTGTACCTATTCAAATCGCACGAAGAACTTTGAATGCGTGATTTAAATTTCAGGATTTGTAGTTCTTATGTGACGTCATAGATGTCGCTACAAAAAATCGGTTTAGTAATTTTCCCACAGTTGGGACTCAAGCCTCCTCTAAATTTTAAGTATAAGTACGTAATTAAAACTAACTCTTCTTCCGCAGTCCATCATCCGGGTTCCACCACATGGCCAGGATGATGGACCGAATGATGGTGGAGAGTCTCCAGCCCTTCGGGTTCGCGAAGATCAGCACCAGCACCAGTAACCGCAGCGGGAACAAGAAGGGCGACGACTCCACCGGACCCCGGGATGGGTTGAGAACGGAACAGAGCGATGCGAGGAGGGAGCGAGCTAAGGTATCGCCTTCTGCTACCCATGCCGCTACGGGAACACGGCATCCACCGACACAAAGTAAGATTTTTTTTCATACCTGTTTGATTTTAGCAGAATCATTTGGGGCCGGTGCAACACTTTTTTTCTTCCACTCAGTCCTGTCACCCATCATACTGTCACTAACTGCCCTTTTCTTTCATATCACTCCTCATAGAATCCGTCCATCTTTTCTTTACTCCCCCGCTTCATCCGTCCGCATGTATAATCTAAACCTTTTTAGTAAAATACTTTTTTTTTATTGATTTTACAATATTTTCATATTGTACAATTTGTTTTAGTTGTCAAACCATCACCAGTGGTCAACATATTAGAAAAGCCTCCAGATCAACAGAAGAATCCAGATCCAACCACAGAAAAATGGGCAGGAACACTGCGGCGTCGTGACAACTTGCTGCCTGCAATAGGCAGGAAGGCATCACTCGGCAGCGCCAAGATGCAGGCCAGTAGATCAGTCGAAAGACTCTCAAAAACGGGAAGGTCTCGACCACTCGTCCCAATAAAACCAAGACTCAGAAGAAAAGATGTGCCCAACGAAGGTGCTGACGTCACGATATTTGAGAAGGACGAAAAAGTTTTCGACGCGACAGGATACGAACTGCACCTGGTAGAGACTTTGGAGAGAGATATCTTACAGAAGAACCCCGATGTTCGCTGGAAGGATGTCATAGGACTTGATGATGCGAAGTCCGTTCTGCAGGAGGCGGTAGTTCTGCCGCTGGTTATGCCTGATTACTTTAAGGTAAGAAGCGCTTTATTATCATCGGAGAAATTGTTTGTGTGAGTTGAGTACGAGATGCTATAGTTTTTTTTACATTGCATGGGTAGGGTGACAACAGGATGAAAATTTGCATAATTATGATATTTATGATGAGAGAAAAGGATAGATAGCTACATTGTATGAATCTGACAGCTGTCCCCAAAACCATCCTGTAACAAATTTATACTCCGTCGGTTTAGGTAGTTAACTAAAGGTAAACAATCTTGGTATGTCTTTTTATCTAAAAGTTGTCTAAAAATTGTATGTAAAAATCTTTGCAAATAAGTATTTACCTAAATCGATGTTAGCTAATAACCTTTTGCATCAAGAAACGACATTCAGTGATTGAGGAGAATTAGGACATTTCGAGGACTTTAGTTGCCGATGTAAATCACGTCCCAATCTTGGAGGTAGCCTAGTTTAAATTGACGATTTGCGTGAGCAAGCTAACGGTCAATGCTCATTTGTTTACCCGTTCTTGTAAAGTTCTGGCTTTAGGTTCGTGTTCGCTAATCGAATAATAGCGGGGTGTAAAGTGAAGATTTAAGGATAGTATGTAGTTTTGTGTGTTACTTGTTTTTGGCAGCAGTTTTGCTTGCGTAAAAGTACAGGTTTTTTCACAAAAATTTTGGACTCCCGTTTCATCTTCTTACGAGGTGAATTTCGAAATCATTGATTAGTTTTTAGGATTCCGTACCTCAAAAGGAAAAAAAGGAACCCTTATAGGATCACTTTGTTGTCCGTCTGTCTGTCAAGACCCTTTATCTCGAGAATGCGTGTAGGTATCAAGTTGTAATTAAAACCATTTACTCAAGTTCGCGGTCCCTTGAAACTGAGTAAAAATCAAACTTGTAAGTTGACGGGAAAAAAAGATACGCCCGTTTATGTTGCAAAAAAACTTACATTTCGACACTGTTAACGGAATCTAAATTCATAGGGCACTACCCGTTGACCTAGAGTCTTGGAATTTGGTACGAAGCAAGGTATTATAACACTAATATAGGGAAATGTCTGAAAGCAAAAAATATGTAGTAACGTCATAAGAAAAAAAAATTGAAATATTTTCAAGACTCGATTCGAGAATTGAACTGTTTACATAGGTAAGTTGGTACGGAACCCTCATTGCGCGAGTCCGACTCGCACTTAGCCGGTTTTTTTTATTGATTACGATGAATCCCCATGGAGTAGTAGCATTCCAGACGGGAAGGCTTTTGGTTGGGCATGAACTTCTATGTCAAAATAATTTCAGTAAATTCTGCCCCCTTCTCATGATGGATGATGACCTTTAATTTGCTAGTCAAATAATACTTGTGTTTAGTTACTTTTCTCTGCTCTGCTATGCGCGTGTTTTCACAAATACAAGCCACCCTTTGATGGTTACGTAATTAACTATTTGAATTAAAATACTGCGGATCGTGACGTACAGTCAGCAGCAGATATTCCTATTAGCCGACATGCTACATTTTTTTTATTATACTATCTCGCCTGATAGTAAGCGATGATGTGTTCGACGATAGGACACAATTGCCTAGAAGTAACTTATTATTAACACTCGACGAAATATTGATGATGTAAATACAACTTTTAAGGCAAGAATGAATAAGTTGTTTTTAGGCAAGCGCGCTCTAACGTCGATCACATGGAAAACATCCACCAGTGAGACCAACCGTGAGATACTGGTAAAAAAAAACTTAGTTGATCACATACAGAACTCGAAACAGCAACATTCTACAACATATATTTAATAAATAAATACACTTGAATTTACAAATAACAAAAAATCGAAGATGAAAATGATGGTAAATTCGAACGGAAACTGAACATCGGAATTGTTTAGCTACTTTTGATTCCGACTGTACCCGCGTCTTGCGTGACTTCTCGCGTCCACTGTCTCGCATAATATCAATAATAATTATACAGGCTGTAGGTACTCTAGGCCGGTTTGAACCTTGAACCACTCCGGCGTGGTGACCATCGCACGCCATGTCCAGTTGAAAAACTGGGCTAAAAATTCGGCCTGGATTTTTGGAGGTGTTTAATATAATGTTGATTTATGAGTTTGCTTGTTGGGTTAGTCTACAAGAAACGGGTTAGTATTGTTAGGTTATAGGCTGGGGAACGTTGTAAGGTCAGAATGGACGGTAAGACGTGCTTAAAAGGATTCTTGGAAAAAGTGCCCCTAAAGATGGTCTTTCTCGATACGTCTATCTAGCATGATTTAAAGAGAGTTGTTGTTTTACCCCACTGAATGTTTGCTGAAAAGGCACAGCGAAATACATACAGATATCTACGCCTTACTGAAAATAATAATAATGGTTAATAACAAAATAAATCGGTTAACCACAGAATATTGTTGCATAAAGTAGGTCCAGTTCAGCACAATTGCGAGACAACTAGTGCCTGACGCTGGTTTTGAATGGGTTTTTAAATGGGGTTATTAGGTGACGGACGTAAATTAGTTTTAGGGCCTATTTCACCACCTACGATTAAGTTTTGAGTATCTTACTTGGCAGAAAATTTCATACAAATTCTGTCACATTTTTGAATTTACTCACATTGTGAAACAGGCCCTTATAGTATTTATTTATTAACTGCTTAAACCTCATTTAGACTCATAGAAAGTCAGATGATGTCTTAGCCTTTTCCCAAGTAGATTAGGTTCGACTTCCAGTCTAACTGGATGTGGCTAAATAACCGTGTTTTATTGTAATAGTGTAACTGTAGTACATGTGACAGTAAAGGCTCGTAAATAAAAATCATCAACGTTATCTGCCTGTGTCACCTACTTTTAAATTCTTTAAATAAATGTACGTTTATCTTGTACATCATCATGTCATCAGGGCATCCGTCGACCATGGAAGGGCGTCCTCCTGACAGGCCCTCCTGGCACCGGCAAGACGCTGCTGGCGCGGGCCGTCGCCACCGAGTGCCGCACCACGTTCTTCAACGTGTCCTCTGCCACTCTCACCTCCAAATACAGAGGGGACTCCGAGAAACTTGTGCGACTGCTGTTTGATATGGTAAGTGGTTCAAGGATCACAAATCTACGATACCCCCCAAAAACGTTCTCGATTTTTGATCCCGGAGGCCAATCCAATGGAGTAAAGCCACAAGCGTATGTGCCGACACAGGACAGGACACCCTCTGTTCCTTTAATCTCAGACCAGACAGAGATCAAGTGCAGGACTAACGGCTTTACGTACTTTCTGAGGCACGAGCTTCCAATTTCCGTATTGCTACAGAGTAATTTTTCAATGGAAAAATGCCCGACCCTCACGAGTTCACTAGGTGCGCTTGCGACCACCAGACCAACGAGGCAGTAATATCCATGTCCTATAGTATCTCCGCTGCTGGGACAAAGGCGTTCTCTCTATGAAAGTGATAGGCCTATAATTTACCACACGAGCTTTGGCACTACAAGGCCTTTTTTTTTTTTTTTAATGGTTATAAACTAGTGCTTGACTGCGATCCCACCTGATGGTAAGCAGTGATGCAATCGTCGATGGTGAGGCGCACTAGTTTATTAAAAGCCTATTCACTCTAGCCTTGAAGACACCCAAATCATAATCGGACGGAAAAACCGCAGCAGGCAGATTGTTCCAGTCCTTCGATGTACGCGGTATGAAGGACGAGGCAAAACGTTTAGTCCGGACCGTAGAGGTTTGGACAACGTAAGGGTGGATACCCGCCGTACGACGGCTTGCCCGATGGTGGAAACGGGATGGCGGAATCAATTCATGCAATTCCTGCGCACACTCTCCGAAATGCATCCTGTAAAAAACCGAAAGGCTGGCTACCCTGCGCCTGTGCTCAAGGCTTTGTAGATTGGAGTTAGCCAAATCTGGATCCCCAATTAGCCTCTTTGCACGCCTTTCCACTGAGTCCAAAGCTGCCAGGTGGCATTTTGCAGCTCCAGCCCATATGTGGCTGCAGTACTCCACACACGATCGGACCTGTGCTTTGTATAACATTAGAAGCTGTCCCGGTGTGAAGTACTGCCGGACCTTTGCCAAAACGCCGAGTTTCCTAGCAGCTATATTGGCCTTGGACTCAATGAACCGCCCAAAGTTCAGATCGGAGGAAATTTCAACTCCCAAGAGCTGAAGGCGGTCGGCGCATTCCAGGGATACATTCCGGAAAGCAAGAGCCAAGGTGAACGGGCTCCTTTTAGCGGTGAATAGACACGCTTGTGTTTTGGTGGCGTAGAATCCCACCAAATTGGCTTCGCCCCACTCGGAGACTGCCTGAAGTGAGTCATTCGTACGCTCTACCATAGCCTCTCTTTCAGACCGGATTAGCTCCTTACTAGCCTGAGTACTCGGCAAGTATCTCTCTACAACAGTGCTATCATCTGCATACCCATAGATACCGAGCAGCAGCAGATTTTATAATATAAATAGATAAGGCGAGCAATAGCGATTAAAAGTACACTTGTTCGAGATGATGTTGAGGGTTTGGCTACTGCGCTACGTGTCGCAGTGTCAATTTCCGCACGGGAGAAACATTAGTAATTCCTAGATACATGTTTGTGAACGCATCCACGGTACAGGAGGTTTTAACAGTAGAGTGGGGCAACATTTTTAATATATAAATTCCTCGCAATGTTTTTCCTTATCATTGCGAATGATCTCTATGACAATCTTAGACTTCTCCTCATGTAAAACTGGGCTCAATGCGATCCTTTATATTTCAGGCAGCATTCTACGCGCCAAGCACGATATTCCTCGACGAGGTGGACTCTCTGTGCGCGGTCCGCGGCGCTGACTCTGAACACGAAGCCTCGCGCAGGTTCAAGGCGGAACTACTCATACAGATGGATGGGCTGGGTGCTGCTTTGTAAGTCTTCTTACTTATAGTATACTAACATTTTACGTCAGGTCTGCTTTTCACCCCAAGTTACGTGAAGGTATATCTAAAGTTGCGAGCTCGAGTGGAACATGGTTTATTTAAATCTCATACAGATGAATGGACTAGGTGCTGCTTTGTAAGTGTTATTATCACTTTAACTTTACGTCACGGTTACTTTCCTCCCCGAGTTCGTTCAGTAACATAATATCTTGAGTTCATTTGTTTTTTAATCTGCGGAAGTATTATTTACGCCCGTTTTTAATAAGCTATCTGTCTACAGTTGCAGCTACTAAAGATAAACAAATCAATCCTTTGCCCTTACTTGCTTTCCTATAACCTACCAACGGATTTCCTACCAAAAGTGTTGGATTGATAAATATAATCTTACTGTTTATCGGGGATAGCTATCTATCTATGAACTGCGGTAGGTTATTGAAAACGGGTGTAAGTCAAGTTTATGAATATTTGCTAAAACCACATTTCCACATAATTGTACTTAGTCAAATTATTGCTTTAAAATTCTAGATGGATTCTGAGGCCATATTTTTTTTGTTATTTATATGTGATATATTTTATCCTTATATTATTTTCCCTTGACTGATAGAAACTAGTTATTTTCACAAGATTAGTCTCTTACTTTTCTAGAAATTGTAGTTAGACATAATATAGGTATGCCCTATCTTGTTTCTAAATTAGGAACATGACTCGTACCTAATTACTACATCGGGAACGTATTTTATAGCCTAACATCTAACTACGTTAACTGTAGTGTGGGTTGGTTCCTTTTGTAGCGACGAGACCTCATATGGCAATATGGTTGAATTGAAAAGATTTAAAAAAGTTTTTTGATTACATTTACTACTACATTGACTGGTCTGTTGGTCTAGTGGTTAGTGACCCTGACTGGTATGCCGGAGATCGTGGGTTCGATTCTCACCCAGGACAAATGTTTGTGTGATGAGCACGATCATTTGTTCTGTGTCTGGGTGTACTTTATCTATAATATGTATGTATTTAGAAGTATTTAAGTATGTTTATCAGTTGTCTAGTACCCTAACACAAGCTCTGCTTAGCTTGGGACTAGATGACGTTGTGTGAAAGTTATCGAATATTATTATAATATTATATACCTACATTTTGTTTCAGCCATCGAGATAAAATCATTATGGTACTAGCAGCCACGAACCACCCGTGGGACATCGATGAGGCTTTCAGGAGACGATTTGAAAAGAGAATCTACGTCGGCCTGCCTGATGGTAAATATATGATTTCATTATGTGGTGAAGTTTTCCCGAAGAAATAAATTATACAATAAGTAGACTAATTTATTTTCTACCAACAATTTGAGATTGGTACAGTTAATTCAGGCAAACCTGCCAATTTTTTTTTATACAGGAAATGTTTTTAACCACTGCGTAAATTTTTTTTTGGTGGCTTATTGTAAGTAATAGAACACAAGTCGACTTCAAGGTTAAGCAACGCTTGCCAAGGTTTGTCTGTGGATGGGTGACCATCTTAACATAACGAGTTTCCTCCGTGCCTCGGAAAGCACGCTAAGCCGTAGGTCCCGGCTGTCATTTACAGTTGTTACGGATAGTCAGAAGTCAGTAAATCTGACTCCAGTCTTACCATGAAGTACCCTGTTACCCCAGTTATTGGGTTGTGGAGGTCTGGTAGGCGGCCTATGCTTTCCGAGGCACGGAGGAAACTCGTTATGTTAAGATGGTCACTCATCCACAGACCAACCTTGGCAAGCGTTGCTTAACTTTGAAGATCGATCTGTGTTCTATTACTTACACTGAGCCACCAAAAAAAAAATTACGCAGTGGTTAAAAACTTTTCCTGTATACCATAAACTAGTGCTTGACTGCAATCCCACCTGATGGTAAGCAGTGATGCAATAGTTGATGGTGAGGCGCACTAGTTTATTAAGAGCCTATTCACTCTATTGAAGATACCCAAATTATAATCGGACGGAAACACCGCAGCAGGCAAATTGTTCCAATCCTTCGATGTACGCGGTATAAACGACGAGGCAAACCGCTTTGTCCGGACCGTGCAGGTTAAAACTAAAAATAACCAGTATATACCTTAACTATACTACCACCAGTACTAGTATACATGTTGCGTCATACCATGGATCCAGTATATGATTCAGAACCCATATAGGTGGAATTTAACGTCGGTCCGTAAAAGAATACTGGAACCATGGTATTCGTTTGTGCGTCGATGTCTGACAAACGGTGTATAACCAGTGGTATTAGTTTCTGGTATTAGAACCATATCATATTGCACGCTTGCAGGTGGACCGACGCCAACTCGGATTCCCGCAACCCTCGCCAGGTGGGTTGCGGGAATCCGATGGATGCGAGACGCACAAGACCGGTCGTTGTGGTGACGCTTGGGGGAGGCCTATGTCTAGCAGTGGACGTCTTTCGGCTGAGATGATGATGATAATGATATTGCACGTTTTGTTTTTGATAAATAACCTGTAAATAAATTGTCTGTTTATTGCTCAGAGTCAACGAGAGTGAGTCTTCTGAAGTTGTGCCTGAAGGATGTGGTGCTAGCAGAAGACGTGAAGCTAAAAGACATAGCAGCACAGCTTCAAGGGTACAGCGGTTCAGATATCAGCAATCTTTGCAGGTGAGATACATAGATATTTGGGGTCATTGTACATTCGTCACATTGTCGACTCGCCACACTTTTGAAAATTCCCATACATTCATTGTTAACTCGTCACAACCACAAAAAAATATTATTTATTAATAAAACTTGTTGTAAACTTGACACACATTTTAATTTCATGCTATTTTTAAGGAAAGTAGCGTTAGCAAATAAAGTTCTAGCTTTAACATAATTTTTAATATGAAACAAACTCTTCAAATCCAAATGAGTTATTTGGTTAACAATAAAATAAATAAGGAAATAAATCAAAAGTTTCTGGGCACGCCGTCATTGAGGCGGTAAGTCCCCTCTTTGAGGAGTGCTTTGAAAAAGGTCACGGCGTCCTCTCGTTCCGTTCCGAGATCCCGATCCCGATTTCCGACCACCGTAGCCGCGGGCTCGCGGACGGTGAGCACTGGGTAGCACGCCGTCCGGTAGTGTGGTAATAATTTGGACCGAGCCCAGTCGGCAACGGCGCGTTCTGTTCCACGCGCGCCTCAAGGAGATGTCAGTAAACTGTAGGAGCCCGGCAGGGCCGAAGCCTCTGGGGAACACGGAAAATCCGAAAGGTTGTCACCGTGTCCCCCAGATCGTAGGCAACGAAGGAACGGGATAGAGGTTTAGTTAGTAAGAGTCTGACATGCCCTCCCGCTCCACCCAAGAGCGGGAGAAGTCATTCTGATGATTCCCCTACAAAAAAAACACAGATGTTTATATAATAACTTTAAAGTAATGAAATTCATTTTTTTTATAACCGTTGTGAAGTAAAATTTGTAAATCAGCTGAATAGAAAATCCTTAAACCTAACCTATCAGCTGAATAGAAAAGCCTAAACCTGTTTTTTTAATTAGATTTAAGGTGATTTATTATTAATAGTTCTGTGATTTGAAAAAGTCATAAGAGAAATATTAGTACCTATGTTAGCGGTAAATCAGCAAGTAGTAATGTATACTTAGCTGAGAATTAGGTACCGCAATTAAAACTGTGATAATAGTGATTTTATAAAGATTGTCTAAAATTAAAAAAAAAATACATGATTATCTTTTTTATTCTTGTGTTTGATTTCTCTGCTGTCCGTACGTAGTAAACACGTGTGACGAGTTTACAATACTCCAAAATGTTTTATAAAGAAAAAAAATATTTGTGGCGAGTTTACTCATATTTTTAACAATGGGGAATGGAATGTGTGTCGAATGTACAATGACCCGATATTTGGAGGTATACGGAACAGAGAGTAAAGTCCCATACACCTCCATTGAGTAGGGAGGATCCTCCGACCTGGCTGTTGTATGTGGTGGACTATTGCCCGATAGATGATTTCGGACTGTTATATCTATTCAAATCGCGCGGCGAATTTTGCAGGATTCTGTTACGTCATAGATGTCGCTACTGATACATAATATTTTATCTGCGGCATAACCTTCAGAGAGAGCAGTGGTGGTCCAGGCCTCTTCTAGAGAGGAGGCCTGAGTCCCAGCAGTGGGAACATTATAAGGCTGAGGCTATGTTATGCTATGATCTTCTTCTAAAATTCTTATGTCATTTAAATATGTATAAATAAATAAATAAACGGAAAACTCGTAGAACAGACAGCCGTTGGGGAATGGTTCTAGAGTGGCGACCGCGCACTGAAAGACGCAGCGTTGGAAGGCCTCTCACAAGGTGGACCGACGACCTGGCAAGGGTCGCGGGAATCCGATAGATGCGAGACGCTCAGGCCCGATCGTTGTGGCGTTGTGTCTATGTCTAGCAGTAGACGTCTTTCGGCCGAGATGATGATGATGAAACTATTATTTTGATTCCAGAGACGCAGCAATGATGACGATGCGGCGTAAAATTGCCGGCAAGTCCCCAGAAGAAATCCGACAGCTCAACCGATCCGAATTGGAGGCTCCAGTTTCGAATGATGATTTGGCTCGTGCCAGCGATAAGACCAGGTATTACATTAGTAGTACAGTGAAGATTTTATAATTAGTGTTCATCTAGTATTGAGAGATATCTGTGGTAACGTGTTTGTAGTGTAAGTAGAACTATGTATGGAAAGCTTGAAACAATTATTGAATGCAACGCACAGTCAACAAAACCGTAGGAGCCCAGCAGGGTCGAAGCTTACTGGGGCCATAGGGTCGCTTCTGCAAACAAAGCCCAGGGCCCTGGAATGAAAAGCAAAGAGGAAACATATGAGTGGGTTTAAGTTAGTAAAAGTTTGACACGCCCTCCTCCGCTCCGTCTAAGAGCAGTCATTAGAGAGAAGTCGTTAGATGATTGCCCATTTAAAAAAACGTATCTGTTTAACCCTTATATTGTACTTATCATCAGGTTTTTTTTTTCTGGTAGGGGAATCATCAGAATGACTTCCCCCGCTCTTGGGCGGAGCGGGAGGGCGTGTCAGACTCTTACTGACTAAACCCCTACCCCGTTCCTTCGTTGCCTTCGTTCTGGGGGGGACTCGGTGTCAACCTTTAGGAATACCACATGTTCCCCCAAACTTATCATCAGGTGGGTCGCTATATTGCTGTCGCTCTATGGCATCAAAACAAAAGACCCACCTACTTCTTCTTCTTTTCGTGTCGATGCACTCATATCAAACCTTTTCAGACCAGTATTTAGCAACCTGCACGGTTTGATAAATGATAAATGACGATAAATGATATTTATTTTGCAAATAGGTTTTACGAAACACTTTTACACGTCAATTTTTTTTTGTCATAATTATTAATCTAGATGAGGTCGGTTTTGTCATTAGACTCGCATAGATCCTGAAAAGTATAGGTGGTAGTGCAGGATGGACTGTTTACCCACCTATCTACCTACCCACATTGACACCCGACCTTTGTTTGCAGACGGACGGTGTCAGACGCGGATGTGAACCGCTACAACAACTGGATGGCCAAGCACGGATGCTCCTAGCGGCGCGCTTGGGCTCTCCGAGCCCTGCTCCACAAGATGCGCACCGACTAAACAGAACTGCGCAGTGATGTAGGCTTCTACAGTTAGGCTGACGAATTTTGAAGAATAACTTTGGAATCGGACCTGTACCCGTTTTGATCTGTAGTCGACTAAAATAGAAGAACATTTTTGGAATCCGCAGACCAGTACCCGTTTTGATTCTTCACCTAAAATTTGGGGGAGATTGAGGCTGTTTATAAGATTCTTTCGAATTTGAAGAGTTCTGTTTCATTCATTAGAGTTGTCGATGTTCTATGGCATTACAAATTGAGAACTATTACAGCAGTTGACAAATTATTTTCAAATTTATTTCCTTCTTCAGGCATTACTGTTTTATGCACAACATAAAATTTGTTTTATTCTTAGTCCTCATGTTTGGCTTTTAGCTTTTTTAAATTAATTTATTTGGATACACTTCGGAATTTTTTTAGCGAAAATCAGGTAACGTGTAGTCCACCTTTAGATCTCTTCTTGGTAACCCTTCTGCTACGTCAAATGACCTAGTGCAAAGAGCTAGTTTACCATTTAAATTATGATATATTTTTGTCCAAATATGATATTTTTTAGATACACACAAAGTTTTTAATTAGTTTTGGCGTATACCATATTAAATCATTCCTAACTAGTATTATAACTAAAATCGCAAGTATTTTGGATTGAGATCCTATTACATTAAAATTTATAATAAGATATTCATATAAAACGGATATGCATTTTTGTCTGCAAAAAAGTGTCAGCCTAACTCAAGAGCGACGTCGCATGCGTATATTTCGATGCAATATTTGGACTGAATTCAGTGAACTTTAAAAATTGATCAGTGTAAATTATTATGGTGAAGAGTCGCAAAATGACTTGTCTATAACCGCTAGGCTTATTGTGGTTTCGATCAGTGTGGACATTAAATAATATTGCCTGCTTTGTTTTGGGGATGGGAGAAGATAGTTCGGAGTACGTTACAAATGGACTTTTATAGACGGGGTAACTCATTCATTTACATTTGCCGACGGAAAGTGTGGCAAAGCAAAAAATGTGACGAGTTTACAATAACCCTCTAAAACGTATGAGTTCTCCATTTGTTATGTACTCCGGGAATGATGTTAACTTTGGTAAATTAATGTGGTTTCGGTGCCATTTATAAAATCCCAAAAACACGTAATTGGCCCGTCAAGATATAGCCATATTGATTTGCCAAAGTACTTAAAGTTTATATAATTATAGAGTTTTTGATATTTCTACATAAGATGCACTTTAAACGGATAGTTATAAAAAAATGTAAAAGAATGAATTAAATATGTTTACCTACACGACGTAGATATTGTAATATTATACTATTGGTATAATATGTTTTCTCGAAAACATAATAGTCATGTGTTTTATCAAGCTAGTGTATCCATTTTTATAATTTTCAATGTCTATTATATCCAATAAACTATTCTCTTTATTATTTATTGGTTTAAATTGTGTCTATCGTAGTGTTATCATATTTAATTAATCTGACACTTTGTTTTAGATATTAAATTGTCTATAATTTGATTATTAGAATGTAATTATTCTTAAATCATGAGATTTTTCTAGATTTAGTTTAAATCTATTAGCTTCTTGCTTTTTGTTCGAGATTGGTTTCAAGGAATTAATCTAGGGACGTTTTTGTAATAAAATAACAAGAATGGTCAAAATCTGTTTATTGAGGAATGGCGTAAAAATAGTGTAGTTTTTAAATTTTTCTGTCTGCGTAAATATTTCAGTGTAAAATGTAGCTGTATCGTGCCCTTGGTTTACGTGTAGATAAAGAATATTGAATAAAGCTCTTATACGAAGTTTGATACAGTAGACTTTGATTTCACTCATCTCTTGATATGTCTCATAATATGTTAAGGCCACAAATTGGTCCGTAAAGTTAGTAACAAAATAATAAAAATAACTAACAAGAAAAATATAATATTCAACTACAATAATATTATGATTATTAAAATAAATATTTTTGTGATACATTAAACATTATGACTTTGAGTAGAAGCCGGATTGTTTAATGCTAATGATTTAAAAATATAATCAAAATAAGATCAGATTTTAGTCTGAATCTTTAACAAAGTGACTAATTTAGAGATGTCCCAACTAGCTGAATTCTGAAACTTTATTTAAATTCATTACTTCATATCGATTAATTAGATTAATCAAGCAATTGCACTAGTTTACACATCTCCACTAAAATATTAATATATCACTATCCATGCGATTGTTTTACTAAAATTACAAAGATGGAACATTCCTTATAATATTTAAAGAGTGAATACTTAATAGTTCGCTAGTTTTGAAGGCACTATAATAATATTTACACGAGAAACGATTGCTCAACAAACATGCGATATAATTTAAAAAGAAAACGTATCTTTGGCTAAAAATAAAGATATAATTGTCTTTCACACGCACTCACTCCGTGGTCTAGCGTGACTTCTATTTTAAACTGTCATGTCTCAACGTTCGATGCTCTTTTGCCTTGAACTAGTTTTTCTGTAATGTTGAACTATTTTTTTCTTGAATTCCCGGTTTTCGACGGATCAAACTATTTTTACCTGCAGCTTAAATTTTAATAGTTACTCATTTTTTTCACAGAAGGAGTGCGTGCAAAACTGTCCAATAAATTCACTTAAAAACAAACAAAAATATATATTTTCCGCTTAATCTAAGTTAAATATTAAAAGAACATTGTATTGTGATTCATAAAGTAATGTGAATACTATCACAAGTCCTCGTTCACGCCGTGTTCACGCCACTCGACACATGACTCACTTATTTGTCTTTTGTTTTGGTTTTGTACTAAAAGACTCCGAAATTACGTGATTTCGGATATGCCAGTGATTCCATCCATTTGTACAGACACAGCTGTATTTAAAGATACCATCGATTCAAAAGAAGAAGAACTGTATTTAAAGATTTTTTTTTTTATAGTCAACGATATTAATTTTCAATTCCTTCACTTTTTTATTATTCTTTAAATTTTCTTCTTTTCTTCGTGTACTTTTTTATCTTTAAATACAGAGTGTTCTCATTACTTTCCGTCATTAATTTATAAATTCTCACCTACACTACTTACACAATTTCTGAAAAATCTAGCAACAAATTCAAAAGACTACAAAATTCTAATATCTATGTAATCTAAAAATTTCGTTTGTACGTAATGATATCTGAGAACTAATTTTAGGCTGAAAATAGATGTTGAATGCCAGTCGCGTTGAGAGACACTAAACATTAAAACGTGCCGACTTACGATCTACTATTTCTTTGCTTAGCTCTACGATCGTGGCTATTGTTATAAATATCTTTTTGTTTCGACTAGTTTCAAAATGATTTAGTCTTTGCTAAGGCACTTATTTGATTTGTTTAAGACAGCATTAATTTTTTTAAACCAGTAAAAATGGTCCAATCTTGAAATCACAAATTATCTCTTCAGGCGTAGTCAGGCTTTTCAATTAGTATTGTTCTGTCTCATTCTCAAACTGTTTTTTTTTTAATCCAAATTACTGCCTAAATTTGGTATTTAAAGGAGTCTGGTACGTTTTTAACTGATGCTGGTTAAACATCGAATTCAATATTACAACCATACAATTTGATACAGAAGCTGTTACAACTTTTATCATTACGCTCAAAAAGTGATGGCTTAAACATTTCATAGTAGCTCCAAATTGGCTTGAAACATCGACACTTATCATCGACACAAATTTGTACTTCGATCATACACTTTAACAAGGCACTTTTACGACGTACCGAAACAATCCTGCTGAGACTGAGAGAGATGGAGATATATAAGACGTATAGCGCTATCTCTTTTTTCCAACAGATTCTTTGAATGACACATCATAGTAGGGGGGTCTTCTTACGCGACTGGAACTTGTCTATCTGCAGCATCACCAGCATAGCCGAACACCTTGGCAGGTGGTATGTTGGGCTACTTATCCTAATTAGTCTTGTGGTCACTCGGGCGGGCCGCCGTTGCTCTCGGCAGCCGCCTTGCGCTCGTCGTCCTCACTCTCCAGGATGTCTGTGAAGCAGAACGGCGCGAAGGCGTACCCTTGACCTTCGTAGAACTTGCTCATGAATTCCACCCTGGAAGAGGTAAAATAGGATTTAAGATTGAGGTTTTTCTTAGAGTGAGGAACTAGTCTTTAAAATTGGAAGAAACTGGGAACTAATTTTAAAAACTTAAAGGAACTTAGAACTAATCTTTAAGCTGGTCGCAATCTCAACAGATTCTCCGGTTACATACATAGGAAATCAAACGTACAACTAAAGAGAAAACCCATTGATACATTGCGAAAAAGAGATGGAACCAAGAGTACCTAATAGCGTCTTTCCTTTCTTGCAATTGACCCATGAAGTCCAACACTACTCCTAACGAGTTAGGGAGTAATTTAATATCACGAGAGTCAAAAGACGTTGAAGATAAACAAACAAAAATTAGCCACAAAAACTTGACATACCAGTGCAACCGCAGCGTATGCAGGAAAGCAGAGAGGCCCTCCATGAGCACCAGGATAGCCAGCGTGAAGAACGCCCACACGGCGAAGATGATGTACAGCTTGATGGAGTTCACGCCGGGACTGCCCATGCCCATAATGAGGACCCGCTGCCACAGGACTGCTGATAGCTCTGAAGGAAAAAAATACATAAAATGTTTAAAGTTGGGGTTTTCTGGGAGATTCTGAAATGATGGATGGTGTGGACAATGTTTAAAAGTTGCTAGAAGTTGAATATTGTTATAGCATAGTGATCAACCTGCTGCTTTTGTGAAGACAGGTTGGAGGTCGGTTTAGTGGTATCATTTAGCCGTAGACTCTGCGATCTATCGTCTGGCAAGTTTCATTTGAGTGCATTTCTTTTTAGCAATACCAAAACCCCACCACACTCAGCAACTCTTTACTCTTACTTAGAGTGGATACCTCCACCACACTTGGGCGGTGGTAGGTTGTATTTGTCAGTTAATGAGTTTTTGCAGTAAGCCGATGCTATATGGTATACTGAATTATCATATTATTACCAGCACCATGTAAACGATGCCAATAGCAGAAATATCCTGGTGGCCAGGGCTTGGAAACCGGAAAAAATTTCGAACCGGTTAACGCCTAAGTACATAGAGAACTTATGCTTTCGGTTTCGTTCTACCCTTAACCAAAATTAAACGGTTTGAAGCTAAAAACGTTCGTAAATAGGTTTTGTTCCATTTACCGGTTTTAAACGGTTTTTATTGCCTAACTTCAATGCACAGACGTGCTGCATTACCCCCGCCACACTACCCCCCGCCCCTTGCGCGCCCTTTCTCTGATTAAACCGGTTAATAAGGGTTCTTAATAACGTTCTTTTAACGTTTCGACTCCGAACGAAATAAAAGATAAAACCGATTAATAACGTTTAATAACCGGTTATTTTCAAACCGGTTCCAAGCCTTGCTGGTGGCTATGTAGCCAATTGTGTTTGACACGAAATAAAGAAGAATGATCATATCGAGTAAGAGAATTAAAGAGAGACAAACTCACGCGCATGAGCGAGCGACAGCGCCCAGAGTCGCAAGTACGAGGCGGTGTGCGAGACCGCGCCGAGCACGTACTCGATGGTGTGGATGCACTGCGTGATCAGCTCCTCGGCCATGCCGCCGTCATGGCCTTCCTTCTCTTCCACTTCACCGCTTTCTACACCTTGCTGATATTCCTGAAATGAATATAAAGGATAAAGCTTTATGTCAAATACAACATCAATAAGGAGCCTCTACAATGTGGACCGATGATTTGGTATTAGTCGAGGAAATTCCCGGGGTATGGTTATCTCAGGCCCAGTTGTTGTATTGACGTGAACGCCTAGTCCAGCAAGAGACTTCGAACGGCTGATTTAAAATAATAATAATAATATAATAATATTCCACAACTTTCACACAACGCCATCTAGTCCCAAGCTAAGCAGAGCTTGTGTTATGGGTGCTAGACAACTGATAAACATACTTATATATTTCTAAATACATACATATTATAGATAAATTACACCCAGACACAGAACAAATGATCGTGCTCATCACACAAACATTTGTCCTGGGTGGGAATCGAACCCACGACCTCTGGCATAGCAGTCAGGGTCACTAACCACTAGACCAACAGGCCAGTCAAAATGATGACCCGGTTTCCACTAGATACGCTTCGGGCCAGCTTGATTGATTGCCCTGGCAGGCTTGTGGACAGCGAGGAATAGGTAGCTCCCAACCGGTAAGGACCATACTCGGGTAGACAGTGTAGTCTTAAACTGATGTCAGCAAGATAGACAGGGTCAATTAGGGCTCATGATTGCTAAGGCTGCAGTTTGTTCGAAAGAGTTACCGCGGCTCTCGCAAAGGGCAACTAAAGGGTTTAGGTTTTGGTACATAAGTAAAAATCTGACACTACTTCCCGCATCACCAAGTGTGAGAGACATCATTTGATGACAACCCTCGTAAAAAATTATGTTCGACATCAATTCAATACACAATTATGTTCAAAGTAATTAAAAAAATTAACAATATAAACTCGTATATTACCTTCCGCTTCTTAGCCAAGAATATCTTATACAGTGGCTTCCCGAACAGCATGACAGGTATGCACAAGAAGCCGAGTGCTAAGAACGTCTTCTGCACCTGATCCTGGCCGGCGTACATCATCGCACGGCAGGGTAGCTTGTCTTCAGCCGTCTTCATCAGCATCATGTTGATGAAGATGATCAGCACTGAGGGGGCGCAGGATGTGCCTAGAGCAGGATCTGGAAAATGGATAATGGTTAAGTGTGTATTAATGGCCTTGCTATTGGTTTTGCTAAGTAAGTTATGTGCATTCCTTAAAATTGTATAGTAAAGGTTACAGGCAAGGTGATCAGTTCTTTAAACTCATTGTTCTTAGTGGATATTGGTTAAGTATTGTTTTGTTCGAGGCTGCCAATTATTTTATGTTCGTATACGCCGCTAACCTAATGGAGTTGAAATGATGGTAATTTTACATTTATACATATTTCTCACAATCTTTAAAATTACAAATTTCTGTAGAAGATACCGAACTTCATTGAATCTATAAATATAAAAAGAAAAGCAAATATTTACCTTCAGCATTAGCCGAATACATGATCCACTTCATAAACATCAGCAGACACAGATACCAGAACAGGAGCAGCAGAAACAAGATCTGCGGTATGTACTGGAGGAATATCATCTCCTGCTTCTTGAAGAAGCTGTGGAAGAGAAACAACGTTAATTATAACATCCTCACTTGCGATTGGAAACGTACTAAACATTCTAGTTTCTATGAATACAGTAATTACTTGAAGTTTACCACACTCATAGTTACACCGAACGCCATATGGATCACGCCGAATATTATTGACAGTTTCATCTTGAATGAGTTTAGGAATATTATGTTGTTTGAGGCGAACTGGAAATAAGAAAAGGTATTTGTTATTTTAGTTGACATTTAAAACTTTCCATCTTTTTTCAATAACCCACTGTACCCTGTATCTATTACCCAATTTTTATATATAGTAGTGTTTGGAAAAATGTGGAAGGGTAGTGATAGCATCACGGGTGGCAGAACAGGCACAATAGAAGACAAAAAACGTGTTGCGCCGACCCCAAGTAATATGGAACAAGGGCAGAAAGAAGAAGAAGAAGATATATAGTATTTGGATTTTGATTTAAATTGGAGAACAATTTAAAATTATTTAAAAAAGAAAGTTAAAGGTAGCTAAATATGTGAAATTAAGGGTCTTACCTGCCAAGCAGGGTCCAATCCAAAAGGATAAGGCGTCTGTGTATACGCCGTCTTCGGATCCAATTCTAACATAGTATGATTCTGCAGAACACCATCCTCATACACATTCCGCCAACTACTCCCAAATATATTAAGCGATTTCGAAAACATATCGTTGTATATCAAGCCAGTGTATATCGAGAATATTCCCATCAGAAGTATGATATATCGTCCGCCAAAGAATATATTCCATATTTCGTTGTCCGTCTTGGTTTTGGCGAATCTTTTTTCGTAGATGACTAGGATGGCTGCGAAGGCCGTCATGATGATCCCATGGCCGACGTCCCCGAACATCACGGCGAAAAGGAACGGGAATGTTATGATCGTGTATAATGCTGGAACAATTAAATAATAGAATAGAAATACAGATACAGCACAATGGTTAAGTACAAACACAACTTAAAATAGGAACAAAAGTACAGAACACGCCGAGCGTGCCCGCAACGAAAGGGTGACCACCTCAGCATTTGCTGGGCGTCAGACAGCCAACGCTGGTTTTCAGTTGGCACCCCTCAGTGACTCACTTACTCAGTAAAACACTTTGCTAGTTAGTGAACTAAGTAAAGACAAAAACAAGCTTCAAGCCCTGTCAGTTAAGAAAAGGCTTATATTTTTCAATGCTTTAAGTATCACATTGAAAGTCGTTTAGGTTACATCACCAATTGCAAGTAGAGTTCTGATATTTTGCTCTATAGTTTGTGCTCTATTTAATTTTTCATAATTCTAAGCTTCTTGGACCTTTACCTGGGTTGACTTCTCTGTAGCTGGCGATTCCATAGGAATCAATGAGGTTCTGGAAACCCCTGGTGAACTTGTTGGTCCTGTTGAATGTCGGTGGCGTTTCGTTGGTTGGTACGTAGTGTAAGATCGACGGGATCGGGCTGCCGCTTGCTTTCTGAAAATGAAAACAGATGTTTGTTATTAATTGTGGTGTTGGCACAACCAATGATCCTAAATCATTTTCCAGGGAATCATCTTTCTAAGCGGATGTAGGTATTATATTGCTAACGAGAGATATTATATCTATTAGTTATGATTATTGCATCCTTATTTCACAATAAAATAATGATTATTAGTTAACTAGCCTAAATCTGAAGGAAAATGTGACAGTCAGCAAGCAAAAATAGAAGAAAATTAGACAATATGGCATTTCATTTAATTAAAAATTTTAAGTAATGTGACGTACATTATTAATCGAAGAATGTGACAGACTACACATTAAGATAATTTAGCACACTTATAACAACAATGTAGAGTAAGGACAGGAACATTTGGTTTTATACGGGACTTAGGGCCTATTTCACCTCCTCCTTTCACATATTTGAATTTATTTAGGAAGTAGTGGCTACTCGGACATTGTGAAACAGGCCCTTAGTTTCATAAGTAAACCAAGAAAACAATTGACAGTCAATCCTCACCACTCCATTCTCCAACGCCTTCTGCACCGAAGTGAGGTCTCTCCGTGGCACCCAGCATTCAGCGATGAGGCACTTCTTCACGATGTCCATACTGAACATGTTCAGGGTGTGGTAGATGGCCTTCTCCTTGCGCACGGCCACCATCCAGGTGCTGATGTCGCGAGCGATGTTTGTGAGCACCAGGCGACGGTGGTTCTCTGTTTGTTCTAATACCTAGAAGGTGAAGAAAGCAAGACATTGTAAAAGACTGGAATAGACTGAGTAAGAAAGCAAGACACGCAAAAAGCGTGGTGTAGGTTTGGAAGCAAAATAATCTGTTGTTCATCAAAATCAAAACTATTTAATTTTGGCTAGTTAATAGTTAACAAGTGATAATAATATAATATTTGAAAGCTTTGAATGCTTCTCATAAATATCTAGAATAGTAATACTTATACATTTTTTTAGTTTTTCCACTAGACTTGTCTTTATTGGTTTTATTATTTCAAATGTGTACCGTACGATGTCCGAACGTTAAAAATAGTACCATCCCATCTCTTCCCGTGGGTGACGTAAAAGACGACTAATTCAAATTCAAATTGTTTTATTTTTTTAGTGCAAAACAAAAAAACTTACAAAAACTATTGTTAGTATTAATTAAAATTACATATACAAAAGAAAACACTCATTACATCATCATCTGCCTAGCCTTTTCCCAACTATATGACTGCGGCTGCCTACCAGACCTCCACAACCTATTAAATGGGTTAACACGATACTTCATGACAAGACTGGAGTCAGATTTACTGGCTTCTGACTATCCGTAACGACGAGCCGTTCGACTGTTTTATCTAGCCTCGAGCTCCTCCACCAAACACTCATTACATAAAAAAAAAAACTATGGGACTAAGGGACACACGCTAGAAAAAGGACGGCAGCATTCTCTGTGCATTGCAACAAGCACACTGCGATCGCCAACCCGATTGCTAAGCATGGCGATTATGGCCAAACCACCCCCTGGTTTGGTGCCCCACTATGTGAAAAGCACAAAAGATGATGATGATCATTTACCATTTCCAAATCTTTGATCCTGGTCCCGACTCCAGCTAGCATGTCTAGCTGGTCCTTGTACGTCGCCGGACAAGGGTACAGCGTGGCTTTGAAGCCGTGGCAGACTTTCTTGACGCGCAGCTTGATCTGTTCCCCGTGGAAGAAAACCACGAACACTGACTTCTGGAGCTCATGACCCTGGAATCAGAGAAGAAATACGTTCAGCTGTAGAAGATGCAAGTATAGATATGTAGAATACTCTAGAACATCATCTGCCTAGCCTTTTCCCAACTATATTGGGGTCGGCATCCAGTCAAGCTGGATTTAGATGAAGACCAGTATTTTACGAGGAGCGGCTGTCTACCAGACCTCCACAACCTATTAACTGGGGTTACACGGGACTTCATGGCAAGACTGGAGTCAGATTTACTGGCTTCTGACTATCCGTAACGAGTGCCAAAGATCTACAAATGACAGCCGGGACCTACGGCTTAACGTGCTTTCCGAGGCACGGAGGAAACTCGTTATGTTAAGATGATCACCAATCAACAGACCAACCTTGGCAACTCAGCTGTAGAAGATGCAAGTATAGATATATAGAACACTCTAGAACATAATAAAATAATGTAAACAGGTGTGTTGCAATAGAGATGACATTTCCGCCTGGATGTCGTCATGTTATAGAAAATGTAGATACGAAAATACCAAGCACTTGTGTTCTGGGAATAACATTTGGTATCAGTAAGGTTGGTTGAAATCGTTGCGGCTGTCTATATGTGTGGTATGAGTAAACATGCCAGGGTTATTCCATTCATTATTAAAGTTTGTCATATTTGGTGGAGACTTTTTGAAAAAAGTATCTTAAAAACCTAATCTCTATACATAAGTAGCGATCCCGGCAGACTTTACCCTTCTCAAAAGCTAGTACGTTGTCAGAACCCGATGGTAGCACCACCTACCGACTCCGATTGCATTTTCAAACCATAAAAAATACATAAAACAGTGTTTATTATTGAACTCCTCCGATTTTTTTTGTATATATTTGATAGGTTTGAAAAGTGAAAATAGGTCGTCGGCTATTTTTTACCCTCGTACCCCATATATTTTTCTCTTCGATAACTTCTATGGCAGACCAATGTTTGCCGAAATATGTAATTTTTTTTTGTAAACCTAGAGTGACATATTCGCACTAGCAAAAAAGCTCTTAAAATAAAGATAGAAAAAAACTTTTGCCGAGGCAGCTAACGTATATTACGTGTATTACGTAAGAGCAAATAGAGCTAAAAGAACATATTTACATAGAGCGATGAATATTTTATGAACAGCAAAGCGTAAGACAGATAGTATGCATAATTGCAAATATTAAGGAAGATATATGATTTCTTTAATATCCCTGTCAGTGTAGGAACATTACTCACATTTACAATCATAGCTTCCGGTAAATGTAAATGTTTTTGAAATGATTTAATTCCTAGAAAAATGTTAACTATCTGTAAAATAGCTTTATTACTAGTGGCAGCGGAAGTATGAATGGCGTAGAGTTTATCTGTTATAAAAATATCATTTAGAAAATCATAATCAAAGCTCGGTTCCTATTGGTAGAGTATCAATCAATCCGTTGGCTTGTTCCCTAATTGGGGCCAGTTCTCCTGATACATTTCTTTCTCCTGATTACTTTAAAGCTCCCTCAGATCAGCTTTTTGGGGGCTTTATCGTACATAAAAAAGTCCTAAATGTGTCTCATTACCTAATCCTGTCAAATAAATGATATACCTACTTTCTCTCTTTTACTGTAGCACTATTTTTTATGACTCTATGATAATATGTTTCTACAGAATTCATGTCCAACAGTAAACTTTTATAAACTGACAATTTGTTGAAAATCTTTATTGTAACTTACATAACTCGCTATACACAAATGCCGTAAGGCTTGGCATTATAAACTGACCCCAATATTGAAATAAGGGTGAACGGAAGTATATACGCATAGTAATATGTGGATTATAATCGGGCTGGTTATGTTAACCTTGACGTAACCTTTATGCATATTATATCATGTACAACTAAAACTAAACCTTTGGCCTATTGAATTTCGTGTGTTTGTACTATAATTTTTACCCTTTTTAGGAATGGTATCGTTAAAGTGTTCCCTTGGGAGTTGACTGAGTAATTTACACTAAAACGGCCACAAGCTCTTAACGCGATTCCTTTGACGACCTCAACCGACCTGTTAAAGGATGGTGCTATATAGGATATTCAACGTGTCACGTTAAATGTTTAAAATCTCAGATTTTTAATTCAATTGACCTAATTCTGAGAAAAAAAACCAAAATATTTGAAGGTTTTATGCGCTAATTTAGTTTGTTTAATATTCGTATCTGCATCGAAATAAGAATTATTATTATCCTGTTTATGAGAAAATCTAAATTGGACGACAACCATTTATGTTTGTTTACCTATTTAACGGGTGTATGCACTTGATGACTTGATCTATTAATAAATAGACAAGGCAGAACATTTAATGATTTTTTTTTTGAAAAATGTGACCCATATTAAAAAGTGATTTAATTGATTCTGCTCGTTATTCTGATCAATCTATTTCGATTTCAGGTTTTGCGCTCTCGCTAGCAATCCTGTCTTTTTGAAAAAGCCGTTGCCTGCCCATTTTACATGAAAGAGCGGGTAAGGTGTATACCTAATACAAGTTTTACGGTAGTGTCCAGTCGTCTGTTTAAACACATTCACAGTTCACTCACAAATTCTGTAAGAATATTTTATTTGCATTAAAACTATTTATCGGTCTTTGTACCAAGCCCTTTATTGTTCATCTTAGTGATTAGAGAACAATAGGTAGTTAGTCGTCCAGTAAGGACCAAGCTAGGGTCGGTGCAACGGCGTGTTATGTTCCAAAAAGAGGTGTCAGGGCCGATGCAAAGAGTTACTACTGTAGCTCTCTTAAAGGGCAACTGAGGTAACAGGTAGAGTTTAGCCAGTCATCATTTGCCTAGCCTTTTCCCAACTATATTGGGGTCGGCTTCCAGTCAAGCCGGATTTAGCTGAATACCGGTATTTTACGAGGAGCGGCTGCTTACCAGACCTCCACAACCCATTAACTGGGGTAACACGAAATCTGACTCCATTTATTCGTCTTGCCATGAAGTAGGCAAGACGAATACATGGAGTCAGATTTACTGGCTTCTGACTATCCGTAACGACTGCCAAAGATCTACAAATGACAGCCGGGACCTACGGCTTCATGTGCTTTCCGAGGCACGGAGGACTGATGACACAGGTAGATTTTAGTTAGTACATCACTGCAACACCTTCTCTCTTCACTCAGAGCTTTGTACATGTACAATCTCTAGCACCATGTTTTGTAGTGTTTTTTTTTTATGTACAATAATAAAATAAGAACTAACAGTGGGAAGATTCATTAAAGCCCTCACTTCCAAAAAAAAACAACGTAATATAAGGTGGTGTGGAAAAATTAACAAGTTCCGAAATTAAATAACCTGATAACCATCCGACACGTCGTCATCAATTCTACTAAAAAGGTCGTCTATGTTCTACGCAACCTTCCCTTTGTAACCACAAAAGCGAACCCAAACAAAGAATTAAAGTCACAGCAATGCCAAAAGCCAGTAAATCATTTAGTTTTCAAAACTCTTCAAAAGACAAGGCCAATGCGAAGAGTTGTTGTGGCTCTCATAAAAGGCAACAGAAGAAACATTGGTTTATTTTATTCAGTAAAAATATGAAACTCCCTCTCGGTTCACCTAGAGTGGGAGGAGTAAAAAAAACATCATTCAAAGATTTTTCAGTAAAAAAAAAACTGAACGGTGTTCGGAAAAATTAACATGTTCCGAAAAATAACCTGATATCCATCCGACACGTACTCTAAAGTCTGTTTTTTTTATCACTGAAACTAAAATGACATTATTTGTGTTGTCACAACACAAAAGAACTGGCATCATTATAATTGTCAGTTTGACATTTGCTTGTGTCAATTTAGTCTCAGGGATTAAAGAATAGACTTTAAAAAGGTCGTTTATTTTCTACACAACCTTCCCTTAGTAACCACAAAAGCGAACCCAAACAAAGAATTAAAGTCACAACAACTCCAAAAGCCAGTAAATCATTTAGTTCCCCAAACTTTTCAGAAGACAAGGTCACTGCCTCATTTCGTGAACAATAGAGATTTATTCCAAACGACGTTTTGACGCGTTCCATATTTCAGCGTTTTCTCCGAACTTATAAAACCTTTGTATAATGGGCACCGTCTAGTAAAATCAATATAAGCCTGGGGTTAATGACCGACCACTTGTGGGCTCCCGTATATAAAAGAGTGTGGAGTTTTATTGCAGTTTAGACGCGTATGGTTTGGTTGTTTTTAGTCCTTTTAATTACACCGTTAAGTTGTTATAATTAGGGCCTGTTTCACAATGTCCGAGTAGGCACTACTCACTGAATAAATTCAAAAATTTGACAGAATTTGTATGAAATTATCTGTCAAGTAAGATACTCGAAACTTGATCATAGGTGGTGAAATAGGCCCTTAGGATAAAAGACTTGGGTTTAAAATTCGACGAGTTCGGACTTTGGAGCACTGTGTATGTAGAATGCGCATTGCGCTTTTTCTGATAAATTTGAATAAGTGTCGGCAAGTTCTATCACATGAAGAAAGTAGTGCTTATTGGAATAGTGGCAAGTCATCCAATGACTTCTCCTGCTCTAGGGTGGAACGGAAAGGCTTGTCAGACTAATACTGACTAAAATGACACCTATGTTCCCTCTTTGCCCTTTGCGTTCCAGGACCACGGGTTTCCCTTTTGGGAGTAAGGCCAAGCCCCAGTAGGCTTCGGTCCTGCTGGGCTCCCTTCTTTTTAGAGCAGAAGCAGTCGATGGATGATAACCTATTGACTTCTCCCGCTCGAGGAAGGAGCAAGGAGTCGTGTCAGAGTCCCCCAGGTTTCCTTTCGGAAGCCCACCCATGACCTCAATAGGCTTCGGCTCTCTTAGGCCCCTACGGCTTTGCTGACATCTCTTTGAGGCACACGTGGAGTGAACTACTGTAATCTGATGATGATCAAAAGGTGTGTTTTTTGTAGGTGTTCATTTCTTCTCCTCAGGGATGTGCCTTAACAGGCGATGCACAGAGGCGGTTCCGGAATGGTCTTTTAAGAGGGAACGGCGCCCCCTCTATGTGTGGATGGTGATCACCGGGGTGGTTTTAGTGAGGTAAAAATCCCACACTCCCCGAACTAATCCCCAGAGTTCGGGCGCCTTTTGAAGGTTTCCCCCGAAAACAAAAAAAAAAAGGTGTACATTTCTGACAACTATTAGAATATTATTATCGCAGTTGACCTTTCAAAACCATGTCAAGAAACTTCCAAATATCTTTTTAAAAACAGTGATTAAGCCTGAATGATTACTTTCCATAGCCAAAAACTCTGTAAAATTATTCTTTTTAACATGTGGTTTGCGTGTTCAGTTCACGTCAGGCCAGTGAACATTATGAAGCCTTCGTACATGTTATTGAACGTATAATTTTGATTTAGATAGGTCAACGCCATTATGGCGGGTCGGTTTTTAGGTTTACGTTCACGTGTAAGTGATGTAATCGGGTGATGAGTTTTTTAAGTCATATAAACTAATGCTCAACTGCGATCCCACCTGATGTAAGCAGTGATGCAGTCGTTGATGGTGAAGCGTAGTAGTTTATTAAGAGCCTATTTACTCCAGCCTTTTTTTTGTTTTTTGATCAATTAAAGTGGTACTAATGATGGGGTTTTATTCAAATTAATCATGCTAATAAAGGAGTGTCTCGTTGCCCAGTAAGGCTAAGGCTAAGAACTCATGAAGTGGTTTTGGCGACAGCTACATAACTGCACAGAACTCCGGACCAAACCCTTTGGACCAAAGTCGTTCGCAATAGACGATAAGGCTGGATCGTTACTTTGTGTAAGACATCAGGGATGGCAATCTAAGATATGTATTGATCGAAAAACCGATTTCACAAGTCAAAAATCGAAGTTTATTTGTTAAGTACACACATTGGATAAATCCTGTGAATCGATTTCAGAAACTTGAGATTCGATGTTTTGCGATTATTCGATCACTATCTATTCTTAAGATTAAAAAGAATAAAACAAAAGATAGAACTTCAGATTTTAGTTGCCATTCGTGCCATTATGTTGTCCTGAGGTGTATCGCCGCGGCGCGAAATAGACCGAAATAGATAATTTGCTATTTCCCACCAATGATATTGGCAGGCAATATATTTTGTTAACGGCATCTCTATAAATTTAGCCGGTTGTGCCTTCTATTCTGTGATATTATTTAGTCTATGTGTCATATTGATCAATATAGTAGTAGTAAATGAAAAAGAAATGATCAATATTTGTATAAAAATCTTTAGTTCGTAGATTTTTGGGTTGCTATATGATCGCTTTGGTACGCGTCAAAGCAACTTTAAGTATAGCTAGTAATTGATAAACAAATAAATAAATATAGTGTCCAATCTTCAAATGCATCATATTATTATTATCAATCATCAATAGCATAGATGATTAAATAATTTCTCCAAATAGATAGATACAAAGTATACCAATTTTACATCACACAATATCCACAAGGAAACACTTTGGAATTCACTCGAAAAAATCATGCCAAGAACTCAGCTATCGCTCAGAAAAGTTTTTTTGACAATTCAGATAACTCTTAGGTACATTGAAGAAACGGTAGGTACATGTTTTAGATTTCTTGATTCTTGTGAACGTTTGTACACAAGTAAAAATAATAATTAGTAGAGTCAAAGTTAAAATCTATCCATTATAAACCAGTGACAGCTGGAACAAATTCTAGACCAACTTTTCTACCTGTTTCTAATTATGATAACTTGTAGAATTCCAGCAGCCACATTGACAGCATAAACCAACAGTGGTACTAAAATATCTTCACATCACAAATACTGACGTCACGAATCGTAAAACAATAAATTTCTATTAATACTAACCCATTGTCTCATCTATACCTGTGACGTCTTCGAAAGCGAAATGACGTGGCGAACCAGACCTCATGACATCTACCTATCTACTTACACCATTACGTGGAAGTAGCGTTGCCAGGCGTCCGGATAAAGCCGGACACCGTCAGGCTTTTTGTTTGTGTGTCCGGCCTGTCCGACTTATGTTAGGCTTTTTAAATTTGACCATTTTTAATGATATGTCATGTGTTCTTGTAAATGCAAGCGTTTGCAAACCAGTAATGACTTAAACACTGTTTTAGGCTATCACGGTTTGTTTCACAATTTAGGTAAATTGTCACTTACGGGATATCTTCCGTGAACATCAGTCATCCCGCGATCATGGCGCTTGCAACACCGTCGAAATATCGGGAACTCAAAATTATGTAAAATCACGATCCCATAAGTGACAATTTAAATCAGTAATGACTTGTATTTTATTAGAATGTAAAAAGAAACTTCCGAAAAGCTTTAAAAAAAAATTGTCGGCCTTTTTACTCAAATGTCCGGCTAAACTGTTTGGTTTGTCCGGCTTTTCTGTTTGAAGATCTGGCAACACTACGTGGAAGGGGTTACGGATGCCTTGGCTGCTAAGCTAAATATACGTCTAAATGCGTGGGCTTGCCACAAAGTTCGGGGGGTAGCCGTGAACTTGATTTGAACTCCCGACCTTTTAATAGCATGTCAGATTAGAAATGAATCGATAAAGTTTAGTTATCATGTATTTGAAGAATAATTGGATGGTGTTCGTTGAAGAAATTAAGGAGTTTTAATAAGAATAACCATGGAAAAAAGAGAGAAAGAAAACTGGTATATTTGGCTCATAAACTAGAAACAAATATGCAGAAACTACATGATGGTTATACCGTATTCGGCATTCACGGACGATGACCAACGGCTAGCTTGCCGTCAAACTATCTAGTAAGGTTCAATCCCAAGTCTAGGGCGCGCAGTTTTTACTCGCGTCACAAAGGGATATCAGTAAAACTGAAGGAGGCTACTGTAGCTGATACCTGTTATAGCTGCGGGGAACGTTTGAAAGAGTGACCGTGGTCCTAAATCTAGAGCAAAGGTCAACTGAAGGACCCAGGTGGGTTTTAAAACAACCACAGAAGAATACGAGTAGCGATGCTTAATTTTGTTTCTTAGTAGTCAGAACAGTTATTTACATGAGTTATTTGCTTCATGTTTATATGAGTTAAGAAAAAAAAGGCACCTTACCGTAATAGGATCCTTCAAAGGCTCATCGATCTGCGCCTGCTTAAAGAAGATGTTCCCATGCGATATCCTCCATAACATCTTCTCAAAGGCCGGTATTCTGGCCGTGGTGACCACTCCAGCGATGAACCCAAGGTGTCCTAGCACAGCATCATTGTTGTATATCTGTACTGACGCGGAGATCTTCCGCTGTTGGCTGTGGTCTTGGAAGAAAGTCTGCATCTTTTCTATGAGGGTCTTCAACTCTATCAGGGAAAGGTAGTCGCTCTTCAGGTTCCGTGCGTTGCGTGTTATCTCCTGGATTTCTCCTTCGATGAAGTCGATCCTTTCCTGGAATATAGAAAAAGTTGGGTTAGCATTTTTAATAATCTTTTCTTGATTTTTTACTACCACGATGTTTGTCCGTCACCCTGTAGAGAATGCCTAAGGCATTAAGCCCACCTTTGTACCTTTATGTCGAATGAAGTTTGAATAACTAAATAAATATACATTATCGCAGTTTGGGCAAGCGATGAATAACATAACTTTACCGTTTATTTATTTTTCGTTTCCGATATCCCTATTAAAAAATAGAGCTCTTCCAAGATCATTTAATATGGGTCTGCCTGTGCATCGGTCACAGTCGATTTGTTCCGAATCTGCTAGACTGATTTAGTCCAAAATGAAATTGACACTGTGACACTATCGTATCAAATGAAATAACTTGTTAAATAATTCTAAATTAATTTTTACAAAAAATGACTATGAAGTCTTAAAACATTTCAAAATTATTTATTATCTCAATTAAAAGAAAAATTATTAGATGTTTTTACTAATTAGGTGCATTTACTATGATTTTGAAACTTATGTGAATACGTGTATGTTTAATAGGCCATTAAGTTGACCTGATTCTTGCTAAAATACAAATGACCTTTAGTCGTCTCGTCGTTTAAAAGACTACTAAATTCAATGAATATATAGTCATATTCGAATCCATAAGATTTCCTCAAGGTACAGTTTCTATGTTAATGGAAATCTGAACGTTTCCACCTGCTTTCAGAATAAGTTGTAAAACAAAATGGTTCCTGGGAATATAATGCTGATAACTGTTGGCACATTTGTAGCGGTCATTAAATAGTAATGGTCGCAAATGAATTTCATGGAAGTCGTAGTCAATAGTAAAATCTTGATATTAATGGCCACTTGATGTTATTGCAGTGCATTGATCGGTCAAGAAATGTTTGCAGTTTTTTGAAAGACTGTGAAGGAGGAGGAGCTCGTGGCTAGATAATAACAGCCGCACAGGTCGATCTTCAGGGTTAAGCAACGCTGGCCTAGGTTGGTCTGTGGATGGGTGACCATCTTAACATAACGAGTTTCCTCCGTGCCTCGGAAAGCACGTTAAGCCGTTGGTCCCGGCTGTCATTTGGAGATCTTTGGCAGTCGTTATGGATAGTTAGAAGCCAGTAAATCTGACTCCAGTCTTGCCATGAAGTACCGTGTTACCCCAGTTAATGGGTTGTGGAGGTCTGGTAGGTAGCCGCTCCTCGTAAAATACTGGTATTCAGCTAAATCCGGCTTGACTGGAAGCCGACCCCAATATAGTTGGGAAAAGGCTAGGCAGATGATGAAAGACTGTGAAGACAAGCCTACTAATGTGGAAGGATGGTTGGAGAAGGAGGTCAACCCAACATTGTCACTCCAAAATCCTTCATATCATTCCTCACCCGGATTTTGAACGTCTTTTGGATGGATTGTGTGAAGAGGAATATGAAGAGAAAAAAGAGTGATAGAGTGATGGCTGATAGAATATAATGCAAAAAAACATGTTGCGCCATTCACCTAAAATTAGGGGGTCCGTGGCTTAGGCCCCCAGTGGTCGACGCACCTGTGGCCGACGCCCCCGATACGATTAATTTAATTCAAAGTAATTTTTGATAAAATGTACTGTCAGACACAAAGATTGTTTTACAAAAATATTAAATGTACTTATATTGATTCGTGACTTCCATTCCGACCAACTAAACGGACCAACTTGTTGTGCAGAATGGAACTCATCAGATCATCTATTTTCAGTATCAACGATACAACTTTTTAATAGTTCTGTTCCACATATTTTTTTTATAATTTTAGACACTTACGATTTTTTTTAAGTATGAAAAATCACTAGAGGTAAGTGAAATTTTTGAAGGGTTGAAAAACATTACGGGTAAAAAGACTCATAATCATCATCGTCACCGCAGCCGAAAGACGCCCACTGCTGGACAAAGACCTCCCCCAAACGTCGCTACAATTACCGGTTCTGTGCGTCTCGCATCCATTGGATTCCTGCGACCCTCGTCAGGTCGTCGCTCCAAAGTTTCAAATCCCTGCTCACCATCCCAGTTTCGTCCAATATCTATCCTCCCAATTCCCTCCAAAGTCCTCGAGGGTGTTGTGCAAAAGCACCTGTCTCATTATTTGTCCTCTAATAGCTGCTGAGCCCTTACCAGTTTGATTTCAGAACTGGCCATAGAACCGTGATCACTCATGTCAAATAACTGATGATATAAGACTGGCCATGGAAAATAACTGTTTAAACGGTATTGGTTTTACTGGACTTTGACGTCCTCTTAGTAATCTTTTCTTTTCTTAATATCTCTGATCCAGTAATTGAGTGGTCCAAATCTTATCTTCGGAGTCGCTCATAGTCTGTTCGATCTAATGAAGATTCCTCTGAATGGTGTGATTTGGCTGCGAGTATTCTTAAAAGTGACGTCCTGCAAAATGGAACGGAAGGGCGTATCACTTTTACTGACTAAAACCACACCTGTGTCCTTCAGTTGCCCCTTGCATTCTACGGGTTCGCTTTTCAGAAATTCCTCGCGGTCCTAGCTTACGGTCAACAGCCCTGCTGGGCCCCTATGATGTGCTGACATCTCTTTGAAGAGCGCGTGGATCACTACACACTGTTGACGACTGGGCTCGGTCCGGGTGATTGCCGGAGAGCCGTACGATGAGCTACCCATTGCTCGGCGTCCGCAAGCCTGCGTCTGCCGTGGGTAGTTGTCGGGGTCAGAAGTTTGTTTAGCAAGGAAAAATACTTTATTATTAAGGTGAATCATTTTTCTCAATTACTGTACTAAGTGAAAAAGCACAAAAAAAATAATTATTAAATTAATCGTATCGGGGGCGTCGGCCACAGGTGCGTCAACCACTGGGGGCCTAAGCCACGGACCCAAATTAGGATGTATACATCCTAATTTTAGGTGAATGGCGATTTCTTGAAAAAACCTTAACGTACGAGTAAGTACAATTCCAGTGGTAGAATAATGATTGAAAATTAATTCATGTGCAATTGTGCATATTGTGCATTATTACAGTGACAAATTTATTTAATTGAAATCGCCAACCACTGTAAAGCGATTCAAACCATCATTTTCACACCTCTACACATATGCAACTATAAAGCAATTCAGGCCATCATTTTCACACCTCTACGCATATCATAAAGCCATTACACACAGTCGGATCCTGTCATCCATCCAACCTTACCCGCCTATTACGACATCCTCGGATTCACATGATGTCATGGCGACTCATAGTGACTTTTCTAGAGTGATTTTTTAAATTAAAAATTAATTAATTTTTTAAATTATTTTTTTTACTAAAACGTTACAATAACTCTTTTTACAGTTAAAATAAAAAAGTAGCAGTTAAAAAACCAATAGGAAAAGCCAATGAAAACATTTCCACCACTGGGGGTTCAGTTTCATGTGCTGGATCCATGAATAATCCATCGATATTCATATACTACAATTTATTTAATTTTTATAAATCTATATCGTCAGCAATTCAGACCATCATTCACACCTCTATACATATCATAAAGCTATTAACACACATTCGGATCCTGCCATCCATCCAACCTTACCCGCCTATTACGACATCCTCGGACTCATGATGTCATGGCGACTCATAAATAACAATAAGCTGGTGCTGTGAGCCCCGCCACTGTGACTGCTACAGAGACGCGTATATCCTGCGCTTGCGCCGGCGCTCACGGATCCCTAATTGGTGTAACCTTGCCTTTAATAACGTGTGGATTCATCATCATCTGCCTAGCCTTTTCCCAACTATATTCGGGTCGGCTTCAAGCTGGATTTAGCTGAATACCAGAATTTTACGAGGAGCGGCTGCCTACTAGACCATTTAATGTGTGGATTAAATCATCAAAATTAATTCTCCTATTCTGGGCGGAGCGGGAGGGCGTGTCCTACGTTTACAGACTAAAACCTACTTCTGTTTCTTCTTTGCTTTCGTTCCAGGGCACCGGGGTTCTCTTCGGGGCCCCAGTAGGCTTCAACCCTGCTGGGCCCCCACTTATATGAGAAATCTTCAGATAACTTCGCCTTCTTAGTGTGGAGTGGGTGGAAGTGTCAGTCTTTTACTGACTAAAACGGGTTGCCATGATTATTTAGTAGTGTTGCAATTAATTTTATTTAGTTTTTGAAGGTCGGAGAATTTGTTGCTAGTTATGTCATGGCGACTCATAAATAACAATAAGCTGGTGCTGTGATCCCCGCCACTGTGACTGCTACAGAGACGCGTATATCCTGCGCTTGCGCCGGCGCTCACGGATCCCTAATTGGTGTAACCTTACCATTAATAATGTGTGGATTAAATCATCAAAATGATTTCTCCTGTTCTGGGCAGAGCGAGAGGACGTGTCAGACTTTTACTGACTAAAACCCACTTCTGTTCCTTCGTTCCAAGACCCCCGGGGTTCGCTTTCATTCAACGCAGGGCCCCAATAGACTTCGACCCTGCTGGGCCCCTACTTATGTGAGAAATCTTCAGATAAGTTCCCCTTCTTAGGGTTTTTTTTTCAAGTGGGGAATCATCAGAATGACTTCTGTCGCTCTTGGGCGGAGTAAGAGGGCGTGTTAAACTTTTACTGACTAAACTCCACCCCGTTCCTTCGCCTTCTTAGGTCGGAGTGGGTGGAAGAGTCAGACTTTTACAGACTAAAACGGGTTGCCATGATTAAAGTAATGTTGCAATTTATTTTATTTAGATTTTGAAGGTCGGAGAACTTTTTGCTAGTGATGTCATGGCGACTCATAAATAACAATAAGCCGGTGCTGTGCTCCCCGCCACTGTGACTGCTACAGAAACGCGTATATCCTGCGCTCGCGCCGGCGCTCACGGATCCCTAATTGGTGTAACCTCGCCTTTAATAATTGGTTTACACGCCTTCCCGCTCCACTCAGAGCGAGAGAAGTCATTTTGATGATTCCCCGCCTCAAAAAGGTGTATGTGGATTAAATCATCAAAATGCCTACTCTTGTTGTAGGCGGATCGGGGGGGCGTGTCAGACTTTTACTGACTAAAACCCACTTCTGTTACTTCTATGCCTTCGTTCCAGGTTTCGGAGTTCTCTTTGGGGGCCCCAGTAGGCTTCGACCCTATTGGGAGACTTATGTGAGAAATTTTTAGATAACTTCACCTTCTTAGGGTGGAGTGGGTGGAAGTGTCAGACTTTTGCTGACTAAAACGGGTTGCCATGATTAAAGTACACACATCAAAAGTGTCTAGGGATCAAGCATTTTTATGCGGATTTCTTGAGATTGAGATGTGGCTTTGTAATAAATTTGTGATTTTATAAATTTATATGGATCCTTTTTGGTGCATTTCATAATTTGAATCAGGAACTGTGAATGAAATTCGAGTAAAAGATGAAAATCAGCTGTCAATATTTTCCCTATAAAAACATACAACGCATTGAAGACATTATTAGTGCTACTGTTTCCCTACTACTGATTAAAACCAACGTTATTATGGAGCGGCGACGTCATTTAAGCAGGGAAGAAATGTTCAGAGCCGTGGGAATGATAGAAGCTGGTTCCCGGCAACGTACTGTGGCTTTAGCTCTGAATACAAGTCAGAGTGTTATCAGTCGACTTTGGACACGTTACCGAAGCACTGGTACCATGGCTGAGCGCCATGGAGGACGGTATCGCTGCACCACACGGAGACAAGACCGATACATTCAAATCTTAACTCGAAGAGCTCCAACAATAACCGCCATGATGTTAGCCGTGAGGCTTCATCACTCTTCAGGGAACTTAATTAGCGACCAAACAGTCAGAAACCGCTTGCATGAAGTGAACCTTCATTCCCGAAGACCGCTACGGGTACCACCTATAGCAATGCACAATCGTAGGATTCGATATCAATGGGCTCTTGAACACAGAAATTGGGCAGAAGAACAATGGCGTTTCGTGTGCTTTTCTGATGAGTCTCGTTTTGGTATGAGACCGGATACAAGACGTATACGACACTGGAGAACCCCTGGACGCCAACAGCGATTAAAATCCTGCCAGGAAGTCCATCCTTATAGTGGTGGAACCATCATGGTATGGGCGGGTATTTGGATCGGCGGAAGAACTGAGTTGATTTGGATCAGAGGCAACCTCAACGCTCAAATTTATGCTGAGACGATTGTATCAGACGTCATCGTTCCTCTACAAGTGCAAATCGGTCCCTTATTTCAGTTAATGCATGATAATGCACGACCGCACACCGCAAGAGTTGTAAGACAGACTCTCGCCGCAGCTAACATCAATGTCCTGCCCTGGCCTGCTCAGTCGCCAGACTTGAACCCGATTGAGCATGCATGGGATATGCTACAGAGAAGAGCTCTGCCGAATATGGAGGGTATCCAGTCGCAAGAAGACCTTTTTTTGTTGTTGCAACGAACATGGGCGGCCATTCCACAGCGTGATTTGGATGAACTCATTTTGAGTATGCCAAACCGATGTTCTTGTGTTGTTAGTGTTCGCGGTAGAAACACGGATTATTAATTGTTTAAGTTACCCATTAAAATTTTAAAGAAAACTGTTATTTCAGTCTTTTTTTCGAACTTTAATGTTAGTGGTTCAAATGTCAAAAATCCCTTTATTAGGAAAATGGCAAATTTCTTTATTAATGCAAAGGTGACTTGGTTTATCGTTACTGTGACAAACGAAAACACTTTATTTGATGAATCCTTAAAGAAAATTTTAATTAATATCAATCAGGAGAAAAGTTATTGCAAAAATATATGTTGATCCCTAGACACTTTTGATGTGTGTATTATTGCAATTAATTTTATTTAGATTTTGAAGGTCGCATAATTGTTTGCTACTGATGTCATGGCGACACATAAATAACAATAAGCCGGTGCTGTGATCCCCGCCACTGTGACTGCTACAGAGACGAGTATATCCTGCGCTTGCGCCGGCGCTCACGGATCCCTAATTGGTGTAACCTTGCCTTAGTAATTGGTTTACACGCCTTCCCGCTTCGCTCAAAGCGAGTGAAGTCATTTTGATGACCACTTCAAAAATATGTATGCGGGTTAAATCATCAAAATGACTACTCCTGTTGTAGGCGGAGCGGGGGGCCGTGGCAGACTTTTACTGACTAAAATCCACTTCTGTTCCTTATTTGCCTTCTTTCCAAGGCCCCAGGGTTCTCTTTTTTAAGTGTTCTAAACTAGTGCATGACTGCGATCCCACCTGATGGTAAGTAGTGATGCAATCGTACGAGATGGTGAGGCGCACAGTTTATTAAGAGCTTTCTCACTCTTTCGTTCAATCCAGGGCCCCAGTTGGCTTCGAGCCTGCTGGGCCCCCATTCATGTCAGAAATCTATACTAATATTATAAAGAGATAAAATTTGTAAGTTTGTAAGTTTGTAGGTTTGTAAGTTTGTATGTAGGGGGTAATCTCTGGAACTACTGGTCCGAAAAATTCTTTCAGTTTTAGATAGCCTATTTATCGAGGAATGCTATAGGCTATATACCATCAGCGGGTGAAACCTCAGGGGACAGCTAGTCTTTAGATAACTTTGCCTTCTTAGGGTGGAGTGGGTGAAGTGTCAGACTTTTACTGACTAAAACGGGTTACCATGATTAGTGTTGCAATTTATTTTATTTAGTTTTTGAAGGTCGGAGAATTTTTTGCTAGTGATGTCATGGCGACTCATAAATAACAATAAGCTGGTGCTGTGATCCCCGCCACTGTGACCGCTACAGAGACGCGTATATCCTGCGCTTGCGCCGGCGCTCACGGATCCCTAATTGCTGTAACCTTGCCTTAATAATTGGTTTACAGATGTGTGTGGATTAATAGACTTAGTTATTATAGCGGATAAATGGTTTTGTTTATGGTGCATAGAATATTTTTTTAATGGGATAATAGTCTATAGATAAATATAGAGGAATAGTCATCAAATAATTTATCCTGTTCTAGATGGAGTGACTGGAAGTATCAGACTTTTACTGACTAAAACCCGTATGTGAATTAAGGCCTAGCAATCTTTAGCCCTAGTAGGTTTTAGTCAGTAAAAGTCTGACACTTTCAGTCACTCCATCTAGAACTAGATAAATTATTTGATGACTATTTCTCTATATGTATCAGTCTATAGATAAATATCCCATTAAAAAAGTAATCTATGCACCATAAACCAAAACATTATCCGCTCTACTATAGAACGAGAGAAGTAATTTAATAAATTCCCATTAAAAAAATATTGTTGTGTAACAATAAGAATTTCCCTTGCATCACGAATATGCAAACTGAGAACAGGCCATATAAAATACCCTTTAAGTTCCTTGGAAAGATCAAACCCATGACCTATTAGCACAGAAAACAAAACACCGAACAGCATTCAATCCACCCACAGACCCATTAATTCCTTACCATTTTGTTACACAAGCTAAAAACTTTCAACATTCCACCTCTGCACAAGTTTCATGGGAATCTTCGCCGTTACTGCGCTATTGAGTAACAAACATACATCCGAACATCGTATTTATAGTACTAGTATTATGGTGTCTGGTCTGGTAATAATTATTAAACAGATGTGTGTGCGTAAGCTGGATTAATAGTGTTGTTCTTGCGTCGTACATCACTGTTAATCTTACTCTTAATGACATTGGTATGTTTTTTTTCTCTAGTTATTTAGTATTCTTCTCTGAGAAGCTATCAACAATCCTTCTTCGTATGTCTGTCGTCGTCTTAATTTATTAAAGCCGGATGGTGTTCAGTGGCGTAGATAGGTGACCAACGAACCTGGGATTAAATTCTGAGGCCCCTTAATTTTAGGTGAGAGATCTTCAGATAACACCTCACCACAAAGTTTGACAGTTCCACCCACTCAATACGCTTGTCAATCTTCAATCTTCTTAAGGTGGATGAAGAATCTTTTTAGGGTGATTTGGTTGGAGGTATCCGATTTTTACTGATTACAACGGGTTACCATGTATAAAGTAGTGTTGCTATTTCAACCAACAGGAAGGGTTGGTTCAAGGATAAAAATAACGCTCGTTCTTAAAGAGCCCTCTTTTGTTTGTGAGGCAGTGGGCAAGGGGCCACTTTACCCACGCCTAGCTACGCTACTGTCTTAGGCGATTCCACACAACGACAAAACTAAAAAATCTAAATTTTTGTATTTCAGTATCAGAGTTCTGCGCACAATTAGAACAAATACAACAGTCAAGGTGGTTGCTTGAATCAAAAACACACATATTTGGTTGGAGGATCCTCCATTTTTAATGGAGGTTGGTGTGACTTTACACCTTTTTCCGCATAGCTCTTAAACACCAAGCAAACCCAGTGCTGCTTAGGCTTAGTTGGTATTATACCTGGCTTATTGGTCTAGTGGCCTTGACTGTTACGCTGGAGGTCGTGGGTTCGCTTCCCACCCAAGAAATATGTTTGTGTGATGCGCACGATCATTTGTTCTGTGTCTGGGTGAAATTTATGTATAATAGGTATGTATTTAGAAATATATAAGTGTGTTTATCAGTTGTCTAGTACCCACAAGTTCTGGTTAGTTTGGGACTAGATGGCGTTGCATGAAAGTTGTGGAATGTTATTATTATTTTACTAAAGAAATATATACCTACTTCCAGGTTAGTAACTATCGTATGTGCTATTACTAGGTCACGGTCTAGCCGTGTGGCAAACAAAAACCAAATCCGTTCAGCCGTGTGAGAGAGAAGGGGTAACAAACAAACACACACAGACATACAAATTTTCACTTTAATAATAAGAGTGTTATCTTCAAGAACGATTTTTCTATCATCAGATCACATTTTTCAACAGAATAAATATTATATATCTCATCATTATCAAGTCAGCCCAAAGGCGTCCACTGCTGGATTATTTAATATGTGTCTATATAAAATCCGTATAGTGGCAATTTTTGTTTCACCACTACCTCCGAGTTAGCTGAAGATTGAAAAATTGGCCCTTAGCCCTTAAATCATTTGCTATTTTAAATCGTCTTCTAGAATACTGTTTATTTGTGTCAGTTATTTTTAGACGACACTCGACATCAATGTGGGGAAGTCCCCAAGAAAAACAAATAGTTCTAGCTTGAGTCATATGTATCTTATGGGAAATAGTAAAATACCGTTTCTACTATGATATGTTAGTATCTATGTTATTTGGTATTGTATGTATCAATGGCTTTAAGTATAACTACATTGTACACACGTGGGTCACGGTTGCCGATTTGTGCTCGTGGGACATTTTATATGGCAACAAAATTTGTAGAGCTACATCAGATCTACGCCACGCGACGTGGTTCTACGTACTGTATGTATTATTATGATGTTTATGCACTGACAACCTTTAATCATCATAAGTCGTCACCCAATCATTTAGATGTGGTCTGAACTGTTAATATTTATTGTTCTACATCGAACTTCACTGTACTCGAAGTATGAACAAAACATTTCTTTGATCTACATGTGTTAAACTGCAGAAATTCCTTTATTTTTCTAGGTGCGCTAGTTATTAGGTGCGAAGAATCAAGACATAGTGTATCCGCTGTAACATTGTACAAACACCTTCTGCGCAAATTAACCAGTTTTCACTTTAAATTATTATGATGATAAGATCGGCCAGACCCATAAATTTAGTAAAGAATGGAAAGATATAGGGAGATCAAGTGTCTATCAGACAAATTTATGTAGTTACTAGATGCTGCCAGCGGGTTTGCCCACGTTATCAGATAGAGTTTATACTATATTATTATTATATCTAGTCTATGGTGTTCCACTTCTGGCCAAAGGCCTCCCTCCATTCCTTCCATCGTCCCCGGCTTTGAGCCACTTCTTGCCAATTCTCAAGGAAGACATCTAAGTCGTCCCGCGAATAATTGTCTATACTATAGTAGACAATTATTCCAAAGAGACATACCTCTGGAGTAAATAGTGTCCTCTATGCCAGGATATGATCTACCCGTCTACCTACCAAGTTTTATCGAAATTCGTTCAGCCGTTCAAGCGTGGAGAAGTAACAAACATACACACATGGGATGTTTGAGGAGTTTGAGGAGATGGCAAAACCAGGTCACGAAAAAAATTAATTTAGTTTTTTCAGTAAGATTAACTTCTTGTACTCAGCGATGCTTGATTGCTTTCAATAAATATAAAATCATTATATTATTTTACATACGCCAACATGGGCACTTATAAAACGTTACAAGCTAGTGCATGGTTCTAATTGGTCGTTTCCTATAGATAAGAACTGGCAAGAAACTTAATTACTCAGATACCCGCGAAACGAGACACAATAGTAAAACAATAACAGCGCGGTCTCATAGGACCGGTTAGGGATTCAAACGTTAATGGTTACAATATTTTATGGAAAGTGAAATCAGGGGAAGTGGTATATCAAACCTATAGTATAGTCAAGGTATTCAGCTAAATCCGGCTTGACTGGAAGCCGACCCCTATATAGTTGGGAAAAGGCTAGGTAGATGATGATGAGTATAGTCAAGGTTGAGGTTGTAAAAATCAGCCACTCGCTCACGTCTAATATGTTATACTAGCTTTAGCCCGCATCTTCGCCCGCGTACATAAAATATAGCCTATGTCACTCAGGAGTACAGCAGCTTTCTATTGGTGAAAAAATTTAGCAATCGGACCAGTACTTCCACAGATTACCTCATACAAACAAAAAAACAAACTTTACCTCTTTATTATATTAGTATAGATTTCCTGGGGTTCAAGCTGGTCTGGTCTTGAAAGTGGAGCCGGTGTTTGGACCTCATTGATCACCTTTCGCAGGTAGCATTCTGTCACACTTGCTCATGAACACTCATAGACCCACCTACCACCAGTATGTCAATCTCTCTGGGGCTCAAACTATAGCAACCTAGTTTCGGCTGTGGAGGTGGCCTAACACTTATCGCAACGTGCATTTTGCCTGAACACTCAAAGACCTCCAGTATGTTAATCTGCCTAGGGCTCAAGATACACCAGTCCAATTTTGGTAGAGTTGGTCTTAGGCGCTGGCCTACCACTCATCGCTTTGTGCATTCTGTTTCACTCGCTCAAGGACACTCATAGACCCATCTACCTCCAGTATGTTAATCTCCCTGGGGCTCAAGCTGCAGCGGTCTGGTTTCGGCAGTGAAGGTGATTCTAGGAGTTTGTCTACCACCTGCCGTAGCGTAATTCTGTATCACTTGCTCATGATCTACCACCCATCATAGTTAGACCCACCTACCTCCAGTATGTTAATCTCCCTGGGGCTCAAGCTGCAGCGGTCAGGTTTCGGCGGAGGGGGAGGCTCCGGCAGGTCGCCGGCCACCCATCGCAGCTTGCATTCTATCTCACTCGCACATGATCACCCACCCATCATAGATAGACCCACCTACCTCCAGTATGTTAATCTCCCTGGGACTTAAGCTTCAGCGAAATGGTTTAGATGATCGAGGTGGCTATGGAATCTCACTGATCACCTGTCGCAGCTTGCATTCTATCTCACTCGCTCATGATCACCCACCCATCATAGTTAGACCCACCTACCTCCAGTATGTTAATCTCCCTGGGGCTCAAGCTGCAGCGGTCAGGTTTCGGCGGAGGGGGAGGCTCCGGCAGCTCGCCGGCCACCCATCGCAGCTTGCGTTCCATTTCACTGCAGCGCCGGACTTCGCTGACGTAGCGACGCTGGAAGTCGTTCACGTGGGGGTTTAACTGTGGGAAAAAGAAAATATACAGACTATATTAAAAGTTCCATTGTTAAAAATTTCGCCTTGCTTCAATTATTTGTCTATATCTAAATTCATCACAAATTATTTGTAACGGTTGAAAATAGAACATCGGAAAATGTATTAAAACGGTTTTTAACTCGCAACTTCACTCCTGTTTAAACATCCATTAGATGGCGTTGGCGATGGCAGAAGGCATGCGATCTTTAGATGGCGTGTCCAAAGTTATCGCATACTAACAGGAGCGGGAGAAGTCATTCTGCTATACCGTAATAAAAAAAAAACTAAGAATCAATTCTGTGCCGTGGATGCGTACACAAACATGGAAACTCAAATACACAGGACACCTAGCCGCGGATCAGCTATCTGCCATACTAATATTTGTTCCGTGCGGGAATCAAGCCCGTGACACGCAGTGCCAATCCTTCAATCACTGCGCCATTTGTGCCGTCAAAATTAATACAGCTTTTTCTTTCACAGAGCCCTTTAAACGTAGACTTCAAGGTTTTAGTATCATTAATGCTTTTCTACTTAGTGGCAGTACTTTCTAATCGTCAATAAGGTTTATCGACTATTTAGTAGAAACGTTTGATGGGTAGCATCATTATACTCGTGTTCACGATGCGATGGATCAATTTATTAGTAAGGCTAAAATGTAATAGATTTAGTTAAAATAATGTCGACGTTGCAATATTGTCCAGAGTTTTTTTTTTTTTTATAAAAGGAAAACATATTTTCTTGCTTAACATGAGTGCGATGGTTCTTAAATGGAATGGAAATGATTCGATCGTTTTGTTTGCGGCTACGGAGCTTCACTAATTTCCTATAGATTATAGATAGTCCGCCTCTGTACTTATATGTGCATAAAGCATTAAATAAATAAATAAATAAATAAATAGATATAGATTATTTTATTGACATAAAGAGGCTGGCTCATATACAATTGAAGCCCTGACTCCTGAACTAGAAGGTACCTGTATTAAAGGAGCCAGTAGTTTGTAAGTCAAGGCCGATTATTACTACCCCAGCCACCACGAAAAATGAATTAACAATAACCGAACTAACGTCAAGGTTCCCGAACATCATAATACGGCCGAATATCGGCGATCAATTACAATTTATCTGCATTTTATTGGGGGCACGCCTCGTCGGATAACGTGAACGTAAACGTTATGGTTAGCTCTTCTTGTTTTATAGCTTTCTCTTTATTTTTGGTGTCATGTGATGTGGATTATGAGAGCTGAAGAGACTATAATGTTTGGTAGATCTGTTTGAGTTAGTGGCTTTTTTTAACCGGGTAGGGTTACCAGATCTTCAAAATGAAAAGGCGGACAAACCAAACAGTTTAGCCGGACATTTGAGTAAAAAGGCCGACATTTTTCTTAGATGCCATTCTGGTTTTGTTTTTTACATTCTAATAAAATAATAAGTCATTGCTGGTCTGCAAACGCTTGCAATTGCAAGAACACATGACGAATCTATAAAAATGGTCAAATTGAAAAAGCCTAACAAAAGCCGGACAGGCCGTACTCCGCCTAATTTGGCCGGATACAAACCCAAAAAGCCTGACCGTGTCCGGCTTTATCCGGACGCCTGGCAACGCTAGTTGTAGGTGTAGGTAGGAGTGTTAATATAACCCTCTTTCGTATTTTTTAACAACCACTTGAGATGGAAATAAAAAGTGTTTCTGTAGATTAGAATTGGTGAGCAATCATGATCTGCCTAGCCTTTTCCCAACTATATTAGGGTCGGCTTCCAGTCAAGCCGGATTTAGCTGAATACCAATATTTTACGAGGAGCGGCTGCCTACCAGACCTCCACAACCCCTTAACTGGGGTAACACGGTACTTCATGGCAAAACTGGAGTCAGATTTACTGGCTTCTGACTATCCGTAACGACTGCCAAAGATCTACAAATGACAGCCGGGACCTACGGCTTAACGTGCTTTCCGAGGCACGAAGGAAACTCAGTATGTTAAGATGGTCACCCATCCTCAGACCAAACTTGGCAAGCGTTGCTTAACCATGAAGATCGACCCTGCGGCTGTTATTACAGAGCTCCTCATAAATGAAGGATGATGAAGATATTTATAAAACTCAAGCGTTAACCAAATTCAATAGGCACGTCTAGTGTCCAGAAAGCTGATTGTGCTACTCAATGAATGGCCGAGCTACAACGATCTCGTGAAATGGGAAGTGGCCCATTGTGTCATGAATAGAGGTAGCTCATTCGCTATCACGTCGAGACCTGAATTCATCTATCATACGATAATAAGAAGCATCATGTGACTCAGAAATGTAATGGCTGACTTATGAATGTTTTTTCTCGTGTTTAGTATTAGCATTATCGGCCTTATAATGTTCCCATCCCACTGCTGGGACTCAGACCTCAGGAGAAGAAATGGGCTCTAATCCACCGCGCGGGCCCAGAATGGATTGGTGGATGTCACATGTCTTCGAATTTTTGGTTCTAGGCTTAGATCAACTATGTACTGATCGAAGGTTCTAGGACATGCCGGTTTCCTCACGATGTTTTTCTTCACCGTTTTGAGAGCAGTGGTGATGAAATAAATTACACAAAGTAATGCGCCTGACTGGGTTTGAACCCGCGACCGTTTTTTCCTGTAAGTACATCAAATGACTTCTCCCGCTCTAGGTAGTGGTAGAATGTCAAACTTTTACTGACTAAAACCATTATTGTGTCCTTCAGGTGCCTAACACACTGCTTACTACTTAGCACTAGTTTATATCATTTAAACAATCTCCACAATTTGGGTGGAGTGAAACGAATTGTCAGATATTTGCTAACTAAAATCCACCCACGTTCCTTTCGTTTCCGTTTGCGTTCTCACAGTCAATTCTTTTACTACCCTTAGGTTAAGAAGTTATCTTATCGAGGAGCTCGTGGCTAGATAATAACAACCACACAGGTCCATCTTCAAGGTTAAGCAACGCTTGCCATCTTAACATAACGAGTTTCCTCCGTGCCTCGGAAAGCACGTTAAGTTGTAGGTCCCGGCTGTCATTTGTAGATCTTTGGCAGTCGTTACGGATAGTCAGAAGCCAGTAAATCTGACTCCAGTCTTGCCATGAAGTGCCGTGTTACCCCAGTTAATGGGTTGTGGAGGTTTGGTAGGCAGCCGCTCCTCGTAAAATACTGGTATTCAGTTAAATCCGGCTTGACTGGAAACCGACCCCAATATAGTTGGGAAAAGGCTAGGTAGATGATGAGGGTAAGAAGTTATCATAACGTAAGTTATTATTAATAACATACTACATGTATGGCTTCGTCAGGGGCCTAGCTAACAATACCCTTGTTTAAGTTAAACTACAAGTTTAAGTAAAACACACGTATTGTCTTCTAAGTGTCAGCCTCTTGTCATAATAAACGGTATTATTATAAACGCCATTTTCTTGTCTTATCACGATCACTGATAATTATAATAAATGATGAAGCGTAGTTAAAATGCCAGTTAGATACTTTCTCTTGTGTGTTTCTTAATTGATTTTGACTAGCTACTGCTAGGGGTTTCACCTGCCTAGAATTATTTTTGCCTTCATCATAAATTGTAGCCTGTATGTTATTCTGATGCAGCGTTCGAAGGCCTCCCACAAGGTGAACTGACGTCTTGGGGACGGTCGCGGGAATCCGATAGATGCAAGACGTATAGGATCGGTCGTTGTTGCGACGCTTGGGAGAGCTCTATGTCCAGCAGTGGACGTCTTTCGGCTGAGATGATGATGATGATGTTATTCTGATGTATATACTTTATTACAGCAAAGTTTAATCCAAATCCGTTCATATTTAGGGTAAAGGAGTAACAAACATGTAAACGGTGAAATTTTGTATGTTTGCCTGTGTACACACACATAACATACACACTTTCGTTTTTATAAGAGTATTAGCTTCTGCTAGGTTTTACTCGTTCTATTGTAGAAAATGATCCCGAGAGAATATATTTCTGGGGTACAAAGTATCCAATGTGCTATTCCAAGACATAGTCAAACCATGTTCTAAATTTCAAACAAATCCGGTCATCTGTTTGACCGTGAAGAAGTAACAAATAAACACAGAAATTTTCGCCTTCATAATATTAGTGAAAAGTGTGATTATAATAATTATAAGATTAAGTACAGTGTAAAGTGATTAAAATCTCGCGTTGGACGAGTATACAGATTTTATGAACAAAATTGATGAATTAAGAAAGTAAGATGGTAGCATTTTATAGCTTGTTTGGTGAAAAACGAAAGTGCATGATTCTTATCGCCTAGCTTGAATTTTTACTGCATACGACCACTTAAAGAACTAATCGAAGTATTTTTTTACTAACTAGCAACCTGCCCTAGTTTCGCACGGGTCATAATATTAGTTGGTATAAACTAGTGCTTGACCGCAATCCCACCTGGTGGTAAGCAGTGAGGCAATCGTTGATGGTGAGGCGCACTAGTTTATTAATTCATGAATCCCCGACCGGTCCTATGAGACCGCGCTGTTATTGTTTTACTATTGTGTCTCGTTTTGTGGGTATGTGATAGGTTAAGAGTCTATTCACTCTTGCCTTGAAGACACCCAAATTATAAACGGATGGGAAGGCCGCAGCAGGATATTAGATTCCTACTTTATCTATGTATTTTATAAGTATGGGGAAGGTTTAGGACATTTCCTATGAATTACTCGTAGACCGTACCGTACTTATCATGTTATAATTTTCCAACTGTTCTAGGTCTCATCTCTAGGAGAGGGAAAGGATCGTTATCCACCATGTGTGATCAGTATTTGTTGGAGTTTTTTAGTTCTAAGATATACCGGATTCCTAACGATTTTCCTTTAACATATTGAGAACAGTGCTAATGCGCCTGGCTGGGTTTGAACTCGCGATCTACCACTCATAAGATTGGGCCGTTAGCACTAGGCTACTACTGTTCTCTGATCACCAGACATTATCTCTTTCCTTTCATTAGTTGCCAGGTCTAGTGATGATCGTAAAAAGGACGATGTACATAATAATTTTCCAACAAATTCTATATAATCTTTCAAGGACAAAACTATCAAACCTACATCACATAAATTCTACTCACTCTAGCATCGTATGACTTTAATATATGTGGTCAACAAGATGTGTCTTGATAACACATTACAATGTGCGATGCAACGTGAAGTAGTCGCTGTCGTTTTAATTAAAAACAATAATACTTTGTATAAGTGGGCACAATGGGTCGTGTCATGAGTGGGGACTTAGTTTATGTGGGCTTATATCTTTATAATATCCACGAGGAGATCGTGGCTAGATAATAACAGCCGCACAGGTCGATCTTCAAGGTTAAGCAACTCCTGCCAAGGTTGGTCTGTGGATGGGTGACCATCTTAACATAACGAGTCTCCTCCGTGTCTAGGAAAGCACTTTAAGCCGTAGGTCCCGGCTGTCATTTGTAGATCTATGGCAGTCGTTACAGATTGTCAGAAGCCAGTAAATCTGACTCCAGTGTTGCCATGAAGTACCGTGTTACCCCAGTTAATGGGTTGTGGACGTCTGGTAGGCAGCCGCTCCTCGTAAAATACTGGTACCTATTCAGCTTAATCCGGATTGACTGGAAGCCGACCTTTATATAGTTGGGAAAAGGCTAGGCAGATGATAACCTTGAAGACCGACCCGTGCGGCTGTTATTATCTAGCAACGAGCTCCTTCTTCTTTCTCAACATACTATCACTCTCTAAAACCTGTCCAAACCAAAATTAAAAATTCCATAAAGTAGTGCTTGACTGCGGCACCTGATGGTAAACAGTGATCAAATCGTAGATGGTGAAGCGCACTAGTTTATTAAGAGCCTATTCGCTTAGCCTTGACGACACCTAAACTATATGCAGACAAGGTAATGTATGATCTGTGTTTATGACTATTTAAGAGCATTTGTTACTTAAGAAACACTTAGAACTACGTGATTGAGTTTTTAAATGAATGTGTATGTAATGTATGTATGTATGGTAATAGTCTTTGGTTAGGTTTTAATTTGAAATGTTCTGTATAGGAATTTATTTCTCGTATTGCATAGCAACGCGTGGACCGGTCGCCGTGGCAATGCTTGGGGGAGGCCTATGTCCAGCAGTGGACGTCTTTCGGCTGAGATGATGATGATGATGATGATGATGATGATAGCAACGCGTCTTCTAAATATTATTTTATATTGGTATGTTATTGTAGAATCGAACATAGCGAAAAAACTTTGCTGTACATTTATGTTCGCCTACTAATTGGTCAAAATGTTGTGAAAAAGTGTCAAATATGAACTGCTGATTTTTGAACGATTTCAGGTTGGTCCCATAGTAAAAGTTGTTTGTTATCATAAGTGCAATCACGTGTTTAAGTATCGGTCACTAATTACCAGTCACTTTAAATAATAATTAATGTTTTTGACTGAAATTAAATTTTGGATCTGTATCCAGGAATAATTTTACCGTATGAATTATTTCGGATTATTCACTAGTTTAGTATAATTTCAGTTACGGATATATTAGAATTCAGCTACTGCAGGGACGCCACTCATCATCATCTGCGTAGCCTTTTCCCAACTATATTGGAGTCGGCTTCTATTCAAGCCGAATTTAGCTGAATACCAGTATTTTACGAGGAGCGGCTGCTTAGGACTTGAAGAGCTCGTGGCTAAATAATAACAGCCGCACAGGTCGATTTTCAAGGTTAAGCAACGCTTGCCTAGGTTGGTCTGTGGATGGGTGACCATCTTAACATAACGAGTTTCCTCCGTGCCTCGGAAAGCACGTTAAGCTGTTGGTCCCGGCTGTCATTTGGAGATCTTTGGCAGTCGTTACGGATAGTCAGAAGTCAGTAAATCTGACTCCAGTCTTGCCATGAAGTACCGTGTTACCCCAGTTAATGGGTTGTGGAGGTCTGGTAGGCAGCCGCTCCTCGTAAAATACTGGTATTCAGCTAAATCCGGCTTGACTGGAAGCCGACCCCAATATACTTGGGAAAAGGCTAGGCAGATGACCAGTATTTTACGAGCGGCTGTCTACCAGACCTTCACAACCCATTAACTGGGGTAACACGGTACTTCATGGCAAGACTGGAGTCAGATTGTCAGACTGTAGGGACGCCATTACTCTACAAAAAAGCCAATAATTTCTAAATAAAGAAATTGCCAGTAAACGCCGTTGTAAAACCGGGATGTGACGATAGTGACGAGTATTTATGTAAGTAATGGTGTTACACAATACTTGTAATTACTCTTATAACAGTTATCAGCTCCGCGTGGAGTATTATCGCAACTGATGACCCGTTTGTTTGACCTATTGATACTATTATACAGCTGTGTTGAAAAAAAATATGCAGAATAAAATGCAGTAGCCAAATACATTTTGATTTCTTACAGTAGAATCATCATCATCATCATTGCAGTGAAAAGACGTCTACTGTTGGACATAGCCAGAGGGCTATGTCCAAGTGAGTTAGAGCCCAAGTGTCGCCAGAATTATTGGTCTTGTGCGTCTCGTATCCATCCGATTCGCACGACTCTCACCAGGTCAAAGATCCACCTTGTGGGACGTCTTCTGGTAAATCAACGCTGCGTGTTCTACCTGAAGACGTGGTCGCCACTGCATTGGCCATCTTTTATGAAACGGATGGGTTTTAGTATTATAGAATACCTACTGTTTCATTGTAACATTTTATGTGACATGTTGAATTTGCTCATATTTTAAGGCAACATGTAATACTAAACTTATTCCAGACTTGTGGCATAATTCCAGAAAATAATTTCTTTATTATTTACTAGGTTTTTGATAATTTTCCACACACACCGGATTACACTGGATAATTTTGTTCAGGAGTCAATAATATGCCTTTTTTTAAGTTGGAAAATCATCAATATGACTTTTCCTGTTCTGGGAGGAGCGGGAGGGCGTGTCAGACTTCCCCTGCCTAAAACCAACTCCTGTTCCTTCTTTGCCTACATTCCAGGGTCACAGGATTCTCTTTCGGGATTTCTATATATTACCGCGTTTAGTCTAGACGTCAGAGGGCTTGTTCAATCCTTTACCTGCACCCTGCAACCTGTAGGTATACCTTAGGTCACCACCGCCTCCATCCTTGGCTTAACAAAATATCTATAAATACAGTTACCCCTTCACAAAACATAGGTCATCGGCTTGCCTGTTATCCAATAACATAAAAATAGCCTGAACGTTTCCGCAGCCATCATATTTTCATTATTGTTATCGATAAAGGGTGTGTTTATTTTGTTATGAGAGTGTTACAGTAATGTAAGTTGAAGGTTTCTGAACTGGGGTTTTGCCGTTGTCAATATTATGCTCTAACTTGTTGTTAAATTTGTAAGTTTGTAGGTTTGTAAGTTTGTATGTAGGGGGTAATCTCTGGAACTAATGGTCCGATTTGAAAAAATCTTTCAGTGTTAGATAGCCCATTTATCGAGAAATGCTATAGGCTATATACCATCACGCTACGGCCCACGGGAGCGGAGCAGTAACGAAAAATGCGGGTGAAACCGCAGGGGACAGCTAGTAATATTATAAATGCGAAAGTTTGTCTGTATGTTGGTAGTTACTCTTTTACGCAAAAACTACTGAATGGATTTCATTGAAACTTGTTTTTTTTGGAAGAGGAATCTTCAGAATGACTTCTTCCGCTCTTGGGTGGAGCAGGAGGGCTTGTCAGACTCTTACTGACTAAACCCCACCCCGTGTCTTCGTTTCCTTCGATCTGGGGGACACGGGCTTACCTTTCGGAATTTCAGTGTTCCCCAGAGGCTTCGGCCCTACCAGGCCCCCAGACTATGTCTTGGAATAGCATATAGGACACTTTTCCTTTGTAAGAAATCATTTGTACTCGTAGATGTATATTTTCCTCCGCTCTGAGTCGAGTCAGACGTGTCAGATTTTTACGGGCTAAAATTCACCCGTGTTCAATCATTTATGTATATAACTTCTGAAGTGGTGGTTGGAGCGAGACGCGTCAGATTTTTAGTCAATATAACCGACTCCTTTCCTTCTCGTTCCTTCAGTTGCCTTAATACTTTCCAAGGTCGCAGTAAAGTCCAAATTATCTCCCTCTTTTTTAACGACATAATTTAATAACCTTGTTCTGGTAGGGGTTCTTTACATTCTAATGTAATTTTTCACCACATTCATACAACGCTATTTAGTCCCAAACTAAGCAGATCTTGTGGTATGAGTACATTGAATCCCAGGTAAGTGATAAACATACTTATATATTTCTAAATACATACACAAACGTATAGTTAAATTACGCCCAAACAGACAACAAATGATCGTGCTCATCAAACAAGTATTTGTTTTGGATGGTAATCGAACGCACGACCACCGGCATAGCAGTCATCGCCAGTCAAATAGATATAGTTAGCAACACATTAACTTTTGCCTCCCAAAACCATAGCTCTATATATTTGTTTTCCATAGAGTTGTTTTTTTCTTCAAGTTGTGAATCATCAGAATGACTTCTCCCGCTCTTGGGCAAAGCGGGAGGGTGTGTCAGAGTTTTACTAACTAAATCCCATCCTGTTCATTCGTTGCCTTTGAAGAGCCACATGTGTTTTAATTTTTGTTTTAAGTACCTACATGGCGGTTTTCTACGATGTTTTCCTTCACCGTTTTGAGAGCAGTGGTCATGAAAGAAGTTACACAAAGTGCCTGGCTGGGACTTACTTTTGCGGATCAGTACATATTAACTTTAATAAAAAGCTACAACCTTACATAATCATCATCATTAGCATCAGATTAGTCAATTCAGCCGACAGAGGTCAACACATCTATTAGAATTATTTATTAGTAAGTATTAATTTATTATCAGATTTCGTTAAATCCAATCTACAAAACCTTGAGCACAGGCGTAGGATAACCAGCCTTTCAATTTAGGTGTCTTCAAGGCTAGAGTGAATAGGCTCTTAATAAACTAGTGCACCTCACCATCAACGATTACATCACTGCTTACTATCAGGTTGGATCGTGGCTAAGATCCCACCTGACTCTCACCTGCCTCATCAACGTGGTGGTGTGGTGTGACGTGAGTTTGGGGGTAGCGGAACAGAGAGTATAGTCTCATATACCTCCATTGAAAAGGGAGGATCCTTCGACCGGACGGCTGTTATGTCCGGTGGGCTACTGCCCGATAGATGATTTCTGGGTTTTTAGTAAATATTTTTTACATTTACAAACTTTAAAACCCAAAAAGTAGTTGCGAGGTTTTGCCACATCAATGACCTATTTGTCCGTCAGTATGAAGAGGTAGGCAGGTACCTAAGTTAATGCAATAGTTTTGTGGTTGAATTAGGCTAACCTTAATTCAACCACAAAGCACCTGTATTCATTAGACTAGGCTACATTCCATTTATTATACTTTTCAAGAAGATTTTCCTCTTAAATGACGTACAACATTTGAGCTTGAGTTCACGTGGGTTTTTACAAAGTACCTATCCGAAGTTTGTCATTCAAAACATCTTTAGTCGTAAGTTTAGATTTTCCGAACACCACACAAATGTTAAACATTCGAAGCTGCAAACTTTATCTATTGTATCTATCTATCCTGACAGATGTAGTGTCGAGATGGCCCAGTGGTTAAGGCACCCGCCTCTCTAGGGTGCGCATTTGAAACCAGGCAATTGTATTTTTTCATTGCATAATATATGTACTTTTCTTAGTTTATCTTGGACATCTTCATTCATTCTGACCCCCTATCTCGAAAAGCACGTAAAGCCGTTGGTCTCGGATGTAATACATAGTATCTTTGACAGTTGTTACAGGTAGTCTGACGCCAGAAAGTCTGACCATCAGTTTATCCAAGAAGTATGTATATAACCTCCATGTAAGACACAGGTTGCCGACATAGCCCGAAGAATCGCCAAACTTAAGTGACAGTGGGCAAGGTACATCGCTCTAAAACGGATGGTTGGTGGGGTCGAAAGGTTTTAGAGTGGTGACCGAGCACCGAAAGACATGATGTCTTCCGGTCAAAGGCCTCCCATAAGGTGGACTGATGACCTGGTGAGACGCACTGGACCGTTCGTCAGGGCGACACCTGGGGGAGGCTTATATCCATCAGTGGATGTCCTTTGGTTGAAATAATAATCATGAGATACGAAGTTGAAAATTTACTTAACTTTCAACTTCATAGGCAAGGCCTTGTAAAAAGGCAAAACTAATCAAAATTAATTGGCCACAAAACCGTCTAGACCTTCACCTAAGCAGAACGATCAATCGTTAATGAGCGAGCCTTCACGAAAGGTATTTATAAATTAGTAGGAACGTTTGAATTAAATACAAGCCCAGCCGAGTGCAATCGATAGTTTGTTCGTAGTCAGAGGGGACAGAAGTCCAAATTAAACAACTTTTTGACCTAAAGGTATGAAAGAAATTTATTGCACCGACTCCGAATAATACGAGACAAGGGCAAGATGATGATGATCATGATGATAAGATAAAGCTTTAGCGATCATTAGATTACCATTGGCTTAGGAAGAGAACTAAATCTTGTGCAATAAATGTGAAAGCGTGGTAGAGCTCATATCAAATAGTCAATTAACTTCTCCTACTCACATAACATTGTTTAATTTGCTTAGATACATTTGAGTAAGGGCCTCTTTCACAAAGTCCGAGTAGGCACTACTCACTGGATAAATTCAAAAATGTGACAGAATTTGTATGAAATTATCTGTCAAGTAAGATACTCGAAACTTAATCATAGGTGGTGAAATAGGCCCTTAGCGAGCTAAATGTTTATGTAAAAGCTGCTGGTGATCCAATCTACTGCGATCTGGTGTAATGTTCGAAAGATGCTTGGACAGAATTGCTGAAGGAATACGGGTGATTTTTAGTCAGCAGTTCACTGAAGTTTTTGCTGATAAATAACACTAAGAAAAATTGCTGACGCCATCGTGGCATGGTCACAACCTGGATGAGGTTGCCATAGGGATGTGGGATTAGTACAAGAAAAGAGAGACCTGAAAATAAAATAGGACAGCAACCTTTGGTAAGCAACGAGCACGGCATAATCTTTTGGAAAGACGAGCTCAAAGCCGCCATTATCTGATTCATTGTTACTGACATTTAACATGAACGGTGTCAAATCATTACGCACAGGCATTCAACTAAGTAGGCCTTCTAAACAATCTGTCACACGGCACAGGTCACGAAAAACACAGACACTCCCTCGGTTCGTGCATAACGGTGGCCATGGCACGCGAAATCAGAGGGGGGTGGACACACCGGCCCAAATATTATCCAGGTTTGATGCGACGGAAGTATCTTCTATCCTACTCTAAAGCCATAGTACACGGTGACCTAAAATAACGAATATTAATTCGCGTTCGTGACGTCTAAACTGCGAGGTGAAACGGGGAAGTGGTACGGAAAATAATTTGGGAAAGTGACTGGAGGTGTCCCCGAATGACTTTAGTTTTTATATGTAAATAAATGGAAGAGGCAATTTTGCCAAATTCCTTATGGCTTACCGATCGTTATTGGTTAATGGTGGGATTCTTGTATCTTTGCCAATATTAAACTTCAGCGTGTTTTGAAGAGGCATTGCTGTGCTATTATTTCCTCTAATCTGCGGGGAATGTTTTGGTTGAACTCTGAATAATTTGGTGGTTTTAGTTTTTTCAGATTTTTCTTATAAATTTCTCTGAAAATGACGTCACTCTTGTAGTGCTTCGTGTAAAATGTATAACCTGTGTAGAGGGCCGTAAAGTGGAAAGGGAAACTTAAAGAACACGGGTGTGGTTTAGTCAGTAAAAATTTGGTACTCCCTCCAGCTTCACCCAGAGCGGGAGGAGTTGTTTGAACTCATCTCAAAAAATTAGCTCTAAATGTTTGATGTTGAGGATTTCATTTCCCCAATTTATTGTGCTTTTAAAACGGTGAGGGATAACTTCGTGAGAAAACGAAAGAAACAAATATGGCAGAGCTTGCGTCTAGTTTAGGACCTACTGACAAGACCAGTTACTTTTAATGACAAATAGATGCAATACTGTGTTAACAACTTTGTAAACACACTAGTTTCCGAAAAGTATGTGTGTCAGCAATATTCTGAAGGAGGAACAGATTTTGTTGAGCTGGGTACTAAATAGTACATTTTCGGTACATTTATTTTGTAATTAGTTTAATTTGAATCGCTATGATATACCCGCCTGTTTGAACTTGATTAGAATTCGGACACTACATCTTACTCAACCCAAAAAGAGCGTAAGACCGTTTTCACATTTTCCGATCCGATATCGGTATCGGACGCCGATACGATATCGGGGTAAGTAAAATGTATGAAATGCCGTGCTCCGATATCCGATATCGGGTCGGACAATATGAAAGACAGGTACATATTTCATACATTTTACTTACCCCGATATCGGATCGGCGTCCGATACCCGATATCGGATCGGATAATGTGAAAACGGTCTAAAAGTAACGAGTCTTCCAAAAAAGTATTTTATATTTACATGACAACAATTAAAGTGACTTTACGTCAATCGTTCATTAGTTTACAATTTGAACTCCCGACCTCAAAATCGCATTTCATATTCCTACGCAAGACTTGTATAACATATCTCCGAACATTTGTTCCTAAATATAGCCAACAATACGTCAGAGTGAACGAATCTGTGAACGAACGAATGAGAGAAGCCAGAATGATATTATCACTAATGGAGGAAGTATCGAAGACCTGATAGGTATAATCCCTTAATCGTTTACGTCAATCATAGGTAAAGGTGGAGCTATTCTCGGTCGATCGATCTGGGTCTCTATTATGAATGAAATGCAAGGCTGGGAGCTTCTAATGGCTTGTACAATTGAAGAGTCATGCTGAAAAGGCCAGAAAGTGATGAGCTGTTATGCTGTCTAAATTGTGGCAGCTCAAGGCAGAGTTCAAGAATGGTTGCGATGGGTGAGCTCCGTGGACGCCCTGTGCCTCAATTAGGATCTTAAGTCAAGTATGTCAAACGATAATGGAGCTATACTCTCTCAGTTTCAGCTCACGCTGGCGCGGACGAATGAAGATAGAGTGGCCCTCATGCTTGGCAGCGAAACAGTAACATACGGCCAGTCGCAATTTTTTTTTGATAATATTTGCGTATAAAAAATTGTACCTTATTGACAAAATATGTAAGAATATAATATTCTTGGCAGAAAATGTAACGCGTCGCGAAGTTTCGACTTTGCTTGTGTTGAGCCTTATTTAAGTACTATGTCAAATTTTAAAAGAAGTAGGTCTCTACTGGGTCATACATGTTTGCATCAGATATTATGGTAGTGCGCACACTTGACACAAAAGTGGTGCTATACCAAAAGGCGACTTCGTCCCACGAATTCAGATAACGTTTATACTTTACAAAAAATTCCAAAGAAATCTCCCACAAATTGATAAAATAATTTGTTTATTTATAATTTAGGACAAACCACTCAATACAAGTTTGAAGTCCGGTTATCGTATTTGATTTGTTGAAAGTAAATACAGATATTGATAATAATGGCTAATGGGCGATAAGGGCAGTTGTTCTCAACTGCAAGGCAATTAGTGTAATAATATTGAATGAAGATGTACTTACAGAAGGTCTACGGGATGACATCAAGCTTAAGCAGACTCTTTTTAAGGATCTATTCAGATGTACCACAACCACACCACAATAAAAACACTCAGGTAGTTGATAACAAATTAAAAAAAAAAGTAGTGTCATTCAAATTTTGTCATTGAACGCAACCATGTGGGTTATCCACTACACCGCTACCATATCGCAACCACAATGCAACCATCAGCGGCATCGCTAATTTGTCCGGAAGCACTGGCTAGAACGTAACCACAACGCAACCACTTCGACATTTGTAGTTATTACGAGTACAACGCAACTGCAACAAGCTGCAGCGATACTATTTACACGTAATCACTTTTAGTCGCTGCGATGTGGTGTGGTTGTGGTGTGTCTAAAGCTTTAGACAGAATGCTGTGCACATTGGCAAATGGATCAAGTATAGATAGAGTTAACAATCATCAACCCTGTCTTGAACTGTCATTTCAAACATTTGTTTGATGTCGTCGCTCGTCGTTTGAATTCGAAAACGAGGTTGTAATGTATTTCTGTTTTGTTTAGTTCCTATCAGTGGCTTCGATTGCGTAGAAATAGGTTTCTGCATACAGACTTTGAACCCCCGTTTAATGTCTTTAGAGGGTTTTTTTTTTTTTTTTTTATGGTAGGGGAATCATCAGAATGACTTCCCCCGCTCTTGGGCGGAGCGGGAGGGCGTGTCAGACTTTTACTGACTAAACCCCTACCCCGTTCCTTCGTTGCCTTCGTTCTGGGGGGGACTCGGTATCAACCGTTAGGAATACCACATGTTCCCCCCAGAGGCTTCAGCCCTACCGGGCCCCTACAGTTTGCTGACATCTCCTTGAGGCGCGCGTGGAACAGAACGCGCCGTTGACGACTGGGCTCGGTCCAGATTATTTCCAGACTGCCGGACAGCGAGCTACCCAGTGCTCGCCGTCCGCGAACCCGCGCCTACGGTGGTCGGAAATCGGGATCGGGATCTCGGCGGCGGCGGCGTGAGGACCGTTCCCTCACGCGCTCGCGGTCAGCAGCCTCCTTCACGAGCATCACTGCTTCGCAGAAGGAGGCGACCGCATGCCAACCCTCCTCGCTCCGGACCATGGCCTGAACCAGGGCCCGGCGCGAGAGGTCGCCGCTCCCGATAGTCTCCACGAGGACACGGCGGTGCTCCGCCCAAGCGGGGCACACTTCTACCGTGTGCTCCACCGTGTCCTCCGGGCGGTCCACACAGTGGCGACACCCGGGCGTCCTCTCCTGCTTGATTCGATGCAGGAACCTCCCGAACTTACCGTGTCCGGTGAGGACCTGCGTCACACGGAAAGAGAGGACGCCGTGACCTCTTTCCAACCACTCCTCAAAGAGGGGCCTAACCGCCTCAATGACGGCGTGCCCAGCACTGGGTTGCGACAGTCGCAGTCGCCATGCCACCCTGAGATCCCGCCGGAACTCTGTCCGCCATGCCGCGACTTGTCGCGGCAGCGGAGTTTCGCCCCGGCGTTGCATCTCCACGCGCAAGTCGTGCATGCGTGCAAGGACTGTTGCCTCCAGATCCCACGGTGGCAGGCCAGCGAGGAGGCTCGCCGCTTCGCGGGAGATCGTGCGGTATCCCCGCACCATCCGGATGGCCATGACCCTCTGGCAAGCGTTCAGCTTGGCCGCCGGTCGCTTACCTAGCGACGGCGCCCAAACCGGCGCCCCGTAAAGGGCCATGGACCGAACGATCCCCGCGTAGAGCCTCTGGCAGGGGGCGTCTGGACCCCCTAGGTTGGGCAGGAGCCGCTTCAGAGCGGCCCCAGACCTGTCCAGTTTGGGGGCCAAACGTCGGAAATGCTCCTCGAAAGTCCACCGGCTGTCGAGGACGAGTCCCAGGTACTTCATCGCCGACCCGACGCCGATGTGGACCCCCCCTACCGTTATTTGGGAACCCGGAGGTGGCGCGTACCGAGGGCCATGAAAGCACATGGCCTCGGACTTGTGCAATGCCACCTTGAGTCCCAGTTGCTGGATCCTCTCCACGACTGTCGCAACCCCGCGTGTCGCTGTTTCGGCCGCCGCCTGGTACGACTCTCCCCGCGCCAGGACCAGCGTGTCGTCTGCGTAGCAGACCACGCCGACCCCGTCGGGGAGGTCGCCGCGCAGCACGTAGTCGTATCCGATGTTCCACAGGGGCGGTCCTAGTACCGATCCCTGCGGAACACCGCACGAGATCTCTCGCCGTCTCCACTCTCCCTGGTGACCGGGATAGATGATGAACCTATCCGACAGGTAGGCCTCGATCACACGACGGAGGTAGGCGGGCACCTCGTGGTACCGAAGTGCCGCCCCGATGCAACTCCAGGGCAGGGAGTTGAAGGCATTGGCGATGTCCAAAGACACCGCCAAGACGACCCTGCCCCGAGACACCGCATCCCCCGTCGTGAGAGCCCTCACGCGCATGATGGCGTCCACCGTGGAACGCCCCCTGCGAAAGCCGAACTGGCCGTCCGAAAGGTCCGGCCCCACCCGCGCAAGATGCCCGACGAGGCGGTCTGCAATTACTCTTTCAAAGAGTTTGCCCACCTCGTCGAGCAGCACAATGGGCCGGTACGCGGACGGAGAGTCCGCGGGGCGCCCCGGCTTCGCAATGAGGACCAGTTTCCCGGTCTTCCAGCGACGGGGAAACTGTCCTCTCTCCATGCATGCGCTAAAGAGCCCTCGCAATCGAGACCCGAGAGCCTCCATGGCCAGGACCCATACCCTGCCGTGCACGCCGTCGGGTCCTGGGGCGGTGTTCTTGAAACTGAGTCTTCGTACCACCGCCCTCATCTCTACCTCGGTCACCTCTGGAGCGTCGTCCTCGTCGTCGCTGGTGTGGTCCGCTACGGGTACCGCAGGTGGCGGAGCCATGAGCGGGGGAGAGTGTTCCCCTCGCTCAGGGAACAGATTGGCCACCACACCCTCCACAACTTGGGGCCGGAGACTCTGAGTCAGGGGGGGAGCCCATGGGCGGAGTTTGTCCCGCACCACCTGGTAAGGGCGTCCCCATGGGTCCCTGTTCAGAGTCCCCAGCCACACATTGCGGGCCTCCAACTTGGCCCGCTTCACCTCTGTTCGGAGGGTGCGCCTTGCCGCTCTGTACCCCTCGTAAAGCTCCGCCTCCCTGGCCTCCGCATCCGGCGGTCGGGTGCGGCGCCTGCGGAACCTGGCGTACCGGCGTCGCGCGGCGGTGCACGCCTCGCGCAGAGCCGCAATCTCCGGCGACCACCAGTACACCTGGCGCCGAGCACGTCCTGGATGGACTCGGGGCATCGCCTCGTCGCAGATTTGCGACATGGCCTCCTGGAACCACTCTGCCTCAGGGTCAATTTCGACAGGCCTGTCCGGTGCTTGCACCCAGGCCTGTACCCTCGCGGCTTCCAGGAGAGCGTCCCGGTCCATCTGCCTCAGCGCCCACCGCGGACCACACGGGGTCTGCTCCCTGACCGGCGCGGTCGAGATCCGGGCGGAGACGTCAAACCGGATGTACCGGTGGTCGGAATACGTCTCCACCCCCTCCATTACGCGCATGTCTTTAGAGGGTGAACTTTGGATAATTATTCTCTTTTAGTTCTCGCCTACGTCTTAAAAGGAATCTCTCTTTATGAAAAATTTTACCTTATTAGTTACTCCTTCTCGCTTAAATGTCTGAGCGAATTTAGAGGAATCTAGCTTCTGCCAGCAATATTGTCCGCAATAATATCGGACGCAAAGTTGAACCCAGATAAAAACTGACCTATGCCCTTCATTGAAGTTCAAGTTTACGCCACGCCAAATTTAATAAATGTGTGAAAGCGTGACAAAAAGACAGAGTTACTTTCACATTTATAATATTAGTATAGATTTGACACATGGGAAGAACATGTCCTGGAAAAGCAGAGAATATTCCTTTGCTGGAGGGAGAATACATTTCTTGGGTTAATTAAGCCAATATAATTTATAATGGGATTAAGTATTCATTCCAGGCTAGCTGATAATAATGTTTTGTCGTAGTACACTTATTCGTTTTGTGTATGTAACTTCTGTATACATTTATTGGTGATCCGTCCCATGATCTGTATACTAATAAACTAGCTAATATGAATTATTACACGTCGACCTTCGATACTGAAGGTCAAGCTAGTTCGGAACTTGTAGGATGTGCGTTAGGGCAGTGATAACAGCACCCGATATAGACAGGATCGAGATATTTTTGAACTTGACACAAGTAGTAATCGTCATAAGAACCATCATCGTCATCTACCTAGCCTTTTCCCAACTATATTGGGGCGACTTCCAGCAAGCTGGATTTAGCTGGATACCAGTATTTTACGAGGAGCGGCTGCCTATCAGACTTCGACAACCCCTTAACTGGGGTAACACGGTACTTCATAGCAAGACTGGAGTCAGATTTACTGGCTTCTGACTATCCGTAACGACTGCTAAATATCTACAAATGACAGCCGGGACCTACGGCTTAGCGTGCTTTCGGAGGCACGGAGGAAACTCGTTATGTTAAGATGGTCACCCATCCACAGACCAATCGTCATAAGAACCAATAAGAGAAAAACCTACTTTTTAGGGTTCCGTAGCCAAAATGGCAAAAACGGAACCCTTATAGTTTCGTCATGTCCGTCTGTCCGTCTGTCCGTCTGTCACAGCCGATTTACTCGGAAACTATAAGTACTACAGTGATGAAATTTGATGGGAATATGTGTTGTATGAACCGCTACAAAATTATGACACTAAATAGTAAAAAAAAGAATTGGGGGTGGGGCCCCCCATACATGTAACTGAGGGATGAAAATTTTTTTTTCGATGTACATACCCGTGTGGGGTATCAATGGAAAGGTCTTTTAAAATGATATAAAGTTTTCTAAAAAACATTTTTCTTAAAGTGAACGGTTTTTGAGATATCAGCTCTCAAAGTCGTAAAAAGTATGTCCCCCCCCCTCTATTTTTATAACTACGGGGTATAAAATTCTAAAAAAAATAGAGGTGATGCATGCTAATTAACTCTTTCAACGATTTTTGGTTTGATCAAAGTATCTCTTATAGTTTTTGAGATAGGTTGATTTAACTGTAATTTTGGTTAAGTTATTATATTTGCTGCTACGGAACCCTTTGTGCGCGAGCCCGACTCGCACTTGGCCGGTTTTTTTATTTAGTCTATACTTGCCCGTAGCTTTCTTTTCTTACTACCGTATACATGGTCTCTATATTTATTCTACTCTCTCAAACTCTATTTTTTTATGCTGTATTATAGTTTTGTAGAAATAAGCATCACATTTGTGCCTATTTTTCTGTTTCCTTCTACTTTCCTGTTCATTATACTTGAGTCATTAGCTGTTGATGGGTGATGGGTGAAGGATAATCGATCAATTTCAGTATAAAGGCAGTTAAAGCTAAGTCCAGGGGCAGGACGATATCAATTCGTTTTCATTGTTGCTCTTATCAGAATTTATTCATGTTCAATGCATCATAAGCTTTTATTTTTTATTATCTAAATAATATACTTGACTGGTGCTTGACTGCGATCCCACCTGATGGTAAGCAGTGATGCGATCGTTGATTGCTTCTCTATTTAATGAACAAAAGTCAACATCGTCATCACGCTGCCTTATTATTTTCGACTTACCCCTCCTATCTATCAGAGGGAATGTTACGGTCCATTCCCAAACGTGGGCTGGCCTGAAATAACATGACTAAAATAGTATAGACTACAAAATTGGCCTCTTAAAACACCCACACAATGACTAGGGGTGGCTATAATCGTCTGGAGCCCACCCACAATATAACTACACGCATTAGTAACTTTAATCACACCTACGAGAATTGGTCTGATGACGGATAAACCCAGGTCTTTATTATAATAGTCCCTTCAGGTTTATATCGATCTTCTGTCATTTTAGCTGTAACGTGCATGCATCTAAGTCCCGTGTTTTAAATAGGGGGTAAAATGTCCCTGCGGACACTCAAGCACGCTTTACTTTATGTCGGTTGTTTCATCACTAGGTCCTGGTAGCGATTTCGCCTGTGTTAAAGTAAAATATTATCCCAAGGTAAGGGTAGGTCATGGCGGCCCACCTTCCTCTAAAAACGGAATTTCCTACATTTTACAAGTCTAAATTATTAATTGACTTCGGATCTGTCTTGTTTACAGCTAAACGTACCGGGAAGGGCGCTGTTGTCTGAGACACAGATATTGAGTTATCTAGTTCAGACACAGATGTTCGTTGAATTGTATTTATTATTATTAGGCTGTATCTCAAAGTGATATTATTTTAAAATTCGGTGCTGCATTAAAAAAAAATAACCAATCATACCGTAAGGTAAACAAGGTTACCGACAAAGTCGGAAGAATCGCCAAATAAGTGCCAGTGAGCAGGGCACATGTATGGGGACGAAAGGTACGTTGATTTGATACGCTACGTTGGAAGGCCAGCCATAAGGTGGACCGATGACCTGGCGAGGATCGAGGGAATCCGATGAATGCAAAACGTACAGTTCCAGCCTTTGAGATTGACTAAAACAAATATGCGTCTATTTCAGTTAATCTACAGTCGGTAGCAGATATTAGTGTTACTCTATAATAAACATCTTTAAATACTTTTAGACACACAAACAGTGTTTTGTTAATAGGGTGAAGGCCGTGTGAGAAATGCCTAATAAAAAATGTAAGGCAATTGCCGTGTGGCCGGTGAAGAATCGATCTTACTGTGTTACGAAGACACAAGGGTTTTTAGTAGTTCTGAATTTCAGGCGAAGTCTGGAATCATCACAATAATATTAAAATGGTGAAAGTTTGTGTTTGTTACTTCGCTACGCTCGAACAGCTGAACGGATTTCAGTGAACATTGGTGCACGGGGAGACCATCTCCTGAAACTAGCATATAGGAGTATAATACTTTTTATTCCGAGAGTAGGTATATACCCTTGGGATAAAGTGCTACTATCACGCGTGTGGAGCTTGCACACGACAGCTACTAAATTATTACATTGGATTTCGTTGGCAGTTTTTTGTGTATCATATCGTAAGAAAAATATCAGTGTTTGACACTATGACAAATTGGTGGTATCTTCGTCGTTGCGGAATATTATAATCGTTTTGATCGAATTATAAATCATTGGAGAAATTCAGCTTAAAGACCAATACATTTTTCAAAGCCCGATAGAATTTTTTTTCTATCGGGCTTACGCTCCATAACACCACTATAACTATTATAAAGCTGAAAGTTTGTGTGTTTGTTGCTTTTTTAAAACCCGAATGGTGGAACGATGAGGCTTGGTTCACGAACGGCATAATATTTAAACGCCACTGTCGTTCCAAACTGTTATGCCACCCGTGAAATCAGTATCCCATAATAGGGTTGCCAGAGGAAAAGTCTTGAGCGTCGGAATTCAAGTAACAACAACATTCCACAACAATTTTCACACAACACACACTAACATTTTACATTTTTTTAGACAATTTTCTACTTTCACGTGGATGAAGCCGCTTCCAGCAATCATTAGAAATAAAAGTAGTAAATTAAACAATTAAGAAATTTAACATGTAAGAAGTTAAATTGAAGATTAAACTCGATCAGACGGACAGGTGTGTACTAGAAAACGAAAGATGTCAAATTGCGGAGTGAACCTTGGACGTCTGCCAGAAGACTGCGAGTAAAGAATTATACGTATTTTATTTATTCAAATTAAACGTTGATTTTTCAGCAAGCAATTTCTGTTGTCGATCAATGCACTGACTGACAGTGCCTTCAAAATATTGAGATAAGTGTGATTGATTTGTGATAAACAGCTTTGAATGTCAGTGTTCAGACTTCAGACATATGTACGAGTATATGAAGATACTACAAAAGTGAGAGCAGTGGTGGCCTAGTGGAAATGGCTCCGACTTATGAGTCGCAGGTTTTCCAACCACTGAAGGCGTACGCTTGCGGAGGGCGAGCAATGGGAAGCTCGCCGTACAGCCGTCTGGTAACCGTCCGGATTAAGTCCAAGTCTTCAAGGACGCGTAGTGTTCCATGCATGCGTAGTGTTCAAAGAGCTCAGCAAACTGTAGGGACCAAGCAGGGTCAAAACCTATTGGGACCACGGGTTGTACGAAAGAGAAACCCGAGGTCCTGGAACGAAGGCAAAAAAGAAACAGGAGTGGGTTTTAATCAGTAAAAGTATGACATGGTCGTCTTGGAACCAAAAATTCGATGATATGTGTTATCTACCAACCTGCACGGGGCCTGCGTGGTAGAGTACGTCTATTTACTTAACACTTTTCATGCGGGCAAAGATACGGTCAAAAGCGAATGCGGAACAAAGATTACCAGTCACAAAGGTTTATATTTATTTTTATGTCTTAACAGTTTATGGTGCACTTCTGTAAAAGTATGCAAAACTATTAAACTATTGTAGGTGTTGCATTGAGGTTTGCAAAAAAAAATATATATGTTTTGTATGCATAACTTATTTTACTTCTTTAATTATTTTTTATCTCGGTGTACAATAAAGTTAATCTAAGACAAAAAAAGGTAATTTGATATTCTTTTAAAAAAAATCTTATTCTATTCTTTATTTATTACTAGTTTTTGTTAGCAGCATCGCCATTGTGAACATTAGAAATATGTCATTTAGTGGTGAAGTAGGATTGTATCGATACGAGGTACAGACAGCAGTCATCGACGGATTATCTTTCTAGCCTAGTAAAAAAAAAACGAAGGAAGAAGTAGAATTGTAAAAGTACCTATTTTTTATTTGTAGCGTAATAGTACACTATGTAGTTGAAAGTAAAATGGCAGTACGGTTAAGACTTACATCTCTGAACTGTGCTATGCCAGCCTCCCCCAGCTCGTACATGGAGACGTAGGCCGCCTCGGGCTTCACGAACAGCTGGCACAGCACCATCTCCTCGCTCCTGAACATGGCACCCATGCTGACTGATTATGTATAGAATGCTGCTATAGCTAAGACTTACATCTCTGAACTGTGCTATGCCAGCCTCCCCCAGCTCGTACATGGAGACGTAGGCCGCCTCGGGCTGCACGAACAGCTGGCACAGCACCATCTCCTCGCTCCTGAACATGGCACCCATGCTGACTGGTTATCTATAGAATGCTGCTATAGCTAAGACTTACATCTCTGAACTGTGCTATGCCAGCCTCCCCCAGCTCGTACATGGAGACGTAGGCCGCTTCGGGCTGCACGAACAGCTGGCACAGCACCATCTCCTCGCTCCTGAACATGGCACCCATGCTGACTGGTTATCTATAGAATGCTGCTATAGCTAAGACTTACATCTCTGAACTGTGCTATGCCAGCCTCCCCCAGCTCGTACATGGAGACGTAGGCCGCTTCGGGCTGCACGAACAGCTGGCACAGCACCATCTCCTCGCTCCTGAACATGGCACCCATGCTGACTGGTTATCTGTGGGACAATGAAACAGAACAGTTAGTTTGGTAGAAGAAAGTAGTAGAAGCTATACGAGTATGTGAGTTAGTCTTATTCTGTAGTTTGGTATCTCGTTCTCGCGAGGAAATTAAAAGTAGTCTTATCATCAGTGAAAGCTCTTCAAAATGATTCTAGTCGTATTAGAGATTAATTCCGAACAAACAGACAGATGGAGAGATTGATAAAAATAAAAAATAAATGTTTTATTTAGTTATCGAATATACTTTCAAATGCACGTGGTAAAAAAATAATATTTTGACATTAATTCATGAATCCCCGACCAGTCTCATAGGACCGCGCTGTTATTGTCTTACTATTGTGTCTCGTTTCGCTGGTATTGATAGGTTAAAATTAGACACTTCAATTTTATTTTTAAGTATAGATATATATATAGATTCGGTTGTACGTGGCGCATTGTCGTGTTACAACATTATTGTAAGCGACCAGCCACATAGTTACCAATCCACTAACTAATAAAAACATGTCCAATTTGCGTAATAACCACTATTACAACGACGGCCATCAGTGCCCCTCTTGACCTAGCAACGTATCATCACTTCCCGCCTGTTTCATTGCCTCTAATATGACCAACAACACTGGAACCTTACCTCCATATTCTTATACTTTATAGAGGGATCAGTTTTGGATAGTCGGCTTATGTGCCAGGATCTTGATCTGACGGATGCAGGATACTGTAATCATACATTTATACGAAGACCTGTGTCTGGGCTGGCTTTGGCGGAGTTTGATTTATTAACACCTTCTTGAAAGAAGTACATGAGAAAACTTATCGTAGGTACAAGGTAAGGTAGGCTCTTGTGATAACATTACCCAAAGAGTATACAATACGTTCTTTGGCACAAAATAAATATTATCATCGTTATCATCATTTTAGCCGAACGACGTTTACTGTTGGACATAGATTCGACGAACTGCGTACTTGACGAATTACCAACTTGACCAATGTCGTGCAACCCGTTTTCCCAAAGTGTCGCCACAACGATCAGTTTCATTCTTCGGATTTTATGATACTAATAGGTACTGGTTATTGTTTATCAGTCATCTGAATTTCATCCTTATAATTCTTTCTGCTGGTTTATTAATCATCCAAAGGGTATGTGCACCCGGCATAAAAAGTATCCTCTGCGCTATTCCAATTCATAGTCCAACCTTGAACCAAATTTAGTCAAAATCCGTTCAGACGTTTGGTCATGAAGATTTAACAAATACATTATCTTTCGGATTTTTATTATTAGGGCCTGTTTTACCACCTATGCTTTAGTTTCGAGTATCTTACTTGGCAGATAATTTCATACAAAATCTGTCACATTTTTGAATTTATTCAGTGAGTAGTGCCTACGCAGACATTGTGAAACAGGCCCTTAGTGTGATTAAACCAACTTATATTATGTGATTAGAAAACATTTCTACTCTTTATTTACCCATATAGACTTTCAGGTTTATGTTCAGGTTTAATTCATTGTGTACATCCATGTCTTCTACTACTTGTGTGGAGGTCAAATAGCAGGCATTCCGTTTTGAATATTGATGGTAATCGCTTGATTGGCACATAAGGGTTGGACGATCCAAGGTCAAGCTTTTGTAAACAAGCCTTTTAAATTCAATTACAGTAGTTTCTTTTGCATAAAGAAATGAGTTTTCAATCTTTCAGTAGTTGATTTAAATGACGCTTCGATTAGCCGTTTTCACATTAGACAACTACGATAACGATTGATACTGTCCACGGACGCGTAGCTTCATAGACGCGTATTTGTCTTTATACGCTTAATGTATGCCTGCGTGAAGATAGAACTACAATATGCACCTTGAGCCACGAACGCCGATCTGGAATCGTCGCTCTCCTTACGTTTTATATGGCAACTAAACTTTTAGAGCTACATTAGATCCACGCCACGCGACGTTGTTCAACGTACAAAGCAGGTGTAGCCCACGTGTGCATCGGTCTAATGTATTTCCCGCTTGAAACTTACATACAAAACTATGAAACTCTGTCGCCGAAGCAGTAACGACAAAAATGACGGCACGGCATTGACGTTTCGTAGTAGACCTTAGTCGTAAGCACCAGCAAATAACATCTTTCTTTAGAGAATGAATGAAACTACCAGCCCAATGACATCGTGTCGTTATCGTTATTTATTTGTTAGTCTTTTATGAGAACGACCAATGGTGACTGTTGTTACTTTCATAAGTTGGTTGTTTTAATTAGTCGCAAATTGATTCCTAGTGGATTATAGTGACGTAAAACTGATGTCGTTTTGTATCTCAATGTCTTTACAATTGGAAAAGCGTGAACTCATTAAAATAGAAATTAACTGCAGACTAGCTTCTGCCAGATGTTTCGCCCGCATGAAAGTAAAAAATAAGAAGTCTATGTTACTCAGTGAATATGTAGCTTTTTACTGGCAAAGGAATTTTTGAAATCGGTCAAGCAGTGTTTGAGTTGAATCGTAACATACAAACAAAAAGTCTCTTTATTTTATTAGTTTAGACTACCTTCCTAAACAAATTTTACCGAGAAGGCATAGTTGATACGTTTGCTGCTAAATACAACAAAGTCTTTAGAATGTGTTACATCCGCATTCAAAACTTTTTAGCTTAGCTTATTTACTTAGTTGGTGGTGCCCTGAAATCGCGCGACGGGGTCGCGGCAGACCAAGAAGGAGATGGCGGGACGACTTAGATGTCTTCCTTGAAAATTGGCAGGAAGTGGCTCAAAGCCGGGAACGATGGAAGGAATGGAGGGAGGCCTTTGCCCAGCAGTGGGACAGCATAGGCTAGATATAATAATATAATAATAATATTTACTTAGATTAATTAAATAACAGTCATTGTCCTAAAGTTTATTAATGTAAACGTACTAGTAATTATACGTGAGTGGACTTAATACCTCCCTATCTTTGGAGTTTCCTGACCGTAAGTAGGTAAGCCTTAAGCAGGTAGAGAAACCAACCACTCAAAGGTTTCCTTACTAAATAGATACTTAGTTGATTCGTAATGACGTTAAATAGTAAACACATACCTACCTTGGTACTTTATAAGAATTAAGTTAATTTATTAAGTAGATAACCTTTTTGTTACGGGCCTAGCGTCCGTTGAGTTTCATAAAATAGTGACTTTCTTATGCCTACTTCTCAGTAAGGGCTTGATCAATAGTTATATTATAAACTCATAAACAACATTTGAAGCTTATGATTTTAGTGTATGTCTAATAGTTTTGCCAAAAAAAAATAGCGAGGAGGAGCTCGTGGCTAAATAATAACAGCCGCACAGGTCGATCTTCAAGGTTAAGCCACGCTTGCCTAGGTTGGTCTGTGGATGGGTGACCATCTTAACATAACGAGTTTCCTCCGTGCCTCGGAAAGCACGTTAAGCCGTTGGTCCCGGCTGTCATTTGGAGATCTTTGGCAGTCGTTACGGATAGTCAGAAGCCAGTAAATCTGACTCCAGTCTTGCCATGAAGTACCGAGTTACCCCAGTTAATGGGTTGTGGAGGTCTGGTAGGCAGCCGCTCCTCGTAAAATACTGGTATTCAGCTAAATCCGGCTTAACTGGAAGCCGACCCCAATATAGTTGGGAAAAGGCTAGGGAGATGATGAGGCAGATGATGATGATATTTGTTTTCCCTACTCCTATCAAACGAGTTTTGAACTTTAGAAATATATATATTTACACAAAAAAATACTACTTAAGTCTTCTTCAGACGAGACGTCATAGAATATTTATATGCGTCAATATTGCGTAAAAAAATGCATCTAAAGGTCAGTAGGAGTCTATCCGGGCGCTCTCCCTGACTTTTATTTTAAGGTGAAAGCTCATCTAATGACATCGACTACTCTAGGCCACAATGTTTTACTGACTAAAACCACACTTATGTCCATTCATTTTGTGTTTTAGGATCACGAGTCCTCTTTTCAGAATTCGACTCATGGGCCCAGAACGGCCCTACTGGGGCCGTTACGGTTTAAAAATCCAACTGTTTCTTTGCTTACTTCTGTGTTCTGGGGACATAATGACTCTGGCAAAATCGGTAGAGCTGATAGGACACAGGTTAACACGTTACACACGAAAACAGACCTAGTAAAATTATAAAAATAAGAGCTATAAATAAAAGCACCTTATCGACATATAATTAGGGTAGGTATAGAATATTCTAGACGTAGTCTGAACGCTGAAGGTCGAAGCCAGTGGTATTAACTACCGTCGTTTAGGAGCCATTAATCTTTGAACTATGAGAGCTAAACTATTAAAACGAAAAGTTGATACGTCATTATTTATTGAATACTATTGTAGTTTAGTTGTTAGTGCTATTGATAGACTCTTTATGCCTAAAGCAGTAAGGTAAATGATACCCAATTTACCTTTCTCTATTATTGACTACCTTCTGCCGGTGGTTTCGCCCACATGACTTTAGAAGATATACATATATATACCTAGATACAGTCAGTGCTTCTTATTGTGTGACCTATATTTGTTTCTTTATATTTCTAAGATGGGCCAGGTACCTACCATTAGGCTTCAGGGATTTTTTCTACTCAAGATTTTTTTTAAATCAGTCTTATAAGTTTTTGAGTTCAGCAATGAAGATTATTCGGATGTGAACCAAGGTTACCGATATAACCCGAAAAATCGCCAAACTTAAGTGGCAGTGGGTAGAGCACATTACTCGTAGATGGTCGATGGGGACGAACGGTTCTGGAGTAACGACCACATACCGGAAGACGTAGGGTTGGATGGCCTTCCAAAATGTAGAGGGATAACCTGGGGAGGGTCGTGGGAATCCGATGGATCCGTGACGCACATGAATTTTCGTTATGACGACATTTGGAGGTCTATGTCAGACAGTGGACGTCTTTCAGATGAAATGTTGATGATAAGTTTGTTAGTTTATTCATTGACATCATAGTCATCATCATCTGCCTAGCCTTTTCCCAACTATATTGGGGTTGGCTTCCAGTCAAGCCGGATTCAGCTGAATACCAGTATTTTACGAGGAGCGGCTGCCTACCAGACCTCCACAACCCATTAACAAGGGTAACACGGTACTTCATGGCAAGACTGGAGTCAGATTTACTGGCTTCTGACCATCCGTAACGACTGCCAAAGATCTCCAAATGACAGCCGGGACCAACGGCTTTACGTGCTTTCCGAGGCACGGAGGAAACTCGTTATGTTAAGATGGTCACCCATCCACAGCCCAACCTAGGCAAGCGTTGCTTAACCTTGAAGATCGACCTGTGCAGCTGTTATTATCTAGCCACGAGCTCCTCCCCTGACATCATAGTGTATTCATAAAAATAACTAGGTTCTTAAAATTAATTCTTCAATCTTCATTTATATATGGCAAAAAAACCTGTGTGAGGCCAAAATTGAATGGGAGTGGGTAGAAAATATTTAAAAAAATAGCGCTGCGCTGGTATTCTGAAGTGGCCTTTGATATTGCAGACACTCACCGTCTATCACGAATACATAAATCTTCATGACTAGGTATTGTAATCACTCAGCAACCGGCAAGAACTGGCAAAATCTGTCTTATGTAGAAGCCATACGCGATGCAAAGCTAATGAACATGAAATCTTATTTGTAAACAAGGTAAGTAGATTTCAAGATTTTCTGATTGCTATCAGCTTGTTGGTAAACAATGATTTGTTGGGTTAGGTACACTGTCATCAATGTCAGCACCTTCTTTTCTCTTCTTTGTAGCCCTTGTCCTATGAAACTTGATTCAGTTCAGCATATTTACGTTGAATATGTGTCTATATCGAATGATAAGATGAAGAGGAAATATTTATAATTCTGGTTTGTTATTAACGTTTGAATCCCCAACCGGTCCTATGAGACCGCGCTGTTATTGTTTTACTATTGTGTCTCGTTTCGCGGGTATCTGAGTAATTAATAAACTCAAATAATTGGACCGAATTAAAAAAAAACAGTCGAACGCTACTTTATCTCTCAGTGACACCCAACATACATCGTTTAAATGTGTCCTGAAAGCAGTATATTTAGAATCGGATATTGTATCGTTTTCAGCTATTTTTAAAATAGGTATTTAAAATATTGATGATGAACCAGTAGTTTCAGTTAAGTTTAACGCGTTTAAACAAACTTTTCAGCTTGTGTAGATATTATTCCTCACAAAGCTCACAAAATCGAGTAATATTTTTTGGTATTTTATTTTTAGGATACCATTTTTTCGTAAACAAATTAATGTCTGTTTAATTCCTGGAATACCAACCAATAACAAAAGGAGGTTCTCATTAGCGAAGTCCTGATCCCCAATTGACTCCTATCACTTGTCGACAATATGACGTTAGTTTTTTATTGCGTTCCCAGATGATCCATCAAATTAAATGGTCTTAGACAAAGACAATTGAAGCTAATTATTAAACTAGTGGCGATAATTTTCTCACATACATATATGTCTTATTTAGTTCTTTTGCACAGTAATTAATTAATGCTAGGATTATCAACATTATTTCGGCCAAAAGACGTTAACTGTTGGATACAAGCTTCCCCCAATTATCACCACAATGACCTGTTCGTTGAATGTGTCTATCATCTATTGGATTGCCGACTCTCAACAGGTTATCGGTTCACTTAGTGAGAAATCTACCATTGCAGCGTCTTTCATAACCTTTCAGGTCCCTTCAACCATCTGCCCTCTGATTAAAATGTCCCGTGTCACTTAAGGAATCTTTGAGTCATGTTGCCTTGTACGACCTTAATTTTCCTGCGGATATTTTCATTATTGACTCGATTAAGCAAGGAATCTTCGACCATAGCTCTTTTCATTGCCCTTTGGGGTGATTTGAGCCTTCTAATGAGGCCCATTGCGAGCGACCACGTTACAGAGCCGCATGTCATCGCTAGCAAAACGCACTGGTCATAGATTTGCTAGTATATTATAGAATGCTAAAAAAATTATAATGAGAAGACTGTTCTAATATGTTTTCTCCCCAAAATCATAATATGCTGATTAAAAACCTAGTCTAGGAGTATATATATACAGATTGACGATAAAGAAATCTCTATCTATCTTAAAACCTAAGGAAACTATACATACTTTAAAACATCTTTGTGGCTTTCGTTGCCAAACTCGCGCATACCCAAAGCATGATCTAACAGAAAATTTCGGGGAATTTTTACCTACATTGCACGACGGATTCATTCAGTCTAATATTATGCAGAAAATGGATGGTTTGAGAGTAGGGGAGAGGTGGCATGAAAGGGACGCGTATTGAAAGGGACAAGACGAATATCTTGTAAAATAAGAAACTTCTCGAAACGAGAATATTTCTGTTCTGTGGCAATCCCGAAGCCCAACCATTCGTACCTAATGTCCCACTCCTATCATTTCAAACATGGCGACGGCGAGCAAGTGTTCGTAATCGTACACAAAAGTAAATTTTTCGTTATTCTTTGGAAGTGTTTTGTAAAATGTTGTAATTAGATAAGTATTGTTTTATCAGTGTTTTTATCGACTTAGTTATCGACAAATACGAGAACAAAAGTTCAGAAAACTTTTATTAATTGGTAGTAGGTTTTAAAGTCATTTTTATAATTTTTGGGTCATATTTATGAAAGGGACACGAAAAATGGTTATGAATGGGACGTCCCTTTCATAACTGTCCCATTCATAAACAGTACTTTAATTAGCTAATTAGTACACAATCTCTGTAACTCCTAGAATCTGGCTAACGAATGACTAGTTTTAAGCTTTTCTTATCTCCATGTTTTGCAATAAAAAGTATTCTATGTTATTTGTCTATCTATTTTGTTGATTTTATAGTAATATTTTTATTATTATTTTTGCAGTATAAATATACCCAGAACACTTGTAGAAATACACAAAATAGAAGAAGTTGTGAATGAAACTGTATATAAGCATTATTATTGTCTTAGTCTCTCTTATATATCTTAGTTGATGATTAAATGTAACCAAGAAACCAAATAAGTTAAGATAATTGAGTAAAATTCGTATGAAAAATATAAACAATTGAGTTGTTTAAAAAAAATAAATTAAGTATAAAACGGTCAATTACTGTTTAATTTCAGTTTCAGTGTTTTCTCTAAAAATTTTTAGTGAAAATTATTGTTTATTTTATTTTTTGCTAGTTGCATTACTAGTCATAATTTTACGATTAGCACCTAAGTGGATTTATGTTAGAATACCCAGATAACCAAACTTTAAGATTGTTGTTTGTTTGTAACTTAAAAAACTAGATTTTTAAACATTACCAAACTAGTTTTTGTTAATTGTAAAATGATTTCATAGGGATATTATGTACTGTCCCTTTCATAAATGAATCCGTCCCTTTCAATACAGGTCATTTATGAAAGGGACAAAATCCACATTTTTTTTAATCGTTAATATGAGTACCTAAGAATAAGGATATATTCATTATTTACTTTTATTTCATTAGAAGATGAATGTAGGTTTCTCATTCAGGTTCAACCTATTTAAAATATTATATGGAGCGTTCACTAGAGCCACTAGAACAAAAATGTCCCTTTCATGCCACCTCTCCCCTACTCAGACATAAACGGAAAGTATAAGACCTCCCTTTCGTCTCATCCAGAGTGTGAGAGTAATTTGATGATTTCCTATCAAACAAGAAGGGTATAAACCCTTCTTGTCATCTGTAATCGTAATCTATACTAATATTATAAAGAGGTAAAATTTGTAAGTTTGTAAGTTTGTAAGTTTGTATGTTTGTAAGTTTGTATGTAGGGGGTAATCTCTGGAACTACTGGTCCGATTTGAAAAATTCTTTCAGTGTTAGATAGCCCATTTATCGAGGAATGCTATAGGCTATATACTATCACGCTACGACCCACGGGAGCGGAGCAGTAACGAAAAATGCGGGTGAAACCGCAGGGAACAGCTAGTGTATATATAATAACGTATCATCTGTAATGAATACACTAATATGATCAAGGCGAAAGATGGTATGTGTACGAGTGTGTTGTTGTTGTTGTTGTTTGTATTTTCTACACACTCAAATCGCTTACGGATGTGGACGAAACTTGGCACACGGATAGAACATATCCAGAGATAGCACATAACATAGATACACACATTCTTTATCTTAGAATTAGGTTCTTTTAATTACTCAGATACCCGCAAAACGAGACACAATAGTAAAACGATAACAGGGCGGTCTCATAGGACCGGTTGGGGATTCAAACGTTAATACTAATATGCGGGCGAAGCTGTTGGCCGAAGATAGGTATATTCTGTGGTGGAGTTTATCACACATTGGTATAGTATTTCAACGTGCATCTAGATTCTAGTTCTGCTCGTTACCGACTAGACTGCATCCCACGCACTTGGAAGCCGCCTGCCGACGCGCGACGCTCAGACAGACAGAATGCAGTGGCCTTGCGACAATTTTATTATAATAGCTCGCCGAGTCCAATGTACTTCTCAGAAATGTGACTTTTACTGAATTGTCACGTTTTTATACTAAAGTCTGTCTGTTTTTCTGAAATAGAGAGTGGACTCTTCCGCAAAAGAACTTAAAGCTCAAAGTTGTTGTAAAAATTTTGGGTGAGAAATTCAAACTCAAAGTATTTATGCAAATTTTAAAACACAAAATCTCAACTGACGGCGCCCGTTCAAGAACACGATGCGTGTATCAGCCACACTTCGAAGTCAAGGGGACTAAATGACACACGTGTAAACTTCGGCAATATTATATTTGAGTGAACGTGACTAACTCTCAACGGTAAGGGAAAACCAAGTCCTTTTGCATATTTACCTGTATTAGTAAGACTACGTTCACTGTAGATTGGTTTTCTTTCTAGCACTTTTTGCATATGGTGGTTGTATTGCTCCGAACTCTGTCAGAGTTCGAGACAATGCAACCACACAGCTCAGCACTTTTGTTTTCGTGCATTTTTATAAATTCTGACCAAACCCATTCAAACTATCTTTTAGATTAAATTAACTTAACATTAAAATTAACAACATTTATAAATTCTTAAATCTAATTATCTAAACCAGTAATTAAACTCGTATCATTTAACCAGACTATCGAACCAAACCCACGAGAGCCACGTACGCCGATTTGGGCGTGTTGGTTTCCATACATTTTATACGACATCTAGACTTGTCGAGCTACATTAGACCCACGACACGCGACACGGTTCTACGTACAACACAGGCGTCGCCCACGTGTGTGTTGGTCTAATGTAATGTGTAAAATTATTGAAACCGAAATCTGACAAATATCCACCAATCCAATTGACCAGACAAATACTAAAGTACAGACAGACTTCCATCTTTTGTCACTCAAAATAACAATGTATGTCAGATTACATTCAGAACCCATCCTTGACTTATTCTTTGAATTATCCAATGACTTCTTCTCCAGCCCTAGGAGGGCGTAACAGACTTTTGATGACTAAACCCCCTTCCTATGTTGCTTCTTCGCCTTGTGTTCCAGGATCCTGTGTTTTCCTTTTAGAAGCGAACCCATGAGCCCTTAAAGCTTCAGCCTTGTTGGACCCCTACGGAGCCCATCTACCCTTGACATGCGGCTTCGCTACAAAACTAGTACAATTTACAAGGCGAGGGTAGATTTAAAATGTTAATTAAACGTGTCTACATACAGCGGCCTTGAAATTAAAATATTTATATTTAGAGACTTTAGAACTGATGCTGAAATAATTCAAGTACTTTAAATGTGTTGTAGAATATTTAGAGCAATACGTGGTTTCAAGTGGTGCTTTGGCATCAATTCTAATGCTTGCTGGATCATGCGTACGTGTAATCAACGGATAGAATTGATTGGAGCCGCTAAATGAGGAATACGAATAATATTCGGGTACATTCTGAAAGAAAATACGATGAATTGATGGTATAAGTTAACTTCGGGTCGTTGTAACAAGTTGACAACAAGCAGTACCATTTCTATGTACGATGTAAGGTTACTATGTAAGATTTATTCAAGATTTAATTGGTACCTTCTCGAATAATAAAGAAAGAGAAATAAGCTGTCCAAATAGGGTACCCTATGTACCCACTAGGTCAATCAGTGCTATTATGAGTGCTCATGCTCAGCATATGCATCAAAACGAACTAGAAGGGACATATCTTTTCTTGCTCAGCATGTACAACCACTTAAACGAAACCAATGATAAAGATGTCCTGGTGATTTTATACTGGTTGGATAAAATTTTAGTGGAATCGACAAGAAAGAAAAAGTACCAGGGTCGCATATAACCGCGAAAATGGTAAATTCTTGTGGAGAAATCCTTTTAAATGAAAGAAGGCCTATACCTAGTATTCGATGACAGCCTAGCGTCAGCGAACGGCATTGCTATGGCTGGCTGGACTGGACTGGTAAGCAATACAATTTGGAATGAATAACTATTGCCGTAGATACGCTAAGAAGAAAGGTGATGATCAAGTTTACAAAAGTTTTATTGGTACTTGAAATGATCGCAAGCTTACCAGATTATTTACCGGGAACTTGATTTCACTACGCACAAGACTATTGTTTTAAAAAGTGTATATTATCTGTGTTTGTGTTTATGTGTGTTAAGTATGCATCATATGTATCTACGTGTGTCAAATAAACAAGTTTTCCTTCTTTCTTTCTATTTAATTACTCAATGGGTATTCCGTCTGGAGTGTTTGCATTGTTGATCAAAGGTGAGTGCTCTCCAGTTATCTAAGTTTGAGTAATTATTGTATTACAATGCGTAGAGCCACTGATATCACAAATATGACTAAGCTAAATATGTTTGTATATTGGTTGTCTATAATCAAGATAAGTACACGGTATTGCAATAGAAGGTAGACAATACTATGACGTGATAATGTGATGTTATGCAGAAAACATGTGAGGAATGAGAAGACTTCAAGTGCTTTCTTGTCAGGAGTGGCTGGAGCGGCAGCACGGCATCCTCATCTTTCGCATGACGCATATGGTATGTTCGGGACCGGATATGGTCAGTTTGAGATCCGATATGGTATATTTGGGACCGGATATGGTTAGTTTGAGATCGAATATGGTAAGTTTGGGACCAGACATGGTAAGTTCAGGAAGCTCCTGACCCCCGAATTCGTGCGTTAGTTAGAACCGCGGGAATTTTCTCAAAAGGAAAACTGTAGTCTTAGAATATAAAGGGAACTGAACAACTGAAGTACACATGTGTGGTTTTATTTAGTAAGATTTGACACGACCTCCCGCTTCGCCCAGAGCGGGAAATGCTACTTAAAAAAGAAGTGCTTACTTGTGAGATGGACGGAGTATAGGATGTGCTTTGTGACGCAGCATATGGAATTTCTGTTAAAGAACTTAAATGACATTTTCCTGCCCCTTGTTTTACAGCAAAAGGATTTAGCGATTCAAACGCAAACAAACAACGACTGTTTATAGATAGCCCTCAAAGCAATCACTAAAGCTTCTCCCAACCGTAGCGTTTGCATCAAGGAATTAATGGTCCAGTAAAAACTACGGATCGTTGCCGTGCGAACTGGACTGTACTCGTACGAGTTTGTACGATTGTACGTATTTGGAATCCGAAGCACTCACGTGTGAGATTGTAGGCAAATGTTTGTACGGAAATAGTACCTACGTCTTGTACGATATGTTACGTAGCCTTAGGGCGCTTGTACACGCTAAGGAACGTTACAGTGTCTGCGGCGGATAGGATTCATATATCATGTATATGTATACGATAAGAATTTTGTCAGATCTAGGGATGAAAATGTATCCTGACACCCTCTTACCTACCCCGCCCCCCTACCGCACCATAGCAGCTTCACTGTCATGTCTAGTGCAGATAAGATTTTCTTCTTGGTCAGTGGCAATGTGTCAAAGCAGTTTCAACACTTTCAACGCAGTTCGTGTGTAGAAACGACACGAATTCTTGCACAGGCCCGGCGAGTTTTCTTTACGTTTACAAGCGGCCTTAGCCCTCTTGTACACGAGACGGTTTTTGCGCGAGTAAAACATACCGTGCACAAGCGACCATACACTGCGGAACAACACTGATGACACACATCGGCGGCGCCGTTTTGTAGCGTCGCCGTTTGTGTCTACAAGCTCTCTCAGTGATCCATATAACACTGCGCGCCGTGCTTACGTACGGAGAATTCCGTCCGGAGAAAACCGTGTCGTGTACAAGCGGCCTTACGATTGGTTACGATCTTACGTTCTATTGAATCGGATGTAGAGATTATTTTTATACTCCGTATGTAGATTATGTGGTTACTCAAAAATAGATTTACAATCTCTTCCGTTTTCTGTTTGATGTAACAATTTAGTAGCAACAGAGCTTCCAGTGAATTAGGTCGTTAATTTGGGTCACAGGTGTGATATTAATTATTTGTATCGTCTACCGTTAACTGGGTGTTTGTACGTGAAAGATTTATACACGTAAACGCACCCACGATTTAGACGAAAACCTAGTGTATAACAGAGCTTTGTAATAAACAGGAAAAAAAGTTGCGCCAGAAGCAAAGATCTGTATTGAAAGAAAGTAAACTGAGAATAATGTGAGGTTACCGTGTGTTTAATTTTTTCTGACTACGAAACGCAAGCTATTGAATTTTTTGTAGTTAGGATAATCATCTTCTTCCTGCTCTAGTCCCATATTACTTAGGGCCGTTTTATTTCATACACTCCTTAGACAATGTATCTGTTTTTTCTTTGGCCTCCTTTTCTCTCTTTATCTACATGTAAACTCAGAACTCTTTGAGTTGCGAGAACATGCGTTTCTTCCCTCCTCTTCACATAATCATACCAAGACAAACGATTTACTTTCTGTTTAACTTAACTTTTCTGTCACTGGCGCCACTTTCAAACGTACTCTAACATACTCCTTCCTCACTTTAGGGTCATGCAATAGAAAATGTTATATTAATCAAGGGTCGAGCAGGCATGCGATGACCTGAGGCCGGGTGATTGACACTAGTTAAGTGAATAGGCGACATAACTCGATTAATTAACATGTCGAGTAGCAAAAGGTCTTGCCTTTTGCCGATGGGCCGAATAAAAAAACTATCGTTTGAAAACTACTTCTAAGGATATAGTTTTTAAAGCATGAATATGTTATTACCCAATTTTTTTTCGCTAGCCGTAGTCCGCTCTATCTCTGTAGGTAGAGCGTACTTATTTTTATTGGTGTTTCGGTACGTCGGTTATTACGGTACTTGAATATATTTGCAGCTTTATATGTTAATAAAACACTTGACTATCATTAATTTAAATATAATTTTATATACACTAAATAATCTGTTAAAACTTACTAAAAGTAATCAAAGTATGTCGTCTAAAAATTCCTCCGCATCGCTGTCGACTGGTAATGTACCCAAAAGGCTGACAGCATTGCCACGTTGTATGGCAATGCTTATTCACTGACCAAAATAAAACCCAGCCCTTCGGTCACACGAAGTGTAGACAACGTGTTCGGAGAGTCTTTAAACAAATTATGGGCACAATAACGGACCCCACGATTCGGAAGTTTCAATCCCAAACGACTCGAAAATTGACAGACCTTGTTGGTAGTTACCAACAAGGTCATCATATAATTTAAATTGTCACTTACGGGATATCTTCCGTGATTTATATTTTTTTTGTTTTTGTGTGTTTGTTTTGAGTAGTTTATTTTGTTTGTTGTTTTGAGTAAGTGACAATTTAAATTATGAAACAAACCGTGATTTCATCCAAGGAAATAAAGACATAGCGTCCATCTTTTGCCATCGTTTCAAACCTGGCCAGAGTGGGCTATTGAGAAAGAATGATACATATTCCGGAAGTATGAATCCTGACCTGAAATCCCTATGAATCTGTGACGTGTACGCGGGCGAAGACATAAAAATAACATACAAACAAAACAATCAATTCATGAACCAGACAAACTAGGTATGAATATCGATGATCATGAACAATAATGTATTAGAAGCAATTTGTAAAGTGTCCGCCAATCAAATTTATTGTTTGACGTTTAAAGTATCGAAGACGCATCGTTAGCTATGTTGGTGATGTGCTAGAGGTATTCTTTGGACTAATTTATTATCATCACATCTGACTGGCCAGTTGGGTGTGCAGTTAGTGGACCTGACTACTACGATGTCAGTCGTGAGTTCGATGCCCACTCTTTTTTTTTAATTTGTTAAAAACTAGTGCTTGATTGCGATCCCACCTGATGGTAAGCAGCGATGCAATCGTTGATGGTGAGGCGCACTAGCTTATTAAGAGCCTATTCACTCTAGCCTTGAAGACTCCTAAATTGTAGTCGGACGGGAAAACCGCAGCAGGCAAATTGTTCCAGTCCCTCGATGTACGCGGTATAAACGACGAAGCAAAACGCTTAGTCCGGACCGTAGAGGTTTCGACAACGAAAGGGTGAATACTCGCCGTACGACGGTTTGTCCGATGGTAGAACGGGGTCCACTCTAAACAAATGTTTGGGTATTAAGCAAGATCATATTTGTTCCTTGTTTGGGTGTAATTTATCAGTAATTGTATGTATTTAGAAATATATAATTATATTCATAACTTGCCTAGTACTCATAGCACTTAGCTCTACATAGTTTCGGACTAGATGGCAAAAATGTGGAACATTATTTTATTATCTCACTAATACGTAGTTTGTACCTACAAGTGTGTTATGGAGGAGTATACAATTTTGATATGATAGTGGGGCAAACGGGTGGTTGTACTCATCAATATGAACAACTTTTACCAAACCTGAAATCACGAAAAAAAATCCGCTTCTCCATATATTTATGTTCTGAAAGTAGGTATGTTCTGCAGGTTTAGACAAATTGCTTTTCTATTAGCTTTATCGGCAAACGTTTTTAAATGTAGATATAATGACATTTATTGTTTTTTGATTGCATTCTTAGCGTGTTTGTGTGTGCGTGCGTTGATACCGATGCGCTACCAATCTTGATGCGTCAATACCTATTATTTACCTACAATAATTAAGATAACTAATAAAAGTAAAAGATAATAATAAAAATATCGGCACGTGTGGTATTAATGATAACATCTAATAAATAAAAATCTCGTGTCACAGTATTTCTTATTGAGTTTCTCCGACACGGTTGATAGATTTTTATGATTTAAAAAAAAAGTAACCTGGTCAACTAATAATTATAAATTATTATAATTATTAGCTGACCCGGTAACTTTTTTTTTAAACCTATTCAGATTATTTAGCAGAAATTCCTCTAACGAACTGCATAACAACTTCTGAACTATGTGAGTAATTAATCGAGTAAAAACACAGAGAATAGAGTAAGTGGTCAGATTAGTAAGTAGAGTATCCTCTAAAGAGCTGCATCAGAACTTCTAAACCACAATCATTAACAGCCGAACCCAATAACCGGAGATAGAAAAACAAATGAAATAACAGAAAACATGTACAATTTTTGTATTGTATCATTTGTTTGACTATCTCCAGTATGCCAAAGCTGAAGATAGATAGGTTATTGGGTTCGGCCGTAAGTCAGTTAAATTAAAATACACAGAATTCTTTTTGATTACCAGAACCACGTAATCTGAAACCTGCATCAACTGACGTCATGGACGATAAAGACAAAATGCAGTATTATTAAATTAACTTTTTTATTGAGCGCGTCAGTAGTATTGTGTCCGTCTGGGGTGACGGCGCGTGAAACTCGTGGTTTGTTTACAACGCATGCTCTTGCTGCTGCTAATAAGCGAGGAGATGTTACTTTATCGTGCTAGATTTTCCTGGCAGCATCCAATTTTAAAATCAATATTTTTTATTATTTTTGATAGGCTCACGTTTGACCATCTTGCTTGATGGTAAGCTCTGGGGCCATGGATCGGGTTCCGAAAGGGAAGCTTGGTGACCCTCAGATCGAAGGCAACGAAGGAATGGGGTGGGGTTTAGTCATTAAAAGTCTGACACGCCCTCCTGCTCCGCCCAAGAGCGGGAACCACTTGAAAAAAGACCTGATGGTAAGCTATGGTGTGGCTGACGATGGAGCACACTTGTCTAGAAGTAACTTATTCACTCCTGACTTAAAGACCCCTTTAAGTTTCTCCCTTTTATATTTTACTTAGCTCTAGATGGGCACTTAGTCACTTACAAAATGTTAAAAGCTAGTGCACGGGTCTAATTTTTTCACAGCTTAAAGGGACCGCTCTTGAGTATAATTATGGTTCTAATTTCAACTCGATACCTCCACGCATTTCTAAGATAAAGGTTCTTGACAGATGGACAGACGGTCAAAAAAGTGATCCTATAAATGTTCCGCTTTTTTTATTTTCAGGTAAGGAACCCTAAAATAAATATTGTTGGGTAATATGTTCATATCACAATACAGGTAACTAACTAGTAACTGGTCTAAAATCTATTTCACATCTATTTAAGATGTGAAATGAAATTGTAGACCGGTCAATATGTACCTAATACGTAAAACAAAGAGATAATAGAAAAGTAAATCGAATAGAAAATAATCTATGAGTCTGCGGAGTTTATACTCGTAGCGTTATAGCTATGTACAAATAATAACATTAAAGGCCTGTTTCACAATGTCCGAGTAGCCACACAGGCCCTAAGGGCCTATTTCACCATCTATGATTAAGTTTCCAGTATCTTACTTGGCAGATAATTTCATACAAATTCTGTTCCATTTTTTAATTTATTTAAAAAGTAGTAGCTACTCGGACATTGTGAAACAGGCCCTTAACCAACTAATAAATAACTTGATTACATAATAAAGTAAAAATAAGTATAAATACTGTAAAAACAATCGTATTAAAATATGTCATATACGTCTGGATTATAATCCAGAATTATTCCATGCGTATACGCGAATGTAACTTTTTTACTTGCAATTATTAAAAAAAATCAAACTAGGTATTTTCATGAAGTCTGACGTAGTAACTTGTATTAATTTTAGGAACACAGGTAAAAACATATTATATTATTGTGTTTACTTAAAATGCAATTTAAGTGGGACAGGGCACATTGCTCGCAGAAAAGATGGTCGATGGAGCCGAAAGGTTCTGGAGTGGCGACCGCGTACCGGAAGATTCAGCGTTGGTAGACCTCTCATAAAGTGGACTGTCGATCTAGTGAGGGTTGGCATATTACCTGGTCCGCTAGAATGCAGAAGGCGACATAAAATCCCAAGGAATTTTACTCTCGGGACCAAAGTATCCTATGTGCTTTTTCAGGACATGGTCTACCATGCCCATTCGTTCAGCCGTTTCAGCGTGAAGGAGTAATCAAACCTACAATTGTGTGATGTAGGTTTATGTTTTAAATGGGAATAAACCTGTCTAAGTATGTTTTGATATTGCTTATTCACATTGAGAGCATACTTGCAATTGCATTGTGCATTAAAGGAGGATCCAGTCACCTAATCACGTAAAACATTTTGGTTCTCAAACAAACAAATTGTACTGTATTTGTAAATGTTACCGGATTGGATGGTTTTTTTTTTAGTTGCAAGCTCTTAAAAATCTGACACTGTCTGTGGCTCTACCCAGACAAGGAAGAGTTATTAGATGATTTTCCCAGAATGTTTGAAGAGGATGCTATTGTTTTAGTTAGAAATGTAATCGAGTTAGTACGTAGTACCCTAACTGTGTCTGTATGCATGTTAGAGGTAGGGTAGGGGTTGGGAGGCTTGAGCAGAATGGTTCTTCTTCTTCTTCTTCCTGCCCTTATCCCATATTATTTGGGGTCGGCGCAAATATTTTTTTTTCCATTCTATCCTGTCACCCGTCATGCTATCATCAACTCCCTTTTCTTTCATATCAGTCTTTACACAATCCATCCATCTGAGTAGACTGGTTGCTAAGAGCTATATATACATATATCCAGCTTCTGCCTGAATAATCTATACTAATATTATAAAGAGGAAAGATTTGTACCTATTTTTGTATGTTTGTAATGAATAGGCTCAAAAAGTACTGGGCCGATTTAAAAAATTCTTTCACCAATAGAATGCTACATTCTTCCAATTTGACATAGGCTACATTTCATTTTGAAAAAAATTAGGGATCCTTGGTAAAATCACTAAATCTCACTAAAAAAAGTGTTTTATATCCAAATTTCCAAAACTAAATAATTGTCTACCCCGTGCGAAGCCGGGACGAGCTGCTAGTAATATATATTATTATTGATAGACATCGATAAAAAGCGAAAAGTGTCCATAGAATGTAGTATCTATTGTTCTGTTGATACTTTGTACGTGAGCACTTGTCATTGACTGCTAGTCTAACTTACTGTTTCTTATCACTTTTTAGCTGTCAGTTTTCCATATCAATTAAATACTTGGATAAGTAAAAGGCAGGGGGTGACTTGCACCCTCTATAAATGGGCTGTCAAAAATGGTTGCTAGTACAAAGTGACGTAGCAAGAAGAGAGCAATATATCCTGGGGTGTTTGAGGAGTGCAGAGTTATACCACGGCTATCTGGAATACATACGTTTACGCCTGGAAGCACACTCAATAAATGGACCCCCAAAAACGGTCGCTAACACGAAATGACGTAGCAACAAGGGTGCAATATAATATTGAGGTGCTTTCGGAGTAATGGAGAGGTATACCACGGCTATCGGAAATACATACGTTTACACCAAAATGCACACTTAATAAATGGGCCCCCAAAAACAAGTAAAATTGTTACTTACACCATGTATTGTTTTATTTGTGGTATATTTCTTGTGTCCACATTAAATGAAAATATCATTATTATATTATTATTAAAAACGGTCACTAGCACCGAAATGACGTAGCAACTAGGGGGCAATATATATGTAGGTACTGACGTGCTTGAAGAGTGGACAGATATATACACCAGAGGTATATCTCTCCCCTGGAATACATACATACGTTTATGCCTGAATGAATGGCATGACGTACAAAATCTCTGCCTCCCCCATTGTTGTATAACATTGAGATCACACTGATCTCCACGTGCCTGATAAGCATGGTGATAACAACAACCCATTGATCGCTAATTTCATTGTAGATCATGATCGTGATAATGCTTAGTACTATTTCCCAGATACTTAGCTGTGTATTTATGTAACATTTTAGATTCCTTTATTTAAATCATTCATTGTGCGTATAGCTAAGGAGAGCTGAGCTCGAACGAATTGCATGCTATTATAGGTTGCGGGTTCAAATCCAGCCTGGCACATTAATTTGTGTTATTTATTTCATCACCGCTACTCTTAAAACGGTGAAGCAAAACGTCGTGAGGAAACCTAGGCACGTCCTAGAACCAAATAGTCGAAGACATGTGTCATGTACCAACCCGCACTGGGCCCGCGTGGTGGATTACATTTCCTCTAAAGAAGAGGCCTGAGTCCCAGCAGTGGGAACATTATAAGGCTAAGGCTATGCTATCCTAAGGAATGAAATTCACAGCTGAAGTCTGTTTCCTGATAGCTACAATCTGGGGATCTTTAGGACAACAGTGAATAGGTTACTTCTAAACAAGCATGCTCTATCATCAACCGCGTCATCGATTAGGTGCGGCACTTGCTATGCTGACCATCCTGCACAACCACCTGTACTTTGCAGGATCTTAACGAGGCCAATGCCAAAGCCATACAGGTTGCCAAATACTGGGCAGAAAAAGTTTAATGAGAGCATCGATACGAAAAGAAGAAGATCGATTAGGCGAGAGTGGTCAAACGTGAGCTAATCAATAATAATAAAAACTGGGCAAATGCGAGTTAGCATCGTGAACTGAGGGTTTCGTATAAACTTTCCTATAGTATGGATGCAACTGACGCTGACAATTGTATTTTGTGCAAATATTTAAGTTCAAAGTTGACATTTTTATCACATAGGTACTCGTAGTTACATAATTATGTTTATCGATAGAGGAGGATAATGGTTATTTGTTGTTACTAAATTCACTTGCGTTCATTAATAAATGGCTCGTTACTTATTTAACTTCTGTGTATATTTTAGTGGTTTTCCTGTTAAGAACGAGTAGATAAATATAATAATGATATTATCTAAGTACACCGACATAATAATAACATTATTATAAGAGGGACCAATAGTCTTAACATAGTTCCTGGTAACCAGACTACTTAAGCCTCCGAAAACCCTATATCTTTGTTTTTCAAACTTCGCATATTACAAGCAGGGGTTATCTTTAGGTCATATCATAGCGCGTAAAGGGATAAATCGTCAGGTGTGACATGGTATATGTTTAATGTAAAGTGTCCCATATTTAAAAAAAATGCCTAAGGAGCCTGTATGAGTTTGCTACGGCCTTTTGTATGCCTTTCAGAGGTTTAGTAAACCCAGGCAAAAGACACAAAACCATACAAAATAATAATAACACAATTAATTTATATCTATCTATTAGTTCAAGAAATAGGTATAAAAAGAAAAATATGTGCATAAAATTAACAAACGTATATTATTTACAAGAAAATCTATGAATCCGTAATCAGTTTCTTTTCACTAAAAAAGATGAAACCAGTTATGACTTCGTTCTGTAATTCAGTTATAGATAGACTTCTAATCTGGCCCGTTGTTTGCCAAAACAATCGCTCGCGCATCGAAGCTACTACAAGCATTATAGTGTAGTATCTTTAGTTTGGCAGCGGTCTGCCCATACATTACTGGGAATGATCTGCTGCCATGATCTTGGGCCGGTCTGCTCTTGTTTATTATATTAACTGCATTGAATATTTAGTTGTGTGATTTGTATGATGCTCAATGTATGGGCTAGATTCTTGAAAAGGTAAATCAATGGGAAGGTACTTATTGATAAACGTAACCTTAATTACAGTGACAAATAAACGAGTTTAGAAGACTTCAATAAAATTTTGAAGACAAAATAATCGTTTGTAAGGAATAAACTCAAAAACGACTGGACCAAATTAAACATTCTTTCACCTGTCGATTGCTACTATATCACTGAGTTTACACGGGTATATTCTTTCACATATCCACAAATCGAGACACAATAGTAAAACAATAACAGCGCGGTCTCATAGGACCGGTCGGGGACTAATGAAATATTATCTTCTTTTATTACGCAGGCTAAGCCGCTTTCAGAAGCTTGTTTTTGTTAATTGTTTACTGTCTTTACAGATTTTGATAAATAATTAAGGTCTTCAAAAGGATATCCGCTAGTTTATGTGCGTGCCTATGTAGGCCTCTACGAAAAAAAAGAGGATGGGTTACCTGTCAACGCTTTACTATAGGTACCACAGGTTTTACTGCCCCGTTTCAAAAATCCACCACATTACCCAATGGATCTGTAGCTATCCTAATACACGGTTAATAACTCTCAACGTCCAATCCAGAGAAGTTTTGTTAAAAAGACTAGCTGTGTACTAATAAAAAGGTTAAAAAATTAATTGGCTGAAAATATTTCGTAAATGGAATTCAAAATCTCGTTGGGTTCTTTTGGTCGCTTGCCTTTTGTTTTTAAAAATGTCAGCTGAAAAAAACGAAAACAATGTTTTCATAAAATCTACGTTCACGTGCTTTCTCATAATTTATTGACGTTCAAACTACCTGTAAATGCCAGAAAAAGAAAATGAGGCGCGAAGCAAGTGAGTGACTAACTGGGCTATAATCGCGTTCTAACTTCCAAAGTGTGATCGTCATATCATGGTATGATAGCGGACGACGATAGTTCAAGCACTCATACAGTTTGTCACGGCCGGTCGCCCCCGGATGAAGGAATTAGCTCAGGCAGTCAGACCTAATTCCCAGGCAGACTTGCACCGAGACGTTAGGCATTGTATTTTTACATTTGGACTCCATCCAAATAGTACTCTCCGAACTTATCAAAAATTCTAATTCCCATTGATGCGAACGCATTACGTTAAACACTAACTAATAAGGCGATCTTAGTTAAAGTTATTTTTGATTAAATTCGCAATAATGTCCTATCTAAATAAATTAACACTAAACTTTCGAAAGGTCATCGAGTCTGTTTAATGTTATTGATAAAATAACAACGTTTGTAGGAATTAATTTATATATTTATTTTTTTGGGTGTAGTGATGGGACTTACCGGTGTCGATAAATCACTGAACTGTCAATAATGTCACTTTGGTTCACTTGGGGTGTAGTTTTGTGTTATATAGTGTGTTCGTATATAGTTCGGTACATCACGTGAGACGCGCGCCCGGCCGACGAGCGGTGCGCTCCGTCGTGTCGCGACTACTGCAGCGTTTGATTGTATACCTACCTTTGTAGGGCTGGGAAGTGGACGCTTTTATCGGATATCTATAATTGTTTTTTGTTGTATTTTTTTATTGAAGTAACTATTATGTGACGTTTTATGTACCTACTGTGCAATTTGTGAATGATCCTAGCTATAATAATGAGTTGATTGAATGTGTGGCATTAATCTTAAATAGTCTGAAAGTATTTATAGAATTTGAAGTAAACCAAGTAAATTATTTAGGTAGATACTACAGCATTTTAAAAAAATATTGTTAAGCGTTGACCCGTTGACCACTATCTTCTAGCCTAGAAGTAGCCTGTTCACTCTTGACTTAAATAACCCTAGGTTGTAGCTATCAGGAAACAAACTGCTGCAGGAAATTTCACTCTTTAGCTGAACGTATAATAAATCCCAAAACGTTTTGTAAGTATGAGTTGCATGTTCATATGATATCAATATGTAATATGAAAAAAGGCATTATACTGTTAAAACGCATTTTAAATCTAATGTAAGCGATCACGGTCACAGTATTATGTTGATAATAAATACATAAGGTTATCATAACATTATATTATTTAAACAGTTGTTATGACAAACAATAATAAACTAATGAATTGATCATTTATTTATTGATCGTATGTTGAATCATGTTTTCAAATTATTACAGTAATAATTACGTTTATATCAATTAATTAATTTTTTCATCCTATTTTCAAGAATGATGTGGTAGGTGCAGTGGTTGAGCGATTGGCAGCGCTGTAGCGAGTGGCAGGTTCGATTATTTATTGTACGTAACAAATATTTGTATGGCCTACAGATACCTACTTGTTTTGAGCCTGCGTGTTTGTGTCTGTGAGTTTAACTTTAAGTTTGTGAACGCACCCGCGAGACAAAAGTATTCCTAGTATGGCTTAAAGGTTTTTAAAAGAAAATAAGTAACAAAAATACACACATTATAATGAATAGGCTCTTAGTAAACCAGTGTGCCTCACCATCAACGATTACATCGCTACTTACGGTCAACTGGGATTGCAGTCAAGCACTAGTTTATAAAAATAAAATAAAAATACCATTGTGATCCGAAACTTCAGCAAGCATGTCACATCCCTACGTCCGTCAGTTCCACCGAGCAAGTGGCAACCGCGTGCCGTCAATTTAACTAATATAAAATAGGAGAATGTGCGTCCGGTGATCTCATGAAACTCATTATCATCCGTTGATGACCTATTTCAAGCCTGTTTCTGACAAAACAAAAGAATTAACGAAAAAAATGTGACGCTTTTCCTCTGAAAAGTTCCTCTAGTCGTTAAACTATAGTCTGGCTGAAAATAATTGCCATAGAATACGGTCAAGTTCAAATGTGATTTCTGTGTCTCATATTCTTCCATATTATGGTATTTTAATTTTTTTCAGATATTTCAGCTATTTTCTACACTTATTTTTTAACACATTTTAACATAATATTTGATGTTAGAAATAATGAAATAACTTTTCCCGCTCTGGACGGATCTGAAACAGATCTACATATACTGAAAAAATGCTCTGGAAGGGAAAGAACAACTGAAGGAACACGGGTGAATCCTTCATTTGGATTTTGCGTTCCTGGGTCACGGTAACTCCTTCGAACAACCCTGCAGTCAGTTATAAGATCTCTAATCTGACCTCAACATACCTTCGTAGTTGGTCACTTGCCGTTCGGTCGTCCAGTACCCGACCGAGCATGAGTCGTCGACGGCACATAGTGTTCTAAGGTGGTACCAGCAAAACCGTAGGGACCCAGCAGGATCGAAGCGTAATAACCTATCACATACCCGCGAAACGAGACACAATAGTAAAACAATAACAGCGCGGTCTCATAGGACCGGTCAGGGATTCATGAATTAAGGCCATGGGTTGTGTGAAAGAGGACCTCGGGCCCTGAAACTCAAGGTAGACAAGGAACTTAAGAGTAGGTTTTAGTCAGTAAAAGTCTGACACACCCACTCGCTCCACCTTAGCTGGAGAAGTCACTGGATGATTTTCTACAAAAAAAAAAACGTAGCTGGTCATTTGAACCTATCCAGTGTCACGAAGTTTACATAAAAACCCACGAAATATTGGTACCATTATACCCATAAATTATAATATTCGGCCAAAAAGCATAACAAGATGGTTTATCGATATGCTAATGAAGCATAATCGCGATTCGCAATCTGAATGTCAAGGTGAATGTTCGATGGGGGCGGGGATACCCCTGAAATGACCCGCGTTTCAAACTGACTTCAAAAAAGAAGGAGGGTGTTATATTCAGCTGTACATATTTGGTTTATAGGTACACGATAAATACAACACACATTAGGACATTTATTTTGTAAATAGGTTTTCAAAAAAACACTTTTACATGTAAATTTTTTCGTCAGTTTAAACTAGATGAGGTCGGTGTTTCAAAAAAAAACAAAAACTGAAAAAACGCTGTTTATTGATATTTGTTTTTTTTACATGTTTGTAAAGAACTACCGAATGTTTCACGGCGTAGTCTATGGATGGGTAGGTACTTTTGGTTTCGCTTATCAATGCTCGCTGTCAATATGATAAGTAATTTGATTATTGTTGTGGAAATGACTTGCATGATCGAGAAGTCTATTATTTGAGATACCTGAATGACTCATTGGCTGATGTAAACTTTTGCTAGAAAGTAGAAAATGATCCCAAAGGAATAACACAACACTCATAAAATAAAAAGATCTTGTGTATCATTTCAGCTAAATCCGGCTTGACTGAAAGCCGACCCCAATATAGGTGGGAAGAGGCTAGGCAGATGATGATGTATTATCCCAGGAAATAGTCAACCCGTGTGTCAAATGCGTTTAGCCGTTCAAGCGTAAAGAATTAACAAACATACACATTTTTAGGTTCAGTAGGATTTTTTATCTTTCATTGGTTTGCGCTTGTCCGCTATCTTACCTGACGGAGAGGTTGCCACATTTATGGCGGTGTCATTGGCGATTTTTAGGTCTTCCAGAGTGGAGATTTAGAGACATTTTGAGGACTCTAATATGGGGACCATCGAATGGTAAAGAGTTTCGCACTCACACAAGATATCGAAGAGATCTACGAGTATATTTCACCATTTTGTCAGGAAAATCCTTAAATTCCCTCCTAAAAATAGTCACAAAAGCTTTCAGTCATCTTTTAATATACTTAAGTTATTTAAAGAGTGTCAGTGATATCTTTAGAGCAGGTAGATGGGGTGTCCAGCGGTCATCGGTCGCGACCTTTTAACCCGAGTTGCGAGAGGTTTACTCTATACTATACCAGAGAATAGGACCACAACTGTAGAGCCAATGAAAATATTAACTTGTACTTATAAGTTTCCTCCGTGCCTCTGAAAGCACGTCAAGCCGTAGGTCCGGGCTGTTATTCAGACACAGGAAACTCGGTATGTTAAGATGGTCACCCATCCACAGACCAACCTTGGCAAGCGTTTTTTAACCTAGAAGATCGACCCGTGCGGCTATTATTATCTAGCCACGAGCTCCTCAAAAGTTTAATTTATTGTATTCTATTCAAATTCACAATAAAATACTTGGAATGTTATTGTTTTCTGCGTGATAAGTAAACGACTTGAGTAATAACACTCTATCTTATCTTATGAACTAAGTCCTAACACTTACTTAACCACAATCATAGATAACAGGTGAACGGTCTGTTGCAGAAGCTACTGCAATTATGAACACAATAGATAATAACTGTCCAATACGTCAATAAATAAAGTATATACTTACCTATATATCAGAGATATTGCTGAATACTAAGTCTAAACTTAAGGTTTGCCAACGTGGTATTGAGCGTAGTACCTAAGTCATAGGTATACTAAGGGTCAGTTCACACCGAGAAGCGAAGCGACGCGACGATGCTTGAAGAGGCCAGTGATTTCGCGCTGCGCCGCGCGTCGCCGCGAGATGCATCGCAACGTTGCGAGGCGCATAGGAAAATCGTCGGCAACACGAAGTCCCGAATGTAAAAACGTTGATAATGCATGAAGTAACGTATTCTAAATTCTTACAATGAAGTATGTATCTTTTCGTGTAGGAAATATAGTTCTATTTTGAGTCACTCTATTAAAATGTGCATGCAGCGTCGCGTTGCGTCGCGTCTCGGTGTGAGCTGACCCTAATTCGAAACCCTACATATATTGGGTTCCAAAACAAGAACGTTTTCGAATGGTGGGCCAAGATCGAGATGACAAGACCACTTTGATGTGTTGCTTAGGAATAAGTACAATAGAACGCATAAAAAAAGAACAATAGAACGCATGGAGGGTGGCTTTTGCCCCTAATTTCCTTTTTTCTCAATTAATTTTATTTGCCTCACCGCCACCGATACTGCAATTAACGTTGCTACCTACAGGGCCCAAAGAATTTGACGAGTTTACCTTCGATTCGAAAAGAAGAAGGAGATTTGCCTCACACTAAGCATTAGTATTATCGGCCTAATAATGTTCCCACTGCTGGGACTCAGGCGTCCTCTCTCTTGGAGAGGGAATGGGCCATAATCCACCCCGCGGGCCCATTGCGGATTGGTGGACGTCACATGTCTTGTAATTTTTGGTTCTACGACATGCCGGTTTCCTCACGATGTTTTCCTTCACCGTTTTGAGAGCAGTGGTGATGAAAATAAATTACACAAAGTAATGCGCCTGAGCGGGTTTGAACCGACCTACAACTTGCAAGTCGGGACAGTTAGCACTGGGCCACCACTGCTCACAACTACTCCTCACACTAAGCATTATTTATTAAATGCAGTTGGTATATAGGACTAAGGCTGCAGGATCGCTTGAAAGAATTTACCGCGGCTCTGCAATACAAAGTAATATACAGTCAGCAGAGTACCTGTTAAGTACTGACAAAAAATCTTTATTGTACACAAACATTTTAACAATAAATAAAAATAGCGATAACATAATAGCGTGATAGCGATAGCTTAATTTAACGATAAAACAAATATCTCTATTTCAAATATCTGTTATTTATTTATTGTGCAGGCCTACCAAAGTGTTATCTTTTTAATCCAAAGGTTGGCTGGTAGAGAATGCCTAAGGCTTTAAGTCCGCCTTTGTACTTTGTGTTGCATAAATAATAAAAAATTAAATGACTACGAGAATTCCTAAAGGTACACATCAAAGGCCGATGCGCTGCTTGCTGGATTTCCGAAATAAAGAATTGTCGTAGCTTTACGCCTTGTATCGTGAGTAACGGTGACGTGGGTCACGACTGTGGTCACGACACAGTGCCAAGGTAGCCTGTACCATGTTCCTCTTAGATACCTACGACAATATGAGACGAGGTCTACATGGTTGTAGACCTCGTCTTATATTGCCGAGGTCTAATTAGGTAAGAACGCAGCCCAGACGTGGCTGTATTCCGAAAGGTAAACTCGGTGTCCCTAGAACGAAGGCAACGAAGGCACGGGGGTGGGGTTTAGTCAGTAAAAGTCTGACACGCCCTCCCGCTCTGCTAAAGAGCGGGAGAAGTCATTCTGATGATTCCCCACCTGAAAAAAAACCCATCAAGTGCAAGTCGGACTCGCGCATTGAGGGTTCCGCACTAACTTACTTATAAAAATAGTTCAATTCTCGAATCGAGACTTAAAGATTTTTCAATTTTTTTTTGTCTTGTGACGTAACTACAAATTTTCAGTTTTCAGACTTTTCCCTGTATGTTTGCTATAAGACATTGTTTTATACCGAATTTCAGGATTCTAGGTTAACGGGAAGTACCCTATGAATTTTGATTCCTTAGAGATTGTCAAAATGTGCGTTTTTTGCGATATAAACGACTGTATCTTTTTTAGGGTTCCGTTGCCAAATGGCAAAAACGGAACCCTTATAGTATCGCCATGTCTGTCCGTCCGTCCGTCAGTCCGTCCGTCCGCGCTTGTTAGCACTAGAAAGCTGAAATTTGGTACCAATATGTATATCAATCATGCCGACAAAGTAGTAAAATAAAAATTGGAAAAAAATGTTTTATTAGGGTAGCCCCCTACATGTAAAATGCAAAGTGATTTTTTTTTAATTTCAACCCTAACGTGTGATATATTGTTGGATAAGTATTCAAAAACGAATAGGGGTTTATTAAAATAATTTTTTAAAATATCAATAATTTTGGAAAAATACGCTCCAAAATTAAAAAACAATGTGTGTCCCCCTCTAACTTTTGAACCATAAGTTTAGAAAATATGAAAAAAATCTGGTAAATAAAGCTTTATAAAGACTTTCTAGGAAAATTATTTTGAACTTGATGGGACGACCAGTTTTTGAAAATTTGGGGTCACTTGTCGTGACGGACGGGAAACTACGGAACCCTACACTGAGCGTGGCCCGACACGCTCTTGGCCGGTTTTTTTTAGTTAACTTACAAGTTTGATTTTTGCACAGCTTGAAGGGACCGCGGACTTAAGTATATTATGGTTTTATTTTCAACTTTATTCCTTCCTGCGTTCTTGAGATAAATGGTCTTGACAGACTGACAGACTGACGGACAACCAAGTGAGTCTTATAAGTGTTCCGTATTTTTATTTTAAGATACTGAACCCTAAAAATAAAAAGAAAAGCCTAGACGTGGCTATCATGTTGATAAACAGGTGATATACTGTGAGATGTCGCTCTATACATCTCACAGTATATCGGATCGCGAGCTATTTCCTGAGTATTCTCTTACTCTAGTTATAAAACTCCGGCCCCAAGGTCGCCAACCGCAGCCACCGGCCCGCTATCTCACTAGCGCATCCATTGTGTAGCAATCGTACAAAAATAAATACAAAATCAAAACATGGACCGTAGTCTGCGGTCACGGCAGGAATAAACCAGAGTACGATAGACGTCACGCAACTAAACCAGCATACCCTGACCTGTACTATTAAACTAAATTTCTCTTGCCACTCCCGAATGGTTCCTGTCTGGGGGAGGTAGGGAAGGTCTGGTAACAGCGGTGTCGTGAACAGAATATGGGTCGGGTCATGGATGCCAGCGGTGCTCTGTTGTGTTTTATAATTAGTTTAACTGTGACACTTTAACCGATTATTTTGAACTCGAAAGGGGGATAGCATCCTTTCATATTGTAATCAGCTGTTAAAGTGTTAAAGCTGTGAAGTTCATGAATCCCCGACAGGTCCTATGAGACCGCGCTGTTATTGTTTTACTATTGTGTCACGTTTCGCGGGTATGTGATAGGTTAAAGTGAAGTAGGGGAATTTAAAGGATCCAGTTTCTGAGTGGTAAATCTTATGTGAAATTTCTTTTACTTTTCATCCATCGAGAGGCTTAATTAATTTATATTCCTAGTTGTCCTATCTTCGGCGATGTGGATGGATGGCATCACAGACCGTAATCTTCAGTGTAGCACGGATTTAGTTTAACCAACGACGTGTCGGATTCCACTTCTGTGCCTTTTCCTATCTACTTTTCATGTCAGCAGTATCTTTTCTAGGTAATATCCTCTCTTTCTGGCAATGTGACCAAATAAACCATAGATTCTTCTTTGGCCTGAGGTGGCAGAGCATGGAGGTGTATAGGAAAGGTGGTAACGCATATTAAGTGTGGGGCTAGTGTGAAGGATACTGGCACTGTTCTATAAATTAGATTAAAACAGTTTCAAATTGTATAAATAGGATGCGCACTGCAATACTTACTTCTTATAATTATGTCACTGATGTACGGACGACAAAAATTACGCATGCTGAGTTAGTAAAATATTCCTTGAGGAGCTCGTGGCAAGATAATAACAGCCGCACAGGTCGATCTTCAAGGTTTAGCAACGCTTGCCAAGGTTGGTCTGTTGATGGGTGACCATCTTAACATACCGAGTTTCCTCCGTGCCTCGGAAAGCACGTTAAGCCGTAGGTCCCGGCCGTCATTGTAGATCTTTGGCAGTCGTTACGGATAGTCAGAAGCAAGTAAATCTGACTCCAATCTTGCCATGAAGTACCATGTTACCCCAGTTAATGAGTTGTGGAGATCTGGTAGGCAGCCGCTCCTCGTAAAATACTGGTATTCAGCTAAATCCGGCTTGACTGGAAGCCGACCCCGATACAGTTGGGAAAAGGCCAGGTAGATGATGAGTTAGTAAAATATTCCTGTACAGGCACAGCTAGTGTCAAAACACGAATCGAGCGATCGAGCCGTGAGCCTTGCTAAACAATCGTAAAGTTGAGCTTTCTGAACTTTGGCCGATGGTACCTAATGTTTGACTATGTAACGTTACATTAGAGGTGTGTGTGTGTAAGTATCATAAGTGTACTGTTATAAATTTCTTGAGTGGATATCGACAACCGTGGAGTGTAAGACGCTCTCACAGGAGTGGTAATGAGTAATAGAGTGCGTCTAATGAAAGCGCGACCTGGAGTTTTTTAAAAAAAATTTAATTGGCAACATTATTCAGTCGCAATTGTAGGAAATAAAAAATAAAGACATGATTCTCCTACTAGTTAGTAATACCACATACAAAATTTTTGAATTCAACCTCTTTTTCTCTGGTCGCGCTTTCATTAGACGGACTATAACTGCTTTCATCTAATACATACCCTGGAAAGACGGAACCATTGCGGAATTGTCCGAAATACCAGCCCTGGAATGATAAGGGTACCTAAAAGAAAACAGATAGATTGCGGTCAGTAAAATTTTGATATTCACTTGTAGCGAAGGATCGCCACAATAGAACACTTAGACCCAAAGCGTGAGATCGAGTACAGTTGGAAAGGCTACCTTATTTAGGTATATTCAGCAGCCTACTGCTTAAAAGTCTGGCATGCCCTCTCGCTCTTCCCTAAAGCGGGAGAAGTTACATGATATCTTCCCACCTTAAATAAATATCTTCATTCATAGCAAAAAGGTTTATTTAGGTATAACGGATGAGCTTCAGGCTTATAGCAACGAGAACGAACGAATACCCACCTAAAAATCTTATCGTAAAGCAGAGGCAACTTTACAAAGAAACATATAATCGTGCTGCCATCTTGTGCTAGATAATAGAACTATTTCTGTAAGGGAAACAATCACAATTCAAATAGTTCTTGCAGTCTTTCATAGATGTCACTATGTGAAATAAATGCATTCATTCTAATAAAAGGTATTCCAAAATCCAAACCAACAGTTTTTAACAATTAGCAAAGACTAGCGAGAAAGTAATTAAATCTAGAATGAAACAATTAGCCATTTACCTAAGTAATGCGGTTACTGAAGGACGTTAAAGCCCAAATTGAAAGGTAAATGGATAGATAGGTGCGTTAATTCGTTGTTACATATTTTTTTTGTGAAAAACATGAATTAATAGTACATTACGATATTAGTGCGTAATGATGGTTATAACATGCGAGGCGGAATTTCAGCCCGAGCCGAAGGCGAGGGCGTAACTGAGCCGAGCATGTTATAACCAATACGCACGTATATCGTACGACGTTTTTTAACACATTTGCGAGGAAACAGAAAAAAAAAACATTTAACATCTTAGTGTTTGGCGCCAAAGAAATCGAACGCAAATATTGTTTGGTAAAATGACAAAAATTACAAAAAATTACGCAAATGACTAAAAATGACTGAAATGACAAAGAGTGACAAAAAATGACAAAAATTGACAAAAAGTGACAAAAAGTGACAAAAAATGACATAAAATCACAAAAAATCCCAAAAAATGACAAAAATGACACAAAGTAACAAAAAATGACAAAAAGTGTCAAAAAATGACTGAAATGACAAAATTGACTGAAATGACAATAAATCACAAAAGTGACAATAAATCACAAAAAGTGACAAAACATGACAAAACATGACAAAACATGACAAAACATGACAAAACATGACAAAACATGACAAAACATGACAAAACATGACAAAACATGACAAAACATGACAAAACATGACAAAACATGACAAAACATGACAAAACATGACAAAACATGACAAAACATGACAAAAAATGACAAAATGTGACAATGACTGAAATGACATTAAATCCCAAAAAATGACAAAAGTTGACAAAAAATCACAAAAAGTGACAAAAAATGACTGAAATGACAATAAATCACAAAACGTGACAAAAATGACAAAAAAAGACAAAAAGTGACAAAAAATTACAAATATCACAAAAAATGACTAAAAACCACAAATAATCACAAAAAATGACAAAAAGTGACAAAATATGTCAAAAATGACAAAAAAAAACAAAAAGATACAAAAAAAGACAAAAAGTAACAAAAATGACAGAAAATCACAATAAATGACAAAAGTGACAAAAAGTGACAAAAAATGAGAAAAAGTGACAATAATGACAAAAAATGACAGAAAATAACAAAAAGTTACACAAAATTACAAAAAATGCCAAAAAAAGACAAAAAGTGACAAGAAATGTCAAAAAGTGACAAAAAGTGACAAAAAGTGACAAAAAATTACAAGAAATGATAAAATATGACAAATGATAAAATGATGAGGCTATTCAAATTTCGAACTTATCGCCGCGCGCGAAATGGCAAATAATGCTGTTATGGAATTTGTATGGACTATAACTTAACTATTTGCTTTGGTATAACACACGCGTTTTTTATGACCCGCTTTACATATTTAAAACCGGTGGAATTACATCAGCTTTACGAGCAACTGTGTTAAAATAACTATTTAATTGCTTATATTTTTCACTAAAATATCATTAGGGTTACTTAATATGAATTTGAATTGGGATATTTTTAAACGCACATCTGTATACTTTATCAGCTCACTAGGTAACTCCATTAATAAAAAAAGATTTGTTTATCAAAAATACTAACTTGCACTCTAACATTTTGAACTGGGTAAAATAGGTTAGGTTAGGTTAAAACTGTGACCCCTACTTTGGCTACTTCTTAAATTGTTTTTTAGAATATGTTCCTAAAAGTAAATTAGGTGATGGTTTTCCTTTAAAATGTTTTAGAATGTTTGTTTAACTAAGAAAATTTTGGATATACTATTTGAATAATCGTTATTTGTTCAGTAAAACAGTCCTGCAAATACGCCTGACCGGGTTTGAACCCGGAACCTACAACTTGCAAGTCGGAGCAGTTACCACTGGGCCACCACTGCTCTAGATTATCTTTATGAAACAAAAAAACAAAACATTCCACCCAGGGTCGTTAATTCCATCACTGCGGGGTTCAGAATCATGTACTGGAATCCTTGGTATTCGTCGGTTTGTGTATATCTGACACACGATGTATATCACAATTTCTACTCAATTTGCAATTTGCTCCTAGAACGAAGTTTGTTCGAGAAAATCCTACTGAAAACTTTTATATTGAAAGTGTGTTTATTCAAAGTGTATTAAGTTGACATTATTAATTATGTATACAGGAAAAGTTTTTAACCACTGCGTAAATTTTTTTTTGGTGGTTCAGTGTAAGTAATAGAACACAAGTTGACTTCAAGGTTAAGCAACGCTTGCCAAGGTTGGTCTGTGGATGGGTGACCATCTTAACATAACGACATTCCTCCGTGCGTCGGAAAGCACGCTAAGCTGTAGGTCCCGGCTGGCATTTACAGTCGTTACGGATAGTCAGAAGTCAGTAAATCTGACTCCAGTCTTGCCATGAAGTACCCTGTTACCCCAGTTATTGGGTTGTGGAGGTCAGGTAGGCAGCCTATGCTCTATATACCCATCCACAGACTAACCTTGGCAATCGTTGCTTAACTTTGAAGATCGATCTGTGTTCTATTATTACACTGAGCGACCAAAAAAAATTTACGCAGTGGTTAAAAACTTTTCCTGTATTTAAAAAATTAGTGTGTTTTAGTTAAATTTTTATCTGAGTGGATAACTGTATTTTTGATTGTGTATGGTTTTCGTTGTACTAAGTAATAAAATTATTTTTTATCTATTTTATTACTTTGTTCGACGACTTGTAAATGGCAAGTTGCTAACAAATTGGTTCAAATAATTATTCATACCAAAGTTAATATTTTGACTAGATAAGTAGGTAAATTGAAAACATAAAAATTGTAGACACTAAATATTGTGTGTTCTAATAATAGAACTCAATGATACAGATAATTAGTCTAAAACTGAGCATAGCAAATAAATTTAAATTAGGTGAGAAATTTGTCTGACATATGCGAAAATACAACAATTACGACGTTGATCGTACTAATAATGTTCGGAGAACTTCAAATAGTAGTTCCGAATTTTACGCTTGAAGAAAAACTTTACTTTTAGCTTTTTCGATGTCAAGGGGCACATTCCAGAGTTTTATAGTAGATACATAAAAACAGTTTTGAATATTTGAGCGGATAGATGGAGAGTATATATAATACCTACATTAAGTAGAAGCATAAAGTCCATAGTAGTAATAGGTTTAAACTTTTTCGGAAAATTATCTTATGACTCCTTCCGTTCTAGGGCGGAACGGAAGGGCGTATGAGACTTTACTGACTACAACTATACCTCTGTACATTCAATTGCCCTTGTGTTCTACGATCACGGGTTTCCCTTTCAAAAGTCGGCATATGGCTTCAATAGGCTTCAGCCCTACTGGGCCAAGATGGAAATCTCTCTGTCGGTGCGTAGAACGACGAGCAATCAAAGTCGATCAAAGCGATATAGACGCCTCGGGCGTCCTAACGCTCAAAGCGGCCAGCGGAAGCCAGGAATCTTCTGCACGTCCCAAGTTGTAGATGATGATTGCCTGTCACCATAGGCTTGCATACGATGATCACTAGGCAGCTTACCGTCTGATGATAATCAAGCTTGGGTTGATGGCGTGTTCTGTTCTCGCGTTCTCGAGCTCTCGGCATTGTTCAGAAGACTTACTTTAGCCCTAGAAAGAATAGGGCAACTTAAAAAACACAGGTGGGGTTTAGTTAATTAAAATCACTTCTACTACATCCAGAGCAGTCGAAGTCATTATCATCTACCTAACCTTTTCCAACCTAACCTTAACCAATACTGGGGTCGGCTTCCAGTCAAGCCGGATTTAGCTGAATACCAGTAACACGGTACTTCATGGCAAGACTGGAGTCAGATTTACTGGCTTCTGACTATCCGTAACGACTGCCTACGGCTTAATGTGCTTTCCGAGGCACGGAAGAAACTCATTATGTTAAGATGGTCACCCATCCACAGACCAACCTTCGCAAGCGTTGCTTAACCTTGAAGATCGACCTGTGTGGCTGTTATTATCTAGCCACGAGCTAGCCAGAGCAGCAGGAGTACATTGATAAAATACCACCGAAAAAAAACACACTAAAAGCAGGTACCTAGGCGCCTAATGAACACCGGTTGTTAAAGCGTACTTTAGTACAAACGGACGGGTTGTAAGCCGGCTTAATAGTGGCAGTACGTGGAAAAGCTTTCACACTTTGCCGTCAGACACTCCCAGCCGCCTGGAAGAAAAGGCACTTAGACTTGGAAAGGCACTTTAGCTCGAGCTGCTTAGGTAATTAATTAACTGAAACAACTTTTGTGAAGTATATGAGTGAGTGTGACAAAATTACTGAATGACGACGAACGTTCAGGTGTTGTCTTTCATTTTTGCTTCGAAGGGTTGCTTCTTTATGAAACATTGCGTTGGAGCTTTTAAACCATGATCATGTTGACGATAGACAGATCAAAAAGGGTCCTCATTCATAAATCCCCAAGCGGTAGCCGACGACCGCGCTGTCATTGTCTTACTAATGTGTCTCGTTTTGCGGGTATCTGATAGGTTAAATAGTAGAAATCGACCCCAATGCAGGCTAGGCAGATGATGATGATAGGTTTAATAGCTCACGAGTTCAAAACAGTTGTCAATTTAAGGGGGAAGCTTCAGGTGAGCCCGCGAAATTCAAATTTTCTTTTTGCAATTTGCAAGCCAGTGGCAGGTTATATGAAGTTAAAAATACTTAAACAACAGTAAAACGTAACTAGTTACATAATTATAACCATAAAAATTATCAATACAAGCTTCCAAGCTCACCTAAGTGTAGGAACGATTTTTTCGAGGTCAAAAACGTTCCTGCATCTCTGTATAGATTCTCTATAGATTTTGTTTCCTGATAGCTACAACCTGAGGGTCTAAAAGTCAAGAGTGAAAAGATTAATTCTAGGAAAGTGTGATTCATCGTCGAACACATCATCACTTACTATCAGATGAGATAGATAAATAATGATTTTATAAAAGCACGAACGTTTAATTGTTTCACCATAATAGGTGTTAATTAATTGCACCTGTCTAGCTGGTTGTGGCTGTCGGCATTTTCACACGCTTGAAACCATTATGTGGGATAGACCGACGCACACGTGGGCAACGCCTGCTTTTTCGTAGAACGTGACGTAGATATAATGGAGTTCTACAAGTCTAGCTCATCATCGTCATCATCATCTCAGCCGAAAGACGTACACTGCTGGACATAGGCCTCCCCCAAGCGTCGCCACAGCGACCGGTCCTGTGCGTCTCGCATCCATCGGATTCCCGCGACCCTCACCAGGTCGTCGGTCCACCTTGTCAGTCCACAAGTCTAGCTGTCATATACATATAAAATTAATGGAAACCGACGCGTCTAGATCGCCGTACGTGGTCCACGTGGGCTCAATGTAGTTCTAGCTCTACAGTTGATCTATAACCTTACTAGCAACTGTGATATCGAAGGGGAAGCAATAATTGTAAATGATTAAATGTAAAGAATTATAAAAGCTTTTAAAAAAAATTATGTGTGTTAAAACTTTTTCACGTTCGAACGGCTGGACGTCGGCGATTTTGATGAAACTACCTATATGAATAGATACCTAAAGATGAATAGACACCTAGAGATGAATAGACCATGTCCTAGAATTACATAATTATAGGATACTTTTAATCCTAGAAATATATACCCTTGGCTCAATATTCTACTTTCAGGCTACTGGTAGAAGTTAGTACGAGTAATAATAAAATAAAGAAGAAAGATTTGTTTTCATTTCATTGCAAACTAAAAAAAGTCAACCCCTAAAGGAAAATCCTATCATGATCTAAATCAACACACTCCACTGCTACAAATCCCCAAACATTCACGGTCAAAAATGTCGACTTTAAGGACAATATTGGGATCAAAACGGTCGATTTAACAAAACCGTTTACGACAACTCCAAAGGGAATGTTAATGAGCAATTGGAAAGCTTCGAATGTTAATGAAAGTCGGACTCGCGGGAAACAGCACCAATTTGTGGGAACGCGAAACTGACGGTTAATTACATTATGAGTAGGGGCTCTGTGCTTTCGGAGATTTTCCGGACGGTCCCGGTTTGTAGCCTCTAGACAAACCTGCAAATAAACTGCTGTGCAGTTTCGCAGATGTTATATTATGACATGCTGTGTAAAAAAATGGGGAAAAAAAATCTGTCAGTATATTTTTGACTTCTGCCAGCGGCTTCATACGCGTGAAATAAGGTTTCTCTGTATAAACTTTTGAACCCCGCTTCATCTCCTTAGGGGGATAATTTTGAAAAATCCTTACTTACTGCTCGCCTATGTCATTTAAGAAATCCTTGTGCAAAATTTCAAGTCTAGTACCAGTAGTTTCGGTCGTGTTGATAAGTCAATCAGTTAGTTTCTTTTTTATTTTCCCTTAATTTCTTTCACTTTTCTTGACTCTGGGTCACGTCTAGCCAACTGTTAAGGAAGATATCTAAGTCATCCCGACATCTCCATCCAGGCTTGCCACAACCCCGTCGTCGTGCGATTTTAGGGCACAAATTTTGTATTTACAGCCCCAGTAAATTTTTGTGCTCAATCAGCATGCGCTATAATAATAATAGGTATGTCTAAATTAGTCTCATTTAAGCTGAGACTTAACATAAAATGGTTTTTTTCCTTAAGAAGTAATAAAAGTTAATTGGTCCCTTCGAAGATGACGAGAGACACGTACAAGTATAGATTTAAATATTGTTATTATCTGTTTATGCGTCCAAGGACCAGTTAATTGATCCATTTGATTGCTTATTACGGATACGATAGTAATACCTGACTATATTGACTTTAAAACATAGAACCCAGCATCATACTATTGAACACAACAGCAAGCCTTATAATGATCCCACTCCTGGGATTCAGGCGTTCTCTCTAGGAGAAGGAATAGGCCGTAATCTGCTACGCGAGGCCATTGCGGATTGGTAGATGTTGCGTATCTTCGAATTTTTGGTTCTAAGACATGTCCGTTTCCTCACGTGGTTTTACTTAACCGATTTGGGAGCACTGGAGATGAAATAAATTACGCAAAGTCATGCGCCTGGCTGGGTTCGAACACACGACCTACAAACTCCTAACTTGGGACCGTTAGCACTGGTCCACCAATACTTTGAATAATAATTAAACTCAAACGAATAAATATAAGCCATACTCATTCTCAGATTCATTTTCTGTTTATAGACCCAAAGATCCTAGTTACAAATTAATCTGTTTGATTTTTTACCTACAATATTACATCGTCGTGAGTATTGGCTCAGTATTAACGCTCCTGACTTACGAGTTATACGTCGTAGGTTTAAACCCGGACAAATTTGTGTAATGTATTTGTTTACCCCTACTCTTAAAACGGTGAAGAATTAATTCCTAGAGACGGTCCTAGAATTAATTGAACATTTACTACTGGGTCCACGTGGTTGATTACGTTCTATCCTCTTGCAGACAGACAGGAGTCTTGAGCCCCACAAGTGGGAACATTATAAAGCTTATTTATGCTTAACCTGTACTTGCGAGTCGGATAAAACACACTCCGATCCTACAAAGTCCAGCCCTAGGGAATTTCTGAAATACCGTGGTCCTGGAACGCCAAAAAAAATCACTAAAGAACACGCATAGGTTTTACTTAGTATAAGTCTGAGATGCCCTCGCGTTCCACCCTAGAGCTGAGAAGTCAATGCAAGATATCCCACGTAAAAAGACACTAAGCACAAAAGTGGCCTAACCCAAAAATTTTCAATGTCTTTACTTTATCTACGACAAATTATATTTACTTACTTGCAAAATTTGATACGAATTTTTCCTCTTGTTTCATTAAACGGCAACAACAATTACGATATTGATTTAGGTGTTATCTCAACAAAAAAAACCCTAGACAATCCCAAGCCAACCAATTTTTGTTGAACTAGACCTATTTGGAGCAACCAAAATTAATAAAACTAACATTGTGTGTCTCACACCATTAGTTTCATTAATTTTAGTTTCCAAATGTTTTTCTTACGCTGCGTGAATCTGTGTTTGTCAAATAAAACATTTTTCTCTCTTTCTTTCCAAGTGTTCCCGAACCATGGTCACCCTAACAATAAGGGCAAATATCTGCCCCAAGCCTCATCCCGCGCGGAGGCTGGGCGGACCCGCAGTCTCGGTGCGACCACCGTGGAAGCACCACGCCTCACGTGCGCGTCTTCCAGCCTTCCCGCCTTACAACACGTCGCCATGGACCGACTGACGACCAATTAAACCAACACAATGGATTATACGTCACAGCTAGGTAAAGTAGAATTTTTTATTCTACAATTGTTCTCTTGCGAGATGGTTGTTAAGTGTGTAAACTGTAGTAAACAAAATTCGAAGATGGTAAGTACGATTTTCTTTGATGATTTTGGGGTCTTGTCGTTTCGTTTGAGATTGAGACGTGCTAAAGTAAAAATTGTTTGTTGAAAGATTACTTCGAAAATATTTTAACAAGACGATTTTTTTAATGTTTTATTTGTCATCTACTTTTTTATAGTCATTTCGTAGTTTAAATTAAATGTTTAAAAATATCCTGGCATATTAACAGTTTATCTTAAAACTCATAATTTTCTGTTTGTGTGTTCTAAAACTCATAATTTTCCATTCGTTTGTAGTTTTTTCATCTGTTGCATCTTCATAGACATTGTGTATTTTCGTGTTTTTACGTTTCACGGTTGTAACATTGAGTTTGATTTATGCCGGTTTTTATTGGACATATACAAAGCAATGAGAGCCTAGATATAAAGGAAAAACGCGGTAAATGAAGACTTCAAACAGTAGTATTTACTAACAATGTATTGCATGATTATCTTAATGTATATAAGTGAATGGTGGATAGGAAAACTTCACACTAACATGATAATATACCTACGATTAATGGCCAAGTTTATAGAGATGTTTGTTACTCTATCACAATAATATTATAAAGAGCTAGTATTTGTGAGTGTGTGTTTTTGTTAACAGCCTAAAAACCTAGTAAACAGCTAGACCATGTCCTGGAATAGCACATAGGATACTTTTTATTCTGGCAGTATGTTCCCTTCGGATAATTTTCCACAACCACGCGGGTGAACCCGCTAGCAGCAGCTAATATATTGTTACTCTATTACAATAATAATTATAAAGAGTGTGTGTTTGTGAGTGTGTGTGTTTGTTACTTCTGCACGCTAAACCAAGTAAACGCCTAGACCATGCCCTAGAATAGCACATAGGCTATTTATTTATCCCGGGAGTATGTTTTATTTCGGATAATTTTCCACAACCACGCGGGTGAAGCCCCTAGCAGCAGCTAATATAAAATTACATAGGAACACTTTCTTACCCGTGTACCAAGTTTCTTCCAATTTTGTTTAGTCGTTCGGGCGTCAAGACATAACAAACTAACTAAGACTAAAACTAACAAACATTTACAAACACTCAAACACTTTTAAGTTATAATATTAATGTGATATAGAATTTTAGTATTGTTCAGCTTTTGTAGTAAAGTCCCTAATGCGCTTTTTAAATAATATTTATTTTTCAAATAGGTTTAAATTAACACTTTTATATTATTTCAATTTAAGCTTTGAGGCTTGAGTAGTCAGGTTTGTGTAGTACTTGGTAGTCTAGCTGACTACCCTGACAAGAAACACCGAGACAAACTCAGGTGTTCAAATTCTCTTTTAAAGTCCATACAGTAAACGACCATTATATTGGTCAAATTAATGAGAACCGTGTAGATTAGTGTCTCAGATGGTCTTTAGAGGAAATAACCACACAGATTTGAGGGGACCTGTCCAGTTAGTGCAAGCATTTGTCGGTATTCGTGTATCTCAAATCAGGGCTACTAAGGAGCTCATCGACTTGACGAACAATACCAAAGAAAGGATGTTGGGGTAGGCCGCATTAAATACTCAAAATTTGTGATTTTTAAAAGTGTCTTTGGGCCTTATATTTTCGATTTTTCCTAAATGCATAGTTGTCATTACTGTTATTTTCAAACAACATAGTTATACTAAATATTGTTTTAAAAAAGTAATCACCATTTTGCATAAGGAAAACATACCTACTGTTTTTGTCTTGCATTTATGCATCTTAATAACTGTTATTATTCTTGTAAATACGTACATTATCTAAAAGAACATGGGGTTTTAATAAAAATACATAATATATGTTAGTGTTGAATGGAAACTGTTAGAAAATATTAGAGGTAGTGGGACCACATAGCTAGCTATACCGTTGCGTTGTTCCCTTTTTGCTGACTTAGGTACGAAACCGTAAAAAAACATTGCTATAGAAAATTTAAATGAAACATTTACTGACGCCCAGCGGGGTCGAAGCCTCTGGGGCTATGTGTTGGCATCTAAAAGGAAATCTCGGGACCTTGGAACGAAGGCAAAGAAGAAACGGAGTGGGTTTTAGTCAGTAAAATTCTAACTCGCCCTCCCGCTCCGTCCAAGAGCAGAAGAAGTCATTCAGATTATTTCCCTGGTTAAAAAAACGATTTTTTTTGTGCACTAATTTGGCCTCTGTACTTTTGTGGGCATAAATTATTCTGTTAGTATTGAGCATCATAATCGTAACAGTTAGGCACTTATTTTAACCTATCAATACCCGCGAAACGAGACACAATAGTAAGACAATAACAGCGCGGTCCTATGAGACCGGTCGGGGATTCATGAATTATTTCAAAAAAGCATTCCATTTTCACGTGAATAATTAAAAACCTTTTTAAAGTTTGTAAATATTAAAACAGCACTATCACATTTAATAGTACGTCTCAGCGGTGATAAACCACTGTTCTTCAAGAAAGTTTGACAGTTTGTAGTTAACTGACGGTACAATATAACTTTCAGTTTTAGTTTGACAGGTACTAAGCAATTTTCTCACAGTTCTTGCACCTGCGTTTGTTTACCACTTTCTATAATAAGTATTAATCAGCTCATAGAATATAGATGTATATTGTATGAACTGTTTCACTAAAAATCTTGACTTATATGTGTACAGCGTGAATTTTCAAGTGGGTGTGGATTGTCAAATCCGAAACTTTGAGATACGAAAAAAAACATCAAAGACGTTTCTATTCCAGTTTTGATGAAAAGTAGATCTAGTTAGATCGTTAGTTAGTAGTTAGTTTCAAAAAATTAATATTCCTAGCCAGATTTTGAGAAAAACCACTATACTGTTTTATTAAGCCATTCAAAAGTCAAGTGTCCATTTCCATCCATTATACCTAAGTGTCCATGCCCCCTTATGTGGGACATGGCCTTTTAACTATAAAAGTAAAGAAAAGAACTATAAAAAAGTTTATAAAAAAACACTAGGCATTTTTTTTCTAACGTTACCAATGATAATAATGTTAGTACGTTCTTTGTCAATAGTGTTTTTTTTTTCATTAGAACATAATATCGTAAAATGGATTCCGTTGGAGGTGTCTTAGAAAAATAGTAATCTATTTCATTGAAATTCAACAATATCCTAAAGTTTGCTATCTTTGAACACTTTCTAGAATTTAGGCTTAGTCCTTATCGGAAGCCGGACGCTGAACTGCGCATTGCTCGCCGTCTGCCAGACGTAGCATTTACCTGACACTGGTTTTCAACCATGAGATATAAATATTAATTTAAATTCTATTTACATGGTACAACGAGGGACTCTCTACCTACCTGTCAATGTTTAGGTTATAAATAAACACTATCCTATGGTACGTGTGTAGGTGTATGTATAATTTATATTGAAGTAATATATAATCGAAAATTACGTTATTGGATGTCAAGTCATACTAAGGATAAATCAGCAATAGGTTATTGATTTTCAGCACGGGTATAAGTTTAATGGAACTTCTGGTGCGCAAAAAATCTGTACCTTTTCTGAACTATTACTTATTTGATAAGGGTCAGGGTTAACCCTAAACTTTTTGGAGCGTACACTATATAGCTTTATTAGGTATGTCGAACTTTATCAGGAAGAAAATTGTTAACCAATAGTTTGAGCTTTTTGCAAAAAGGGATATTTTTTTCCTAATTTAAATAGGGTACAATTTAAATAGTCAGTAATATTTTTTGGTGTCTAAGACTGTGTTCTAAGTAAAATATATTAACTAAATACAAAATAAACCTACTCTATATTAAGAAAGAGTGCCTAAAAATAACGTTTTAAGTTCCAAAATAAAATTACACTCATCAGAATAATTGTTCGTTTTGCATTAATTTTTTTTTACTTATCAAAATGGACAAATGCTCACTAAATATATCAAAGAGCGAGCTTAACGAGCTCGGAATTTAAGGGCCCCAAACAGAATTTAGTAAACATTTATTTTTTGACTGGTTTTTCGGTAGTAAAATATATGCATTTTATAAAGAAATTTTAACTTTCAAATATCTTCACATCATTCTTATGTTTACGTTAAGATATTCTAGATATTCGTTGCAATTTTCCAACTACTCTCACTCCATCTAATCATGCCCCTGAAAACCCATCCTGTATAATGCGTACCTATATAACTTAGTAGGTATGTACATGGACGCAGAGCAGAGAGCCTTTCAAACGAGGGCCTGTCACTTTGTACAATTCTTCAGATAACAAACTTTATAAGAACGTCTTAAGCCTCCTCGGCTTAAGCGACTGTCAGGAAAGTTTGACAGTTCGCGCTGATGCTTATTCCCAAGTTTCCCTGCGGGTATAAAATGTAACGTTCGTTTTGTTTACCGATCGTCTTATGTTTTCTTTCATTATGTTTCGCACTAGTTTTTATTGACCATTATTCTTCTTGGGGCAGTTTATTCTCAGTTTGCGAATGGGTAACGCGAAATATAGCAGCTGTTTGTGCTCTAGTGTATTATAAAATGTTGAAAAAGGGTTAAATTGTTGGCAGTAAAGAAGGGTGATGTAATGGCTGTTTGATGGAGACATTTGAACTTTTGAACTATGCTACTTTTTAAAGCCATACCTGTTATAGATACCTATAGTCATTTCATGTGAAATAAGTGTATTCAGACGCATTTAGTTTGACTGGAAGCCAAACCTAACTACAAAAGGGAATAGGCTAGGCAAAATTATTTATTGCTGTACTAATCACACTAATAAAGCAAAAGTTTGTATGTATGTGTGTTGGTTACTCTCTTACAACTTAATGGTTGAATTGATTTGCTGGCATGAAATTTAAAACACAGGCGAACCATACTTTTTATTGCAGAATACGTTCCCTTGGGATAAATATCCACTTAGTCTACTTATACGTAGTCGATGCCGCTGGCAGAAGCTAATGTATTATAATATCAATATTATTTATTCAAAATAATTCATGTTCATTTTAATTCTCATTTTTTAGTAAAAAGTAATATTAAAATACATATTGTTTAAAAATTTCATGCATACGTAATAGAAAGCACTCAATTCAATATCAATTCAAAATATATTCAATGCTTCAATCAAATCCATTACCCATTAAAAAATATAATAATATTTTATAATATGTACCCCAATACAAAATAGAAAAATGCTCCAATATGTCTGCCGTATTATCGGTCCGTGTATTCTGTCACAAAAAGCGAACATTTCAATTCGACCCTCAGTGTGCAACGGGTCTTTTTGTACCCATAGAGTTGGTCGTTACCCTTTGTCACAATCACGTTTGGGTAACAATAGGGACAGCAAAGGGGATGCACCCCTGTGCAATGTGTATTAGCTTTATTCGGGGTTTATCTTATCGATACACTAATATATGGGCAATGTTTTATCGTATCTTTGCTTATTAGAGTGAGTAGAAAATTGGTATGACGCACTTTGGAAATGTTTTTTGTTTTGGCTGGAGTTTTGGGCAGATGGTAGGTTTGAAAACAGTCAGTGGACTGTAAGCAGTAAAGTAAATTAAATTAAAACGTTGATTTAAAATATACCTTACAATCTAATTATGAATTGTCAAAATGTCGGTCATTCAAAAAAGTGAAGCTAAATTGCTCATTCTAAGGCGTAGATTTCTATCGAGAAGAACGTGTAAGAAACTTCATTGAAATTCAATTTTGCAATCAATTAAAAATTGAAATTGAAATAAATCATAATTTATACAAATAAAATCAAAGAAAACTAAGGAATAGACATAGTCCTGTGTCGAATAAGCATCGTCCAACGCTTTTCTAGATCATTACTAGCTTTGATCATCACTTCAGTTAGGTACAGGTATGCACAACAAAAATTTAAACTAATATCCAAACTTAAAATAAATACATAAACCTATTCATTACAAACTAAATGTACAAAATTTAGCAAAACTATAAAAAAAATATACAATATAGCTGAAAATAATCAGCAGTCAATAATTCAATATTGTTTAGGGACATTAATTCTAGAGACACCTATGAATAAATTTCCTCTTCCATCCCTAGTAATTTATTTCTAAGAATAAACCAAAATTTTCCATCGACACTTTGGCGTGTGTAAACAAAGATAATCCTGCCTATTATTTTCCAAGACCTTGCCTAAATAATCATTGATCTCTATTCATATTCCATTTTGGTTCTCGTTCGCCTAATCCTTCGAAGATCATAAGGGCTTATTTTGTTTAGCTCGAGCATTTTATAAGAACAACCGAATATCGATGAATCTTTAGTAGGTACTCGTATTTCAGATGAAATCTCGTGTCAAGGTGAGAGAATAATGATTCTATTTCACGAACAGCCTTGGGCAATTGAATAAAAGTAAAAAAAGTACAGTCAAAAAATTTGAGCGTTCTTTTGTTGAGCTTCCGTGTTATTCCGTTAGTATTATACGGTATGGAAATTAAATGTGAATGAATTGGCCGTGTTCGATTGATTCGGCCGTGTTCGTGTTCAGAATGATCGCAGTATCCACAGCCACAACCGTGTTATTTTATTCGATAAAATATTTTTTTTTATTAAAATTTAATAACTACTGGGTGTAAGAGACAGCCCTACTCTAACTTTAAGGGCTTGCCCAGTAGACGAACATCTTCCCGCAAAAAGTTTTTTCAGGAAACGAAAATGAAAAACAACCTCTCCATACAAACTGTCCGATATTTATAATTTTGTATGGGGAGCTGAATTTCTTTTCGTTTCCTGAAATAAAAATTGTGGGAGAATATTCAGATTCGTCTACTGAGCAAGCCCTCAAAGTTAGTGGAGGGCTGTCCCTTAGGTACACCCAGTATAGATATACTGCATAAATTATGATCCATATAAATAAATTTAATAAACCAACAAAGCAGTAGTATAAATTAAATTAGATATCATTCCATTATTTTTTGGCGAAAATATGTTTGAAGGTGGTTATTTGTAACTCTTCATGTTCTAATGGCTGAACGGTTTTAGATGAGATTTCCCGCAAGTATAAGCCCAAAATAAAATGTTGCCTGTGTATTCGCTTATATAAGCGGTTCCGCTCGCGTTGACTATAATTTTATTAATGAGGGATAAAGTAGTCTACGAAACTGCGTAACGTAGCGTTCTATCAGTGAAATTATTTTCACAATCGGACAAGTTTTAACGCTTACATTTTCCTTCGAATTCGTTTGCGTGGACTTTAAGAACATTCCTCTTAATTTTTAGGGTACATTATTTGTTCATTTAAAAAGTTATTGCTCGTGACTCTACTCGAATTTGCCGTCTGCAAAAACAACAAACGTTTGTTATTGAAAATATTACAAACTGTGATTAAATATATATCAAATGTTTGATTAAGCTTAACTTTACCCGCGTCACCCTTGGGATCAAGAGTGAAATATCTCTCTTTGTAATATAACTATGGATCAATAGTTCTGATTTGAATATCACGCTAGGGATAGCAAAAAATACTCGTACTGCTTTCATTCAATATCTGCCAATTTGCCAGTTTGGAGGCTCCACCAGAGCAACGCATTGTGACATTCTTACTACGTATTTTTATTAAATAAATAAAAATATGGGTATAGATACGTATTTAAATAGTTATTTAGTATTTGTACGTTTATTACGTAGATATTATCACAATAGTACAATTAGTCCGATCAATTTAGACGTCAAAATAGTGGTCAAATAACAATAATTCCCTGAATGCTAAATATTGGTAGAGAGCTGGGGTTTACCATTACAAATAAAGTTTTAAAAATCCCCATCGATCCTATGTGTGTAGCAATAGTTATTCGGGGTCAAACGTCAAAATTTGAGGTTTTTTGGATTTTCTCGAAAACGATAAGTTTTCTCCAAAAAAAAAACCTTATCCCAAAGTTGTAGATCTTAAAATTTTCTACAAAAATGGGGTTTGTTGTTTTTTCCTAAGAGAGTGAGATATCGCGATTCTAAGAGTCACATTATACATGGTATGATTACCTAGAAATAGGCAGAGGTATACTTTGATACCTAAGGTAGCTTTCTTTGCCAAGACATAAGAAGATTCTACCTTACCTGTTTACACGAAATTCCGTGTTGCCCGTAAATCCACAGACAAAATTAGCAATGGAAACACAAGGTCAAATATTTACAACTTTTCAGTTCTATGAACGCAGTTCTCACTAAATATTTATGTCTAAAATAAATCAATCAATGGAATACGTTTTCTTCTTTTATTGGTCGGATGTTTTTCGCATGTTTTTTGTATATGTTTGTGAGAAGCCAGTGTGGTATGAGTCATTGGCTAAGGTCGGAGTTAATGAAATTTATGTTCTACGTAGATTCGTGTATCTGGAAGTAATAGTCTCCTATTTACATTATAGACATTTGGTTTCACTAAGGCATTTGTCTCACTGCCCACGCTGAGCGAGAATCGAGTTGACCAAAGCCCGTTTTCAATAAGCTCTCTATCTACAGTTGCAGCTACTAAAGATAAACAAATCTTTCCTTTTGCCCTTACTTGCTTTCCTACAACCTACCGACGGATAGTTTTTCCTACCATATTTGTGGATGGACAGCTAGAATCTTACTGTTTATCGGGAATAGCTATCTATCTATGAACTGTGGTAGGTTATAGAAAACGGGCGTAAGGCATTCGTATCACCACTACCGATGAGCGAGAAGCGAGCTGAGCTAGAAACTAGAAACGAGTTGGCGAACAGCGAAAAGGGAGTGTATAATTTAGAGTGAGGGTGCGAGTGTGACGAGCGATTACTCGCGCTACTCGCTCGGGGCGGCTAGTCCTACGCGTAAATTGCATGCGCTTCGCACGTCTTTTGTTCTGACCGCCAATTTGAGCATATATCGCTGAACAAGTATAGCTCAGCGTCAAGCTAGTGTAGCGAGTCCTTGCCGGCTTTGTGTTTACAAAGTCAATTAGGAGGGTTCGTTAAGAAAAACATGACAACAAAGTAGCATAGCATAATCGGCCTGTTATGCTCCCGTTGCTGTGACTCAGGCTTTCTGTCAGAGGGAATGGTCCATAATAATATCCTTCACCGTTTTTAGAGCACTAGGGATGAAATAAATTATACATAGTACAAGCTGGCTGGTTTCACGACCAACAACAACAACAACTTACAACTCGTAAGTTAGGTCCACTAAAGCTAGGCCATCACACTGCTCTCTAGAACGTCACAGTGTGGTCACAATGAATCCAATATGGTGGACAAATATTTAAAAAATGGTTTAAAAAAATGGTTTTTAACCTTGTTTCATCTCCCTAGCCGTTTCTCAATTATCTTGGAGTCGGCAGCCAATCTAAGAAGATGCCTCTGAATGACTATATTTTACAGGGAGCGACTGTCTATCAGAACTTCACAACCCACTTACTGGGCAACACAATAGTCTTTTGATAGACTGATGTTCAGACTTTCTGGAGACACCTTTAACAATTATATCATAGATCTGTGGGTGACAAATGAGACCACTTTACACGCTTTCCGAAGTACAGTAGGTATGTCAGTAACGTCCTTGATAAACTATAACATTCTTCTCTTCTCTTCTTCCTGCCCTCATCTCATATTACTGACGTTCGGCGCAAGCGCAAAACTTTTTTTTACATCCATTCTATCCTGTAACCCATCACTTACTTTTTTTTTAAATTGTTATAAACTAGTGCTTGACTGCAATTCCACCTGATGGTAAGCAGTGATGCAATTGTTGATGATACCAGTGATATTATATTGTGATATGTCAGTGATACTCCCTTTCAAATCAGTCCTCAAATTATCCATTCATCTTTTCTAACTATCTTGTTTTAATAAAATAATCCGCCAGTGGTATCTAAAGGTGACTCCACAGGTTGCCACCGATCAGCCGTCGCGCGTCGCCAGCCCAGTCACAAGTCATTTGCGATTCAATGAGCTCGTCTGCCCTGGACCAATTGTCGTGATTGCTGTTTTGCATAAGCTCGGATGTTACATCCGGCTTTGTTTAGATAAGATGCTGTGAGCAAAATTTGTTGTATCTTTGATATTTGTTTTTTGTTCTTCTTCGTATTGTCTATTTTCAATGTAGTGTTTTTCCATTTTACTTTTAGTTCCTGACAGCGGCTTTACCGGTATATTCATACCCGTAGAATATGATTTTGAGGGAAAATACTATCTGAATAATTAGTATCATAGGCATTATTCCAGTACATGGTTTATCCATGTGCTGAATTTCATTAAAATTCGTTCACTTGTGTGAGCGTGAAAGAGTAAGTATAATTTTTTTTTATTGTTTTGAACTAATGTTTGACTGCGATCCCACCTGATGGTAAGCAGTGATGCAATCGTTGATGGTGAGGCGCACTAGCTTATTAAGAGCCTATTCACTCTAGCCTTGCCATATGCACAAAACACACTAATAGATTCACATACCTACAAAATATCATCTTTCTAATATTATTGTGATAGATATACTGTATGCTTGTGTTCCTGAGAGATTCACGAGAATTCGGTCAATGCATGCATATACGAGTAGGTACTTCTACCTAATACGGTACCTCAGAATCCACTTGGTTGTACGTCAAAGCCAGTTACTGGTGAATAATCCTCGTTGCTTGCTTATGTCTGTGCAAATACTGCTCGTTAGTCGCAAATGACCATAGATGATAATTATACCTGACAAACGTACTATGGTAACCTTGTTGTTATAGGTTTTAAAAGTTTCATACACTCGTCCTTGCTATTAACAATTGTTAGAAAATGTATTTGCCTGTAAATGGCGAAACATATAAGATCACAATTTTATAAGACCTTATAATTATGTACCATGTTTTTATGCAAATAAAATATTTTCATTCTATAGTGTTTTATAACGACCTAAGATAATAAGCGTTTAATAAAAAGAAGGCCACATGTGGCCATAAGTAGGTAGAGTAGAATGGAATAGAATAAACTTTATTCTACACCAACGCTTCGCCATTCTACCAACGGACAACCCGACGTACGACGAGTGTCCACCCTTACATAGTTGATACATCTACGGTCCGGACACTCTGGACTAAGCGTTTCGCCTCGTCGTTTATACGGCTTACATCAAAGGACTGGAACCATTTGCCTGTTCTGATTTACCCGTGCGTGTGTCTTCAAAGGTAGAGTGAATAGGCTCTTAACAAACTAATGCACTTCACCTTAAACGATTGCATCACTGCTTACCATCAGGTGGGATCGCAGTTAATTACTCAGATACCCGCGAAACGAGACACAATAGTATAACAATAACAGCGCGGTCTCATAGGACCGGTTGGGGATTCAAACGTTAAGCACAAGTTTATATCAATAAAAAAAAGTTTAACACAAGTTACAATAATATAAAAAAAAGTGTAACTGTTTTTAATATATGGGTGCAATGGCGGTCTTATCGCTGACAGCGATAAATATCAGGTAATAAATAATCTAGATAGTGCGCTAATAAAACCTTACCGATAAAAGCTAGGTCTAAATGAAATAAGTAAATGTTAAACTGGCCATAATCTGTTATTTCTCGGTGAAGGTGAACGGCGTAAAGCTGTGAGTATCATTCAGAAATTGCATCTTATGAATGATATTACCAAATTTTTGTACTACAAACTCTAAGTCATACGCAACAAAGTTCTAATTCCATTGCAAAGCTTATATTTTTTAGGGCATTTTGAAAATAAACTCTCATCTAGGCTTTTTTTACATAAAAATATTTACCTACATTTTTTTTTTGGTCCAACAAAATAACTCTAAAACCATTTTAAATTAACTTTTATTTAGGCTTCGTTCAGGTCGTATTGTTTCAGTAAATTGGGATTATCATAAAAAATGAACATCACTTCTTTGCAGCACACGTAACGAAGACATATTATCATATTATTTTAATAAGATGTGTCCAGAATCAATCGCTCAGAACACAAATTGGCAGGCATATCATTTTTTGAACTGAGTGTCACAAAAAATAATCCCAGTAATAAAGATTGTGTGCTCTGAAAAACCGTCTCATAACTTAGCTAAAAAAAATTGTTCAGCATACCCTTATTTTCATTTAATTCTTCAGAGCAGAAAAAGCACTTCAAAGAATAAAGAAACTTTAATTTAAGTAGTCGGTGTCAAATAGCTGAAAAATAATGAAACAACAACAGAGCAGCACATCTGAGCTCGCAACCACTATGGGTATCCAAGGAATGTGGCCACTGTGATCGCAATCGGTTAGATGGTATCATCATCATCATCTAATCCAGAGTTGAATTGCGCAAAGCTTTCCGCTTGGTGTACATGTGTTTTCACCATCTAGCGGAAAAACGCTCAGGCTTGTAGCTTTCTCCTTAACTACATACTAACCGAAACATACGTTTTTAAATTGATATAGACTAGTGCTTGACTGCAATCCTACCTCATGGTAAGCAGTGATGCAATCGTTGATGGTAAGGCGCACTAGTTTATTGAAAGCCTGTTCACTCTAGCTTTGAAAACACCTAATATATAATCTGTCGAGAAGACCGAAACATACATTGTTCCAGTCCTTCGATGTACATTGATACGCAGTATAAACGACGAGGCAAAACGCTCCATCAACGTAGGTATATAAAACTTTTAATGAGAGCAAAGTCACAACATCAAAACTACAACAGTATGTTATGAAACCACTAAACAAATATTTACCCGCTAGACCGATCTGAACGAGTCCTAACACAATTTATACCGTGTCACTTGAATGATCAAATACTGGACATATTAGTACTGTTTCAATATTTTCTCACTTCATACAACAACACGTTACTGAGCGCTGCGCTGTTTAAGTAGATAATTTATCTATGAATTGTCACGTGAGTTAATGTCATGGAATATTCTCTTAACGGTTGCTTTAACCTTGGAAAGGTGAAGATGATTATGAGTTTTATAGTTATCTGAAAATTTAGATTCAGTTTTCTACATAACTGAAAAGAAAGGAAGGAGAAAGAAACGAAGGATAAATAAAAACATTTAATTTGCAACGAACAAATGACTCAATGTTAGGAGTAACTTACAAATAATAATTATAAACATGCTATAGGCAAAATATGCAGCACGTCTACGCAAAACGGCCGAACGCTCAACATAATGCCATGTCCATATGCAAAATGCCGCGAGTCCACATGCTCACATTCACTCCGTTCGTTTACGTTCCATATTCGTCACGTAAGTAATTGTATTTTTATATCAGAATTTTGAGATTTTTCTGTTCCAGCTGTTACCTACTTCATAAAAAGTATATTTTCTGCAAAAAATATTTCATGAAAAGAAAGTTTATATCTTTTCATTTCCTTAGAGCATTCAATCAATTTGAAAGAAAAACCAATCTAAGAATTTAATTAAAAAACTGTCAGTATGTGTATTCGTCGCTAGTCTAATATCCTGGGAGCGGAAATGATTTCCCAGCGCGTACCATAAAAAGGAACAATTAATTCAAAGAAAATCTCGATGGGAAGAGAAAATTATTATTTTTTCTTCAGAAGCTTTCTTCGTTTACAATGAGTCCAGAACATTTTCTACTCCTGTTTACTATTGTAAATGTGAAGTTTATTTGTTGGATAATTTTTTTTTTTTTTAACAGAATACTTTTATATTTGAAGTATGTTTTATGGATTGTTTTATCCCTTTTTTCTTCTGCATCTAGCAGTTTTCACCTACAACATTTTCGTACCTGCTTACCAAGCTACCCCCATAATAATTCAATCGGGTTCGAACCCAAAAATTGCGGGGCATGTTAGTATTTTCAATATCTATTATTGTTCTTTTTCACCAAAAAAACTCTTACAAAATTTTGAATCACTGTCTTGTTGAAATATAAATTCCTAATAATTAATTTGATGCATCATATAGGTACTTGGTTTTTCATGAGCCAAGATTAAGGTCAAGAGAAAGATCATAACGAAAAAAAATCAAATGTTTAAATAACCCTTGGAAACGGTCCAAAATCTACGACACCAAATAAAATACCACAGCCTCACTATCTTAAAAGCTCGCCTCATTCACCACACTATCCATTTGGCCAAACAAACAAACATTCGCAGCTTTCTAGGCCAGTCAGTCCTTTGACACAATCCGGGCTTTCTTCAGTGAATTCAGGCTGTATTCAGCTCTGGATTGTACAAAGGCGTCCAAAGCAACTTGCTCATTATGTTTTCAGTGGGGGAAGCTTGTACGTGCTTCGTAGATTACTGGGTACAGTGAGCGAAGGAGATAAGTGTACGGGCCAACTTTGTATGCTTTTAGCTGAGTGCTTGTGTTGAGTGTTTTAACCTGGTTTCTGAGAGTCTGTTGAATTTAATCTGTTTGTTGTTAGACGGTAAATAAATCTAAACGGTTGATTTGACGTTTACTGGAAATTGATTTTGGACTTTTAGTTTCGTTAATTGAGGGTTGAATAGGAAAACTCTTTCACTGTAACAAATATAATTAATAAATTTTTTTATGAGTCATCTTAATGTTAATGTTAAGATATTATTACAGACTAACATATGTATACTCGTATAAATAAATACAAAACAAATTGTCGACTAAGACTTCTTAATACACACTGCAGCATTTTGATTATTTTCTGTTCTTGGCACCTATTCGCTGCTGCAACGGAACACTACGCCCTGTGGTCAAAAGACTTGACACCTTGAAATTGACGTTCCATTACAACTATAGCAGCTACGCCCTCAGTGCATAATTCGTCCATCGCCGCATGCGCTCTACATGATTTTCCAAACTTTTGGTGTGATGTAGGTGGATGATGTACAATAGAGTGTTCAACTGAGCGGCACGCTTTCAACTTTACATATTTTTTTTGAGTTTTTAAGAAAACAAAAATACTTAACTTCTTTCTACAAAAATAGGGTTAAATAAATTTAAACAACGCTTCTTGTTGACTTTTTATTTATTTTTTTGTCTTTTTGTTTTGTCATTGGTACTCTTCATAATTTAATTGACTGCTTGCAAACCTAACTTCTTTGCCGTGTGTACTAACGTTGTGTTTACACAGTTAATTCAGATATTTCGTGCTAGACAGACGTGAAAGTGACGTGGAAGTAGGCAAGGAGGGTCTTTATTAGGTCATAAGTATAATACGTTGTGAGGTGCAAATATGAGAACATTTCATATTTTGGGCTAGAGAGTTGTTCGAAAGAATCACACGCAAAAAACAACTGAAAGAACACAGGTTAATTTTAATGAAACGATGACCCATTTTACAAACCATATTTGTACGCCGAAAACGGCAGAATATTATACCTACAACATAACCACTTTGTACAATATTCTGAAAAATATGATTGTGGTGTGAGCCCACATTAAAGAGCCCAATATCCTATTTTCCTGAATTTAAAGTTAAGAAATACGCATCTACCATGCGTGCATTGGTTAAAGTCTACGAGTATATCAAAGTAACGTATGTTGTAAACGAAAAGACATTGAACTCAGTACTATACTATACATACGTAGCTTTTCTTTTTCCATTATCATAAATATGCCGCTTGATGGATCACCGACAAATTGATATGGAAAACTGTGGGGAAATGTGCTGTTTGACGATAGCAATATAATTTTATCATTATTATTTTCTCTGCTGCTGTTATAAATAATATGGATAGCCGTACATAATCGTGGTTACTGTAACGGTTTTATTTCGATTTTAATTATGTATTTGTTGCGGTGAAAATGATCAGTAGGTAATATATTTTACAACGGGACTAATATTTTCTTCTTTTTAAAAATCGTTGTCCACAACTAGGAATTACCTAGTCCCGTATCTCTAAAGTCATAAATACTCGATTTCTAACTTCTCATCATAACACCACACACATACATCACATACGCACACATAATCACACACACAGACAATACACACACCCTAACACATTCACACATTATCACATTTTCATCGTTACCAAATACATCCACTACTGGGCATAGGCCTCCCCGAGTGTCATCACAATGATCGGTTCTATGCATCTCGCATTTATCAGATACGCGCAACTCTCACCAGGTCATATTGGCCCGATGACAGTGTGGGGGGCCTTCCAATGCTGCAGTTTTCGGCTCTTTTGGCCATTTTTTCTGCGATCAATTTGCCTAGCCGATGTTTGGCAATTCTTTGGGCTATCGCGACGAATCCTTTGAGCCACATCGCAACCCTGGCAAGTATCGACCCTTATATCAGGCCTTGTCACTTATATTATCAAATCGCTTAATCAAACCAAATGTATCTCTAAAGAAACCAATCTAAAGTTATATCAATTAATACAAACCCCAACTACATTCAACTAACTTAAATGAATACAAATATTAGTCAGTTAAAACTCGTTGAGTTAAAACTTCCAGTTAAACTCTGACCCGCTCGCACAATCCTGGGATCTGTTAGTTTCATCACGACGGTATTAAGTTGCATCTATGTGACGATGGAAGGGTTATCTTGGGTGTGGTGCATTGTATAAGCGGGGAGCGATTTAAAGTCTTTTTTAATTATTTCTGTTTAGAATGTATTTTCAAAATAACGATTATGTGTTTTTTTTATAAGCAACTTAATTTAAAGACACTTCATTATATTTCTAAATATTTATTATTTATTTATTGTGTAAACCTACGACATCTTTTTGAACCAAAAATTTTATTGGTAGAGAATGCCTTGTCGCATTAAGTCCGCCTATGTACCCCTACTGTACGCTTGTACGGTTTATTATTAGTTTATTGTTTAAACTAATTAATTTAAATAAATAGCTTACGACCAAGCTTCAAATAACCTACCAGACGGTCCGTGACAACGACCACTCCGCCAGGAGTGTACGATTGAGAAGAAGAAGAAGCTTCAACTATTTATCTCGTGGTACATTTTTGCAACCAGAGATTCGTTTGCATACACTCGCTGTTTCGTGATTTTGACGGTATTACTCTTCTTTTACTACACACTTTACACTTGTGTAAACCTCTGTAATCTACTGTTTTGCTTGAGCTTTGGCACTACGTATTTTATTAAACACTAGCTTTAGCCCGCAGCTTCGCCCGCGTACATAAAATATAGCCTATGTCACTCAGGAATACAACAGCTTTCTATTGGTGTAAAAATTTTAGTAATCGGACCAGTACTTCCACAGATTATCTCATATAAACAAAAAAAAACAAACTTTACCTCTTTATTATATTAGTGTAGAAAGATAGAACATGAAAAAAAAAACACTCCACTAATTAAAACTCTAATCTGGCGTTAACAAATTATTCCTGTTTTCACGGAATAATAAAATAAAAAATATATCTATAGAAACCTCACACATTAGTCCAGATTGTGAATAATTCATGAATCCCCGACCGGTCCTATGAGACCGCGCTGTTATTGTCTTACTATTGTGTCTCGTTTCGCGGGTATTGATAGGTTAAATGTGTTGTCTGTGATTTTTTTTCTTTCTTATTTGTATGAAACAGCTAAATAAAATAATCCAGCTTGACTGGAAGCCGACCCCAATATAGTAGGGAAAAGGCTAGGTGTGAACAGTGAATTCTTCAAGAACTCGCTCATCTTCCATCTTGGACCACAAAAGAAGTTTATACTGATTACTTGTACAGATTTCAATCAAAGCCCGAACAATGTAGATTGTGTGTTGTCGAATGAGGGCGCTCGATTGAGCCGCGTCTCCGCTTTACGACGTATGTGAGACTAGTATGAGTCCCCCTTTATTGTCTCATATCTTATTGATGTTTAAAAACGCTTTTGATGTGCGCTTGTGGGTTATTTGATAGTCTTCTTTTTTTTTTGGATTTTTCATGAATGTATACGCATGTTGTTCAACATTTTGTAACCAATTTGAACGCCTTTTGAACTACATAAGCAACTCCGTAAAATCTCCATCTTAATTATGTAAGCGCAACCTGGAGTTTTTTTTTAAATATTATTTGCAGCATTATTCATCCGCAATTGTAGGAAATAAAAAGTAAATAAATATCAAGACATGATTCTCCTAGTTAGTAATACCACATACAATTTTTTTTTGATTTAACCTCTTTTTCTCAGGTCGCGCTTTCATTAGACGGACTACAGTACTTTTTATATCATCATCATCATTTCAGCCGAAAGACGTCCACTGCTGGACATAGGCCTCCCCCAAGCGTCACTACAACGACCGTTCTTGTGCGTCTCGCATCCATCGGATTCCCGTGACCAAACCAGGTTGTCGGTTTTATATGCTCATATTATATGATTAGTGCAGCTATATAATTATCATAGATAGTAATTATCTATCTGAAAACTATGAAACTATATTTAAAATTGAGCCGCGTCTCCATTTTACGACGCTCTATATGTGACTAGTATGAGTCCCCCTTTATTGTCTCATATCTTATTGATGTTTAAAATCCTTTTGTTGATGTGCGGCTGTGGGTTTCAGTGTCGGTTATTTGATAGTCTTTTGTTTTTTTTCTCGTGAAATAATACTACTGTTGTTCACCATTATTAGAACATCTTATAACCTATTTAAATACCTTATACCTACAACTTAACAAAATCATTGGTTGTGCTCAGCTGTAAAGACGCTTGAGATACATAACTACACCATCTTCACATCACATTACCCACTACGAAAAAAGAAACGAGATAGGGGTCAAGCGCGAGTTTATCAATTACTGAAAAAAACTCTCAAGTCTCCCTAAAAGGACCACCAATACTAGAAGTACTACAGTACTACTAGATACTAGAAGTATATATATTGGTGGTAAAAGCATATTTATAGTTCAGCCATACTTCGCTAGTAATATTGAAGTTCCATCTGTTTGGGTCGAGTCTATTGCCAATAAACCGGAATAACCAATAACATTTGCCCGACAGACATACTCAGCGTTTGTGACCAATAGCCGAAAAGGCAATGGTCGTCTGGCCTCTGGGAAGAAAATTTTACAAATAAAAACAGGGTTTTATCTATAAAATGTTAGGTTCAGTCAGCCAGGGCAGGCCCCGACTTGCAAGTTGTAGGTCGCGAGTTCAAACTCAGCCAGGTGCATTACTTTGTATAATTTATTTCATTATCGCTTCTCTCAAAGCGGTGAAAGGAAACACCGTGAGGAAACCGGCTTTTCCAAGAACTCTCAACTTCAATCGAAAACATGCAACATTCACCAATCCGCACTGGGCCTGCGTGGTGGATTACGGCCCATTCCTTCCCCTAGAGAGGAGGCCCTCAGGTAATGGTCCTTGTAATTCCCACTGCTAAGACTCATCCTAACAGTGGGAACATTACAAGGCCAATAATGCTAACGCTAAAGCTAAAAACCTGCCATTTCGCATATTTATATTACAATAGATACATTACCATCATTACAACACAAAGTCGGTCAATAAAGATTATCTCTTTATTCACCAAAGTTTGTATTGTGATTTAAAATCCATGCTGTTTACAAAACAGATTTCGTTAAAATCCTTCCATTTACAACTCAAAGCCAGAATAAATAACAGGGTAGGGAGTTCTTACCCCTCTTTCACTTAAATTTTGACACTCCATAAATCATTTCAACGGTTACTGAATAAATAAGCCGGTATTTCTGGTTTTTATTCAAAATGAATAATTAATGGAAATTTACATTACTTCTCAAGGTAATACTCGATAAATTATGTGTCCAGCGGGTCTTCTTTTATTTGAAATCATTGAAATAAGAAACGTTACATAGCTGTTTTTAGAGAAATAAATAAATAGCTTAACGGTAGAACTACATTGGGCACACGTGGGCCACGTACGTCGATCTGGGTGCGTCGGTCTCCAGACATTTTATATATTATGGCAACTAGACTTATAGAGCTACATTAGATCCATGCCACGCGACGCGTTTCTTTGTAAAATCCAAGTATTACCAACATGTGCGTCGGTCTCATGTATTTCCTGCTTAGTAGCGAAAACGCGCTTTATGTTTTGAATATTTTATGTATTATCAAAGTAAATAACAGTACGCTTTTGGATAGATACATATTTTCCAAATTTAACACTGCCTAAATGCTTAACGTGCGGCGTTGATCCATAGGTGGTGGTGGATATCTCACCTATAAAAAATACAAAACGCATTCATTTTACGTACAGTTAAGTATTTAGAATTTTTCGCTAGAATCTGTGTTTCCTGATAATTACAATTTAGGGGTCTTTAAGGTCAAGAGTGAATAGGTTATTTCTAGGTAAGCATGCTCTATCTTAGACCACTTAATCGCTTACCATCAGGTGAGATAGTTTAAAAACCCCTTCATTTTAAACCACAGTATGAAGTTTTCTCCAAGATTGTGTCTTTGCACAATCGTGTTGACTAGACGTGCTCTATCTTAATCTAGAAAAGCATGGCATGTGGTCATCACTTGTTACTAGAGCTCTTTGCAGAATGGTCCTCTTAGTTGTATATTCATTGAAGTGCTGTGAATTTTGGTTTCAGTAAAGACCACAGTGTTGTTTTTTTAACCCTAAGGTTGACTGGTAGGGAATGCCCTGATGCATTAAGTCCGCCTATGTACCACCACTGTACATGAAGTTTAAATAAATAAATAAATTACGTGAAAAGCAAGTTAGCTTTGAAAGTCAATGTTATGTTTCTAATAATGACCACTCTTTTAAATATTATGACGTAAAAATCGAAAAAATGTATTGATTTTTAATATAATTTCGATAGGTGTTTAGACACCGAAATAAATTCAATATTGAGATTTTAGTATTAGCTGACTTGGCGAATTTCGCACTGCCTAACAGGGAATGAATCTAGTGTTTTTTATATTTTAATGGTTATTAATCGGCCCAGTCGTTCTTACAAGATATAATTACTAACACAACTTAGTTTTATTTTTATTTAATATTAGCTGTTATCCGATAATTCTTATCCCTAAAGTTTAGGAACATTATTCACACTTTTCTCCCTGAAACTAAGTAGTTACTGTCCCCGCAGGAAAAACTAGAGAGTGGCTTAAGTTACTCATTATAATATTAGGAAAGGTTAAACGGCTGAACAAAAGTCGATGAAATATAGGAGATGAGTGGATCATGTCTTGAAACAGCATAAAGAATACTTTATCCTGGGAGTATTTTCATTTGGTATAATTTTACAGGCCTCCCACAAGGTGGACCGACGACCTGACGAGGGTCGCGGGAATCCGATGGATGCGAGACGCACAGGACCAGTGGCTGTGGCGACGCTTAGGGGAGGCCTATGTCCAGCAGTGGACGTCTTTCGGCTGAAATGATGATGATGATGATAAGTTTACTATCATCATCATCATCATTTCAGCCGAAAGACGCGGTCAAAACCGCTAATAGATCTTAGTAGATTCATATTAGTTTATTCTGCCCCACCTCAATGAATTCCCCAGTACATTGAACACTATCCGCGGCCCTTTGAATACTAAACTGCGTACACCTAGCATGTAAGGTCGTCGCACGTATTAACTTTATGTCATCAGCTTATAAATTAGTGTTTATACAGGCAGCCTGACCTGTTCATGGCATAATATCATGCGTTAAGGAGTGGAAGTTGTCGGTAAAATAGTATAAGTGTACCATACTAACGTTTAGCTCGTGGCTAGATAATAACAGCCGCACCGCCCGATCTTCAAGGTTAAGCAACGCTTGCCAAGGTTGGTTTGTAGATTGGTGACCATCTTAATATACCGAGTTTCCTCCGTGTCTCGGAAAGCACATTAAGCCATAGTTCCCGACTGTCGTTTGTAGATCTTTAGCAGTCGTTACGGATACTCAGAAGCCAGTAAATCTGACTCCAGTATTACCGTGTTACCACAGTTAATGGATTGTGGAGGTCTGGTAGGCAGTCGCTCCTCGTAAAATACTGGTATTCAGCTATATCCGGCTTGACTGGAAGCCGACTCCTATATAGTTAGGAAAAGGCTTGGTAGATGATGACCTTATAAATTAGTGTTTATACAGGCAGCCTGACCTGTTCATGGCATAATATAATGCGTTAAGGAGTGAAACTTGTTGATAAAATGGTATAATTGTATTACCGTTAGTAACGTTTAAAGTTTAAAAGGTCCACTCAAATCTGTGTGGATCACATGTGGATCATTCCTTAGAAAGGGTTCCCTACTTCAAATCGAATGACGTAGGTTAGTTAGAAAACGTTACATAAAGATAAAGTACATAAGGTTCTTATTAATAAACATTACATTTTTAGTTTCAACAGTCTACCTAAGTCGGATATATTTTAAGAAAATCATGCAGATTATAAAAAAAACATTATCAGTTTAAAACTATTTTCAACTTATTTTCAAACATATTTCTTTGTAATAACTCTTTGACTCGTTAGTACTTCATCATCATTATTTCAGTCGAAAGACGTTGTACATTTATAAGCCTCCACTGTTGGACATAAGCCTCCCCCAAGCGTCGCCACAATTAACGGTACTGTGCGTCTCGCGTTTATCGGATTCCCGCAATCCTTACCAGTTGAACCGATGACCTGGCAAGGATTCCGGGAATCCGATAGTACTTGAAATCGATAAATTGTGAGCGTGACAGTTCACTACCTGGATGCATCAAAATCTCGAACACTAGGTATAAGGTCGAATCATCGGCTGCGCGAAGGCCCATTATCTTGATACATCATTTCTCGAAATATTCGTATATAATAACCCCAATAATATAAGAAAAAAAATCTTGTATGAATTACAGTATTTACCTTTTATAATTTTAATATCATCACTGAGCAAGTCATATAGTAATATGGTGACAGCAGGGTGTGGTCATTACTGCATTACATTAGTATTAATAGTAGTAGTAATAGTAGTTAGTATTAATATATTGGTAATGTAAATTAATGGTCCATGTATTTATTTAATCAATAAATTGTAAAGGCTAAAGAGGGGTATTGCATAGTACCTACGTTAATTATTCTTGCTTAACCTATCACATACCCGCAAAACGAGACACAATAGTAAAACAATAACAGAGCGGTCTCATAGGACCGGTCGGGGATTCATGAACTAAACGGTTAAATAGAAGTAGTTGAATGAAATTTAGTAAACGATTAGTCCTTGTCCACGAATTATAGCACTTAGAAAAAATATTTGTTCCTTGAGACAATTTTCTACTTTCACATGGATTTTTTTCACACTAGTGTAGTCACTGTCAATATTTAATATTCTGTATGCGTATTTCTGTAAATGTTAAAGGTGAAAGAATTTTTAAAATCGGTCTAATAGTTTTGAGTTTATTCATTACAAACAAAAATACAAATAAAAGCTTTTCGCCTTATAATAAACTATAGAACCGAGGAACCACAAACAGTAGAAATAAGTACTTTTTGCCAACGGTTTTATAAAAAAGTTCTTCAATATTCTATATTCAAATAATACTTAACGATAAGTTAGCATTCAACAAGCAAAAGAATTTTTAAACTCGATCCAATAGTTTTGTGTTTATTCATTAAAAACTAAAAATACTAATCAAATATTTCTTCTTTATAATATTAGTATAGAGAGAACCACAAACAGTCGAAATAAGCACTCTTTCTCAACAGTTATTTAAAAAAGTTTTTTAATATTCCATATTCCGCGAGTAGACTTCCGCAAGTAACTTGTGTCGTTTATAAGTTAGGCAAGTGGACTCGCGACTTTTACTTACCAACTTGAAACTTCGAAGAAAATTTTATTTAACTTGTGGAAAAAACTCGTAAGATAAGTTTTTGTTTTTTTTTTGTTAGTTGGTAAATCATCGTAATGACTTTAGGACTTTAGGCAGAGTGGGAGAGCGTGTCAGACTTTTACTGACTAAAATTCACTCCTTTGTTCCTTCTTTGTCTTCGTTTTGGGGTCCTTTGCTGTGTATTTGTATATGTCACAGTTAAAACTATTGATTGGTCAAAATCACTTTTATCTGCAAGAATTGGTCAGCAGTAATTTCGACCACTTGAAGGTACTTTAAAATTAACGAACATTTACTCAAAAGCCTAATAGGATGTTAGAAGTTTTTTGGTGCCAACGGAAAACTAGCTCTGGGTCTCTGACGCCCAGCATATGAGGTGGTCACCCTTTTCGTACGGGCACGCTCAAAGCATTCTGTACTTTTATTCTTTTTACTTTCCGTTGTGCGGTGTCTGTCCCGAATAAAAGTATTTCTATTTTATTCTGTTCTATTCTCGATTACTCTAGATAGGTTCTTGTAAATAACTTAACCGTATCCTGTTTTTTTTTTAATTATATTTTTTTCCGTATATGACTTTTGACTTATTATGTGTACTGACATCTATGATGCAACATAGATTGCAAAAGTCCGAAATCCGCTTTCTAGCATCAGTTACCTGGATCAGACTCAACATCTATCCATGTGGGGGATCCAATCTTTTCAATAGAGGTTTCCAGGACTTTATTCTATATTTCACATGCCTCTAAAACAGTTTTGTCTGTAACATATACGAGTATACTTCTCGCGCAGACACCAATTTACGGCCTAGGCTATAAAGTGAGTTTTTATGCACTCCCATTTTATAGGCTTCCAGTTGATCTTAACCACACCTGACGATAAATAATGGTATTATAGTCGACGATAGTATGTGCTTGACCAGAAAACAAATCGATAAATCTACCTAGCCTTTTCTTAATTTCATCTAATATTTTAGAACCGGCTTGCAGGCTAACCGGGCCAGTACTCTACTTACATGGTCTGATTTGAGCTCCTAAACCCAGCATCTGTGTAACGTTGATGAGATAATCGTGTCAGCATTGTGTTCAGGTTTCTACAGATCTTAGAGTACAGTAGAATATAATAGTACTTAATTGTACGCCAAAATAGTTCATTTGCTCCATTGCAGGTCTAACCGAAGGGTAGCCCGCGAAATTCAAATTTTCTTACGTTTTTTGCAATTTGCAAGCCAGTGGTAGCTTGTATGAAGTTATAAATATCTTCTGCGTCTGCAAAACGTAACTAGTTACAATTGTTATGCACTATAATTATTTGTTACAAATTATACTAAATAAAATAAACAAAAACCCTAAAGAACTAACTAAAAATTAACCTAAAGAATGGCGTCGAAAAACTCCCCATAGCTGTCGACTGGTAGTGGTGGTAGTGTAGTTACATAATTATAACCATAAAAATCATAATTTGGAACTTTATAGTGTTTTCGTACAGGCGGGATTAAAAAAAAATATGTTCAATTTTTTAATGTCCTACATTTTTGTGATGAAAATATAGGTACTTACCTTTATTTTAATACACTACGTGAGGACACAATAAAAAAGTCAAAATGGTTGCTAATCTACTTTAAATCACTCATCATCTGCCTAGCCTTTTTCCCAATTATATTGGGGTCGGCTTCCAGTCAAGCCGGATTTAGCTGAATACCAGTATTTTACGAGGAGCGGCTGCCTACCAGACCTCCACAACCCATTAACTGGGGTAACACGGTACTTCATGGCTAGACTGGAGTCAGATTTACTGGCTTCTGACTATCCGTAACGACTGCCAAAGATCTCCAAATGACAGCCGGGACCAACGGCTTAACGTGCTTTCCGAGGCACGGAGGAAACTCGTTATGTTAAGATGGTCACCCATCCACAGACCAACCTAGGCAAGCGTTGCTTAACCTTGAAGATCGACCTGTGCGGCTGTTATTATCTAGCCACGAGCTCCTCTACTTCGACGAGCTCTTCTACTTTAAATCACTATAGATCCTAAATTCCAAAAGATAATTTTCAGTTACATATTTAACTATTGATACCATGCATATCGATTGACCAAAAAGTAATCGAAATCGGCTAACGCGTTTGTTTTCTACTGACTTGACTACCGCAAGAAACAATACTGGATATATTTATAGGCTGATAAACATACTAATTATATTCCTTTCGCAGTCGCAAAAAATGAACAGTTAGCAACATACCCGGTACATCACAGTAGTACTACGCTATACGCTACCAGCATTGTGCCTGTATATCCACGTTTACTAGCGAGGCTACAAATTGGATACAATCCCTGACAATAGACAGGCCTCTGTAGACTTGGCGAGCCAATTGACAACGCAAAGATAATCTGATAGATCCACGTGTTGCTAATACATTGCTATGATGTCGAGTATTTTCTTTTTAATAAAGTAAACTAGTGCTTCCCTCTCCTAGAGAGAAGACCTGAGTCCCAACAGTGGGAATATTACAAGGCCGATAATAAAAAAAAACGAATGCTTCACTGCGATCCACTTGATGGTAAGCAGCATCGACCATGGTCGTTGGTAAGCAGTGATGCAATCGTTGATGGTGAAGCGCACTAGTTTATTAAGAGCCTATTCACTCTAGCTTTGAAAACACTTAAATTATGATTATGACGGGAAGATCGCAGCAGACAAATTGGTCAATGATACTAATGAAAATTGCGCTTTTATGCATCCCTAATCGCATTTTTTGACGCTCTGGGTGGTGGTGAATCTGCTCTGGTGCTTCACCCATCACGGGATAAGTTATATACCTATTTGTTTAATAGATAACGAATTAGTGACTAGACTGGGATCCTGCCCGATGGTAAGCAGTAATGCAATCGTTGATGGTGAAGCACACTACTTTATTAAGAGTCTATTCACTCTAATATTAAAAACACCTAAACTACAATCGGTCGGAAAGATCGTAGAAGGGAAATTTTGCTTTTTTGCATCCCTAATTGCCTTATTGTGATTCTCTGGATGGTGGTGAATTGTTGATTTGCCGCTCTGTCACTGCACCCATCGCGGAGCAAGTTATATGTTTTATTTACCGATGTCCAAATATTTAAAAATGTGTTGCGCCGACCCCAAATAAAACGGGACAAGGGCAGGAAGATGATGATGATCCAAATATTTAAAAATATTGTGGCAAACGATGGCTTAGTACGAGTACATTACAGATTTATCAAAACATTCTTTAGAGACATTGCGTACCTATGTATCTAAATATGGAAACTTTATTCTAGAAGCCAAACACAATTTTCCCATCTTCAACTTCACTCTAAAAACTTGTTACCTCTCTCCCTAATCATCTGCCTCTAGGCTTAAGTAAACAAATACACTCCATAACAAGCGGTTTAGCTCTGAAACAAACAAACCGACATTTTGATGAGTTTGTTTTTGTCGAAATTGCTTTTAGCCGAGCTCTCCACAAACATTCGTTGGGGTTGCGTGGTCTGTGGCTCCACATGGAAGTTCCAATTTATAGTTTTGGAATACTTTTTGTTTACAAAGTTTTCGTTTATTTTGCATTGGGGTTTATTTTATTATGTGGCTTGATTTTCCAGTCGCTTTGACTGTTTGTTAGGCGATTAACACACGGCACCGCGCACCGCTGCAGTAGTGAAGCGGATTTTATGTCACATTGACTTACTTGACTTACGCCCGTTTTCAATAAGCTATCTATCTACAGTTGCAGCTACTAAAGATAAATAAATCTATCCTTTTGCCCTTACTTGCTTTCCTATAACCTACCGACGGATAGCATTTCCTACCAAAAGTTGTGGGTTGATAGAATCTTACTGCTTATCGGGGATAGCTGTCTATCTATGAACTGCGGTAGGTTATTGAAAACGGGCGTAAATGTCTTATGTCCGCTAGATGGGGCAGAGGGTGACCACTGTAATCCTCTATCGCGAACGGTCTTAAGCTTCACGCTTCACCTCGCTTCACGTCATTCCGTAGCTCGCCGCTTCTGCCAACACGGTGCGACGCCAAGTTTCATGGGGACGTCTGACACGCCCTCCCGGTTCGCTCAAGAGCGGAGAAAATCATTCTAATGATTCCCCAATTGAAATTGAAAAAAAAAGTTTGACAGGGACGGCCACGTTTTCTTTTTCCTTTTGGATTCCAGTCCAACGCATGCTTAGGTATGTGATCGAAATCCTTATGTCGCTTTGGCCTCTAATAAATCCTCTGATGCCTAACACACGTAAACCGCAAACCGAATTCCATTTACAGTCACCACCCTTGCAGTGGTGCGTGGTGCCGTGTGTTAATCGCCTTAGTCGACAATTATCCCATGGGAACGTGATATCGGGTTGGACGGTTGGTTTTGGCCTTTGGTTATCAGGACACTTTGGGCAAATTTTTGGTCTTAATACATAATAATGATTATGCTAGATGATGATGCTGTGTTCTTCAGATCTGTTTAGCCTTTGAGGCGTGATTGAATAGGCAGCATCTAAGTATAAATATAATTTCTGATTAATATTGTTGAGGCATGCGAGAGTCGTTATAGTCAGACGCCAGAAATTCTGTCCAACAGCCGATTCCAGGAGGATCGTGTTACGGTGTTTTTAAATCAGTGATCGAAGTCTAATTGGCAGTAAAACAAAGCGACCTATGTAACCTCCCCAACCTAGTAATTGGGTAACACGTTTACTAAAAAGCGAAGCTTTTTATTTTTATGCTCACACCGTAAATGTATTATATTATTATGTTTATATGTGACGACTTGTAATTGACTTTCTAGTGGTTAAGGATTCTTTTTTGTGTGCTTTTATTACCTTTAAATCCTCCATGTACTAACGCCCGTTTTCAATAACCTACCGCAGTTCATAGATAGATAGCTATCCCCGATAAACAGTAAGGTTCTATCTATCAATCCACAACTTTTGGTAGGAAATGCTATCCGTCGGTAGGTTAGCAAGTAACGGCAAAAGGATAGATTTGTTTTTCATTAGTAGCTGCAACTGTAGATAGATAGCTTATTGAGAACGGGCGTAAATAAATAAATAAAAGAAAATAAAGAATAAGCTTTCAAAAGAATGAAGATAGGTAAATAAATTCGGATTGCGATATTCGAATCCACACAAATATGTACACTGTGGGAATCGTAATTGGAATTCGAATTTCAAACCAAAAAGGAAGGTTTGCCTCGGGCCTTTCCTGTATTTACAATAGCAAAAAACATCATACAGTTCATAAAATCCATCTCATGTATCGTATGAACTTTAATTTAAAGCCACATTTTAATGAAGCCTTATTTGTTTCAGGTCGAGTAAACGGTGACGTAATGACCACAGCCCACGAGCCCCTGAACATAATGGACGGTACACAAGCTGACTACTCCACGAAGACCAAACGAGGAGTCTACCTCTCCAAGACTCTCACCATCATTATCCTCGTCGTCTTCGCACTGGCCCTAGTCACAGCCTCCCTTCTCGTCTACAACTACGCAGCCTGCCCAAAAATAGACACACTAGCAAACGTCACAAAATATGAACTGTGCCACTGTGATCAATCGAAACTCCTAGTCTTACCACTGACAACAGAAAGCAGTAGATCAGTCATACCTCTAGAAACGACCACTCACTCTTCGGTGCCAAATGTGACGAATCTCTGGCTGCCAAGCAAAATAAAGCCAGAGAAGTACTTCCTTAACATCACGCCATATATTTATGAAGGAAACTTCACCTTTGATGGAGAAGTTACAATATTTCTAGCAGTGCTTCAAGAAACGAAAGAAGTTACCTTCCATGCTGTTGAACTAACAATACACGAGATTAAAATACATGAGAAGGATGATGATCATTCGATTTATATTGTCAGAAAATTTGAAGATGCGCCGAGAAATTTCTACAGCTTGACGTTAGGTACCACATTACTGGTTGGCAGACAGTATATCCTGTCCATCAAATACACTGGACTGTTGAATGATAATCTGCATGGGTTTTACAGAAGTTCCTATGAAGAGAAAGGCGTTAAAAAGTAAGTATTGGTGCGAATTTTAATCTTCGATCTGGATACAGATCAAAAGCTAAAAGTAAGCAAAACGTTCAGTTCGCATACATAGCTTTAACTAACCTATCTACATAGGTATCGGTCTACACCCAAATATGAGAATTCGGCCAATTTTGAGTCGGATTTGCGAACGTAGTGTTCTGAAACATTATCTATTGTTGTATGAGAGCCCCTTTCAATATTTATTTCATTTTAATTTAATTATTTATTTTTAAAGTTTATGTTCCGTGAATATTTCTACGTCTATCTATTGCTGTTATTAATATCGAGCAAAAAACTCCAAAAAAATGATTAGGTAGAGACACAATAGATTAGGTACTTCTAGGTAAGCTCGCGCTATCATCGATTGCATCGACGCTGTCCATCAGGTAAGATAGCGGTCAAGCGCAAACCTATCAATTGTAAAAAAAAAACACGATCACCATAATCAATATATCACATATAGTAGCAGAAATATCGACATACATATTTTATTTTCGATCTATTCTTTGTAACTCTATAGAAACGATGGAAGAATATAAATTATAATGATTATTAGATCACAAGGTTGCTATAGGCTTTTATTGGAATTGGCAAAATGCCTGGCAACGGTGATCGATGTATTTTTGTACGAAGGTACTTGTTACCTTATATTTATGTCCCTTCCAGTTGATTGAATCATGATATGAATGTAATGTACGCTTACGTATGTGTGTAATATATTTTTATAGGTGATCATTCTTTTTAGGGTTTTTTCCAGAAATGTTTTTGAAGTTTTTAATTTTAACCATTGGTACTTCAATAGAAGGTCATTTAAAGACTTAAGATTGCTCCAATTTGGTCTGCGACTTGAAGGAATCAACGTGATCCTGGAAGGCAAAGAAAGAAAAGAAAGAATACATGATTATTCTAACCGAATAGACGCATAAATAATTATAAAAATAAACAATTCCCCTGGCCAGGCCATGTGTGAACTGACTGCATAACTGAGATGCAATATAAATAATGTGCTACGATGTCTACTATTGCATCAGATTGCTTTCTATACATAGTTATCTATGGATAGCAAAGTGCTAATAACAAAACCTGGTAGGGTTTTAGCCAGTAAAAATTTGGCTCTCGCTCTAGCTCCACTCAAAGTGAGAGAAATTATTTGAATCATTTCGAAATTGAAAAAGTCCTACTAAAATTTTATCAGAGGAATCAAGAATATAAAAATAGAATAAGTTTTCCTTCACCTTGTTATAGATATGGTTCCTTGTTATAGACGGGCTATTTGCGTCATGCAACGCAAATACCCCGTCATTAAAGTTCTAGGTCTCACTATTAAGTACAATAGTACTACAACCACTTTGGTAAACAAGTTACGTTGCTGATCTGGATAAATAATCGAGGCAACCAACGACTTTACAAAACAATCTTCTTCTTCTTTTCCTATCGATACTCTCATTAAACTTTTTCTGCCCAGTATTTGTTAACCTGTAGGTATGGCTTTGTTATTAGCCTCGTTTAGCTCCTGCAAAGTACAAATGGTTGTGCAGGATGGACAGCATAGCAAGTACCGCATGTCCTGGGTAGCTGCTTCACACTGGCACTGCGTTAATGATGGATCGAGGAAGCCCCATTTGGTCATGTTGTTTTTACAGCGGCCAATCTGGGTCCTCAATCGGTTAAGAGACAAAACAACCGAGTTGTTTTTCCATGGTTTTGAGTCAAGGAATCGACCACTAGTTTTCGATTGTTCGGATCAGGTTTTACACTCGAAACTCTAAACTAACGAGGAACAACTCGTGAATGAACGCGCCTTGCGCCAATTAACAGACCGAGTCGAGCTCGAGTCAAAATCGAAATAATCTAGAACCATCGAGATGTTTGGAAAATCGAATAAAACGTCTCCACACCGCGCATCGCTAATCTGGCTATTAAGTATTAATGCATAATCATTATTATAATGACATGCAGTGGTTTAGGGTGATAAGCACTTTTCATTTATCGCCAGACGGCTAGACTTACAGTGACTTGACTATGATAAAATTATTTAATAAGTCGAAATTATACCTAAGAGTAGGTAATTATCAAAATTGATTGATCTACTGATGTCTAGTCTCTTACGTTGTCTTGTAATTCCTCCCGCTGTAGATGACGCGAGAGTGAGTGATGATATTTTACTGACTAAATCTCCCCTACGTTTTGTTTAACGTAGAATAGGCAGGTGAGTTTAGTCAGTAACGCACGTCAGTAAGGCTTTCCGGGGTGGCGGTAACACTTTCAAACAATCTCGCAGACCTGGTTTTGGCCCTAGCTTGCCCCGACTCTTCTACAACCCTGCAGTACTCTTTCAATTTAAGCACTAAAAAAATAACAGTATGTGTAAAGGTCAAGATGTAAATCACATAAAATAAAGCATCTGCCTCGGTCTGAACCATGCAACTCGTAACTCATAGTTGACCAACGGACCTGGGTCAAAAAAACTGGGAACCCTTTTTTATATGGCAAATCACTCCTGCTCTGGTACTGAATTTTACTGATCTAAACGAGTCGCCATGATTATATTAGGTAGTATTGAAACCTATTTTATTTATTTCTCGGTGATTCAATATGAGGTTTACTAATGCAGTTGTGGGGCCTCAAGCTTGAGAGCCCGGAACACTGTTCCACCTAGCCCTTTAGTAGCTACACCAGTACTGGCGACAAAAAAAGGTCACATTCTCGACCCTATCAAAAAAGGCTATAACTAAAAATATTCCAAGTAACCTCCACCAAAATTCTCTAAAACCATTCCTTCAAATAAAATAATCTTATAATGTAAAACACACGTCTATTAAGAGCCAGGCACGTACCTCGAGACATCTCGTCTCCTCACATGAATACTCGCGCGCCGCTTTGAATACAAACGTTAGATTAGCGGCAATAAAAATATACTTTAATATGTGCCTCTGGTACAATGGAGGTCCTAATTGCTTTCCTTGCTTATTGTTAGCAAATTTTGAATGGTATAGTCGTTGGTTATTGCAAAATGATAAGTATAAATTCGACTTAGGCGGGCTGTATTTTTTTGGATGGATACAATTTTACTATTACAATACAAAAAATATTATGGGAGATATGAAAGTACTAGTACGATGAATGCGAGACACAAAGGAACATTCTATGTGGCGACTCTTGAGGGGAGAGGCTATGTCCAGCATTGGACGTCTTTCTGCTGCAGTGATAGTAATAAAAGAACAAGACAACTAGAAAAAGAAAAATCATGCAGAGACAGTGTAAATGATTATAAAATATCCTGTTTATTAGCTGAAACACGAGTACGATTATATTTATCAAAAATAAATCGTAATATTTACTTTGGACAATCTATACTAATATTATAAAGCTAAATAAAGAGTTTCTTTTAAAGCGCTAATTTCAGGTGATTACCTACTAGTTCAAATTTGAAATCATATTTAGAAAAACATGTTTAGCATCCATTTATCAAGGAAGGTTATGGGCTATATAACTAACGCTAACATCCATCAGAGCAAAACAGTATCTACAGACACGGGTGAAACCGTGGGTAAGAGCTACAACCAATATACGAATGTATAAAATAATACAAATCAAAATCTTCATTCTAGCTCAATAGTTAACTTTTCACTGCGGAAAATTAAAACGTTCCACGTTATGGAATAAGTCAGAATTCACAAGAGCAGGATGTCACGTATCGTAATTATGAGATTATTTTATTTGCTTCCTCGCTGGGAGGTAATAATAGAAAGTCGATATCTTAACGGTATTCTGGATCAGTAGAGTGAATGTATAAAAAATGGACCTTTATTTTCTCGTGCGAGATAACGAATCATCCTACTTAAGATGTGGAAAAATTATAATAAATTAGGATATTTTTACGAGTTAATATCAAAACTATCTGTCCAGCATAAGTTTGGTTTAAAATTATCTAGACCAAACAGTTTTATTGCCAGTCATTGGCTTTAATTTCGGCTTTAAGAAAGTGCAGAATATTTTCTTAAGTCTCCTTTCTCTCACTTTAAAAAACTTTTTGATTATTATTTTGTGCATTTTTTTTAGAAAAATAGACACTCCCTTCCTTTCATTCTATCTTTTCAAAAAACCTCTATAATTTTGTTAATATTATTAGATGATTTTGATACTGTCATAAATCTTTCTGTTTGTTTGACAGATGGATAGCAGTCACCCAGTTCCAGGCTATGGACGCCCGCCGTGCGTTTCCCTGCTGGGACGAACCTGCTCTGAAGGCGAGGTTCACCATCAGCATTGCAAGACCAGACAACATGACGTCTCTCTCTAACATGAACATTGTTAGCAAGAGTAAGCAGTAAGTAAAGAGCAAAGAATAATAAATTAATACCTAATTTCGCCAAGCCATCATTGGACCACCTGATGTGTGGTGATGCGCCACCGGTACATGGTGAACATACCTCCCATAGGCATAAAACAGGTTTGGGAACACATTCGTTATGCGTGGGTACAGCTAAGGAATGGAATTCTCTGCCGGAGCCTGTTTTTCCTGTTAGCTACGACCCAGGAATCTTTAAGTCAAGAGTGGATAGGTTATTTCTAGGCAAGCGTGCTCTATCATCGCTTTTCATCACGTGAGATGGTGATCAAACTCGAATCTTTCAACAAAATAATAAAAAATACTGTGCTTTTTGCAGACACTGCACTATTTTGACATTTATATTGGTTCAAGAGAAAATTTCTTTGAGGATTGAAGTCTTCAATTCTTTTTAAGGTTTCCAGATCAATTCTAACCCAAAATAGTTGTGAAAGGTATTTGCCAAGCCGTGGGACAGAACGTAGTTACATAAAGAAGATATTGCCAAATTTCCATAATTATAATCGTAGTACTTTTAAAATAATCGAATCTTTTTCTTTACAGCGAAACTCTACCAGACTACACATGGGACCACTACGCAGAATCACTACCAATGTCAACATACCTCGTGGCATTCACAGTGACCGACTTCAAGAACATGACGAACGACAAGTTCTCTGTCTGGGCAAGAAGTGAAGCTGTGAAGTCCGCCGCTTTCGCCCTGGAGATAGGTCCGAAGATACTCAAGTATTTGGAGGAGTACTATAAGATAAAGTTCCCGTTGCCAAAAATAGATATGATTGCGCTGCCTGATTTCAAGAATGGTGCTATGGAGAATTGGGGATTGCTGACTTTTAGGTAAGGAAATCATAATGAAAATGTCTTCTATCTCTGTCATCATCATCTTCCTGCCCTTGTCTCTTTTAGTTGAGGTCGGTGCAACATGTTTTTTTCTTCCATTCTGCCCTGCCACTCGTCACGCTATCACTAACTCCTCTTTTATAAGCGAAATCAAAGGGGTGACAAGATCGAAAAGGTCAAAGGAAAGAAATCTCTGATCTAGATGATCAAGATCAAGATTCATCTCATCACTCATCTTTTCTTTGGCCTCCTTCTCCCTTTTCTTCCAGCTGTCCTCCTACCTCTGCATAATAGATACATCCTAGAAGGCGAACATATTTATTATATGTCTGTTTCTCTGTATTTCTTTGTTTAACTGATTGACATATCAATGTAGAGCCATAACTGCAGGGACTAGGAGACATATATTTTTTTTCTTTTGTGACGTAGGCGAGTACTAAGAGAGGATTATTCAAAATTCACCCCCTAAAGAGGCAAAACCGGGGCCAAAGTTTGTAAGGTGTAACCTACTTTCACGCGGGCGAAGCCGCTGGCAGAAGCAAGTGATTTGATAAATGCAAACGGTATTATTATGAGCTCTGATCGCACGCTAATTGGCAATTAGTATGGGAGCCAATTTATAAAGTGGTTTGAAAACGATATACTGTTTTGTTTGCCAATAATAAAAGACGTAACAATGAATTCGTTTCAAAATTATATTTTTTGTTTGTTAATAATAATTAATCTCTAATTAAATTGTGTCTAGGACAAGTTAAATTAAAAAAATATATCTATAAAACAGGTTTTAGTTCAAAAGTTAAGCTAAGCCTGTTTAGTTTTAATACAGCTGAGGTGATTTTTATACTTTGCTATCTGTACACGAGTATGAATGAATATATGAAAGCTGAACATAGTTATGTAAGCTAACAGTTTACCTCTACATTGGGGGGGGGGGGGGTGGCACTTGTCAAAACGCATATGTTATTGATATTAATTACACATCACCGTCAAAGTCAAGTGTTAGAAATCAACAACTATAAATATGTGTTTAAAAGAAAAGACCTGACGGCAAAGTAGCGCCAACTGATGGTATAAATTTTCTTGAACACATTATGACGTTCTAGAACGCCACAGCTTTTGATCATTGCCATAGCCCTAACCTTTTAGTCGGTGAAGGAAAACATCGTGAGGAAACCGGGTTGTCCTAGAACCAAAAATTCGAAGACATGTGACATCCACCAATCCGCACTGGGCCCGCGCGGTAGATCATGGCCCGTTCCTTCTCCTAGAGAGGAGGCCTGAGTCCCAGCAGTGAGAATATTATAAGGCCGATAATGCTAAAAAAATGCTAACCTTTTAGTTAGCAGTTATCTTCCCGCCAAAACCAAATCGATGGACGCAAAAGACGAGCACCCCAATAACAATAATGATAAACCCGAACCGTTAAATAACATCAGCACCGTTAAATCTGGCACAGGGGTGAGGGATGAGGGATGAATGAATCGCTACACTTCATTATCGACTGGGGACCAACCATCGATCATCCCTCTGATTTGGGGTGAGGGTCGCACGGTCGCACATATTGTGTCGGAGACCGAAGATTTGGGCACAATACCAGTTTTGAGTGTTTTCAAATTTGTTTCCTTTTATTCTTGGTAAATGGTTGGAACAATTTGGGCCGGTTTTTTGGTCAAACTTTGTGAGCGAATGTTGTAAATGATTGTTGAATTGCGTGGGATGACTGTCATATGTTGTGGTTGTTTATGAAAGAAACTAGTTACCCGCCTCAGTTTTGCAGGGGTGTTACAAAAATGTTAGAGATTCTGGGTTGTAAGAGTCGTGCAGTTAGTGTTATATTATAACAGTAATTTTAAGTTTCATAAAAATCGGTTAAGCCGTTTCGGACGAGTTTTGTTATAAGCTTAGTGACACGAGATTTTTATATACCTACTTGTGTTAGATTTGTTAATTTCTTTAAGCATCTACAAATGAGAATTGTTTTTGAGACACACAGCATGTTAAATAAAGTTTTAAAGCATGAAAAATAAAAACATTTAACAAGTTAAAACTTTATGTATATAAAGTTAGTGTATACTGAAGGCTAAAATATGGCATCTAAACTTCCTCCGCATCGCTATCGACTTGAAATGTGCCCAAAAGGCTGGCGGCATTGCCACGTTATATGGCAATGTTTAATAAATGACCGAGTTAAAAGCCAGCCCTTGGGACATGCAAAGTGTCAACTAAGCGTTTGGATAATTATGTAAAAAGCGTATGTAGAGTACCCCCCCCCCTAGATTTTCAATACTAAACTTCTCAAAATCATAACTACCGTCGAGGTTGACATACCTTTATATTTTGCCGCTAAAAGTTCTCCCAGAATCTTAATTTTAAAACTAAAACTTCCAGGGAAATATCAATGCTGTACGAAGAAGGCGTGTCAGCCAGCACCGACAAGGTTCACGTGGCGACTGTGGTGGCACATGAGATCGCTCACCAGTGGTTCGGCAACCTCGTCACTCCAGTCTGGTGGAGGGATCTCTGGCTCAACGAGGGCTTCGCTACTTATGTGGAGTATGTTGCTGTTAATGCTGTAAGTATACTAATCTATCAGAATTACATAAATATGACACACACACATAGGGAGATTGTTCGGCTCAGTGGTTACGGTTCTGACTTAAAGGTCGAATCGAGTTGTGTAATTTATTTTATCATCACTGCTCTCAAAACAGTGAAAGAAAACATCGGGAAAAAATTGGCATGTCCTAGAACCAATTATATAAACACATGTGACATCCATCAACCCGCACTAGGCCCGCGTGGTAGATTATGGCCCACTCTCTTTTCTAGAGAGGAGGCCTGAGACTTAACAGCTTCTTTTTGTACAATCAAACACAATTTAAAATGGTCCTTTTCTCAATTTTGGATAATAAATGTCTACTATTCCAAGGAAACATACTGCCGGGATAAAAAGTATTGTATATGCTATCCCAGGACGTTGTCGCTTACACTCTTGTACCGTTCGTATACTCTTGTACCAAGTTTCAACGAAATCCTGTTAGCCGTTCGAGCGTGATGTAATAACATAATTTTCGCACTCACATACTTTCGTCTCTATAATTAATGATTTATCATCTTTGTTAAATAATTGAAGTCTATGCCTCGACAATTTTAAATTCATTGATTGTTGTAATTCCAAAATAACTCAAATATCCTACCCTGAAACTAATTGACTTTCTTCTTTATTCAAGGTGGAGAAATCCTGGAACATCACAGAGCTCTGTGTCCTAGACATAGTCCACAACGTGTTCCAACTAGATGCTCTCAACTCCTCACACCAGCTGTCTGTAGAAGTCAGCGCCTCTGAAGAAGCTGATGCTATATTCGACAAGATTTCCTACGGAAAAGGTAAATAAAGAAATTTTGGCGGCAGGGCTGACGCAGTGGTGCTTTGCTACGTGTCGCAGGTTCAATTTCCGTACAGAACTAAAATATTTGTGTGTACAAATAAATAGTGTTCCGTGTCTGGGTGTCTTGACTCGAAATTACTCCTGTGTCGTGTAGCATAATAGCTTCTGCTATAAGATAAAATAGAAAAAAGAATCAACAGAAAATAAACCTCTATGAAAAAAAGAAAGCCTTAGGGCCTGTTTCACAATGTCCGAGTAGGCACTACCCACTGAATAAATTCAAAAATTTGACAGAATTTGTATGAAATTATCTGCCAAGTAAGATACTCGAAACTTAATCATAGGTGGTGAAATAGGCCCTTAAAGATAATTATAATATTTACTTGACTGTGATTTCACTTGGTGGTAAGCAGTGATACAAACGTAGATGGTGAAGAGAAATAGTTTATTAAAAGAGTATTTACTCTAGCTTTGAAGATACTTGGGATGGGAAGACCGGAATAAGCCACTTCCAATTGGAAAGGAAAAAGAAATCACAGCAGACAATTTCCAATTACAGAAAAATGGAAAAAAACATCCCCTAAAAGAAAAAGTAAACTCAAATTTTGAGATAATTTCCAATTAATTTTTTACTTTCCAGGATCAGCCCTCCTCCGCATGTTGAACCACGTACTAAAAAGCGACGTCTTCAACGCTGGAGTAACAAACTATCTGAACTCCAAAATGTACGGCAATGCTGAACAAAGGGACCTATGGAGTGCCCTCACCAGCGCTGCTAGGAAGACGGGAGACTTTGACGCTGATGTGGCTGTGGTCATGGACTCTTGGACCTTGCAGACTGGCTTCCCGGTCCTGACTGTGACGAGGAACTATGAGAATAGGACACTGTACTTTAAACAGGTTTGTTGCTTTTGATTTTTTCGATCACTTCATAATATTATTATTTGAGCAGTGGTGACGACCCCGATTTACGAGTTGTTTGTCGCGGGTTCCAACCCAGCCAGGCGCAATTCTTTGTGTAATTTAGTTCATCACCACTGGTCTCAAAACGTTGAACGAAAACATCGTGAAAAACTGGCATACCCTAAAACCAAAAATTCTAAGACATGTGACATCCACCAACTGGCAATGGGCCCGCGTGGTGAATTACGGTCCATTCCCTTTTCTAGAAAAGAGGCCTGGGTCCCAGCGGTGGGAATATATGTGCAGAGAGAATATTGAATGGCCAAGTTGGCAATTATCTAAAAAAAACTCAAAAACTTTTACGGATTGTTTGAGATGAAGTTCGATAAAAGCAAACATATGGCGAAAGACTCCGAATAAACAATAAAAATATTTTAAAGTATGTTCATAAACTAGGACCTCTTAACAAATACTAATCACCACTGCGCTCGCTAGATGTCGCTACTATGAACATCTGTTAATTTAAAATATTATGCCACTGATATAATATACCTACTCTTAATCGCTGCGTGACAATTTTAAATCAAATTTATTGTCCTCGTTTGTTAAGACAATCTAGATTCATAATCGGCTTTAACGATCGCGATAATTCTAAAAAATAATAATATTTTATCTAATCACCAACTGCGCAAATGGCCATGGACAAATATTCGGTACAATATACTAAATAGTGTAGTTGATATAGGTATATACGTTATCTGCCAAACTGGATTTTAGGCTGAACTAGTTTTGCCTAGGATATACCAGTTCTTCCTACACACGTGGAGTTGTAAGTCAAGAGTGAATAGGTTACTTCTAGGCAAGCGTGCTCCATCGTCGGCCACATCATCGCTTACCATCAGGTGAGATTGTGGTCAAACGCGAGCCTATGTATAATAAAAAAAAAAAAAAACGTGGAGTTCCGCGGGGTTTATATTTGTGGGTTGCTATAAAAAAAATAACTACGAAGGACAAGTCGGTCGCGGTTTCAATCCTAGCGAGAAGCATTACTTGGTATGATTTACTGTTTTTAAGAGCGGTGAAGGAAAATACCGTGAGGAAACTAGAGCCAAAAATTTAAGAAAATGTGACACAGATCAATCCGTACTGGAGTTCCGTGGTGGTTTAAGGCTCATACCCTCTCTTAAAGAGGAAGCTTAAGTCACAAGTTTAGCTTAATGCAGCCTAAATGTGTCAATCTCAAACAAAAACAACTAATACACCGTCAGATAGATGTCACTACTATAAACATTTATTTAATAATTATCAAATGCAAGTAACAAAGTCAATGCTACAATAAATAACAACGCCATCTAGCAATGATCTTTAGAAAACTCAAAAACAACCAACATTACGCTCGCTAGATGTCGCTGTGAGTACCATCAATTTCAATTAAGCAACCGATTATGAATGTCACGCGACACTACTTGTAAAACAATTAAATCGTCCTCGCGTGTAACGATAATCGAAATTCAAAAACGGATTTAACGATCGTGATAAAACTTAATACTGATATATTGCAGACTAAATTATCTAATCATTAATTAGAATAATCTTTTTATTTATGGATCATTAAACGCTATCCTACGATTTGATTTATTGAACCTATTAAATACTATATATGTGTATAATAATATGTTTATGTAGGTATACTGTGTGTGTATATGAGTACTAATAAACAAAATATATGTTATGCAAGTTTGATTTTTATCTAGATGATAGGATCACGTTTTTGCCCTTGAAATGTTTTAGATACTAAATCGATTGAGATTAGTCTTTTTAAAACAGTAATTGAACTTTCACGATGAAGATAACCCAGCTTTTTATTATTTACCGGTTTTCGCCTGACTACTATCTCACTTGTTAGTAATTGGTGATGTGGCTACCGATAAAAGTAAAAAAAACTACGGTATATTTAATGGATGCAAAATAAAAAACATCATCATCTTCCTGCTTTTTCTCATTGTACTTGGAGTACCCGCGAAACGTTTTCTTCCTCCATTTTTTCTAATCTGCTGTCACATTCTTCACTTTTTATAGTTCAGAAATATTACTGATAATACCTATTGGAATAACTGGAATATAACAAATGTTGATGAACAACAGTTATCATATTTTTATATTTCTTTTTTATCAAACATAAAAAAAATATTATAACAGGTAAATTTGATATCAAATCCATAAATTATATATATCTACGTGATAGACGTCATGCCGATCATGGCTACTGATTTGTTAAATAACCCTTTACATAATTCTTGCGTCACGATTGTGTCTAATCCTCTATGAGATTGCCAAGCGCGTAGGTAAAACACTTACGTAGCTACCTTATAAAATTAATTGTCATGCATTTATAAACTTTGATACCATAGATATAATCAAACAAAAACCAATATAATAAAATTACAAAGTTTAGAATTTAAGTGCTTACCTCTTCATAACAAACAGTTTTAAGTCTCATTTCTAAATTTAGTTTGATAGTTTTCTTTGCATGTAAATGTGTAATGTATTATTTTTTACTTACCTCTTTTCATGAGCATAAACTCGAAACTCAAAAGCATTTATTTCAAATAAACCAGTCCAGACACTTTTGAAAGGTCAAAAAAAATAGTTTATAGTTCATCGAAAACGTACAATATTTTTGTAATGTTACAGGAACGCTTCGTCTTAATCAACGACACGTTTGAGACTCAAAAATCGCCAATATGGTGGATACCGGTGTCGTACACAACGGCTTCGGAAAAAGACTTCGAGACAACCCAACCAAAGCTATGGCTAAAGGGAGAGAAGTCTTTGACAGTCAGCAATATCACTATTAAACCAGATGAATGGTTCATTGCCAATGTGCAACAGACAGGTAATGATTTTGATATATACATACAACTCGGTCACGTTAACTTGACGCTTGGTTTCAATGAAATAATGACCAAAAACAATATAACAACTACAGAGAACTAGCCAAATTATCGACGCGCGTATCGATAACAAAGATGTTGACCATACCTGACACTTGCCTGGCAAGCTAAGTGAAGAGAGTGGGGGAGAAAGCGGGGGTGTTGTGTTCGCATTTCAGAGATGCGTCATGTTAATGTAACCGGATTGTTGATACAATGACAGACTGATGAATTTACGATCAGATACGTGACAGGTTTTTCCCGCTGCTGTTATCTACTGAGAGAATAATCGCTATGATCAAAGAGCTTAAAACTAATTTCATAAAATAAAGCTACGTTAAATGGTCGCTGATGTATACAAAATCCATTTGTTTTTCAAGTACGATAAACATAATCCCAATTCGTAATTATTTTCTTTAATCATCAAAAATTTTACTGAAAACCAATCAAACAATTTTCAGGTTACTACCGCGTCAACTATGACTTACAAAACTGGAAACTGCTTATTGAGATTCTCAAGGACCCAGCCCGATTCCAAGAGATCCATATCATCAACAGAGCTCAGATGGTAGACGATGCTATGAACCTGGCTCTCACAGGGCGCCTGGACTATAGAACTGCGTTGGACGTCACCAGCTACCTTAAACATGAGAGAAGCTATGTGCCCTGGAAAGCTGGGCTGTCGGCTTTAGGGTACATTGATACTATGTTGTCGAAAGGAGCACATTATTTGGAATATGGAGTGAGTACTTACAGCTTTATCTGAAATAATAACAAATTATTTCTTAGCGTTATTTTTTTAATTCACATCTTCACATTCCAAATTAGCAAGCACCGAATCTGTGTGCGAATACACTATTTTTTTAGATCAATAGCATGACTTATAAGTTTTTCCACATTAAATGCAAAACATACCAAAAAAATAGGTCTAAAAGATCAAGAATTACAATAGAACCTTGGAACGAAACTACATAAATTGTCAAGAGATGGCGCTAGCAGTTTAGACTGCTTGCCTTAATAACCTTAATTACTAACCTTAATTAGTTTTTCATTAAACAGGTTATCTTGTTAAGAGAATCTTGCACATTTCATCGTAAAAATAAATATATTTTTTTAATTTATATCATCGTAATGAGAAAACCTACACGTTTACCTCATGGGTATAGTTAGGTTAGAACTCATTTTAGGTCGTCTAAGTTTTCATTCTTCCTTCTCAAGCTACTTGAATAAGGATAAGTTTACTTTATCCCTCCTAATCTATCCAAAAGCTTACTATTAGTGCAACTGAACCTTAACTCCAATATCTACTAACGTCAATAAGGCAAATCTTATGATACCGTATCAGATTATGTTCGATTAATATCTGTTACAAGAAAACGTGAATAGTTTTAATGTTCTATAAAGATTAAAATATTGTCATTAGGTCATATCAGTAGATAAGGATAACGCAGTTAGAATTACAATACTGATTGTAGATATGCCTAATATATTATAAATGAAGGTAAATGTGCTAGTAATGATTAGGTTTCAGGTTATTTATGATAATTAGTAAGATACCTACTTAAACGAAATTGGTAAATATCACCCTTTTAGACTTTTTAGTTTCTTTTAGGTTATTATAGAGTTTCTTCTATAGTGCTTTTTAGGTGGGAAATCATCCAAACACTTTTCCCGCTCTATAGAGCAGGGCGAGGGAGGGTGTATCAGACTTCTACTGAATAAATCCCTCTCCTATGTTTCTTCTTGGCCTTGCGTTCCAAGATCTGGGGTTTTATGGCATTCAGCCCCAGTAAGCTTTGACCCTACAGTTTAGTTAACATCTGCTTGAGGCGCGTAGAACACCAGCCCCTACGGACAAGAGGGGCGCACATTCACCGTATACTCCATCATGTCCTATGCGCAGTTTACACAATGATTATTCCTGGGCATTTCTTCCGCACGAATCCAGTGCAGGAATGTCCGAAAGAATTACCGTGGCCCTGTAATACAAAGGATTGCTGAAGGAATTCAGGTGGATTTTAGGCACTAAATGGTTGCTACCCAATGCTGGAGAAGTTATTTGATAATTCTCTTTAAAAAAAACTTCTATGAACACTCATGTCTAGCAGTCATCTTCTTAGTTCAAAACTGTAGGTATATTATCAGTACTTAAAGTAATCTATTTAAATGTACCTTTTTATTATCCTTGGATATCATAAACATTCACAAATTATGATTCATATGATTGCTCGAACTTTTTCCTTAACAACCACAAGACATATTATTATACGTTTGTAGATTAAGTACCTATGTTTACGTTCACGAGATGGCGTTAGTAGTACTACAAATATATTTGTCCTGTGTTGAATGTACCTATATTTTTTTTCCTTATTTTAACATACACTCCAGGTTCTTTTGTATTATTATTACATCTTTGTGTAGATGAGCCATTTGTTATAAATATTAGTTCAATAATATAATTGGTATTAATTGCAATATTTTAACGTAATTGCTCCATACTGTGGCCTAAACCTCATCGCCACCACAAATACAACAATGCTCCGCTCTAGCGCTTGCCAGTATTGTTACCATATTATTGACGATACAATTAGTTATATGTTGTCATAAACTAGTGAAATTTTCTTGATTAAATAAATAAGAAAATACAACTTAGAACCCAAATTATATTACAAGAAATATAAATCTTGTTCCTTGAAAATGGAAGTAGATAATTTCATCAATTCGTAAAAGAATTAGGCGCCAAAGAATTTTAACGACTTGTTTATGCGTTTTCACATCTTATCATGTTTTTATTACTATCAAATTACTAATATGCACTTGACGAATTTTGTTGATTATCGCTTTATCGGATTTTATCGGTTCTTTTGAAATAAGTGACGTGGTGAATTTAATTAAATTAACCTGAGTTTGCACTAACAGTTAACTTAGGTATGTACTTATATACCTACACAAAATGTTTGTATAATTATCGTTTTGAAGAAATCTGGTTAAGTAAGTAAGGAATTCTATGAAATTAGAAATGTTAATACTGATACAGTAAAGTACAATGATAAAAATAAAGAAAAAAATTGCCGGTAATAAGGTTGTCATCAGGTAGTCTTGTAAGATTGTGATCTTATGCATTTTAGTGAATAAAGTATTACGATACAAGTACATTGCATTGGCAAAAGAACTACGAGATGATGATGGTGATTATATTTATTTACGTTTAAAAAAATGCCAAATGAAGGAACTGGAAATATATTTGTTTACAAAGTTTGCTAATCTTTCATGCTCGATTGGCAAAATAGATTTAGATGAAAGTTGGCAGATGGGTAAACCATGTACTAGAATAGGACATTAAGAAATATAGAAAAAAGAAATATGTAATGTAGAGTTAATATCAGTAGTAGTATGGTCCCTTGCATTAATTTTCTAAAGAACAGTTACGTAAAGTATTTAAGGAAGGCAAACTGAAAGTCGTTGAGCTGACTACGAAATTCAGAATCGTGATCACACTTATGTAAGCCAAATATACGTGATATGGCTATTTTGAAGTTCGTCCAACTGATCTTACTTAAAATCAAGAAAGCTGGCATGCGCATAGCCCAAAATAGGACTAGAAAGAAATAGTGCTATCATAATTTTCATAGTGATAGAAAGAAAATTGCGAAGACATCTCAGAGAACCTGCAAAAGCGAACAATTTAGTAAAAGAAAGAGTGCTATGGATATATAAATAGTTAAATTCTTTTCCATGTTACTAACATACCATAGGTGGCCAAATTATTAGGGACCCAGATTATTATATTAATACCAACTTTAATTGCATTTTGCAGGCAAATGGTTGGTTGTTAAGTAGTAAAAGTTGATAATAATGTAAAATCTAGGTACTGTCCCTTCATAATTTCGCCACCTACTGTACTACATACTACACACTGTATACTCTTAAAGTGACCCAAATATAAATGGTGAATTGTGAGTATTCATAATTATGTATTTCATCAGTTGTGTTTTGGTCTTAAGCAATATACAACAAATCTATAGCGATCAATCAAATATGCATCCACAAAAGACTTTGAGCTGCAATTGAGTATTAATCATCATGATGTATCATGACATGGAGAGCTTACAAAATAATTATTTAAATACGTTGTTTAAAATTGATCTGGACGATTATTGACTGTGATATATTTGCCGAGGAATTTCAATTAAAGAGATAAGTTTGATTAATACATTTTTAATTACTTAAATTGTAAACTCGTGCGCAAAGAAATCGTTATCTTTAAGTACTGCATTGATTTGTGTAATCAAATGTATTGATCATTTGTTTACAGTTTAATGTTTTTCTAGAAAACTTCAATTGTTTTGCACCGATTCTTATGTTTATATTTATGAGACATTATAAGGGTCAGCTCACACCAAGACGGGACGCGACGCTGCATGCTCAGTTTAATAGAGTGAAACTTAAAATATAACTTTATTTACTACACGAAAAAATGCACATTTCATTGTGACAATTTAAAATACGTTGCTTCATGCAGCGCTGCGCCTCGTGACGCCGCGCGGCGTGTTGCTGCGCAGCGCAGCTGAACGTTTTTACATTAGCGACCGTCGTGTTGCTAACGATTTTACTATGCGCCTCGCAACGTTGCGATGCGTCTCGCGGCGGCGCGCTACGCAGCGCAGCACAGCACGGTGCAGCGCGAAATCACTAGCCTCTTCCTGCATCATCGCGTCGCTTCGCGTCTCGGTGTGAACTGACCCTTTGTGGCCATATGATCAAGTGTGAGAGCCACTCTCCTTGCTTTAACTTTTCAGAGTAACATCGTTATCGATCACCTAAACGCCAAACGCCCGTTTTCAATAACCTACCGCAGATCATAGATAGATAGCTATCCACGATAAAGAGTAAGATTCTATCTATCAATCCACAACTTTTGGTAGGAAATGCTATCCGTCGGTTTTTAAAAGGATAGACATAGACATCGACCACATCTATGCTTACCATCAGGCGGGATCTTTGTACTTGCTCCATATACATATTAGTGATCAAACGCGAGCTGACGGAAGAAGTAACAAAAAGGACCAATAGATGGCGTTAGCAGTTTCGTAAATATATGAAAGACAATCTTTCTTGGAATTTATTATATTTGAATTAAGCTGATAATACATTAGTGCGATTTTGATTAAAACGAAAATACTATGAGTCACTTGACAAGATTATAATCAGTTGTTGAAAGTTTGAATTACGAGTATGTATGACTAAGATAAATTCGAAAAACCGGATCCGGGAAAGTGTTCTACACGGTTCAAAGATCCGCGTTTAGATTGGAAAAACTGACATAGCGAGAGACGCAATCATTACTCACCTCCTTATGGCCTGTTGGTCTAGCGGAAGGTGGCTAGGATTATACCTGTTGTTGAAGTATGAATTGTTTTTGGATCCAGTCTCTGGATAATATTATAATCTCTACATAATCATCTTCCTTCCCTTGTCCCATCTTATTTGGGGTCGGCGCAAAATGATCTTTTCTTTCAATCCGTCCTGTCACCCATCCATCTTCTTCTACCTCTCCATCCATCCACATGTATACACCTAACTCTTTTAGTATTAAAACCCAGACTGGACTTCCACTAGCAAATCTATTATCAGGAAAATCAAATAGCACTCACTACCACTGACGTAGCTAGGCGATCAACGGTCCTGGGGCAAAAATCCTGCTCGGGGTAGAGTGGGAAGGAGTATCAGACGTTTACTGACTAAAACGAGTTGTCGTTACGTACGTCGTACTACACGTTTTTTAAACGAGCCGTTGACGCGTGTTTGTAGCGATGCTGACACAATACGCACGCGATTCAGACGCAGCCAGTAGACCTTCTGTAGGATAAAAGTGTTTTAAAAAAAGTGGTATACACACTCTGCCCTTGCAGAGGCACATACCACCATTTTTATTTTGAAATCTACGAGTACGAGTACTCAAGTAATCATATTTCATTCAGACTAAACAGAGATTTACACATTTTTTTTTCTTCCAGCACTACGTTCTCCGTCTCCTAAACGATGCAGTGAAGGAGGTGGGATGGAAGGTGTCTCCCAACGAGAGCGTCATCACGTCGCAGTACCGAGTGGACCTGCTGGCGTCTGCCTGCCACTTCGAACACCCTGACTGTCTGGAGAATGCTGTGAGGATGTACACCAACTGGATGCTGGCGCCGAACCCTGATGCGAGCAATGAGTATGTGGATGTCATCCTTCTTTTCTATCAACAACTGTTTTTCCCCTTGAAAAACAAATGTTAATTTAGCTTCTGCCGGCAACTTCATCGGCAATAGTAGGTTTCTCTATACAAACTTTGAACCCCTGTTCCATCCCTTTAGGAGCTGAATTTTGAAAACTCCTCTCTGAGTACTCGACGTAGGGTCATAAAAGGAAACGCAGTGCCAAATTTCATGCTCCTAGTCCCAGTAATTTTAGCTGTGCGTTGACTGTCAGACGGTTTCTTCTTTTAAACAAATATAACTACCCTTGAAAAGTTTAAACTCAACTTTCTTTTCTTTCTTAGTTAAGTATAATATGTGACATCGACCAATCTGCATTAGGCCTGCATGATTAATTACGGTCCATTCCTTCTTCTAGTGAGGAGGTCTGAGACCCAGCAGTGAGAATACTTAGGTTGATTATGTTAACGACCATTTTTAATAAACTTCCTTTTCCAGCATTCACGTAGACCTGCGCGGCATAGTCTACTGCGTGGGAGTGCGGGCTGGCGGCGTCAGAGAATGGACCTTCGCGTGGGAGAGGTTCAGAGTGGCGACAGCGCCTTCAGAACGACACCGGCTGCTTTCTGTGCTCGGGTGTACTCGGTCTCCTTCGTTGCTGCATAGGTAGGTGTTTATGAAGTGGGTATGAGTTTCGGTCTAATAACAGTAATGGAGGCAATCTTAAGGGCTGATGTTAAATCGGCCCTTAATATGTCGGCATTAAGTCCGCCTGTGTACCTTAAATGTTGCATGAAGATCAAATAAATAAATATGTAGCTCGTGTATTCTGTTTGAAATAACCCATTTAAGTTGTATTATGCGTTTACCGACGCTCTATGAAATTCTTACATCCATACTGATATCCAAAATGTTATTAGTCATGTCATCTTCTCAAAATGAATGTAAAAAGGATCACAATATGTTCGGGGTTTGAGAAAAAGGAAGTTAAGAGTTGAGAAAGCCTGGGGTAGACTATGAGTACTGTAAATATTGGTAATACTATAGGCCTTCGTCCTATGTTAATATGTTTTAATACAGTCACAGGCCAGACTATTTGATGTTAGATGAATCGAGTTTTATCCAGTAACTCACCACTTAAGTTACCATTTTTTATTTCTAATTATCAGGTACTTAGAAATGTCTCTGCGCAACGACAGCGGCATCAGAAAGCAGGACATCGTGCGAGTGTTCTCAGCAGTCGCAGGCACCTCTATTGGGCAGCCGATCGCGTTCAACTACATCAGAGCCAACTGGCAGAGGCTGAGATCTTTGTAAGTATTAGATTTCAATGTGGAACTCTTTTACTGTCAGCCTGTACATGAAGCAGCGTGCGAGTGTTCTCAGTAGTCGCAGGCACCTCTATTGGGCAGCCAATCGCGTTCAACTACATCCGAGCCAACTGGCAGAGGCTGAGATCTTTGTAAGTATTGGATTTCAATGTGGAACTCTTTTATTGTCAAGCTGTACAATGTACACATCAACTCATTACCGGCTTGGTTAAAAGTGACCATAACCCTGAAACGTAAAGGGTAATTGAAGCAACAAGGGTGGCTGGCTGTGAGTCAATTTAAATTATGAAATAAACCGTGATAACAGTGTTTGAGTCAGTAAAAGTTTGACATTCCCTCTCGTTCCAACCAAAGCGGGAAAAGATACTCCAAATACTCTTGAACAAAAAAATTTACAAAATTAAATGTAATTTGTGTCTCTCAAAATGCCATTTATAACGGCGGTCATATTATTATAGGCGTGATAAACTTTGACGTCAAATGCCACGTCGAACTTCTCTTTTTTACTACCAGCTTTAAAACTTTATAACATCATTGGCAAGGAAGATATTCTAAAATTTACATTTTGTGTTTGTTTAAAGTAAGTACCTAAATAATTTAAATGAATTTATTTATATTAGGTACCTACATTAGGTCTTTTTATCGGAATTCTATAGAAAATGAAATTCTGATTAAATTATTATTCCATGACTCTTGTCTATCAGCGATTGTGGTGATATGAAAAGACGTATTAAATAATAGAATTCTCAAGATTAACGTAGTCATTACTTGAATAAAAAATATAAAACAATCATGACTTTGCCAAACCTTTATCCTAAGAGCCATTACGCACTGTCGACTAGTCGCCGGCGACTCAGTCCCTCGGCGACCGAAACATGGGAAAAGTCGCCTGGGCGACTGACGACTAGTGCGCAAGCACCTATTTAAACTATAGTAAGTAACAGTCGCTGTCGACTGAGTCGCCGGCGACTAGTCGACAGTGCGTAAAGGCTCTAATAGTAAAATTTTGATCGCTTTCCAGTTTACTTCGAGTCAAACCTTTGGATATTACTTATCATTGATAGGCTCGTGTTTGACCACTATCTCACGTGATAATGAGTGATATTGTGGTTGACGTTGGAACACGCTTACCTAGAAGTAACCTATTTATTATTAAGTTGTTTATCAATATCATTAACGATTGTTCAAAATAAAAAATAAAAATACTGTTAAAAGGTTCATAAAACTATGTGAGCCATATGATGCCTGCGCTATGTAGCTTATGAGGAAAATGTATTGCTAATGCTTATGAACGACGTTTGTTATGATTAGGGATGTATCCGAAATCAGAGATGAAAAAAAAAAACATAAAGAAACTATTTAGGCACTCTTACTTCGTAGGAGATTATTTATTTTTTAACCCCCGACGCAAAAACGACGGGGTGTTATAAGTTTGACGTGTCTGTGTGTGTAGATGTATATGTGTCTGTCTGTGGCATCGTAGCTCCCTAACGGATGATCCGATTTTAATGAGGTTTTTTATGTTTAAAAGGTATATCAATCGAGAGTGTTCTTAGCTATGTTTGGTGGAAATCGGTTCAGGTCTTCAAGGTCATCAGGACCTGAGAGGTGAAGAGCAGTCGGGGTTTTTTTTAAATTTAATATAAGACCATTACAAAAAAACACTGCTACAATTATTTGGACTGGAAGCGGAGATATTATTTCTTGAAGTTCATGCATTTGCAGTACAATGTGTTTAAAAAAAAACAAGATGTTTTCTCACTCTCTCGCAAACATGTATAAGACACTCAGTCCTAAAACAATTAATTATCTGTAAGCTTTACAAAGCTGTCCCTTGCGGGAATCGAACGCTGCGCAGAAACCACAAATGCTTCACTTCACACTCCTCACCAACTGTGCTATCAAACCCTCCCCCATTGCCTGTCCTAACTCCCAAAAGCCATATTAAAATATATGTTTGTAATTATTGCAGTGTGGGTTCACTATCTACTATCAACTTGATCGTGAAGCTCGTGACCAGGCGACTGAATCAGCAGCATGAATATGATGAGGTATGTTGTACCATTATTATTCTGTATCTACAATAGCCTATTCGCGTTAGGAACATAGTGACTCATTGTGGTCATTCAGCTTAGCTATGCTCTTTGACCAATCAGATCGTAATAAATTAGAAAGCTAAAAATCAGAAACCAGAAAACCTAACACCAACGTCTTGGGTAACGCGTTACACTATTACTGAATTGTGGAGACGATTCTTATTTGACCTCATATAATAGGAAGTCTATCCCACTTTCTATCTGACCAGGTCAATACAGGTATAAATAGTTGGCAAAAGACTATACCTACTGACCGTTTTCTATTGGTGTTAGTATCTTCAATATAATATTTTCAACAACAAAACAGTTATATATAAAAGCATGGGTAGGTATATTTAGACAAAATTTTAATTTTGATTAAGAAAAATCACGTACTTATGACTTTGCTTTTGTTTAATCGAAAGTGATCGTAACAGGATATAAAAATACTGAACTTCCCTCACTCAATTCATCATCGATACAAGTCTGATAACATGATTTTTATCGAGATAACTTTCTAGTAATAATGTTTCATTTCTGTTATCTAAGCTTTGTAAATCTCATCGAAAACACTTCTTTTATCAGTGGAATAAAATTAATCCTAATTTTTTATGTGTCATGGAAATCCTAATGAAAATGAACAGGATTTACTTATGCAATAAAATTTCACAAGTTTGTGTCAATAATCATGAGTAAATATATCAACAGGAACATTACTTGTCATTACTAATCTTGTTTTCGTTTTAACCACTTATTCATTTGTCTATTTATATTTTGTTTGTGTGGTGCTCGCGGCTAGATTATAACAGCCGCACAGGTCGATCTTCAAGGTTAAGCAACGCTTGCCAAGGTTGGTCCGTGGATGTGTGCCCATCTTAACATACCGAGTTTTCTCCGTGCCTCGGAAAGCACGTTAATCCGTAGGTCCCGGCTGTCATTTGAAGATCTTTGGCAGTCGTCGTTACGGATAGTCAGAAGTCAGTAAATCTGACGCCAGTGTTGTCATGAAGTACCGTGTTATCCCAGTTAATGGGTTGTGGAGGTCTGGTGGGCAGCCGCTCCTCGTAAAATACTGGTATTCAGCTAAATCTGGCTTGACTGGAAGCCGACTCCAATATAGTTGGGAAAAAGGCTAAGCAAATGATGATGTAGTAGTTAAGAAATATCTGTATAATTATGAAATAATTTAATGCTTGTGGGTTTCTTTGCTTTACAACTTATCTTTGTTTATAAAATTGAAAGTGATCGTAACAGGATATAAAAATACTGAACTTCCATCACTCAATTCATCATCGTGATACAAGTCTGATAACTGAGATAACTTTCTAGTAATAATGATTCATTTCTGTTATCTAAGCTTTGTAAATCTCATCAAAAACATTTCTTTTATCAGTGGAATAAAATTAATCTTCGTTTTTGATGTGTCATGGAAATTGTAATGAAAATGAAAAGGATTTACTTACGAATCCGGATTTCACAACTGCATGAGTCATTCAATTGTGGCTATGCAATATTTAGGCGTTTGTTAAAACAATAGATCTACAGAGCTGGGAACGTACCATGACGTATTAAAATCGTCATAATTATCCCATGAGAGAGATGTGTGTGATGAGTGGATTACGGCCCATCCCCTCTCCTAGAGAGGAGGCCTGAGTCCCAACAGTGGGAACATTATAAGGCCGCTAATGCTAATGAAAAACAAATGAGTGAGATAGACTTTTTAAAGGGCGGATAGCACTATTTATTTCTCATACTTTTATGATTATTTTTAGGCATCATTACAATAAACCTAGAGAGAGACATAGTGCGGTGGGATTGGGTTAGTATAGGGGCTTATTCTGCTTACGGATGATTTTGATCCTCACAGTCTTCGGGCGTCGACCAATCAGAATTCGAGAAATAGCAGAAACTGACCGCATGAGCGCTTTATCTTTCTCTTTCTCTTTCTTTCTCACACTTTTTTGGCCATATTTACTTACCTACTTACAGAAAACGCGTAATCCAGTTCTAAACGTCTATGGTTTAAACCGTGTGTAATGACGATCTACCGTGAAACTCCATACTTTAATATCAGTAAATCGAGGTGCAATAGTAGATTATGTGACTAGGGAGTAAAGCAGTGTCTTTAAGGCGAGGGCGGCATGTTGAATTCCGAACAAAACGAAGTTTGCTAAGTTTTAATCCCGAACGTTAGTGAGGGATTTATATAATTAACTTCCGAGGGAGTTAATAGAAAAACCTGAGTGAAGTGAGGAATTAAAGTCGCCCAAGACAAAGACAGCTTTATTCCCGTGTTGGATACTCTACTTTTTACACCATTGTTGAGATAATTACAAGTCAACTACGATTAATTAACTAGGTACTATATATCGTATAAAACAAATTATAAATAAATTAAAAAATATGCAACATTATTTACACGTTAATCTCAACTCCAATAGAAGCAAACAAAATTCAATACTTCAATATTACTCTATAACTTTACTCCTTTTTAGAACCTCCTTAACCACATTTATTATTCTTTTTTTTTGTTAGTGGCCAGTTTCATTTTTGAATAAATTTGTTTGATGCACGTACATTTTAAATTACTGAAGGCGTATTTGAAGTTCTAAATTAAAAAAAAAAAACATTATTCCCTAGAGATCGGCCATACTGTATTATCTCCCTAGGTGATAACGAGTTGCTTTAAGTGCAGGTTACATGACACATAATAGGGCCATTATCGAGCAGGTGGTGTAAAAATATTAATTTAGAACATCAAATACGCCTTCAGTCATTTAAAATGTACGTGCATCAAACAAATTTATTCAAAAATGAAACTGGCCACTAACCAAAAAAAGAATAATAAATGTGGTTACATACTGAGGAAAAGGTTAAGGAGGTTCTAAAAAAGAGTAAAGTTATAGAGTAATATTGAAGCAGTGAATTTTGTTTGCTTCTAATTTGGAGTTGAGATTAACGTGTAAATAATGTTGCATATTTTTTAATTTGTTTTATAGGATATATAGTACCTAGTTAATTAATCGTAGTAGACTTGTAATTATCTCACACATGGTGTAAAAAGTAGAGTATGCAACACGGGAATAAAGCTGTCTTTATCTTGGGCGGCTTTAATTCCTCACTTCACTCAGGTTTCTCTATTAACTCCCTCGCAATGCTCGGGAGTTAATTATATAAATCCCTCACTAACGTTCGGGATTAAAGCTTAGCAACCTTCGTTTTGTTCGGAATTCAACATGCCGCCCTCGCCTTAAAAGACACTGCTTTACTCCCTAGTCACATAATCTACTATTGCATCATACCTTCATTTGTTCTTCTTTTTCCTGCCCTTATCCCTATATTAATTGGGGTCGGCGCAACACGTTTTTAACTTCCATTCTGTCATGTCATCCGTCACACTATCACTCTCTCTTATTTCATATCACTCCTCACAAAATCCTTCCATTTTTTATTTGGCCTCCCTCCCCCTCTTCATACTCCATTCATGTGAACTCAGAACTCTTTTAATACCATGCGTTTCATCCCTCCTCTTCACACGGCCATACCATTTGTTGACTGTATTAATATTTTATTCTCTCCACAGCTGAAAAGATTCGTCGCCGAATCCTGCAGTGACTTGGGACGACCAGTTCAGCAAGTTTTGGAGACCATCTCTTCGAACGTGCAGTGGACTGACCGAAACTATAACACCATCGTCGATTGGCTGAGGGCGGCAGACAAAGCAGCTAGTTAAAGTAGACTAAGATTATCCTAGATTGAAATAGTCAATATCATGACAGCAGTATTTTATGGTAATATGCCCGATTTCTGATTTTTTTAGAGTAGCTAGGGCCAGTTAGGCCTCTTGTACAATGAGGCCATAACACTGATGAAACACCACACATACCGTGTGCACAAGCTCCCCCAGTGATCCATACAACACTGATAACCGTGCCTACACGGCGAATTAACCGTGCCTACACGCGCGGAAAATACGTGTGTGTTCAAGGCCTTAGGGATTCAAACTTGTCAGCTTATTCCTTCGCAAAATCGAAGATTAGTTTCCTTAAGTTGGCCTAGGTTTCTTGTGGCAACGGTTTATACGTTTAAACGTATCTATAGATTCACTTTTTAGAGTTCCGTGCCTAAAGAGTAAAAACGGAATCCTATTGCTATGGACTCCACTGTCCGTTTGTTAGTCACCACGCTGTATTTCACGAACCTTGACAGCTAGGCAGTTGCAATTTTGACAGATGATGTATTTATGTTGCTGCTGTAACAACAAATACTAAAAACAGAATAAAACAAATATTTCAGTAAAACAAAACCCCGTTTGTTGTATGGGAGCCATACAGTAAACATGATTTTTCACCATTTTAGTGACGGACATAACATTTTAATCTTTTGTGCGCGAGTTCGACGCACACTTGGCCAGTTTTTTCAACAAGGAATCGGGCATTAGCGTTTCCTACTGAAATATTTATTTAGCTAAGGCACTAATAGATAAGACGAGGTTCTCGGTCGCATACAAGATGTATGGAGGTTTCAAGCGCTGGCCACACAGAAAAGACGTAAGACGCAGACGGGGCGCGGGCATTTGTATCTACCACGTCTCTTTCATACAAAATGTATAGAAGTGTCGCGACTCAAAACATACAGAACAGACGGGGCGCGGGCGCAACGCTGGTACATTTGCGCCTGCCCGCGCCCCGTCTGCGTCTTACGTCTTTTCTGTGTGGCCAGCGCTTTAGTCCCTGACAGCTGAAACAGAAATCTAGAGAACCATATCGAAATAACTGCTCTGTACATTTTTGTTAAGAATAGTAAATAATGTGTATACATGGCGCCAGATAAACTTGGAATAAAGTTTATTCACCTGATTCTAATATCTCTGCGAAGGTACCTGAAAAACATTCAATGAACTGTTTTTCATTACTAGAAAATGTAAAGGAACGCGATAGACGTTGATTCATAAAACCTTTGTGTCAATGACCGTTATTCTATGTTTATTTGGCGCCTACCTTAGTATATTTTAGATTGTGTCCAGACCAAATTATTTATTATTTTTATTATTTTTCATTTTAGTTGGAAATCGACGCTGTATTTGCAACTGAATTCAAGTTTTTAAATTTAGAAGTATTAGGATTTTATGCCAAACTGACGTTTATGAAAATTTTCTGTTTTGCAGAGAAAACTTTAGGTGTAGACTAAGGATTCGAATAAAGTCAATATTATTATGAAGTATTTAAGTTAATGTATTTGTAAGCACAAAATAAGTAATTAATAGATCTGATATGTCGTAACTTACCTTTCGATTATGGTAGTACACAAAGTATTTTTTTCATTCCCAAGGCTCTTCTTCGAACTCATCAAATCAAAGGTAGCCCGCGAATTCCAAATTTTCTTAAGTTTTTTTTCGTCTTTACCTATTGAATGGCTAATTCATGAAAAAGTATTTCTTAAAGTAAATCAAAATGAGAAGGTTTTATCGATTGGAACGATCCGTGAATAAATATAGTCCGTCTAATGAAAGCGCGACCTGAGAAAAAGATGTTAAATCCAAATATTTTGTATGTGGTATTACTAACCAATAGAAGAATCATATCTTGACACTTTGCATTTTTTTTTATTTCCTACAATTGCAGCTGAATAATGTTGCCGATTAAATAAAAAAAAAACTCCAGGTCGCGCTTTCATTAGACGCACTCTATTTGTTATGCCCGTCAGTCACATTTTAATTATCCTTTCGAATACCGTAATTAGAGACTCAATAGAAAGATAATGAGAGATCCAACGCCGTCGTTTACTCGGGGTTTAACAGATTATTATACAACTTGATACACCTGTCCTTGGCACTTCTACCTTAACTGAAATATATTAAAAATAGTTCAAAAGTGCACATGGACCCTGTCGGGCACAGCAATTCTTTAGAGGGAAGTAGGTAGTTCCTTCTAAGAAATTGTTGTGCGCGAATCCTTTCCTTCCTTTTCATAATTTGGTATCTTCAAGACTAGAGTGAATAGGCTCTTAATAAACTAGTGCGCCTCACCATTAACGATTGCATCACTGCTTACCATCAGGTGGGTAATAAAAAAAAAATTTGAAGCCAAGTTCTCAAAAAGTGCGGAGTACTTCTGGAAAAGGAGAATTTGTCTCTCTCTGATATGATGATCTCTTACTGATAAATCAGTATTAAATCTGATAAAAAATCTCTGATAGACACATCTGATTGTAAGAATTAAGCTGATCATCGTCAATCAATTTAATTCCTTTGCTGATAACAATTTTATCTAAAAGCTGAATTCATTAGGCTCTGATTGTTTTTATTTACCTATAAAATTCGCCTTGTAATATTATAGGAAAAAGATAAATAATAAATCATGAAGCTCAAGGCCTTCCCCAAGTGCTCATGTGGCTTCCAAATGATCCTCATGGCCCTCGATCCAACTCATGAAAACTTTTCAACCCTGCGTCTTCCGGTATACCTACGATCCTAAATTTAGTACCAGCTTTCGCGGAATGTAAAGTGACCTCTCAGAGTTATCAGCTATCAAAAGTGAAGAATGTTTTAGCTAGCTTTGTACGGTTCGTGTATGTAGTCACCATGTTTTTGTAGTAATTACCAGCTTCGAGTAAGCTTTTTCGACAACCTTCATCGAAGTATTCAATATAGCTCAATGTTATCAAGATCGCGCTTGTTTCAAATTAGTAAGTCTACAAATTGTCCACTCCACTCCACTCCACTCCATCAATATCCACTAGGACTCAATTTGTGAATAATTAAAATAGCCACTTTACTCGAAAAAATCCCATTAGCTATAGACCTCCTCAATGCAAATTTTGAAAATTGTATTTCGCTCCTGGTAAGGCGCTTCTAACAGCGTATTATGTAAGGAATGAATAAGGTATGGTGTGTAAGCTACTAACTTTCAAGAATGATCCAAAACTCTGGTTTGATAATTTCTGCGCCTCTCCAAGATCTGTACCCTGTGCTTGAGCAACGCGTGCACTGCCCTAGTTATGGCACTGCAAGCCTAACCAAGTTGATAATCTCCTATCGTTAATGCTATTAGAATATCTGTTCTCAACGTTAAGTCACGTGGTCAGAGCAAACAATTAGAAAATTCGTAGCCAAATTCACATCTTTAATCGCTACTTCTTATACTTTTATAGTATAAATGGTAGCCGAGTTACAATTTTGACATGCACTAACTAAATTACAAACTTACTGTCTTTTTAAATCACTTACGGCATTACTGATTGTAGAAAGAGATTCTATACGAAACGGTTGTAACTTGGTTAGGCCTGCTGATCGGATTTTCATGCAGTTTATACCAGTAGTAATCACAGAGTGATTCATGAGAAAGGTTTATTTGTGTTTAATTCATGAATCCCCGACCGGTCTCATAGGACTGCGCTGTTATTGTCTTACTATTGTGTCTCGTTTCGCGGGTATTGATAGGTTAATACATGCATAATAAGGTAGAGAAAAGCAGAGAATTTCAAAGTTAGAGCGGGACGCTAATAAACAATATAATTTATAATCTAAATTAATATTTAAAAATAAACTATTGTATCGGTTTATCATAGATAGTTAATTGTATGTAAATAAAACCTAAACTTTGTACTTTTTAGCTCTATTTCTTAAAATAACTTTCGTAAATTAAAATTTATATATATTATATATGTGGTTTATATAAGTGGTGTTTTATTTTTCCTTACTCCTGATTCCTGAGTATCATAAAATAATAATGATGTACATACGAGTATGTATCGAAACAAAAGAAGTTACAAAGAAAAAAGGTATAAAAAGATATGTAGAAGTATATTAGGAATACAAATTATTAACGTTTGAATCCCCAACCGGTTCTATGAGACCGCGCTGTTATTGTTTTACTATTGTGTCTCGTTTCGCGGGTACTGAGTAATTAATGTGTTATTGTTAAGTTCAGATTTTGTATGTTTGTAGAATAACTACAGTAAATAAATGTTATTTTACACCTATCCATACACTTTTCTGTACTTCCACACTCCATTCACAGTAAACTTTGTCAATTAAACAATTCTTTCATTCTATCTGTTCAACTGGTTTTGACTTTTATTCTGGCGGCCATAAGGAAGGAATATTGGAAGTAAAAAAGTGGTTACAATATTAACTATATACTGCAACCGCCATTTATCATGCGTCCATCGCAATAAAAGTCAAAATCGGTTGTACGGACAGTAAAAAAAGCTTGTGTAGTTACTCAGATACCCGCGAAACGAGACACAATAGTAAAACAATAACAGCGCGGTCTCATAGGACCGGTTGGGGATTCAAACGTTAAACGTCTAATCTAATTGCGAATGGAATAATTATAACAAAATGAAACATCTACGAGTACTTGTGTCAATAATTTTTTTTGGGGTGTTAAATTCGAATAACTTTTCCAAGCTCTAAATGGGGGGGGGGGGGGGGCAAAATGTATTCGTGCTATCCATGTATTTTGCGGCGTTCAATTGCCCAGTTACCGCGCAATTGTTGATATAAGTGATCGCTTTCAGGATTATCTAGATAAAGTAAAAAATACATGTGGTTTACACGGTTAAATTAAATTAGCCAGCGACGCTTTGAATCTGTGGTGAGTATTGATTCCTAAATACCATAAAACAAAAACAGTACCTTAGTACCTAACTGGCAAGAAGTGGTTGGAAAACGTGAACGATGATAGGGGAGGAGGGAGACCTTTGCCTAGCACTGGGACACTATAGGCTAGATATAATAAAAATAATAAAAGTACCTAACTGTACTTGCAGCCATTGACACGGTAGTCAGATATACGCTGCATCATATGCAATTAATTTTTGAAAGCTTTGATAAATCTCTAAGCTCATCTAAAATTGTGTATGAATACATCAACACAGGGTAAAAAAAGGCTTCTCAAACATGATCGCTCGTAAAGGGCCTCATCAAAAAGTCTAAGAAACTAAGTCACCCAAAGGGTAACGGACAAGGCTATGCTTGGAGTTATTTGCACGATCAAATCAGAAATTAAGATATTTGTTGGAGAACCAAAATACCATCAACCAGGACATAGCCCTAAAAATTAGTAAAGTGGCAGTGGGCAGGGTACATCGCTTGCAGTAGATAGCCGATGAGGTCAAATAAGGTCCTGGAGTAGTGACCACGTTCCAAAAAACGCAACGCTGGAATGTCTCCTATAAGGAGTAATGACGATCTGCTGAGGGTCAGGTGTATCCGATGAATGGGAGATGCACAGAACCGGTCATTGTGGTGACATTTCGGGGAAGCCTATGTCCAGCAGATGATGATGATGATGATATCAACAACGACTGGTGGTAGAAAGCAGTGCAGCAATGTTGAGGTGATTAAAGTAGAGCTGCAGGACTGTTCTAACGAGTTACCATGGACCCTGGAACGAAAAGGAGAACAGAACGATCATGAGCGGGCTCAAGTCAGTAACATATAACACTCCCTCTCTCTCCTCTTAGGGTGGGAGAAGTTATTTGATGATTTAGACCTTCAAAAAAAGGATTGTTATACTAGGTATACTCGTAAATGGCCAATTTAGGTCAGACACTTCTCAAAATTATCACTGACTAGCAAAACCCATTTTCAGTTAAAACAAAACCAATCGGCTCACTATTTAAGAGCTGGTGCCACATCGATCAAAATTTTAAAACCCGCTCCTTTTGTTTTGGGCATTAAAAACAATAAGATAGCCTACCGCACTTAACGATTGGTATCTAAAGAAGACTTTAAAGCCATTAAAAATTATTATGCATTTAAAAATGACGTTAAACCGATACTAAATTATCACTAAGCGCAATATCAGTTAGTAAGTCATACATATGAGTATCTAGAACAAAAACCAACTAATCAGACAGATAAAATGATAATGATTTGGGCAAGTTTGATAATATTTAATGACGGTCATGTTGCGGGCTTTTTGAGGGCACTTTTTAAGCATGTAAATATTATGTATTGGTTTATTTTGGAGTGGAGAATAATCAATATAAGTTCTCTCGCAGTGCGTGGAGCAAGAAGGAGTGTCAGACCTTTACTCTGTACTGTCGGTTATGCCTAGTTCGCACTAAGCTAGTAATTTAGTTTAGTAGCGAGTAATTTAGTAGCTAAACGCGTCTGAACACCAAAAATTTAGTCGACTAGTTTAATAAAGAAACTAAATAGCTACTAAATTACTCGTTACTAAACTAAATTACTAGCTGAGTGCGAACTAGGCATTAAAGTTGACCCGTCTTCCTATAGTTGTCCTTTGAGGATTGCGAGCACTCTTTCTCAAAACATTGTAGCCCTGGTAGGTATAGGCTTTATCTTCTCTTTGAATAAACATCTTTTTGAGGCGCGCATGAAACACAACATGCGGTTGACTCAGCCTGAACACACACACACACAACCCTACCACGAACACTTTAACGCGATCCATTTGACGACCTAAATAGAACTTAATGGGATGGAGCTATCCCTCTTTCGCTCTCGCACGTTTGACATTTTAACCTATTCCTTATCGGTCAGTAACAAACCAAAAGGTCGTCGATCATAAGCCGGCTGCACTTGCGATGACCGGGAATTGACGCCAAACCACTGACGCCCAAGGTGTTTCCGACGGCTGTGGGGGTTGGGGATTACCTGACCCTTACGCTTTCCACCACGTCCTTTACTTGCCCTCCTGTTTCGTAAAAAGGAATAACGTACCAGAGCGGATACGAGAGATCACTGCCACCAAACATAGAGATTTATAAACAACCATACCTAGGTAATAAATCCTCAACCATCTTTGCCTTCCTGTAGCAGTCGGGTAAAATGTTTTTTCTCAATTGAATTTTTATCTAGAATAGATAATACTAATAAACCTAAAATATAATAACAATATATAATATATACTCAAATTAATAAACTACATATATCTACACGAATACAGTCAAACAATTGGTTATAATCGACAACTAGAACCATTACTGCTGTGATGATACTACTGCCAACTTCTTAAGAATCAGCTCGCGAACTTTGATTTATAATGCTAATCGGTTCGTTCCTATCCTGATCTCCTGGGGGAGCGCATTCCACAAAGAAATCGCTTGAAGAAAGAAAGAACAGTGAAGAAAGTCAGTACGATGAGAAGGAAATTGAAGTAGGCGGTTACGAGATGAGCGCAGATTTCTATTGTGGTTGGCGCAAATGCGTGTACGTGCGTGTGTGTGCTACAGAAACCACAACGGTTTCTGTACCGGCAACAGACTGTAAGAAAAAAGTAAACAGGAAACTCCATATTACTCTATCAGGATAAGCATGCATATAATTTATATGTGTAAGGGCCTGTTTCACCACCTATGATTAAGTTTCGAGTATCTTACTTGGCAGATAATTTCATACAAATTCGGTTCCATTTTTGAATTTATTCAGTGAGTAGTGCCTACTCGGACATTGTGAAACAGGCCCTAAGAGATTGTGTTTATGTTATGAGTATGGGTGCGGTGTAAGTGATAAATTGTATCTTTACCGGACTGCAATCAAAAGATTATTATCAGATGCCTGATAATTTAAACTTTTCTACCATTTACAAACAGTAAATTTACAAATCGATCTCCGCAAAGAAGGTAGAAAGGTATATTGCAATTGTTGTATTATTATGTAATAAAGATCGTAGGTATATGCTCCTTGAAAACAATGAACATTTTGAAAGAAAACGGTTTGAAGGAATCTTTTAGAACATAAATTATTACCTTTTCATTATCTTTGATAAGATCGGGGTCATATTCCATTAGTTTATGTTTTTTGTAAGCTCTGAAAAAGTAATTCTGATTGTTAAAACATCCCAACGTTTCTAGAGCGCCGCAGTTGGGGGAACAAAAGTAGAGTGAAGCGTTTACCTCGAGAACTACTCCTTGTGATCTTTCAACAAAGAGGGTTTTAGTCACTAAAAGTCTGGCCTGGTCTCCAGCTCCACCCTAAGGTTGCTTCTTGACCAAATCCTTGCTTACCATCAGGCGAGATCGTAGTCAAACTCGAACCTATAAATTAATAATAAAAATATAATCCAAAGTCAGAGTTTCAAAAATACCGTCAAATAAACAATATTTAGAATTTTTTTATTTTATCATGTCTGAGTTTCAAGAACACTAAGCTATCAGTCTAGCTAGCTCAATTAATCGGCTTGATCGATTAGATCATAAATTCAGATATTAAACTTAATATCGGTACTCAGTATTTTCCTATAAACCACCTGTTTGTGCTTTTATCAATAAATATTGATAAAGGAAGTAATAATTCAATAAGAGATGGCGCTGGTAGTATCTTATTTGTTTCTTTTAATCGTTATTTTATTGACGGTTTAGGCTAGGTTATTTTTTTTCATCATTTTCTTCTTGTGACTTCTCTGAAGTGTGTCAGACTTTTACGAACAAGAAAATAATATCTTCCCAAAAAGTTTTGTACCGTTTCGTACGTACGTCCACCATATACTAGTGGTGCATAGCCGCACGTCTAGTGTTCTGAATGAAACGGGCTTGGCGGAATTAAATTGTGCAATTTTAGCACACACTCCTCGAAATGTAAACGATAGAAAACCGATAGGCTAGCAACGCGACGTCGATGCTCATGACTTAGAAGCTTTGACTCGACGACTGCATCGTAATATCATACATATTCATTTTGCAGATTATTTAAATGCTCTTTGCATTTAAATAATCTGCTTAAATGCTGTAATTCCAATTAATATCTTTATCTTTGAGCCGCTATTGCTTATTTACTTTCTTTGAAGTCTACAGCGATCGGTTGTTAAAATGATAAAAAAATGTTGCCTCACTGCAACTGAACGTAACAAAATGGTCCATCTACTACTACTTTGCTACATCTCGTGGTTACCTATCATGTTGTCGTTATTCCGTGAAACTTTTTAACGTAGACTCAAAATACTAATGAGTCGGAATATATCGTGTGTTCCGCACCAACTTGCGAACGGCGAGTAATGGGTAGCTCGCCGTCATGTCGTCCGGTAAAGGCCAAGCTGATTTCGGCTAAGGCTGCGAAAATGTTCGAAAGAGTTGCTGTTACCCTAAAACACATCATCATCATCTACGTAGCCTTTTCCCAACTATATTGGGGTCGGCTTCCAGTTAAATCGGATTTAGCTGAATATCATTATTTCATGAGGAGCGGCTGCCTACCAGACCTCCACAACCCATTAACTGTTACCCTAAAACACAAAGGGTAGGTAAATGAAGGAACATAATTGGTTTAGTCATTAAAAGTTTGATAAGCTCAGCCTATCGGACCCCCTTTGAGCGGGAGGAGACATTTGATGATTTCTTAGTCACTCCTAGGCCATGGTAACTCTTGCAAGCCATCTCACTGCCTTAGCAAGTGTTGACCCTAACGGTGCCCATCTATTCTGCCAACATCTTTTTTCTGGTAGGGGAATCATCAGAATGACTTCTCCCGCTCTTGGGAGGAGCGGGAGCGCGTGTCAGACTTTTACTGCCTAAACTCCTACCCCGTCCCTTCGTTGCCTTCGATCTGGGGGGGACTCGGTGTCAACCTTTCGGAATACCACGTGTTCCCCAGAGACGTCGGCCCTGCCGGGCCCCTACAGTTTGCTGACATCTCTTTGAGGCGCGCGTGGAACAGAACGCGCTGTTGACGACTGAGCTCGGTCCAGATTATTTCCAGACTGCCGGACGGCGAGCTACCCAGTGCTCGCCGTCCGCGAACCTGCGCCTGCGGTGGTTGGAAATCGGGATCGGGATCTCGGCGGCGGCGGCGTGCGGACCGTTCTCTCACGCGCTCGCTGTCAGCAGCCTCCTTCACGAGCATTACTGCTTCGCAGAAGGAGGCGACCGCATGCCACCCCTCCTCGCTCCGGACCATGGCCTGAACCAGGGCCCGGCGCGAGAGGTCGCCGCCCCCGATAACCTCCATGAGGCCACGGCGGTGCTCCGCCCAAGCGGGGTACACCTATACCGTGTACTCCACCGTGTCCTCCGGGTGGTCCACACAGTGGCGACACCCGGGCGTCCTCTCCTGCTTGATCCGATGCAGGAACCTCCCGAACTTACCGTATCCGGTGAGGACCTGCGTCATACGGAATGAGAGGACGCCGTGACCTCTTTCCAACCACTCCACAAAGAGGGGACTTACCGGCGCGCCCAGTGTGTGACGATCTTTGCCCATCTGTCCGGGTGCATTCGAGTCACGTGGCCTAGCACTCTCCCACTGCAGCCTCACTGTTTTTTCTCCCACATCTGCAGCTTAAAGAGCGCTGGGTATGAAATACTTCCGTAGGATCCAGTAGGGCTGATGCCTGCAAGTGTAATAGAAATTTTTGAAAAAGTTACTGTGATCCTGGAACGTAAAGGGCAACTGAAGGACATAGGTAATCAGTAGGTTAGTACATAAAAGTCGGACACAACGTTTTGATCCATGCTAGGGCGGAGGAAATTATTTGAGGATACACCTTAAAAAAAGAAAGAGGTGGATGGATAATACCACAAACATAAAATATGTTCATCAAACTAACGTATAATAGTTTCATTAAAACCTCCGACTTTACACCGACCTAATCAACTCGCATAAAAGATACAGCGATAATTGTCAAAAAAATATCTCCATATTATGATATTGGTGATAATGCTTGATACTATATCGTCAGTGATTACGTACTGATGTGTATATTTCAATAATTTGATTACAATAATCCAGTTGTGGGTTTAGTGCCCACTTTAGTGGTCGCTGGTATCATCCAAGGTAAGTTTTTTTTACGAGTATATTATAGAAAAGTGATATTAAGCAAAATTTTATCTGCAGAACTGAAATAAAGGATGAAAAGAGCTATATTTCCTTGCACCGTTGTATTTTATAAATTCTAGAACAAAAATAGCCACGATTATTTTAAGGTCATAGATAACATTAAAAGATAATTAAAGTCGTGGTTCAAACCCATGTAACGATGTGCCAGATTATTTAGTGCAGTGTCAATTATAGAACTTGTATGAAAAATTTAGTTTCTAATATATAACCTATCTGTCCTATTTATATTTAGTGTGTTTAAGTGTTAAAAAGTATACAAATTTTGGGCCGTTTGCTAATAATTTTATACCTGCAGTCTGTGAGCTAACTGCACACAGAGGGTCGTGAATGCTTTGAAAGTTCAATACAATGTAGCCTTCAGGATGTTGATGAGGCTATCTCAATATTGCAGTGCATCTGTAAAGTTGACACACACGTGTGGCTATTATATATATATAGGTATAACTATAATGCTAAGAAAATAGGCAGCATCGTTGATGCAAAGACTGACAGACAGTCCTAACCGCTACCTAGGGCCTAACAATAACGTCTTAAAATGTCAGCCGTGCGTATGAAATTAAGATTTGGAACTGTATACCCAATTTAGCTCCATTCATTTAACAGTCCAGTTTTGGTCGTAAAATAGATCGCTTTAAGGTTAGAAGCAATACAAACAGTCTGGCGAAGGAGTATCGTTTTACGACTCAGTTACTGGGTTGTTGAGGTTACATTTAAGCAGATATCTGTAATATAAAAGGAAAAGTTCTGATTCACTCACTGAGTCATCAACACCCAGCCCTACTTTTTCGACCTAGAACGCTCAAGTTTTACACAGAGGTTGCTTTTGTAATGGCCACAAATAATTTGAAAGGATTTTCTAAAATTGGATGAGACGTAGGTCCAGAGGAGCTCGTGGCTAGATAATAACAGCCGCACAGGTCGATCTTCAAGGTTAAGCAACGCTTGCCTAGGTTGGTCTGTGGATGGGTGACCATCTTAACATAACGAGTTTCCTCCGTGCCTCGGAAAGCACGTTAAGCCGTAGGTCCCGGCTGTCATTTGTAGATCTTTGGCAGTCGTTACGGACAGTCAGAAGCCAGTAAATCTGACTCCAGTCTTGCCATGAAGTATCGTGTTATCCCAGTAATGGGTTGTGGAGGTCTGGTAGGCAGCCGCTCCTCGTAAAATACTGGTATTCAGCTAAATCCGGCTTGACTGGAAGCCGACCCCAATATAGTTGAGAAAAGGCTAGGCAGATGATGGATGAGACGTAGGTCCAAAGTTTGTATGGAGAAACTTACATTCACGCGGGCGAAACCGCTGGCAGAAGCTGTAATTGTATAATATATGTATATTTGTCTATCTGACCGTTCACATAGTTATCTAGCCTGGTTTCTACATACATACCTATTAGATACTTATGGTACCCGGTGATAAAAAATGCACATCGACGAAAAAGACAATCGGTTAATTTCGGCTTCGTAGATCGTTATCACTGTCGCACGAAATACAAATTAAATAGTCCAGTATCTATTAGGGGCTGTTAAAACAATTATGATTTGCTTCTTACGATTATTTTTCTTATTCTTTGTATAAAATACAGCAATTTTTCTATAAGGTTGATGAGCAAAATATATTGCCGGATACTGTAAAGCTTTAGGTTTAGGCATCATTGAAATTAATTTATCTATACTTACCGTTCATCATACAATTTATCAATATTTGTAACGCAAGCCTAGCTACATAGGTACATTATTTCATTAAGATAATGGTATTTCGATAACGATGTTTTATAGTTAGTGATAAACTTTATCTGTTATTAAAATAATGATTAGAAAGCTAGAAGATACACATTACACAAATCATCGTGAATTAGAACAAAAAAATATAAGTCGTGTATAATGTTGATGATTACCGCTGAGACCGCCTCAGCGGTAATCATCAACATTATACACAACTATATTACATACCTAAATTGAATTTTTCGTATGGAAGCTCTTTCTTGAAAACAAAGAAGTTTAACAAAAAGATTTTACTACTTTATCGCACTAGTGTGTAAAGGTAATCAAAATTTCATAGTTTGATAACGATCGCCATTATATACTTAAGTGCGATACAATTAGTCACTTTCTGATTATGTTTATTAAAAAAAACTATTAATTTAATAACATTGACCTTCAATTTTGATGCATAAAAACTACCTTATTAACTTGATTAATTCATAATTTACGGTTGGGATACAGTAACCCTCTCACAGTAACACAAAATTTATCTTTTAGATGGCGGCAATAAAACTTGTAGTTTTATTCCTGGCTTACATCTTCGCAACTGCCACATCCGATGTAGCACCAGGAAAAGTGACGAGAAATACAATCTTTCTTGAAGAACGCTTCAAAGATGAGGTGTTCGAGAATGTCGATGCCTTCGATAACATAGAACTCTCCACCAGGACTGTGTCACCCTACAGACTGCCCACCACCACAGCTCCTTCGCACTACAAAGTTCACTGGATCGTCGACCCTTATGATCAACGTTATTCTGGATATGTTGCTATAACTCTCTCTGCACAACAAGCAAACGTTAGCGAGATCGTCATCCACTGTGACCACGTCACAGTAACGTCAGTCAATCTGACGCAAGCAAATACTGTAGTTCCGATGACTGCCTCCTTCCAGAGGGAGTACCAATTCCTAAGAGTCGCGGTCACCAATGGTGTTCTGCAATACAATGCGGCAACCCCTGTTCAATATGTTTTAACTATTGAATTTAACGCAAACATGCGCGACGATATGTACGGTATCTATCACAGCTGGTACAAGAACGAAGGCAGTGACGCAACAATAAGGTACAGAGTTGGATATAAACAAAGCAATAATATTGAATTTCTTTAAATCTGTAATGTTAATAACGCGTTTAATTTCCAGTTGGATGGCCACTACCCAGTTCCAAGCTACCGCAGCTCGTTATGCATTCCCTTGCTATGATGAGCCCAGCTTCAAGGCTAAATTCGATGTGACCATCATACGTCCAGCGAACTTAAAGAGCTGGTTTTGCACGACGCGTAAGAATACTGGAACCTCCTCAACACCGTAAGTTGGGAATGAAATTAAATTTCGCCTCATCATTTATACCGCATACAGTGAAGAACTGGAACCATTTGCCTGTTGTGTCTTCACGTCCTATTATAATTTAGGTTTCGTCAGGGCCAGACTAAATATACTACTAGTGCACTATATCACCATCGATTGCATCACAGTTTCAGAATCACATCAAACACTAGTTTATATAATAAAAAAACCGGCCAAGAGCTTGTCGGGCCACGCTCAGTGTAGGGTTCCGTAGTTTCCCGTCCGTCACAATAAGTGTCCCAACTTTTCAAAAACTGCTCGTCCCATTAAGTTCAAAATAATTTTCATAGAAAGTCTTTATAAAGCTCTACTTTCCAGATTTTTTTCATATTTTCTAAACTTATGGTTCAAAAGTTAGAGGGGGGGGACACATTGTTTTTTATTTTTGGAGCGATTATTTCCGAAATTATTGATATTATCAAAAAATGATTTTAGTAAACCTCTATACATTCTTGAATACATATCCAACAATATATCACACGTTAGGGTTGAAATTAAAATCGCTTGTTACTTTACATGTAGGGGGGCTATCCTAATAAAACATTTTTTTCCAATTTTTATTTTTGCACTTTGTTGGCGTGATTGACATACATAGGTATTTGTACCAAATTTCAGCTTTCTAGAGCTAACGGTCACAGAGATTAAGCGAGGACAGACGTACAGACATGGCGAAACTATAAGGGTTCCGTTTTTGCCAATTGGCTACGGAACCCTAAAAAATATTTTTTGCTGTAAAATCTACACTTGCTAATTTTGATTAACTTTGGTTTTCCATTTATTTTGCAGCGGTTTTGCATTTGATGAATACAACACGACACCAACCATGTCTACCTACCTTCTTGCTTTAATTGTTGCTGATTATGATAATCTTCCGTACCCCGCAACTGGGGTAGTCAGACATGAGGTTATTGCAAGGCCAGGTGCGATAATAGAGGGTCAAGGAGATTATGCACAGGAAACCGGACAGGCCCTTTTGGAATGGATGAGTGATCACACGGATTACGACTTTTTCAGTCAAGACCCTAATCTTAAAATGACTCAAGCCGCTATCCCCGATTTCGGTGCCGGCGCTATGGAGAACTGGGGATTGTTGACTTACAGGTGGGTGACGGCTACGAAAGAATGTTGTAAATTATTTTTCAATAGCCTTACTCGAAAATCTGTCCTGATGTTTAAGGCGTGTAATTTGCTGTTTATTGTAGTAGTGTGGAAAATTTCACGAGCTCGGCCTTGTTTCAATTACATACATTTATTGCATCAGGCTGTACGCTAAGTGACGCTTACGAAAATTTGTTATTGCAGCACTGGGCCCCTTATGGAGGGTGTCACCCTCGCCTACGGGATAGGTGAATTCTACTTCAGCCGTAGTGACAATATTTCTCCACATGTATCAAAAAAAAGAAAAGAAAGATAATAAGTTTTTTTTACCCAAATGAACGCACAATCTAAGTCTAATACCAGTATTTTTTTTCAGGGAAGCATATCTGTTGTATCGTCCAAATTACACCAGCAGCTATTTCAAGCAACTCATCGCCTACATTCTGTCTCACGAGATCGCCCATATGTGGTTCGGTAATCTCGTCACCAACGACTGGTGGGATGTACTCTGGCTGAACGAAGGCTTTGCCAGATACTACCAGTACTTCTTGACTGACGCGGTAAGAACAGTGTTTGTTACATTAAGGGCTGATTTTTCAACACACGGATAACTTTTAATTGAGGAATAAAAATGGTGATTTACATAGAAAAAAGTAAATATAAAATAAAATAATAAAATTTAAATAAAAAAAAAAGCTTTTACATAGAAAATATGTCAAACAACTATATTTATTCTTCTGATAAAAGTTATTCGACTGTTGAAAAATCGGCCCTTAGTTACTTTACGAGTAAAAGCAAATATATGTTATGTTTTCTATCGCTGAGCAAAAACATCGACCCGTAACAATAACATGATAAAGTAACAATAATTTAAAATTACTTCGAAATAACAAAAATGCTACATTGATAAGTATCCAAGTTTATTAAATTCCGATTAATGACAGATTAGAATAGTGTTACAATCATAATATCATCAACATTACATTAATAATTGTTGGTTGAGTTATTAGGATTAAGAACCCAAAGGGTAAACCGGGACCCTAATTTATTAAGATTCCGCTGAGCAACTGTCCGTCAGTCAGCAGGTTGTATCTTATTAACCGTGGTAGCTAGGATTGATTTGTTGATAATTATATTCCTGTTGCCGCTATAGCAACAAATACTAAAAACAGAATAGAATAAATATTTAAGTGGGGCGTCTATACCACAAAAGTATTTTTTTGCCGGTTTTCTGCAGACGGCACGAAACCCTGCGTGCGCGAGCCCGACTCGAATTTAGCCAGTTTCTTTATTTCAGGTTGAAGACTACATGGGTCTCGGTACTCGTTTCATAAATGAGCAAGTGCACACTTCACTGCTGAGTGATTCAGCTAACAACCCTCACCCATTGACGAACCCGGGCGTTGGCAGCCCAGCCTCCGTCAGCGCCATGTTCTCGACTATCACTTACAATAAGGGAGCAGCTGTCATCAGAATGACTGAACACCTTCTTGGCTACGAGACTCATAGAAAAGGACTCAGGGAATATCTGAAAGAGCTGTAAGGTTTAATTGAACTAACGTACAACTCGGTCACATTACCTTGACTTGGGTGATGATGAAATAATATCAAAAACAATATAATAACCAAAGAGAACTAGCCAAATTATTGACACGCTTATCGATAACAAAGATGCTGACCATATTTGACACTTGCCGGGTAAGCTAAGGGGATGCGGTGAGAAGCAGGGGGATTCTCGCATTTCAGAGATGCGTCAAGTTAATGTGACCAGATAGTACGAGTATGATAGATACATTCAAGTGTATCAATAACAGTAATTATTGCAGCTATTGATTTTTATGTAGATGTTTCCATTAAAAGTAAGCGGAACAATGTGTTTAGTCTCGCAAACCTCCGTTGAAAAGGGAAGATCCTCCGACCAGATGAATGTTACACCTGGTTTGGGTGGACTGCACGATAGTTGATTTGAGACTGTTGTATATATTCTAATCGCGACGAGGACTCGATAAATTTTGTACAAATTTAATCATTTAGTTCATATGTGGATCTTATTATATTCATGTTTAAAATTTAAAACAGAAATAAGGCACAGTAAAATATTTGCAGACATTTCAAAACAGCCAAGCCTATTGACTTGTTTGATGCCTTGGACTTGGCGGGTCGTGCGGATGGTGCCTTCAACGCCTATGGATCTGACTTCAACTTTGTGGAATACTACAAAAGCTGGACTGAACAGCCTGGACATCCCGTTCTTCAAGTCCAAATAAACCACCGTACTGGTGACATGACTATCTATCAGGTACATATGATCCTCTATACTTTTTTTTTATTAAGCATAGGCTCGTGTTTGACCACTATGGAAATATGTGGAATATATATATATATATAAAGACCCCTAAGTTGTAGCTATCAGGAAACACAGACTCTGGTAGACAATTCCACTCTTTAGCTGTACGCACACTAAATGTATTCGCTTTGTGCGTATGGGTGGCATGTACGAATATTGATACTGTTTGTTTATTAACTAAGCCTGGACGGCTGAACAAATTTTAAAAAAGTATTTTTTGTACCGGTTGAATAATATTCGTCCTTAAGGAAGACCAAACTGTTAGGCAACAATACTTTTTTAATAAATCTTTCACGTAATTTGATTGTAAAACTTTAGTCATTTCTTCTCATTAGTTATGTTCAATACTAATCTCAATAAATTCTTGCAGCGCCGTTTCAACATCAACACTGGCTACTCTAGTGCAAACACGAAATACGTCATCCCCATCACCTTTACCTCTAGACCTAACCCCAATTTCGAGAATACGAAGCCATCTCATATCCTCACTAAACCAGTTACTGTTATTAACCGCGATGCTTACGGTGACCACTGGACTATCTTCAACATTCAGCAGACCGGTGAGTTATTCAAATTGTATATTTTCAAATCTTATATTCATTATCAGTTTTAGATATAGGTATTTTCAAAACCTTTTAAAACATCAACAGTTACACCAATCTTTAGTTACTCTTATGGCGCATTTTGACTGGTCGTTAACTCGTTCGGTATACCGCATGCGGGGAGTCCCCGCATGCGGGTTAACAACCAATGAAAGTAACATGTTCGTTATACCGTCTGCGGTTCCCCGGGCCATGTGACACGCGTTCCAGTAATCTCACGCACCCGGCATGCGGGCCCTATCGACTAATGAAAACGGTTTCCTGAATGCGGGCCCTGTGGCATGCGTTCCAGAAGTCTCTCGCACCCCGCATGCGGGCCCTATCGACTAATGAAAATGCGCCATTAGGCCTCTTGTACACGAATCGTTTTATTAACCGTTCGTTTAACATTATGGTTAGTAAAATGTGCCGTGTACAAAAAGCCATAGGCTAAAATACAGCGCTGATGAAACGGCGGCGGTGCCGTGTATGTCAACAAGCTCCTCCAGTTATCCATAAAACGCTGACAACCGTGCCTACATACGTCGAATAAGCCGTAGAGTTTCACGGCGAAAAAACATGTATGTAGAAATGGCCTTAGTGACTTTTTGAATTGGTTACAGGTTTCTATAGAGTTAACTACGATGACTTTACCTGGGACTTGATCACAGAGGCCCTAAGAGGCAATGACAGGGCCTACATTCATGAGCACAACCGCGCTCAGGTATGATAAAACAAACAATTTTAAATGAAATAGTTATACTATTTACAGCAAGTAGAACTTTTAAGTAGATCCTAAAAGTGTGTTAGACAACAAATTTATTTTTATCACTTAGTCTTTTTAACAGAAAAAATAGAGATTTTGAGTACAATAAAATCTTTGTATTTTACATTAGTGCTCCGAATAGTATGATATATGTAGGTGTTTGTAACGATGCGTCGGTTAACTTTTTAATTATTTCCAGATTGTCAACGATGTCTTCCAATTCGCTCGCTCTGGTATCATGTCATATCAACGCGCCATGAATATACTGTCCTTCCTTGAGTTTGAGACCGACTACGCTCCGTGGGTTGCTGCTATAACCGGCTTTAACTGGGTCAGAGCTAGGCTTCACGGAACTCCTGAGCTGGCTTACCTTGACGTTAGTATTTTGAACGAAGGCTATAGCCTCCTTTTTTGTATTTTTCTTCTCCAGATTTGTTCATCTAATTTTTTCACCTTTAACAGGCACAGATTGTCCGATGGGCGCAGGCAGCTATAAACAAGCTCACTTATTACCCACTTAGCGATGACGATTTCATGAGGTCCTATTTGCGTTACCAACTGGCACCTATGCTTTGCAACCTCGGCGTTCAAGACTGCCTCAATGCTGCCTACGCACAGTTTGATGCCCTGAAAGTCAATGGAAGGTGAGTTTGAAATATGAAATTTTGCATTTACTTGAGGTGTAAAAAATGCATAACAAAGAGTAAACCAAAAATTAATATATTTTCCATAATCATTCGGTATGTCCACCGGATGTGTACCTTCAGTGATTTTATGTGTCTTCTGTCATTGAAATACCAAAATCCTCACAAAATAAGATTTAGGTACCTACTTATAAAATATATTTTTTCAACATCTAGTGAAGTGCCACCTGACAGCCGCAACTGGGTGTACTGTAACGCTCTCCGAAGAGGCAACGCAGAGGACTTCAACTTCTTATGGAAGAGGTTCCTCACAGACAACGTCTACACTGAGAAGATCCTGCTGCTCCAGACTCTTGGGTGCACTAGTCATGACGCTTCCCTTGCTACGTAAGTCTTATCGTTATTATTTTATAAAATTAGCTATACACTCCTAAAATTCCACTACTCTTACTCATTACTACTCGTGATAAATGATTAAATATATTCCCATCTCTGGCTCTCTTCTCATCTATATTAAATATGTTTCTTCCATTGGACAACTCGTCGTATGCCAAGGTCACCTTTATATTGTTGACACTTGTACAATCCGGACTAAACGGTGGTCATCTATTCCGCATACATCGAAGGACTGGAAAAATTTGACAGCTGTGGTCTTCTCTTCCGATTAAAATTTAGGGGTCTTCAAGGCTAGAGTGAATAGGCTCTTAATTAACTAACGTACTTTACTATTAACTTACTATTATTGACGTGTAAAAGAGTTTGAAAAAACCTATTTACAGAATAAATATCATTTATCATTTAACAAATGCATAGCTGATTGCCATTAGTTGAGATCACAGTCAAGGAATTATTTATTTATTAAAAAAAAGTTGGTTTAATTGCGACAACATTGTTGAAAAATAGGTGTCTTTCAGCTTATAATTTTTTCAACAACTTCATTCTGTGTCAGGGCTTTTGTCTCCTAAACATGATTACTTATTCCAGATTATTGTACGCGATTGTTCTGCCTAATAATATAATCCGTCGCCAAGACTACACTACTGCCTTCAACACCGCTGTGTCAGGCAACGAAGAAAATACTCAGAAAGCCTTCCAATTTATTCAGCAGAATTTGCCAGCCGTTTCTCTTGCGTGAGTACATCTTTTATTTAAAAAATATTGAGAATTTTTAAAACATTTTGACCAGTCTATCGGGTCAAAAATTTTAACTTTAACAGATTTTAATGTTTTTATGGGTATAGGTTTCGTTTGTATTTATTGTTCCATTTTCGTAGACGCTTTCTTACAATGTATGCGAAAACTTAACTTCATTACATATACAATATGTTGTTTGTTTACAGATTCGGTAGTCCAGTGACACCTCTGTCCTACGTGTCCGCTAGGCTGAGGACCGAAGCTGAAGTTAATGCTGTAAGTTAATTCGTATATTTTTATTTCTTTCTAGTTATTCAAATCGCAGATGCTGGATTTGATGCCAACTTTAGAATGTTTCATCAAGTTTTTCACCAGATTTTTTTACAGATATCTGTTTAAACTCACTCCATAATACATGGGGTACAAAATTAAATAGTTAATAATACCTTTGTTTATTTCTTCGAGATACAAAACCGTAAATACTTTTGACTGTGCTTCCCGAAATGTATAATTTTATAACACCTGTTTTTCTAATTTTGGTTTTTCTTTTCTTAGTTCCAAAAGTGGGCCGACGACAACAAATCTCTCTTGGAAGGAAGCTATAGTGCAGTATACAATGGTGCCGAATTAACTCGTGAAAGTCTCAAGTTAGCTCCTATCATCGCTAACGACTTGGATGTCTTCTTCGAGACCGGGGTCTTACCAATTACTACCTCTACACCTGAGCCCAGTACGACTGTACCAACCAGTGCTCGGCCAGACTTACAGCAACCAACGACTCCTGAACTCCCTGCCTCAGCAGTTTCCGCAATGATTTCTATCTTTTTGTTAGCGCTTGCTGCTTTTGCTCATATTATTCTATAAGCATCTTTAGAACCAACGGGTTTTAAGTAAAATCCGGAACGTAGTCATTAAGTGACTAACATTTCGTGTGTTTCAAGAAATGTTACAGTAATAATGTTAAATACATATTTGTGACTAACCAAAATGTTTTTTTTTTCATAAATACGGATTTAGCTTACATAAGTAATTGTATAGCCTTATATTTTTTTCTCTGAACTGTAAATAGGCTTTTATAATTTATTAAAAATATATTTATAAGTATTTTGTTTTTTTTTTTTTACTTTCATGTAGAACGATAAGAGATAAGAACGTTTTATTGATTTTTGATTATAGGTCTATTAAGGATAATATGATATTACAGATTACAACACAAATTATGATAATATATTGATTTATGCTTTTAATCTGAGAATATTGGCACGGGTATTTATTATCTTATAGGTGTTCGTGTATCGTAATTATTTAGGTAAAAACAATTACTGATTGTACACTGAAGTAAGTATCTGATTAATTTATGATAACATCAGTAACTTAAAAGTGACACACATGAATCAAAATCGAATTCGGCCAATAACATTCAGCAGCAAAAGTAACTTTAAAAAACTTTTCCTCATATCAACATTATTATTTTAAATGCAAATTTTTGTATTTGAATTCTTATATTTTTGACTTTTATATTGTATACCAACAAAACTTCATGTATTTCCATTAATTTTGAGCTGTTACAAACTTACAACTGTATAGTCGTTGGTAACAACTATATTATACGTGAAGGATTGTACAGTCAAATGCAGAATTGCATGGATAGTCCAGGAAAAAAATCTGTGAAGCGAGAAATGACGCTATGAGTATTTTTTGAACACTTGAACTCAAACGTTTATTGGAGAATAGACATTAAGGTATCCATGCTATTTTGAATTGTACCTTACATGACTCGTCGTCTAACCTGCTGCTTAACCCGTGCCCGCTTCACCGCGCCTAAAAATATAACTACTTAATTACCATAAAATATAGCATATGATACTTAGGAATAATTTACCTTGATACTGGTGAAAGAATTTTCAAAATTAGTGCATTAGTTCTAGAGATTACTTTCTACAAACAAAATTATAAAAACCTTTTTATATATTTTACATATTTATAAAAATAGTGTAGATGTCAAGATGTAAGCTGTAAATCATCCGAACAAAATTAAATAAATTAGTATTTCTTCGACGATTGTGCATACGTCTGTACAACTTGTATGACATTAAAAAACGCTTTAGGGTTGTTTGTATACACGGGTGTATAAAATTGATTCAGCCAATTACGTCACCCGTAGTTGAGTTCACTAAAGGGCACTGCACACGGCTAAGATACTATAATATTTTACCAATACAATTCATTAGACTATCACACATGACGAAGATAAATAAATAATACATATTTCATATTTTCGTATCTTAAGACGAATTTCAATAGAGGCACTTTTGAAAGGTGAAAAGGTCATAAAAAAATGATGCTAATTACTAGTACGAAGTAATTTTTTTAGTTCTCGCCCACTTATATAGTAACTATCATAAAATATTGAATTCGGTTTATCAGTGACATATTTTATCACTAAAAAATATTATGATTTATTTATTTATAGTTAATTAAAACGGCACAAGTCCAATTATATTAATTAACATAGAATTAAGAATACTAAAATTAAATACGCATTCAAATAACATACAAAAAATTAAATACAAAAATTATAAAAAAGAAAATACAAAAATTAAATTTACATATATTCAATTCGTTGATAAAATTATTAATTGAGTAGGTCAATTTTATTGTAAAATAAATAAAACATATTACAAACTAACATAAACTAAAATGTAACAGTGGACAGTGGTGTATGCGAGGGGCATACTGTCTCTCGCAGAACACCAGACAAGCACGCATTAGATGATGATGATTAAATTGATGCAACTTTTTAACTTAAGTACTACAACAATAAATAAGTTATATAATTAGAATGTTTCTTTTTCCTGGTTAATATTTTTTTTTAAATCTTATCTTTGATTAGGTAATAGGATCTGGGTACGTTGATAACTTGTGCTAAGTGAAAAGAAAAACGATTCATTTGGATTTTATTGTGACCTTGTTTGTGGTTTATTTCATAAAATAGGAGTTTATAGGATGCATTTTGGAAAGCGCGTGAATTACATGGCTTGATACCGTCATCGCCTTTCTACTATCAGACATCCCGACGAACGGCGGGTATCCACCCTTATGTTGTTGAAATATCCACGGTCCGAACGCTTCGCTTTCGGCGTTTCGCTTCGTCGTTTTGAACAATTCGCCTCCTGAGGTCAACCCATCTGATTATAGTTTGGGTGTCTTCAAGGCTAAATTCAATAGGCTCTTAATAAACTAGTGTGCCTCACCATCAACGATTGCATCACTGGGTACCATCGTGAGGGATCCTAGTCAAGCACTAGTGCTTGACTAGGACATAAGATCCTAGTCAAGCACTAGTGTTTGACTAGGATCTTATGTCAAATAAAAAAATATATTGTTCTTAATTCCGTCTGAATAAACTTACCTATAATTTTATTTTCTATATATCTATGTTGGACTTTGCATTAGATAGCGATCGCAACTATAATGTGTATTATAGATATTTATACATAATTATGTATTATAATATTATTTTTCATATAAATGAACAATACGATACCCAACGCGTAAAAACGTAATGTTATTAGAAATAGCCTAATTGTTATGGTAGTTGTGTCGTGGCCAGATATTAGAATTTATCACTTCATTATTTAAACAGCCATTTCATGAAATTATATTATTTTAACTAAATGTATGATTATTTTGTGATTTAGTTAGTAACATTTTGGTAAAATGTTACTAACTTAAAGTCAAATTATTTTATTTCACTTAAGGCGGGCGCGACGTTAGAATTATCCATACAAACGTAATACCAAAATCATTTGCAGTTTCAGCATATTTACACCATAATATGATGTTATTCGGATTCAGACAATAATTATCTAGGTTCCTACATCGTCTTTTTGTTGAAAAACTTACCCCAAACGAAATTTAAGCGAATTCAAATTTGCACTTTTTTACAGCGAAAATGTCATGTTTTTATTTTGTTTTTTCTATATTATAAACAACAATATTTCAAAATATCTCTCCGTAGGAACACAGATATTATTATCAAGTTATAAATACTTGAAACAATATTGGAAATACATTAATTTTTCATTCATCATTTTTGGTATTACGGAACATCTCCCAAATTTCCAATAATTTGTATTGCTATCACAGCAAGCAACTGTCAGTGTGCTGATGATGACTTTACTCCAGTCAGTGTGTCCAAGAATTGTTTATACTATCTGGATTGGTTCCATCAACCTCAAAAACGTATTTTTTTTCGTTTCAACTCGAAATAGCGCGCGGAGTCCGCAGGCCACTTAAGGCTACATAGGCATTTATAAAACGTCAGAAGCTTGTGCACACGTTTCCAATTTTTCGTTTTCTATTGAGAAGAAACTCTTTTAAGAAAGTAGTTGATTTAATAATATTTCCATTTTACAATTTTAATAGATAGATATGCGAGGACAGTGTTGACCATTCAATATTAGAAATCAAAATTAACTAGGGTGGTTGTAATAGAGCTTGCTTGTAAATAACTGAAATATCATCTTCTATACTAATATAATAAAGAGGTAAAGTTTGTTTTTTTGTTTGTATGAAGTAATCTATGGAAGTACCTACTAGTCCAATTGCTAAAATTTTTTCACTAATAGAAAGTTGCTGTATTCCTGAGTGCTGCGGGCTAAAGCTAGTAATCAATAAGAAGTAGTGGCCCAGTGGTAATTGGGACTTACGAGTTGTATGTCGTGAGTTCAAACCTAAACATGCGCTTTTATTTGCGTCATTTATTTCATTATCTACCACTGATCTCAAAACAGCGAGGAAACCGGTATGCACGGTAGTATTAACAATTCAAAAATATATGATATTCACTAAACAGCACTGTGTTTGTAAGGTGTATTACGGCCCTTTCCCTCTCCTAAAGAGGAGGCCTGAGTCTCAGCATGGAAACATTATAATGTTGATTTATCTATGCTATTATAATCAGCAGAGGTCTATTCTTGGATATAGTCTTTCCCCAAGTGTCGCCATAGCAAATAATTCTGAGCAACTCGCATCCATCGGATTCCGGCCCACTTTGTGGGTGGCCTTACAACGCGGCGTCTTTCATTCATCGTCTGTTCCGCGTGCAATGTTCCCTGCCCACTGCTACTTAAGTTTGGTAATCCTTCGGGTTATTAAGCACGGAGTAAGCTTGAACCCTAAGAAAGGATATATACTACTTTTTATTTGACCTACGGTTTTAATTTGGCTGCTGGTCCATAACCTGGTGAGGGTCTCGGAAATCTGATGGATGCGAAACGCACAGGACCGGTTGGTAGCAACGCTTGGGAGAGGTCTATGTCCAGCAGTGGATGTCTTTCGGCTGAAATGATGAATCTGGCTTAGACTAGCATCCCCGATAAGCATCATAGACACGGACGAAGCCATTGAAAGAAGCTGGTATATAATTCTTACTTTTCCCTGAAATGTGTTGATATTTGCAAGGGACCTGTTGTTGGCATAGCCAAGAAACTGAAGGGATTTCATTTTTTGTAGGATCCTTGCAAATCATAAAGCATTCTCATCAAACTGTTATTATCATAACAGCTTGATAATGATTCGAGAATTGTTAACTTAGGATCAAAGCATAATCCGTTTTTATCGTAGAAGTACAGTTTATTGTTCTTACAATCACTAATTATGACTTTTGGAATTATGAGAATGACTCCTGAAAAATCGTTGCGATGAGGGGCGTCCCCTTCACTCACGTACAGTCAGATGCAAAATTACATGGATAGTACAGGAAAAAAATCGTGTGAAGCGAGAAATGACGCGATGAGTACTTTTCGAACATTTGAACTCAAACGTTCATGGGAAAATAGACATTAAGTTATCCATGCTATTTTGCATCGTACCTTACATCTTCCTTTTTTGAAGCCAGTTGGCATAAAAAAGTGATTTTATAACTGACTTCAAAAAAGGAGGTTATTATTATTTTCGACTTTAAATTATTATTTATTAATGTTATTTTACTTAAAAGAATATGCTTTTAGATTGGTCCCATTTTTATCAGAATCTAGGTCCGATGATGGAATCCGTGAGGAATAAAGGGAGTCCCTCAAAAAATGTTACCAACGAATGGATCTGATGATGATGATGATGCCGGAAGAATTTCGTAATTAATCAAAGTACCCTAGCCGTGTTTGGGCTTATTAGGATTATACACTTTGTCTGTAAGGTCACCATCAAATTTATCTGATGACGGAGCCAGAAGTTAGAAAGTGAGCGCGAAAACTACATAAAACAAAGTGCGAGTATCTTATCAGTGTTTGGCCGAATTGGAATTATCACGAGAGATACTCTGGCTATAAGTGTAGGTATCATGCTAAAAAGTTTGAAATAAAAACTTGTCGGTGCTACAAACGAAAAAAGGTACTTAATAAATTCATGTTGTCGGACTATTAATTTTTGACCTGTATTACTCTATCAGGAGCTCGTGGCTAGATAATAACAGCCGCACAGGTCGATCTTCAAGGTTAAGCAACGCTTGCCTAGGTTGGTCTGTGGATGGGTGACCATCTTAACATAACGAGTTTCCTCCGTGCCTCGGAAAGCACGTTAAGCCGTTGGTCCCGGCTGTCATTTGGAGATCTTTGGCAGTCGTTACGGATAGTCAGAAGCCAGTAAATCTGACTCCAATCTTGCCATGAAGTACCGTGTTACCCCAGTTAATGGGTTGTGGAGGTCTGGTAGGCAGCCGCTCCTCGTAAAATACTGGTATTCAGCTAAATCCGGCTTGACTGGAAGCCGACCCCAACATAGTTGGGAAAAGGCTAGGCAGATGATGATGACTCTATCATTGACCTTGTATACATTCTTAGGTGGTTTTGCAGGACAGGTAGCAAACTAGGTATCGCATATCCTATTAGGAGGCTCCGCATTGAGACTGGGGATATGGATAGAAGGAATTTCATTTGACCAGATGGTTTGAGCAGTCAACCTGGTTCTACAATCGGTTAAGAGATGACCAGTTTCGCCACTGCAGTTACCATCCAGATTCTAAACTCCGGGAACACCCTGGTCAATCAGTACTACTGAGTACTGAACAAAGAGTTAAGCAGACTAAATTCTTTTACCATGGTGACTCAAACTCGATTCATATCAACATGTACTCGGCATCAAGGTAATTTCAATTTTTTAACTAAAAATATGAGTCGCTCACTATCTGAATATTTATTATCAGGGAATGATTAGTAAATTATAATTCGGATAAGATAGTCCAGCTTATATAGACAAAGATAAATTATTATTTGCCGCCACGGTTATTCCTGTTTCGAACCAGCGTGACAATGGTATGTTGTATTTATTAATTTTATCAAATTAGTAATTATCAGTTTTTTTTTTCAATATCGATTTTTTTCAGTTTATTTATTGGTGATATTTTTGCAATCAGAGATTATAAAAATGATGTTGTATTTCTACAATATTGTAGTCAGAATTAATAGTTGCGTAATCAATTTAAAAAGAAGGTTTACCAAGAATTTTGCCGCTTTGTTTTTACTACCACTAGGTCCTTCTTTTAGTTTGTCTATCATCAAATTACTAACTATTGCTCTGTAAGGAGCGAGAGTGATTATCAGATTTTCACTGACTAAAACCTTCAGTTGCCCTTGACTTTCCAGGGTCACGGTAACTCTTTTGAAAAAAAAAAACCATACGCCTGTCAATATCGCTTCGTAAAAGTTTAAAATAATTATATTTTTTGACGCACAAATTGAATACACTAGTGCATTCCATGCTTGAAATAGTATCAGTGACAGTGTTATCGAAGTTAGAAACCTTATTTTTAATGAAATATGACAACAACAGTGGAAGAACTTCAATGAGCAGTGTACATGGATTTTAATGGATAATGTACCGACAGCATCATAATGCCAAGTTGGCTTTACTGACGTACATTATTGAAATAATAATAACATTTCCACGAATATAAAACACACTGCATCAAATACATCATTTGATGGGCAGTTGTAAATTTGAAAACAGTATTTTTTCGATGTAAACAGAGGACAGCGGATTATGAATAATCAATCTTACAGCACTTAATTACTGACCGAAAAATATTTCTTCGGAAATTGCACTTTTGACAAGTAACTAAAATTATAAAATTTTATTTTGATTACGTTCTGATACACGAAGCACTGTTTAAAGTTTTAAATTTCAATATGGATCATGAACAAAATATTACATAATGCCACAAAAAAACTCAACGAGCAAGCTTTGAACGACTTTTCGAGAATTGATTCAAATCTTTCTGATATTAGATATTACCATGATAAGCCTCCCAAACACGTCTTTCAACGATAGCCAAACAGTAAATGAATTAAATTAAAAGATATTTGAACTCACAAACCAATCATTGCCAAGTGCTCATCAAGAAATTGAGAATTTAAACACTGAGAACTTTCGACTGAAGACTAACCTGAGCAAAAACTTAAAAGTCACTGAAACTTATAGAAACCTTAGCATGTCAGATGACACTAATATGACACCAAATCATCTCAGCAAAAGTAAAGGTAGGAAGTCCGTACAAGGAACGAAGAATTTCTGAGAGCACCGTGTCGTCTAGACGAGAATAAAGCTAGTGGACCAGATGATATACCAGCGATTGTTCTCAAGGTTTGTACGCCCGAGTTGTCTGCTGTACTGGCGCGCTTGTATCGCCTCTAATTTGGGACTGATATAGTGGCCAAGTCCTGAAAACTTGCCAACGTGCAACCCGAGCCCAAAGAGGGCAGTCGTGCCGATCCCGCCAACTATCGGTTGGTTTCAATAGTGTGTGAATGTGAGTGTAAATTGAACTTGCACCTCATGGCATACCTGGAACGTAAATTTCCTCAGTGACCGACAGTACGGGTTTCGCAGCAATCGGTCTACTGGGGACCTATTAGTGTATGCCACTCACTTGTGAGGTGTGGGCCTCGAGAAGAATGGTTAAGGACTTGCAGTTTCCTTAAACGTCTTGAAGGCTTTCGACAGGGTATGGCACGCTAGCCTTTAGACTAAGCTTCTAGCGTATGACATCTCCCCTGGCCTGATTAACTGCATAAAAGACTTCCTGAGTGAACGGTCTCCCGAGTTGTTGTGACGGATGCTCATCAGAGCCCATGATGACTAATGCTGGAGTTCCTCAGGGATCTATTTTTCTGCAACTATCTTCCTACTCCATATCATCGATCTGCTGATGTTATCTATGGGTATGCAGATGATATCACAATTGTAGAGAGATACTTGCCAAGTGCTCAGACTAGTTAGGAGCTAATCCAGTACGAATGAAAGGCTATGGCAGCGCGTGCAAATGACTCACTTCAGGCCAGGCCACCGCTAAAAGGAGCCCGTTCACTTTGGCTCCTGCTTATCAGAGTGTATCCCTAGAGTGCACTGAGCGCTTTCAGCTTTTGGGAATTGAAATTTCCTCCGACCTTAACTTTGGATGGTTCATTGAGTCTAAAACGAAGGTAGCTGCTACGAAACTCGATGTTCTTGCAAATGTTCGGCGGTACTTCACACTGAGACAGCTTCAAATGTTATAGAAAGCACAGGTCCGATCGTGTGTGTAGTACTGCAGCCTCAAATGAGCTAGAGCTGTAAAATGCCACCTGGCAGCTTTGGACTCAGTGGAAAGGCGTGGGGAGAAGCTAATTGGAGATCCAGATTTGGTTAAGTCCAATCTACAAAGCCCAAAGCACAGGTGTAGGGTAGCCGGTCTTTCGGTTTTTTATAGAATGCATTTTGGAGAGTGGGCGCGGAAATTGCATACTTTGATTCCCCCATCTCCTTACTACCATCGGACGAACCGTCATCGTACAGCGCAAAATCGCGGTCGGCGCGTTTAATTGTTCAGCTAAAATAGTAGGTTGGCGCGGTTCTGGCCATACGTACGAGTTATATACAATACATACCATACGCGCGTTAGCATTTTGTGTTAGGAGGAATAGATTCCTAAAAAAACAGCTTATTCATATTTATAGTTTATTTTCAGGTATTTTAAGTTTTAACATAACCTCCTTGGTTTAAGAAAAGTTTTTTTTTTAGGTAAATCGCTGGTTTAGCCTCTTGCTGGGGGTAGCCCTACTGCAGGGCATTTTATCCTTTGGCCCTATCATCGACGAGGCGGACGAAGAATGGATCGAATACAGAAACTTGATGAGTAACCCAGATTACCGTCTTCTGCCCCGTACTACAGAGCCGATAACCTATGAAGTTAATCTGATACCACATTTGAAAGTTGACGAGGTTCCGACTACATTTGAAGGCGATGTGACTATTGAGATCAAGGCACTTCAAGCTAACGTACAAGAAATTAAACTTCATTGTAATAATTTAACTATCATTGCCGACTCTGTGCACGTCGCCCTTAGCACTGCCCCAGACAATAATTTAATTCTCCAAACTCAGAATTACACATGTAGTTCAGAAAGCTTTCTGAAGATTAATACTCAACCTTTACTATATGGAGAAAATGATAAATATATTGTTAAAATGGCATTTACCGGCCACTTCCAAACAAACATGAGAGGTTTTTACAGAAGTTGGTATATTGACGAAAATAAGGAAAGAAGGTAAGTGGCCTTTCATTTTTATTTATTAAAACACTAACTGAACTGGCGGGCTTTGTACCACTTAAAGTCGTGTACGCATGAGCAAAAACGAATATAGCGAACACAAACATCAAACTTGAACACAATCGATTTATTCTTATGGAATACATATTCGAACTGCAACGAGAACGTAGTTCGAATAGAGTTCGCGCACAATAGTCGTGAACTCATAACGGCGCAGTAGAAAGCAGTCGATTGTGAAGTAGCGGAAATATTGAATTGACTTACAGAACATACTAACTAAAAGGAACGCCGCCAACATGACTGTCGAACCGAGTGTTCGATGTTGCGTATCATGCAATGCAATCGTGTTGGGTTGGCCAATCAATTTCATAAATACTCGTGTAATGTGTATACAGTGTAACGCTTAGGCCATTCAAGTTCTACAGACGTATGCACGGTCTATGCCCTATGTTACATGACCCATCTTAGAAACATAAAGAGAGAAATATGGGTTACACAATAAGAAATACTGACTGATGAGAACTTAAGAAAAAAATATTAATAAGATTATTTCTTTTAGATGGATGGCTACAACCCAGTTTCAGCCTGGCCATGCTCGCCAAGCCTTCCCGTGTTACGACGAGCCTAGTTATAAAGCAAACTTCACTATATCTATGACTAGAGAAGCCAATGGTTTGAACCCCACCATATCCAACATGCCGATAAGAAGTACGGAGACGTAAGTATTGACAGCAAACTTTTTCCTGGTACTAAAAAGAGTCAATTATTTGACAGTACGTCTAGTGGAATGGTTGAGCGGTTGGTTGCTGCGCTACGTGTTGCAGGCTCAATTCCCGCACGGAACAAATATTTGTATGGCCTACAGATTGTTGTGCCTAGGGTGTCTTGTGTATTGGAGTTTACAGGATTGTGAACACACTTCGGAAAAAGTAGAATAAGATATTCCAGATATTGTGTTCTGTATGCCAAAAATATGAAATAAAATAGTCTACTACTTGGTTTGGTTCGATTTGTTAGTCAAGATAAATACAGAAGTAGACACTCTCCTATTAAAAGAACAAAATAAAACAACTGAATATTTTTTCAGGCTCGCTAATGGAAAAATCAAAGAGACTTTCTACCCTACTCCCCGAACTTCTACATACTTACTAGCTTTCATCGTGTCTGGCTACACACAGAGAGTTAGCAACAATGACGGAGATAGGCCTTTCCACATTTACGCTAGAGACAATATCCCCACTACTCACGCAGCCTATTCCTTGGCGGTCGGAATGCCTCTTCTAGATGTCATGGAACGGTATACCGATATCCCTTACTATAAAATGCAAGAAAACATGAATATGAAGCAAGCAGCTATTCCAGATTTCTCCGCGGGTGCTATGGAGAACTGGGGTCTTTTGACTTACAGGTAAAGTTAAAGTTAACTATACAATAATTTAATTTATAATCTCAATAGTGCAATGCAATCAAGTTAATTTGACATAATTTTATTGTAATTCAAAACCTTAGTGTCGATGATGTTTGGAGAGAATAATAAGTAAAGTAAACAACATTTTAGAATAAAATTGACTATAAATATTGGTAATAATTTGTTGATATCTATTCGTACCGGAAGACGCAGCGTCGGAAGGCTTCCCACAAGGTGGACCGACGACCTGGCGAGGGTCGCGGGAATCCGATGGATGCGAGACGCGCAGGACCGGTCGCTGTGGCGACGCTTGGGGGAGGCCTATGTCCAGCAGTGGACGTCTTTCGGCTGAGATGATGATGATGATGATGATCTATTCGTTTCACCCAATTCCTTTGCTTCCATTGATATTTCATTATTTTCTACAGGGAAGCTCTCATCATCTACGACCCTGAAAATTCCAACAATTTCTACAAGCAGCGTATAGCAAATATTATTTCGCACGAAATTGCCCATATGTGGTTCGGTAACCTTGTTACTTGCGACTGGTGGGACAATCTCTGGCTAAACGAAGGCTTCGCTAGATTCTACCAGTTCTACTTGACAGACATAGTAAGTTTATTAACATATCTATTGTAATTTCTTTGGGTAATAGTAGGATTTGATATAAATGTGTAATATTGGTGATTACCGCTGTGGCGGTATTTAAGATTTTAGAGTGTCGAGGACGACAATCATCAATGCATCATAATTTATTCCGTTTCATAAAATATGTATAATGATAATACGTTTTTCAGCACAGTAGTAAAAAATAATATTAGACTTTCCGAAAAGTGGCTGTCTCTCTTTAATAATAATATTATTATTTTGCTAAGTTATACACGTTTTCTACTCTCTAAATAGGAGGTGCGTATTTATATTAATTGTTTTAAAATTTTTTAATTACTAGGTTGAACCAGAGATGGGTTTCGATAAGCGCTTTATCGTAGAGCAGGTGCAAGTGTCCTTGCTCTCTGATGCTACCACTTCTGCTCATCCACTCACTGACACCAGCGTGAATAGCCCGACCACAGTCAGTGCTCACTTTTCACAAATTACCTACGGAAAAGGAGCTTCTGTCCTCAGAATGACGCAGCACTTGCTAGGCAACGACACTTACGTGGCCGGCCTTAGGACATATTTAAAAGACAAGTATGTGCACTAACATCTATATTTTATCTATACTTTGGCTATACTTTATCTATACTTTATCTTTACTTTATCTGTACTTTATCTTTACTTTATGTATACTTTATCTATACTTTAATTCTATACAAAATGTGTACAATTAAAGTATATATAGCCTATTGTTTTAGAGTTTATAAACATTATTTAGACTTTTAAAGCTGTAGCTTTTGCTTCTAAGATTTAATTAACAAACTACAAACGTTTCATTCTTTATTTAAATCTTTATATTTGAGGACCACGTGGATTAATTTTTATTTTCAGTAATTTTAACGTTTGTCAGGCAGTTTAATATTTTTTGCGGCCTACTTAAATGTCCTTCCTTTGGTATTGTTATTGAGCTCAATAGTAGACCTGAATTGAGCTATACGAATACTGACAAATACTTGCACGGACTATACTCCGTCGGTTTAGGTAGTTAACTCAATGTAAACAATCTTGGCATGTATTTTTATCTAAAAGTTGTCTATAAATTGTATATAAAAATCTTTCCGACTAGGTATTTGCCTAAATCGATGTTAGCTAATAAACTAAATTTAAAAAATCTTTGTGTATATTATATACGACCTCTTTAATATAAAAAGACAAACCAAGATTGTTTACCTTTAGTTAACTACCTAAACCGATAGACCATAGACAGTTCCACGCAAATCTGTATGGTTCTTCTTCTTTCCTCAAAAGACCATCTCATCTACTAATCTACATGGTTCTTCTATGATGGACCATTACATATTTACTATAAACACTTTCAAAGAATAAACTCAGAGGTTTTGTAGTTAGCTAGAAAAAATCGACCTCATTTAGTTACTGACCAAAATTACGTTTAAAGCATTTTTTAAAACCTATTTGCAAGATAAATGTCATTAAAATTTATTCTTATTTTAGCTCATACAAAACCGCTAAACCAGAAGATTTGTTCAATGCTTTGCAAAGCGCTGTAAATGTTGCCGGTGTCGCTAATGTATGGCCTTATACTGGTACCACCGTCACTAACTACTTCTCATCCTGGACTTCGCAAGCTGGACATCCAGTGTTGTTTGTCAACGTCAACCGTGAAGATGGACTCATAGTTGTCAATCAAGTAAGTTCAAATTTACGACACCTAAATTATTACTTATGTCCTGTATTTTTTGTTTAGAATAAGAAAATTTGTTTCAACTTTATCCGTGATATAAGTAAGCCAGTACTTTTTTTATTTTTTTTGCTTTGTTTTGAATTAGAATTATATTGAATTTGTCTATATTTTTATGTTCAGGCAATCACTGTCCACTTCAGGTTGCCCGGAAAAGATGATAGATGCTATAAGGTCACCAATCGTTGGTCTTAAATTCATGACTCAAATTCTTTTTTTTTTCTTATCTTGGTATACAATAAAGTATAAATAAATAAACGCAACCATGCAGAATGGCGGACTTAATGTCTTATGCATTAATTAATATCTTAATATTTGACTAGTTAATACCCGGTTTCAGTAAAAAAAAACATAGACGCGAGAAGGCGTCAATATTCAAGTGATCCAATTGTTATTGATACGAATTCAATTAAATAAATCACGAGAGTTATCGTGCTTGACAACTGTTACCTAGAAATTGATTTTAATTCTAGAAATCAATGGTCAATCAATGATCGTTTCTTTGCAGACTATTAAACAGAAAACCAAAACGTACGATTTTTTTTTCTAGACTCGTTTCTACCGCGAAGCTAGTGAGGTGGTGGACAATTCACAAATATGGCAAGTTCCTATTACGTGGACAAGAGAAAGTAATCCTGACTTTGACAATCTGAAGCCTTCAGCTATTATGACCGGTGTACAGTGGGTTCACGAAACAAACATTGGTCAAGAATGGGTAATTTTCAACAAGCAACAGTCTGGTAAATATTTTAATAAAAGTAGTATAATTATCATCTTTCACCATTAGCAATTGGGAGGTCTTTAAAGCGCTACTATACTCCGTCGGTTTAGGTAGTTAACTAAAGGTAAACAATCTTGGCATGTCTTTTTATCTAAAAGTTGTCTATAAATTGTATCTAAAAATCTTTGCAAATAGGTATTCACCTAAATCGATGTTAGCTAATAAACTAAATTTAAATAATCTTTGTGTATATTATATACGACCTCTTTAATATAAAAAGACATACCAAGACTGTTTACCTTTAGTTAACTACCTAAACAAACGGAGTATAACACCTATTGGGACTAAATATTTTAATAGAAAAAAACATCGATTTAAAAACAAGAAGGATCTCATTTTCCATTCGGGGGCCATTTAAATCCGGAGAAAAAGTAAAATCCTACATTTAAATTTATTTAATCTGATTTTCATTTGTTTAATTTGATTTGAACTTATTGACTTTGTTTTATTGATTGTAATGTATTTGATTGGATTTTAATTTGATTTATTTTTTATTACTGTGTTTTTCGGGTCGACATATTTTAATTGAAATTTGAATAGGTATATTTGACCCGAATAAAAATGATTATTATTTAAAAACAATTTTATGATCAAATTGATTTATCTCTCTCTGATTATCTGAAACTATGACTTCATAAGTTAAATTAATTCTTTTATAAACATAATTTGGCGTTGTAAAAATCGGCCTTAATTATTGAAATGTGCCCGTTTTTATTGTAATGAATATTTTTAGGTTTCTACAGGGTGAACTACGATGAAGTCACATGGTCTTATATCACTCGGGCTCTCAGGGGTGACGATAGATTGAAGATACATGAATACAATCGCGCACAGGTATGTTTACTATTCTTCTTCTTCTTCTTAGCCGTGCACTCTGGACAGAGTTGCCATGCCGTGGTCATGGTTCAGTCGAGTCTTGTGTAATTTTTTATTCCGTATCACTTTACTACAATCATGGACAATAATGTTTCATTTCTAGATCGTCGATGACGTATTCCTGCTGGCTAGATCTAAGGCATTGACCTACAGGAAAGCGTTCAACATCCTTTCCTTCCTGGAGTTCGAGGATGCATACGCTCCTTGGATATCTGCCATTACTGGATTCAACTTCGCTCTTAGAAGATTGGCTCACGACAATTTAGCATCTACTAGATTGAGGGTAAGCTCACTTTAGATTAATTATTCGACATAAATAATTTATTCAGCATAGATAATTATTTTCATTACTCAATCCTTTGAATTGTCCAAAAGTTAGACATTCAGAAAAGCGATGCTAATTGCAAATTCCAAACCATAGAACTCATGGAGAAGAACGTGCAAAAAACTCCATGGACAATTTTTTTTAAATCAAAATATTTTTACAAATATCACGGTTACGAGTTTGTTGTCACCGGAGAAATTCAGTAGTTTTTGAGTTAGAAGAATTTTTAGTTTTTTTTTTTAATGCAAAATCCCAGATTTAATCATTTGAAGCCAATTTGAAAACTATTTACGGCGTGACTGTACTGAACCTTATGTATTTATCATAATAAGGGCCTGTTTCACAATGTCTGGGTAGGCACTACTCACTGAATAAATTAAAAAATGGAACAGAATTTGTATGAAATTATCTGCAAAATAAGATACTCGAAACTTAATCATAGGTGGTGAAACAGGCCCTTAATGTTCAAAAATTACTAAAACTTTGGCAAATATCATTAGTCAAACATTTCAATTTTTTTGTAACTTTTGTTATTACTTCATTCAAAATTTTGCCCTGAGCAAAAAAAAAATACTACGCCTGATGTAAAAATTGCTGCCAGTTGGTAGGCGAACATAAATGTACTGAACAGCAGATTTTATTCGCGATTTCAGGTTTAGTTTCATAATAAAAGTTGTTTGTTATCATAAGTACAAACACGTGTTCAAGTATCGGCCACTAATTACCACTCTATAGATATGATTTTATTTTATTGTTTATGTTTAATATGGTAGACATGTTTCTACACAGTTCCTACTGCTTTTTTACACTGCTTATTTCGAAGTATTTATTTATTTAAATCTTTATGCTCATAAAAGTACGGAGGCGGACGCCTTGTGGCATTATCTACCAGTCAACCTGTAGTAGTCCCGTTTCGACACCAATAGGTATTTTGAATGGTAGTAACTTATACAAAATCCCAATCCAAAATACCTATTAGTACCGAAAGAAAGGGAATAGCTTGGGTGCCGAAACCTTTGGTGCCGAAAAACTTGGTGCCGAAACAGGAAAACTTCCTTATTTCTGTTCAATCTTCTTTTAGGCTTTAATTCTTGACTTGAGCACAGCCGTTGTTGCTCGCCTCGGGTTCGAGGAACCGGCCAATGGTTCGTTCATGGATGACCTCCAGCGCATGCACGTCATGACCTTCCTCTGCAATGTTGGACACCAGGGCTGTGTCAGTGCAGCCAGAACCAGCTTCCAAAACTGGAGGAACGGTGGACGGTAAGATTTTTTTAATAGTTAGTTAGTAGCCCATTTTGTCCCACTGATGGGCGAAGGCCTCCTTCTTCCTTGTCCACATACGTCTATCATCAGCCATTACGAAAAAAAATACGAATATAATTAGGAATATATAAATAATATAATATTATATATTATATATAAAATATAGGAATTACATGACTTGATTCCACCTTCCCGTTTCTACCATCGGACAAACCGTCGCACGGCGAGTATCCACCCTTACGTTGTTGAAACCTCTACGGTTCGGACGAAGCGTTTCGCTTCGTCGTTTATACCGCGTACATCGAAAGACTGGAATAATTTGCCTGCTGCGGTCTGTCCGTCCGATTATAATAAATTTGGGTATCTTCAAGGCTAGAGTGAACAGGTTCTTTATAAACTAGTGTGTTTCACCATCTACGATTGCATCACTGCTTACCATCAGGTGGGATTGCAATCAAGCACTAGTTTATGTTATATTTTTTTAATCGATATATACTAGTGTTTCATCGCGATCCCGCGTGGTGGATTACGGCCATTCCCTCTCCTAGAGAGGACGCCCGAGTCTCCGCAGTGGGAACTTTATCATCATCTGCCTAGCCTTTTCCCAACTATATTGGGGTCGGCTAGTGGGAACTTTATAAGGCTAATAACTAACTATGAATAACTTAACAATAATAATAAGCATAATTTAGTTATATTTTTATACCTAATCCTCTTTCTTTTATCCACCACAGCATTCCACCAAACATGCGCCCTTGGGTATACTGCAATGGTCTCCGCTATGGAACTGCTGAGGATTACGACTACTTCTGGAGCAGATATCTCGAAACAGACGTGGCTAACGAACAGGTCGTGATGATCACAGCGGGTGGTTGCACTCAGCATCAGCCTAGCTTGAACAGATTCATCTCAAACGTCGTTGGTAATGAAGAGACCAACTTTGTCGTGAGAGCTCAAGACCAAAGCAGTGGTATTTCTTCAGCTATCACTAGCAACGAACTCAACACAATGAGGGCCTTCCAATGGCTACAGATTAACCTGCAAACAGCTAGAGCAGCGTAAGTAATTTATATTGATTGTATAATGATTCTATTTTTAGGGTCCCATATTTCAAAAGAAAAAACGGAACCCTTATTCGAACGATCATTTTTTTTATTTCGGTATCTTAAGTATTTAGAAATATGTAAGTGAGTTTATCAGTTTTCCTGTGTGCATACTATAAACTCTGCTTAGTTTTGGACTAGATGATGTTGTGTAATAGTAGTGGAATATAAAAAAATATCTTTATCATACTTTTTTTCAATTTTCATTTTATTTATTTTTTTGTTTCAGTGGCGTTCTTAACACTATGTTATCTTCGATCACCAGCCGTTTATTGACGAATCTAGATATCACTTCGGTAAAAATTTTACTACTATATTTACAACCTTAGTTTATATTATTAAGTATCAATTACAGTCTCTTTTGAACCTTATCCTAAACCAAAACCTATCAGTCTATATACTCTTATTCACCTATTTATTTATTATACACCCACAAATACTTAGAATAGAATGAACACTGTCCAATTTGATATGGAGCTTTTACCCAGCAACGAAAAAAATAACTGAATCTTAAAATTAAATATAATTAGCAAAAAATTATAATATAACCTTGCCTTTATTAAACTTAAAATGAATATCATAATTATTGTTATAATTTATCTTTTGTTCCTTACTTTTTCATATACAGATGGAAAAACCTAAAATTGGTTGTTGTCATAGAAATTTTCAAGCCCCAATATATCGAATAAGAATTGTAAAAACCTTACTTATATAAAATTACAAGAGAAAATACTAATTCTCCTTAACTATTTCTAGATTGAAAATTGGGTGAATACAAATGCAGACAACCTTGGAGATTCAGCTGTGAATGCCGCCAGAAATGGTATCGCTGCTGCCCGCGCTAACATCGATTTTTACAACGCTAGAAAAGATGAGTTCAATGAGTACTTCGCGTCGGGATACGATGATTACTTAAACCCTTCTTCGAGTACTGATGCACCTGAGACAACGACACCTACAACCACAGTGACAACTCCTTCAACTACAGTAGAAACCACAGTTACGCCAACTGTAGCACCGACTGATCCTACAACCACTCCACCAACTACTCCAGAAGCTACTACACCTCCAGTGACAGTTACAACTGAAGCCACCACCACCGCCGCTCCAGGCTCAGCGAACTTCGCTTCTCTCAGCATCGTCACCTTAATCGTGACCCTAATCATAAATATGGCCTAAATATTCTTATTAAAACTTTTTAATATCATGTACAGGTAATATTTAATAATTATAGTGTATTTGTGTAAGAAATTTTGCTGAATAAAATATATTTTTATATGTTTTAATAAAGCTGTTTATTTGAGTTGTCTGTTTGATATCCGATTGTCGGATAATCTGGTTTATTGGATTATGATTATGCACCGACTAAATAAATAATAATTTAAATTGATCCTGTTGTAAATATGTTAGCAGATTAACAAATTATATCATTACTTTTAATTCGTTGTGAAGGAATAGACATAAAAAATTAAAGAAAAAACTATTTAAACAGTTAAATTGGAGACAATATTGGAAATAAAATGAAGACAATGGTAATTATAGAGATAACTACTACCATCGTCAAAAAACAATAAAAAATCCTGCACAATTATTATTTTCATCTGTTTGAACTTGGTTTTTAGGGTTCCGTAGGCAAATGGCAAAAAACGGAATCCTTATAGATTCGTCATGTCGGTCTGTCTGTCCGTCCGTATGTCACAGCCACTTTATTCCAAAAATATAAGAGCTATACTGTTGAAATTTGATCAATAGATGTATTCTATAAACCGCATTAAGATTTTCATACTAAAATAGAAAAATAAATTAGGGTTCCCCATATTTAGAACTGAAACTCAATTTTTTTTTACCAGACCCGTACGTTTGGGGTATTTACGAGTATGTATAGGTCTTTAAAAATGATATTGAGGTTTCTTATATCATTTTTTACTTAACTGAATAGTTTTCGCGAGACACTTCCAAAGTGGTAAACAGAGTATTAACCCCCTGTAACTTCTAAAATAAGAGAATAAAAATTTATAAATATATACGATGTACATTACTATTCAAACTTCCAACGAAAATTGGGTTGAACGAGATCTAGTAAGTAGTTTTTTTTTTTAATACGTCTTAAATCGTAAACCGTTATTAAGTTGGTACGGAACCCTCAGTGCGCGAGCCCGACTCACACTTGCCCGGTTTTTTAATATTGATAGGAAAGTTACAATAGATACAACTGACAAAAACACTGATGCAAAGTTATGCAGATTAGTGTCTGAGATGGTCTTTTCAGGACAGCAACACACAGATTTGAGTGAACTTGTCCAGTTAGTACAAGCTTTTTTCAGTATTTATGGAGCTTAACTCAGGCCAACTAAAGAGTTCAACGGCTTGACGAATAGTACTAAAGAAAAGACATTTGGGTAGGGCACTTAAAATACTCAAAATATTATGTTAAAATTCCAAAAAAAGAAAATGATCCGTACAGTTCCTACAATCACAATAGTAAAATAAAGTATACGAAAAGATAACACTTTACAAAGTAAATATTAGGATATATATAGGACAATTAAAAAAAAATAACAACAAATTATAGTATGTTGGACTTAACCTCTAGAAGTCCAAGAGAAGGATATAAGAAAGTAGGTGAAGTGTAAGTCAAACTCACATGATTTGATATAGCACAAAAATACAATCGAACGAATTTGCAACAAGTTTTTTTATTTATTTATTTTCCAATTTACAACTATCTTTACAGGGTAACCTAATGCGATAGAGTATTTTTCCTTTTTTGTTTGTCTACTATTTTATATAAATAAACTATTATTAATAGCAATTATTTTTTAAATTAGTTTATAACAAATAAGGAATACTCAGAGAACAATAGAATATGTCCGTGTCACTAGTTAATTCAAAGATTGAAAGAGCTAAATTATGTGGAAATGGACATACAGTACCCAGTGATAAATTTTGCACATCAACCTTTGGAAAGAGACAATCGGCTTTTTGGAGTGCTAAACTTAATTTCAGTAGAATGTGTGTCAGTACTGACTTCGTTTAATATATTGTTCAAAGCCGCTGCTAAAAGCATATAATAATAAATATGATGGGTTGCTTAATCTCAAAAAATTACATACTCTATTTATGAATAATATCTAAAACGCCGCTCACCAGATGGCAGCACTGAGTCGTCAAGTCCAAGCACCTGTCAAAATGTTGATTGACATTAGTTAGATGTCTAGATTAGAGGTAGTTTTTTCGGCATCCTAACCTTCCCTATGACGCAAGTCCTTATCGGACATGGTAAGTTCGGGAGGTTCTTGCATCGAATTCAGCACGGGATTTGCTTGAGGACGGTGAGCAATGTGTAGCTTGCTATCCGGCAGTCCGGTAATCATCAGGACCGAGCCCAAGTCGTCGAAGACACGTACTGTTCCACGCGAGCCTCAAAGATGTCAGCAAAACAGTAGGGGCCCAGCAGGGTCGAAGCTTCTGAGGACATGCGTTGGCTTCTGAAAGAAAAACGCGGGGCTCTGGCACGAAGGCAAAAAAGGAAACAAACGAGTTGGTTTTAGTCAGTAAAAGTCTGACATGCTCTCCCGCTCCACCGAAGAGCGGTAGTAGTCATTCTGATGATTTCCCGTACTTAAAAAGCGCCTACAACTATTTTAGTGGTAAGTTGAAATATGAGTAACCCAAAAAACCACGTACACTCTGTGCTTTTGTATGTGGTGTATGGGTGGTTGTATGGTGGAGTGTTGTCCATATTTTGCCTAAGACTACTAAAATACGATTACATATCGTGTGTTATTTCATATTGTTTTCTATTTTATGTTAAAAAATCAAGAAACATAGTACGCAAACAAAATAGCAATAAGTATCGGAAGGGAACTGTCTCCTGAGATACAGGCTAACTGCATAGTTCAGGATGCAGGGCATTAATGTAACAGTGACATTTGTTTGCAAATAAATGATTATTATTATTATTACATACATGAAATGAGTCTACCCCATCATCATCTGCCTAGCCTTTTCCCAACTATATTGGGGTCGGCTTCCAGTCAAGCCGGATTCAGCTGAATACCAGTATTTTACGAGGAGCGGCTGCCTACCAGACCTCCACAACCCATTAACTGGGGTAACACAGTACTTCATGGCGAGACTGGAAATCAGATTTACTGGCTTCTGACTATCCGTAACGACTGCCAAAGATCTTCAAATGACAGCCGGGACCAACGGCTTAACGTGCTTTCCGAGGCACGGAGTAAACTCGTTACGTTAAGATGGTCACCCATCCACAGACCAACCTAGGCAGGCGTTGCTTAACCTTGAAGATCGACACGTGCGGCTGTTATTATCTAGCCACGAGCTCCTCATGAAATGAGTCTACCCCATTTTTAATTTAATGGTCTTACAGTCCATCCTAAGATTGTCTGGTAGATATCGATGTTAGCGATAAGACCACCATTGTACCCATAGATTTAAATTATTGTAAGTTTTGTTACTATTTTGGTATACTTACAAAGCTTATTCATCGAAGGACTGCAATAATTTGCCTGCTGCGGTTTTCCCGTCCAATTATAATTTGGGTGGGTCTAGAGTGAATAGGCTCTTAATAAACTAGTGCGCCTCACCATCAACGATTGCATCACTGCTTACCATCAGGTGGGAACGCAGTCAAGCATTAGTTTATAAAACATAAAAAAACTATTCTGATCTAATGAGTGAGTATTTAGTAGTGAAAAATTTCGTATCATATTCACGAAAAAACAAAAAGTACCTTATCTGCTGATTACGCGATAACTATAGATTTCAGTCATACTTTTGATTAAAGTCTGTTCATCGAAAATATTAATGGTAGGTACATAAAGATAAGTAAATAATTACTGATAAATATATAATATTTGAACTATAGCTCTCTAGTCGATCGTTTGGTACCGTCCGAGGCAGCTATGGGTAAGACAAATTTTAGTATAATAATTGATAAAGTAGCTAAGCCCAGCCTTTCTGATTAGGCGAGATAGGAACCAAATTGCGATGACTGTACGTGATAAAGATTAATTTTTATTTTTTCCCTAAAGTCCCGGTTTTGGAAATTGTCTTTTATTATTCAAGAATTTGACGTATCTTTTAGATGTTTATGGGCAAAAATAAATAATCATAAATTTTGTCCTGAACTTTGAAGACACTAATTTAGTAGATTTAATACATAAGTGGAACAACATCAAAATGTTTTTTCAATAAGAGCCAGAACTTTTGATTTGACCTTTCCATTATTGGACCACTACGTACGACAACGCACCAACGGTACTTGGTGGTCATCCCCTTTTTGGGATCACTTTAATTATACAGCTAAAGAGTTGCCTGCCAGTATTTCTCTCTAGCAATAACTACCTATATGTATATATATATACCTATTATCTCCGGATTAACTTGAAGAACTAATCAAAATCAAAATATTGTTGTCTTACTTAGGCCTATATGGGGACTTACTTTAGAAAAGTGACAAAATGAAAAATAAATTAATATAACTATTGAAATTTCAATCAAATTAACCAAATTTTCAACCAATTATATGAACATTTTATTTCCGTAGGTACCAAAATGTTGCTACCTACTGTCCTCTGTTTTCTCCTGGGATCTGTCGCTGCGATCATCCCGCAGGAGGACTTCAGATCTAACCTGGAGTTCCTCAACAGTGACTCCGTAGAAGACTTGGAAAAATACCGTCTTCGTGACACTGTGTACCCCACTGATGTGAATGTAGACCTTGACGTGAACCTCAACACTGCTTTATTCACTGGAGTGGTGCAGATGACCGTTTTTGTAAGTATAACTTTTTTTTTCAATCATCAGAATGACTTCTCTCGCTCTTGGGAAGTGTCAGAGTTTTATTGACTAAACCCCAACCCATTCCTTCGTTGCCTTCGTTATGGGGTCACCGAGCTTCCCTTTCGGAAATCCGATTCATGGCCCCAGTGGTTTTGACCCTACTAGGCACCTACAGTTTGCAGACTTCTCCTATAACTTAGAATCTACTTTTTAAATTTGTATTGATGGCTAATTTATTTTTATGTGTATTGTAGGCTCTTAAAATAAGTACTCGTTAAGTCGGTTGAGCAAAACAAGGGTAGTTTTTTGAGAGGTCACTATCCAGTTTTCAAAATCAAAAATCTTTTTATTTTACGTGGGTCTAGAATGCGGGTATGGTACAGTTTAAAATAAAAAAAAAACATTACTCATACTTTCGACTCTGTATAAAAATTTGAATTATGATTAGGCTGTAAAAAAAAATATCGTCACGTTGTCATCAGTTGACAGCATTTGCCGAAACTAATAAATAATTATACCTATCTGAAAATGGTTTCGACAGTTTTTATCGAACAGGGCTGTGCTGATAATCTCTAGCCGATGATATACGTGTGCCATCATAATTATCGATAATATATTATCATATATCGAAACTAATACGAACTCAATTATTCGTGACTAAGTATTATTTTATATAGGTAAATTATAATTGATGGCGTTTATATCTAAATCCGTGATGCATTATTATTTTACAATGCAACGGACTTAATACTTTGATCTAAAATGGTTAGGTACATAATGTTCCTACAGCTAAATATTTTTAGGTTCTTAAGGTCCTCATCACACAAACTTTTAATTGAAATAGGCAATTTCAAGGCACTTTTTGATTGATTTGAAAAGAATCACTTGGCATAGAGTTCCCACCTCAAAAAAAAAGCTTTCTGCTTTTCCCTTTTTATGATTTTAACATTTGCGATTAAGCACTTTAGAATTGTTAAAATATCAGCTATTAAAAAAAAAATTAAGCTAAATACATTTTCGAAAGCGTAGTAAGATAATTTTATTTAAATAATTATAAATTATATACAAATACTAACAATTTAAATAAAAAACTTAAGTTAAACCTAGCTATATACATATAATACAAATATAAAATATACACTCAGGCGTCGAAGTACTCCTCCACAGCGCTGTCATCTGGAAATGTGCCCAGAAGGCTGGAGGCATTGCCACGTTGTATGGCAATGCTAATTCTTAGCATTCTTCTAAAGCGTAGTTAAATTTTTATGGTGAAAAACATGCAAGAAACTCCCCAGTTACATTATAATTGTAGTTACATATTTTTTGTTGCTTACATGATGTGTGAGCACAAAATTAGATAAACAATGAAACAAAAAGAAAAGAAAATAAATTGAAATAATCTTCTGGTACCTAGCTAATAGATGACCAGTCTCAACTGACGGCGCCCATACATGACGCGTGCATCAACCTTACTCAGCTCAACTCTAACAATTTTCTTTTCTCTCCAGGTAAACGAAGACAATCTGAACCAGATTATTTTCCACCAAAATGTGGTTAACATCACAGGGGTTTCGGTAGTCAACAACACAAACGGTCAGGTTGTGAACCTTTACCCAGGGAACCCTTTCAGCACCGACTCTTACTTGGAGACCTTGAGCATCAACTTCCCCTCAGAAATTCTTAGGGGTAGCTACAATGTCACGGTTCGTTACAATGGAAGAATCAACACCAATCCTATTGACCGAGGCTTCTACAGAGGTTACTATTACGTTGGTGAACAACTGAGGTAAGAATTAAAATACAACTAAATTACCAATGACCTGCCGTTTAGTTAGTTAACTATTAAATTAATCTTAATTAGCGATATGATTCTAGAATTTATAAGTTTAGATCAGATAGTTCCACAATACATTATGGTTCGAACTAAAGGACATGAAATTGACTAAATTGAAGTATTTACGACTGATCTCTGTGAGTTTCAGAAATTTTTCATATCTGCTTAATACTGAAAAAAAAATACTGAATGATTTAATACTGAAAACAAGAAATCTAAAAACGCCAACCAAATTATATTGCTATGAACTTTTATCTAGGCGTTTAAATGTATCAGACCATTTTCATTGAAAGTTACGTTTTTGTCTGGTGATTTCAAAGTAAGGTGAAGTAAATATCTACAAAAGGGTATTAAAATAATATTATATTACATGTCCCCTCCCCAGCTTGCAGTACTCCTTGATTTTGTCGTGTCAAAACAAAACAAAGCATAAAAACAATTAAAAAACTTTTTATGTTTAATAATTCACGACAGTTGTAATAAATGATTAAACACTAAATAATTCATGATTGAATGTATAAATATTAATCTGTTGAGTCTCGAACGGACGCCGGCGTCCGTACACCTATTGTCTTTCTAATAGGTATGTCTCTAATTAGACCGTTTTCACATTATCCGATCCGATATCGGTATCGGACGCCGATACGATATCGGGGTAAGTAAAATGTATGAAATATGTACCTGTCTTTCATATTGTCCGGCCCGATATCGGATATCGGAGCACGGCATTTCATACATTTTACTTACTCCGATATCGTATCGGCGTCCGACACCGATATCGGATCGGATAATGTGAAAACGGTCTTACGGTACTCGAAAGATTAAGGGTTAGTGTCAGATTCCTATTCGTGGGATTATGCTGGATCCGTCGTTTAGCCATCTCCTTTTTCTCGATTGTAATTAATATTAATCGTAGTCTAAGACCGTTTTCACATTATCCGATCCGATATCGGTGTCGGACGCCGATACAATATCGGGGTAAGTAAAATGTATGAAATACCGCGCTCCGATATCCGATATCGGGTCGGACAATATGAAAGATAGGCACATATTTCATACATTTTACTTACCCCGATATCGGATCGGCGTCCGATACCGATATCGGATCGGATAATGCGAAAACGCTCTTACTATAATATTATACTTAAACATTTTTATTTTATTTTTGAAATCTTTTGCAGGCTGTACGCTACTACTCAGTTCCAGCCGTTCCACGCGAGAAAAGCCTTCCCGTGCTTCGACGAACCCCAATTCAAGTCTCGTTTCGTAATCTCCATCACCCGTGACAGTAGTCTTGGACAGTCATACTCCAACATGAATATCGAGACCACACAGAAGTAAGTCAGCTAATTGTGTTTTAGTTTAAGCCAAGGATACACTAGGGGACAAATGGAGCAACATGTTGCGGAACATGTTGCTCAACAACTACGTGGAACATGCATACTGACGCGGGACTCGTGCGCTCGCTCTCGAGGCGGGAGCAAGCAACATGCCCCGCGTCACGTACTATGTTGCGGGGTATGTTGCAGGACAATATGCAACGTTGCAGCGTCACGTAAAAGTGTTGCGCGTCGTGTTTCGGGACAAAATGTTTCCTAGTGTATCCCAGGCTTTATCGTTATTGTAGAGACCACTATGACGTCATAGAATCCTGCATCGCGGAACAGAGAGTAAAGTCCTATGAACCTCCATTGAAAAGCAAGGATCCTCCGACCACCGGACGGGTGTTATGTCCGGTGGATTATTGCCCGATAGATGATTTCGGGCTGTTGTATCTATTCAAATCGCGCAAAGAACTGTCCTTGCGCGATGCAGGATTCTGTGATGTCATAGTTGCTACAATTATCATAATTTCAGCCGAAAGACGTTCACTGTTAGACATAGATCTCTCTCAAGCATCGTCTCGCATCCATCGGAGACCCTCACCAGGTTGTCGGCCTTTATAGCATATTATAATTTTATAGACGCCTCCTTAGAAAAAAATTGCACAAGTACTAAAAATTGCACACTACTAATGCTAACCCGACTAATGTATAAGTGCAAATTAAAGAAATGATCGATTTTTGTATTACATTTTTTGCTTCATATATTTTTGGCTTGCTTCACGATTTGATCCATACTATAAATAAATATAACTAGCAATTACGCTTACACTTCCTTTTGTTTGTAAGAAATTTTCATACAGTTCTTTGTAAAATAATGATTTTTCTATGTTTTTCTTTATTGTTCACAAAATTTTGATAGTATATAAAAATAGAACAAGTGATGTACACAGGCCAGCTTAACCCACAGTTGGGTATTCTTACAGCAAAACTTAGGTATCATGATATATTAAAATATTTTTTTATTTTAACAGTCTTGGAAATCGTGTCCGCGAAACCTTCCTACCTACTCCGATCATATCGGCTTATCTGGTCGCTTTTCACGTGAGTGACTTCGTCGCTACCAACCAGACCAGCACCAACGCCAAGCCTTTCCAAATCATCTCCCGCCAAGGAGTGAACTCCCAACACCAGTATGCGGCCGAAATTGGTCTTCAGATCACCAACGAATTGGATGATTACTTCGGCATCCAGTACCATGAAATGGCAGGCCAAAACGTGATGAAGAATGATCATATTGCTCTGCCTGATTTCCCCTCCGGAGCTATGGAAAACTGGGGAATGGTCAACTACAGGTATGTCTAAAACGAATTTATATACTAGTTTAATTACAATGTTTTGGAGGTCAGTTTAAGTTGCGTGCTCATTCTAGATATACAACGATATTTATAAATAACTAGCTTTTGCCCACTGCTTCAGTCTCATCAACTGACTTCTCTATTCTACTGTACCCTACTCTAACCTACTCTACCCTAGAGTACCTACCTAACTTACCCTAATTATATATTTTCTTGCTTCTAAACCTCCTCTGGGTCAACAAAACAACAAAATAATTATTAAAATGGATCCAGCCGTTGTTAAGTTATATAGCATGTCCAGGAGAAATATTGGTTCATTTTTATATATCGTACTTGTATGGCAAAGTCGCGAATGTGCCGTTTGCTCCCGCTACAGATTTGAAACTTGGCAAAGTTACAAAAAATACAGATTTTGTCTCATTTCCGCTAAAAGATAATCTCAATTTTATATCCGTTGTGTTTCAGAGAAGCGTACTTGTTGTACGACCCGGCTAACACTAACTTGAACAACAAGATCTTCATTGCTACTATCATGGCCCACGAGCTTGGGCACAAGTGGTTCGGTAACCTGGTCACCTGCTTCTGGTGGAGCAACCTCTGGCTTAACGAGTCGTTCGCTAGCTTCTTCGAATATTTTGCTGCTCACTGGGTAAGTTTATAAATTATTTTTACAATTAATGAACTGTTGATTGAGAAAATGAAAAATTGTTTGGCACGCATAGTTACACACACTGTAAAAACAATAATTATATAGAAAACTTAACATATAAAAACCGTTACATAATGTGTGTCTCAATGTGCTGCGCCAATAAGGTCCAGTTCAGCAAAAATTCTACCAGTGGTTGCCTGACGCTGGTTTTCAACATTGGGCAGCTTAGTAGCAGATGAGCTGCTGTCTCCTCCTCCTCCATGCAAGCTCTGCAGAGTGGGTTGTCTTCATTATTTGATGATAATCAACATTCAATAAAATTCTTCTCTCATTTTTTCATTACAGGCCGATCCCAGCCTAGAATTAGATGACCAGTTCGTGGTTGACTACGTGCACAGTGCTCTGAACCATGACTCCGGCGCAGGCGCTCAGCCCATGAACTGGACTGGCGTCGCCAGCAACCCATCCGTCAGTGCTCACTTCAGTGTCACCAGCTACGCCAAGGGAGCTTCTGTCCTCAAGATGTTGGAACACTTCGTTGGTTTCAGAACCTTCAGGAATGCCCTCAGATACTACTTGAGACATAAGTAAGTGTAGGACCTAAAACCTGCCACATTATTCAATTATAGAGGCAAATCTAATGTCAATCAAAATTGTTTATTTTCAATTGGTTATACAATTTTATAAAACACTAACTTAACCGGCGGCTTGGCTCGCGTGAAAATAAAAAAATATATAGCCTATGTTACTCAGTAATAAATTAGCATTCTATTGCTGAACAAATGTTAAAAATTAATTTAGAAGTTCTTGAGTTTATTCATTACAAACAAAATGCAGATCTTTACTCGTAATATTAATATAGAAACAGAGTCATCATCATCTGCCTAGCCTTTTCCCAACTATATTGGGGTCGGCTTCCAGTCAAGCCGGATTTAGCTGAATACCAGTATTTTACGAGGAGCGGCTGCCTACCAGACCTCCACAACCCATTAACTGGGGCAACACGGTACTTCATGGCAAGACTGGAGTCAGATTTACTGGCTTCTGACTATCCGTAACGACTGCCAAAGATCTCCAAATAACAGCCGGGACCAACGGCTTAACGTGCTTTCCGAGGCACGGAGGAAACTCGTTATGTTAAGATGGTCACCCATCCACAGACCAACCTAGGCAAGCGTGGCTTAACCTTGAAGATCGACCTGTGCGGCTGTTATTATTTAGCCACAGTATAGAAACAGAGTGTAGAAATAAAATACATTGAACTATAAATTACGAGATCCCTCTCCTAGAAAGGAGGGCTGAGTCCCAGCAGTGGGAACATTATAAGGCTGATGCTATGTATGCTATAAATTATGGTGCTTGCAATTAGTAACTTCTTTCTTCATCTTTTTTTTCTAGCGCCTACAGTATCGGTACTCCCAAGGACATGTATGAGGCTTTCCAACAAGCGGTCGATGAGGACTTTACGTTCAAACGTGACTTCCCCACCACTGACATCAAAGACCTGTTTGACAGCTGGGTGCAGAACCCAGGCTCCCCCCTCGTCACCGTCATCAGAAATAGCCAAACTGGTTTGATGACCATCACTCAGGTGAGTTTCAGTTTTTGCGTGTCCTAGGTATATGTTTAGTAGTGGGACAAAGCTATGAATAATGAGTTCGCCTCAAGAATTCATCAGGATGTTACATTACCGGTTTCTATAGTAGCCAGTATTTGTTTATATGCCAACTAGCTGGGGGAGGCCTATGTCCAGCAGTGGACGTCTTTTCGTTGAATTGATGAGCTAGTTTCATCATCATTATCATCATGAAACTAGCTGACTCGGCAAACTTTGTCTACCATATAAATATCAAACATAGGGATGTGGGCGTAGTAAGGTAAAAAAGCCTTAGATCTATTCTCAGACCCACCAAAATACTCGTACACACAAATAAAAATACAATAAATCGGTTTCAAAGGAGTTCTATAACAAACACTTTAACACAAGATTTTTATTTAACTCACATTAATAAAAATCTCGAACTTTACTTTCGTCTGGAGCTATTATACCAAGATTTTTGTAGGCTGCCGATAAGACTAGTGGTAAACCCTAATATAGTCAGGAAGAATGATTGATAATCATAATCATTTATTTGCTAATTAATGTTTGATAAGTAATTCGTTTAGTTGTTTTAACTGGGATAGCAGAATTATGGAGCAACAAGTAGTGTAGTATTAAAGTCCATTCCAGGGTTTTAAGTCTGCTATTAGAAACGTATCAAAATTTTCGATCATTGGCTTCATAATTGTTGATTTTGACAGTTTGGTACTACCAAACTTGTCAAAATTGAAGCCAATGATTTGAATTTTTTGAATAGCCGACTTGAGGCCCAGGTTGCTTGGAAGCCTTGGCCGCCTATTGTATGTTTTTAAGTTTAAAGCTGAAACAATACTATGGGCCTATTTCACCACCTATGATTAAGTTTCGAGTATCTTACTTGGCAGATGATTTCATACAAATTCTGTTCCATTTTTGAATTTATTCAGGAAGTAGTGGCTACTCGGACATTGTGAAACAGGCCCTTAGTGACATAAATATATAATTATAAATATTAATTTAATTTTGATGTACAATAAATAATATATAAATAAATACACGTAGGATACGTTTTTTCTACGTGATAGATACTGGTTTCTTGTAGTTATAGAGAAATTGTACATCAGGTCAAACTTTAAGTATAATTTTAGGAACACAAGTAATGTGTTCTTTTTCTAATTTCCTATAATTTTATTCTTCTTCTTTCAGAGCCGGTATCTAGTCTCTGGTACTCCAGGCCAGCAGACTTGGCAGATTCCTCTCACTTGGACTCAAAACGGACATCTGAACTTCAATAACACCAGGCCCAGAAATGGGCAGGTGCTCACCACCCAGGCCACTACCATCCAAAGTGAAGCAGGAGAAAACAATTTTGTTATTTTCAACATTGCTCAGTCTGGTACGTATAAAAATGGAAACAATTATTTATTTCAGACTATTTAGTAATTAGACAAAAAAAAAAGGAAATAAAAATAATACACTGGGCTGGAAAGAATTTTGGTAGCTAATAAAATGTTTTTGTTTAGTATATATTTCTATATAGATGAATTCATGCCACTATAGTGTGCATATTGAAAACGAAATTATCAACATACATAATATGTTCGGGAGATATCGCAGTTTTTCTACGTGACCGGTTATTTCTGTGGTCCAGCGTATTATATCTGTACTAAGCAAGCAAAGTATTTAATGCTCGTGTGTTTTTCTTCTAGGTTTGTACCGTGTCAATTACGACATCTACAACTGGGGGCTCATCGCCACTTACCTGAAGAGTAACAACAGGCAGAACATTCACAAACTGAACAGGGCTCAGGTATAAATTGACCTCATTCATTATAAAAAGATTTTCAGCACTAGACTAGTAAAAAAAATGGCCTTTTGAAAAATGGGTTTCAAAATTATAATAACTACTTACAATAAAGTCAAATTACGAAAACTCAAGACATAATGGCATTTTGTCAGACAAAAAATGTTGTTATACTCACTACACTACATATTAACTACTCACTACATAGTAATAATAATCTTAATTTGTTCAAACACTCTTATGTTATACTTGTATCTATGTGATTCGTTTTTGCATGAGGTTTTGCTTGCGTTGATTTTGCCAATAAATTCATTGCATGACATGCGCTACAAAAGTTCTGAATTCTTTAAATTTTGGCATTTCAACAAAGAATATCACTTTGTCTACACCTTTTCACACATTACCTACAACATTTTCTTCTAAATCGTATACGATTTCTGATAGAAGATATAATACTAGCTTCTGCCAGCGACTTCGCCCGCGTGTAGAGTTAGTTTAGTCTTAGCGTAATGATATATAACTTATAGCCTTCCTCAATACATGGGCTATCTAACACTGAAAGAATTTTTCAAATCGAACCAGGAGTTCTTGAGATTAGCGCGTTTAAGCAAACAAACTCTTCAGCTTTATAACATTAATTAATAATATAGATTTTCCATCTGTTACTAGATCGTCAACGACGTCTTGTACTTCATCCGTTCCGGAACCCTGAACAAGACCATTGCCTTTGACGTGCTGGACTTCTTGAGGAGCGAGACTGACTACTACGTGTGGAACGGAGCTCTGACCCAGCTCGACTGGATCCTCCGCCGCCTCGAACATATGCCCAGGGCTCATGAGGCCTTCTCTGTAAGTATGAGCTGAATTTTGTTCACGCGAAAGTGTTACTTCTGTTACTTATGATCAGGTTAATTGAGAGTGAGAGCCTTTGTTTTAATTATTCTGATATATTTGCATAAAGAATTCTTAATAATTTCTATGTATTTAACCTATCAATACTCGCGAAACGAGACACAATAGTAAAACAATAACAGCGCGGTCCTATGAGACCGGTCGGGGATTCATGAATTAAGCAATGCGTCTAAAAATGCTTCTATAATAATAAAATAAAGTTGGAATAGGAAAGAAAGAAAAAAAATGTTGGATCAAACGGCGCAAAAAAAACAACAAAAAAATCAATCTACTTTTAGTTGGTTAATATTTAAGTTCTTTAGGAACACAAATTATCATGATATTAACTTTTACAAAATACGAAACTAATGTAAAATAGGTCTGTAGTAAATTATTTTACCTTTTTAAAGTAAAAATTTGACAAATTTTGCTCCACACTAAAAATTGCTCCTGTACCATGGGTGTGTTCACAAACATATAAACTTACATACTTAGACAAATAACCTGTCCGAGTCAGGGTGTCCTAAATCCTTTAACAATAGTAAAAATTCCATTGATATTTGGTTTGCAATTAGTATTTTTAGTGACGAATAACATTTTTTATACATAGTGACAAATATAACTTTATCAATAAGCGCAACTGCCTTAGATTCGATTTTGATGTATTTCTTGTCCTACAGGGTTACATGCTTGGTCTCATGGCCAACGTCATCAACCACCTCGGATACGACGAAAGGCCCACCGACTCCACCTCCACAATCCTCAACAGGATGCAGATCATGAACGTAGCCTGCAACCTTGGCCACAGTGGCTGTGTTGAAAACAGCTTGCAAAAATGGAGAGCGTATGTGCAGAATAACACTAATGAGTAAGTATTCCCTTCTTTGAATTTTGAAATTTCATTGCCACTAGGACTAAGTTTTAATAGAGAGAAGATGCTTTACAAGACGTGTGCGGGAGTAAAGGAATATTCCGGTGAAAACAAACTCTGGATGCTCAATTCACGTTATCATCATCATCATCATCATCTCAGCCGAAAGACGTCCACTGCTGGACATAGGCCTCCCCCAAGCGTCGCCACAGCGACCGTTCCTGTGCGTCTCGCATCCATCGGATTCCCGTGACCCTCACCAGGTCGTCGGTCCACGTTGTGGGAGGCCTTCCGACGCTGCGTCTTCCGGTACCTACGTGGCGGGTGGTAATTCACGTTATATGAAATTTAATTAGGTGTTCACAGTTTGAGGATTTTGAACAATTTATTTGTCATTAAGACCAGGCACAATACGAACTAATTACAACTATGTTTAGACGTGTTGCTGCTATGCGATGTTTGTCAGGCGTTCCAAAGTTAGGAAGTGCCTGATCATAAGTTGGTTGATGAAGGCTGATGATGATGACGCTCCAACAAGAAGCATACGCACACAATGGGTAAAGGTGGTGGTATGCCCCGCTTGGGCGGAAGTATATACAATGTACTCTGTGGGCGGAGCACCGCCAAGTCCTAGTGTAGGCAATTAGTCACGGTGACCTCAAGCGCTGGATACTGGTTCAAGCCATGGTCTGGAGTGACAGGGAATAGGAAGCGGTCCTTAGCGAAGAAGGCGGCCGCAAAAGTAAAGGAACGTACAAGGTCACACTCCGTCGCGCGTCGCGACGGGAAACATCGGGCATCGCAGAGTAATCTCCGGTCACCGTTGGCGCAGGCTTGTGGATAATGAGCAATGGATAACTCACCGTCTACTCCTATAAGGACTGAGCCCATCGCTAGCGCGTAGTGTTCCAAGCACACCTCAAAAAGATATTAGTACAATCGTAAGTGCCCAGCTGGGCCGATGCCTTTGGCCACGGCAAAATGTATGAAGGAGTATCATGTACGTTGTACGTCGTGGTCCTAAAACGCAAAAAGTAACGAGCGGAAGAAGACATTGCATGACTCCACACAAAAAAAAAACGAACATAGCATTCATAATATTGGTTTTAATTTTCAATTTGTATGTGGACAAAGAAGCCCTTTTCAGATATGCACATATACTTAATAAACATTAATGAAATAAGTTACTGTATATTTACTGAAAGGCAAAACACCGTTCAGATTGGACAGCATGATCCAAAATTTAGTTGCAACGATTATTGCAGATGATAAATATCATAAATCTTTTTTTAGGGTTCCAGTGAACCAACGCCGATACGTATACTGCGTGGGACTCCGTGAGGGTAACCACACCGATTACGATTTGTTGTACCAAAGATACAACGCTTCGCAGAACACCGCAGATATGGTAGTGATGCTCCGTGCTCTCGCTTGCACCAAGAACCAGACCTCTCTTCAGCAGTAAGTTTATGCCTTCTTAATTGAGTCTATGCTGTGTGTGTGTGTTTAGGTTATGTCTTCTTAGTATTGTACAACTATATTTTCATATATCTTACTATTATTTATATTATTATTTAACTAGTAGCTTATTTGCCCAGCTTGGCACGGGTATTAGAAATCTTTAAATTTTTCGGCTTTTAAGCCCTATTTAGAAGAGGGGCTGCAAGACAGGAGCAATCTACGGTCATGTGCGGTTGACGAATGTCACAAATCTTCGATTTTTTGGTTCTAGGACACACTGGTTTTCATAAAATGTTTTCCTTTACCTTTTTAAGAGCGCCAGTGGTGATGAAATATAGGTATCACACAAAATAATGCGCCTGCCTTGGTTTGAACTCGCGACCTACAACTTGTAAATCGGGACCTTTACCACAGTGCCACCACTGTGCTCAAAACAATCGAAACCTCAAAAATTAAATAACTATTTCAATAAACTTAAATTTCAATAAATAATATTTTTGTATTACAGCTACCTGATGCAGAGTACGGAAAATGACAAAATCCGCTTGCATGACCGCACGAATGCATTCTCCTTTGCCCTGCAAGGCAACCCTGAGAATGTGGCCATTGTCCTCAATTTCCTGGGCAACCACTTAAGCAGGATTACAAGCACGTAAGTACCAACAACTGCCTTGTGTCTTAGCTAGACTGTATTTCTTTTTTGCTGTTCTATTCTATTCTGCCCTATACCAGCAGGCCTAGTCCTTCGACCGTCAAATCTCTTTTTACAACTGGTAACGCCTCGGCGTGAACAATTTTAGCAAATGCTAATTGGACATTTTGTTAGTGCTTTTGTTTGTAATATAATAATAATTGTAACTTGGCTACAATCTATACTATAAAACTAAAGGATGTAGTGATAAACATTGTAGAAACGATTACATTTCTTTTTATAATTTTGAAGGATGTGAACTTGGTTACGATTTTTCTGTACTTCTGACCAGGTGACTTAGCGTTGAAATCATACCATGCCTATACATTTGATTACCTTTCTAACAGCGTTAACGATTGTAGATTATTTATTTATTTATTAAGCTTTAAGACTGTTCCATCTTTTACAAGATACATTTCTTCCAGTTTTGCCGCAATCTCTCCAGTCTACTTTTGCGCCTTATTATAATTGATTTGTGTGTACATGGATCATTTTTTTTATCAGGTATGGTGGTGTAGATCGTCTTAACATCTGCATCAATGCCTTGGCTGCACATTTGACTAACTTCCAGAACTTACAATCGGTATGTATTGTTTATTAGATCTTTACTTAATGTCATATTTTATATCGTTATGAATTCAGAAGCATACTAAAACATTGTCAGCGTAGTAAAATTTCCACTATTAGAAAGTTCCTACTCAGGTCAGTCTGTAATATAGATATATGGACTTACATGTCTTCGATTTTATGGTTCAAAGACAAGACATGCTCAAATAATTTACAACAATTTGGGTGTTTGTGGTTGTCACATACGGCCCAAGTTCTTGTTTTCTCAACTTCTGTTCACCGTTTATCCACTGTTTATGTTTTTTTTAATAATCCTATGTTAGACACAAATATAGTTTATGTAGTAGCTTCACAAATATAATTTACTATGTGTTCATGCTTTTTTTTAGTTCCAAGTTTGGCTGTATGGCGCCCAAGCACAGTTGGCAAGTTCTTCTTTCAACGCTGGTCTTTCAGTAATATCGACAGCTACAAACAATTTCAACTGGGGTAATGATGCTGCGGTGGAAATCTTCAACTTCGTTTATCCTAGGAGTGCTTCTTCCACCATTCTTGCTTCCACATTCCTTCTAATAGCAGCAATGCTCCTAGTACTGGTCCGTTAATTTATTTAATTTTAAGTAGAAATTAAATAATTTAACACAATTTAATTTAAGAACATTGTCTTTCCTACAACCTAGATAATAATTGTCAATAATATTTAATGATAATGATTGTATAATACAAGTTTATAATAAAATATTTTTGTAAATAAAAGTAGTGATTTATTTGTACGTTTGGGAATCTATTGAAGTTAATTAGTATGTCTTAGACTATTTTTTAAGGACAGTGAGCAATGGGTATCTTGCCGTCCGGTAGCCGTCCGGACCGAGTCCGAGTTGATGGCGCGTAATGTTCCACGCGTGCCTCAAAGTGAATCAGCCCTTACGGTTTACTGCAGTGCCGAAGCCCACTGGGCCATGGGTTGTGTGAAAGAGCATCCCGTGGTCCTGATTGGAAGGTAAAGATGGAACTTAGAAGGGGTTGAGTCAGTAAAAAACTGACACACCCTCGCACTCTGCCTTGGAGCGGGAGAAGTGATTGAATGATTTTCCACCTAAAAAAAAAACATTTTTTTTAGTAAATGTTGTCTGTTAGTGTAGTGGTTAGCGACCTTTACTTGCTATAACGGAGGTCGTAGGTTCGATTCCCAACCAAGACAAATATTTGTATAATCGGTCCTCCTTTATGGGAGAACTTCATCGCTGCATATTCTGGTTCTTAGTCACCACTCTCTGGAGTGTTAAAGGTCAGAACCTTTCCTAACGTTTGGTTCTAAAAAACAATTTACAGGCACTTTTGAATTATCAAGAAATCAATCTATCAGAAAATGGCACAAAGATGAATGCGCAGGAAGCTCCATGAAAACTTTTTTTAATAATACAATTATCATGTTTCTTGTCGTGAAAAAAGAATCTAAATATAGAATTTACAATAAGCGACTAGGAGAAATCGTTCTCTCTTTATGTGTATGATCTCACACACATAAAGAGCCCTACCATTTTTAATACTTGTCGGCATGATTAATATCTATAAACAAAACGTTTTAGTTCTCTAGTCCTAAAAATCTCTAAACTAAGCCACAGATGGACAGATGGACGTGGCGAAACTAGAAGGATACCTTTTTAGGACAATGCGGAACTCTAAAAATTTCTGTTTTAGAGCGTTTTCGCATTATCCGATCCGATATCGGTATCGGACGCCGATCCGATATCGGGGTAAGTAAAATGTATGAAATATGTGCCTATCTTTTATATTGTCCGACCCGATATCGGATATCGGAGCACGGTATTTCATACATTTTACTTACCTCGATATTGTATCGGCGTCCGACACCGATATCGGATCGGATAATGTGAAAACGGTCTTACGGTGGGTTGATTACATATATTTGATCAATTGCGATTAATATATGTAATTGCTATTGTGATAAGGTAATTGTCGGTATATACTAGTAAGAATTCAGGTAAATATACTTATTACGTAGGCGGTGGCTTAATAAAAGTTATCACGAATTATAAATTAAACCTGCAGATAGTGCTTATGGAAAAAAGAAACGGACGAAGTAAGAGAAAGAAAGCCAGATATTAAGAAAGAAATACAGATAGGAAGAAAGATAGAAAAACAAAGATTAAAAAAAATTGTATAACTTAAGAAATACGAGTACCTGTATGCAAAACGAAAAATAAAATCTGTGAATGCTTATAAGATCATCTCCCCAGCCTTATCCCAAATAAATTGTCGTCTTCTAGTCTGACTAGAGGCTGAAAACCCGTGTTCTCGTGGAATGACTGCCTATCAAACCTCAACAACCCACTTAGTGGGTAAAACTTACGATAAGTACTCCTTGGATAGACTAATGATCTGGCGTCTTGACCTTTAACGACTATCATAGGTTTACGAATGACAATCGGGACCAACAGCTTTACGTGTTTTCCGAGACATGGGGAGCCAGTCCAAAATAATTGTTGAAAAATAAATGAGAATTGTAAAATGTGCATTAGGTATGGTAAATAATTAGTAATGGTAGGATCCGAACCTCCTTTCACCACTGGACCATTACGACATTTTAAAATATAGGTATAAAATCTCAGTCAAAAATCTGTAATGACTTAAGTGAGAAGTACAGGGTTGGTCAATGTGGCAACATAAAGACGAATTATTCTGAAGTTCACAACCAGGAAAATTAAAGATTTGTCAGGTTGCAAATGAATACGCTTGTCAATTTCATGAAATAAGGGGCTCAAGGAAGCTTTTAGAAAACTGGTGACTCTAGATGAGATAAGGGTAGGCATAGTGTGTACTGCTAGTCTAACCGATAGTTGGACGATGATACGTGGTTGCAGGAGTCTTTCGAACGAGTCACCGCAGCCCTGGAACGAAAACGCAACTGAAGCAACACAGGTGAGATTTAGTCAGAAACAGTCTGACACGGCTCGCTCCACATTTAGCAGGAGAACTTCCTATACGGGAAATTATATTACAGACTATATTATGAACATAATTTAGATAAGTATGTAATAAAAACACAATTATTTCAATAACTCACTGACGTTTTTATTTGCAAAAAATATGTATCCTTATTGTTATCAGTGTAGGTATCTAGGGTTTAGCAACCAAAACCCAAGTAGGCTTTTTTAAAGATAAAAACTCTGTGTATAAACTAGTGCTAGGCTACGATCCCACCTGATGCCTGAGCCTAGCTGTTTAGCTTAGATAGAAGACAACAAAATTATAAATCGAACAGGAATACCGCAGCAATTCAATTGTTCCAGTCCTTCCTATGTCTGCTCGAGTTTTACTCATGGCTCAAAATTGCCACACGAGTTGTTCCTCAAGATTTAGCGGCGTTTACCAGTGTTGGTTTAAACACAGCCTTAAGGAATATTGTATTACTTGGTTGTGGAGTTTACGTAGGAATCATTTCATGTAAAATATTGGTATTTAATTGCATTCGGTTAGACTGGAAGCCAATTCCAACTTGGTTGGTGAAAACTTCATTATCATTATTTCAGCCGAAAGACGACCCCTGTTGTCACCGTATCAACCTTTGCGTATCGCATCTATCAGATACCCGTGACCCACACCAGATCATCGTTCCATCTTGTGGTAAGCTTTTGGAACGCTCGCGCGCTCTTCTGGTACGTGGTCGCCACTCTAAGACCTTTCGTCCCCGTCAACCATCTGTTCTGCGAGTGATATGCTCTGCTTGCTGCCGCTTAAGTTTGGTTAAGGCGTTAGGTACTGCTGATCCTGACTTCAATGCTCGGGTTAAACAAAATGATATTGGGTTCATCATCATCATCATCATCATAAAATGATTTTCAGCTGAAAGACGTCCACTGTTGGACATAGGCGTCGCCACAACGACCGGTCCTGTGCGCGTCGCATCCATCGAATTCCCGCGACCCTCGCCAGATCGTCGGTCCACCTTGTAGGATGCCTTCCAAGTCCAACGCTGCATCTTCCGGTACGTGGCCGCCACTCCAGAACCTTTCATCCCCATCGTTCTACGAGCAATGTGCTCTGCCCATTGCCCAATGCTATTGGGTTATGTTAGGTTGACCTTGGGGGGTCAACCTAACGTAATTGTCATTGAATGAATTCGCGCCTCAAAAGAAAAATAGCTGATAAAAGGCTAAGGCATTGTGATTTAAAATACTACAAGCTATCAAAAAAACAAATTTATTGTAGCGCCAATTTTATCTACCTGCAATAATGCGATATATTGTACCGATAACTGGATTATGTATTCATTTATCATATAGATAATAATATTTTAATCTTTAACTCTTTTATTGACTTCATCAGCTTTGGGGGACCAATCAGTTTATCAGAATCGGCATTGTGTAAAGGACATTCTTGATATCAGGACTATCAGGTTAGTTTGAATATTTTAATATCTTTGTTTTTTTTTCGCATCTAAGCATATCATTAAAGATTCCTCTGTGATTCCATTTCTAGATCTTTGACAGTTGTATAGTCAGAAGCCAGAAATATTATTTCAAGGGGTATCATGTTATAAAGTGCTGGGCTTTTGAGGTGAGATAAGCAACTGCCATTGGCGTATGTTTTGAATGTCAGGGTTTCCACCTTAGCCCTTGCCAGATACTGCTGGTACTTCAATTCACAGATTAAATAAAATGTTATTAGGTTAGATTAGGTTAGGTTAGGAAGTGTGTATTGAATTTAGTGCTCAATCCATAACCAATAATGTCCATCCATATCTATTTTATTGTCTCGATCGACTTAAACTTTGGTGGTAAAATGTGGATGGCATCGTAATCAAAGGGTTGTACAGATAAGTGTAAAGTTACCCTTCAGCGAAAACAGGTTTTATGTTACGTTCTTGTCTTGAAGAGCTGTCTTCAAAGTTGACAGGCTATGGCATTGGCCTGCCAGTGCTGCGGGACTATTTGAAAGACTCACCGCGGCCCTAAAATGAGAAAAGCAACTAAAATAATACGAATAGGTTGTAGGCAGTAAGTCTGACACTCTCTCTTCCTCCACCCAGAGCAGAAGAATACCCAAAAACAATTTCAAGTCTCTAAAGTATGAGCTGCCCAGCATGATATTCTAACCCAAATTCTTTTTTCAGAAATGTCCAAACTATTATTAGTAGCCTTGAGCCTTGCGCTCTTGGCATTCGCCACTGGTGATAGCCCCGTGTCCTGGTACAGGGAATTCCAGGAGACTGATGTCTTTGATGATGTTCCGATCACAAGAGATGCAGAGCGTGTTTACAGATTACCAGAAAACGTGATTCCTTTGGACTATGACGTTTATCTTGATCTCTACTTTGATGAGAATACTGAAAGACCGTTCAGTTATGATGGCAGAGTCAGCATTATAGTTCAGGTACGTGGAAAGAAATAACTAACTTTTATTCGAGCTTCACACAATCTTCTTCTTCCTGCCCTTATTCCGTGTTACTTGGGGTCGGTGCAACAAGTTTTTTTTCTCCCACTGTCCTGTCATCCGTCATAACATCACTAACTCTCTTTTTTCATATCAGTCCTCACATTCCATTCATCGTTTGTTTGGCCTCCCTCTTGCTCTCCATCCGTCTACATGTAAACTTATAACACTTTTAGAAATATGCCTATATAATCGTAAACTAAAAATACATAATGAAAAAGAAAGTTTGTTATAATCAGTGCGAGGCCAAAAAGAAAGAAAGAAAAAAAAACATGATTTTTCTGCCCGAATGGACGTACAATAAAATACAACAATCTGTCAGACCATGTGTGGACCGGCTATAACTGTGTAACATAGCGCTATAGGCACTAGACAGAATACAGTTGTCTAGGTGGTTTAATACCACCTAACTGAGCGTATGCATTATTTTAAACGATAAATAACGCAGCGCTGGTATTTATATATTTATTTAAACTTCATGCACAGTAGTGGTACATACTCGTAGGTGGACTTAATGCAACAAGGCATTCTCTATCCTAGTAGTCTTTCCTATTCTGTTAGGGCCCGTTTGTGATGCCACGAATGCACTAACGGACGTTGAATAGATTATAGAAATAAAACAATAAATAATGAAGAATAGATAAAGTTCGTGGATTTATATTTATGTGTGTAATGTAAATGATAAATAGTGCATATAACAATAAATAATAAACCGTTGACCGACACCTGACGCTCTAATATACGAGTACATCATTTGTCATCATTGCAAGATTTACATAAGCGTTGGTATAATCTATTTTATGACAGTAGTTACTCTTCCTACTATGAAAACCATACTTGATACTTTCGACTTGAAAATTATTTTTTTAGGTGTCCCCCGCTTTCAGATTACACATTATTAGGTGCAAACATTTTTGTAACAATTCGTTTTCCCTACAATCTGTCTTTGTCCTTCTTTTACTATATATCTTCTACATTTGAAAACAGAAGTAAATGTGCAGTACTCGTTTGTTCTTTTGTATTTCATCCATCGCTCACCATTTGGTGAAGCGAGGCTCGTGATGATAAAAAAAGTATATGTCTTTTTAATCACGTTCCGAAAAGTAATATTATCTACATATTTCATTAAAGTTTTTAATGAAAAACTTGCTTGTTTTATACTATCTCTTTAATTAAAACACCTCCATCGGTATCACAGATTTAAAAAATCTCTGATAAGATTTTGGTATTGATATTTCAATGGGCCATTTAATATTCAGGGAAATGTACACAGATAGATAAACCAGCATGTCGTCATGTTAAAAGAGTCATGAAATGGGATTTGTCACCAAAGAGTGTCAATATGAGCCCCCTTGCCGATAATTTGCAAGCTAAGTACTGGAAAGAGTTTTGGGCTCTCCATGCCTTGCATTGATAGTTAAGAAAAAAAATGTCCTTGTGACCAAGATTTACTATAATTTTATAGTATCAGCCTAACAATAACCCGACTGCTAGACTCGTATATATAATTTTTAAATTTGTCGCTGTCTTTAAATTACAGGCCAAAGAAAACGACGTAAGACAAATAGTTCTTCACTCAAATATGGATGAAATAAAATCAGTTAATGTACTAGATGAAGCAGGTGCCAGAGTTCCATTAGTTGAAGATAAGGAATATGAAACCGAAGCATTATACCATTTCCTCAAAGTCAATCTTGTCGAACCATTGAAAGTTAATGTAAATTACACCTTGAACATTGAGTATTGGAGTACCATGAATGAAGGTCCTATGAAGAGAGGTATTTGGCGAGGATGGTACACTGATAACGATGGTAAAGAAAGGTATGTTCTTGTTTTATTTTAATCAGTTAAATTAGACCAGATTTTTGAGTAGGAGATTTTGTTACCATCTTATTTGTTTATTGGAAGAATTATTGATGCAATATTTTACATATCACAATAATATAACATTAGAAGCAGCTATACCAATCTGTACTATTTTGTGTACATTTGATGGATCATTCGGTTGCTTTAAAATGATTAAGCTGAATGATTTTTATTTATCATTTAGTGCATGATATCTGAGTTGATATTTACCTATCTATCGCAATAACAAAATATTAAGTACATTTTTTTAAAATCTTGATGCTTTCATATTTTTACAGGATATATGCCACTACCCACTTCCAGCCTTACAATGCCAGACAGGCGTTCCCATGCTGGGACGAGCCTCTTTTCAAAGCTGTCTTCAGGTTGCATATAAGCAAGCCAGCGGCGTACATTGGCACCTTCTCAAACACTCGCGTTGATTTCGACGTACTGTAAGTATATTTTTGGTGATGTCCTCTAAATCCTATCTACACACATCAAAAGTGTCTAGGGATCAAGCATTTTTATGCGGATTTCTTGAGATTGAGATGTGGCTTTGTAATAAATTTATGATTTTATAAATTTATATGGATCCTTTTTGGTGCATTTCATAATTTGAATCAGGAACTGTGAATCAAATTCGAGTAAAAGATGAAAATCAGCTGTCAATATTTTCCCTATAAAAACATACAACGCATTGAAGACATTATTAGTGCTACTGTTTCCCTACTACTGATTAAAACCAACGTTATTATGGAGCGGCGACGTCATTTAAGCAGGGAAGAAATGCTCAGAGCCGTGGGAATGATAGAAGCTGGTTCCCGGCAACGTACTGTGGCTTTAGCTCTGAATACAAGTCAGAGTGTTATCAGTCGACTTTGGACACGTTACCGAAGCACTGGTGCCGTGGCTGAGCGCCATGGAGGACGGTATCGCTGCACCACACGGAGACAAGACCGATACATTCAAATCTTAGCTCGAAGAGCTCCAACAATAACCGCCATGATGTTAGCCGTGAGGCTTCATCACTCTTCAGGGAACTTAATTAGCGACCAAACAGTCAGAAACCGCTTGCATGAAGTGAACCTTCATTCCCGAAGACCGCTACGGGTACCACCTATAGCAATGCACAATCGTAGGATTCGATATCAATGGGCTCTTGAACACAGAAATTGGGCAGAAGAACAATGGCGTTTCGTGTGCTTTTCTGATGAGTCTCGTTTTGGTATGAGACCGGATACAAGACGTATACGACACTGGAGAACCCCTGGACGCCAACAGCGATTAAAATCCTGCCAGGAAGTCCATCCTTATAGTGGTGGAACCATCATGGTATGGGCGGGTATTTGGATCGGCGGAAGAACTGAGTTGATTTGGATCAGAGGCAACCTCAACGCTCAAATTTATGCTGAGACGATTGTATCAGACGTCATCGTTCCTCTACAAGTGCAAATCGGTCCCTTATTTCAGTTAATGCATGATAATGCACGACCGCACACCGCAAGAGTTGTAAGACAGACTCTCGCCGCAGCTGACATTTAATGTCCTGCCCTGGCCTGCTCAGTCGCCAGACTTGAACCCGATTGAGCATGCATGGGATATGCTACAGAGAAGAGCTCTGCCGAATATGGAGGGTATCCAGTCGCAAGAAGACCTTTTTTTGTTGTTGCAACGAACATGGGCAGCCATTCCACAGCGTGATTTGGATGAACTCATTTTGAGAATGCCAAACCGATGTTCTTGTGTTGTTAGTGTTCGCGGTAGAAACACGGATTATTAATTGTTTAAGTTACCCAATAACATTTTAAAGAAAACTGTTATTTCAGTCTTTTTTTCGAACTTTAATGTTAGTGGTTCAAATGTCAAAAATCCTTTTATTAGGAAAATGGCAAATTTCTTTATTAATGCAAAGGTGACTTGGTTTATCGTTACTGTGACAAACGAAAACACTTTATTTGATGAATCCTTAAAGAAAATTTTAATTAATATCAATCAGAAGAAAAGTTATTGCAAAAATATATGTTGATCCCTAGACACTTTTGATGTGTGTATATTTCTCTGTTTTTAACAGAAAAACATGTTAAAAAAAGGAGAATTTTATTTTTTGTCTAAGAAATAAAACAATGTATGGTTTTAAATACAGGATATATTATAAATCTTAGAACACTAGAAACAAAAATGATTCTTTATGTTTCTGCCTTCCCGAATGATAAATCTTTTCAAATTTTTCAGATTGACTAACAATCGCATCCGTACCGATTTTGCTGCCACTCCTAAAATGTCATCGTACCTTGTGACCTTCCTTGTGAGTGAGACATTTACTGTGCTTGCCCAGAATACGACTTTCAATCCTCCAATCAGGATCATTGGTAGATCGAACACAGTTGGTCTTGCGAATCACGCTTTGGAGCTAGCAGTCAAGATGACAGAATTCTTCGACGATTACTTCGGGATTCCTTACGAGACTTTGCACCCTAATCTGTTGAATGATCATATTTCATCTCCTGACTGGGCTTCGGCTGGTACTGAGAATTGGGGTATGGTAAGCTACAGGTAAGTGAAAAAAATAATTGAATAATTATTACTGGTTGTAACTTGTATTATATTATTATACACTCATATTAAAACTTCATAAAGTAATCAGTCTAAACTGTAAAAACAAAAACAACAAGATGAAAGAATAACCTACTGTTTAGTTTTCAACTCAACACGTTTTGTTTTATTAATCCCGAATAAAAAAGATATATTGTGACTTTTGAATATAGAGCATCGAGTTTACTCTAAAATAAACGTTCATATTGTTGTATAGGTAGATGTTAATGACTGAGACAATGCACTAGGTAGGCGAACTCAATCTGAAACTACGAGTAAATTTGTAATGTATAATATTTTTTTCTTATCTTCGCCAGGGAGCTTTACATGATCATAAATAAAAGCGAGACGATCATGTCAATCGAGCATTACGCTGCAACGCTGGTGTCCCACGAGCTTGCACACAAGTGGTTTGGTAACCTCATCACCTGCTACTGGTGGAGTAACACCTGGATCAACGAAGGCTATGCCAGCTACTTCGGATATATTGCTACTAATGCGGTAAGCTTTTATGTTTTTCAACTAATTGTTAGGTAGCTTTTAAAAATTTTAGATTTTTAGAATCACAAATTCAAAGTTCAAATTATATTGTAATCTTTTTATAATTTTTTATTACTAAAAGAAAATATGGTTATTTTGCCCCAATGGACGCCCAATGTGTGGACCGGGCATAACTTCACAGCACCACTACCAAACTACAAATAAAATAATTGAGTAAAAAGTAAAAGGGCGGAGGTTCTTTGTATTGCAAACATTTACCAAGAAATGCGAAAAATTATATTGTGGTCATGAATATGTTTTTTTCGTTTGGTTTTTAACAATAAATATTTTTTTTGACGAATCTACTCAACAAAATTCTTGATGAATTTTTTTGGATTCTTCTGTCTTCTAGATGTTCCCCGAATACGAGTTTCCCGACCACTTCAACAGTCGTTACCTCCAGACATCTTTATCGTTCGATTCTGGAGTCAGCACCGTTCCTATGAACCATGACGTGAACACCCCAGCTCAAGTTACTGGCCACTTTGGAACCATCAGTTACTCGAAAGCCGCTTCGTTCCTTAGAATGACTGCTAATATCATTGGCTTAGGAACGTTCCAAAAGTCTTGTAAATTTTTCCTTACGAACAAGTGAGTATGCTTATTATTTTTGGTTTATAAGCATAATATATAATTATTTTATTTTATACTTCTGTAAGAAAATGTAAATATAACAATACAATTTGTTTTAACTAAAAAAAATCCAAACTTTTTTTTTAAATATACAATGTTTACATGAATTAAGTTTACAGGAAAAGATCGTGTCAAATAAAATTTCAGTATTTGAGGTTATATCGACCTCTGGTACCCAAAATAAATTTAGATTTGTGTTTCACAAGTCTAAATCCTGTGGCTTACTCTGCTAATTTTCAATTTTCTTTTTGTGGAGGCTTGTAATTAGCAGTTGGATTATATTACTCTCTTTATATCATTATATCTCTATTAGCCTTTATCCTTCTTTAAAATAAAATAAATAAATAACTTTAAATAACATGTATTTAATAATTTATTAATATTATTTGCAGTCGTTTCGAACCTACTGATCAACAAGACCTTTTGGATGCCATGAATCTAGCCATTGAAGAAGACAAGAGCTTGGCTGCTTACCCCAACTTCAGTTTTGAAGACTACTATAGAGTGTGGGTCAACAAACCTGGATATCCTATTTTGATTGTTGAAATCAATCATTCTACTGGAGAAATAAAACTCAAACAGGTATGTTCTGCACTTGTAAATTAATGTTAGGTTGTAAGTAAACTTTTTTATATTAGTTACTGTTATATTTTGCAACAATTGGCAGCAGTTTTTTTTTCTATAGGCATCTAATTAGTTCCTTAATTAGCCATTTGTAGAATAAATTAAAAGAGCTTCCGGCAGAAAACGATATAATATAGAACCATTTACAAGGCGTTTTTTTGAAATTATTCCATGATTAGTATCCATTATTAGTAGTAGAATAATTTCCAAAATGGCCAATTATTACCTACAAGCACTCAGTTTCCCACGGAAAATCAATTATATTCATATTACTTCTTTGGTAAATTCTACTAGCATGAGCAGTTTTTTGCTAGATGTCGCTGAACACAATACTTTTTTCATGTCTAAGGATAGGCTCAGTTTTGACCACAATTTCATCTGAATGTACGCGATAATGTGGCAGTTTATTTTATTTTAGTGTATGGGAACGTAATTCCTAGTTTGGGCCAAAGTTAAATCAAAAATAAAGAACAATAGTTTCATAAAGAGATTGCTCCAGAACTAGGAAGGCTTCTGGGCTCGCAAAATATGTTTAAAGTAGAGCAATCAGTTTGCTTAAAGACAAAATTGAATAGCAGATTTGTAACTCCTTATTAACCTGCATTTCTCACTAAACCGCACTATTTTTAATACTTATTTTTTTCCATTTTTAGGAACGTTTCTTCTTGAACTCCAACATTGCCGATGACACCATATATCCCATACCCATCACATATTCTTCGAATAGTAACAGAAACTTTAACAATCTGACTCCCGTGCACATGATGACTCAGGCCAGTGAGACCATCACGAAGAATTCTGGTGAAGAGTGGGTGATATTCAACAACCTACAGCAGGGTAAGTGGATTGCTGAATAATCCTGTGACTGAACCCACAGAAATCTTGCATTTATCGGGGCATCTTACCCTTCGTATTGAATTCTTCTTCTTCCTGCCCTTATCCCATATTATTTTGGGTTGGCGCAACATGTTTTTGTCTTCCGTTCTGTCCTGTCACCCGTCATGCTATCATCAACTCCCTTTTCTTTCATATCAGTCCTCACACAGTCCATCCATCTTTTCTTTGGTCTCCCTCTTCCTCTCCATCCCTCCACCCTTCGTATTGAATTGAAGTACATATATATTTTGTTTACCTTTGTCTGTGAGTTATTGCGGGGTGCCAACTGAATACCAGCACTGGGTGTCTGACGCGCAGCAAATGCAGTGGTGGTCCCCCTTTTAGTGCGGGCACGCTCGGCGCATTTTGTACTTTTTTAATCTGTGTTTGAAATCGGATAGTCAGAAGCCAGTAAATTTTGACTCCAGTCTTGCCATGAAGTATCATGTTACCCCAGTTAATGTGCGTTGTGGTGGTCTGGTAGGCAGCAGCTCCACGTAAAATACTGGTATTCAGCTAAATCTGGCTTGACTGGAAGCCAACCCCAATATTGTTGGGAAATGGCTAGGTAGATTATGATGACTCTGTTTATAATCGTTGTGCAATGTCTATGCCGAATAAATGTTTTTCCTATTCTATTTTCAAGTACCTCTCTTCTTTATCCTACTTTATTTCTAGTTTAACTGGGAACCTATCCCCCCCAAGCCTACCTCTCAAGCATCACAAATTAATTAATTATTTATTAATTTGGTTCTAGGGCACTACAGAGTTGATTACGACCGCAGAACTTGGACGTTGATTAGCGAAGCTCTTCATAATAACCCAGATACAATTCACTACTTAAATAGAGCTCAGGTAAGTGTAGCTTCTCCTTCATGTAATTGGTCCGTTGCGCCCAGGAATAGTTCCTTTTTTTGTTTCAGTATCATATTTTTTTTTCTCCTAACTGATAATAAACTTACAAGAGTCATTAAAAATATAAATTCGCAAGTTATGAAGTTAACAATGTATTCCGACTAAGATCGATTTTTCGCTATCTTTTTTAAATCAGAACTTAGTTACTCAATTTCACTTATGTCTGCATCACTATTTAAGTGGTTATCGTCGTCACCATCACCATCATCATCACTGCTACTATCCACGTGGTTTAATATAGGTTTTTGTTTTTTTACTTACTGTTGTTTTAAATTAAATTATGGATTGTTACCTGCGTGTATGATACAATTTTACTAGCTCTTCAATACCACTCATTTCGGAATTTCTTAGTTTTTAAATAATTCTTGTTTTAAATTTTTGAAACTATTCTAGGTCGTTGACGACGTGTTCGCTCTCATGAGGTCGGGAAGAATGGACTTAAACTTCGGGTTCGAGATCCTGAGGTTCCTGACCAAAGAGACCAGCCTTCACGTGTGGGATCCCGCCATCAGTGGCTTCACCTGGTACCGAAACAGACTGAGGCACTTGCCTGAGCACCAGGCTGAGTTTGACGTAAGTGACATTTTCTATACAAGGTGTTGTTTTGAAAGTTAATGGCATTTCGGGAGGTAATTATGTTAGTGATACTCGACCCGAATCAATAATAAAATGAGTAAGTAATTTTTTTATTTGTTTTTTCATTATGGAAATCGGTACGTGTGAACTACCTTTATTAAAACGCAGATAGTGTGATACTCGCCCTATCACGAAGTTTCACACACACAAACACTATTTCATTGATACAAAGCACACTTATAGCACTTCCCGCACGTTTGTTTAGGGAATTATTCTGAAAACCAACTAAAATAAATAAAAAAATATTATTGACCAAGTATTGTATTTTTATATGATTATTTGTGACTTTTTTACAACCTCCCGAAATGCCATACACTTTCAAATCAACACGTTGTATTTGTAACAAGCCGGGTATCACCATTGTACAGATCGCCCCCATGAGTACCGTGTACTTGTGAGGGCGATCGGTGGCAATGTCCTCTCCTGGCGGGTCCTGGCCTAATACATGGCCTGGCAAAAAATAAAAACATTTAAATAAAAATTATATATAATTGAGTTAAATGAAAACGGATAATATTCATTATACATATAATTATATTTGTACGCCTCTGGGCAAAACATGGAGGATCTATCTACCTGTAACACCTCACACACCTATGTTTACAAATAAATAATTCGCATTTTCGTTCTCATCTCATTGTCAGAATAGTTTAAAATATTTAAAAAAGGTCTAGGCTACCGGTGGAGAGTGCACCTGAGCGAGGAATCTTCGAACAAGATGTGCTATGACAAATAGTACTACTTTTTGGACCAAGCTCTTGAGCCTTCTAGAGTATCGTTAGATGTTGGTTGATTCAAGTCCATAAATATTATATAATGTCTAATGGTACAACTACTACTGTATCCACTCCACATCAGTCGACAACCTTGCGCGCCAAGCCATAATACTTAGGTACTTAGTTTAACTTTCTCAGCTTTAAAGGGGTTCTCATCATGAGGAACCGCTTTATCAACAAGGATTGTGTGACGTTCCAGTCGTTTTATCACTACTACAATTATTAAGTTTATTGTCCCATTGCCCAGCAGTGGGACAATAAACTTATAAACTTTGAGGAGCTCGTGGCTAGATAATAACAGCCGCACAGGTCTATTTTCAAGGTTAAGCAACGCTTGCCTAGGTTGGTCTGTGGATGGGTGACCATCTTAACATAACGAGTTTCCTCCGTGCCTCGGAAAGCACGTTAAGCCGTTGGTCCCGGCTGTCATTTAGAGATCTTTGGCAGTCGTTACGGATAGTCAGAAGCCAGTCAATCTGACTCCAGTCTTGCCATGAAGTACCGTGTTACCCCAGTTAATGGGTTGTGGAGGTCTGGTAGGCAGCCGCTCCTCGTAAAATACTGGTATTCAGCTAAATCCGGCTTGACTGGAAGCCGACCCCAATATAGTTGGGAAAAAGGCTAGGCAGATGATGCCCAGCAGTGGGACAGCATAGGCTTGATATAATTAATAATTGGAAACGATAGTCCTGTCAAACAATATTTTCATTAATATCATTATTACCTACAATCCATCCAAATTCATATTTATTCACATTCGTTTATATGCTTCCACAATGTTGGTAAGATGATACAAACAGGCTTAGAGTTATGCATCGTTGTAGACCTTACTGGGCAGTAACATATTTGTAAATCAATTAAGAACATTATAATATATTATAACATTTTACGTATGATACATGCGATTAAAATTATTTATTAAATAGGTATAGGCATAAAATTGTAAAAAAAACAGGTCTTAAAATTCAAATAATTCAATAAAAAACATAATAACAATAAAAACATTGTGTAAACTCTCGTTAATTTTCAGAAAATCATCCTGGGTCTCATGGAACACGCTATCACTACTCTAGGATTCGAGCCTAAGGCTGACGAGACTCCTACCGTTAGTATGGCAAGACAGTCCATCTTGCACTTTGCCTGCACTCTTGGACATAAGAAGTGTAACCAAGACTCCTGGGACCGTTTCGTTGACTTGAGAGATAATAATGTGCCGTAAGTATTTCTTTATTAATGTATTTATGGTTCTGTAAAAAAACGTTGGTTATTATCACATTTTCGACTTTATCGCTCTCCTTATGTCTGGGTTAAAAACCTTAAGAGGTAAGGGAAAAAAATTGTCATTCAGAATTTCGATTAAATGTGCAAAACCTCTATGGATATATTTCTTATATATTTAATTTATGTAGTACATTTTCAGAGGTCTTTACTAGGTTAGTTATAAATGAATTTGTGTTTTGATGTCAATTGCAACCTAAATAATATCCACAATAATTATCAATGTTTCCAAATTATCTGGAGAAGGCTGTATAATAACGTCATAATCACGTAAGGGCGGTTATATGGAAATGGAAATTAATTTTTAACTTTTTGTTTTAATGAATTTTAGTTTATAGTATTAACATATATAGGTACTTAAATAAGTTACCTAAGACACAGGTTTATTATTATACCTAGTTCCTTACCTCTAGTTTAAGCCCTTAATTTATAAATATTTATCATCATCTTATATATTATCATTATATTATAATTAATAGTAAAATATAAATCACGAGTTGGCCGCTCTTAAAGACTAGCAACTTAGCCCCATAGCGCACTAGCGCACTAGTGGCCAGCGGCCAGCGGCCAAGTCGCGGCGGCCATCGAGATACATACATTAGTATGAAACCGCCATAGAGCGCGCGCACTTGTGGCCGCTGGCCGCGTGCGGCCAGATGCGCGCGCTCTGTGGTCTGTGGCGCGCGCTAGATTACTTGGTACATCTCAGCTCAGCTCAAAACTTCGCCGAATTTAGGCGTGTGATTATGACAGTTTATTGGTTACAGGATCAACGCTCGGATACGTCGCAACGTCTACGTAACAGCTATGAGAGAGGGAGATGCAAGTGACTTTGACTATTTGCTCAAGCGATTCAGAGAGTCAAATTATGCTAACGATCAACTTGAAATGCTACGTGGACTGGGCGCTGCGAGAGATCCTGCATTGCTGACCAGGTAATCCTACTAATATTATAAACGAGCAAGTTTGTATGTATAGATGTTTGTTACTTTTTTACGCAAAAACCACTGGATGGATTTCGATTAAACTTAGTACACGGATAGACATAATTGGTCTACCGTGTACCATGTATACCCTGGAATATGGCATATTGTATACTTTTTATCTTAGGAGTGTGTTCCCTTGGAATAATTTTCTTCTATCATACGGGCGAAGCCGCTGGCATTAGCTAGTTATATCTAAAGAAGTATTATAAAATATTATAAAGTGAAGGTGTTTGTTTGATCGCGTATATTATATTTCTAATTGTGCTTAGTGTCACGCTATGTGTGGTAGTTTAATTTGTTTTTTTTTTGCGACGAGGATATCTATAAATAACTGAAAAATGTACATGTGACTTTCCTCAGGATGTTTTCCTTTACCGTTTCGAGAGGCCCCACTTAGGGGACTCTGGGCTATCACAGCATTGCTTTTATTTAATATTGGATCATATTTTGTTACAGATACTTACAGCTGACTCTGACAAAAGAAGTGAGGTCCCACGACAAACTGAACTCCTTCAACTATGCCCTGCTTGGCAACCAGGAGAACGTGAAAACTGTCGTGGAGTTCGTTAAAAACCACGTCACTGAAATCAGAAAAGCGTTAGTATAGCATTAGCATTAGTATTATTGGCCTTACAATGTTCCCATTGCTGAGACTCAGGCCTCCTCTCTAGGCAAGGGAATGGGCCATAATCCACCGTGCGGGCTCAGTGCGGATTAGTGGATGTCTTCGAAGTTTTGGTTCTTGGATGTCCATGATTGATGCCGGTTTTTTCACGATGTTTTCCTTCACCGTCTTGAGAGCAGTGGCGATGAAATAAATTACACAAAGTAATGCGCCTGACTGGGTTTGAACCCGCGGCCTACAATTTGCAAGTCGGAGCGGTTACCACTGGGCCACCACTGCTCTCTAAGTTAGTATAGGCTTGATAATAATTATGTGGATGAGATCGATGACGATGAAAGGTTTTAGAGCGTAGACCGCACTCTGAAAATTGCAGCATTGGGACGTTTGCCATAACGTGGACCGATGATTTAGTGACATGCACGGGAATGCGATGGATGCGAGACGCAGTTGACTGTTCATTGTTGACCGACAATTGGGGGAGGCCTATGTCTAAAAGTGGGCGTCCTCCAGCTGAAATGTCGACGATGTTGTTAATGAATTATGTTCAGTAATGCCGAAGTTTTGTAGAAATTGCGAAGGTGTCATTTTATGATTGCATTAAATAAGAGTTTTTGCTGACTTTCCTTTTTAGAGTTCCATAAGGGTACCATTGAGACCTTATTACTAAATCTCCGCTATCCGTCCATCTGTCTTTCTGTCTGTCCGTCTGGCAGCGGGTTGTATGTTACCTTATAAACCGTAAAAGAGAGAGTCGAAATTAACACAGGCTGTGTTGCTTTTATAACAACAAATAATAAAATTAAAAGAGAGCTGTGATAAAACCTGATTTTTTACGTTTTATGCTCGATTTAAAAATCGAGCAACGAAACTCTTTGTGTACGTCCAACTCATACTTGGCCAGTTTTTATAATAATAAAGAAAAATTACACTAGGTTCGCTAGCAAACGAAGCAAACCTAAATGAACAAGAATAAAAAGTAAGTTTTTTTTTACTACAGGTACGTTGAAGACGCTCCTCCAAGACCAGCGCATAGTGCCCTGTCTAACGTCGCTGGTTACCTCGACGAAGCTGGGTTGGATGATGTAAGCATACGTTTCTATGTTCTTTATCACCATCATACACCTTTTTGAGGTACTCCACACATAAAGGTAAATGGAGGCGGTTGAACGCGTGAGGCCAACTTCGATTTCTAGCCACTGTAAGCGTAGGCTTACGAATGACGAGCATTGAGTAGCTCGCCGTCCGGGCGTCTGGCAACTATGCGGAGCGAGCCTACTGAACATAAAGTTTAAATAAAAAATTAAAAAAATACTCCTACTTCAACCTTTTCTTGTGTAACATATAAGTACAACGAACCCTTCATTTAGACAGCACACAATACATGGTCATAGTTATATTTTGTTAAATCATGTCACACAAAACACACGCTTCACATAAAACAATTTTGATTTCAAAATTTACGGAAATTAAAGTACTTGGCGATAAAATTGTTTTCGAGATACTAATCTCAAAAACAAGAAAAAAAAACATTTTGATGAATCAGTAAAGTGACCGATTTAACCGGACAATCGTGATATATCGGTGTTACCTATATAAAGATAAGTGTATAATTATTCATAAAAAGAGGAGAGTGGGGTAAACATGGATAATGGGTAATAACGGACGGTTTAGTTTTAGAAGTCAAATGAAAAACTATTTAATAAATTATTTGACCATCGCTGTTTTAGAGTGAAACAAAAATATGAATATATATTATAGAAACATTACAATTTTGTAATATTAATTGAGGAATTATATACCCTTTCACTATTATTATTCGATTCTCTATTGAATAGAATATATCTACACTAATATAATAAAGAGGTAAAGTTTGTTTTTTTTGTTTGTATGAGGTAATCTGTGGAAGTACTGGTCCGATTGCTAAAAAAATTTCACCAGTAGAAAGCTGCTGATTTCCTGAGTAACATAGACTATATTTTATGTACACGGGCGAAGCTGCTAAAGCTAGTTGTTGATAAATATCAACATTTTTTCCAAGAATAACTTTATGAGATGAACAGTACGTTTTTCATTAACATCACTATGGTGTAATTATGGGTATCACTACTAACATAAGAAGTTAAACACATCCATCAGAAAATTATTACTGTGACAGTCATTTAATTTCAAGCTCTGGAATTTGATTATAATAATATTATATTAGCACTTAGTGCTTTTTTAAGAAATTATTTCTTCTAATTGTAAGCGAATGTGAACATGCAATCAAGATTTATTTATTTATTTATTATACGCTTTATTGTACACCAATTATAATTACAACAAAGGAAACTTAAAACTAAAACACATACAATGGGCGGCCTTATCGTGTTCCGCGATCTCTTCCAGGCAACCTGGAATGGACAGAGATTGTCTGGACAAGAAATGGGGCTGTCGTTGGTGTGACAATACCAGTATTTTACAAATTATATATATATTATAATAGATACATAGATATATACATATGCTATATAATAAATACATATATACATACATAATCAAAACTACAAACAGAAATATAAATTATGACTATCGACACTCACAGCGACAAGTAATGTTCTTTAACAAGTTATTAACATTTTGATTTGATGAAATGAAACATACCTACGTTAAAAATAGCAGAAAGAGATTTATTATCCGATTCCTAACATACCTACTTCTTTCAAAATTTACGTTTACTATGTTACATGTTACTCACTAAAGTTGTAAAACTTTAACTAGATAACACCTCAGGCCCTAACACGAGATGATAATATAATAGTAATATTCTTATTCCTGATGATTTCAATTTTATCGTACTTAAATGTTCGCAATTACCCCACTCTCCCCTACTTTTAAGGTCATCTATATCCTTCTGAGATCTTCCTTATCTAGAAAGACAACCAGGATATTACAGAATTATCATAGATATGTAAGATTATGATTTAATGTTGTTGTGATTGTGTATTGTGATTCATTTAATAAGTCACTCGACGTCTCCGGGTAATAAGTCGGTAATCGGAGGGATTAGCTTTTCGACGATCAACTTTTTGTAGAGGTAATAAAGTCTATTATCGATCTGGCGGAATAGGAATAAAATCTACGACTTCATCTAGGTCACAGTCTTTCCGGGTTCTAAATATTGTAATTTGGACAGCATAGAGTCAAAGGACCTATTTCACCACCTATGAGTAAGTTGCCAATATCTTACTTGGCAGATAATTTCATACAAATTCTGTTCCATTTTTGAATTTATTCGGGATGTAGTGGCTACTCAGACATTGTGAAACAGGCCCAAAGAGTCATAATAAGGGTTTGTATATAAGTAGGTACATATAAGTTTACTCGTACGTGTTCCTAAACACACTCATACGATATGTGGGTGATCGTCGGTGGTGACCTTTCGCGCCAAGCCCTGGTACAGGCCATGGTTTGGGGTGAAAAGAAATGGCAGGCGTTTGCCTTCTTCTGAACAGTCATTCTCTCGCCTCAGCCGCCGGAACCTCGACCCCGACTTTCAGCTACTGTAGGTGTGTGGGCTTGTGGGTGGCAAGCAATGGTTAACTTACCGTCCAGGCGTGTGTCTGGTCACCGACCGAACAGAACCCAAGTTATCGGCGGCGTGTAGTGTTGAGTAGTGCACACGCGCCTCAAAGAGATGTCAGTAAAACCGTAGGTGTCCAGCATGGGGAAGCGTAGTGAAGCCATGGATTAACTAACGAAAAGGAAACCCGGGTTCCTGGAATGCAGGGCAAAGAAAGAACAAAAGTTTTAGTCAGTAAAAGTTTGACACGCTCTCCTGCTTCGGTCCTAGAAAAGCATAGGGTTACTTAGTTTTTTGAAATTCATCTGGCCAAAATAACTGCATTGCATTTTATATTTTTAGAGTTTTGTCTCATTACTTTAGTAAGACCCTAAATTGAGTTCTACGCTAGATATTTTTGAAGAAGAATGGTATAAATTTACAAAACTACATTTTACTAATAGTTTCTTTTCTCTTGCAGTACGAGGCATGGATTCAGACACAAACAGACATACCTCAATACAGTTCTGTAGTGAGCGCTATCTCTTCTGCCAGGAATAACATAAAATTGGGCACGGAGCTGTCCGAAGCTCTCCTTCTTGCCGCCAGGGGTAGTGCAACCATGGCTGTGACGTCACTTGCCATGATCGCTACCATGGCTCTCATTTTATTAGTTGTTTGATCGTTCTAGATTTAAGGTAGTAGTTATTGGTAAAATTAAAATAGTATCATATTTTTTTGTTGTTTTATTGAATTATCATTTACCTAGCCTTTTCCCAGCTATAGGGGGACGGCTTCCAGTCAAGCCGGATTTAGTTAAACACCATTACGAGGAGCGGCTGCCTACCAGACCTCCACAACCCATTAACTTGGGTAACACTGTACTTTTTTGGAAGTAGTGTGACAGAGAGTAAAGTCCCACATACCTCCGTTGAAAAGGGAGGATCCTCCGACCGGACGGGTGTTATGTCCGGTGGGCTACTGCACGATAGATGATTTCGGGCTGTTGTATCTATTCAAATCGCGCGGAGAACTTTGCTTGCACGACGCAGGATTCTGTGACGTCATGTGTAGATGTCGATGATCGTAGTCGCTACATTTCATGGTAAGACTGGAATCAGATTTACTGGCTTCTGACTATCCGTAACTACTGCCAAAGATCTATAAATGACAGCCGGGACCTACAGCTTAACGTGCTTTTCGAGGCATGAAGGAAACTTGGTATTTTAAGATGGTCACCCAGACCAACCTTGGCAAGCGTTGTTTAACGTTGAAGGTCGACCCGTGCGGCTGTTATTAACTAGCCACGAGCTCCTCTTCCATCTCCATCTTGACACTAAGAATAACAGCGAGAAAATTGCTGATGAAATTATTATGTGTCTACATATATCATATCCTCCAGGGATGTTTTTTTATTGAATGCATTTTTTTTAAATTGATATAAAGCAGTGTTTGACTGCAATCTCACCTGATGGTAAGCAGTGATGCACATATTGATGGTTAGGAGTATTAGTTTATTACGAGTCTCTTGCCTTGAAGCCACCTAAATTATAATCGTATGGCAAGATCGCAGCAGGCAGATAGTTCCAATACTTCTTGGCTATGCGCGGTTTAAACAACGAGATGATTAGGTTACTGACCCATAGAGGTTTCAACATCGCAAGGATACTTGCCGTACCTCGGTACTCGTAGAGAGGAGATGGCGGAATCAAGTCATGAAATTTATTTTAACACTTTACGCACATAAAAGTACAGAGGAGCCCACCACCCACCGCCCGCCTCACGGACTTTTTCGGAATATGCATCCTGTAAAATACCGAAAGGCTGGCTATTCTCCTTTGCTCAAGTCTTTGTAGATTGAATTGAACCAAGTCTGGATCACCAAATTAGCCTCTTCGCACGCCTTTCCACTGAGTCCAAAGCTACTAGTTGGCATATTGCACCACCTGCCTCAAATTAACAAACAAAGGGGAACTTCTTAAGGAAATCGCAAAAAAGTAACTATGATGTAGTGTGGTTTTCGAATCCTTTTCTTAATTAGTGCTACGTCTATCTTTCCAAATTTCATGATTTTTAGTAACGGGATACAGGTTTTGATTCCCTTGCATGTGTCAGCGAAGTTTAACTTCTTAATCTCTCCAAGAGGTAACAAAACCTGAAATAGGGCTGCGCAAAAACTCTAGTCCGCACCTATGGTGGTATTGCATACCTCCAGCTTGCCTCAGCCAGGCTATTTTTCAGGGATGTTATATCCTTCAGTAACCTGGTGATGTCGGCGTGGTCGAACGTGACGTGAGGAAGCTTATAAAGATCCTTCGTCACAAAAGCGCGCACGTCGTCCGGCTTGGGGTTCTTACCTTATTCATCTGGTTAACTTTGGCCAGCCCTTTGAACAACAGCATTGTTTATTTCCTCTTCGTTGAAACTGCTTTGCTATTCTGCAGAATGCCCATCTCGTTCATGTAGTCAATCGCATATTTGATTAATGCTAATAGCTCGTTTGCTATGAGTGGTGCAAAGAACAGAAAACGGCTACTGTCGTATGCGGCCGCTTCCTTCGCTAGCACTACTTCAAAGAGGCTGCCATTCCTCGTCACTCCTGCCTGCCTGCACCAGAATCGTAAGATGTCGTTGCCACTCCCCCCACGAGGAAATGCCGCACACCTCTACCGTATGCTCTACCATATTTTCCGAGCGGTCTACACAATGGTGACACCCGGATGATTCTTCCACACGAATCTGGTAAACACCTGCGTCAAGGGAAAGGTGAGGACGCCGTAAAGTCTTTCCAGCTAGTCCTCAAAGACGGGATTTACTGCCGAAACTATGCCGTGCCCAAAGTCATTGACAGCTAAGAGATGGCCAGGTTTAACTGACGGTGCCCGTTCACGAGCATGACGCGTGCATCAGCCCCACTCAGCTCTAACATTTTATTGTTTAGGGAAAAAATGATACAAGGTAAAAACAAATTGTTAACTTACAAATAGATACTACCTTAAAAAACAATTATCAATTACGATAGCTTAAAATGCGTACTTACTTATCTGACTTATCTGATAGCTAGTGAGAGAGTTTACAACATTCCTTAATTTCACTTTGGAGATAAAACAGTACAAATAAGGAAAGTTAGTAATGTTATTTAACAGGAAATTATTTGTTTGAGTGTTTGTGGATGGAAAGAATGGAAGAAGAAAACGTGTTGCGCCGACCCCAAGTAATATGAGATAAGGGCAGGAAGAAGAAGAGTTGGGTGGGTGATTTTCATGCGTACACTGTAGGGACCCAGCAAGGTCGAAGCCTCTGAAGCCATGGAGTGGCTTCTGAAAAGGAAACTTGACCCTAGTTCGAAGGCAAAGAAGGAACGGTGTGGGGATTAGTCAGTAAAAATCTGACACGCCCTCCCACTCTGCTCAAGAGCGGCAGAAATCATTGTGATGGGAATCATCACACACTTCAGTCATCACACTTGAAAAAAAACCGTAGGTTGGTACTACCTTAAGGTAAAGATTCCTACACCGAGCAGTTGTTTGGATTTATTTTCAGTAGAAGGTTCCAACAATTGTCTGTGTGCACATCAACATTCATTAATCTCGTTTTCGACTGAATTAGTTATTTTTTTAGGTGGGAAATCATCCAATATCTTGTCTATCTCTCGGGCGGAGCGGGAAAGCGTGACAGACTTTTACTTTCTAAAACATATGTTCCTTTTTTTCCTTCGTTTTAGGGCACCGGGGTTCGTTTTCGCACAACCTATCTAAGTTGTGCGAATAGGTCGGTATAGAAGGAAAGGTAGATTGTGTAGAAAGGACCAGCAGGATAGAAATTCTGCTGGACCTGTACGGTTTTGTTGTCATCTCTTTTAAGCGCTTTTTCTGGGATTTTCCTTTCAGAAGCGATTCCATGACCCCAGTTACCTGTTATACCAGTTGGGTGAGAATTAACGCTACAAATCTGGAATCAATAACAATCAATTAACAACAACATCAGTATGAATCAATCTTAAGCTACATTTGACGTAATTTACTATAATTAGAATGAGGAAATGCCTAAATCGTACGAATTTTAAGTTTTCCTCGCGAGAGACAATTTAGTTGACCAGCAAAAGTTTTATCTATATTTTTGATAATTATTTATCGAAAGATAAAACAATAAAATTATCAAATGTGAACTGATATTGTACCGGACTTAACCCTGATAAAGTGTTCAACGTAATCGTAAATACAATAATATAAACCATTACTCTTCGTAAAAGGATCATAGCTCATTTCGTTGGGCATGGTGTAACGACTGAAAAGGTATGTCTTGACCACAATTTAGTATTTTTTTATTTATCTTAAAGTTAATTTAATTCTGAACATGACAAATGTTCAGAGTGAACAATAAAACAATAACTAGACTATTTTTTTCATAAAAAAAAATAAGAGAGAATAAGCATGCCAATGCTGCCAGCTTTTTGGGTGCGGTGGAGTTTTTCGACGCCGTTCTTTATATTACTCTTAGTTAGTTCTTAATGTGTGTTTTTATACAGGGTGTAAAAAGACCGATCACAAAGCCGATAACTACACATTCTGTACGTGTAATTAAGTAACTTGGACCAAAAAATATTGCTGGGGAAAAACTTTTTTTTGTCATCTTTAAAAAATGATTAATTAATAATAATTCCGATCAGCTGCGCGTTCGGCTGCTCGCGCTTGGTCGTTGAACCGACCACACGCTTGTGTGTGTGAGGCGCTCGTTGTGTTTAGTTTTCAATGCATTTTAGTAACTTCAAATGCGTAATTGACTATGAAAAATTGATAATTTTGACAACGTTTGTTCGGAAGAAAGTTTACTAATGATACTTGGAATACGATTTTGAAAAAAAAACGAAAAAAAAATGTTGACTTTGACCTTCAATATCTCCAGAACCAGTGAATTCCCAGGTATGGTCTAGAAGAAAAAAAGTATCCTAGTGATGAGTAGAATATGGGGTTTTCGTTTTCGTTAAGGGTCTTCTTACACCCTTTATAGTATAAAAAAAATTGAATTATTTGCCACGTAAGCTACTCAAAAGATGAGGAACCGGCCGTTCATATATTTTACTTCGTTCATCTTGTGTAGGTTTTCAAGATGTCTGCTTGCATATTTTATTATTTGTTGGATTCTAAATAACGATATTCTATGAGTTTCTTATAATGTTGGGTATTGACCATGAGGTATGTTTGTAGCCCATGGCGGTTTCATGACTTTTAGACTTTTTATAACCATAAGCGCTGATAGCACACCATTTAATTTAAGTGCTAATCGAACTCGTACAAACATACGTATAAAAACAGTTCAATTCCCGAATTGAGGCTCAAAGATTATTAAAAACACACAAAAAAACAAATTTCAAATTTACAGTCTTCAGATATTTGCCTATGCTTGTGGGTTATGGGTCATCGGAACCCTTTACCTTACCCTAGTACTCTCTGAATTTTGAAACTCTTGAGAGTATTGAAATATAAGTTTTTTTTTATGACAGATCTTTGTTTTTCGTTTACTCAGTAGATTGATTTGTTCACACCTTCGAGGGACTACTAACTTGAGTATATATTTTTTAATTCAACTCGATACATTGACGCGTTCCCGATATGATATAAAAGTTCTTGACAGACAGACAGACATCAAAATTATCCTTTTAGGGTTCTGTACCTTAAAAAGTATGAAAAGTTTTTTACCTAAAATATGTTTAAACATACGCTTTTGTATTAATTTGATCTATTATTAATAACTTTAATAAACAATTATTTTTATTTCAGCACTATGCGTTACTTTAGTTTTATCCTTTTGGCACTAGTCGCCGTCATTACGGCTGACAGTCCTTTGCCATTAGATATCGAAGAAACCGAATCTCGTATTACAGCCTCTTCAGAGGCCTACCGTCTCCCTGAAAATTTGGACCCAATACACTACGATGTAGAAATCACACCATACTTCGAGACCGTTGGTACCAATGAAAAATTTACATTCGACGGTCTGGTCAAAATAACTATTCAGGTGAGTGAAAAAGAAAAAGTTACCATTCTAATGTTATTAAAACTGCAGTAGCTACCGTAGGCATAGGCTTACGGACGATGAGCGATAGGTAGCTCACCTTCCGGCCGTTCGGTAACCATTTGGACTAAGCCCAAGTAATCGACGGCGAAGAAGATACAAGAAAAGCCATGGAATCAGATTGGTCGAAGCCTTAGTGAGCAGAGTAGAAGCATTAGTCATGAATTCGCTTCTGAAAAGACAACCCGGGGCCCTAGAACGAAAGGCAAAAAAGGAACATAAGAATGGGTTTTATTATTAAAAATAAACCTCTGACCTGTCGAAAATATTAAATAAACAGAAGTCAAGAAGAAGATCATGGTATAGTTTGTGATTGAAATATAACCAGAGATAGAATCGTAGTAGTGAACAATCGTACATGGTACTGCTGTATATAGAATTGTAGTATCAAGACGTACATATATTGTAATTTCTGTAGAATGGTACGGCTGACAGATATCGGATTCATACAATGTAGCTAACCTATTCTTTTCTCTCATCTTAAGAGCGTTTTCAAATAATCCGATCCGATATCGGTATCGGACGCCGATCCGATATAGGGGTAAGTACTTAAAATGTATGAAATGCCGTGCTCCGATATCCGATATCGGGCCGGACAATATGAAGACAGGTACATATTTCATACATTTTACTTACCCCGATATCGGATCGGCGTCCGACACCGTTATCGGATCGGATAATGTGAAAACGCTCTAAAGATGCATATGTTCGTCCTGCTGTCATCCTACCCACGCTTTCCAAAAAAGACTTTAATCAGTATAATCATTTATTTCACAGGCAAAGAGCGATAGCATAAATTCGTTTGTTATTCACCAAAACGTTAGAACCATTCAAGAGGTAACTCTAGCTTTCGAAAATGGCCCAAATATTGACCTGGATACCCCTGGATTCAGCATTATTGCAGAATATCAATTCTTGGAAGTCAAGTTGCCTCCTGGAAGAACTTTGATGAATGGGGCTCGTTACGTACTGACTGTTAAATACATCGGTAACATCAATGCAACGCCTCTACAAAGAGGTGTATTCAGAGGAAGCTACAAGTTCAATGGTGTTGAAAGGTGAGAATATTCATTATTTAGTTAGTTTTAAATTATTTAATTTCGGATACAAAATCCGTATAGTTTTAGTAACATAAAAGAACTTCTCATCTAGTGTTTAAACCCATTACCCATGCACAACTAAAAGCAAACGGAGAGCTATTGATGCTACAGTTCTCAGGATGCCTACATGCGAAAATGATGTGAAAGAGGAATATGTTTTATTTAAACACAGATTTGATTCAATCAACCGTATCAGACTACTTAAAGTGACTTGTTTTGAGCTTTCTTTAACTTACCGCCACACTAGGAATAACTCCTGTTTCGTGAGTGCATTCACAAAAAAAAACCTATTTATAGGCCGTGCAAATAATTATCAACCACTGCGCCTACCGTGCCATCAATTTTTGAATTTATTTTGCAATCAGATTTTTGACAGCATCAATTTTTTTTATTTCATACAGTTTAGTGAGTAATTACTTTTGAAATCACCATCATTGACTCTTTATTTTGATACCCTACATGACTATGTCATGAAAATACATGTCATATCATTTGACATTGGTATGCCATGTCATTCTAATATTGTCATGTTATGCCATTCTAAAATTGTCATGTCGTATCATTCTAATATAATATTTCTTACAGCGTGTACGTGGCTACTCACCTGCAGCCTACTCACTCAAGGCAGGCGTTCCCCAGTTTTGATGAGCCTGGTTTTAAGTCTACCTTCACAATTATTATCAACCGACCGACAGACTATGCTGAATCTTACTCAAACATGCCGTTGGAATCAACTCCAGTTCTGTAAGTGTTTTCTTAGTTGTTTTTTACTGAAGAAGCCATCTGGCTGTAACGGTCTTTTAGGAATGACTAGTGGGGCGCCACGACTCACCTTCCGCTTGACGTAGGTCTTCGCCGGAGTACGCCAAATTCCTATAGTGCGAACCGCGCGGATGGAATGGCGGATGGCGCGCACTCTATGGAGCATTAGGTAAAGGTGTGCTCCTCGTGCCTGCAACCTTGTGAAGGCAATCGACATGAGTGGCGCACCTGGCTCTGGTTCAGGCCTTGATCCGGAGCGACAAGGAATTGCAGAAGGTTGCCTTTTGCAAAGCAATACATCTAGCTATCTATAATCTATCTACCGAATCGAACCCAAGTTGTTTACGTGTAGTGTTCCAAGCGTGACTCAAAAAGGTGGCAGCATACCGTAGAGGCCCAGCGAGGCCAATGCCCACTGCGTGCGGTTTATGTCAATAAAAGCCTGACACGCCCCGACCTCTTGTTCTACCCAGAGGGTGAGAAAACATTCGATGATCTCCTATCTTAAAAAAAAAGCCTTGACTTAATCGCCGCATTTATTCAAAGATGATATCAATCAATATATACTGATTAGGAAAAAAGGTGCGACCGAGACTAAATATCAGATAAATTGTATATTCGACAGATAATAAAAATTGTGAATAACAGTATACTAAGATAACCGGTAAAAATAAATTAATACGATTAGGTATTTCCTTTTTATTCCTTCAAGAACAAAGTTCAACATTGAAACATCAAGGTTAGGTAATATATAATTAATTCTTTCAACCTTCCACAAGGTGTACCGATGACTTGTTGAAAATCACGAAAATCCGAAGGATGCGAGACGCACAAGACAGGTTTGTTTTGGTGAACTTGGGGGAGGCATATGTTCAACCGTCATTCAGCAGAAATTATGATGATGATGAATTTATTCTTTATAGTATTAGCATTATCGGCCTTGTAATGTTACCACTGTTGGGACATAGGCCTCCTCTCTAGGAGAGGAAATGAGCCGTAATCAACCGCGCGGGCACCATTGCGAATTGGTGGATGTCACACGTCTTCGAATTTTTGGTTCTAAGACGATGGTGATAAGTTCCTCACGATGTTTTCCTTCACAGTTTTGAGAGCAGTGGTGATGAAATAAATTACACAAAGTAATGCGCTTAGCTGGGTTTGAACCCTCGACCTACATCTTGTAAGTCGGGACAGTTACTACTCGGCCACCACTGCTCTTTATAAATACTACATAATATATACAGAAATCAAGAATGGTGATATTTTTGTTACAGCGTTAATAACCGCTACAGGGAGATCTTTCAGAAAACTCCTAGGATGTCGGCTTACTTGGTAACCTTTCATATCCACCAAGGCTTCACAGCGATTGCCACACACGACGATGTGAACAAGCCGTACAGAATCCTGGCCCGCCCCGGTACTGCCGGCCAAGGAGCTTACGCTTTACAAGTCGGGCCCCCTCTAACCGACTGGCTTAGTAACTACTTTGGTATCGAGTACTATGATATGGCCCTGAACATCAAGAACGATCAAATTGCTTCACCTTACTGGGCTTCTGGAGCTACAGAAAACTGGGGTCTAGTGACTTACAGGTAAGTCTCTCTAACCATCTTTCTGTTGGACGTTAGTTTTCACACTTAGGGCCGTATCACACTACCGGATACCGCGAGCGTCTTCGAAGCGGCTCAGACGCACACGGAGACCACCGCGAATACCGGCGTGGAGGCTATAGGGCATAGTGTCTATCTTATAAAAACACCAGCCTGATTCCCTCGCCTACAAACACGCGATGAAAACGTTGCGAATTCACGTGTCCGCGACGTCTTAGCTGTGCAGCCTCGGCGTGTTCTTTAATAGTTTGGTTTTATTCCAGGGAACTTCGTCTCTTGTACCAAGAGGGTGAAACCAATGCTGCTGACAAGTTATCCATCGGTACGATAACTGCCCATGAGCTGGCACACAAGTGGTTCGGTAACCTCATCACCTGTAGATGGTGGGACAACGTCTGGATCAACGAGGGTTTCGCTAGCTACTTCGAGTACTTCGCTATGGACGGTGTAAGTGTATTGGTCTAAGATCCCTTAAGATCGTTCTTTACCAGTTACCCGCAAAACGAGACCCCGAAAATACGTGTTGGTCAACCTTCACGTATTTTATGTCAAATTTAATTTATTAAATAATACATTGCAAATGGGTTGATTAAAAAAATCCTGGTCAAACTATTAGTATTTCTTAAAAATTACTAAAGCCTTTTAAATTTTAATAAATAATTGTTTGGCTGTTTCGGCTTTAAGCTGAGGGTACCGTATAAACAGCATATTATGTAAGTTTATATGAAACCCTCAAAGCGTGAGTTCGACTCACACTTTTTTTTCTAATTAGACGATACTTATAGCGCATTATGTTACTTTTCAGGTGTACCCAGAATTAGAGTTAGCGGATCAGTTCAACGTAATGTACCTGCAGAGTGCCCTGTCTGCTGACTCCGGGACGAGCACAAGAGCTCTTCAGCACACTGTCAACAGCCCATCTGAAGTCACTGGACACTTCACCGGCATCAGCTACTCCAAAGGCGCTTCACTACTGCTCATGCTGAAGCATCTCGTCACTGAGAACACTTTCAAGAAAGCTTTAACCACCTTCTTGAAGGAAAAGTAAATATTTTTCTTTATTTTAAAAAGACAAAAAAGCAATAATTTTACTTCCTTCTTGTTAGATTCTAGAATTTTTTTATATTTATTATTCATTTACAAAGTACTTCAGAGATTTTTATACACCGTATTCGTGATTCCGGACAAAAAAAAAAATACTTTAAAAATCATGATAATTTATTTTGATTTCTCCATTTCCAGCTCTTACGAACACGCGTTCCCGTCGGATCTCTTCAGTGCTTTCGCCAAAACAGTGGCTGAAGATATACCTAATGCTCCCTACGATATTGCTTCCTTCATGAAATATTGGGTAGAAGAGCAGGGGTATCCCGTCCTCAAAGTAACCGTTGATGCCTCTTCTGGTCGGATTAATCTTGAACAGGTAACAATTTCTTTCAGGTTACTTTTCCATCAACACGTTACACACTTAATATTATAAAGGCGAAAGTTTATAAGTGTGCATGTATTTATTATTATTTACACTCAAATGGACCGAATTTGGTTGAAAATTGGTAAACGGATAGACCATGTTTTAGAATGGCACATAAGGTCTTTTGTCCTAGAAGTATGTTCCTTTATGATCTAATATCATGCGGGTGAAGCTAGAAAGCAGGTAAAACTGTTGGTTCCGGCAGTCATTACGATAGTAAGACACCAAAAAGTCAAACCATCAGTCTATCCAAAACGTATCATATTACCCAGTAACTGGGTTGTGGACTTCTGATAGGCAGTCGCTCCATCTAAAACACAGATTTTCAGCCGCATCCAGTTAGATTGAAAGCCGACCCCAAGCTATTTGGGAAAAGGCTAAGTAGGAAGAAGGGGATGAAACCGCTGGAAGCAGCATGTAAATTCAATAAAAAAATCTTGAATAGATGAAATAACTTGTACACTTATATTACTTTCATAAGCATTGCAGACAGCATTTTGTTATAAAAATAGCCTATTTGGTGCTTGAATAGGAATATTTTTTTGTCATCAGAACCGATTCTTCATCAATGCTGCTTCCACCCCAACATCACAAGTGTGGCCACTGCCTCTTACCTACACGACTCAAGAAAACCCGGACTGGGACAATCTGACGCCTGCTAAAGTGATGACCACAAAGAATGACTTCATTGACAACGCAGCAGGCCATGGATGGGTCATATTCAACGTTCAACAGAAAAGTAAGAAAGTAATATAATCTATATACAAGGGTGACTATATAATCTAATACAAGGGTAGCACACGGTAGAGGTGTGCCCTGCTTGGGCGGAGCACCGCCATGTCCTTGAGGAGGCAATCGGCGACGGTGGCCTCTCGCGCGGAACACTGGTACAGACCATGGTCCGGAGTGAGTAGGGGTAGCGGGCGGTACCCTCCTTCTGCGAAGCAGTAATGCTAGCGAAAGAGGTGGCCGACTGCGAGCGTGAGAGGGAACGGTCCTTACGCCCCACTGCCGCGCGCCGCCGGGATCTCGATCCCGATTTCCGACCACCGTAGGCGTGGGCTTGCGGTCGGTGAGCACTGGGTAGCAATCCGGCAGTCCGGTAATAACCCGGACCGAGCCCAAGTTGCCAATGGCGCGTTCTGTTCCACGCGTGCCTCAAGGAGATGTCAGCAAACTGTAGGGGCCCAGCAGAGTCAAAGCCTTTGGGGCCATGGGTTGGATTCCGAAAGGAAAACTCGTGACCCTGGAACGAAGGCAAAGAAGAGACAGGGTGGGGTTTAGTCTTCCACCTAAGTGCAGGAGAAGTCTTTCTGACGATTCCCTACCAGAAAAAAATAAAAATAAAGGTTGAGTGGCCGATACTTAACCTAACCGATACCCGCGAAACGAGACACAATAGTAAGACAATAACAGCGCGGCGCTATGAGACCGCTCGGGGATTCATGAATTAAACACGTGATTGTATTCAAGATAACAAAACAATTTTACTTTGGGATCAAATCTGAAATCACGAAATAAATCACCAGTTTAGCCCATGTTGGCCAGTCAGGAGGCAAATATAAATGTACTGTATAACAGACTTTTTTTCGAGATTTCAGTTTTGGTCCCATAGTAAAAGTTGTTTGTTATCATGAGCAAAATTTGTGTTTAAGTATCGGTTACTTGTCACTTTAAACAATATTTTTTTTGTTCTCACAAATCTATGTTAATTAATGTCAGTGTACCATTTTAATAAATAAAAAATAATTAGATGATCTGTTACTAACTCCATATTTTTCTAGACATTTACCGAGTGAACTACGACGAACGTAACTGGTGGCTGCTCGCTTATGCGCTCAATAACGACTATACTGCCATACATCATCTAAATAGAGCTCAGGTATGAAATTATCGGTTATAATTTATTTTATTTCATTTTATTTGGTTGGCTTTCAGTTTACGATATAAAATATACTTTTTCTTGCCCAGAAGTAGCCTATTCACTCTTGACTTAGACCCCTAGGATAATACTATACAAAAATAAAGCAGTTACAAAAGTAACACTTTTAATTTGTTTACCAAAGAAATTGCACGCATTTTCATTATAATTAAAATGATCTATCTAAACTGATCGTTATTGTGTTTGTTTTACAAAAAAAGGATAACGTTAGAAAGAAAAACCGGCCAAGAGCGTGTCGGGCCGGTTTTCAAAAACTGTTCGTCCCATCAAGTTCAAAATAATTTTCCTAGAAAGTCTTTATAAAGCTCTACTTTCCAGATTTTTTTCATATTTTCTAAACTTATGGTTCAAAAGTTAGTGGACTATAATTGCGGGCACATTGTTTTTTACTTTTGGAGCGATTATTTCCGAAATTATTGATATTATCAAAAAATGAGTTTAGTAAACCCCTATTCATTTTTGAATCCCTATCCAACAATATATCACACGTTAGGGTTGAAATTAAAAAAAAAACGCTTTTTACTTTACTTGTAGGGGGGCTACCCTAATAAAACATTTTTATCCAATTTTTATTTTTGCACTTTGTCGGCGTGATTGACATACATATTGGTACCAAATTTCAGCTTTCTAGAGCTAACGGTCACAGAGATTAAGCGAGGACGGACGGACAGACATAGCGAAACTATAAGGGTTCCGTTTTTGCCAATTGGCTACGGAACCCTAAAAAGGAGAAGAAGATTTTTCATTGTGCGAGATTTTATTTTCTCTTTTTTTACAAAAATTACAAATATTATTATTTGATTGCAGATCGTCGACGACGTATTCGCATTGATGCGTTCCGACCAGTTGTCGTATGAGATTGGATTCCGTGTTCTTGAATTCTTGAAGAAGGATACCGGCTTCTACTCCTGGTATCCAGCCATTAGTGGCTTCTCCTGGCTCAGGAACAGATTGGTGCACCTCCCTGATAAACTGGCCGCCTTTGATGTGAGTATTAAATATGATTGTTTTTACAATCAATCATGTGATGGTAATTTATTGTTGATACTATAGGTGTAAAAGTCATCCCAACTAATCCTAATACCACTAAATTCCTGTTTGTATTTGAAAGTCTTAAAAGTTTTATAGGAATGTTTAACTGTTTACCCTTTTGGAAGTCTACTGTTTGCCGACACTTTTCTTTTAGGTGCCAAATCATCAGATTAACTTCTTCCGCAGCGGGAGGGCTTGTCAAACTTTTACTGCCTAAAATCCACTCCTTTGTTTCTTCTTTAACTTCGTTTCAAGGTCCCGAGTTTCCTTTCAAAAGCCAACCCATGGGCTCAGAGACTTCGTAAATTCTATTATTTATTTTATTTTTGGTTTCCAGAATATACTGTCCGGATTCCTTGCACCTGTCATTAACGACCTTGGCTATGACGTAAAGGACGGTGAGCATGTGACAACGACCTTGAACAGAGTCCACGTACTCAACTTCGCTTGCAATGTGATGAGGCTCCAGGCATGTGTAAACGATGCTGTTGCTAAGTTCACCGCCTTCCAGACTAATAACATTGCGTAAGTAGCATCTTGACACTAAGAATCATCATCTACCTAGCCTTTTCCCATAATATTGGAAACTAAATTGATTAAATTTTTATGACAGTAAATAATCCTAACCAGACCTAGTGATTTTGGCTTGGTTTTATGACTTTTGGCTTAACTGAATTTTTAATGTTGCTTTTTTTGCGTATTGCATTAATATACTTAGGAAAAACCATTTCCGCATTAGATAATAAACACAAAAATAAATGCTTATAAGATAATAGTTAAAAAGACATCGTAGGGCACAAAATCACCAGAAAAAAAGAATGACGATAAGACATGACATCTTGTCGTTCGTTAGAGATGTTTATTGATTTTTAAAAGTTATAATGAAGTAAATTGGTAGTATTAACATATGGTCCTCAAGTTTAAACTGGAATATTTTTAGCCAGCAAAATTTCGTTTGGTGTTTCCTATCATTATTTTGATACCTATATCGTTTTAAAGAAAGGCTTTTGGTATTCAATGAGCTATGTAAAATGATTGAATACGACGTATCTTATACACATTGTATCGCATCCTCGTATCGTTGTATCGTATCGTACACATAGCTTATAGTAATCGACGACAGTGCATCAGTTTACTATTATTAACGATAAAACAGACATTACCAAAACACAAACGAGTACATATCGCGTGACTGGCCGCTATGTAACACACTGATTATTCAAATCTAATATTGTAGAGTAAAGGCTTAATAAAATCAGGAGGAAATTGGCCGGACCCATAAAGAGCATCAATTTGTTAAATAATAATCCATCATCGGACCGTTAAGCGTACGGCAATGCGCCACTGGTACATTTTGGACATCCTAGGCATACTGGAGAATGACAAACAATAAATGTTAACTGTTTTTTGCAGTGTCAACCCCAACCTGAGACGCCACGTGTTCTGCCAAGGTATCCGCCTAGGTGGCGATAGTGCTTGGAACTTCATCAATGCTCGTCGTCAGGCCTCTAACAATCAGGCAGATGAAGTAGCTATGCTCAGAGCATTGGGTTGCACCACTTCCATGAATTCTAGGAACACGTGAGTATATTATTTTCCAAATTTTTAACATTGCTAATGACGATCCTATTGGAATAGAAAAATATTTAGGTGAAGAAAAAATTTGTATAATGCCGCTTTAAGATGCAATATATTAAGCTTATTTCACACTACGCTATAATATAATAGCATATAACAATAAACAATATCGCTCTCGCCATACACTTATTTAGAAAACGTTCACACTTTGCTATACTATCAGTATAATAGTACTAATCATTATAAATGTATGGCGAGCGATATTTTTGTGCTATAAATTATAATATAATTATGCCATATAATTGTTATACTTAGCGTAGTCTGAAATTAACTTTATGGTCCAAAATCTCATAAAAATTTTAGACCTAACCTAAGATTTTATTTTCCATTTATTAAATTTTATTTTATGTATGTCTCATGGTGATGCCTTACGGTGCTGCCGGAAAAAATAGAGGGATAAGCGGGTCTTGAACTGACAATTTGTGATGTAACAATCTTTACTTTTTGTTTTATACCAGGTACTTGGGCCAAATCTTACTCGACGACCAAGTGAAGGCCCAAGACCGAGTAAATGCTTTTACTTGGCTCTACATGGGAGACCGCTCCAACGCTAACGCTGCTCTAGTGTTCATCAAGAATAACTTCCCAACTATTAGAAACGCGTAAGTATCCTTAATTTGGATTTTAATTTTTATGAAATTCTGCTTCACCTTTATAAAAATAATAATAAAATATTTATTTGCGTGAAACGTGGTATAAAAAGAACTTACAGAATAAAAATAAAGCAGACATGTTATGCCAAGATTAAATATAGCTTGCAAATATTTACAATAACAATTTCCATGTCATAATTAATATTATGATATTACAACGACGCTATTTTCGTTCTAGGAATTGTTTAATACTATATGTAGAAGTTGTTGTTAATTAACCATCCATACAAATTATTCTTAAAAGCATATCTCTTTGTGTCGTTTTTGCTGAGATATCCTGTCCTCTTATACATATTATAGAAAAATTATACCCAGACACAGACCAAATGATCGTGCTCCCACAAACATTTGTCCTGAGTGGGAATCGAACCCACGACTTCCAGCGTAGCAGTCAGGGTCACTAACTACTAAACCAATAGGCCAGTCGAAAAAAATTCATTCTGGAAGTCTTGTAGTGATTTGAAGTTTGAAATTTTTACAAAACTAAAATTCATTTGATGTTTGCAGTGTCGTTCTCCCAGCGTGGGCTCAAAACGTTATCACTGGACTAGCAGGTTATTTGGATGAAGCAGGCCTAAATGAAGTAAGTAAATGAATAAACAAAATTACACGTACAAGTCGGAAATTTCATAAAACTAATCACTAATTATTTTGAAAAATATGGTTCAACAAATCATGTAATCACCATTTTTACAGGGCCTCAAGCCTGCTATTAGAATTGTATCAGAATTGTCGAATATTTTTTATTTTGAAGCCAACGATCGACATCGAGTTGACAGAATAGCAAGCGCATGTTTATTGTCATAAGTAACTTTTATCGACTGTAACATTTCTGACAAGAAATACTTGAACATTGAAATATAAATTCTTAAATGCCACACATTCACACGCGAATCCAATGTTTTGAAACAAGTAATAACCAGAGATTTTTTTCCCAGATGGAAGAGTGGCTCAAGACTGATACTTCGTTATCTAGTTCTGAAAAACAGGCGGGTGAAGGAGCCGTACTAAGTGCGAGGAACTCCAGGGCGTGGGGTGAATCGAATGCCGGAGACATTTTAACAGCTGCTGAAAACATTGTTGTTTTAAGTACACCTGTTCCACCACCTCCTACAGAGCCAACAACAGAGCCCACTACAACTACAACAGAAACTCCTCCGACACCGCCACCGACAGAAGAAACTACAACTACATCAACGACAGAAGCTACGACAACAACAACAACGGTACAAGATACTACGCTAGAAGATACTACAACACCAACGGTACCACCAACGACAGAAGCTACTACTACACCAGATCCTAACTCAGCTGCAATCTACATGCCAACAACCCTGCTGCTACTGTGGTCAGCACTCGCTATGTTGTTGAAGTAATTTAGTTGGTGCTTTAATTATGTGATTTTATAATTAATATAATTAAGTGTGAGTCTGAAAACTATTCTTAGATCAAAATTTCTTTAATTTCAATTCCATTAGAAATAAAAAAGTAAAATTTTAATAAATTTTGTAAATAAATATAACTTGAAGTTAATAAACGAAATATTAAATTATTAATCGATATTGTTTAATTTGCTGTTACAGTCCTTATTTTTATAGAACGATTTAATACTCGTATCTATATACATATATCTCTCGTCAGAGAAGTAAAGTCTGCTGGTATTATAGAAAAGATAGATTTTCTGATAGCTAAAATTCAGGGGTCTATAAGTTTAGAGTTCCTTCTAGGCAAACGTGCTCCATCGTCGGCCACATCATCATTTACTATCAGGTGAGAAAGTAGACAAACGCGAGACTATACATAAAAAAAACATGAAGGTATACTTTGATATTATAAAATCCCGACTTCAGATAACATTTCTTTGAGAATTTTTGACGTAAAACTAATCTAAAAATGCATTTTAAATTTGATTTGATATGCCTGCATATATCAAATCAAATTTCACACCAAATTTAATAGTCAGATGATTGTTACATCAAATGAAATTGCGGCATAGTAAATTTAATCCTTCACCTATTTTGGGTAGTTTTCAATATCTACTCTTGATAGATATCAATACCCACCGCTAATATTATACGCTTTGTATACTGTTATCGCTCTAATCTTATGTCAAGATGTTTCTATCAATTCCATTGAGAGAGAGTAATGGTCTGAAAATATCGAATGAAAGTTATACGTTTTGTTAGTTCGTCATTGTATACCGTAAATCGTTCTTTAAATTTTATTTGTATTTAAAGTAATAAAATCGAGGTATTAAACGTTACAGTGGTGAGTTAAAAGTGTACTGCTGAAGATAGAAGATGCTACCATGATTAAAACATAAATGATTTATTCAACTTATTAGAACGGTAAATCCACACAATATGACTAGTACAAAAAACGAGTGGTACACTATCATGTATGATATCACTACACTTAAGATGACGCTTATCAGTGGCAGAGTAACGACTGACAAATATCTGATGTTATAGTTATATTTTACACAGTTTGCACAGTAGTTGATAGAAGTGAACACGGCAGGTTAGTTCATATTATTTAAATCTTTAAATTTAATATAACCTATACAATCCTGTTCATTCAGAATCAGTTGATTCCTGTACATGTTGCTGTTGGTTCCCTGTTCATTAGGTTATTCTCATGAACGTTGTCAACCTCAATAATAGCTTAACCTATTTTTTTGCACTAAGTGCAATCTCTATCCAATTCAGATACCTAGTCTGAAAGAGATCGTGGATTGCGATAAGGCTGATTGTAGTTTGTTTGTTAACATTTGTCAGATTAATAGATACTAATTGTCTTACGTATTTTTACCAAAAATAAAACAACACTAACATTAACTATATACTGCTTTATTCTTTGTAACATATGGTGATCATCAAGATCCACAAAATACAAGTTTAAGTATTTAAACTTTACATGGTATTAAATTTTCCTTTATATTCTAGTAACCGATTCAGCTACTGACGTACTTATTGAAACTCTTCAGAGTAAATAGGTTTTAATGGGTTTCGTAATGGATTCACTAATTTTGTCATCATTTAGTTTAATTAGTTATTATTCAGTTTCTTCATCTTCTTCGCGTGTTAGTAATTTTTAGCCGCTAAAGGCTTTTACTTCGGTCAGAGATAATACTTCAATATACGACATTGCAATACCGTTAGTCTTTTGGGCACATTTCTGGTAAACAGCGGTGTAGACGGACTTAACTATGTATAAACCATATTTTGAAATATTTAATTGTTTTTATTATACTTGTTTTAATATTTACCTAATAGTAACAAAAGCTGATTTAAATTAAATGCAGGTTTAAATCTGTGGAATATATTATTTGTAAATCTTTTATTGGTATTTTTTTTATAATCATGTATTGGACAACTAAACGTATGGCGTTGCGCCACCGGTACATGGTTGACATCCCACCCACACGTACAAAGCGTTTTGGGAACACATTTATTATGCGTACAGCTAAAAAGTGGAATACTTACCCTGTTTCCTGATACCTACGACTTAATGGTCTTTTAGTCAATTCTGAATAGGTTACTTCTAGGTAAGCGTGCTACATCGTCGGCAACATCATTGCTTACCATCAGATGAGATAGTAGTCAAACGTGAGCCTAATACTCGTAATAACCGCGAGTCACCCGTTGCTCGTCGTTCGTAAGCCCGTGCTTATGTAGCCAAGCATACAAACATTGCAAGTTAAATAAAAGCTTGCAAAAAATAGTATCCCTTATTTCAATATTTATAAACACTCGTGTATTTATATATTTAGAAATTGTATAATTTTTGTCTTCAAAATGTTACGTTATTTACTTACAGTCTGTCATCACTATTGTTCTAATCATGACTATCTGGTTTGATTCACTTTCCTTTATTTTTAGAATGAATCCTATATTTTGTTTGTTACCATTGCGTTAAAGGACTACTACTTGTGATACTTATACTGGATATGCTTTTTTTGCAGAAATGTATCGAAATCTGCTGGGTCTAGCGTTAATATGCTTAAGTTTATCCAACGATGCATACGCTACTGACACCAACTATCGCCTGAACACTCCAATAGTACCATCAGAATACCAGATACTGATAACACCATACTTTGAGACTGGGGATGCTAAACAGTTCACGTTTGATGGGACTGTCAGCATACAGTTTACAACTACTAACAATACCAATCAGATCAAACTTCATTCTCAAGATCTTAACTTCACTCCTGATAACGTAGCCGTTGCAGTTTACAATTCAGGGAATACTATTGCCCTAAATGCAGTAAATGGCCTAGAATTTAATACAAACTACACTTTTGCCTACATCAATTTGGTGAGCAACTTGGAAACGGGAGTGGAATATGTATTGCAGATCAGATACACCGGGCCGATAAGAACAGATTTGAATGGATTCTACAGGAATTTCTATTACCAGAATGGAGTCAAAAAGTAAGTACTATTGTAACATCATCATATTCTTTGATACATATACCAGCAAAATAGTGAAAATACTGAACAAAACTGCCAAGACGGTAAACGTAGAATTACATTGCGCTCACGTGGGCCACGCACACCGATCTGGGTACGTCGGTCACCATACAGTTTATATGTCAACTAGACTTGCAGGGCTACATTAGATTCACGCCTCCCGACGTCGCGTCATTCTACCTACAAATCAGGTGCGGCCCTGTACGTATGTGTGCTTCGGTCTAATGTAGTTCCAGCTTAAAAAATGGTGTTGTTAAGAAAGTATCATGAACTAGAATCAAAATTTTGAAGGCTTCGTGTGCGGAATCTATTTATCAACAGTACACGTGATAGATTAAAGCTCACTCCTTCTCACAGAAGCGAAGCTTGTATCTCAAGAGTGAGAATATTATTGCTAAATATTATGCTTGGTTAGCAACTATGGTAGTAGATACTGTTATCAAAATCGGTCATATTGGAAATCACAATCACTTTCGGGGAATTACGGATCTGATAGAGAATTACAACGTAAATATTCAATAATCTTGTGACATAAGTAAGTTTAGTACAAAATAATCTTATAAATCTACTAAGAAGTACTCCTCGGCACAGTTGGCACGTGCAAGTGGTATATTGTAAAACACTTGAGTCGTTATCATAAGGACAATAAATGAATTAGATGTTGAGGAAAAGCCGTAAGATTAACACCAAATAAAACCTTAGCTTTAAGGAAAAATAAACAGAAAACTGCGATGGTAGTTAATTTCATAATATAATTTATTGCTGCTAAATTGTGGCGAAACGCACAGGACCGGTCGTTGCGTTGGCGACGCTTGGGAGAGCCCTATGTCCAGTAGTGAACATCTTTCGGCTAAAATGATGGTTGTAGCGAAATAAAAACAAAGGTCTTTTGATTCACTATTATTACACTTATAATTTTATCAGTTGTTAGTTTAAGACAAAATTAATATAAAAAAGGTTTTAAGAAATGAAATAAATGAGATGGTAGTTGCTGATGGACGGATTGTGTGAGGAGCGATATGAAAGAAAAGTGAGTTAATAATGCGTGAAGGGTGACAGGACTGTATGGAAGAAAAATAGTATTGCACCGAACCCAAGTAACATTGGACGAGGGCAGAACGATTATGAAGTGGAAGCTGATGTTAAATATAAATAGTTTATTTCAGATAGGCCTGCATGAGAACTTAAAAATCGTTAGAAGCTATTAGGAAAATCAAATTCAAAATTTTTATTGCAAAATTTCCTAGTATCACGAGGACGAAGCCGCTTGCAGTAACTACTTAAGCAATAAAAAACAGTCAGTATAAAAACGTCTCAGTAGGTAACATTACCTCATCTATGTCAAAGCAAACAAATTTGATAATGCCGAGATCTCTTATCGAAGAAACAGATCTTCTACAATGATAGGCAGTTTAGTAACGATAAACATAAGCTGATACTAAACGTCTGTAGATAAAGACGCGCTAAACAAATTTACTTTTGTAGAATGTGGTAGATTAGAAAGTGATAATTCATGCTTAGTATTTAATAATACGATGTACAATAAAACTAGCTTCTGGCAGCGGCATTGCTCGAGTGCAAAATAATTTTAACCATATAAAATTTGGACCCCCGTTTCATCCCATTAGGGGGTGAATTTTGAGAAATCCGTCATAATACGAACCTTTGCTTGTACAAAATGTCACACTCCTAGTCCCAGTATTTTCGGCTGTGCGTTGATATGTCAGTCAGTCAGTTTCTCCTTTTATAATTATAAATCCCATCCTAGCTTCGCATAGCCGCGATAGACTTATAGAGAAACAGTAGACGCAAAACGGGAGATTTTATTTTATTGTCATATTGGTTGTCTTATAAATACTTTTTTTTGAAGGTGTACTCGGAATTTATGTACCTATGTGAGTATGTGAGTTGGCGGGGGGGGGGCTAAGTTTTATTAAAATAAAATAAAAACCGGTTAAGTGCGATTTAAACTCGCATATTCCCAAACCGTCCGTAGAAAAAACGGAAAAAAGCATATAGTAATATTTATTTTATTCTGACTTTACAGAAAAGTTATAACGGAATTTATTCATGATTTATGAAAATTGTAATTGTCTGGCTATAACGGTTCATGAGATAAAGCTTGGTAATAGACGGACAGGTAGCGGAGGCTTAGTAATCGCCTCCCTTTGGCAGCCTTCGGAACCCTAAAAATGATCACAATTTATATTTCAGATGGCTGGGTGCAACTCAAATGGAACCGACTCACGCAAGAAAGGTATTCCCTTGTTTCGACGAGCCTGAACTAAAAGCAACGTTCGTGATTGGTATCGATCGCCCGGCGAACTTTCAGCCGTCGTTAGCCAACACTGAAGTGGAGAGGAGAGAAGCTTTGTAAGTCTTTATTGTTTGAATCCCCAACCGGTCCTATGAGACCGCGCTGTTATTGTTTTACTATTGTGTCTCGTTTCGCGGGTATGTGATAGATTAATTACTCAGATACCCGCGAAACGAGACACAATAGTAAAACAATAACAGCGCGGTCTCATAGGACCGGTTGGGGATTCAAACGTTAAATACATTATCCCTGCTATTATTATAAAACTATATCTAACTGCCCTGAGAATTAATAAAGATTTTTATGATTTGAATCCGCGATTTAAGACAATGCTTTTGGTTAAAATGATGTTGATAACAAGCATGTGAAAATTTTATTAGAACTTCAATGAAAACAGGGGCAGCAGAATATAATTTGAAATGAATTATATTCTGCTGCCCCTTTTTTTGTTGCGAAAAAAAAACCAAATCCTTCAGAGTGGTTTTAAAAGTTCTATAATAGCACTAAGACGTTTACTTGGCAAGTACACGTGTTTACTCTGCAATTGCTCAAGCTAGAATGCCGTGCCCCCAAGTGAGTCTACCCACTTTGACAGCTACCTACTGGCTGTCAACCGACATTATTGAAAGAAATTCTGTTGGCTACATGGTTAATTTTTAAAAAAATAGTATATATATATTTAAATAAATCATCTAATAAAATAATTTAAGTGTACAATCCAATAAATTAATAAAAGCCCAACAAGAAGTTTACAAAACAAAATTATTTTTTAAATTGCAGAAGTAATGGTTACATCAGAGAGATCTTCTTCCCAACGCCAAGAATGGCAACTTACCTTGTTGCATTCTTGGTATCGGAATTTGAAGCAGCTGCGTCCAGTTTGAATGGAACCCAGGAGTTTGGTGTTTATACGCGTCCAGACGCTAAGAACCAGAGTGAATATGCCTTTGACTTTGGCATAAAGGTCGTGGATGCTTTGGGCACATACTTTGGCATTAACTACTACTCCACCAACAGTCATTTGAGACTGGATCATGTCGCGTTACCTGATTTTAGAGCTGGTGCTATGGAGAATTGGGGCCTTATTAAATACAGGTACGAATAGCTTATTTTGTCCATATTATGAGCCGTCCTGGTTTCTTATGGGTTCAAATGAAGCCTTTTATATTTTCTTTCCGTAAGTACATGAAAACCGCAACATAATTTGCTACAATATTAAAGAGGGGTGCACTATTATGTTGTATGCTCGACAACAGATTCCTTTTTTCATAATTATTTTAATAAGGTTTGCTGTATGAAAATCCATTTGTGGGTTAAGCTCGCCTGTGTACATCACCTGTCCTATTTTAATGTATGTAAAATATCTGTGTACAATAAAGAATAAAGGGGTTAGTCGACAAACAGACAGACGTAAGAAAGAGTGGCAAACATTAGTGACTAAAACATATTGTGTTCCTTCAGCATGAGCTACCAGTGTACCACATTCCTCTCTTTCCGTGTGACGCAGGTCCTCACCGGACACGGTAAGTTCGGGAGGTTCCTGCATCGAATCAAGCAGGAGAGGACGCCCGGGTGTCGCCACTGTGTGGACCGCCCGGAGGACACGGTGGAGCACACGGTAGAAGTGTGCCCCGCTTGGGCGGAGCACCGCCTTGTCCTCGTGGAGACTATCGGGAGCGGCGACCTCTCGCGCCGGGCCCTGGTTCAGGCCATGGTCCGGAGCGAGGAGGGTTGGCATGCGGTCGCCTCCTTCTGCGAAGCAGTAATGCTCGTGAAGGAGGCTGCTGACCGCGAGCGCGTGAGGGAACGGTCCTCACGCCGCCGCCGCCGAGATCCCGATCCCGATTTCCGACCACCGTAGGCGCGGGTTCGCGGACGGCGAGCACTGGGTAGCTCGCTGTCCGGCAGTCTGGAAATAATCTGGACCGAGCCCAGTCGTCAACGGCGCGTTCTGTTCTACGCGCGCCTCAAGGAGATGTCAGCAAACTGTAGGGGCCCGGTAGGGCCGAAGCCTCTGGGGGGAACATGTGGTATTCCTAACGGTTGATACCGAGTCCCCCCCAGAACGAAGGCAACGAAGGAACGGGGTAGGGGTTTAGTCAGTAAGAGTCTGACACGCCCTCCCGCTCCGCCCAAGAGCGGGGGAAGTCATTCTGATGATTCCCCTACCAGAAAAAAAAAAAAAAAAACCTGTGTACCACATAATCCTCAAATTAAAGTTCGATTTAAGCGTTCCTCTTTTGTTTTCATAATATTCTTCATTAAAATCCTTCCAGGGAGGCCTTATTGCTGTACGTTCCAGAAGATTCTACACCATACTTCAAATACAGGGTGGCACAGATAGTGGCACATGAGACCACGCATATGTGGTTCGGGAATCTCGTGACCTGCCATTGGTGGAGCAACACTTGGTTGAACGAAGGTTTCGCCAACTATTTCCAGGACTATATCACTGCCTTTGTACGTATTAAGTACCTTTGGTTCTATACTTTAGTTTGAGACCAATTCAACATTTAATCGTTCGTTCTATTAAACGTATCTTATCTTTAATATTTAGTAAGTAGTCCTTCCGTTTCAATGCACTTTCTTGTCTACTATTTTGTTATCTTTAAGAGGTCTATAGGAACTGATTGCGAGTATTATAATGTGTGTTCGAAACATAATATAGCTACCCTTACATTGTTAACATCTTTACGGTAAGGACTAAGTCCAAACCTATAGTTCCTCAACTTAGCAAGTTCAACTAAGCAGATTCTTACGCTATAAAATATTGAGTATAGGTACAATTTGGATATGACAATACGACATGAAAACGCTGGCAATACTTCATCATTATGAATAACTTTTAGTATGGGACCAACCATGAAATCGCAAAAAAAAATCAGGTGCCCTATACATTTATGTTTGCATAAGTCGACAAAATATACGGGACAGCTGATTTTTTTTTCGCAATTTCTAGATTGGTTTCATACTTAGGGCCTGTTTCACAATGTCCGAGTAGGCACTACTCACTGAATAAATTAAAAAATGGAACAGAATTTGTATGAAATTATCTGCCAAGTAAGATACTCGAAACTTAATCATAGGTGGTGAAACAGGCCCTTAAAGTTATTCATAAGTAAAGTATTTTCAGTGTCTTCATTTATTGTCGTATTGTCATATCTATATTGTGTATGACTCAAAATATTGAGAAATTGTTATATGTGCTTTATTGACAAGAAAACGAAAACATAAAACTTTCTATAACTTATTTTTAAAAGGTCGATCCAGAAGTGGGCTCCGCTAATCAACTAGTAATCGGATCAGTATACAGTGCCTACGACGCTGACAACACACCCAGTGCTCCGCCAATCACGAACAACAATGTCAATTCTCCCGCCGAAATCAGCGGCCATTTTGGAACCATCACCTATCAGAAAGCTGGTTCCGTCATCAGAATGATGCATCATTTGATTCAGGATGACGCCTTCAAATATGGATTGAACTTTTATTTGACGAATAAGTAAGTTGTGTGTTTTTAATGGTTATCTTTCTCAGGTATTTTCCGTCACTTGACCTCAGCGACATTGTCAGATATGGCATGTTATTTACTGACATTAACATTCTCTACTTGGGTGTGATTCTTCGGTATCTTGTGTCATCAGTCAGAGTGGAGAAACCAGGAAGAGAGGGAGGTTTACCAGGAATATAGATGTCACGCATTTGCTTGCTTGTTAGTACATGCTCAGTTAGGCGGCTTTTTCGCCTCCATTGATAATTTATTCATCGTGTATTTTAGGTCAACGATTGTGTGAGGTTGGACATCTATAGCGCTATATAAGAACTAAACTAAATCCTGCATCACGCAATTAAATTTCTAGAGATTTGAACATATACCTACTATAGCTCGAAATTATCTTTCGGACAGATGTCTGTTCGGAAGATCTTTCCTTTTCAACAGAGGTTTGCGGAACTTGCATAAAAACCCAGTCCTGAATACCTATAAACACGCTGTGAAGTTTTGATTCACACATTTTTTCCCTTCCAGTTCATTCAGTTCTGGCTACCCAGAGAAGCTGTACCAAGGTCTAAACGAAGGAGTCCGAGCTTATAACTCACTGTCTTCCTACCCCTCCTCTACCATTGATGACGTCATGGGCTCATGGATATCTCAAGCCGGCCATCCCGTAGTGACAGTGTACATTGACTATGAAACTGATATTGTTACTTTGACGCAAGTAAGTAAAAAATATTTTTTTTTTTATTATTTTATATTTGATCAGATTACTTCAAATTACACTCAAGAGCTAAGAACTAGGCACATATTAAATATCTGTGATCAAAATCGTGTGTACAAAATTGTTATGTGTTTTAGTCTTTGTTTCGTACCTATGTTTATTTGACACCATCATTCTGAACCCCAAACTTTGGCTTTTTACTCGAAAAGGCAATATACTTTGCCTAACTTTTTACCGTCATCATCATCATCATCATCTCAGCCGAAAGACGTCCACTGCTGGACATAGGCCTTCCCCAAGCGCCACAGCGACCGGTCCTGCGCGTCTCGCATCCATCGGATTCCCGCGACCCTCGCCAGGTCGTCAGTCCACCTTGTGGGAGGCCTTCCGACGCTGCGTCTTCCGGTACGTAGCCGCCACTCTAGAAAGTTTCGTTCCCATCGACCATCTGTTCTACGAGCAATGTGCTCTGCCCACTGCCACTTAAGTTTGGCGATTCTTCGGGCTATGTCAGTAACTTTAGTTCTCTTGCGGATATCTTCATTCCTGATGTGATCGCGCAAGGAAACTCCGAGCATAGCCCTTTCCGTTGCTCTTTGGGTGACTTTAAGCCTTCTGATGAGGACCATTGCGAGCCACCACGTTTCCGAGCCATATGTCATCACTGGCAACACACACTGGTCATAGACTTTTGTCTTGAGACACTGCGGTAGGTTGGACGAGAAGATACCGTGCAGCTTCCTGAACGCTGCCCAGCCGAGTCGGATTCGACGATTGATCTCTTTCTCGAAGTTAGATCTACCCAACTGGACCGTCTGTCCCAGGTAGAAGAAGTCGTCCACAACTTCGAGTGTAGAGTCTCCGATTTTGATAGGAGTGGGAGCTACATGGATGTTTACCATGACTTTGGTTTTGTCCATGTTCATTTTGAGTCCCACTCTTTCGGAAGCTCTACTGAGATCACCGAGCATTGTACTGAGCTCCTCCGTAGTCTCAGCCATGACTACTATATCGTCGGCAAACCGAAGGTGAGTGATGTACTCGCCGTTGACATTGATGCCTCGCCCTCTCCATTCCAGAACCTTAAAAACATCCTCCAATGCGGCCGTGAACAGTTTCGGAGAGATAACGTCTGTCTGCCTGACACCCCGCTGTAAGAGGATAGGTTTCGAGGTCTGATCCTGGAGTCGGACTGACATTGTGGCGTTTTTGTACAAACATTTCAGCACTTCGATGTACCGATAGTCAATCTGGCACCGTTGGAGAGACTGCAGTACAGCCCAAGTCTCGATCGAATCAAAGGCTTTCTCGTAATCCACAAACGCTAAGCAGAGAGGCAGGTTATACTCCTCAGTCTTCTGTATAACCTGCCGTAGCGTATGTATGTGGTCTACGGTGTACGCGAATACCTTTTCGGAATCCGGCTTGTTCAGGAAGCTGGATGTCGTCGAACCTGCGCGCGAGACGATTCGTGATCACTCTGGAAAACAACTTGTAGACATGGCTCAGAAGTGAGATGGGCCTGTAGTTCTTAAGGAGGGCATTGTCGCCCTTCTTAAAGAAAAGTACCACCACACCTCTGCCCCATGTCTGTGGCGTTTTGCCCTCGAGTATGACGGAATTAAATAGCTTCTGAAGGGCCTTAAGGACCGGTTTTCCACCCGCCTTCAGAAGTTCGGCCGTAATTCCGTCCTCACCCGGCGCCTTATTGTTTTTAAGTTGTTTCAGAGCCATCCTAATCTCGTACAGGCTGACGTCCGGGATATCTTCGGTATAGTGTCGGGTCAATCTAGCTCTTGGATCGTTCGCTAGATTTGCCGTGGGTTTAGAGATAGACGTGTATAACTGTCCATAGAATGTCTTGATCTCTTCCTGGAGCTCCGATTTAGCGGATATGACTCTGCCATCGTCGGTCTTCAGTTTCGTGAGTTGGCTCTGCCCAATAGACAGATCCCTCGCAAAAACTTTGGAGCCCTTATTCTAAGCTCTATCGCGTCCTTAACCCTAACTTTTTACCGTAGCCAATACAAATCGGATTTTTGAAGTCTTCATTCAGTGCGGCCGCGACCCACAATGTGCTTGTTTTCTTTATTAATTTTAAGTTATTTGTTATTTTTACATTATTAGTATCTATGCGTGTCAAATAAAATATTACTCCTCTTTTTCTTTTTTTTTCTGCGGTAATGCTTAACAACTTTTTACCGAGTGAATAAATAAATTAAAAATTTGATAATGTTCTTCTGAAAAAGTTTATTTTTTGTTATAATTCCACTTTTAATTTTAGGGTGCATAGTCGTATATTTGCATAATTATGCGAATGTGTGTGTGGGTACACATTCGCATAATTTTGCGCTAGCAACAAACTTTAAAGTATTTTTTTTTACAGAAACGCTATTACGTGAACGGATCGTTGTCATCAAATGAAACTTACAAGATCCCGATAACGTACACCACGCAAGCCTCCCCAGACTTTGAAAACACGAAGCCAGCTTTCATCCTGGACGAAAAAGTGTTTCAATTCAAGATTCCTAACATTAGTCAAGACCACAGCTGGGCTATTTTTAACGTGCAAGAAACTGGTAAGGATCTTAAAGATTGATTGATTGAAAGTAGGATTCGGTTATCAGCGAATGCGACGCGGAACGGCGACCAGGTCACGACCCACTGTTTAGTATGGATTAGAATGGAGTATGTACTAAATACTACTAGGTGCCAATTTGCAATACAAGTCCATACTAAGCAACGAATGTGCATATTAATTTACAATTATACCATTTATAAAATTGGATAAGTACGCGCGCTTCGTACGACACGCATTGAATACGCGCATATTGCTTTATGAAAAAACGAATTGCATTTGAAGCGCATAATCGCGTGTAGACAGTGCGTAAAAAAACGCTGTGAACCTATGCTCACGACTATTCATAAGTAATTTACATAGGTACCATATTTAATACCTACCGGTAGATCTTCCAAAACATTTCTTTCATACAAAACTTGTTCTGACAAAAAAATAAATAAAAAAAAAAGCCGTTGTCAAGTGTAATTCCTTTCTCGCTCCCTTTGTTTTTGTGGTTTGCAAGTGATATTTTTATATTAGTTAATAAATTACTTCAAATTCTTAAAATATTTCTTTCAACAGGTTTATACCGAGTGAACTACGATGACCACCTATGGACTATGATTATCTCAGCTCTGAAAGGCAGCAACAGTAAAGTCATTCATCCTCTGAATCGTGCCAAGGTTTGTATAAGTACTGTATTATTTACACAATAGATCTTTACAGTGATAATATAGGATTGTGGAGCACAAGCAATGAATTTGCATTCGAAATAAGGCTATGATTAAAAAGAAATACATTTTGCTGAAATGCTTGGAGTTTTACAAAAAGGTAAAAAAGTTTTACATATAGAGTGGTCAAATCCGATTTTACAATTATTTTTTTCCATCATTTCGATCCAAGGCTATAATATCTACGTCAGTTAATGTGCTGTATCTCATAAACCGTAAGAGACTTGGAATTTTCACCGAATGTTGATTTCTATAGCCACTAAAAAAATGAATTTAAAAACTAAAGAACGTTTCAAGACACGTTATTTTGTCGACGTTTTTTTGCTCGATTTTAATGATATATAGTAGAGTGCGTCTAATGAAAGCGCTACCAGGAGTTTTCTTTTTAAATTTAGTTGGCAACATTATTCTATTAAAATTTATGGATTTAACCTCTTTTTCTCAGTTCGCGCTTTCATTAGACGGACTCTAGTACTGAACTCTTCGTGTGCGAGTCCTATTTTCACTTGTGTATTTTGCGATTACAGGAATGGCACAAATTATTATTAATAATTAATGCTTGTTACAAATTACACACATCAACACGGTCTAGGGATATTTTAAAAAAAGCGAATTACTATCAATGTGTTAATTATTTATATGGCATGTATATATTTAAAAGATACGTTATTTAATATTCCACCATTTTTTAATAATGGTTAAGGTACTTCGATTAAAATTTCAGGATTTTATGGAAAAAAATGAAGCATAGACGGAAACCGTATATGAATTAACTTTTAATTTATGAGTAAAAACTGAAAAAAAAATAGAAAAATCTTTTAATTTGTGTTTATAAACTTCAAGTTAGTAGTCTGAGAAAGCGCCCATGATGTTCATAACACATCGGCAACGATTTGGCATGCTCAGAACAAGGTTGTCAATGTCTTGCTGTGGAATATTGTCCCATGTCCTTCTGAGGTGCGCAAAAAGTTGATCTTCTGTAGCCAGATTTTCAGGAACTTCCTTCAGAGCTCTTCTTTGCAGCATATCCCACGCATGCTCAATGGGATTTAGATCTGGCGATTGAGCAGGCCAGTCTAAGGCCCTAACATTGTGTGTATGTAACCAAGCTGCTACCGTTCTCGCCGTGTGTGCCCGGGCATTGTCGTGCATGAGCAGGAAATCTTACCCCATTTGAGTTCTGTGGGGCAAGATTACGGGCCCCAGCACCTGTTGGACGTATCGTTCTGCCGTCATATTGCCCCGCACCCAAACGAGATCCGTCCGTCCTCCAAGACGAGTTCCTGCCCAAACCATAATTGTTCCTCCTTGGTATGGGTGAACTTCCTGAGAGTTCTGAAAACGGCTCCATCGTCCAAGAACTCGCCAAACACGCGTCCTTCGTGAATCTGGATGGAAGCCGAACCTGGATTCATCCGTGAACAGCACATTGGACCATTGCTCACGGCCCCAGTCCACGTGGTTCCGAACCCATTCTAATCGTCGTCCACGATTGCCTCTCCGTAAAGGTGGGACCCGGGGTGGTCTACGAGAGCGTAGATTGCTTTCATGCAGTCGCCTTCTTACAGTTTGGTCACTTACAAGCACTTGGTGTTCCACTCGCAGCCTTTGGACCAATTGAGTCGCCGTTGCATTTGGTTGAGCTCGCGCAGTAATTTGCAAAAATCGGTCTTGTCTGGGGGTAGTGATGCGACTTGGCCCCCGGTGCCTCTCCGCTACTTCACCTGTGGCACGATAGCGTGTCCACAATCTTGAAATTACATTTTGGTGGGTCCCTATGGCCTCAGCAACATTACGTTGAACAGGCCCAGCTTCCAGCATTCCCACAGCTCGTAACATCTCCACCCTCGTCAAATGTTGGCGTTGCATGGCTACAATACCTCAATCTTAACTTTATCTTTCGTTTAAAAATGACAAAAAACTGTAACTAAACGTAATTCGTATTGTTTTCTAAATTTAGCACAAATGAAAATTCCCTCTCCTACACATCAAGACATTTTTATGCCACAGAAACAAAAGAATTTTCAAAAATTTGAATTTGGAATTAGTCTGAGATAAATTACAAACAAATCGGTGTATAAAAGATTCCAATGCGGCCAGTACTTTTCGAGTTATTTAATTGAGTATGAAATATCCCTAGACCGTGTTGATGTGTTTATTTTAATCACAACTAAATCAACAATAAAATATTTCAAAAACATTTTAATTTTTTTTTGGTTATTCGATCATTTTTTTTTATTTATTTCCTTTCCAGATTATAAATGATCTATTTGCATTTGTGTACTCGGATGAAGTGCCCTTCGCTACCCTTTATAGCGCATTGGAAGCCCTACATGGAGAGACTGAGTACACCGTGTGGTTCGCAGCACTGCGAGGTTTCAGCAACCTGTGGCACAAGTATCTAGGAGATACCGAGGCTTTGCCTGAAGTAGAGGTAAGACTTCTTGATGTAATAGTCAATTTACAAAAAAAAAAAAACACGTAGAATTATTCCCGTTTCGGCACCAAAAGTTTTCGGTACCCAAGCTATTCCCGATTCTGCACGAATAGATATTTTGGATTTGTATTTTGTATTGGTTACTACTATCCAAAATACCTATCATATGGGTGCCAAAATGAGAATACTTTAAAATGTATCACTACATAGTATAAAACAAAATCGCTTTCTCTGTCCCTATATCGCTTTGTATGCTTAAATCTTTAAAACTACGCAACGGATTTTGATTTGATTTTTTTAATAGATAGAGTGATTCAAGAGGAAGGTTTATATGTATAATACATGCATAATATGTGTATTGAACTCGCGCCTCATGGCATACCTGGAAGGTAACGATCTCTTCAGTGACCGACAGTACGGGTTTCGTCGCAATCGGTCTACTGGGGACCTACTAGTGTATGCCACTCACTTGTGGGGCGAGGCCCTCGAGAAGAATGGGGAAGGACTTGCAGTCTCCTTAGACGTCTCGAAGGCCTTCGATAGGGTATGGCACGCTAGCCTTTTGAGTAAGCTTCCAGCGTACGGCATCTCTCCTGGCCTGATTAACTGGATAAAAGACTTCCTGAGTGAACGGTCCCTCCGAGTTGTTGTCGACGGATGCTCATCAGAGCCCATGATAACTAATGCCGGAGTTCCTCAGGGGTCTGTTCTCTCTGCAACTCTCTTCCTGCTCCATATCAACGATCTGCTGCTGCCCGGTATCTATGGGTATGCAGATGATAGCACAGTTGTAGAGAGATACATGCCGAGTACTCAGGCTAGTAGGGAGCTAATCCAGTCTGAAAGAGAGGCTATGGTAGAGCGTACGAATGACTCACTTCAGGCAGTCTCCAAGTGGGGCGAAGCCAATTTGGTGGGATTCAACGCCACCAAAACACAAGCGTGTCTATTCACCGCTAAAAGGAGCCCGTTCACCTTGGCTCCTGCTTTCCGGAATGTATCCCTGGAATGCACCGACCGCCTTCAGCTCTTGGGAGTTGAAATTTCCTCCGATCTGAACTTTGGGCGGTTCATTGAGTCCAAGGCCAAGATAGCTGCTAGGAAACTCGGCGTTTTAATAATAATAATAATATCCTTTATTATCAGGCATCTAAGGCCCATAGAAAAAATACACAAATAATCTTACATAAATTATAAACTAATACATAATAAAATAAACTATTGACAAATTTTTCACTATTGCACACGAAGTGACGGCGTCGTGTTACACTGTGATGTCGGTATCGTTCCGCGAAATCGTCGAAACAAAACACCCTTCGGCCAAAACTCTCCTTTGAGGAAGGTCTCCAAAAGGTGAGTCGGCACCCGCACCACAAACGACTTAAAATTAGTGTTATGGCGCGACTCCAACTGCACCACTCTCAAAGACCAGTTCGTCTTCACTCGTACATATTCCACGATCTCCTCAACCTTCGTGGAATGATGTAGTCTCGACACATACAGCAGCGTCGTGGGTATTGCTGGACGCAGCAGCATGTTGGGTCCTGCCAGCGCGGTACCGCACTGGTTCTGACAAGTAGGCTTCTTTCTCTTCTTCTTCTCTACCTTTACGAAGCCATCCTCGTCGCTCTGCTTATCCCCATTCTTTTTACCTACTGGTTGCGTTGTCTGCGACACAGCAGGTTTCTTCGCGGCAACAATAGCGGAGTAGGCACGTTTAGGGGTCGACGTACCTACACGCGTCACCACTTCGACCGGTGACGAAACAGCGACAGCAGCGGCGGGGCTAGATGCACCGCAAGCATTTTCAGCAGCGGGTGACGCACCGCAACTCGCCGACTCCAAACTGCGGATGGATGCATTTTGCGCCCCGCGACGAATATTCGAGCTGGTGTTGTTAGGCGCCCTACTTTCCGACATAGCGTTGCGCAACAACTCTACTTCGGTACGCAGCGCACCTACGGTGGTATTTGATACCTCCAGCTTCGATTGTACCTCGGTCAAGCTTGCTTTCAGGGATGTAATGTCCTTAAGCAACCTGGTGACATCAACGTGGTCGAACGTGACGGGAGGCAGTTTATGCAGATCCTTCGCCACGAAAGCGGGCACGTCGTCCGGGTCGGTGCTCTTCATCATTGTAATGATGTCCTGAACACTTTTCTGGCCGCCATCCCTCCGTCGGGATTGCATCTGGTCAACTTTCCCCAGCGCTTGGAATAGTAGCAGCTTGGCGCTGCTTATCTCCTCCTCGTTGTAGCTGGACTTGCAGATCTGCAGGATGCTGACCTCGTCCATGTAGTCGATGGCATGTTTGATGAATGCCAACACCTCGTTGGCTATGAGTGCTTGACTCATAGCGATGAGAAACAGGCAACGGCTACTGCCGCGCAACACGCGAATATAAAATTCGTTTCGAACAGCGCAAACACGTCCGTACTTGACCGCGCATTGCACTGCAATGCGTTGTTGTGTGATGTTTTGGCAAAGGTCCGGCAGTACTTAACACCGGGACAGCTTTTAATGTTATACAAAGCACAGGTCCGATCGTGTGTGGAGTACTGCAGCCACATATGGGCTGGAGCTGCAAAATGCCACCTGGCAGCTTTGGACTCAGTGGAAAGGCGTGCAAAGAGGTTAATTGGGGATCCAGATTTGGCTAACTCCAATCTACAAAGCCTTGAGCACAGGCGCAGGGTAGCCAGCCTTTCGGTTTTTTACAGGATGCATTTCGGAGAGTGTGCGCAGGAATTGCATGAATTGATTCCGCCATCCCCTTTCCACCATCGGACAAGCTGTCGTACGGCGGGTATCCACCCTTACGTTGTCCAAACCTCTACGGTCCGGACTAAGCGTTTCGCCTCGTCCTTCATACCGCGTACATCGAGGGACTGGAACAATCTGCCTGCTGCGGTTTTTCCGTCCGATTATGATTTGGGTGTCTTCAAGGCTAGAGTGAATAGGCTTTTAATAAACTAGTGCGCCTCACCATCGACGATTGCATCACTGCTTACCATCAGGTGGGATCGCAGTCAAGCACTAGTTTATAACGACTAAAAAAAAAAAAAAAAAAATATATAATAGTGTAACACTGATAATTTTGCATCCGTACGAGGCTGGGGCGGGTCGCTAGTTAGATATAATATATTATGTGTATGTAGGTTGCTAGTCTACAAATAATCATAAACTTACATTCTAGGCATTCATACTTCATCACTTAGAGCATGGAATATCAAGTCTTGGTTATGGAGTGAAAGCAACAGACAGTTTCGAAGACTTGAGGAACCGCATGCAGATTTTGGAGTTTGCGTGCAAACTGGAACATAGCGGATGTGTGGAGCAGACCGTTGCTCTATTCAAGGCTTTCAAACAGAATGGAACTGAGTGAGTACAAAATAAATTGAATTATCATTATGTACGCCTGAGTTTGTTTCGGTATTTCTCAGGGTAGTCAGCTAGGAAACCCTGTACTTATCTATTTTAAACTGATAGATCAAAAATTACGTGCAAGTTTTTTGAAATTTATTTGTAAAATAAGTATAACATTTACGTTACGAAGGGTGTAGGTATACTCGTACCTGTCTGGGAATTGGCTACTGTTCTATAATAATAATAATATTAGTATACGCATAAATATGCAATTTGCTACTATTCTACAATACTTTTTAGGATTTCGTACCTAAATGGTAAAATGGGACCCTATTACTAAGACTCCACTATCCGTCCGTCACCAGGTTATATCTGGCTAGACAGTTCTTTTCACAAATGATGTATTTCTGTTAACAATAAATCGAAAAAACAGAATGAAAGAAATTTAAGTGGGGATCCCATACAATAAACGCGATATTTTTGGTACGGAAACCTTCGTGCGCGAGTCCGAAACGAATTTAGCAAGTTTTAAAAACGAGACGTCTTGTACTTTCTACTAATTTCCTATCTAATTTTTTTTACCAGGGTGTCACCAAGCTTGCGTCCTGTGGTATACTGCACAGGTCTTCGTCATGGCAATGAGGAAGACTTCGATTTCTTATGGAACCGTATGTTGACCACCAATGTGGCAAACGAAATCTGGGTCATCGAAGATGCCCTAGGATGTACTTCGAATGAACAGATGCTGAAGAGGTATGAACATCTTAGCTATTCTAAATGTATGTTGGTAACTTTTGTAAGAAAAAAAATTAATGAAAAATTTTATAAGTAAAATCGACGCAGTGGTTGAGCTATTGGCTGCTGATCTGCGTGTCACGGGTTAGATCCCCGTATGGAACAAATATTTGTGTGAACTAAAGATAAGTGTACTGGGAGTTTTGTGTATGCGAGTTTACATATTTGTGAACGCACTCATGATACAAGTCATTTCTAGTATGGGGCTTTTGTAAAAAAAAAACAAAACAAACGAAAATGTTTTGATATTATCCGAATTATAATCATAAAAACTGTACCAAAGAATGATCCAATTTTAATGTTATTTACTTATCCATATTTTATGTTACATTTTCCGTCCCATATAAGTTCATTGAGTTTTGATGTCCTGACATAAGTTATTTTCGTATTTTTCAGGTATCTAGCATCAGTGGGTCTTGAAAATACTCCCATAAGGACCCAGGACTTGACAACACCTTTAACTAGTGTCCTAAGGACGTACGGTAATCTGCACATCGTTATGGAAGAACTGAAATCGAATTACTCAGAGTGGAGCAAAATGTGAGTACCTACTTAGAGTTACTTATGACAGTTAAGTATTCAATCGCCTGTTGAATTTTATTGCAAGAATAACAGTTGACGACCTTTCGAGTGTCGCGGGAATCTGATGGATGCGAGACATGCAGGACTGGTCGTTGTGGTGAGGCTTGGGGGAGGCCTATGTCCAGCTGTTGACGTACTTATTTCGGCTGAGTTGATGATGATGATGATGACAGTTCGACCACTTTTGTACAGAAAATAATTATGTCCAATCGCCATATTATTATTATTAACTGTGTCGACGAAGTGGCAACATAGTGCCGTTATTGTGGCGGTGCAGCTTCAGCGATAGAGTTTAATCCTTCACGTACGGTAATTAGAGACATAATAGAAAGACAATAGGTGTGCGGACGCCGGTTACCGCTCGGGGCTCAACAGATTAGCTTTATATGCAAGTTTCACGCAGGGTTACACCAAATGTACTGACGAATACGCGTCTACGTATGCTACACGTTCGTGCACAGTAAACCTTAATCATACTGATCGACGTATCAGTTTCACTTCTATTGAAACAGTTGAGATCTTAGTTTGTAATTCTAAAATTATTATTTTTTTTGTTTTTTTTACTAATTGGTAGCCTTCGTTCTCAATCTATATATAATAAGATTATTAAAACTTTTGCACGAATATTATTTTTATTTTGCAGATATCCATCAATGGACACAATTTTGAGCTCAGTAGCGTCAGTTCTTCGCACCGAGAGTGACTTCAATGAGGTAACTATACTTACATATTCATCATAAAAATAAAACAAAAGTACTCACACACAACACTGACAATGCCCCGGTATCGCGTTCATCACCACTGCTTTCAAAACGGTGAAGAAAAACGTGAGGAAACCGACATGTCCTGAGTCATAATAAGACATGTGACATTCACCAACCCGCATTGAGGTCACGTCGCGGGTAATAGAGCCCATTCCCTCTCCTAGAGAAGAGGTATAAATCTAAAAATATTATAAGGCTGATTATGTACAGGTTTATAAACTAGAGTTTTTTCCCCATGTGGCGGGAAGGAACTACAAAATGCCAGATACTTTAACTATACACACGCCTTTGTATAGAATGATGTCAATATTCCTCGAAAACAAGAAAGTACCTAGAAGGTGACGATTCCGGTAAATTCCCGATGACGAACGCCTTTAGGTATTCTTTCAAACTCTTAGGTATAATAACGTTAGGGATGACTCTTTTACTCATCATCACGAACTGCAGTAAATAAAATGACCAAATGAATCTAACTTGGGGATCTATCAATATTAAAGCCATCTGAAAATGCACAGAATCTTTAATAATGCTATCAGATCCTACTAACATTATGATAGCAATGTGTAGCATGAATGCGTCAATTGCAGTAATGAACTGCATCAGGCGATATCACGAAGATTACAAAATCTATTTTTATGTTACTTTCAAATCATTTTCATTTTTTAAACAATCATGAGTATACATTTTTTCAATATATAAAAAAATATTTAGGTATGAATCATCATTGGGGTGATTGGGGTCCGTTTACATCCTAAGGACCCAAGCCAACCTCACCTGCTAGCGGTGCACCCTGCTGTTCAACGGACGAGGCTCTGGCGATCCTGGTTTCCCTCTCGTAGGGTTGTGGGGGTCAGACGGCTGGTCGCCCCACATAAAACCAACATCAGTCATATAATTATGGATAGTAAGTTGCGAATGGGTACTCGGGCTAGGGCGTCGCCGCATAACGACGCGCAGGCACATCGCCCTAAACCTGCGACAAGTGGGCTAGGGCTACCGTGTCAAGTACGGGCACGGCTAAAGATGTCAGTACCCAAAAGGAAGTTCCGCTTTGCCACATGGAACATTGGCTCTCTAAGTGGACGTTGCAGAGAACTCGCGGACGTACTTGCGAAGCGTCGGGTCCAGTGCGCCTTCCTTCAGGAGACGCGCTGGAAGGGGAATAAGTCCCGTGACATCGGGCAGGGGTACCGGCTAGTGTACGCCGGATCACCATCGGGCAGGAACGGTGTAGCCGTAGTGCTGTCTAAGGACGTTCAGGATGGACTCCTTGAAGTAAACCGATACAGCGACCGGTTGATGCAAGTTAGGGTGCTGATCGAAGGGTCGGTAACGAACCTAGTCAGCGCCTATGCTCCTCAAACTGGTTGCTGTGAGTCTGAAAAGGAGGCCTTCTGGGATGAGTTCGAGGACGTATTGCGCGCTATTCCGAATTCCGAAGATGTTTTGGTTGGGGGGGACCTCAACGGTCACGTAGGTCAGTTTGCTAGAGAGTACGGACGTGTTCACGGTGGTTTTGGTTATGGTCAAGTAAATGCAGAGGGAGTTAGTATACTCAGGACCTGCGCTGTGTCTGACCTAGCCATCGCGAACACATTCTTTCAGAAGAAGCCCCAGCATCTTGTTACGTATCGTAGTGGTTCCTACTCAACCCAAATAGATTACCTGCTGGTGCGACGGTGCCATATTGGCAAGGTTACCAACTGCAAAGTCATCCCAGGGGAGAGCTTAACGGCTCAACACCGCCTCCTTGTCCTGGACTTGGCAGTTGTACCAAAGAAGAAAGTGGTCGAGAAACGCAAACCCCGCACTAAGTGGTGGTTGCTTAATGGTCCTAAGCAGTCGGATTTCATTGCGGAGGTCGAGCATCTCGAGATCAGTGCTCCGCATGAATCCGCTCAAGAGATATGGAGTAGGATTCATTCTGCAATCACCGCTGCGGGTAAGCGCGTCCTTGGCACTTCTCGTGGTGGTAGAACCATAGACAAGGAGACGTGGTGGTGGGATGACGGGGTTCAGGGGGCGACCCGGAAGAAGAAGGCCTTATTTAAAAAGTGGCAGGGGTCCAACTCTCCGGAGGACAGGGAGGCATATGGAGCGGCTAAGCGCGCCTGCAAAAAAGCTGTAGCCAGAGCCCGCAGCAAAAGTTTGTCGCCCTTGTACGACAAGCTGGAAACTGCGGAGGGGCAGAAGCTTATTTTTAAGCTGGCGCGTGCCTGGGAAAAAGCTACACGGGACATTAGCAAATGTCTCTGTGTAAGGGACGCCGAGGGTAAGCTGCTCTACGATGCCCCCTCTGTTAAGGAGAGATGGTGTACATACTTTGCGGAGCTGTCAAACAAACAGCATCCCCATAACCTTCCTCCCGAACCGCCTCCTAACCTTGGACTTATTTCCCCTATTTCCCCCGACGAAACCCGCATTGCTCTTCGCTACATGAAGAACCGGAAATCGGTCGGGCCTGACAACGTGCCAATTGAAGTGTGGAAGGCGATGGGCTCACGTGGTGTGGACCTTTTGACGGATCTATTTAACCGCATCCTGATCACCAAGGAAATGCCGAACCAGTGGCGATCTAGCCTGATCATTCCAATCTACAAAGGCAAAGGTAGCGTACAGGATTGTAGTAACTACCGCGGTATCAAGATCATGTGCCACACCATGAAGCTCTTCGAGCGCATAATTGACACAAGGCTCCGTACCGAGTGTGCTGTCTCTGAGTGTCAATACGGCTTCCGGGCGGGTAACAGCACCATGGACGCAGTGTTCGCCTTGCGGACTTTGACTGAGGCGTACAGGGAGAGAAGGAGAGCTCTGCATATGGCCTTTTTAGACCTGCAGAAGGCCTTCGACTGTATTCCTCGGCAGTCCATCTGGTGGGCACTTCGCTTCAAGGGTGTGCCCGAGGCCTATATTGACATTATCAGAGATATGTACCGCGATTCCGTGTCCTCTGTCCAGACCGCGGTTGGCGAATCCAACGTCTTTCCAATATCTGTTGGCGTTCACCAAGGCTCGGCTCTTAGCCCGTTCTTGTTTAACGTTGTGCTCGATGTAGTTACGGCATACATCCAAGACCAGCCTCCGTGGCTAATGATGTATGCCGATGACATAGCCCTCGTTAACCAGAACAAAGCCCAACTTGAGCGCAAAGTCAACGTTTGGAAGGACACGCTGGAAAACGGTGGTCTGAGACTGAATGTGGCGAAGACTGAGTACATGTCCTATGGCAGCACGGATTCGAATACCATCCGGATAGGTTCGGACCTGATTACAAGGTCCGATAAGTTCAGGTACCTTGGTTCCGTGCTGCACGAGTCTGGCAACGTAGACGACGATGTCCAAGCACGCATAGGCGCGGCTTGGGCGAAGTGGCGCGAGGTTACGGGCGTTGTATGCGACCGCAAAATGCCTCCGAAGCTCAAGGGGCAGATATATAAATGCATCATACGGCCTGTCCTTCTTTACGGCGGCGAGTGTTGGCCAGCACTGGGCAGACACACCCAGGAGCTTCGCGTCACGGAGATGAAGATGCTGAGGTGGATGAGCGGCGTAACGCGATCCGATCGCATACGCAATTCATACATCCGAGGTAGTCTTGGTGTCCGTGACGTGGAGGAAAAACTGCAAGAGTGTCGTCTGCGATGGTATGGCCACATCATGCGCCGCCCTAGGGAGTACGTTGGTCGGAGATGCATGGATATGGCTGTCCTTGGGGCTAGGTCCCGTGGTCGCCCCCGCAAGCGCTGGCTGGACGTCGTCAAGTCTGACATGAGAGCCAATGGCCTTGCTGGGAAGGATGTTTTCGACCGGGCAAAGTGGAGCAGACTTAGTCGGAAGGCGGACCCTGGCAATGGCCGGGATTAAACGCCAGGTAGAAGAAGAAGAAGATTTAGGTATGAATCAATTTTTTCGTCAATCTAGATCAGAACAGTATTTTTTAGTTGACTACCCTGAGAAGAAACACCGAAACAAACTCAGAGGTCAATGTCTCTTTTTAAATCCATACAGTTTAGTACATGGATTTTAAAATGCATGCAATGATCAAACCAAATGAAAATTATGTAAATTACCAATTGTCTTAGATGGTCTTTTGAGGATTTGGTTCTTCCACACGAGTAAACCTGTCCAGTCAATGCAAGCTTTTGTTTCTTAGTATTCATATAGCTCAAACTCAAGACTACTAAGAAGCTCAACTATGGATATTTACTTCAAACAACACTCAAAGTAGGTAAATCTGATTCCTATACTTAACCTGCAAAAATATTCCGCAAGCCCCTAATAGCCAAATCGCTTTGAAATGTAAACACAAGAATAACCTTTTAGTCCGTTCGTCCCTAATTGAGGGTTTGGTGACCCAAATGACTGTTTATCAAACACTGCTATTGGAGGGTTGACACACTCATTACGTGTGTCACCGTGTTGTCAGAGGGATGTGTCAATTTCACTCAATTGGTCCTCGCTAATGGGCGTTTGTTTTCAGTTAATTGTGCTGTAGGGTTTTCTATCTGTTGCTGGATTATTTTGAGCGAGGAGAAATGGTGGATTTTTTTTGTGTGTTCAAAATACAGCTTATTTTATATTATAGAAATGAATACACAAATACAATCTAGTGAAATGGGGTTCAGACTCGTTTAATACTTACACAATGCGAGTGCAGTGCTCCTATTCAAAACATGAGCCACATGTTGGAGTGCCCCAAGTGCCCCTACACCAGCACTTTGGAGGATCTAATGAGCGCTACTGATGCAGCTATCAACGTGGTCACTTACTGGGCCCAAAAAGTATAACGAGTTTACCATCAAATCGAGAAGAAGAAGATAGAAATAAATCACGACAAAGACAAAGGCATCTGGAAATTATTTATATCGATAAAAAAGTAATAACATGCAATCATTCTGATTGTTTGTCAAAATTGACAGATTATTGCAACGTTTTATGTTAGAATATTTTAATTTTGCAATCAAATCTGTAGATTTTGGAAATCGATAAAATTCAGACACACATGTCTTTGCGTATCTCTTTTTTTTGTTTGCAGTCTGAAAGTGACTGTGTTTTAGGTCTCGTAGTCCTCTTACGGCCGAACCCAATAACCGATCTATCACATATCGAAGATAGAAAAACAAATGAGACAACAGAAAACATGATAAGTTTTGTATTGTATCATTTGTTTTACAATCTCCAGTATGCCAAAACTGGAGATCGATAGGTTATTGGTTTCGGCCGTAAATAGAGACCAAACAATTCACGGATATCGTCACACCGTGATATTTTTACTACGATATCAATAACTCTTCCACCGCACTTAATGCATTTGCATTAAGGATTTCGTATACGCCCATACAAAATGTCTTACATCCGTTCCCACATTTGTAAAACGAAAGTCCGTACTTTGAATATCAGTCACAACATTGTAATGGGTTTCCCATTATAAATGAATGTTCTGACCTAAATACGATATCGTATCGATGGATGGATTGTGAGTGAAAGTCTTTATATCTATCCCATTGAGTTTGGCAGTCGGCCAAGAAGGAAACACTAAGATTCTTTGATGACGTAATATCGCGATTTTATAATTACCTGCTTTAAAAATATGAAGATCAGCTGCTTCGATATAAGTGGCTCACGGTTTAGTGTAGAGTGCCTAGTGCGAGTTTGTTTTACATTAACGCGATCGAGACGTTTATGATGTTCGGCGCTCTGATTGGTCCGTTCTAAGCTCTAAATCAATCAAAGAGTTAAATGCCGTAAACGATTCGATTGCGTTAGCGTAAAAACGACTCGCACTCAGCGCAAAGTTCCTACAAAAAATGCAAATCGTTAGAATTATAGATGGTTTCAAAGATTTACCACGATCCAGGTTCACAAATGGTAATTGAAAGAATATGTGGGAGCTTTAGTCAATAAAATCTGACATTTCTTTTCACTCTATCCTTTTCTTTTGGTTTCATGATTTCTCAGTTATAAAAATTAAAGTTACCGACGGTTATCGACAGTACCCTAACTGTATCAGTGCCAGCAGTGCCTAAGCACTGGGTGCAGGTCCTGACGGATGGCAGAAATGATCAAACCAAGCTTAAGTTTTGTATCATTCATTTTTATAGAAGGAAGTTACTGTTTCTTCCTTCCTTTCCTCTCGCTCCGTACCATGGCCTGAACCAAGCCAGATGCTTAAGTCACTACTGTCAATTGCCACGGACATGATGCTCAAGTGCGGTAAACTCCATATGCTTCATCGTGTGCTTCGAACGATCCGCTCAATGCTGACAGCTGCAATTTCAACAAATTTTCAAAAAGATCTGAAACAAGTGTACTAAGTGCGGACACTGGAGCAGTGTTTCAGGAGATACTTCATCAGGTGGTTTAAACTAAAAATAACTTACCCAGTTTGGACATTTTTTAAGGAGCACAGTTACAGAAACTGACACGTGGAGCTCGTGGCTAGATGATAACAGCCACACGGGTCGATCTTCAAGGTTAAGCAACGGTTGCTAAAAGTTGGTCTGTGGATAAGACCATCTTAACGTAACGAGTTTCCTCCTGGTAGGCAGCTGCTTCTCGTAAAATACTGGTATTCAGCTAAATCCGGCTTGACTGGAAGCCGACCCCAATATAGTTAGGAAAAGGCTAGGCAGATGATGAGTTACAGAAACTGTCACTAGGCGTAGAAAAGTCTAGTTACGTCACTGGCTTTGAAGGTTGTAATGCTATTTCTTCACACAATGTTTTCTTAATATTAGAACAATTTTGCTAGTCATACCGTTGACGAATATCAAATAATTATTTACTCTTGTAATATCTGATTATAATATGGAATTAGTCTTGAAGTAAATATGACTAACGATGTTAAATTTTATGACTGCAATTAGAGTTCGTTGTTTTTGCACAAGATAATTGGTTCGACCTTGCTAATAAACTGACATAACACAATGTTAGGATAAACATTAATTATTACGCGCCAGATAGCATATTTTAGTATTTAAATATATGTAGTTTAAAATACACAGATACTTATGACATGTATGTAATCTATACTACGATTTGCCTTGATCTACTGGGAGAATAGTTAATGGAAGCAGTGAAAAACGTATAATTATACATATCCACAATGTGTTGTTTTGAAAGTGTATGTCATTTCGGGAGGTAATTATGTTAGTGATACTCGACCCGAATCAATAATAAAATGAGTAGGTAGTTTTTTTATTTATTTTTGCATTATGGAAATCGGTACGTGTGAACTACCTTTATTAAAACTCAGCAAGTCTGATACTCGCCTTATAACAGCGCTTTCACACACACACAATAACTATTTTATTGATCCAAAGCACACTAGCACGTTTGTTTAGAGAGTTTTTCTGAAAACAAACTAAAATTTGAAAAATAAAATAAAATTTATTATTGTTGTATATGTTACTGTAAATGCCCGAACTATGGAAAATCTTAGGTTTTACCAGTAAATCTTAGGGTTTACCAACACGAGTCGGTAAATGTAAGAATATGTAAAAAAGAAACGATTTAATCGGGCTTTTACCATTAGAATTTGGTACATGCTAGGTCTTACCGGTGAGGGTTGGTAAATATTGGTTTTGGACATTTTTTATCGTAGATAGGTTCGCGCTTGACCGCTATCTCACCTGATGGAAAGCGACGATGCGGTCGACGATGGAGTGCGCTTACCTAGAAGTAACTTATTCACTCTTGACTTAAAGATTCCTGAGTTGTAGCTGCAGAAAACATAGACTCCGGCAGGAAATTCCACTCCTTGGCTGTACGTAAGTACAATAAATGTGTTCCCAAAACGTTTTGTGCGTATAGGAGGGATGTCTATCATGTACCGGTGGCGCATCGCCGTACGCCTGGTGATCCGATGATGGAACGGGCTAGGCGGAATTAGGTTATGCAATTCCGACGCACACTCCTCAAAATGCAACCGGTAGAAAACCGACAGGCTAGCGACTCGGCGTCGATGCCCAAGACTTTGAATCCTCGACTCAACGAGTGCATCATTACCAATGATCCTCTTGGCTTTCCTTTCAATTACTTCAAGCGCTTTAAGCTGATTGATATCGGGCAGATCCTTTCCAAAGATGAGAGGATACTCCATATACGATCGAACTTGCGCTTGATAAAGTGTGAGCAGATGTTGCGGGGTGAAGTACTGTCTCACCTTTGCAAGGATTCCTAGCTTTTATGGAGAAAAGTTGAGAGTCGACGTCAACGTAACACCAAGAAGATCAAGATGTTCGGTTATCGGCACGGTTGCACCCAGCAATGTAGGAGGAGGACTGAATTGTCTCATTTTAGCGGAAACCAGACACGCCTGGGTTTTAGCAGCATTGAATTTGACCAAATTGGCATAGCCCCATTCAGAGACTGCCCCCAAGGACCAATTCAAGCGCTCAATTTTAGCCACTCGGAGAGACTGGATCTGTGACCCACTAGTTCGTGCACTGGATATGTATCTCTCAGTAACAGTACTGTCGTCTGTATACCCAAAGGTACCAGGCTTAGGTCTCACTCCAGATACGGATGGTACACGCTAGAAGATCATTAGCTGACCAATTTCGGCGAAAGCCGTATTGACGGTCACTTAGGAAGTCATAAGTTTCTAGGTAGCTTAGTGTTAAGTACAGGGCCCATAGTCTTACAGAATAATGCATAATTTTTAATCAATTATTTTGGGCTGGGCTGTGAAAAAGACGGATGAAAAAAGATTGCACGTGGCGGAGATGAGAATGTTAAGATGGATGTGTGGTGTGACAAGAATGGACAAAGTGAGAAATGAGTATATTAGGGGAAGTTTGAAAGTGGCGCCAGTGACTGAAAAGTTGAAAGGGAATCGTTTGTCTTGGTATGGTCATGTGATGAGGAGGGATGAAACGCATGTGACTAAAAGAGTTATGAGTTTACATGTGGATGGATGGAGAGGGAGAGGGAGGCCAAAGAAAAGATGGATGGATTGTGTGAGAAGTGATATGGAAGAAAAGGGAGTGAGTGATAGCGTGACGAGTGACAGGACAGAATGGAAGAAAAAGACGTGTTGCGCCGACCCCAAATAAAACGGGACAAGGGCAGGAAGATGATGATATTTTAATTAATAATTATTCAAATCCTATACGTACCTATAAGTAATTATTAAACATCAAGTACTACTAATCAGTCAAATCGTTACCTATCTATTGATAATGTTTATCTCAACATTTACCGTGTCTTTGAGGTAAATCCTAAAATTTACCAAGTGAATGGTAGTAAAAGTCCGAAACAAACGATGATCATAGAATGGTTCGGACTTTTACTATTAAGAGTTGGTAAATCTTAGAATTTACTGGAAAATCTTAGGATTTACCGTATCTCGGGCTTTTACAGTAACATATACACTTTCAAAACAACACATTGTATAGTATCGAACTTTTAGAACATGATAGTGACATAAAATTTGTCATACTCAAAATTCAAAGCGCTATTTACAGGCACTTAAACCTTTTTTAAATACGTATATAAACCAGTTATCCAAGGCGATCTTAATATTTCTCACATTTTTGCATTTGAACAATCTAATTTCATCTTTATTTATCTATTATAAATAAAGCCTCACTTTTCCTGTTTCCAGTTCGAAATTATAGGAAATTTTTAAATACATAATATATATTATTAAAATGTGCCAGTTACCAAGATCGATCTTAATATTTCTCACGTTTTTGCATTTCAACAATCTCATTTCGTGTATCTATGTCTAATTAAAGCCTGACTTTTCCTGTTTACTGTTCGAAATTTTAGGAAATTTTTAAATACATAATTATTAGATATACCAGTTATTCAAGATCGATCTTAATATTTCTCACGTTTTTGCATATCAACAATCTCATTTTGTCTATCCAAAGACAAATTAAAACCTAACTTTTCCTGGTTCTAGTTCGAAATTATAAGATTTTTTTAAAATACATAATTATTATATAAACCAGTTATTCAAGGCGGTATTTCTCACGTTTTGCATTTCAACAATCTCATTTCGTCTATCCAAAGTCAAATTAAAGCCTAACTTTTCCTGTTTCCAGTTCGAAATTTTAAATACTAATAATAACCACCACTACCACACCCAACTAACAACCAACCAACCAACCAACAGTCAACCAACCAACAACCAACCACCAATCAACCTATTTTAATTATATTTTTTAAGGTTTGCTAGGAGAAAACTCATTGTTGAGTTAAGCTTACCTTTGTATATGCATTGTCAAAATCAATTTACTTAATTATAAGTTTTTGTGTAGAATAAAGAATTAAAAAATAGACTACATATTAGATAAACAAGTTACTTGCGATCTTAATATTTCTCACGTTTTTCATTTACACAATCTCATTTTATTTAACCTATCACTTACCCGCAAAACGAGACACAATAGTAAAACAATAACACCGCGGTCTCATAGGACCGGTCGGGGATTCATGAACTAAATAGATAAATAAAATCCTGACTGAATTAAAGCCTGACTTTTCGTGTTTCCAGTTTGAATCTTTCCTCTCAACCTGCACTGCGTGTACTGAAGCTTCGAAGACTGCCGCCAAGACTTCACTGGACCAAGCGAGAGCCTCCACAGCCTGGGCTAAAAGCCACAAGGCTGATATCCTCAAGTCCATCAAATCTTCTGAGTCATACTCCAGCACAACTTTACCATCTATTGTTATGATACTGCTTGGATTTGCTGTATTGCTTTTTACTGAGTATTGATTTAAACTGTATAATTGTGAACATTTTTTAAAGGTATTTTTGATATAGCATGGCACGATGACAGCAGGATAAAAATAATTATGCATCTTTAACAGGAGAGAAAAGAATAAGTAGCTACTTTGTATGAATCCGACAGCTGTCACCCGCACCATTCTATAGTAATTGTAGTATAGTAGAAGAAAGCAAATATTTTAAAAATCAGACAAAAAATAGACTAGGTTCAAATTCAATGCAGTGCATACTTTTGGCCAAAATATGGTCACTTATAATTAAGTTTAAATTCATTTTACTAAACTTGATAGTTCAGTAGATAGCGATGGATTCGAATCAGGTAACTCGAATTATAAGTTCAGTATATTTACTTTCTTGTACCATTTATGTATATTATTTTGAGTTATTTTTGATGCAGTATTATTTTTAAAATGACTAATTATTTTGAATGAGTGGTTTTTATTTTAATTGATTTTCTAATCGTATAAAATAGTGACTTGACTGTGTAATTATTTTCTGTACCTACATAATATTAAAAATAATGAGTAATGTTGCAAAGTACAGTTCAGTATTTTGTTAGTGTACTTACCTATTGTAATTAATTTTAAGTCCAAAGAAGAGATTCTTCTCCACTAAAACGTACAATAAAATACACGTAAGTTAACTATAAAACTTAATTATAGATTACCTATGTACATTCTTTGTAAAATAGTGCTTAAATAAATAAATACCATTTACCAGAGTGTTTAATATAACAGTAGTTATATTTTTTTTCTTCAAAGCCAAAGTTTGTTATGACAATATTTAATTAGGATTGTATGTAGGTACTGTAGGTCCGTGGTTTAGGCCCCCAGTGGTCGAAGCAACGATGGCATATATTATAATTTGATACTTGGTAGTTCTTTTGGGGTCAAATAATTTCTTACGAGACATAGTCGAGCGAAAGTGGTCAAGAGTGTCAGAATTTTACTAACTGCGTTTCAGGGTCACGGTGACTACAGAGTCACGGGTTAAAATAAATTCTATTCCAGCAAAGAAACCTGCTGCTTATTTAAATGTTAATACTATCAGACCTTATCCTTATCTAGTATATTTATATAAATCAATTGCTGTTTGTTAGTCTCGCTAAGACTCGAGAACGGCTGAACGGATTTATCTTATCTTGGTCTTGATAAGTTCGTGTAGGTCTAGGGAAGGTTTAACAAGTGAGAAAACTTCGGAAAAAAAAATCAGCAATCCGTAGTCTGTCGGGTCAGCTAGCTAGTCTTTAATAAGATTTCCATGTGAATAAAAGCTAAACTTGGGTGGCACACTCAAAATATGGCAAGAAAACATAACAATTTTATTAGAAGATTAATACATAATCCTCAAAACTCCTAAAATCTTCTGTTTCGTATTTTATTGGAAGCTCACGTCAGCATGATCGTAGATGGGCCACATCAACTACTCAATTTATTTCGTCTAACCAAAATTAGCCCGTATTTAATCCCTAATAGATTTTGAAGCGGTCAGGGAATGTCAAGCCATAAATCTTAAATCGTGGCCTCTTTACGTAACTCTGTGACTAAATTAAGAAGAAGACTGATGGGCGTATGTTGTTTATAAGTTTTCATCCCATCTATTCGAAAAGGACGACTTTGTTCGCCTTTAAGTGCGACCAAAGGTAGTGTTTTCTGTATCAAACTTTTAACGGGAAATAAAAGTATTTTTATTTCCCGTTAAATGTTTTATTCCCCGTTAAGTATTTTTATTCCCCGTTATCTGAAATAAGTGCGCAGCAATGAATTTGGAACATCTTAGTGTTTAGCGCCAAAGAAATTGAACGCTTAAATTGTTTGAATGATAAATACAACAAAAATGACTAAATTTTATAAATATGTCTAAAACCAAACAAAAATAGATTAAAATGACTAAAAATGACTAAGTATTACAAAAATGACTAAAACTAGACTAAAATAGATTAAAATTATTAAAAATGACGAAGAATTACAAAAATGACTAAAAATAGATTAAAATGACCATAAATGTCAAAAAATGACTAAAATGACAAAAAAAATGACTAAATGACTAAACATAGATTAAAATGACCAAAACTGTCTAAAAATGACTAAATATGACTAAAAATGACTAAAATGACTAATATTACAAAAAATGACTAAGAATTACAAAAATGGCTAAAAATAGATTAAAATTACAAAAAATAACTAAAAATGACTAAAATGACTAAAAATGACAAATATTGACAAATGATAAAATGATGAGGCGCCTTTTATTTCCTCATAGAGGGTGATGAAAAGTAGAGTGTATGACTCGGGCGCAAATATATTTTTGGCTCGGGCGACGTACTTTGAATCCCTCGCTACGTTCAGGATTCTACTAAAGAACCCCTCGCTACGCTCGGGATTCTACACAAGAATCCTTCACTTCGCTCTCGATTCAAAAAACGCCCTCGCCGTAAAAATATTACTTTGCTCCCTTATGATACAATCTACTATTATTTTTTTATTTTGTTTAAGCTTGCGTTTGATCGCTATCTCACCCGATGATAGGCGATGATGTGGTCAACGATAAAGTACGCTTGCTTAGAAGTAACCTATTCACTCTTGACTTAAAGACTCATACAGGCCGTCTAATGAAAGCGCGACCTGAGAAAAAGAGGTTACATCCAAAAATTTTGTATGTGGTATTACTATCTAGTAGGAGAATCATGTTTTGACACTTCACATTTTTTTTGTATTTCCTACAATTGCGGCTGAATAATGTTGCCGATTAAATTAAAAAAAAAATCTTGTCGCGCTTTCATTAGACGCACTCTAGGTTTTAAATACAAGGAAATACAGACAGACATCTAGCGGGGAATTCCACTCCTTAGCTGTACACAAATTAATTTGTTCCCAAAATAGTTAGTACGTATGGGTGGGATATCCACCATGTATTTTTATTAGTTTAAAAATAATTTCAAGGATGATTGCGACGACGAAGCGCCAATAACTCCTAATTGTCGACGTCAAAAATTCTCTGTCCCAAAAATTTAACAGATAATACTATAAATTGATACGTTGATTTACTAAGTAGGAGTTTTCACAATTTCAATTGATGCAATTACAACCAAACATCCGCATCGGAAATGTAATTTTAGTTGAATTTCCGAAGCGGATGCGAATTAGAGCGTTTTCAAATTATCCGATCCGATATCGGTGTCGGACGCCGATACGATATCGGGGTATGTAAAATGTATGAAATGCCGTGCTCCGATATCCGATATCGGGCCGGACAATATGAAAGATAGGTACATATTTCATACATTTTACTTACCCCGATATCGGAATGAGCAAAGAAATCAAAACGAACTTCCCAAATCCCGAGGACCTAGAATCTTTCTATACTCCGTCGGTTTAGGTAGTTAACTAAAGGTAAACAATCTTGGCATGTCTTTTTATCTAAAAGTTGTCTATAAATTGTATGTAAAAATCTTTGCAAATAGGTATTTACCTAAATCGATGTTAGCTAATCATTTAAATTTAAATAATCTTTGTGTATATTATATACGACCTCTTTAATATAAAAAGACATACCAAGACTGTTTACCTTTAGTTAACTACCTAAACAAACGGAGTATAGCAAGAAACAAGGTATCTTAGCACAAACAAATGAAAAAGTCGCAGAACTTTTTGTAACATCTCTTTCTTGTGATTCGGAAAAGATGTCAAGGTCTTGATTTCAGAATCAAACTATTGTCCGTCTAATGAAAGTGCGACCTGAGAAAAAGAGGTTGAATCCAAAAATTTTGTATGTGGTATTACTATCTAGTAGTGGAATTATGTTTTGACACTTCACAATTTTTTTTTATTTCCTACAATTGCGGCTGAATAATGTTGCCGATTAAATTAAAAAAAAAACATCATGTCGCGCTTTCATTAGACGCACTCTAGGTTATACAGACAAGGAAATACAGACACAGACATCTAGCGGGAAATTCCACTCCTCAGCTGTACACAAATTAATTTATTCCCAAAATAGTTTGTACGTATGGGTGGGATATCCACCATGTATTTTTATTAGTTTAAAAATAATTTCAAGGATGATTTCAACGACGAAGTGGCAGTAACTCCTCTGTCCAAAGTCGTGTCAAAAATTCTCTGTCCCAAAAACCTTAAGAGGTAATACTATAAATTGACAAGTTGAGTTACTTGGGATGTATTTCTACAATTTAATTTGATGCAGTTAAAACCAATTATTCGCTTCGGAAATTTTACTAAAATATGTGAATTAGAAAGAGAAATGAAATCAAAACCTTCTTCTTCCTTGGGCCTTTGTCTTCAAGACCTATAATCCTGAAATTTTGCAAGGAGCAAGGTATCATAGCACAAATACAGGATAAAGTCAATACCGTTAAGGTATTAACCTTTTTTGCAATTCGAAAAAACTCATAGAGACTAGATTTCGGAACCAAACTACATATTTATATGTATAGATAAGTTTATACGGAAACCTCAGTCGCTTTTGTCCAGTTTTTTTTTTAATACAAAATCTCCATTACTAGTCGCAACAGAATAATGTCGAAGTAACCGTGGCCCCGTGGGCCGGTAATCTGTATAGAATAGTTGCTAAGTGCGCCGCCTACGGCCGCTTCTAGTCTTCCAGATCAATTGTCCGTGTTCCGTTAGCCCATTGTTGGGTGTCGCGAGTTGGGCGTGGGCGACATCGGGATGCGGGATTTTGATTTATTTCATAATGTGTTGCTTTGTAAATTGGATGTTGATTTATGGGAATATTCTTGGTTTTGAAGATTATGGTCGCTGCAGTGGCTTATAAAAACATCATTATCAAAGAAACATCGAAATAATACTTTGAATTTTGGGTCATTGGTAATGATTAAATAATTTCTGGCTTCATAAACTGCAGCTGGAATTGAATTAGGCTCAAGAGCTTTTTGTTGAGTGGGAAACCAACTAATGATTTCTCCCACTCTTAGGCGGAGCGGGAGGGTATATCAGAAAGTTTTTTGCCTACCTTCGAGGGTCTCGGGGTTCATTTTCATTTAACCCATGGCCCCAGTAGGCTGCGACCCTACTGTCTCCTACTCTACGGTTTGCTGAGGTCTCTTTCAGGTGCGCACAGAATACTAAGCGCTTTCGACTATACGGTCGGACGGTGAGCTACACATTGTTTGCCGTCTAATCTTCGTTGGGTGCAGTGGGAATTGGATCAAGCTTGTTTGTAAACATTATGAAGTAAGTAAGTATTCGTTTCAATCAGTCTTAGGTCACAGATCCGCTCCTGTTATAGGTCTCCTAATAGCCTATCAACACTTAAATATTTTTTCAATTCAAACCAGTGGTTTATAATATTAGCGTGTTCAGACAATCAAACAAACTCTTCCGTGTTGGTCACCTAACTCTTCCTAAACGGCTATATTATATTACCAAATTGTATAATGCACATCATCTGCATCATGATTTTTCATACAAACATGAATTTTGCAAAGTAAACATTGTTATCATCCTTCAAAATACACACTTCAAAGAAACCGTACTGATTTAACATTCGAAGGTGAAGCATATGCACAAACAAAAATATATTGTACTCCAATATACCCTGGCCTGTGACATTATATTAATAGCCCCAAAAACGCCCACAAAATATAGGACACTGCCGGGACGCGGGAGCTCAAGTCTTGCTGGTTTAGTAAGACTGGCGCCAAGTTTCGATCTATGGAGAGAAATAAAACTACAAGCATTTTCGCGCGCGTCGCGTTCAGACGTATTGGAACGCTCTCTTTGGCGGGAAATTCGAAAAACGAACTATGAAATTGTAACAAAAAAATAAAAAAGTCCTATTCCTAATGCGAGATTAGGCTGAAAGAAGCCTAAAAAAAATAAAATGATGGGTGAAAATATATTTCGTGCGGTTTTCATTTTTTGTTTATTTTCGTTTACAAAAGGAAACATTGTGGTGGACGAAGAATGTTTGAACTACACAGTGTACCCAGTGCAGTACGAGATAAATATTTATCCTCATATACAAGTGGACGGTTTTTATTATGACTGTGAATTAATAATAACTATAATAGCGAATGCACCAAACGTGCGAGAGATAACTTTGGATGCCAAGGATTTGGAGATAGAAAGTGCAGGAATCAAAGTTTTTGATGGCCCTCATAATATTATAAATGCTCCAAGGCCATTTATATTTGATAATAGAAAGGGTAAATTAATCATTTATTTAAGGGAACCATTGAAAATGTACTCTCAATACAATAAACAGTTTTATTATATCAAGATTTCGTTCAGAAAATTTTTGGAAGAAGGAAAGCAGGGAATATTTTTGTCAAAACACAACGATGAAAACAGTGAAACCCAGTAAGTAGAATCTTTTTTATATCTCAGGTACTACTTTTATTACCTTTAATAAACCATAATCAGTAGAGAATTTTAATTAAAATTAAATTGTTATTAATAACAATGATAAACATTAAGAACAGAAAGCTCTTACCAAAGTCATTTTTTTGGGCAAAAAGCAACTACTTACCCTTGAATTTTTTTTTTACATACATCACATAAACTAGTGTTTGACTGCAATCCTACCTGATGGTAAGCAGTGACGCAATCGTTGTTGCTGAGGCGCACTAATTAATCAAATAGGACACAACTGACTTGTCTGCTGGTCTGGTGATTAGTGACCCTGAACTACGAGTGCTATGCCGGAGGTTGTGGGTTCGATTCCCATACTCAAGACAAAATCTTTGTGTGATGAGCAGGATTATTTTATTTTTATTTTATTCCAGAACAACAACCAATCAATCATCAATTTATTCTGTGTCAATAAATAATAATAATAATAATAATAATAATTGCCCTGGTGTGTCACCGCGACCCGACCAGGGCAATGAAGATGTTGATGACGCGACTATACCCGTGAGTACCCAGTGCAACGAACAATTGAGGAGCGCTTTGGAGGATGCATTCCGGGAGTACCGCTCCACTCCGCCTGGGCTTAGACCTCGTCTACCTCGCTTGCCCATGCACAAGAAAAATAGGGCGCTGGTGTGTGCTCTAGATTCGCAGCTATCAAACTGTTTTGATAGCAGCAAAGACCTTACTGATACTCACTCGATCTTGTACTGCGCGGCTGTAGCGGCATGTCGTGTAGCTCATGTCAAATTTCCAAATAGTGACAGAGCTGCACGGCCAGCTGTACCAGCTTGGCAGTGCAGGATCGAGCGTCGTATCGGTGAGGCTAGAGCACTCATTGGCAAGCTTATCTGCTTCAGGGAGGGCAACACTCGCCCTAAGGTGATGCGTTTTGTGAGGCGGGCATTCTCGGGGACTGATATTGGTCCTCGAGATTATCTGCCCTACATCACAGAGCGTATCGACTTCCTGAAGCAGAAAATCTATGCATGGGCGAGCCGTATTCGGCGGTACAAGCGGCGAGTGGAGCGGTACACCCAGAATCGCACGTTCCAAAGCAACGAAAGGTGGGTTTACAGGGCTTGGGAGCGACCGGTCCAAGGTGTGATTGATACTCACCCACCGGATGATGACGCCATGAGTTCATTTTGGCGCAACATCTGGTCAGTGCCTGTCAGTCACACCGAGGGTGATTGGATGCAGGAAGTCGAGCGTGCGTGTGATCTTGTGCCAGAAATGGGGGCAATTACCATCAGCCCCCAAGATGTAGCTCGTGCAGTCCGTCCGTTGCCTAACTGGAAATCTCCAGGGCCGGACGGGCTGCACAACTTCTGGATCAAATGGTTCACAGGATCGCATGCTCGCTTGGCTTCTCAGTTCCAGTCTGCCCTAGAGTCTGGAGTGCTACCCGAGTTCCTAACGACAGGAATAACCCACCTGCTCCATAAATCAGGTAGTACCACGGAACCTAAAAATTATAGACCGATCACTTGCTTACCGACGGTCTATAAAGTTCTTACATCCATCCTGAGAGCCAAAATCAATAGTCATATTGAGACAAACTCCATCATGTCTACTTCTCAGAATGGATGTGGGAACGGGTCCCGTGGTACTAAGGAGCTGCTCCTCATAGATGTTGCCATTAGCCAACAGGTTCGTCGTTTTCGAAAGGATATGTCGACATGTTGGATAGATTATAAGAAGGCCTATGACTCAGTGCCGCATACATGGCTCATGAGGGTGCTGGAGCTGTATAAAGTTGATGCAACTCTGCGCACCTTCTTGATGTCGTGTATGCGGCGGTGGAGAACGGTTCTTCACTATCCAGGATGTCGACAAATCCAAGAGAATGATGAACCGATAAGGATCGAGCGTGGCATATTCCAGGGCGATAGTCTGAGTCCACTGTGGTTTTGTCTAGCCTTGAACCCACTCAGCACATTGCTGGAGGGTTCGGGCTTAGGCTTTCGGTTGAAAAGAGGTGGTCAGGTCATATCTCACCTCCTTTACATGGACGACCTGAAACTCTTTGCCCCCAACAACTTGCAACTGATGGAGCTACTGAAGGTAACTGAAACCTTCAGTAGTGCCATCAGGATGGAATTTGGTGTGGACAAATGTGCAGTCATGCATGTAAAGCGAGGGGAGATTGTGGAATCCGTGGGAACCCAACTCTCGGATTCCATACACCTTAGATCCCTCTGTTCAACCGAAACTTACAAGTATTTGGGTATGTCGGAAGCGTTAGGCATCAATGCTGCTGACGTGAAGCGATCGTTGAAGGAGCGCTTCTTTGGCCGCCTGAATAAAGTACTGAATAGTCTTTTATCAGGCGGGAACAAGGTGCGCGCCTTCAACGGTTGGGTCATGCCGGTATTGATGTACTCTTTCGGCATACTTAAATGGACTCAGACGGAACTCGACGCCCTGGATAGGAGGGTCCGTTCACTACTTACTGCAAACCGGATGCATCACCCACGGTCATCGGTGATGAGGCTGTATATCCCGCGGAAGTGTGGGGGTCGTGGCTTTTTAAATGCCAAGACCCTGCATAACCGCGAAATATGCAGTCTCAGGGAATATTTCCTGGCTGTGGACGTGGGTATGCATCGCGCTGTAGTGGCGGTGGACAAGGGCTTAACCCCGCTCTCCTTGGCTAAGGAGAACTGGTGCAAACCAATAGTACTGGATACTAATGACCGCAGGGAAGTATGGCAGAGTAAGGAGCTTCACGGACGCTTTTACCGGGCCTTACATGGGCCCGATGTTGATCTATTAGCGTCCGTATCCTGGTTACGCTTCGGTGATCTTTTTGGAGAAACCGAAGGTTTTGTCTTTGCAATTATGGATGAAGTTATGATGACGAACAACTACCGGAAATACATTGTGAAGGATGGTACGGTTGACATCTGTCGGGCATGCCACCTGCCCGGAGAATCAATCCGACACATAATTTCTGGGTGTTCTCATCTTGCTAACGGAGACTATTTGCATAGACACAACCTCGTGGCCAGGATTATCCACCAGCAACTTGCTCTTAAATACAATCTTGTGGAGTCAGAAGTACCGTACTATAGGTATGTGCCCGACCCAGTTCTCGACAATGGCAATATCACGTTGTATTGGGATCGATCTATCATCACTGATAGGACTATTGTTGCCAATAAGCCTGACATAGTGGTGATAGATCGAACAGAGCGTCGCACAATGATTGTTGATATAGCGGTCCCTCATGACGAGAACCTCGTGAAAGCTGAGAAGGAAAAGCAATCTAAGTATCTTGACTTAGCTCGCGAGGTTGTCGACATGTGGGAAGTGGACACAGCAATCATTGTGCCGATAGTCGTGACGGCCAATGGCTTAATAGCCAAGAGCCTCGACGAACACCTGAGGAGGCTCTCGTTAGGCAGCTGGATCAAGGGTTTGATCCAGAAAGCAGCACTCTTGGACACGGCGCGTATTGTCCGGAGGTTCCTCTCTCAGGAGCCCTGACCGCCGGTAACTTGGACCCTGTTCCCGATGCCGGTGGGCCACTATTTTTTATATTTTTAAATGTTTTTTTTTTAAGATTTTGTAAAAATATTTAAAAATGTATAAAATATGTATCAATGAAAAATAAATGAAATAATAATAATATTCCACAACTTTCACACAACGCCGTCTAGTCCCAAGCTAAGCAGAGCTTGTGTTATGGGTACTAGACAACTGATAAACATACTTATATATTTCTAAATACATACATATTATAGATAAATTACACCCAGACACAGAACAAATGATCGTGCTCATCACACAAACATTTGTCCTGGGTGGGAATCGAACCCACAACCTCTGGTATAGCAGTCAGGGCCACTAACCACTAGACCAACAGGCCAGTCAAAAAAAGTAAAAATAAATATGTGTGTATTTAGAAATGTAATAAGTATGTTTATCAGTTGTCTAGTACACATACCACAGACTAAAATGATACAGGAAAATATTTTAGAAACATACATTAGTTGCGTCTCGCATCCATTGCATTCCCGCAACTCTCACCAGGTCATCGGTCTTTCGAACGCTACATTCGCCACTTTAGAACCATTCGGCCCCATCGACCATCTCTTCTATGAGCAATGTGCCCTGCCCACTGCCTCAGGACCATTCGTTGTGGCAACACTTGGGGTAGGCCCATCTCTAACTGATGATGACGATGATTATAAACACACACAAGATGTAGTAGTCCGGTCAAAATAGACTAATTAATTGGGGTGAGGTTACAATAATTCGCACTTGGCTGAAAATTGGTAGGTTTGTTCAATACACTATTATAAAGAAAATGTGAAAAGTCCTCATCGATCCGGCACGTGCAAAAAAATATACACGCGGTCAAAGGTCACAAAAATGGGTTTTTCGCGTTATTAAGCAAAATGGTAAGTTTTATCATAAAATTAGCTCAGACAAAAATTATAGACCAGACAATTATCTATAAATATGTCTAAATACTTTTTTCCTAAGAGCCACCGTTTTTAAGATATAACGATTCAAAATATTGAAAGAGTTGTAATCGTCAAAATATGAATAAGTACACCACGTATATACTCGTACATCACTGAAGCCGTAATACAAGCAAAAATATCGTTATATCGGTCAGTGTGACTAACACATATAAAATATGAAAATTTGGAGTAAGAAAACCCCATTCCCTTATCTTCTACGCCAGTGTAACCTTCAGCAACATCTGCCTCCCATTCAATTGTCTGCGTGGTAGGGTCGTATACCTGCTTTATTTTACTATGCCGAATACATTCAATGCTATTAGAGTGCGTCTAATGGTAGAACGACCTGGAGTTTTTGATTTAATGGGCCACATTATTCAGCCACAATTGTCCGAAATAAAAAAAGTTGTGAAGTGTCAAGACATGAAGAATCATGTCTTGGCACTTCACAACTACTAGTTAGTAATACCACATACAAAATTTTTGGATTCAACCTCTTTTTCTCAAGTTGCGCTTGCTACTGTTTCAACTTTTTGAATCGTTATATCTCAAAAACGGTGGCTCTTAGGAAAAAAGTAGTTAGACATTTTTATAGATAATTGTCCGATCTACAATTTTTGTCTGAGCTAATTTTATGATAAAACTTACCATTTTGCTGAAAATCGCGAAAAACCCATTTTTGTGACCTTTGACCACGTGTATTTTTTTTTGCACGTGCCGGATCAATGAGGACTTTTCACATTTCCTTTATAATAGTGTATTGAACAATCCTACCAATTTTTAGCCAAGTGCGAATTATTGTAACCTTGGATGTCTAAATTGACCGGACTATAGGGTTTTAAATGATAATGAAAACATCGGATTAGGTCCATCCTTTCTTTTTTTACGTCCTACGTTAGATGATTATTAAAAAAATACTTTTACTACTCTGGGTGGACTAGAAAGAACAATAAATTTTTTAATGACTCAAACCCACTGTGTTCTTTCAGTTGCCCTTAACTTGTCAGATCCATCCTGACTTTTCATTGTCCTTTTTTGAAGAAGGAAATCATCTAATAATCATCTAACGTATAACTTGTGACTTTGGGTAGAGCGAGAGGCAGTGTTAAGACTTAAGGTATGATTCCGAACTTGGCAACACGCAGCAGTGCTGTTGCCGCAGTGCTGCCACTAAAGTGCTGCGCAGCAGTGTTGCCTGCCGCGCTGATTCCGAGCAAGGCAGCAGTGTCACTCTGTTCCCCTTCTGAATCTGAGAAATTCATTCTTTTCTACTCTTGTTGCGGCGGCAGACGCGTTACTACTGGTCTGTCGCGGCGGTAGGGCGACACTGACGCGCAGCAGTGCTGCCGCTGCATTGCTGCCGCGACATTGCTGCCTAGCTCGGAATGTAATCTCATATAAGCCAATAGAAATTGTACGGGGACCAGTAGTGTCGCGGCAGCACTGCTGCGGCAGCACTGCTGCGTGCAGCGTGGTTCGGAATCGTACCTTAACTGACTAAAACCCAACTGTGTTTCTTCAGTTGGCTTTTGCATTCCAGGACTGCCGTCAGTCTGCCTTCTTGTAATCCTATGAAGTTCTACTATGTGTCTCCAGACGTTTCCTGCCACGAGGACCATATCATCAATCCAACACATATTTAGTCAGGGTTGAAGCTTCTAGGGCCATGGATTGGAGTCCGGAAGGGAAGCTCGTAACCCCAGAACAAAGGCAAAGAAGGAAAGATGTGGGTGTGGGTTTAGTCAATAAAAATTTACCACGCCCTCCCGTTCCGCCCAAGAGCAGGAGTAGTCATTCTGATGATTTCCCAACTAAAAGTTCCTTTCTAGGAAAAGGAATAACCAGTAATTTACGACGTCCACCCGTAGTTGCGGCATTGTATCTATATAACTAGCTTAAACGTGTGACTGTGTGTGACACACCATTTTACGCCGTAATGCGTTTTAATAAAGCGTAAACAATGTCATATAAGGCAAAGCCTAGTTTTCCGATCAGACATTCTTGAGGCCCACGCAAGAGTTACTATGATCTAGATCAGCAATCTTGATCATGAAATTTTATTGAGAATCAATGGGTGACGAACGATGGCATTATCTAGGTTTATACGAAAACGGTGTTAGATTTTTATTGGCGACAAAAATTTGAAGTTTGATACTCACTCTAACTTCACCAAGACAGGAATTATTTGCGCAAATCCTTCATGATTTATTACGAACCTATTTATTTTATTATCCTTATAGAATGCGTAAATAGAATTAAAAAACAGGGCAAGTGCGAGTCGGACTCGCGCACTGAGGGTTCCGTACCAACTGACCTATGAAAACAATTCATTCTCGAATCGAGTCTTGAAGACTTTTCCTTTTTTTTTCTGGTGACGTGACTAAAAATTTTCAGTTTTCAGACTTTTCCCTATGTTAGTGCTATAATACCTAGCTTCGTGCCAAATTTCAAGATTCTAGGTCGACTGGAAGTACCCTTTAGGTTTTGATTCCCTTGCGAGTACTTGCGAGTTTCAAAATATGCAGCTTAAATTGCTGTTTCTTTTGATTGCGTTGACATAGAAGTTTGATTTTGTTACAGCTTAAAGGTATTATAGACCTGAGTATTTGGTATGAATTTCAATTTAATACCTTTACGCGTTTATGAGGAAATGGGTAGTAAGTTTAAAATTATTAAAAAAAAAAATATTATGTGATGTAACTAAAAATTTATGGTTTTCGTAATTTTTCCTTTATTTATGCTATAAGACGTTGCTTCGTACCAAATTTCAAGATTCTGAGTTCACGGGAAGCACCCTGTAGGTTTTGATTCCCTTGCAAGTGTCGAAAATTTGCGGCATAAACGGCTGTATCTTTTGATTGCGTAGGCTTAGAAGTTTGATTTTTTCACAGCTTCAAGGGACAGTAGACCTGAGTAATTGATATAAATTTCAGCTTCATACCTCCACGCGTTCCTGAGAAAAAGGGTCTTGACAGACGGACGGACAGACGGACAACAAAGTGATCCTATAAGGGTTCCGTTTTTTCCTTTTGAGGTACGGAACCCTAAAAATGCGATCTTATTAAGGTCACGGTCCATTCGTCTGTCAGTTTAAATTTAAATCAATTAAACCATCACTAAACATCCAAAGTTTCACACTTCTTCGTTTTGTATCGAGTTTCACACTGATAATATTAGTTAGACTTGGAGCTTCGGAAACCCGAGTCCCGAAAACTCGATTTCCGGAAACTCGGATCCCGGAGAATGTAACAGGAAATCCATTGAGTCACACAATAGTTTCGCAACATAAAAATACAATGTGTTAGTCAAACATGGTGTTTGATGTTTATCGTGTCCTTAAATAGTGTTTTGACCTTTCCAAGTTTCGTCTGTATAACGATTTGCTAAACGCGCATATCATTTAGTGATGTGCTAATACGATGATGCTAAACAAATATTGTATAATGCTACATTTTGCGTTGTTGCTATGCAAAAAACGCTAATGACTTCTGGCAAACCTAAAGGCCTATTACACCACTCGTTTTTACGAACGGTCTTAGTCTAGATCGCGTAGTGTAATAAGGGTAAGACTGTCTTCGACGGGGCCTGAAGTATCGAGTAGACGTAACGTGTCGACGTATTGAGATAAAATTTACCTAGTTTTTGCAAGTAATTTTTTGCATCTGAATTTGGTTTATTTCTGTTTTTCATGTTTGATATAAATAAGCGTCGTAATAAGTCTATTATTCAAGTTTAATGGGACTGTGAAGGTGAATTTAGTCATCGCATAAATGTGCTCATTCATAATCACTGTAGGTTATTTATTATATTTTATTTTTTATTACTTGTAGAGCAACGGTTGAAATGAATTTGATTAAACTTAGCATACTCGTACGTGTAGTCGGTGTTTTGGATACATCACTCTATGTATAATCATCATCATCTGCCTAGCCTTTTCCCAACTATATTGGGGTCGGCTTCCAGTCAAGCCGGATTTAGCTGAATACCAGTGTTCGAACCATTTCAATAATAACGAGCTGTATGCATGTGTTTACGTAAGCGTATGTATGTGTGTAAAAATCTATAATTTAAACCGTGTCATTACAAGTAGCTAAGTAGTATCGAAATAAACTCGTTAGAAGCAACACCTCTTTAAGTTAAACCACATCCTTACAAAGCAAATTGAACCCTATCTACTAAATAACATGGTCGAATTTCGAACCGGATAAACAATCTACTTGGGTGGTCTAGTGAATAGTGCGAATATAAAAGAAGCGCATTCCTTAGATAAGGAACTCGTTTTCTATGAGTGATTTGTGCCAATATTAAGAACGAAGTAAAAACACGACTGATATCGAATATTACGATTGGATTATCTCAGTAAATACGTGACCTATATTGCATCTTTTTTCGGAATAATGTCTACTACAGTAGAACAATTGCTGGCAGAGTTGGAAGATATTGCGTTATTACTGCAAAAGGCGCAAACTAACCTCAAGAAATGTCCGAAACAAAGACTTACAAAAGGATACATCGAGACACGTTTACAATCCATTGAACAATATTGGACGAAGTTTACTACGGCGCATCATAACTTATTAAAAGTGATACCTAAGGAAAAGAAGAACGATGTTCCGTATTTCGCAAATGAAGACTACTTTGTTATTGAAGATTTGTACTTATGTATGCAAGGTGATTTGAAGGACCTTTTATCGGTTAACCAAAACCCGAGATTAAGTGACATTGCATACAATACCGGCACCCATTATGAAGGAAATCTCAAACTGCCTCAAATACAGTTACCTACCTTTTCGGGACATTATGAAGACTGGACCACGTTCCGGGATCTTTTCACATCGTTAGTGCATAACAACTCCACGTTGTCCAAGGTTCAAAAGCTTCATTACTTGAAAAGTAGCATTACAGGAGAAGCAGAAACATTATTAAAGCACATACAAATTACAGAAAGTAATTACGAGCAAGCTTGGAACTTATTACGAGATAGGTACGGTAACCGACGGATTATAGTGAATTCACTCATTCGGAAATTGGTGACGCAGAAGAAGGTTACTACTCAATCTGCTAACAATATAAAGGCATTGTTAGACACAACAAGTGAGTGTATTAATAGTCTAAAAAACCTCAACGTGTCAACTGATTCTTGGGATCCGTTCATTATATTTGTGACGGTGCAAAAGCTGGACCCAGATTCACACCGAGAATGGGAACAGTTTGCGTACAAAGATAATTTAGAAGAATTACCAAAATGGGAAGAACTTGTAAGGTTCCTACAAACCACATTTCGCACACTAGAACTGATTGCTCCGCCGTCAAGAGAGAAACCATCAAGAGGTAAAGAATATACAGTCCATTCTTCTACAGTACCTTCTACCACTAAACAAAGAAGTTGCCTACTTTGTAAGGATAATCATACGCTATGCCATTGTAAAGATTTTAACAAAATGGAACCAACTGAGAGGTGTGAATATGTGAAGAAGTACCAATTATGTTTCAATTGTTTAGCGCCAGGACATTCAGCTAAGAAGTGTCGGTTAAACATGTCCTGCCGCATATGCCATAAACGCCACCATTCTCTTGTTCATCAACATGCACGAACAAGTACCAACAATCAATCAGATAACAAGCAACAACAAAGTGAAGAACAAAGCAAACCAAAGGAAGCTAATGAAGAAGTTGAGCTGGCATCGCACTTCACCGCCAGCACATGTACAGCACTATTAGCCACAGCACTTGTGCCAGTTTGTGACGAATCAGGGCGAGTGACAGTGCTGCGCGCGCTCATTGACCAGGGCTCACAGGCCACATTCATTAGCGAGAGAGCTGCTCAACTGTTACGACTCAAGAGAATACCTGCACAGGCAACAGTTAACGGAGTTGGTTCGACCACAACTGCTGTCAAACAAGCTGCCTATATCGAGCTGCAATCAAGATACGACAACAGTTTCAAGTTAAGAGTGAAGGCTTATATTATGTCAACACGCATAACCACGCAATTACCATCACAAACCATTCCAACCAACACCTGGTCTCATTTGGAAGGTTTATTATTAGCCGACCCAGGCTTTAATAAACCAGGAAGAGTAGATCTGCTGCTAGGTGTAGAAGTATGTGCCCAAATACTAAGAAGCGATATCATCAAAGGTCCCCCAGGTTCTCCATGTGCTCAAAATACCAACCTAGGGTGGATCTTGTTTGGAAACATAAACAAACATGGAACTACCAATCAAGTCATTGTGATGCACCATAGCCTTGACTTAGACAAGATGTTGAAATCAATGTGGGAGTTGGATACTGAAGCCAAGACTACGCTAACACAAGAAGAAAGAAGATGTGAACAAATCTACCAATCCACTCACACAAGAACAGAAGACGGACGATATATCGTCAAACTACCAACCAAAACCGACAAGCTGTTATCAACACAAGGAGGAACAAGAGAAATAGCTATGAAGAGACTTAATCAATTAGAGAAAAGACTAGAGAAGAATCCTACACTAAAAACAGAATATGCAAAGGTCATGGATGAATATATAAACATGAATCATATGGAAGAGGTCCCACAAGAGGAAATAAACAATGAAAGTGTCTACCTGCCACATCATGCAGTGGTAAAAGAAGATAAAGAAACTACAAAGGTCAGAATAGTTTTTAACGCATCGCAAAAGGGAAACAATGATGTTTCTTTAAATGACGAACTTCTAGTTGGACCTCAGCTTCAAACTGATATGAGGAGCCTCATCATGAGATGGCGTATGAAGAGGATTTGTTTTGTGGCGGACATACAACGCATGTATCGAATGGTTTTAGTGACGAAAGAAGACAGAGACCTGCAAAGAATAGTATGGAGGAGTGACCCTAAGCAACCAGTCAAAGACTACAGACTCACACGCGTCACGTTCGGTACCGCATCCGCTCCATACTTAGCTATCCGAACTTTACATCAAATCGCAGATGATGAAGGAACCGTATGCCCTGATGCTGCTAAAATGATCAAAGAAGACTTCTACGTCGACGATTTGATGGCTTCGAACGACGATGTAGAAAATGCAATACACGTAGCAAAGAACGTAGAAGCTATACTACAGAAGGGAGGGTTCACACTACAGAAATGGTGCTCAAATGACATTGACTTCTTAAGACAATTTGATCCTGCAAAACGAACAACGCACGCCAGTCTAGACATCTCCATCCATGGCACCATCACTGCCTTGGGCCTACGCTGGAACATGGGTAAAGACATGCTTCAGTACAGTCTAACCTTGCCACCTATGAGTAACCAGATTACCAAACGCACAATCCTCGCCGACGTGCAACGGCTATTTGATCCATTGGGTTGGTTAGCTCCAGCTATGCTACCAACAAAGCTATTGATCCAGAAGCTGTGGTTGCAAGGAATAAGCTGGGATGAAGAAGTAGACGCTGATATCAAGCAAGAATGGACTTCACTAAGAGATAGTCTTCAAGATGTTAATGAAATTGAAGTACAAAGATGGCTGGGAATCACAAACCATAGGGTAACTACCATAGAAGTTCACGGTTTTTGCGATGCCTCTACCAAAGCATACGCAGCTGTTGCATATGTCAGAGTGCAAGAAGAAAATGAAGATATCCAAACACAGATAATAGCTGCAAAGACGCGAGTAGCACCTGTTAAACCACTGTCTCTTCCACGATTAGAGTTGTGCGGTGCCCTTCTCTTATCTAGACTGCTCAAACAAATTAAAACAGCATTGAGAATACCTGATGACAAAATATTCGCATGGAGTGACTCCACAATAGTGCTTTCTTGGCTACTGGGAGACCCAACAAGATGGCAAACCTTTGTGAGAAATCGGGTTGTTGAAATATTGGATAATACAGGATCCAATTGGTTTCATGTACAAACAAACGACAATCCTGCTGATGTTGCGTCCCGAGGAGAACATATTCTGGAGTTGAAGAAAGATGAGCAATGGTGGAAGGGCCCAGAATGGCTAAGACAGAAAACAATAACGTTCAATAGACCAAATAACCTAATGACAAGTTTAGAAAGAAGACAAGTAATACAAACAAACTTTAAACTAGAAGAAAAGGAAGAAAGCCTAGACAAACAATTAGAACAATTTAATTGCTTAGAAGAACTTCTAAAATCAATAAGTTATTGCAGGAGATTTCTCAAAGGGAAGAAGTTAGAAAACAAGGATACAGTCATAACCACTCAAGAACTAGAAGAAGCACTGAAAGCCTGCATTAAAATTTCTCAAAGAGATGCATTTTGTGAAGAAATTTTGAGATTAAGCAAAGGAAAGGAAGTAAAGGCTAATAGTAAATTGAAATTATTAAAACCATACCTGGACAATGAAAATATTCTCAGGGTGGGCGGCAGGTTGCGCCATGCAAATATATCTGAAGAAACTAAAAATCCGATTATATTGGATAATCACAGCAACTTGTCAATACTCATCGTGAAAGATGCTCACCTGAAGTCATTACATGGAGGGGTACAAATGATGATGGCCTACGTAAGAACAAAATTTTGGTTGATCAAAGCAAAAAGTATGATCAAGTTTAGAATCCGCAAATGTTTAATATGTTCGAAACACAGCGCTGCAACCAAAAACCAACTCATGGGAGACTTACCTAAGGTCAGGGTCACTCCAGCTAAACCTTTTCTAAACAGTGGGGTGGATTTCGCCGGACCCTATCAAGTTTTAGCATCCAAAGGTCGCGGAGTAAAAACAAACAAGGCTTACGTCGCAGTATTTGTGTGCATGTCCACTAAAGCCATTCACCTCGAATTGGTGGGCGATCTCACAACCGAATCATTTATTGGGGCCTTCAAAAGGTTCGTCGCCAGACGTGGAAGATGCTCACAGATGTGGAGTGACCAAGGGCGCAATTTTGTGGGTGCTAATAAAGAACTGGCAACAGCTTGGAAGGAGGCAAAATTTGAACTTGAAGGTTCAATAGCAGATTCTCTTGCACAGGATGGAACGCAGTGGCACTTCATCCCTGCCTATAGCCCTCATGTTGGAGGCTTGTGGGAGGCGGGCGTGAAGTCCATGAAACACCACATGAAAAGGATTCTGACCCATCATTTAACGTATGAAGAAATGAGTACCCTGCTTTGTCAAATCGAAGCGTGCCTAAACTCTCGGCCGCTATGCCCTATAGATGACGAAGACGCAGATAATCTGACACCCTTAACACCAGGTCATTTTTTGATTGGTGAAACACCAATAACTACACCACAACCTGATCTTCAAGACATTCCAATCAGTCACCTGTCACGCTGGAAGCACATGCAGAAATTGATGGGAGATTTCTGGCGTAAATGGCAATCAGAATACCTAACCAGCCTACAACAGAGACCCAAATGGCTGAAACAATGCAAGGAGCTTGATGTCGGCAAAATTGTTCTCATCAAAAATGATCAGCTCCCACCAGGCAAATGGGCGTTAGGTCGCATTATCGCTAAGCACCCAGGTGTCGATGGAGTCACTAGAGTGTACAGTGTTAAGAGTGGTGACAGTGTAGTTAAGCGAAGTTTTAATAAGCTCTGTCCTTTGCCAATAGATATTGATAATTAATATTCATGATTAATGTTCCAATATGTAATGAAACTATGTTAATTCGTAACATTGTTTATGTATATTATTTGAATTTTCTCGCAGTATTTATGACTTGTGCTTAGATGCTTGATGATGAAACCTAAATTAATTAGTTATATATGTTGTTATGTTTATAAATGTAAAGGTCTTTATGAGCCCTTTGGTGGGCGGCATGTTCGAACCATTTCAATAATAACGAGCTGTATGCATGTGTTTACGTAAGCGTATGTATGTGTGTAAAAATCTATAATTTAAACCGTGTCATTACAAGTAGCTAAGTAGTATCGAAATAAACTCGTTAGAAGCAACACCTCTTTAAGTTAAACCACATCCTTACAAAGCAAATTGAACCCTATCTACTAAATAACAACCAGTATTTTACGAGGAGCGGCTGCCTACCAGAACTCCACAACCCATTAACTGGGATAACACGGTACTTCATGTCAAGACTGGAGTCAATTTACTGGCTTCTGACTATCCGTAACGACTGCCAAAGATCTACAAATGACAGCCGGGACCAACGGCTTAACGTGCTTTTCGAGGCACGGAGGAAACTCGTTATGTTAAGATGGTCACCCATCCACAGACCAAACTTGGCAACCGTTGCTTAACCTTGAAGATCGCCCTGTGCGGCTGTTATTATCTAGCCACGAGCTCCTCTCTATGTATAATAATATCTAATATTTATTTATTTTGCACACCTCGCTTCCCTCACTGTTTTTTTTCATAACCCTGATAGTCTTGATCCGTTGTCTAACAAAGAACGCATAGTTACATTAAGTCCATCTATGTACCTACTACTTACTCCTGTACATAAAATTTACTTGGGGGAGGCCTATGTCCAGCTGTGGACGTCTTTCGGCTGAGATGATGATGATGATGACTGGATTTCTAAAAATGCAACATTACTTTGTTTGGGAGTAAAGCTGGGCAATAAGGATCGTGATTGATGAAACACTCTGTGTCATAATAATTATTTATTTTGTAAATATTATGCCACAGGCATTAGGTCAGGTCAATGGCAAATGAAAATAGATCTCTTAGTCCTTGAGAAGCTACTATGAGTAATTACTGAATTAGTCACAGAATATAATTGAAAATATAGTACATACTGTTTGTTCCAAGTCTTAATGGTTACGTGTATTCAGTTTGTTTATGTTTTCTGCCAGTCTATTTCTTGTAAGTGTTTACTATGACAACTGTTGTTGGAAAAAGATTACTCTTAGTTTTTTTTCCAAAATTCTTTTCTAATAATATAAACTAGTGCTTGATTTCGCCTGCTGGTAAGCAATGATGAAATCGTTGATGGTGAGGCGTACTGGTTTATTAAGAGCCTTGAAGAGACACCTTAATTATAATCGGAAGGAAAGACCGCAGCAGGCAAATTGTTGTAGTTCTTAAATGTACCTGATATAAACGACGAGATGTAGTGATTAATCCGAATCACATTTTTAACACCTCTATGGTGTTAAAAATGTGTCAGGTCGTTCGATAGTTAATTTTTTTATTATTTTAGCATTATCGGCCTTGTAATGTTCCCAATGTTGGGACTCAGGCCTCCTCTCTAGGAGAGGAAAGATATTCTTTATTCGATAGTAGAAAGGTTTTTTCATTTTATGAAAAACTATAGTAGTGGTTCCTTCCGCTATCAACCGCGGTTTTGCTTAATACTCCACTCCGGTAGGTCAATGCGGAGTCTTTCAGTCTACCCAAAAGCTTTTTGTTAGACGTCGATATCAGAAATAAAACCACTAGATTATAGCTGCCCGTAGATCTAAGTTTGTATAAAAATTGTGTTACTATTTTCATGCAAAATAATGTTTGTGCTATTCCAACTGCTGTAATCTAGACTTCAAGTGCCTAGCTGCGAATAATTTCTGAATTGATGAATAATTTATGAGTTTATATTTAAAAATATAATATGTAGTTATACCTATGCATGGAGCCATTGTTGCCGTGTATAACTACGTGGATTTATGTTGGTATAACTATAGTTTTTTATTTTCGTTTTAAGGCTGAACTCGCGCTGACGCAGAGTTGAAGCGTCGCGATGTATCTTGATTACCGCAACTGTTATATTCATCTCTATATTCATATTATTAAGTCACAAATTCGTGTCATGCAAATATGGAGATCGCGCGTCGATGTGCGACTTTGCTTGGTTAGAGTCGTGCGGATTCACGCGTTCGCCGTGCGTTACTCGTGCAGTGATGCGTCAGCTATCCAGCATTAGCACCATTCTATCTTCATTCACTCACTATTGTAAGCATCGTCATTAGACCAACGCACACGTGGGCGACGCCTGCTTTGTATATAGCGTCGCGTCGCGTGGCATAGATCTAATGTAGCTCTACTGAGACCGACGTGCTCACATCGGCGTACGTGGCCTACGTGTGCACAATGTACCTAGTTCTACCTTTATTATTGAAAAACTGAACGCGAAAATCGCAATGAGTTTAGAAAATTATAAATTTTATCGGACAGTTTGTATGGAGAGGTCGATTTTTTTTTTGTTTGCGGAAAAAAAAAATTGAGAAGATATTGAGATTCGTCTACTGAGTAAGCCCTTAACGTTAGTGGAGGGCTGTCCCTTACACCCAGTATATACCATTAAATTAAATTTATTCAAAGAAGATGGCGAGATGTTTGCGCTACACCCGCAGTTTTTCTTCACACCAATATATGAAATCTTCAATTAGTAACCAATTTTAAAGCGGTTTTGAGAAGATTTCATTACAGTGTTATTAGTTGTTTAATATAAAATTATTTTACAAAAGAATAAACAGAAAAAAAAAACCCAGCCAGCGACAACCTAGACTATCGACTTAAAGTACTTTCGTATGCGTCGCGAATGGTGGCCCATTAACAAACGGGCCTCGGCCAGCTTTGCTTAACCTTGAATACCGGGTTTTTTTAGCTGCTAGGAATTCGTGATAGGATTTAGGTATAGTTTTGATGGTGACTTTCTATTCTTAATCGTAGTGTTTTTTCCTGTTAGGAAGCTTCTATCACAAAATACCTATCTATTATTTATCTTTTACTACACACTAATTTATATCTACATAATAATACACAATTAATATACACATATATTATTTATTTATCTAACAATATTATAATATAATACAGATTTACATCTGTTGAGTTATGACTCTATGGATGTGTGTAAAACAAAGTGTTTGGAAAAACCAACTTGCAAAATAAATATCATCTATCATTTTTAGTAGAGGCAATGGGCTTCAATCCACCACAATACCGGGCCCAATGCGGGTTTTTGGATGTCACATATCTTCAAAATTTTAGTTCTCACATGGCGGTTTCCTCACAATGTTTTCCTTAAACGTTTTGAGAACAGTGATGATAATATAAATTACACATAGTAAGTAATACAGCGGGTTTTTGGATGTCACATATCTTCAAAATTTTAGTTCTCACATGGCGGTTTCCTCACAATGTTTTCCTTAAACGTTTTGAGAACAGTGATGATAATATAAATTACACATAGTAAGTAATACACCTAGCTGGGTTTGAACCCACTGTGTACAATTCATAAGTCAAAACGATCACTACTCGGCCACCTATGCTCTTTTATTATTACTTTCTTTATTTATTTGATAGACATAATACAATTAATATAATTATATTAATTGTATTACTGTATTATTATTTTATATTTGTAATACCTATATGTACATAGCTAGGTTTAACTTAAGTTTTTTATTTAAATTTTTAGTATTTGTATATTAATTATAGGTAAGAATATTATATTATTCATGGCTCCATTAATATATTTAAATATTACAGTTTTATTATTATTATTTTATTTCGTCTGTCTGTGTGCTTAGTAAACGTGCTTTTTTCTTTATTTTCTTTCAAAATACCATTTCGTACTGTTGCCATTACAGAAGCTTGAGCATTTCTACACGAAAAATATTATCAACACATTCTTCCAAGTATTTCGTCTATATTATATCAAGACCGTACTCTTAATGACGCAACTCTTAACATTGCTAATTTTATTTAGCACAACCTTGAATGCATTGAATCAGTTCATTCAATTAAATTGAACTAAAGGTGATTATCAAATTATGTCATCGACTGAACGGTGCCGTTTACGGAGTGTATTTAAGGCAATTATAGTATGGAAACAATGGTAAATGTGCCATCATCATCTACCTAGCCTTTTCCCAACTATATTAGGGTCGGCTTCCAGTCAAGCCGGATTTAGCTGAATACCAGTATTTTACGAGGAGCGGCTGCCTACCAAACCTCCACAACCCATTAACTGGGGTAACACGGTACTTCATGGCAAGACTGGAGTCTATTTACTGGCTTCTGACTATCCGTAACGACTGCTAAAGATCTACAAATGGCAGCCGGGACCTACGGCTTAGCGTGCTTTCCGAGGCACGGAGGAAACTCGTTATGTTGAGATTGTCACCCATCCAAAGACCAACCTTGGCAAGCGTTGCTTAACCATGAAGATCGACCTGTGCGGCTGTTATTATCTAGCCACGAGCTCCTCAACAATGGTAAATGTGTATCTACACTTTATGACTTAAATACATACAACAAAGTGATGATTACAATATATCTTTAGTCATTTGTTCTTGATAATGAGATCAAGGGCTTTCTGAGCACTTGGTTAGTCTATTTTAGCTTATCAATAGCGATTAATGGTATACAAGATCATATAAAATTACCCGTTGGGAGATACAACAAATCATTCAGCTTATTTTTATGCGGGATATCATCCAATGACTTCTCCCGCACTTGAGCGGGCGGTGAGAGGTGTCAGATTGATTAAAACCCACTCCTGTACCTTCTTCACCTTCTTTCCTGGGCCCGGGGCTCTCTTTCGCACAACTCATGGCACCAGTAGTCTTCGACCTGGCTAGGTCCCGACGGTTTTGCTAACTTCTCTTTGAGGCGCACGTGTAACACTCGACTTGGGCTGGAACAGTTACTGGTGGGCCAGACGGCGAGCTACCCACTGCTCACCGTCTGCAAGCCCAAGTCGATAATATGATGTAGCGTCATTTCAGAGAATAATAGCTAGTCTATATATATGCTACCAACATGTCAAAACTTTATAATTCATTCAAATAAGACACTTTAACAATATGCGTAAGAGATTTATTTATTTTATTTTACTTTATTGGGACTTACAACAGTTACACATTACAATACAATTATGGTAATACAGATATTTATGAATAATACTTATTTATGTTCTAAAGGAAAAACAACAATGTAATAATATCATGATTTCTATAAACTTACTGCTAATTGCTCGATAATCTAATGTAACTAGTTACTATGCCACCTACGTGAATACTTGGCCAGAATCTATTAGCAAGTTGCTAGTTTTTATGCCAACTCTACATGGCCATAAGGCCGTATGCCATATACGTGCGGCCTTCTATCCCACGTGCAGTCTAGCTCAAGCGTTGATGTTTATGGTCAAAATCCATGGATATTAAGTGCTTTTATTGTCTGTTAGTATAATTTTTTAGTACTTTGTGTTAAGTTTTAATGTTCGTAAAATAAAGTAATTCTGAATGGAGTTTTAAGGCATTGTTTGTTGTTTTGTGAAGAGTGTTGGTGTGGAGGAATTAGTGGTGATGATGCTATTAAATTGTCGTGAGATGAAGGTTTTGTGATTTTGATAACTGCATAGCCATTATTTTCGTCATTAGGTGCATGGCGTTGCATCACCGGTATATAGTTGACATCTTACCCATACGTGCAAAGCGTTTTAGGAACACATTCAAGACTGAATAGGTTACTTCTAGTTGCCTAGAAGCGTTGCGTGCTCCATCGTCGCGTCGGCCATATCGTCGTAAGATCCGATTAAGAACGACCTTGACCCATCTGTTTGTCGGATAATAAATACATGCAAAATGCCTGAAAAATCAAAACCATCTACTTACTTGATATAAATATTTTTTTTATTTTTAAACTAAAGTGTCTCTAAGGTCTGTTGTACACTGCACGTTTTTGGCCGTACGTAGCCACTGTTAATTCGCCGTGCGTAGTCACAGTATGCAGTGTTGTATGGATTACTGAGAGAGCTTGTTGGCGCTACGGCACGGCGACGCCGCCGTGTTTCATCAAATCCACATCGCAGTCTATCGCCTCTTGTACACGGTACGTTTTGTTACGTACGTACGTACGTTTAGAAAAACGTAAAGTGTACAAGAGGCCGAAAACAATCAAATCAATGAATTAATCCGCATGTTCCACTTACAAGTTATGCGTACCTACTCGTACATATAGTTTTGTTGCTAATTGCTTAAATAAATTGTCTGGCCGAAGTCTCGCTTCGTTAGTCATACCAAATGGGACATACACTGTGTTGCTGACAGAGTGTAAACTTCTGACAATCACTAAAACGTCTGATTGAAAGCACACTCAAAGCAAATTCTAAATATTTTGACGTAAGCGTTCACGGTTAATATTAGGGTCAATAGGTGGACGCCAAAGAGAAACATCGTTTAAAGGATTTCTATAATAACTGGTTATTACCCTTTTCTTTATATGTATACTGGAAGGTGTGTTTCAGTAATATCACGTGAGACGTACACTAGCATGTGTGATGCAATTCTTAAGTAAGTGTTAAATCGGTAGTTAAGGAATATTGGCGGTCAAAATGTTTTACTGGAATTATATGGTGGCTTTTCCTTATAAGTTTTGTGACTATTAATGGTTGGGTCAAGGCTATGTAAATCTGTACCTAGGTCACAGCTTAGACGATCTCCATATTCTTATGCGGCATTTCTCGCTGCAGACTATGCTCTAACTTTCATTTTCATCCTGCGCACCCTGTTACCATTTCTCGTAGACATATTAAGGAGAAAACGTACCCATGCAAGTAATGCTTGTTTTTGTATAGTGTTATGCAAATCTAGTTTTATTAATTCAGAAAAAGTTTTTAGTTAATCCACCCTCAGAAAGAAGGCCTCATCTTGACACACAATATTAGGTACAATTTATGGTATTTTTGTGTTTTCGCAATAAACTTACATTTCCTCTCACAAAATCACACCCAAGTCAATTTATTTTTAATTTCAGATGTATGGAATAGATTTTTTAGATTTTGCCATATATTTTAGCTGCACTACAACATGCCCACATAAACACTTCCGGACTGCACATGGCCTTGGGTCATATCTTGAGCAAGTTAGTTTGTACAATGGTTTGTTTGTTATACACTTAGTTCATAAACTAAGTATGTGACATAAAAGGAGACAACATAGTTTTGAAGTGAGAAAACTATTTACATTTTGCAAATAGAGCTAAAAGTTTACTTAGTACCTCAATACCTCTGTACCTCTCTCTCTTAGTACCTCTTAGTATTCATTCTTGGGTTGGACGAAAGAGATACCCGGAGCCTTGGAACAATTGTGGGTTTCAGTCAGTAAAAGACTCTGATATTCTTTTCCGCTTCGCCCAGAGCAGGAGAAACTATTTTGACGACTTCCCATAGAAAAAAAACCGAGCTATATTGTACATTACACATAAAAAAAATTGGCACGACTTTCTTAGACATTACACGAGTGCGAAAAACCCATTTAGCTATTACGTAATATTAGATACATCTTGAACATTTCACTCGTTTTTTTTGCATCGGTTCACTCTTGACGCTGCAGTCGTAAACGAGATTAATTTTGTCCAATGCTAATGCTAAAAATGATATGACCTAAATAAACGGCATAATTTGAAAAACGAAACCCAAAGAATATAAATAAATAATACATTATTACGAAAAAATACCCTAAAATTTACTTCTAGAATAAAGTTTATTTGAACTTACATTTCCAAGTCAAACCAAAAATATTGCAATTCAAAGTATCCCGTTTCAAAAACACAACAATTTTAAAAACTAGTGGCAACTAAACGGCAGATTATAAAAACTAGTGCCAAAAAGGGCCTTAGCACAAATTTTTATATTTTATCGATCGTGTTAACATAAAGTTAATTTAAAATTAATCTGGATAAGAACTATATACAGAATGGAGTGTACAGTAAAACTGTATCCTTTTTCTGTTATTTGATTTCAAACTTCCCATTCCACTAGATTTGAAAGGTTCAATTTATTCTTCCTATTTACGAATCTTGATAAAAATTAATTTCAGAACTAGCCCAAGCAGCACGCATATTAAATAACTCTACTATATAATTATAAGCGTACGCGGATACCATTATGCAACCTAACGCTATGTTTTACACGCTTATACAGCCCTTATACAGCTCTCTGCTGTAAAGTGCAGTCGAGTGAATAGGTTCTTAATAAGCTAGTGCACCTCACCATCAACGATTGCATCACTGGTTATCATCTAGTAGGATCGCAGTCAAGCACTAGTTTAAATTAATTAAAAAAAAAACAGCTGGTTTATGGATGTTTCAAACGCTTACGTTCTGCTTGGGAGGTAGGCAACTACCCTATTACTTATTCCATTAAAATATAATTTGACATAAATGCAAACGTTTAAGTGAACACAATCAAGTAATAGTACTCAAACTCAGGTTAAGACCTTGGTGCACTATTCCATCATAGACAATCGCAGTTTTATATTAAAGGTCTCATACCACTGCGCTGTTGCGTGGGTATTGCTAACTACATAATTTCCTTTTTTTAATGCGTATGAGTGCGAGAGACCTCACAGTAACACCCACTAGTTAAGGTAAATGTAGTAAATTCGTAGGCCACCCAACGACGATGAGCATTATCAAAAATAAACAAGCGATTACTTAATTAGTATAAAACAATGGGTAACAGATTCTTATTTTTTTTTAATCTATGCAGAGTTACTAATATAAACCAGATGCAGCCAGCGGCTTTGCCTGAATAAAAGTAGATATTTATCCCTTGGGAATATACTCTCGTAATACAACTATCCTATGTTCTAATCCAGGAAGTGGTCTAGTTTTAAGTGCACCGCGCCGAATTCCTTTCAATTCAATCGTTTGGGCGTGAAGAAGTAAGAAACATACACACTCACAAATTAGCCTTTATAATATTAGTATGATTTCAAACTATTCCACATAAGAAATTATTCATGTATTGTAGGATTTACATTCGGATCACCTATCTATAGGACAGACAAATATAAATTCCGTGTAGGAATTGAACCCGCAACTGCAATTGCACCAACTGTCTAAAATTAGTATTTAAACTAAGCATCTGGTTAGTGAGTTTTATAAATACAGCTGGTGATTATTTATTTACGATATACATATTTATGTACGGATATACCTACGTATGGATTCGTTTATTTTGTTAAGGTCATGTTAAGAGGAAGGATGAAACATGATGAAACAATGCACATTACTAAAAGACTTAAGAGTAAATACATATATATATACATGTGGATGAATTGTCTGAAGAGTGATATTAAAAAAGAATAGTAGATTATGATACAAGTGTGTAATGTGGGAGATTACCGTCGAGGTGGTATTAAGAGCCGAGCCTTGGCGAGGCTCTTAAGAGAACCAAGAACGGTAATCTCTAATTACTCACATGTATCATACGACGTTTTTCAATACACTTGTGAAGAAAAGCAATATAACTATCACCAAAATAGTACCTAAAACTAGAAAAAAACATAATAACACAAATGTGTCATGGCGGTAAAAATTAAATGTTTTTTTGTACCTTAAAGGTGAAGGCTAGGGTATTTTGATCATATCGCCTAGTCTTATATTATCCTGCGTAATTTTTTTTTACGATAAGTAATGTCTTTCGTTGTGACAATAGAATTCGGATGTAACAGTTTGTAATGATTGAATTAAATACTAGTTACAAAGTATTTAATGTTATTACATTAATACAGCCCCTTAACGTCATTCGAAAAAATTACGTCTACAACCGCGCGCATCTTAAAATGGCGGCCATATACCACAAACAAAAAAAACAATTTTATTTTAATTATTGATTTATTTATTAAATATTATTTAAATAAATCGTTAAAATGGACCGATATTGCATGAAAATAAGCAAATAAGACACTAATTTATACTATTAAAAGCAATAAAGTAATGAATTTTTATCCTGTTAAAACTCTTTTTGAGAAAAAAAAAGGCTTAACAAAAAGGTTTTAATTACATTACAGCACTAGTGTATAATGGTAATCAAAATGTCACAGTTTGGTAACAGGTGCCTTTATATGCCTAAGTGCAGTGCGATAATAGTCACTTTCTGAGCAAGTGTATTGAAAAAACTTATAGTATAACGATACATAGTACGTATAGAACACAAAAAAAAATATGTTGCGCCGATTCTAAGCAATAGAGAGCAAGGATAAAAACCGGCCAAGAGCGTGTCGGGCCACGCTCAGTGTAGGGTTCCGTAGTTTCCCGGCCGTCACAATAAGTGTCCAACTTTTCAAAAACTGTTCGTCCCATCAAGTTCAAAATAATTTTCCTAGAAAGGTTTTCATAAAGCTCTACATTCCAGATTTTTTTTCTTATTTTCTAAACTTATGGTTCAAAAGTTAGAGGGACGGACAGACATGGCGAAACTATAAGGGTTCCGTTTTTGCCATTAGGCTACGGAACCCTAAAAAGATGATGAAGAATATAATTATCTATGATAAGGAACTGTTGTTGCAGTATTCGTTAAGACCACTCATTAAATAAATAAATATCAATAAAATCATTACATTTTCATAGTGGGTAATCAGCAAAAAATTTTGACCCCAAAGTCTGCCTATCTCGAACCATAATGGAAGAAGTAATTTGATGACATCCCTCACCTCAGAAAGAGAAAACAATAATCATATGTACGAAATGAGTCTATCTTCTTCAAAGAATAGGTCAAGGCACTGCCGGTAATGTACACAGGAAAATCGAATAACAACTGATTCGTCAAGGATACTTAACTCATGGTTTCTAGGTATCTTTCGAGTCTTGACCTGTTTTACTTTGTTTGTAGTGACTAGACTACAAACAAAGATATACTACGTGAGGATTTGAGTCTGCGTCAAAACTCTGATTCATCATCATCAGCATTTCATCCGAAAGACGTCCACTGCTGGACATAGGCCTTCCCCAAGCGTCGCCACAACGATCGATCCTGTGCGTCTCGTATCCATCGGATACCCGCGGCCCTCACCAGGTCATCGGTCCACCTTGTGAGAAATCTCATTATAGAGTGGATATATAGTTTGAATACCAATTTGAACAAAACTAATAAACAAAGGCAACTGAAGGAGTACAAAAAGGGATTTACTAAAATTGGAGGTGAGAGATGATCACACAGATGGAGTAAACCATCTGTGTGATTCACCAGGCGGGAGCACTGAGTCGACAGCTCTAGTCATCTGTCAAAACGCTTATAATAATGACATTAGTTAGACATCAACGTCAAACGTTAAACGACAACGTCACTTATACATTTTCAAAGGAAAATACCTCAAAGGAACTCGACTGATTGTAGTCACGTTAAAGAATTCAGTATAAAAAAAAGATCTTTACTATTTATTTATTTATTTATTTATTTATTTATACTTTTGCACAAATAGGTACAAAGGCGGACTTAATGCCTTGGGCATTTTCTACCAGTCAACCTTTGGGCAATGCAGAGAATACTAGTGGTAGGTGCAATAAAAGAGAGAAATATATTGAGAAGAAAAAAAAAAATAAAAAAAATAAATAAAAATAAAAATAAAATATAAAATATATATAAAATAAAAATAAAAAAATAATAATAATAATAATAACACCTGAGGAGGCTCTCGTTAGGCAGCTGGATCAAGGGCTTGATCCAGAAAGCTGCACTCTTGGACACGGCGCGTATAGTCCGGAGGTTCCTCTCTCAGGAGCCCTGACCGCCGGTAGCTTGGACCCTGTTCCCGATGCCGGTGGGCTACTATTTTTTATATTTTTAAATGTTTTTTTTTTGTGTTTTTTAAGGAAATATTTAAAAATTGTAAAAAATATGTAAAAATGCTAAATAAATGAAATAATAATAATATGTATAAATATATATTGATTTATTAGGGCCTATTTCACCACCTATGATTAAGTTCCCGATAACTTACTTGGCAGATAATTTCATACAAATTCTATTCCATTTTTGAATTTATTCAGCAAGTAGTGGCTACTCGGACAATATGAAACAGGCCCTTAATGTGTCAGTAATGTAATCATGACATTAACCTTAATCTTCTTTCAGTTACAGCTACCTGTTCGGAACCCGACTATCGCCGTATCAAGCGAAGTACTTCTTCCCGTGCTTCGCCAACCCGAGGTTTGAAGCTGTCTTCAAGTTCAAAGTGTATATCTTGAAGCAACTCAACGGTCTACCATACGCCAACACCAGTCTTGTTATAGCCGAACAACAGAGAATAACTAAGTAAGTAAGATTACATATATTTCAAAAATATTATCTTCTGCCTTATAATGTTCCCACTACTGGGACTCAGGATTACTCTCTAGGAGAGGATTTGGGCCGTAATCCACCATGCGGGCCCAAGGCGGGTTGGTGGATTATTGGTTGAATATCACATGTCTTCAATTTTTTGGTTCTAGGACATACTGGTTTCCACAGGACGTTTTCTTTCATCGTTTTGAGAGTAGTAGTGGTGAAATAAATTACAGAAAATAATGTGTTACCACTGGGCCACCATTGTTGTTCATAAATACTAAAATATACATAGATTTAACCATAAGGTAACATAAAAGTAAAACTACAATGCGCACTCGTTAGCTCACGTGTACCACGTACGCTAATCTGGGCGCATCAGTTTCCATACATTTTATATGGCAACTAGATTTGTATAGCTACATTAAATCCACGCCACGCGACATTGTTTTACATACAAATCAGGCGTGACCCACGTGTGCGTCGGTGTGATGTAGTTCTTGGTCTAATCGTCATCTCTTCGCGCACAATACGTTTCAAATAAGAACAGGAACGTCAATGACCTCTATTTTTGAAATGTACTTGAAAAGTACGGCTTCCAAAGAAAAGTTATTTATGTATTAAACAATTTCTTTACTTTGTTGAACTGAATACACTAAATCTAAGTAAAGAAAAATATATTGTTTAATCTAAATATTAATAAAAAAACCTGTTTTCTTTCTTATTATTGTTCGTGATAACAATTCACTTACTTCCATTCGCCACTACTCAAACACATCGCACAGTGATCTAGAAATAAGAAGAATGGGTTAAATTTTTATCGATCATGCTTCGTAAATAAAAATTTCATGAATCCCCGACCGGTCTCATGCAACCGCGCTGTTATTGTCTTACTATTGTGTCTCGTTTCGCAGGTATGTGATAGGTTAAAAATATCTTGTTTTGCTCACCTTACCCGACTGATACCTACGATTTCAAATTTGAAAGCTATGACGTCACAATATGGCGCCAAGTCGATCCTATTCTGGTTTGAATCACACGCATAGAATCGTTTATTTCTATTTTACACTCTTTAAAATATTAAATTATACGTATTTTTTCTCAACATTTTCCTCAATTCTTGCATAATTTTTATTTTTTTACGATGAGTGCGTATTGGATGGCACTAAATTTTAGGTCGGATTAAAAAGCACAATCATTGTATATCAAAATCATTTTTTTTTTAAATTTCATATGGGTACCTACATGGGCACTTATAAAAAGTCGAAGCTAGTGCACAGTTCCAATTGGTCGTTTCCTATGGAGAAGAACCGACAAGAAACTCCATGGTTACTCTTTTCAAAAAATTGTTTGGGCTTACATTCATTCATATAAATATATATCCACATTACAATATATTGGGCACCTCATTGTTTCTTCGGCTAAACGGTTCGTTCGATATATCTTTAATAACTAACAAAGTCACTGGCAAAGTAGGTCTGTACTAGTTAGCTTACAACATAACAACTTCCGGATTTGGAGATCGACCTTTAACCTTGAACGCAGATGGCGCATAGCCGTTGCACTAGGGACGGCGATTCTTCCTGAAGAAAATCGATTTTTGAATCGATTCGAATGGAGGTTTAAAGAAATTGATTCAGTTATAAAATAAAACTATACTAAATTTGTTATAGGATGGTTTCGGTGACAGCTGTTAGATTCATATAATGTAGCTATCTATCCTTTTCTCCCATCTTAAAGATGCATATTTTCGTCCTGCTGTCACCCAACTCATGCTATGTAAAAAAGACTACAGATCGTTTTCCTAAAGATCATTTCGTAGTTACTATACAAGTACTCAGTCCCAAAAAGTACGGTACGGATGATCCTACATAAGTACCTACATACCTGTTTCTAGACTAGTGAGTAAACGGGTGTACAAAATTAGCTTGAGGAAAATAGGTGCTTTAAACGTTTTAGATACTAAAACGGTTGCATTCCGCAGAAAAAAATCGAATCTCGATTTCAAGTTCCGGAGATCGATTCATAGAATCGATCCATTGTTTAAGATACTTCATTGTTTAGGTTACTCTAGGTAAACACGCTCCATCGTTGACCGCATCGTCGCTTTCCATTATAAAAAAAAACTATTTTATTGACCTTTAAAATCGATTCTTCGATTAATTGATCTCATATCGCCATCCCTACGCTGCACTATTATATTTAGGTCATTATATACCTCATATCTAATGAAGTAGCTACTATGTGCTTGCGATATGGCAACATGTGTGTGGTTCCAAATATTGATGACTCTCTAACACCAGGTGGGTCACCATTGTCAATATTTGTACCAAACATAGCGATGTCGATGTTTCGTAGACTGCTTTGAGTAAACAGAAAGGTGTTGTATACTTACACGTGTAACCTTTATCGATTTAAAGTTGATTTTGTGACACATTGCTGTAAAAATTTTCATTTTCTTTTTTTTGGTGGAGTACTAGTATTGAATGGTTTAGCTTTGAGAATTTTTCCTTATGCAGAAAGTGTTCTGTTGATTCTCTTAGATCACTTTGATAATGCATTATGACAGACCTATTAGGTAGTCAAAATATTAACAGACTCTATAAAAAAATTCGAAAGCTTTTGTATGAGACATTTGAGTGCTTTGATTAACCTATCACATACCCACAAAACGAGACACAATAGTATAATAATAACAGCGCGATCTCATAGTACCGGTCGGAGATTCATGAATTAATATTAATATTTTTAGTTTAATAATTAATTATTTTTTACTAGTTTACATTTATATTAAGCGAAGTTATATAGCTCTGTTTGCACGAACAGCTTATTTCTTAACAGTCATTAATCGTAATTTGTGAACAGCGCTTTTGGCTACATTATTGTCTACCATACATAATCTTTATGTTAATATCGCATTCATGTAGCTGTTGTTCCTATATTTTTTTAATAACCTGATATCGCGTCTCACTGTTGGACGTAGGCCTTCCCTTTCTACGGCTAAATCTTTCTGTATAGAGCAATCTCTGGCCAAGATTGCTACCCCTTGTCAAATAAAAAAAAACAATACAATAGTAATACAATAGGAATGACTATAAGGGCCTGTTTCACAATGTCCGAGTAGGCACTACTCACTGAATAAATTCAAAAATTTGACAGAATTTGTATGAAATTATCTGTCAAGTAAGATACTCGAAACTTAATCATAGATGGTGAAATAGGCCCTAACTGTTGTAAAAATTTAATTAAGTGGCAAACAAAACATTTTGCTGGCTGGTATTTCTAGTCAGTCGTTTTTACTCTAAGTTTAACTTTTCCTCCTTAATCGTTTTAAAAAAAAACACTACAGACCATTGTAAATTTATCACCACATAAATATCTGTTTTTACTTGAAGAATAGTTATCTTGTTTTCGAGTAGATATGATGCTTTCTCTTCACTTCCAACTTGGGTGGTGGCTAATCGGAAATAGAAAATATTTTCAACTTTCCTCTTTTTGCTGGGTGATTGAGCTTTAAGCCTATAAAGACAAGTCTGAATGCTAGCGGGCTTATGTTCTTGTAATATATTGGTATCAGGTTCAATACAAGTAAGTTTGGTTAAGGAAAATATAATAACCAGTTTTGGGCAGCGGTTTTGCCCGTGTGAAAGTAAAAAAAATAACCCAAGCAATTCCAGAAAATTGTAGACTATATGTTCTAGAATGACGTGTGCCAAATTTCATCCAATTCCATTTAACCGTTTCAGAATATTATTGATTACTCTTATTTATAATGGGTTCAAATTTTTAATATTATGCGCCTTCTAATTCTATATTGGTATGTCACGGATTTGATACCCACACGGAACAAATGTTTGTATGGCAAATATTTGAGTTTTGGTACATTAACTAACATGTGAATGCACCTATAATACATGAGTAATTCCTAAGGCACGTGTTTAAAAAAAAAATGTGTGTACAGATTTTTGCTTTGTAATTTTTGTTGACATTATTCTACACAGTAAGCATGCTCTGCAAAAAAGTTACGTAAATTCTAACAAGTGGGTGCCTAATGTCCAGTCAACATTAAATCATAGGTCCGCTCACAGTGGAGCCGTGGGTGCCGAGACGTTTTACCCTATAAGGCGCTCGCTCCTACTCTGGGCACTGAGAATTGTGTCAATTATTGTGGTCGAGACGTCGTGACCGGTAACGTATGTTGCGCACACGTTTGATTGAGAAAACTCTATTTTAACGTACCTCTGTGCCTATCAGTGCAATATAAAATTATCTATCTTTAGTGAATTTCTAGCGGTGTGTAGGTTTATTGGCTTTTTTTACAGTATAACAAAATGATAATAAAACAATATTAAAACCAACATTAGATCGTCCATTTTTGGAAGACATGTATTGGTTAGTTTTTAGAATTCCGTAGCAAAATGGCAAATAACGGAATCCTTAAAGATTCGTCATGTCTGTCTGTCTGTCCGTCCGTATATTAAAGCCACTTTTTTTCCAAAACTATAAAAACTATACTATTGAAATTTGGTTGGATGTATTCTGTGAACCACATTAAGATTTTCATACAAAAATAGAAAAAAAAACAATAAATTTTCGGGGTTGTTAGGCATTCAGGAATAATATTGAGGTTTCTAATATCATATTTTTTGGCTTATTATTTTGCGCGAGAGACACTTCCAAAGTGGTAAAATATGGGGAATATATTTTCTGTCACCAAACTTTATATTTGTCATCAAGTTGTATTACCTAATTAATAGATCTATCGCCACGAAATATTTTCGTTCTCAGATAAACAAAAAGTGTATCCAGGTATGAATTATCAAAAAATAAGAGATGGATCACCAATAAAATAAAACTTCGTTCTTATAATAATAGTTTTATTACAAAATTAATAGCTTTGTGCTCAGAATGGTAGATCTGTCGCCAAAATGGTAGATTTGTCGCCAAAATGGTAGATCTGTCGCCAAATAAATCGATTAAGAGGCCTGTGGAGACCGCGATATTTTGAAATATTGTTGTTTATAATATAGAAAAAACAAAATAAAAACATGACATTTTCGCTGTGAAAATGTGCAAATTTAAATTCGCTTAAATTTCGTTTGGGGTAAGTTTTTCAACAAAAAGACGATGTAGGAACCTAGATAATTATTGTCTGAATCCGAATAACATCATATTATGGTGTAAATATGCTTAAATTGCAAATGATTTTGGTATTACGTTTGTATGGATAATTCTAACGTCGCGCCCGCCTTAATTATCAATCCCTGACTGTAACTCCTTTTTATTTGTTATTTTGTCACCAATAAAGTAGTTACATTTAATTTCGTTCGGTTATTAAAATAATAGTATTCCTTACCAATTTAATACATCAATTTATAATTTTCTTGAAAATATGTTCAAAGAGGCGGAGACAAATTGGCGCGCTTTCCATCCTCAACGATGTGTCATAGGTACTCGGTAACTACCTAAGATGATCATACGATGCCACGAGATGTCAGCAAACTTCTCCCACCGGGCCCCTACGGCCCGGTGGGACCGAAGCCTCTGGGGAACACGGCAAATTGAAAAGGTTGTCACCGTGTCCCCCAGATCGAAGGCAACGAAGGAACAGGGTAGGGGTTTAGTCAGTAAGAGTCTCATACGCCTTCCCGCTCCGCCCTAGAGTGGGAGAAGTCATTCTGATGATTCCTTATGTCATTCTGAAGTCATTCTGATGATTAACGAAAGAAAAAAAAAACCATAACGACCGGCGCCCGGGAAGGCGCTGCTGGCCTTTCTTGAGGAGCCTGGGTGGATCGAATAACACTTTTGTCCCACCCATATGCAAAATACGCGCTTTAGTCGTGGAGTTGCGGATACCAGCCCGTTATAATATACTATACTAAGTAGTAGACTCTTTTGGTTGAAACGATGATGACGACAACAATTTTTTTTTTGGAACTTTATGAAATTTTGTAGTAACACACTTGGTGATCTCTTTTAATTAGTTTGCTTAAATGGTTATTAGGACAAACCTATTATAATATGTACAAAAACAATTATTTGGTACTAGATCCTATATCTCCATGATTTTAGATGATTTATTGGAGAATTGATTTTACGTTGTTTGGTGACTACATTTTGTCGACAAATCTACTATTTTGAGGACAAAGCTATTATTTAGGAAACACAAAACGAATTAAATTGGCGACAGCTTAAATGATACCCGTAAAATATGTATCCCCCCCTGTAACTTCTAAAATAAAAGAATGAGAAAACTAAAAAAATATAAATGATGTAGGTACATTATCATGCAAACTTCCAACGAAAATTGGTTTGAACGAGATCTAATAAGTAGTTCTTTTTTAATACGTCAGAAATCGTAAATCGCAATTGAGTTGGTACGGAACCCTCTGTGCACGAGTCCGACTCATACAAGTACGGGTTTTTTTTTTGTTTTGTGACTAATAACGCCACTCTTATTCTTAAATAAAAAATTGATTATATTCCAGCAACTACACCAATAGGAACGTGTAGTAATACAACCAAAAGTTTGATTACACTGCACACATAGTATCCTTACTGTTTTTGCAATCTACCAGGATAACAGCACCCACATAGAGATCACCCAGTTCTCTAACAAGAACACCAGACAGTCTTTAGACGATAATGGCGCAATATACTAACCAATCACGTGTGTCCACGTACTACCCGATTACGGACGCGATGTGCCCATTGTTCCAAACTAATCAGTGCATACTTGTATGAATCCATGAATATTAATAGGTGTGTTTTTTTATGAATGGAAGTCTTAATCTGGGTGTAATTTAACTGTTTAAAAAAAGATATCTGCAAGTATAAATAATGCTTCAATATATCAAGTAACGGACCATGAAGACCAACAATTAAATTACACATCAAATAAAACACAGTCACAATAAAAGGATTAGAATGATATATTTTTGCACTTTTTCTGTGTAGTTTTAACATTATGTAAGTCAAAGTCAAAGATTTATTTGCTGTCACGAAACAAGATCCCATAAAATGCATAAAAAAGAGTTTGTTATCTAACCAGTTTATCAATAAATAAATCTCTGTCTTGTTGTATATTTAGATATACTACACACACAACACGGTAATATTCTTCTACCTGGCGTTAATCCCGGCTTTTGCCAGAGTCCGCCTACACACAACACGTATAACACTTGCGAATTCAGGCATCACAACATAATCATTCGTCCTTTGTATTCAATCAGTAAAGAATACTTATGACATTAGCAACACTAGTCTTTGTTTGTATGTATATGTCGTAGACTGAAATAAAAAACGAGGAAACTCAACTACCAATGCCAGTAATCCATAACTACCAATACTGCTAGGGTAGGGTTATACAGAGATTTTAAAGCAAGATTTAACTGGGATCTTTAATCTTTTTTTTAACAGTACACAATGATCTATAATATCTAATTTAAATCAGTTACATATTTAATCTGAGTTTCTAGTTCCATTACGTATTATCAAGTATCAAGTGAACTTTATATTTGTATGCAAATATTAATAACAATAAATAACAATAATCAATTTATTTCATGTAAACTGTACCCAATTCATAAATACTAACAGACTTACGTAAAACTATATTAAATTAATTTGTTAGTAAATACGACTTAAAACTATTTATGTTAGTAACACTTTGTAGTATTAGTTGGTGATCTAAATGTAGGTAAATTCCTGAGTCACTGCTAAAGAGACCTAAGGGCGAAGGTGAGGTCAGTAATTCTAGGGAATAGCATGTGTAATAATAATATCTGAAAACTCTTTAGCTGATCTAATACTCGTAGATCCATTATGACTTATGAATTACATGACAGCAATATTTTGAGTACCTATTAAACAGTTGTAGGTCGTTGGTTTAAACCCAGCCAGGCTACTTACTTACTTTTTTTTAGGCTACTTTGTGTAATTTATTTCATCACCGCTGCTCTCAAAACGGTAAAAAAAAACCGAGCAGAGAGGAAACCGGCAGCTCCTAGAACCAAAAATTCATAGACATGTGATATCTACCAATCTGCAGTGGCCCCCCGTGGTGAAGTACGGCCCGTTCCGTTCCTAGAGAGAGGAGAAGGTTGGGACTCAGTCCCAACATTGGGAACATTACAAGCCCATAATAATAATTATTCAAATAAAAATATCTATGTTTTCATAACCTTTTATTTATTTTACTAGTGTTGTTAAAATATTGGATAATTAAGAACCTCTAAAGTCTAGCAGTTTATGAATATTAATGAATTGAGTACCATAAAAGTATTCGGCCAGTCAAATTATGCTTGCTATGCATATAGTACTACTTCCCGGTAGTTAGTGCTTAAAACAGAAAATTGAATAAATAAAATTGTCATCAGTAGGTATATTATTTTCGGCGATTGATTACCATATTAAACTAAAAGATTTGGCTGTACACCTACAAATATACTACTGCACTAAATGACTGTACTAATAATGAAATTAGGCCGAGAGTCCAGTCGAACTAGTCGAAATGTGACAGGATCCAGGATACCTCGGATTCATTTCGAATGCGTCTAATTGACCAAAGAACTCTACCAAAGAGATCCTATGTTTTTTGTATCCAGAAGATTTCCATTTGCAGCCATTCCAATGCAATTTATTAATGTTTTAGTAGTATCTAATGCTAAATATTATATTTTTTTCAGTGACAACAACTACATAATAATAGATTACAAGCCATCACCACAAGTCTGCCTACACCAAGTTGGGTTCCACTACTCAGGATTCGTGAGCGACCGTGTGAAATCCAAACATACGAACGATACTATTATCATATGGGCACCTGCGAAAGAGCTACACGACTATAAATTCATTCATAATTATGGAATAATGATAATTGATCTAATACATGAATATGCAAAGGATAACAATCGACGGCTAGTGCAAGGACCGATCAATTTGATTCCGGTTCCTGGTCCAGTAAGCGGGATGTATGGGTATGAAATAGGAAGTTGGAATCTTCTTACTGATAGGTAAGTACAAGTAGTATTTAATTATGTTTAAATAGGTAATAATTATGCTATACAAATCACTAAACTAATAAATAACTTAATAGATGTACATATTATCTATACAATGTGAATATGACAATACGCCGATTAATGAAAACACTGGCAATAAATTGCAGCTGTGCCATACATTCACGTTTGCATAAGTCGACAAAATGTACGGAGCAGCTGAATTTTTTTTCGCGTATTCAAGGTGGGTCCCATACTAAAAGTTATTCATAATGATGAGTATTGCCAGTGTTTTCATTTACTATCGTATTGTCATATCCACATTGTATACAAATTAAAAATAAAAGTATGTATGTATAGCACCAGAGAGCTGCAGGGCTTTTCTTTGGCCAACGAATCAGCATTGCCGCTTAACGTGGCAATGCTGCCAGCATTTTGGGCATCATTCCTTCTACATCGATGTGGATGTTTTTTTTTGTTTCCGAAGAAATCCTTTCTAACGTTTGTACAGTTTGTAAAATTCCTAACATCTGAATCACTTATGTGTTTGTGTATGTGTGTAGATGTTAGGAATTTTAGACAGTGCTAATTTTGTAGACTTGTACTATAATAACAATGCTGTAATACTGATCACGTGGGTTCTTTAAAAAAATCAGATAATTGTTGAACTTTTGATGACAGCATTTTTTTTTTAATTTAGCCCTACAAAAACGATGATTGCAAAGAGGACTTTAATTAATTTGAATTTAATTATTATATCTTACTGTTTTAGGAGTTTATCATTAATTGTAATGGAGAATTTTGCGTTTGTTCAACTTTAAATAAACGCAGTATTTATTTTATAAGTACTCTCACGAGCAATAACTACACAATAAAACGTGTATCGTTAAATGCGCAAAACCTCATACACCTCCAATGATTTATATTTGAATTGACCAAATTCCGAAAAAAAAAAAACAAAAAAAATGAATGTTTATGTGCTGTTTTAGTTTGTGTATGATTTATTTGCATCGAAATAATAATAAAAGGAATTTTTTGTATGATTATTATCCAGTTTACGAGAAAATCTAAATTGGACGAAAACCATTGTGTTTGTTTACCTATTTACGCAGGTCTATGCACGTGATGTCTTGATTTGTTAATAAATAGACGAAGCAAAATTTTTTAAGTAGATTTTTTGAAAAATGTTTACAAGTTTAGAATTAAAAAGTGGTTTTTTGGTTCTGCTCGTTATTCTGATCAAACGTATTTCAGGTTTTGCGCATTTAATGTTACACGTTGTATATCTTATTGCTCGTAACTGCACGACCCACCAAACTAACCACGATACTGTCGCAATATTTACAAAACAAACCGACGTTACTACACAAATACATACGGGAAAATGTTCTGACGCCGACGTACTAAAAAATATCTCACTTCCTGTCCTCTCAGCGATATATCTAGCTACTCAAATCTAGTATAAGCTGAACTATCACTGCAAAGAAAGTTTATACAATACAAGGTTAGTGTAAACTGGTAATGTTTACCTCGAAATGTGCGTACACGAAACAGTCGCAAAACTTGACCCATATTCTAAAGTTAGAAGCTGAGCGTATCCTCCAAGGTTGGTTCATGAATAAGAGCGGATTATATCAGCTGTTAAAACAGTGTACCGCCTGTTCTCTTCCTCTGTTACTGTTTCTTCAATATTTATGAGAATATTAAAATATGTTCCTGTAACACTAGTTATTATATTTGAGGAGCTCGTGGCTAGATAATAACAGCCGCATGGGTCGATCTTCAAGGTTAAGCAACGCTTACCTAGGTTGGTCTGTGGATGGGTGACCATCTTAACATAACGAGTTTCCTCCGTGCCTCGGAAAGCACGTTAAGCCGTTGGTCCCAGCTGTCATTTGTAGATCTTTGGCAGTCGTTACGGATAATCAGAAGCCAGTAAATCTGACTCCAGTCTTGCCATAAAGTACCGTATTACCCCAGTTAATGGGTTGTGTAGATCTGGTAGGCAGCCGCTCCTCGTAAAATACTGGTATTCAGCTAAATCCGGTTTGACTGGAAGCCGACCCCAATATAGTTGGGAAAAGGCTAGGCAGATGATGACTAGTTAGTATATTTATTGTTTGGCGGTTGACTAGTAAAATGACTACAGGTATATTATTGCCGAAAATATAAATTAGTTGCCAAGTTGCCAATTCAAATATAGGTGAGGGGTTTTTTTGTTGCTATGAGTCATGATTCTCCTAACATATTATGAAGAGATGTGTTGACTCGGACAAAAATAGTTACACAACTTTCAGGGCTATCGGCTATTTCGCGAATTATAAAAAAAACGTGCATAACACATAGCAGTACGTTTTCTTTTTTTAAATGAAAGATTACATTCTGAATTTTCGAGTTTCGATTTCCGCATATCCATTTTAAATTTTACTTTACAGTAAGTACTTTTCATGGAACCAAGAACTGGTTTTTACCTTAGACAGCTGATTATAAGCTTTGCTAACTGTGTAACAATGCCTTTAGCCATATTGGGCCATTAGACTGGCCTGTTGGTCTAGTGCTTAGTGGCCCTGACTGCTATGCCACAGGTCGTGGGTTCGATTCCCACCCTGGACAAATGTTTGTGTGATGAGCACGATCATTTTTTTCTTTACCTGGGTGTAATTTATCTATAATATGTATGTATTTTGAAATATATAAGTATGTTTATCAGTTGTCTAGTACCCATAACACAAGCTCTGCTTAGCTTGGGACTAGATAGCTTTGTGTGAAAAAGTTGTGGAATATTACCAGTAACAGCGATGTGCCGGCATTTTGCTATGCTAAATTTTGGATCGTTTTTAGTTAGTTTTATCTAGTCAAAGCTTTTATACTATATTATAGGTGTAGCGTCATCCATGACGTCACATAAGAACTACAAAATCCTGCATCGCGCAATCAAAGTTCTCCACGCGATTCATCCCGCGAGCCCAAAATCATCTATTGGGCTACTGCCTACCTGACATAACACCGATATGGTCGGAGGACCTTCCCTTTTTAACGGAAATATGTGGTAGTTTACTCCACCACATACCTCTAAATAAGTAACAACAAAAAGAACTACATCTTTCTACAAAAGTTCATACCAATATTATTTTACTTGTAAACTATTTCAGCGCCCACCGTATAGTAAAAATCGACCAATTCACGAGCATCCAGCAGATAGAGAATATGACCTTCGAACTGACACAGCAACTCTGCAGGATATGGCTCGGCAACCCTGGAGAAATAGCCAGAACCAGGTGGAAGGAGGAGTGGTTCAAGGAAGGCATGGCTACCTACTTAGCTTACTTCTTCTTGACACAGGTGAGTCATGATGACGAAGATGATTAAAATCTAGGCTGTACTTTTTTAAGTCATGTTTGGATTTATTTTTAATCGTTACATTTTTTTATTATATAACATAAACTAGTGCTTGACTGCAATTCCACCTGATGGTAAGCAATGATGCAATCGTTGATGGTGAGGCGCACTAGTTTATTATTACATTTGATATTCTATCAATGTAATCTATCTCACCTAGTTAGTTAGTCAGTTAGTCATGATCTGGTTGAAGATGTTCGAATACGTCACTAAACTACTCGCTCTTGACTTGAAGAAGAAGTTGCTTCAACAGTAGTTGCAAACAGTGGAACAGTGAAAGGATTAGTTTCACATAATCGTATTATTAAAGTATCGTCATCATCATTCCAGCCAAAAGACGTCTACTGTTGGACATAGGTTTCCCCTAAGTGTCGGCATAGGGACCGGTCCGTTAGCAAAGCATACAAATAGGCGAATGAGGCTTCTCAATCACTTAGTGGTTTCAGACAGTTCTTTAAAGTAAAATATTCCTTATTGATTTTATCTAAACAAATATCTATAGAGTTTTTGATTCAACCAAATTTCCTAAGATTTTATTTATTCGATTATGACTTCTCTTAAAAATAAAATGACCTTGAAATTGTACATGTCTGAAAACATATGAACCAGAAATTTGCCCTTGGTAAACACTTATAGCTCGTGATAATAAATTAAGACACGCTTTTCATACAAACAATTCGATAATTTATAATTTGTTTTCGTTACTTCAATAAACAAGAACTCAAGATAAACATTAACTCATTGCAAGGTAAAGGTATTAAGTCCAAATCTCTTCCCACCTTAACCTATCAATACCCGCGAAACGAGACACAATAGTAAGACAATAACAGCGCGGTCCTATGAGACCGGTCGGGGTTTCATGAATTAAACTAATCTGTAAAGCTGTTGTAAACTTTGCAAGAAAACAAAGGCCAATAGACCAGTGCAGAAGCTTTCGTTAACGGTCAAAAGTGGAACAAATTTATAAATGAAACCCATTGTAAATGATATAAAATGAATACAGGAAAAATAAATTACGGGCGAAATGAGGTCGGGAAGTGGATAAAAATGCGCTTTTAATATGGAAAAAACGGTTTATCTCGATTTCCGACAAAACTACAAGTTCTATTGATTAAACGGCAAAGTAGGTAACAAAAAGATCTGCAACTTTTGTATTTACATTCTTTTCATAAAACCTCAAAATGTATGTGAAAAATGTTAATTTCAAATACTAAACTACTTTTCCTTAACGTTAGTTAAGGAAAAGTAGTCTTGTTTTTATTTTCGCTTAAAAATTAATATTGTAAAAATAAATTAAAAACTTAACCCACTTAACAAAATTATTGAACTTTTTTCTTCAAACCATTTCAGTATAACTACGGCTACCAATCACAAGAGAGGCGCCATTTAGCCGCATACGGTCTCCGCATGAAACACAAGGCCATGGCACTAGACTGGCAATACACCACTCCAGCATTATACAGCTTCAACCAATCGCTGGCTATCGAGATACCGCCAGAGTATAGAGAGCTCGTGACGATGAAGACTGGGGCTATACTGTGGATGCTGGAGAATTGGGTGGATTCGGACAAATTCCACCAGGCATTGGTGAATTATATTAAGTCTAGGTAAGTTGTGTGTTGACGGTAGCGTGACGACTTACAACCTAATCCAATAACCTATCTATCACATACCGGAGATAGAAAAACAAATGAAATAACAGAAAACATGTATAATTTTTGTATTATATCATTTGTTTTACTATCTCCAGTATGCCAAAGCTGGAGATAGATAATGGTCAAGTTTGGTGGACCAAACAATAGCCTTCGAAACAATCTCTACCGTATGTAAGGAACAGGTTATCTACTGCTGAATAACTTTGGTCAGTCAGTTCTCCCATTTTGATAAACAAATAAAAATAATAAAATAAAAAGCCATTTATTCCATGCAACAATACAAATCAAAATCAAAAATTTCATTTAAATAATGTTTAATAAAAAAATATTATACGTAATCTATGTAAATAGTGCAATTATAATAAAATTATGATTAAAATTTCTCTGAAATCTAATTTGATTTACTATTAAAAAATGGATGAATGGAAATGGAAGAGACGCCTATGCCCGGCAGTAGGACACAACGGACTAAAATAAAATAATAAGAAATAAGTTAATAATATTTTTATAAGTATATTTAATAATAGTTATTTTGATAATAGAATTTATTGAAATAAATAAGAAAAAATATTGGAATAAGTCTTTATAATTTTATTTTATATTTTTTTTGGGCAAAGGTGTCTGTCCTTCATTTTCAGATTATAGATTTCGCAGTTACTTATTCTATTTTTGTTTCACCGTTTATTGTTTTCAACGTCTCAACGTCTTCAAGGTCTTCTCACTCATTCAAAAAACGTATATTAAAAAAAAACTTAATAAATATTTTTAAAATTACAGAAGAGGTAAATACATATCCCTAGACAGCTTCACAACCGCGCTAGATCAGGCCACGATCGACTGTCTGCACCAATACTTCAATGGCTCCACTGCAACTCGGATCCTCGGTTCCTGGTTCAGAAGGCCAGGGTATCCCGTGATCAACGTCCAGGTGTTGAGGGATCGACAACCTAATGCTGTACAATTGAAGCAGGTACGTTAAAAAAAGAAAGTAAAATTTCTTCCAGAACATCTAAAAGTGGATTTCTAATACACAATAATGTTTTTGTTAAATCAAAGTTAAACTCCAAATTCAAACTCTAAGTAAAAAAGATTTGAAAAAAATATGTAGCTGACAATAATGACCCCAGTTAATGGGTTGTGGAGGTCTGGTAGGCAGCCGCTCCTCGTAAAATACTGGTATTCAGCTAAATCCGGCTTGACTGGAAGCCGACCCCAATATAGTTGGGAAAAGGCTAGGCAGATGATGATGTAGCTGACAATGCAATCTTTACATCTAAGATAACCTAACCCATCTAAAAGTATCCATGGGAATTATCCACTATTTTATATTTATTGCCACAAAACTTCCAAATACAATTTACGAACGCATTATTATTAAATTTTGCTATTCAAGAATAAAGCAAATATTAATTTGTGCATGTACCTAGCTGGTAATCTTATGTTTTATTGACAAAATATATTTATTTGCATAACTTACCTACACCATATTATTAAAATTATTTTAACTAGAGACAATCTTGCCCGAGTGAGAGTCTTTTAAATTATCTTAAGAAATAAGGAAGTCTCAAGGGATAGAACGTATAAAATATATAATAATATCCTACCTATAGGATATCTACCAGTAGGTTACCACCTAAATCTATCCAGCCATTGGGGCTTGATTCCCAGTTTTACATAAATAGAATATAATAAACTTGGCGGTGGGCCTATAGAACACAAAATTGGTGCCTTCGAAATGCACGACGCGGTCGTGGCAGGAGATGACAGGACGACATAGATGTTTTCCTTAGAAATTGATAAGAAATGGCTCAAAGCAGAGACATGAAGGAATAGTACCTTTGCTCGGGACAGTATAGGATATATATAATAATATTAACAATAACGAATTTTACATTTAGCATTTTTTCAAATTATTCCCTCGTTCTTTTTCAGAGACTGTTTAATTTCAACCGTGATAACCGCATAGATACCGATTTCCTTATCCCCATATCATATATGGTTCAGAACAATAAGAACTGTTACAACTGCTACCAACCACGGTTTACTATCGGGGCACAGTCGTATACCTTCAGCGAGAATTTGAATGATGGCTGGATTATACTTAATAGGAAAGGCTCTGGTGAGTACAATTGGTATTTTAATTTAGAATTTAAGGTAATCTTCAAAATTAGGGACAATAAACTCTATGTCATTCAGAAGAAAGATCAAGTTTTATTGCACCCAAAATACTTTAACATTTCATGTCCAGGCAATCTCTGTCCATTCCAGATTGCCTGGAAGAGATCGCAGTATGCGATAAGGCTGCTAATTGTATGTTGTAAGTTTAAAGCTCAAACTGTACAATGCATTATATTAGTGTGCAATAAAGTATATTATTATAAATAAATAAAAATATACATTTTAAATCCTTCATAATTATTGAAATGAAGAAACAACAGGAAACAACTCAAATATCAACACATGCATGTGTTGATATTTGGGTTGATGGCGATAGAATTTAATCATTTTAAATTATAAAATTTAGATACAGATGAATTACTTTGAGCTTTAATAAAAGCGGATGTTGCAACGGAAAAGTTGGTTTTATTTAAATATTTAAATAAAGACATTGCAGTCAAAATTCAGGTTAGATTGGACAATTTATAAAAAGAAAATGTTACTTAAGTTCACCACAATATAAAAAAAAATCTGGTACCATTATATGCGAAACCATGAATGAGCCACAACAGCTGCTAATAATAACACGGCTGAACTTGACAAGTCCTTGGCTTAGCAATGAATCTATTTGTGTCGTACCCACGCTCGTAAAACTGTGCAGATTTATTCACGATACAATGCATTTTGCAGGCGACGTAATCTTTATGATACCAGTAATTACGGAAATCTAACGCAGCTGCGGAATTTACGGTCGCTTAAGATGAAAAGAGACAAATGGCCTAGAATGAATAAAAATATGTGACATCAACCAACTGCAAGTTGGTAGATATTATAACCGATATAGATTTTGGCCTACTTACTCTCACAGAGATAAATGTTTACTAGGAGCTCATAGCTAAATAAATAATCGCCACTTGATCTTCTAGGTTACGCACCATGTGCTGAAATCTGACCATAGATGGGTGACCATCTACTAAATTCTTAGGTACCGGCTTTCAATTTTAGGTACTTACGGACCTGGCACCAGTCTTGGCTAGAAATATCTTGATATACAGTTACTTAGAGAATCACGCTTTGTAAAATATAACTTATCTATGAATGGTAAGCCTGGAAGCCGATACTACAAACTACATAGTTTAGAAAAGGCCAGGCAACATGATTTAATAACTGTACCAAGTCTACTTATTGAATAGCGATCCAGTACATCTTACAGACATAGGATCTGTGTTGAAGCAGTAGATAACAATGAAGGTTATTATAATATTAATATAGAACTTCAATAATTTATTATTCCAGGATACTATCGAGTCAACTACGATGCTGTTACTTGGAGACTCATAGCAAAAACTTTGAAGGAGGATATGAACGCCATAGATGAATTAAACAGAGCTCAAGTAAGTTTTAAAACGGTGGTTAAATTTAAAAGTTACAACCCAAAGCCAAAGGGCAGACAGAAGATAAACATTGCCATACAGCGTGGCAATGCCGTTAGTCTTTTCGGCACATTACCAGTTGACAGAGATGTGTCACATACATTAGTTCGTGTTAAGTTACTACCAACTTCAATATTATTTAAAAAATAAAAATCCACTTATTAACGTTAGAATTTACAACATATTTTACACACAAATATTTTTATAGTTTTTGTAAGCTCTTCACAAAGTCAAGATTTGCTTTCTTTTATAGATCGCGTAGACCTTGACATAAATCTAATTATACATTTTGATAAATTCTAGATTGTAAACGACGTGTTTGCTTTGTACGTGGCCGGTGATTTAGATGTTCAGTTTGCTATGGAAATACTGGACTATCTAGACAAGGAACGAAGTCATATTGTGTGGGAGTCAGCATTGTCTGGATATGAAATGCTGACCACTTATGGTGCTGCTTGTAATATGACTAAATATTTGTATAAGGAATGGGAGGTATGATGCTTTTATTATAATTTCTAAGCTTGTAATCAAAGAATGAGAATGAAATAATTATATAGATAAACTATAAATCATAGACGTAGGAAAAAGACATAATTAGGATTAGGTGAGCCACATCAGCCGCATGCATATTAGGTTGCTGGGTAACAGTCTCCACTAAGTGGGTGCCTAATGATGGACAACGCTACCGAAGTTGACCTAGGAATAGGTAGCAAAACCATCTGGATGCCTATCGTAAGCGCTGGTTTGATATAGTTTGAGAAAAAAATACTTGCAAGTTAGGTCTGTATTTAGCAGTAGGAAAGTATAGGCTAAATAAAATATTAAAAATCCGAAGCTAACGTTACATCAGGAAACAAAGTATTTTTTATGTTAAAAAAACTTAGTAGATATAGATATTGAATATTGGCAAAGTTCTAGACATTTAAAAGATGTAAAAACATTTAATAAACGGTATATTCAAAATTCTATACGGAGAGACAACTATCGTCTGTTTTTTAAACCCTGAGACTAAAATGACATTTCAACACAAAAGAACTGGCGTCATTCCTATAGAAAATTTTTACTTGTGTCAATTTAGTGAGACTAAATTGACACAAGTTAAAAAATTAACAAAAAAAAAATTTATAAAAAGTAAAAAAAAATTACTTGTGTCAATTTTGTGACACTAAATTGACACAAGTAAAACATTTTTGGGTATAAAAAATAGATGATAAATGCAAAATACCGGAAGCTGCATAAGGCTAAATTATAAGCCAACCCAAATATTGGCAAAGTTCTAGACATTTAAAATAATATGTATAAATATTTTAAACTAACAGAAATATTCCAACAATTCCAGGATTTCATGATCAAGAAGGTAAGCCCGATCTTCACGCAGATGACAAATACCCAGGACAATAAGTACCTACCGCGACTGTTCAGGAGTAACGTGATACAACTAACCTGCGAACTCAACTACAGGCCTTGTAACAGACATGTATCCACAGTTTATCGAGAATATAGAAATGGAAAAAATACGTGAGTTACTCTTTAATAATGTTCACTTGCTTTTTTTTTAATAAACTAGTGTGCCTCACCATCTACGATTGCGTCGCTGCTTACTATCAGATGGGATCGCGGTCAAGCACTAGTTTGTAACAAAAAAAAAATGAAGGTTTAAAGTTTGAAATTATACGTAATCGTGATTATAGAATAAACAGTATCTTATTACATAGATATGCTATAGCGGTAGGAGAAGAGAGGGAAAAGACTTACCTAACCACTCAACTCACACACCGATTGCTTTGCTCATATTGTATGCGCAAAGCAATTTTTCACAGTGATTATTTTTCCCGAGGACGCTTGATTGAATGTGAATACCGTGTGATAGATAAATCATCATATTCATCATATATTTCATACTCAGATAAATATGACTATGAAAATTCTTAAAACTTATTCAAATCAAAAATTTTCAATTATTAGAAAAAAAATGCTCAAATTCTATATTGTATCTTTCCAGTTACTTCCCCGACTGTCGAATGTCATACTTCTACATTTCACCTAATAACAGCACGTGGCCACTGAACCCCATAGAACAAGAAGACAAGTGGATCGCTGATGAGAAAAGGTAAGTCTTGTTTACTCATCATCTACCTAGCCATTTCCTAACTATATTGGGGTCGGCTTCCAGTCAAGACGGATTTAGCTGAATACCAGTATTTTACGAGGAGCGGCTGCCTACCAGACCTCCACAACCCATTAACTGGTGCAACATGATACTTCATGGCAAGACTGGAGTCAGATTTATTGGTTTCTGACTATAAGTCTTGTTTACTCATTGACATAAATAGTAAAGACAGGGATGACCAAGCGCCCATTCGGTAACTTTCGGGAGCGGTCGGCAATGTTCGGAAGCTGTCATGTACTGTAGCAAAGACAAATTAAAGAGATATGACACAGCTTAAAACATCGTGAGGAAACCGGCATGTCTTAGAACCAAAAATTCGAAGACATGTGACATCCACCAATCCGCACTGGGCCCGCGTGGTGGATTACTGCCCAGTGCAGCAGTGGGAACATTACAAGGCCGATAATGCTAATGCTAATGACACCGACTCTGTTGTGTGCAACAGCAGCAAGTTTTGTGTGTGAAAAGAAGAAATAGTATCTACAAAACAGTACAGTAAAACTGCTCTGAGAGTGTCTACATATAGTAACTGTTCGAATATGAAAGTGCATGAAACGATTTTTTGAAGATATTTATTTTCTACTTTAACTCTGTTACAGGGGCGCGAAGAATTGGTTTTATGGCCACATTTCCGTAGGAGAACCGAGGCCAATGCCTATTGTTATGTCTACCACTGAAAAGGTAAGATAAGTTCCATAGGTACATTTCCATTTATATCCATTTATCAAAGTTTGTACAACACAACAGAATATACAGTATGTTAGATTAAACGATTGACTTAGTAAAGGAAGGTATTCAGTATTCGATTCTCGTCCCAAATGTGTATAAAACTTATAACCATAATATGTGCAGTATTTTTTTTTTTAATTATTAGTGTAAGAAGAAGTAATAGGTGTAAGAACTAGACAGGTTTAAAGTAGTAGTTACTCAGATACCCGCGAAACGAGACACAATAGTAAAACAATAACAGCGTGGTCTCATAGGACCGGTTGGGGATTCAAACGTTAAAGGAAAACGGATTCTAACTAAAGGTTATTGACCCTCCCATTGCGCGACTTTTGCGAAAATTTTGGTATGATTCTGTCAGTTATTTATCAGTGTTTTTTTTTTTGTTCATATTTTTATTAGTATTATGTAAGCGTACACGATTGTGGGTTTGAATATGTCCCTCGTTTAAACTAACATACTGTATATAACAGAGTAGGATAAAAGTTAAAGTTTTTGAGACGACTCCGCATGATTCATCATCTTCTTGCCCTTAAAACATGTTGCGCCGACCCCAAGTAATATTCCCATATTACATGGGGTCGGCGCTATATGTTTTTTCTGCCATTCTGTCCTGTCAACCTTTAACTTATCACACAAACTGTCCATATTTTCTTTGGCCTCCCTCTTTCTTATATATATATATATATATCTTTAGTATATCTATCAAAAAATTAACTTTTGCTTCGGGAATATAAACTTTAGGTGAAAGCGTCAGGGTAGCCGTCAGGTAGCGAAAATCAAGTTTTCTTACGGTTTTTGCAATTTGCAGGCCAGTGGTAGGTTGTATGAAGTTAAAAATATACAAGTTACATAATTATAACCATGAAAATCATCAATACATCCCTCTTAGTTCATATAAGTCGAAAAACGATTTTTTCAAGGTCAAAAACGTTCCTAGACTTAAGTGAGCTTGAAGGCTTACTAATAACTAAAACTTAATGTGAATCTTGATTTTTTCAGCCGATTGCAGCTGTCACAGAAAAATTGCATGCGGATGGAGCATCGGCAATCGAATATTCCATTATGATTTTGGGCATTGCAGTTTTTATCAACGTTTTCACAAGAGAATTAATTGAAATCTAATTTTTTATAGATATTAAAAATTAACCGGCTTAAAATCATATGTTTTATATATTTTAATGTGAAACATCTCCTAATTTATTTTATTTTCGATTGCCTTCATCAAAGTAATGTTCTCTTATTTTTTAGGTTATTTATTTAAAAGGCTAATTATTTAAGATTGTTAATTATTATTTAATATTTTTTCTAAGAATCATGCAGAACCAGGATTTGTGATCTTGCAGAATAATTTGTCTTAAGTAGGTATCAAATTATGTGTCTTCAACGAGTAAATGTCAATGTTTTATAAACTAAAATTATGCATCTAAAGCCTTTATACGAGCTAAATATGGTGAAATTCATTCTCAGAAATCACATTCCTTCATTTCTTGAATTTCATATATTTTGGTCTTAAATTAGGTATGGCAATTAAAATTAATGATAATTTAACAGTTTAGTTCTAGTCATAACATTATGTTACATGTAAAATAAATGTTTTCTTTTTAAATTATTTATTTAATTACACATTTATAACTATTAGAATCAAATAAAAAAATAAGTGCCTTAGTCTTTTATTTTGAATAAAGTAAAAATATTAATGTCAGTTTATTAGTACCTCCCGCTAAAAATCTTTCAAAGGAAAGAAATGAAGATATCCGCAGAAGTACCAAGGTTACGGATATAGCCCGTACAATCGCAAAACTTGAGTGAGCAGATGTGCAGAATAATGTTGCAGAGGGCAGGTTATATTGCTCGCGGAACAGTTTGTCAATAGTACAAGGTGGAATGATGACCTGGTGAGGAAATCTGATAGATGGGAGAGGCACGAAATCGGTCTTTCTAGCGATACACGTCGAAAGGTCTATGTGGACGTCGTGGAATTGATAATAGTGATGATGATGATTAGTACTTCATATATTTAGTGCAGGCTACAATAGCCAGCTGCAAAGTAACGTATTTAACATGTTATATTGTTTTACTATATGAAAAGAATTAATTACTTTCTTACCTGTGAAGAGTTCTGCCAGAATTATGTCCGTAAGGATTGAGGAGCCACATCAAATTTTTTAAATTTGATCTCACCATTATTTAGCAGCAGTGTAGATTATTTTGCAGCACGAATTCTAGATTTAGCAGCAAAATATATCACTAGTTATTTTAATGCAAAGGTGGCTCCTCAATCTAAACGTCTGGATTGAGGAGCCACCTGAAAACTCGTTAAGTAATGGATGCACATTTATGAAAATTTAGCAGCATTTAGCAGCTATTTAGCACATAACCGTCTAAAAATTTCGCTTCTGTAGCACTAAAATTAAAGAAAATATAATACTTTTAATATGGCTCCTCAATCTAAACGTCTGGATTGAGGAGCCACCTGAAAAACTCGTTAAGTAATGGATGCACATTTATGAAAATTTTGCAGCATTTAGCAGCTATTTAGCACATAACCGTCTAAAAATTTCGCTTCTGTAGCACTAAAATGAAAGAAAATACAATACTTTTAATATGGCTCCTCAATCCTGACGTTCTAATTATATATGTTTGACTGTAGCCACCTGAAATCTCAACGAAATCTAAAGCCAGATATACTAACATTTAGCAGAGATTTCTGCTAAATATACCAGTACATTTCAGCAATGTACATACTTTAGATTCTGAAAAAACCATCATTAACTATTTTCTTGTAAATTCAGTGTGTAGGGTGACCACATTTTGGGGTACCTACAAATTAATATTTCACTTACGTACGTGCAAACACACAATAATATTTATTTAGTAAAGGTTGACAGGATATAATGGAACAATAAAATGTTTTAGACCTACCCCAAGTAACATGAGCCAAGATCTGGAAGATGATGATGATGATAGCTTAAAAATACTTAAATGTTTCACCTGACACCTTATTTAAATACCTATCTATATTAATGATTTACTGCGAAGTTTCGAGAAATTGAAATAAAACACGTAAATGAGTTTTTTTTACGTCTCGATAACTTTATTAGAAAATAAGTTAATAAAAGATTTAACCATTAGTACTTAAACAGTCTTATGGTTGTATTCTTCAATGTAGGCCTAGGCGAAGTAAAGGTATTACCTATGCGCTATAAACGTGTGAGAGTAAGGGCCTGTTTCACAATGTCCGAGTAGGCACTACACACTGAATAAATTCAAAAATGGAACAGAATTTGTATGAAATTATCTGCCAAGTAAGATACTCGAAACTACACAAAACAAAACAAAACAACAAACAAAACAGGCCCTAAGTATAACTAGGAATATAGAAACGAAGGAATCCTAACTTATCTCGCACATGTGATATAATTATCTTACCAACCCCGGTTCCTACAATTATGTACTCCACCTCGACTTAAAACCTCTAAACTAAATTCTAACTAAGTAATAGTAACATCTTGGTCTGTTAAAACAAAAACATATAATTAAAAGAAAACAGTAAGGCACTCTCCGCTTGTCAGCTTGCGGTGCATCAATTTAGTAAAAGTTATTGATGATGCATATATGGGCAATTTGGGCATTCTTTATATATTTTCATAAAATTCTATTTTACATTTAAATTTTATTTTACATAGGCCTACATGGGCACTTATAAAACGTCAAAAACTAGTGCACGGTTCCAAATTGGTCGTTTCCTATGGAGAAGAACCGGCAAGAAACTCCATGGTTACTCTTTTCAAAAAACTATTGAGTTTACAATACTTCCATATTACAACACAGACACATATGCTATGACAGAGTAGACGAGTCAATATTGTACCCAAAAGCACAATAAAAATAAAATTAGTCAAAAACTAGGTTGAAAAAGGTTCGTAACTTTGTAGATTTATTTCAAATCTGACACAAAACCAAAGTCAATCCGCCAAAAGCGACTGAATAATGTTGCCAATTAAATTGAAAAAAAAACTCCGGGTCGCGCTTTCATTAGTCGCACTCTATCAAACTGCACTTAATTCTCAGTCACTGCACGTAATTTAATTATTATTATCCCCATAATTTAATTATGATGACAGAAATATGATAATTAACTTTATAATATAAGAAATCCATGTTTTTTTTTTCGTACATTAAGGATTGAGAACAAAATCATGTCGCATATATGGACCAAAATGCTAAACGTAAACATTCACCTATAAAAAAAAAGTTATAAAATAACAATATTAACTTCTGTTACTTAATTATAAATCCTATGGCACAATTATAAACTTTAATATCGTTTGCGTTATATTTGTATTTAAGACCTTCTATATTTAGATAGTAAGTAGAATCAGTCAATTTAAAAATGACATTCGAAATTCAAACCTCATTTTTAAATGTATTCAAAATTATTTATTCCAAAATTAAATCTAATTGTAGGTAAGGTTTAAAATAAAATGTCAACAATGGTGTTTTTTTTTTTTGTTAGCCTGTTCTGTCGCACTCATGTTTCAGGGTACCAACTTTGTGTTAGTTTGTTTAAATATTTTTTTACTAGACTGATGTAATTTATAAAACTTAGAACAGAGTTTTAATTATTATTTATTATCGAAAGTACTTTATTTTTTGTTCAAGTTGCAAATATTAACTTACCGGCTTAAATAATTTAAGGAGTTTTAATATTTTAATGGTTTTCTTTAAATTTGTTTATCGCCATATAAATAAAACGTACCCCCAAAATGTGGTCACCCTACACACTGAATTTACAAGAAAATAGTTAATGATGGTTTTTTCAGAATCTAAAGTATGTACATTGCTGAAATGTACTGGTATATTTAGCAGAAATTTCTGCTAAATGTTAGTATATCTGGCTTTAGATTTCGTTGAGATTTCAGGTGGCTACAGTCAAACATATATAATTAGAACGTCAGGATTGAGGAGCCATATTAAAAGTATTGTATTTTCTTTCATTTTAGTGCTACAGAAGCGAAATTTTTAGACGGTTATGTGCTAAATAGCTGCTAAATGCTGCAAAATTTTCATAAATGTGCATCCATTACTTAACGAGTTTTTCAGGTGGCTCCTCAATCCAGACGTTTAGATTGAGGAGCCATATTAAAAGTATTGTATTTTCTTTCATTTTAGTGCTACAGAAGCGAAATTTTTAGACGGTTATGTGCTAAATAGCTGCTAAATGCTGCTAAATTTTCATAAATGTGCATCCATTACTTAACGAGTTTTCAGGTGGCTCCTCAATCCAGACGTTTAGATTGAGGAGCCACCTTTGCATTAAAATAACTAGTGATATATTTTGCTGCTAAATCTAGAATTCGTGCTGCAAAATAATCTACACTGCTGCTAAATAATGGTGAGATCAGATTTAAAAAATCTGATGTGGCTCCTCAATCCTTACGGACATCCAGAATTTTAAGTTATAAAAATTACAAAAAATGATATTTTACACATATTATTTAAAAGACTGATCATAAATTCCCAACAAATCCGAAACATCCACCATGTTTAACTTTTAGTATTCTGACAGAAAATAAGAAAAGATGAAACAAACTCAGGCCGCAGGCAGGTCGGCTACCGGTCGGTATGCATTTAAGCGGAGATTAAGGAGTTATTTTCTTCACAAATAGCGGAGTCGTCTCAAAACCCCTTGCTTTTATTTTATATATATATACATATATATGTAGGTATATGTTATATTAATATTTGTGTATGTTTATTTTACCTTTATTTAGTTTTTCTATCTAAATAGGTTTTTTTTTAATGCACCTACCATGCTTTCTCTTCACCACCCTTGGTTGACTAGTAGAGAATGCCCAAGGCATTAAGTCCGCCTTTGTACCATTATGTGCAAGATGTTTAAATAAATAAATAAATAAATAAATAACCTATCAATACCCGCGAAACGAGACAATTACAGCGCGGTCCTATGAGACTGGTCGGGGATTCATGAATTAAACAACATAATGACATGACAGGAGCGGATATTGCAATAACTATTAAAAAGCATATTTTATTTTCCTATATATTTTATTTTTAACAAAAATAAAAAACATAATAAATGCCCATAACTGCACTAAGATGTATATTCTGCTATTAGTTTATATAAATCTGCCTTGAATAACCTATTCCACTGTAAATTTTCATGCACTTGTCCAAGGGCTCGTTCTGCAGCTCTTTGAGACTCTTCTATCGTGTTGTTCTGGCTATATACCCAAATCTCGAACTGTGGAAAGAAACGTTATATTTAGAAGTTATAAATATCATCATCTTGATTAACAGGAGACATAAGTCCAAAAGTATTTACATATTATGTTTAATTCTTATTCCCCGTGTAATCTGCCTTGTTTGATATTGGTCATTTATGAAAATACGTATATCTTTCTATATTTTTGGCAGCGGCTACGAATAATGAAAACAGCGCGTTTCATTATTTGTTACGCCCACCAACAGTATAACTTAGTGAGTTAATATATCTCCGATACATTAAAGAGGATCACTTGCATGTTTCTGTTGCTTTCATGAAGTTACAAATTTTGATAATCAGGCCGACAATATCAGTCACGTTTACGGAAACCTTTTTTTTATGCATTTTCATCACACAAATGGTTCTGTATCATACTAGTATATCATACTATATAGTTATCATTAAGATTTTTCCCAATACTTACATCTCCACTCAGATCTTCATCAACCATGTTATCAGCAAGAATGAAAATCGCCTCTTCAAATTTTTCTAGACTGCCGTACCTAAAAAGTAAAAATATTTTAAATTTTAAGATGAATTATCCAACTAATATCACTCAAATATTGCTATGCAAAGATTAAATTGTATAGTCCACATAAAATAAAATTATAAATCTTAAAACCATTTTAAGTAGAGAAAAAGATGTAGTTTTATCATATTAAATAGTTAATTCCCGACTAAGATCCTTTTATATACATTATTTTATCCTATGATACACATTATTTTATATTACGCACACCTAAACTATGAAACTCTGCACAAAGGTATTGGTGTATTTTTAACAGCCTTTTAATAAGTATGACTTAAACATAAATCCTGGGCTCACTCATTGGCCCGTAGACCATAGATCTCCGTATGATAGAATTCATGCTAAATCAATGAGGATCATTATTATTATTATTATTATTATGAGCCCGTCGTGTCCCACTGCAGGGCAAAGGCCTCCCTTCCATTTTTCCATTCTTTTCGATCTTGAGCCACTGCTGACCAATCCTCCAGGAAGGAGTCCAAGTCGTCACGCCATCTCCTTCTGGGGAGGAGAGGCGAAACCATCTTTTTATTTGTAATGAGGATCATTACAAATAAAAAATGAATAAAAAAAACAACACGTACATTCTTTTGATTTCATTAGTTCTCATCCTCATAAAACTAAGAGCTAAGTCAGCGTTTGCAAAACTGCTTCCAGCCACAGCAGCAAAAATTTTCAATCGCTCTTCAACACCGTAGGGGCTATTTGCTGATATGGTTCGCTCAAGTAACCTGTAAGAAATAATATTAGAATGAAAGTCACTATCAGGATGCTGAGGTGTCACCGGCAACCTTGGTTAGTGTACATACTGTTTTAAAAATGTGTAGCTGATGATATATTTCTGAAGGAAATTATGTTTTCCGACAGTACTATATTAGATCTCACGCCACTAAAATCACAGTTTCCAATAGTTATAGGTTTACTTATTTTAAGAATCAGGGGTTTAATTTTACTGGGTCACATTTTATATTATGTATCTAGATTTATAATCTTAATAACAGAGTACACGATAGCATATAAAATAAAAATATGTAGCCATCCTTGATCAATGAGATATCCAAACCTAAAACAATTCTTAATCAATTTTTTTTTCTTGAGTGTAGCGCGTACACACCACCTGCCTAGCCTTTTCCCAACTATATTGGGGTCGGCTTCCAGTCAAGCCGGATTTAGCTGAATACCAGTATTTTACGAGGAGCGGCTGCCTACCAGACCTCCACAACCCATTAACTGGGGTAACACGGTACTTCATGGCAAGACTGGAGTCAGATTTACTGGCTTCTGACTATCCGTAACGACTGCCAAAGATCTACAAATGACAGCCGGGACCAACGGCTTAACGTGCTTTCCGAGGCACGGAGGAAACTCGTTATGTTAAGATGGTCACCCATCCACAGACCAACCTAGGCAAGCGTTGCTTAACCTTGAAGATCGACCTGTGCGGCTGTTATTATTTAGCCACGAGCTCCTCTTGAGTGTAGCGCGTACATACAAACAAAAAATATTTTAAATTTTAATACGGATATCTTAATACAAAAGTGTTCTAAAAGTGTGATCAGAAATGTACTCAATATTGTTACTAGAGGTACGCCAAACTCATTTCTTAGGGCGACTCGGCACTAGGTCTTGTATCCTGGGAATAAAAAAATAAAGTATCAAGTCTATAAAATTCCACACTTACTCTTCTATAAAGGCTTCGTCTTTAGAACAAGCAAAAGATTCTAAAATAACGACTTTCTCGTAAAGCGTCGGCTCGATATTCAGTTTCGCCTCCAATGCTTCTACGACCTTTCCGTCACCTTCTCTCACCATCGTACAGTATACAGCTGGTCTGATATCACGAGGGATGTTAGGATTACTGGAATTAAAAAGTACGTCTTATTAAACCGTTCTTGGAAAAAATTGTAGTAAATTATTTTCCAGCTAGCATTTGACATTGTTCACTATGCTACGAGTATATTTCATAAATTATTCAACTCAGTTAAGATCATTTTTGAAGATCAAGTAGCCATCGAGATTTGGGTTTTACTAAAAACACAAACACGGTTACATTCATCTGTTTTCAGCAAAATATCTATTTCACCATCTATGATTAAGTTTCCGATATCTTACTTGGCAGATAAATTCATACAAATTCTGTACCATTATTGAATTTATTCAGGAAGTAGTGGCTACTCGGGCATTGTAAAACAGGCTCTTAAATTTTTATAGCGTTATTTGAAAATAATAAACAGGCACTACTGTTTGTTATAATTTATAGACTTACACTTCTGCATCATTGTTAGGATTATAGAACCAGTTCTTTGCAGCGTCAATGCAAGGCTGGTAATTGGCTCTGCAAGCGTGGTCCATCACCAAGCCTCGAGTCAGTGATCTCATTGCTGGTTCAAACGTATGCACATCAGGATAGAATCCGATATTTTCTTCAAAGGCTCTTATTGTTTTTTTAATTATTCTCTGCAGCGGGAAAATTGAAAAAGATTAAACTCAGTTGCTAGATAATATTTATTATCAAATCATGTATGACTCATTCCCAATATAAATGATGATAGTGAATACGACTATTCGTAAGAAAAATAATAGGAAATGACGTGCTTACCAAATAAATGTCTTGATCTAAATCTTTAGCATCATCAACATAGGCCATCAAGCGTTTCCTCAAGAAGTCCATGTTTCTTACAAACGCTTTCCATGGCGCGTATTCTGTTTCATGTTCCATTGATAGAATTACTCTTAACGCGACTTCATATTTTAATCTTCCTGCTCTAGCTATATTCAGAGCATCGTCTACAAGCTGTGAACAATTGTGATTTCATATAAAGTTTACCTTAATAATAATAAAAAGATTGCAGGTTAAGTGGCCTGCGGACACCGCGCGCTATTTCGAGTTGAGACGAAAAAAAATACGTTTTTGAGGTTGATGGAATCAATCCAGATAGTATAAACAATTCTTGGACACACTGACTGGAGTAAAGTCATCATCAGCACACTGACAGTTGCTTGCTGTGATAGCAATACAAATTATTGGAAATTTGGGAGATGTTCCGTAATACCAAAAATGATGAATGAAAAATTAATGTATTTCTAATATTGTTTAAAGTATTTATAACTTGATAATAATATCTGTGTTTCTACGGAGAGATATTTTGAAATATTGTTGTTTATAATATAGAAAAAACAAAATAAAAACATGACATTTTCGCTGTAAAAAAGTGCAAATTTGAATTCGCTTAAATTTCGTTTGGGGTAAGTTTTTCAACAAAAAGACGATGTAGGAACCTAGATAATTATTATCTGAATCCGAATAACATCATGTTATGGTGTAAATATGCTTAAACTGCAAATGATTTTGGTATTACGTTTGTATGGATAATTCTAACGTCGCGCCCGCCTTAAGTACCTATCTATTAACGTAGATACTTGGAATATACAGTTTTGTATTTTTACCATATTATTATGATCGTTTTTTTTACGCATCATTTGTATTTTTCGCAGAAAAAGCTCATTCCAAAAAATAAAGTTATTTTTAAAATAATTCTTGTCTTTTAAGCAGTTGTGTAAATTAGAGAAAAAAGAATTTTTAATTTTCATTTCACTTACCGTAGCACGATTCAGTGGATGAATCTGATTCCTTGTCAACGGTGCTTCAAGAGCTTTAATGATTTTTTCCCACATGTTCAAGTCGTAGTTGACGCGATAGTACCCTGTAGAAGGCAACGAGTGAAAGATATTAACTTAATTATTCGAAATAAAATATGTTTCTGCATTTGCGCCTACGCCATTTAAATAGCAACTGGCTTGGCGACATGCGATTGCTAATTTAAATTGTACAACGTCAATAATAATAAATCATTGAATCTACCCATTACTTATATAATTATATTATAATTTAATTTAATTTAGTTTTAAGGACATATTTTATAATTCGTCAATCTTTTCGACACAACTATGTTGTTATGAATAAAGATACTACTACTACTATACTCCAATTATTGTTCATTCAACTTCCATCCAACTATGATTTTGCAAAAGTCATGTCATCTTTCATTGCCTTGAAACATCCAGCAGCGAAAAGTTATATACCTAATTATTGTTGACTTATTGTGAAATAGAACATAAGTATTTGCAATCTTTAACGCCTTTATTTTGGATTGAAACGTGTAACATATTGATTATAACTCAGTACTGTATGTATGTTTTGGAAATATTCAATTCCCTGCCGGAGTCTGTGTTTCCTGATAGCTCCAACCTTAGCAGTTTTTAAGTCAAAAGAGAATGGGCATACTTCACATCATCGCTTACGATCAAGTGAGATAGTGGTTAAACATGTACCTATTCATAAAAATTTATGTAAGTATAAAATATACATATTAATATTAATATTTTTACTCACCTTGACCCTGAATATTAAAAAGGACCCAATCATTGTCACTGAGACGAGTCGGCAACAGTTGTAAACCATCTGATAAACCGGTTGGCTGTAACTTTTGTTCACTAAAGTCCAGTTCTCTACTGGTAGTATAAGTGATGGGCACTTTGAATCGACCAAAGTTCAAATTTTCATTGTTGAATCCGAAAACCTCCTAGAATAGGTAAAAATGTATGTAAGTAATAATAATAATGATAACAGTTTATTATTTTAAAGATACAGAGCGGAAGACGTAGCGTTGGTAGGCCACCCACAAGGTGGACCGACGACCTGGCGAGGGTCACGGGAATCCGATAAACGCATAGATAGTTATCAGAAAGGAGGAGATATGTTATGTTGTTAAAAATGTATCGGAACGTGTATCTCCTGGACAATTAACAGCGGCCGTATTATGAAATACACCGCATTGATAAAGTATCGTTATGTTATTTTTACATTGCTTGTCCTGTTGTTGAGCGTCAAAATTACGTGATGGTTAAGGAGAAATGTAATAGCAGGATTTCGTCACGATCAAGTTAATAAGTGACGACCGTTGCCTAGCATGTGCGCAATCTGTGCAAGTCGCGTGGACATGAATTCGCCCGCTCACCATTTTTCATCTTTATTAATATTTCTGTGGCTAGACGCGAGACGCACAGGACCGGACCTTATGACGACGCTTGGGGGAGGCCTATATCCAGTAGCGGACGTCTTTCGGCTGAGAATGCTGAGATGACAGGGTTGACATTATTTATACAGGGCACTAGATCCTGCACTAGGATACCTTGTAGTATGATTATAGTAAGTAGTCGTTATAGGAACACAACATACGGTCTTTAAGTCAGGAGTGTATAGGTTATTTTCAGGCTAGCCTGTTTCAATGTTGAACAAATTAACGCCCTGTGTGTTTTGAGTGTTGTTTAACAGGAATATCCCTGGTCAACGTTCTCATTTCTATATGCAAAAGGAATTCTGAATTGCTCAGATTTGATATACTATATGTAACAAATTTTATTTTTGGTAAATGTTTATTATTGCTAACTCAGTCTAACGGATTATCCATTAGTTTAGAGTTACTCTGTGAATGTTGAAAGTGGCATGATAACACAGGACCTTGTCTTATTATTCAAACATAAACATAAAAAAAATATAATTCTTCTTGCCAGTCAGGTAAAAAGTTGTTGCTTCACAGTCAAAAGCAATTGAAATAATGTACATTAATTTCACGTTTTCAATGTATCTAATTTTTAGCTATTCAAGATATAAAAGGTTCATAATTATCTACTATCAATTACCTAATACCGACTAATATTTCTTTCTTTAGTCGTTTTTACCCACAAGGATGAGTTTCAATCTTATTGTTCTCGTTAACAATATTCACATTTAGCAATGCTTTTATAATATGAATTAAAAAAATCTTAAATGACAGAAATGAAGATAGAACATGTGACATTGTATATACTCGTATCTATCTTATTGCTCGTGACTATAACTATCTTAAATAAACAACAAAAACACAGCAGTTACAACAAAAACAACAGCAACAGCAACAACCACAACAGTATATCATTTACCTGGTAAATCAACACTAAATTGTTGTTTATCTGCATAACTTCTAGTAACGGGTACCCTTTTTCATTCGTCCACGGTTCTAAGAAGTCGGGGACAACATTTAGTGCATTGCCTGTTTCAAACCATGCCATGTTCACAGCATCTACGAAGTTTAACGAGTTTACGGCGTCTATAGACCTGGAAAGGAGATTGCTGATGTAAAATCCACTGACGTTTTTCATGTATCTGATTGAATCGTGGACAATCCACTCATATACTGGGTTTTTAAGTTTATCTTTTTATTAATGGTCTTTATTTTTTTTTATTAATTTTTACCAAGAAAAACGACGAAATTCCGCACGGATTTCATCTTTTCAGAATTCTGTACCTCATTAGGAAAAACGGCAATCTTATAGTATTACTTTGTTGTCCGTCTATCTGTCTGTCAAAACTCTTTATCTCGAGTTGAAAGTAAAACTATATACTCAGCTCTGCGGTTTTTGAACTCGAAGTTCAAAAACCGTACTTACGTAAATTACGTAAAAACGTAACGTAAAAAAATACGACAAAAAACGTACATTTCGACACATTCAAGGGAATTTAAGTCATAGGGTACTTCCCGTGGACCTAGAATTCTGAAATTTGGCATAAAGCAAGGTCTAATGGTACTAAAAAGTCTGAAAACTTAAAATTACAAAATAAAAACGACCCCGTCGTATATCGAAATTTTAAAAAAGGTTTTGACCATTCGGGAGCATACAGCTTTTTTTGGCATCATGTCCTTCCACTTTACATGGTGTTACAAATTATGCTTAGAGCTTTATTTTTTAATAGATTCTATCTATCAGACAGAATCTTGATACCCGGTTCAATTTTTTTTTTTTACTTTAGTTAGTTTTTAGTTAGTTTAGAGTTTTTTTTTATTATACTGTAAATAAATATTCTATATGAATTATAAAAAAAAAACACCGAAGCTACAACTATGTCAACTGACATATAGAAATGATCTATACATTGCACATTGAAGGAACATTTTCTAAATTTAATCCATTGGGATCAAATTATGATCAAAATTATTAAAAAATATGACGGTTTTCTTAAAACTTACATACGACTTAAGAGCATACTCGCTGCTCCCTGAATGTAGTCAACATTGCCAGCACCAAGTACGTTCCGCATCATCCTCATTAACGCTGGAGCTTTATACTTCTGAACCCCGTTAACACCGACATGGTCTCTAATTTCGTTTTCATCAAACAAATCTTGGTATGGTTCTAACAGTCCTGACCCCGAATATGAATCGCGAAGTAAGCTCTCTTGTATCACTTCAGTAGTGAATAAAGTATTGACATCTAAGTCACTCTCGAAGCCAAAGACATAAAACTGAAAAAAAAATTACTAATTATGTAACCTGTTTCAAATAAAATAATACTCAATTAACCTATCACATACCCGCAAAACGAGACACAATAGTAAAACAATAACAGCGCGGTCTCATAGGACCGGTCGGGGATTCATGAATTAAAATTCAATAGGTTTTTAGATTTTACCTTCTTCATCACTTCCCAGCCTGCATATGAAGCTAGGCCTGATACGACCCATTCATATCGCCAGTTTTGCGGGAAGATCTTGAATCCAAACCATTGCTTGGCCATTGCTTCTGCTATCTTTGGTAGTGCTAAACTTCTCTGCTTCACAGAGTGAGTCGTTTCCATGAACACGTATGGCTCCCTTTAAGCAAATTTTCGTGAAAGTCTACAAATGTTACATCTATCTCCAAATTATCAAGGATCATAATTATAAACTACATCCATTAGTGAGGGCGATGATCGCTACACTTTTCCGTTAGTTGAAAACTAAGAAATGGTTAGGGATCCCTAATTGTAAAGATTTAGCAATTATTCTATATTAGATTTGGTACATAAACAATTATAGCTTCAAATACTCGTATATATTAAGTACTACTAGTAAATGTATAATTATATTATTATTATAATATTTTTTTTTGCTGATAAAAATTCACAGTCCTACTAATATTATAAATGTGAAAGTTTGCAAAAATGGATGTGTGGATGTTTGTTACTCTTTCACGCAAAAACGGCTGGACCGATTTGGTTGAAATTTGGTATGTAGATAGGTTATACCCTGGATTGACATATAGACCACTTATTTTTTCGGGCGAAGCCGCGGGCGGAAGCTAGTTTATTATAAATTATTTAAAAAAGCAGTAGCAGTAGTAGCAGGCAGTAGAACTAAAATTTTAAACAAAATAAATTTTTAGTTCTACTGCCTGCCATGAGAGTAATTAAAACTCACCAAATACCGACGATAGAAAGAGCATTCCAATCTGTTGAAACGTCTGGGAGTGCTATAATATTCATGTCATGTTGATTATTAACAATTTCTGTATACGGCTTGCGAGTCCATTCATTCAGGTTAGCATAAAAGAAGTTAATAGCTACAGAAGCTTGAAAGTCTTGGTTGGAGGTACCACTTCTTCCAAATAGTCTTACATTATTAATTGGGATATTGATAAAGTTGTGAGCTATCATTCCCAAGAGATGTGGAGGCAAAATCATTACACGAAATTGGTTCCTGAAATAATGAGACAACATCATACTTAATAATTTTTGTTGGAACAAAATTTGACAAGATAAATAGAATTATATTGTGAGTATAGCTAAAAAACGCAAGAAGGTAAATAAATATTTATAGTAACAGACGCACGTTAGCAGGTAAAAGATACTAAAGAAATACACGTTTGCGAAATCATTCAATATTTTTTTTTCAATTTAGCTAGATTTCTGAGACTATATCCTACTAAATATTGCTTGTGTTTCTGAATGTTTAATATCCCTCGGGTGTATTTTTATATATAATAAGTAAAAACAAATAATACTAAACAGTTTATAGTATACATATATAAGTAGGAATTTTACATGTTAACCGACTATTAATAGACACACTACATAAACTGATTAGAGAAATTAAAACAATCTAATCTGTAGCATCCAAAATCTGTTCCCCATTGCTGTCGATTGGTAATATGCACAGAAGACTAGCCTTATTGCCATGTTATATGGCTATGCTTATACTCTGCCCTAGCTAAAAGCGAGCCCTTGAGTCAATAGAAGTGAATATTATAAATGGCTCATAATCCCACTGTCATTTTATCAGTTAATCTGACATTTTCTTTAATAAGCTCTCCAGTCAATCTCGTTCTGATCTTTATGTATTGATTGCTTTAAAATACTTACTCGCCGTTCGCCTCCAACAAAGAATTTGAGACTAAATGTGTGTAGTCCAGGTTGTTAAACTTGATACTTATTACGGCTGTCTCAGTAGGTTCATCCATACAGGGAAACACGCGCCTTGCATAAGTTGGATTTAGATTCATGGCCACGTAGGAGCTGAAACATAAAAATAAATGTAAGGAAGGCGAAAATTGTCTCTAAAGCTTTATCGATATACAAATTATTTGATTAAACATTATTATTATCATCTTCCTGCTGCATTAGGGGTCGACCGCAATTGTCAAAATTAATGATTTCAGCACGAATGAATTGACTAATATTAACAAAGAAGAAAACAATACGACAAAAGACTAATAGTAAAAGTAAGTTATTACTCTTGGTTGTAACGTCCTAAGTGAAGTCCAAGTCCAGTGTTCGTTAGATATCCAGTATACTCTATAATAACTATGTACGACTGAGCTATTATCCATGGGCAGATATACAGCTCTTCATTGTCAACTTCATAATCGACCTCAAAGACGTTTACTGCTGAAAGCACTCCAACTTTAACAGATTTGATATTTAAATCTTTGACGTGTAGGACTATGCAATCTTCTCTTGTATTTGCGGTCAACCTAATATCTAAAACAGCTAGCCCATCAAACGTATCTTCATTTATTGTATCCTTGTTGACTGTTATTTCTAGTGAATAACGCACTACTGCTTGACCAGGTCTAATATTTTGTCTGAATAAACCATCATGAGTAGCGTTTACAACTTCTGCAATATTATTAGTAACATCTTTGTTGTCGTTTATAAGTTTAATCACAGCAGGATTTTCAGCATTATTATCGGTTCTCGGTAAAGAATTTGCAACTACGTTAAATAGAATTACTGATAAAAAGAAGAAGCACTTCCACTTAAACTCAGGTTGAAACATTTTTTTTTATTTTAATGAACTTTCACTTTACTATAGCTGACACTCTTATGCGTCGTTTCCTTGAACGACTTTAGAAAAAGGTTTAAAAACCAGGAAAATTGCCTCAATATTTATAGTACTAATTAAACTGATTTCATATCTTAACTATAATAAGACAGCGATTAATATGTAATTAAGTGATAAAGTAATTTTATGATTACTATCATAATCATCTTACTTATTGTTATTAAATGTTATTTGTGTTAAATAAATTGTTATTAATGTTGTTTGTTGGTCTAGCTTTTTTTTATGCAGCGACGATGTTACTTATTCATGGGATTTGTTCCTACTTCCTTGACGTTAGACCGCTTTTGTGGACTAATAACACTGTTTGTTTATGTGACTCGTGCAGTGTAGTAAATGCTATATCTCTTTGCCACTGGTTGGTACAATTCTTCCTTTAACTCAAAGAGTTGTTCTCTTTGTCTTTACCTTACCAGCATCAACTTGTCATAGGGGACATACAACTTTGCAGTGTCAAGCACCTATCTAGTTAATTTCGCAAATACAGTCCTCACCACTAGTCACCACCCTATTATTTATTTATTTATTTCACACTTTATGCACATTAAAGTATAAAGGCGGACTTAAATGCCTTAGGCATTTTCTATCAGTCAACCTTTAGGTAATGCAGAGAAGATTAGTAGTAGGTGCAATGCAAGAGACAAAAGTATATATTTAAAAGATATACAAATGAATATAAATATAATTTATACATAATTTAATAAACTAAATATATTGTAGTACCTCTTGCAAATATTTTCTATGATTTTTTTAATGTCACTTATGATCAGATTTGTAGTTTACTAATAGAGTTATCCATTTTTAGATAAAGTCTTCAAGCATCGTCAGGTGCTAAAAAAGATGTACAACTTGTTGTTTGTTTGCATGTTTTTTTTTTATCTTTGTTGCTATATTAAGCCAGATATAGAGTGCGTAAGTGGCCTCTTTTGAGGAGTGGCTCTTTCCGCCAGATACGGGTTTTCACCGGATATGATTTTTCAGCCACCGTCTTCCACGAAGTAGTAATGCGATCAAAAGAGGTTTATGAATGAGAGGAGAGAGAGGAGGGGTTTATGAATCCCCGACCGGTCGCATGAGACCGCGCTGTTATTGTTTTCCTATTGAGTCTCTTTTTGCGGGTATGCGATAGGTTAATACGCATAAGACATAGACAATATTCACGCTCGGTGTCCAAAGCGATGTCGTCATCAAAAATATCAGAAAAAGATATCCTACGAAAAAAAAATTGCGTAATTTATTTTTACCCTATTTCAAAAAAGTTTTCGTGTTTATTTTGCTTACATATTTAAAAAAATATTTATATACTTTTTATAATTTGTTCGAAAGTTATTGTTATTTTATCTGTAAAACAATTATGTTTTCATTAGATTCTTTTAAATTCTATATTCTGAATTAGGAGCCCAGCCTTATTCATGACTGAGTCGACTGAACTGCACATAACATAGGGAATACAATCCCGCATCAAAATCGCGATCCCGCAGTTCGCCTACTGTATTGGAGTCATCTATCCCGCGGGTCCCGCGGTATTTGTGGGGTTAGATTTTTATATACTTACAAAATTAAATAACCGCCGCTGTTAAGGAATGATTATACATACAATAATTATCTAACGTTTTATATTTTCGAAAAGTTACTTCAATTCACGTGCTTTGATAAAATCCCTAGCCATAGAGTACCTATCTTCCTAAACAGACACCCGACATCTTTTTTTTTTTTTTTTTTTCCGGTAGGGGAATCATCAGAGTGACTTCTCCCACTCTTGGGCGGAGCGGGAGGGCGTGTCAGACTCTTACTGACTAAACCCCTACCCCGTTCCTTCGTTGCCATCAATCTGGGGGACACGGTGACAACCTTTCGGATACCGTGTTCCCCAGAGGCTTCGGCCCTGCCGGGCCCCTACAGTTTGCTGACATCTCCTTGAGGCGCGCGTGGAACAGAACGCGCCGTCGATGACTTGGCTCGGTCCAGATTATTACCAGACTGCCGGACGGCGAGCTACCCAGTGCTCGCTGTCCGCGAGCCCGCGCCTACGGTGGTCGGAAATCGGGATCGGGATCTCGGCGGCGACGGCGTGAGTTTCGTTGCCTCACGCGGTCGGCAGCCTCCTTCGCTAACATTACTGCTTCGCAGAAGGAGGCGACTGCCTGCCACCCCTCCTCGCTCCGGACCATGGCCTGTACCAGGGCCCGGCGCGAGAGGTCACCGCCGCCGATAGCCTCCACAAGGACACGGCGGTGCTCCGCCCAGGCGGGGCACACCTCTACCGTGTGCTCCACCGTGTCCTCCGGGCGGTCCACACAGTGGCGACACCCGGGCGTCCTTTCCTCCTTGATCCGATGCAGGAACCTCCCGAACTTACCGTGTCCGGTGAGGACCTGCGTCATACGGAACGAGAGGACGCCGTGACCTCTTTCCAACCACTCCTCAAAGAGGGGACTTACCGCCGCAATGACGGCATGCCCAGCACTGGGTTGCGACAGTCGCAGTCGCCATGCCACCCTGAGATCCCGCCGGAACTCTGTCCGTTATACCGCGACTTGTCGTGGCAGCGGAGTTTCACCCCAGCGTTGCATCTCCACGCGCAAATCGTGCATGCGTGCAAGGACTGTTGCCTCCAAATCCCACGGTGGCAGGCCAGCAAGGAGGCTCGCCGCTTCGCGGGAGATCGTGCGGTATCCCCGCACCATCCGGATGGCCATGACCTTCTGGCAAGCGTTCAGTTTGGCCGCTGGTCGCTTACCTAGCGATGGCGCCCAAACTGGCGCCCCGTAAAGGGCCATGGACCGAACGATCCCCGCGTAGAGCCTCCGGCAGGGGGCGTCTGGACCCCCCAGGTTGGGCAGGAGCCGCTTCAGAGCGGCACCAGTCCTGTCCAGTTTGGGGGCCAAACGTCGGAAATGCTCCTCGAAAGTCCACCGGCTGTCGAGGACGAGTCCCAGATACTTCATCGTCGACCCGACGCCGATGTGAACCCCCCCTACCGTTATTTGGGAACCCGGTGGTGGCGCGGTCCGAAGGCCATGAAAACACATAGCCTCGGACTTGTGCAATACCACCTTGAGTCCCAGTTGCTGGATCCTCTCCACGACTGTCGCAACCCCGCGTGTCGCTGTTTCGGCCGCCACCTGGTACGAGTCTCCCCGCGCCAGGACCAGCGTGTCGTCTGCGTAGCAGACCACGCTGACCCCGTCGGGGAGGTCGCCGCGCAGCACGTAGTCGTATCCGATGTTCCACAGGGGCGGTCCTAGTACCGATCCCTGCGGAACACCGCACGACATCTCTCGCCGTCTCCACTCTCCCTGGTGACCGGGATAGATGATGAACCTATCCGACAGGTAGGCCTCGATCACACGACGGAGGTAGGCGGGCACCTCATGGTACCGAAGTGCCGCCTCGATGCTACTCCAGGGCAGAGAGTTGAAGGCATTGGCGATGTCCAAAGACACCGCCAAGACAACCCTGCCCCGAGTCACCGCATCCCCCGTCGTGAGGGCTCTCACGCGCATGATGGCGTCCACGGTGGAGCGCCCCCTGCGAAAGCCGAACTGGCCGTCAGCAAGATCCGGCCCCACCCGTGATAGATGCCCGACGAGGCGGTCTGCAATTACTCTTTCAAAGAGCTTGCCCACCTCGTCGAGCAGCACGATGGGCCGGTACGCGGATGGAGAGTCCGCGGGGCGCCCCGGCTTCGCGATGAGGACCAGTTTCCCAGTCTTCCAGTGAAGGGGGAACTGGCCTCTCTCCATGCATGCGCTAAAGAGCCCCCGTAATCGAGACCCGAGAGCCTCCATGGCCAGGACCCAAGCCCTTCCAGGCACGCCGTCGGGTCCTGGGGCGGTGTTCTTGACACTAAGTCTTCGTACCACCGCCCTCATCTCCACCTCGGTCACCTCTTGAGTGTCGTCGTCGTCGTCGCTGGTGTGGTCCGCTACGGGCACCGCAGATGGCGGAGCCATGAGCGGGGGAGAGTGTTCCCCTCGCTCAGGGAACAGATTGGCCACCACACCCTCCACAAGCTGAGGCCGGAGACTCTGAGTTAGAGGGGGAGCCCATGGGCGGAGCTTGTCCCGCACCACCTGGTAAGGGCGTCCCCATGGGTCCCTGTTCAGAATCTCCAGCCACACATTGCGGGCCTCCAACTTGGCCCGCTTTATTTCCGTTCGGAGGGTGCGCCTTGCCGCTCTGTACCCCTCGTACAGCTCCGCCTCTCTGGCTTCCGCATCCGGCGGACGAATGTGGCGCCTGCGGTACCTGGTGTACCGGCGCCGCGCGGCGTTGCACGCTTCGCGCAGAGCCTCAGTCTCCGGCGACCACCAGTACACCTGGCGCCGAGCACGTCCTGGATGGACTCGGGGCATCGCCTCGTCGCAAATTTGCGACATTGCCTCCTGGAACCACTCTGCTTCGAGGTCGATGTCGACAGGTCTGTCCGGTGCTTGCACCCAGGCCTGTACCCTCGCGGCTTCCAGGAAAGCGTCCCGGTCCATCTGCCTCAGCGCCCACCGCGGACCACACGGGGTCTGCTCCCTGACCGGCGCGGTCGAGGTCCGGGCGGAGACGTCAAACCGGATGTACCGGTGGTCGGAATACGTCTCCACCCCCTCCATTACACGCCAGTCGACGACACGCGGCGACAGAGCGGGGCTGGCGAACGAAATGTCCACCACCGACTCTCCCCGCATCCGCACGCACGTGGGGACAGAACCCCGGTTGAGGACGACCAGGCCTGTCTCCAGAGCCCAGTCCTCCACCATCCGACCCCGTTGGTTCGTGAGCCGGGAACCCCAAGCCAGATTCCAGGCATTGAAGTCCCCGCAAACGACCACGGGGAGGGATCCGAACCCAGCGACGACGGCATTCAGCTCCATGAGGGAGTTGTGGAGATCGGCGAGAGTTCGGTTCGGGGACAGGTAGACGCCTACCACTGCAATGTCCCCGACCCGTGCTGCCACGCAGCCCCGCCTTCTCGTGACGGCCTCGAGAGGCGGGGGTACCGGCGGCGGCCGACGAAATTAGGGTCACCGAGCCGCTCAGGTCCTGGACCCAGTCTTCCCTGGGCAGGACAAAGTACGGCTCGGAGACCACGGCGATATTGATCGACCACTGCGCCATGCTCTGGAGCAACAGATCCTGAGCGGGGGCGCAGTGGTAGACACCCGACATCTGTGGGATTCTATTTTTTTTAACTGTTATTTATATATGAAATATATATTGAAACACGTATGCAAACAAAAGTACCTATATTTTTTTTTACGAGCACAGTCCGATGGGACAGTAATTCGTCGCGAACGGGGAGAGATTAGGTGCAGGAACAAATTCCAAACTCCAATGTACTACAAGGAAACTCTAAATCGAATAACAAAGTAAGACTTAACTATCAGTTTTAATAAAAGATTTAGAAAGGTGAAAGATAAAATACAGTTTTTTGTTCTTAACCAATTTATTTTATAATGTTTAATTTTATTTTGTTGCAATATGTACATATTACAGACAACATACGTTGTAAGATTTACTTAAATTTAATTCTAATTTTTTTAAATCTTATTTGATTATAATATAATTTCATAATTATAAATAGAGCTTTTTATATTTTATTAACTTACGTGCGTAATTTTATACTTTATTTTAAAATCTAATACTAAATTTGAGGCAAGAGGACGCATTTGCCACAGATTTAGATTTACTTAAATATTATGAATATACGAGTAGCATTGTCTTACAAACTATAAGATAAAAATATGAGTGAAAGTGCAGTAAAAAATACTTAAAACTATTCTAATTTCTATGTTTTCCTTAAAAATCTACAAGACTATATTTATTATAATATTACACAAATAAGGCCCACTTTGGGAATAATATACACAAAATTTAAATACGTGTTTGCCTCCAGCAGGGATTTATCGGGTTAACTACGCATTTATAATTTTCAATGAATATTTTTATTAAATAGCTCAAATAATATTTATACCTTAGTGTATACCTTACCTTTTATTTAATGTTAAAATAATTAAGAATATTATAATGTAGGGTACTGAGAACTCGGTGTATTCACAGCAAAGCGGAATAATGTCATCAATTTGCAACATTTGGGATACAAACAGCTGCAATATACATTAATTATACAATTAAAAAAAGGTACATACGCGTTTACGAGCACCAAAAATCGGAAACCCATAAATATCGAATGACAAAAATCCACGTTTTTAAAAGTAAGAAAAATTTCGTTTGTTATCTAACGAATTCTAGAAATATTGTCATATAAACAGGAAAATCACCGGAACTTATTTGTTGCAAATAAATTACACTATCACGCAATACCTAAAATACCCTGAGTTATCTACCAATTACTACGAGTACTATTAATCTGATTACAGAATTTAAATGTAATAATTATGTTGTATAATTTTTAATCCTATTCTCTAAGATAACATTTATGTTACAGCTACTCACTTTGTGCAATTCTGGTATAACTATAACTTAAACTAATATAACTATAATTCAAACTAATTCACTTTGTGCAATTGTGTTATAACATAACTTAAAATAAATTATATTATTATTATTATCTATTATTACCTAATTTTAATAACATTCATCATACATTCTTATTACAAAACTTGTAGTAAGATGTGATATTATTTAGAGACAATACAAAATCATAGATCAAATCAAACCGAATTCGTAGGTAAATACGAAATTGATTTGACCTATCTGTATAAAGCCGTTTCGAAACTGCAAATAATATCAGTATGATACTATTGAGTTTCATTTTTGATCACTTTATAATTTAATTTAAATAACCACTATTTTTAAAAGCATACAATAATTGTTTATGGATATTATGAAAATAATTTTAAACTTATACTTAAATCTTATTTAATGCTAAGTATATTTTAATTTTATTTTAGCTTGTATTGTAGAGTTATTTTTTTATTATTAACTATTTCTTAAAATAATTTATTATATTATACTTGATTATAATACCGTCTATAAACTACATTTTATAAAACCAAGAGAATATTTCGAATATAAATTGTTGAATAAATAAAATGATTAAATACCTAAGGTACATACGAGTACATTTACAATAGTTTTGAAAATCAAAAATCTGTTTTTCTTCTTAACAATCATGTTAGTTGCGATTTGACGAAAAATAATAAAGTAAGTCTGTGCTTTTATTCCACATTTATTATAACAATTATATTTTCAGTCGGTTTTAGTCACACTTTTACTGACTAAAATCTACCCATTACTTATGGCATTCCAGAGTCACAGTAACTCTTTCTAACAATCGCACCTCCTGGCATGCAATAAAAGAAAAAACAGATTCTTGATCTCCAAATTCTTTAAAGTTTAATGAATGAATACCTTTACCAGTATGGACACACATAATGCCATGGCTGATAGCATTAAGGTGGGTGCATGGTTTTCATCTATCCATTCATATACCTCCTCTTTGCTCCTTTCATCCCAGATGAGGTTTTCTTGGATTTGTTGGAGAGCTCGGTCGGCTGCACCTTGAGAGTCATCTAACTGGTTGTTCTGACCTCCCGCCCAAATTTCGAACTGTGGACAGATAAGCGCTTAGTTAAAACGACAGGTTGAATTTGATTTACTTAGGTGATGAGAAACTATTTCTATAAGAACCAAATCACACACATCACCATCATAATAATCATAATCAGCCTTTCAATGTTTTCACTGCTGGGACTCAGGCCTTTTCTCTAGAGAAAAGGCGAGTGAATGAGTTGTTATGTAGTTGTCCACTACACGGGCCATGCGCGAGTTGCTGGATTTCACATATCTTTGAACTTTTGTTTCTAGGACATGCAGGTTTCTTCACAATGTTTTCCTTCAAAGTTTTGAGAGCAGTGGTGATATAATAAATTACTCAAAGTACTGCACCAGGAGCGGTTCAAACCCGCAACCTACAACTCGTAAGTCGGGGCTGTTACCACTGAGCCACTACACGCAGGACGAACAAAATATCTTGACCGTTCTGATCTCCGAACAATTACTCGCGCAGTAACTCTTTATAAGAATCATACTCGTAATTATGGCGAATGTATAAAACGTATTTTTTCAAGTTAAAGCAAAAGTTCGGAGCGCCACCTTCAGAATGGTAAACATAATTATTTTGTATTACTAGCTTCTGCCAAATTCTCGATTTTGAAAAAGTTTTCTCCATTAACACTTTGAACTCCCGTTTCCTTCCCTCAGGGGGTAAATTTTGAAAAATCTTCTCTTAGTTTTCGACCCCATAAAAGGAAACTTAGTGCAAAGGAGATTGCCCGTTTTGTAAGGGAAGTTGGGTCCCAGTGGAAAATGCTTGTGCCCTGAAGATTTTTATTTTACCTAATAGTAAAAACATAGCATTTTCATAATCGGAAACCTTTTTTCATTGTGCCACCCAGGTTCAGGAGATATCATTATTTTTCTGTTTAAAAAATGTAGGTTATAATTACAAATTGACAGATCATCACCATGAGCATGGAATTATGTCTCTATTACTTTAATTCCATTAGTTTATGAAAAATTATGTAAAAAATAATTTACACACAAAAAAAATAAATAATATTTTTAGGTTATTATGCCAAACAGGTACACGACAGCACAAAAGGGACCTGCCCCGTGGCAATCTCCTTTCATGCTCCTAATCTCAGTAGTTATTGATGTACGTTGATATGTCAGTCCATAACTTTCTCCTTTTCATTTTGCGTTATTTTACAAAACAGTAAAGAATCCAAAAAATCAACGATTCAATCTTATGCCTATGTTGTTTTGATGTTCAGCAGTCACTATGATACTCATATAGCAACAAAAAAAAATTGTACCTAACACAATTCGTAAAACATGTCATCGTAGTATCTTCAAGCGATATCGAATCGTATAATGTATGTGTAATAAAGTAGCTTAAGTTATATAAGCTGCATTACTACAGACAATACTTAGCGTAAAGAAATGATTGATAACAAATTATATAGATAGCGACAACAAAGTAGGTACACACATTATTATTATTTAATTCTTTATGTGGAAGTGGCTCAAAGCCGGGAACGATGGAAGGAATGGAGGGAGGCCCAGTTTGCCCAGCAGTGGGACAGCATAGGCTAGATATAATAATAATAATAATTGATAATGGCCATATCACATTGTACTGGGATCGGTCCATCATCACTGACAGGACTGTTGTGGCCAACAAACCTGATATAGTGGTGGTGGACCGAATCGAGAGGCGTGCAATCATTGTCGACATATCCGTCCCACATGATGAGAACCTCGTGAAAGCCGAGAAAGATAAACAAAATAAGTATATCGATTTGGCTCGTTTGGTTGTCGACATGTGGGAAGTGGACTCGGCGATCATTGTACCGATAGTCGTGTCAGGGAATGGTTTGATAGCAAAGAGCCTCGACCAACACCTTAGGAGGCTCGCGTTAGGTGGCTGGATCAAGGGCTTGATTCAGAAAGCGGTACTCCTGGACACGGCTCGTATTGTCAGGAAGTTCCTTTCTTTGCAGCCTTTGCCGACCCTGTTCCCGATACCGGTGGGCTACTATTTTTTATATTTTTAAATGTTTTTTATTTTTTATATCAAATATTTAAAAATGTAATTTATATGTTTATACTTAAATGAATAAAGAGGAAATAATAATAATAATTCTTTATGCACACAAGAGTACAGAGGCGGACTTAACCTATCACATACCCGCAAAACGAGACACAATAGTAAAACAATAACAGTGCGGTCTCATAGGACCGGTCGGGGATTCATGAATTAATGCCTTGAGGCATTCTCTACCAGTCAACATTTGGGTGCTGCAGAGACAAATTGTGTTATGTTCCACACTTGTATTACGTTTCGATGACTTAGAGTATAAACTACGGGTATACTTCATCATCACAGAATACTTTCTGTCATCATCATCATTTCAGCCGAAAGACGACCACTGCTGCAGGTTCAGCCAAGTTGACATTCTCCGTATTTTGTTAAAACTATTACACTGGCTTTTCTCAACGTTCAGAACAAAAAAAAATAGAAAATTCGTAACCAAATTCACATCGTTGACGGCTTCATTATATAATTTTATGGCATAAATTGTAGCCAAGTAACAATTTTGACAAGTTTTAACGAAATTACCAACTTATCGTCTTTTCGAGGAGCTCGTGGCTAAATAGTAACAGCCGCACAGGTCGATCTTCAAGGTTAAGCAACGCTTGCCTAGGTTGGTCTGTGGATGGGTGTGGTGTAACATAACGAGTTTCCTCCGTGCCTCGGAAAGCACGTTAAGCCGTTGGTCCCGGCTGTCATTTGGAGATCTTTGGCAGTCGATACGGATAGTCAGAAGCCAGTAAATCTGACTCCAGTCTTGCCAAGAAGTACCGTGTTACCCCAGTTAATGGGTTGTGGAGGTCTGGTAGGCAGCCGCTCCTCGTAAAATAGCTCGCAAATTCAGCTAAATCCGGCTTGACGGGAAGCCGACCCCAATATAGTTGGGACAAGGCTAGGCAGATGATGATGACCAACTTATCGTCTTTTGAAATCGATTACGCAGGGCGTTACTGATTGTAGAAAGAGATTCTACACGAAACGGTTGTAACTTGGCTAAGTCTGCTGGACACATGCCCCCCGCAAGCGTCGCCACAACGGTCAATTATGTGCGTCTCACATCCATCAAATTATTATAAATATCGCTTTTGGTATGCACTATGCAAGTTTAGATATTTTTTTTATTTCTGCTAAGAGAAGCTCGTGACGTAGAATCTTGTATCACGCAAGTTTGATTTGATACTTGTAGCGCCATCTATGATGTTGAATGTATACCTCGTAGCTACCCAGTCGAGACAGTTACTCAGATTGGTGTGGTATCATCGCGGGCGATGGCGCTTCAAAACTTGTCGAAAAAAAATTAAAAGGAAGGGTAAGTAATGTTTAAAATCAGCGTTATTTGAATAAAATAAGTAGAAGAAAATTAAGTTATATGGTAGTAATGGACTAATTTGGTTTTTATGCCCCGTGAAAAACTACGTATTAAGCAGTTACGATACCTCGTAACTGCTTAATTACCATCATTGATTTGGACTCTCCTTGTTGACTAAAATTTATGTATATTTTTACCACCTAAAAAACCAAGTCATAAGGACATATGTGCAAAAATAATGCTCTGTATCTCTTTCTAATCTATCGTAATTTAAAGACTCAATCCATCACAACGGAACTATCTAATCAACAAACTAAAATAGATACAGCATTTCCAAAATACCTTAACAAATAGGTACTGAAAATTTCTATACGTATCTATATTTTTTTAAATTTCACATTAGATAGTTATCACGCATAATCGATCTACAATTAATTTTAAAGCCGGTGTTATGATGACACAGTTATAAATAAAATGCAATCAGGTTTATACCCGGGCTGTTGACTTCTCAACGGTTCATAGATTAACTGTATGAATACACGTTCATATTGGGTTGTAAAATATGAATCTTACTAATACCTATTTGGTGTTGGATCAAGAGTAGTCTCCAAAGGCTTTTTTTTATGGATGAAAGTATTGACTTTGATTTTGAATCATTATTTAGTGTTAATAAAGTATTAATACTCTACTGCACTGGCCTACGCCTTTATAATTATCTTCTGTGGGCCTACGTGACTAAACGCATGTGTGTTTTTTTTTTCAGTCATGTGGAATCATCAGAATGACTTCTCCCGTTCTTGGACGGAGCACGAGGGCGTTTCAGACTTTTACTGACTAAACTCCACCTTTCGGAATGCCAACCCATGTCCCCAGAGGCTTCGGCCCTGCCGGACCCCTATAAGACCGCACGTGGGTGCGGTGGTGGCGAGAGAAACGAAGCGGACGCGACACGTTGGTTTGATATTTTCACGTGAACTCTTTATGCGGTTCGGTGTTTTATATAAATAGTTAAGGCGACGACTTCGCACGCACGTAGGACAGAACTAATGCGTCGCTTTAAATTCGCGAGAATCGTATCGAATCGCTTCGAAAACACAATGGCGTTGACTCGCCCATGTTGGACACCATGTTAGAGGGACACGGAAAATAACCAAAAAAGTTTACAATAATTATCGTTATAATATCAGAATGATAATCATTATAATTCTAATAATTACATTGGACTTTTGAAAGAGTTATATATTTTTACACTGGACATGTTAAAATGTCATTCGTGCAAGTGTGAAAGAGGGATGGAGTTATACATGCTATAAAGCTCTATCACTTTAACAGTTCAGTTTAGGTCGTCAAATGGAGATCACGCTAAGAGCTCGTGGCCTTTGTTCTTTAACGTCAAGCTACTAAACAATAAAAGGCTGATATTTCCACTTTCTAATAGTATTGCTTTTTGTATAATGAAATTCAAAAAGCAATACGTTACTGGGCCCACTATGCCTATTTTTTTTAGAGATTTTAGTTCTAATACTTACTTGTTCAGCTAGGCCTGGGTCTACCATGTTTTCAGCTAGTATGAAAAATGCCTCTTCAAGTTTCTCAGGTCCACCGTACCTAAAAATATAGTATTCAAAATAAGTATGCATATAATATTTCCACCTTTAAATTTAATAATGGATGACCAAAAGATAAATGAGGAGAAAACACGAACAGTTACGTTATATTTAAGCTACTTCTAGGAAAACTCCTCGAAGTGGAATGTGAGGGAGCTGTAACGGCACTAGTGATTTCTTAAAGAGGGGACTTATCGAAGTTAAGCTAAAGAAAATGACTAGAAACATAGGTAAAGAAAACGTACATATTCCTGATATCTCCAGTTCGTATCCTCATAAAATTGCGAGCCAAGTTTGCATTCCCGACGCTGCTTTCTGCAACTGCTGCGAAAATCCTCAGTCGCTCCTCAACCAGGTATGGACTATCTTCTGCAATAGTTTGGTCGAGTAACCTGTAACATAATTATAATAGCTTTTTTTGAATACAGTGTATCAGGGATATCGTAGTGTAGCGACAATACTGACGACAATGCTCACTGGCAATGATAACAAGCAAGTCATCAGTTGAGATGAAAGATTTTTCCGTGTGCACGATAAAATCATTTCGCAAGTGTGGAACAGGGAGTTAGGAAGCCTAGTCTGTTAAGAAGAGAGGATTCTCCGACCAAATGATGTAGTGACTGATCCGGGTAACTGATAGTTGATTTCGGTGGCAGAGAGCTCTAAGGTTTAAATGCAGGATTTTAATTTTAATTCCTATGTGACGTCATAGAAGTTCCCTTCCATGATGAAATCTTCAACAAACACTTACTCGTTTATAAAATCTTCGTCTTGCGAACAAGCGAAGGACTCTAAAATGACGAGCCTCTCATAGTGTGTCGGTTCGAGCTCCAGTCTATCTTCCAGTGCTTCTATCACTTCTTCGTCCCCTTCCCTTACCATAGTACAGTATACAGCTGGTCTGATCTCATGAGGAATGTTAGGATTCCTGGAAACAAACGATGCATTTTTATGTCTTTTTTTGCTTTTACATATTGTATATGTACGATTAATATTATTGATAGGTAAACTACTGCGCCTCACCATTAATAGACGATTGCGTCACTGCTTACCTTTAGGTGAGATCGCAGTGAAGTTTATATTATTAAAAATAAAATATTAGTTTCAATTTTCCATCAATTTAAATTAATATTTTTATGCTAGACTTTTATATATATCCGACCATACTTAAATAGTTAAAATATTTATTTATTTATGTAGGATCGTATTTATAATATTGTGAAGACATTTTTTACTATTGTCGGAAAAATACGTTTATGCTTCCAACCAAAAATTTTACACAACACACACACACACACACACACATACACAGTGGATATCTTTCAACAAAAATTTGTTTTGTTTTTTGGGAACATAAGCTTATGCTTATGTTCCCAAAAATTGTCCCACAACCACTGCTCTGTTTAAACATTTCATACTGTTTTTTTTTTAATTATAAACAAGTCGCATGTTTATTTACGTATCATTTGTTAATAGTAACAATTATTACTTTAAAAATGCTTAATAAGACACTACATCTTCAATTTTTTGTTCAACTTCCTTTAGGGCTATCAGAATTTTGTAGGTTTCTTCATTTTTACGTAAATTATATTATGTCTTCACCTACATATTAACAATTACTATATCAAATACTCACACTACTCCAACATTGTTACGTTCATAGAACCAATCTACGGCAGCAGCTATGCAAGGCGCATAATTTGCTTTACAAGCGTGTTCCATCACCAATCCTCGAGTCAACGTTTGCATTGTTGGTTCTGTCGTAGCCATATCTGGGTAGAATCCTATCTCATTTTCAAAAGCATGTATTGTTCTTCGAACCATTCTCTGGAAAAATATGATAATGTTAAAATATTGTGTTTGTTATAATTATTATGTTGTTGATCCTCTTGTCTTCTTTTTTAAAATAAATATCTTTATCCAGTAGAGAACCACTGCTTCTTACTTACCAAATAAATGTCTTGATCTAATTCATCGTCGCCATCAACATAGGCCACCAAACGTTTCCTTAGGAATTCCATGTTTCTTACAAAGGCTTTCCATGGCGCGTATTCAGTTTCATGTTCCATGGATAATACTACTCTAAATGCAATGTCGTAGTCTAATCTTCCAGCTCTGGCTATATTTAGAGCATCATCTATGAGCTGTGAACACAATACACACGTAAAATAGATCGTTCGACAGATTTATTTATGACGTGTGATTTTTAAGATTGTGTGAATTTGAAAATTTGATGGATGAAAATGGAAGAAAGAACAGATGAATAGGTTGTGTGAGGAGTGATACAAAAGAAAAGGGAGTTCTTGATACGAGTGATGGGTGACAGAACAGAAAGAAAGAAACAATTTATTGTGGCGACCAAAAATAACACGGGACATAGGCAGAAAAAGATGATGATATTGAATGGAATCGTTAGAAAGGTAAAGGAAGATAAGTAAGCAAATATTGTAATGTTTCGACTACTTACAGTAGCACGATTGAGGGGATGAATTTCTTCCCGCGCCTCTGGATCTTCAAGAGCTCCGATGATTAGCTCCCAAAGATCGTTATCGTAGTTGACACGATAGTACCCTGCAAAACGTAATGGTTATAACTATAAATAATTCCATACTTGAAATATACTTTAAATGAAATTAATTTAATCAATTTGATAAATACTTTCAATGTTAAACATAAACTACACAAGTTATATAAGAGCAATAGCGCACCTGGCCAGCGGCCACAGGCGCGTTCTTTGGCGATTTCATAATATATGTATGTATGTATCTCGATGGCCACCGCGACCTGGCCGCTAGCTTATTCTTTTACAACATTCTCAATTTCACTGGCTTAACGGCAGTCTTACTAACATTTATATTTACTAAAAACACCTTCTGTCCTTTCTTTATTTGTGATAAAAATAAAAATTTTGAGCTTACCTTGTCCCTGGATATTGAAGAGGACCCAATCGTCATCACCGAGGGCGAAAACCAGATTGTGAGATTGGTCAAACATATCGAAAGGATATATATTGTCTATATCGAAGTTCGGATCAATACTGGTAGTGTAAGTGATTGGTACTCGAGTTGGCTGGAACGGTCTATTCGAAAAACCGAAACGCTCCTGTAAATAGAGTAAAATATTAAGTAATGAACATATTTTGTTCAGGTCAAGTTTCTGCTACCGCTACAGGTAAAGGACTATACATATCTCTGACTGCCTGCACTTATCTCTCTACTTCATGAAGACAATGGAATTTGTACGTAAAACTCTTCAAATTCAGATAACGTAGGACATGTTTTTTTTTATATTTACAGCTAAATCTTTCTATATTTTGGCATAATGCCAAAGAGTTTTTGTTTAATTTATTTTTCAAGTCAAGCTTTTTCTAAACTTATCAAAAATATGCAAACGAGCAAACGAGAAAAATAAACATTTTGCGCCGATCCCAAGTGACACGGGATAAGGGCAGTAAGAAGATCATCAATATTTGCAAACGTGGTTCAAGCATTACTTTGTTCTGCTAAATAATAAAATAAATACCTGACTAAGCAGAACCCCAGATCCGCGTACACGACTGACCCTTATTAGTGGGTATCCATTATGACTAATCCACGGTTCCAAATATTCGCCAAAGTCACCAACCATGTCGTTATTGTCTGATCCAATCCATTCACTGTTCACTGCATCTATGAAGGTTAATGTGTTAACCCACTCTAGGGCCCTGGGAAAGAAGAGGTCATTTAAAAAGTAGTTGAAACAAACTTTCAAAGAATTCGAATTGACTAACCAAGGATCCGCAAGCTGTGTGAAAAAGTGACTAGATAATTATAGAAGCTGGGAATGAAGATGAATGGTGTGTGATTCTGGCAATTAATGGGCAGAGTGAGTTTAGGCTGACTATGACAAAAATTAACTGGCATGCCAACTGATTTTGATCCGACTGTGTTAGTAGAAAGTTTACATATGTTTTTCGACTGTATGTAGGTATTTTCTTTGGCATGGTCTAGAACTTACACGGTTTGTTGTATTTATGAGTAAGTTTTAGTTGTCGTTGTCATTAGATTGATGTCGGAGATTTGACAGAGAGATTTATGTCATAGTCATGTAGGTTATTAAAATAATGGGCTAAAACAGACAGTTTCAAAAGTTTTACCCAGTCAAATATAAAAATTGATTTAAGTTTAATCGTAACGTTGACTATATCAACTGTCAACTCAAGGACCTCTGTGACCGCCTAAAGTTTGACTCAGTTATTATAGTACTTACTGTCTATTAACCAGTGCTCTGGCTGCCAACTGAACGTAATCAGTATCTTCACCACCAAGCACAACCCGTATCATGTTCATTATCGCTGGAGCCTTATACTTCAGAATACCATTCGGACCGATATGGTCCCTGATTGCCTCTTCATCGAACAAATCGTCTTCTGGTTCTAATACTTTTGAAGTTTGGTAGGAGTCCCGCAGTAAGCTCTCGTGTATCACTTCAGTTACGAACAAAGTGTGGACGTCAAGCATGGTGGTGTCTGTGCCGAAACCGTCGCCTTGGAACTGTAACAAAGTGTTACACCTTGGAAATGTTTTTTATAAAGATTCTAAAGCAAAACAACAACTTACATAAACAATAAGTATGTGGACCTAGACTTTAATCTACGAACAGTGAAAGAAGAAATTGAGTCAAACGGCAAGAAATATCAAAACAGATTGGACCAACATATAAATGAGTTTGCTGCTGAAATGTGGGCAGCCTTAAGAAAAATAAAATATATCAAAATTAGAAGACAAAAGACGAAAATTGCTCCACTGGGTGCATATCTCAGCTAAAAGAAATATTTCATGATAAAAATCAAACAATATCTTAGATTATTGTTTAAAATAAAACAGATTGATAAAAAGCAGAATACAAAAAAAATAATAGAAAAGATTCTTTGTATTCATTGTTTTGGCAGTCATTTTGATATTCAAAGACGTCAGGATTACTATTTTCATTTCTCACTATCGTATTTTTTAAAAACCTCGATATTTTTGTTGCAAATTTCACTTCTTTTAACATAAGTTTCTTCATTGCTGGCATATATATTGTGCTACCTACTAATTGACCTGAAATAATTGTGATATCCTAAATCGTAAAAATAACCATAAATCATTTATTTCTTTGCATATATGGGTGATTGGTACATAGATGTTTGATCCTGGACCTACCATTTTAACCATTTGCCAGCCTGCGTATGAAGCTAGGCCTGATACGACCCACTCGTATCGCCAGTTCTGCGGGAAGACCACATAGCCAAACCACTGCTTGGCCATTGCTTCTGCTATCTTTGGTAGTGCTATACTCCTCTGCTTCACTGAGTTTGTCGTTTCCATGAAAATGTAGGGCTCCCTGAAAAAACATTTTTATAAAAATCTATGCAAATACGTTTTCTTTAGCTTTATAAGATTATCGCATGCGATTTTTATAAAATTTAAAGTTACAGAACAATTGGCTCTGACTCTGTGTTCAAGAATGTGTAACTAAGTGTCTGCGCAAGTTCATACAGAATGTATGTTAGAAATTTCGTACCAAGCCTTTACATGGACACTAAGATATGGCCTTAATTAAACTTGAATTAGGGATTTACCTCTATTGTGGACAAAATACATTGTGAGAGCAAGTCGAAGTAAACTGTTATCATGAGTTCAGTACATGATTTTAGACAACAATACATGTTTTTTTTTTTAAATTGACGTCAGCGTACGAACAATGATTGCATCACTGCTTATCAGGTGAGATTGCAGTCAAGCGCTTTTATATTATCATTTAAAGAACACAAACTTCTGTCGGGTTTTTCCTCAATTTCACGTTTTTTCTAATACTTCAAACTGTAAAAATCATCATTTCTTTTCCATCCGCTAAGATATTTAATGAAAAGTTAATGTCTTATTTTTTTTGGTAAGTATTTATTTTACTTTAAACTGTAAAAATCGCACAAATACCTCATGCTTTTACAGTTTAAAGTTAACTGAAAGCCAACCAAATGTCAAGACGTCCAGAATCATGTGTATTGAACTCATCATATCAGTCTTGTCAATGTCTCTTACACCCTTTATTTATTCGTAGGAGAACCAATAGCTATAACAAATCCTACTAATATTATAAATGCGAAAGTTTGTGAGGATGGATGTATGTTTGTTACTCTTTTACAAAAAAACGGCTGGACCGATCTGGTTGAAATTTGGTATTTAGATAGTTTATACCTTGGATTAACATATAGGCTACTCTTACTCATACTTTTTTTTATTTTTTTTTTTCGATTTTGTTATTTTTGCTATAGGCTGCTTTTTATCAACACACCACGCGGGCGAAGCCGCGGGCGGAAACTAGTTGTATAATAAAACATTGAGCCAATTACAAGGATATTTATATGAAATCTACAAAAACTTACCAAATTCCAACCATGGATAGAGAATGCCAATCGGTTGACACGTCCGGAAGCGCCATGATATTCATCCTGCCATCCTGATGTAAAATGATTTCTGTGTACACCTTGTTAGTCCATTCGTTCAAGTTTGCGTAAAAGGAGTTAATAGCTAACGAAGCTATTGCATCCTGATTGGTGACTCCTGGTCTTCCATATAATAAGACGTTTGCTATTGGTATGTTGATGTTCACAAAGTTGTGGGCTATCATTCCCCATAGATGTGGCGATTGTGTCAATGGACGGAATTGGTTTCTGAAAAGTCAAGAAGATTATGTTAGAAATCACTTAGGTATATTTGCATCATTTTTAAAATCATACGATATTCAATTTGTAATTCAATCTTGTGGAGCATCAGAAGGACACAAGGACATTATAGAATGTTATGTGTAAGTTTTTATATTAGTAAATTCAGGGTCATGTAAATAGTCTTGCCATGGCTTTTGGAATGTTTGAAAGAAAGAAAAGGATAATGCATGGTCCTTGAACGCAAAAGACAACTAAAGTAACATGAATACGTTTTAATAAGTCTGACACTCCACGTTCCATCCCAGACAGGAGAAGCTATTTCTTACACAAAAAGAAAAAGTGTCGAAAATTCATAGCATGGTTCTTAATGAATTGTCATCTTAGTCGGCATCGACGTCGACGTCAGCCGTCGACACTTCGTCGGCAACAGGCTGTGAGCTCTTAAGTAACCAGCAAATTATTATTATTATAAGCCCGTTGTGTCCCACTGCAGGACAAAGGCCTCCTTTCCATTTTTCCATTCTTTGCGGTCTTTCCCGGTCAATCTCTCAAAAAAGTGTCTAAGTCGTCAACGTCATCTATTTCTGGGCCTACCACGTCGCTGCCTCCTGCTGTTCGGAGTCCAGTCAGTTATCGCTTTCACCCAATTTTGTTGCGACATGCGGCAGATGTGGCCTGCCCAGCAAATTACAGTTTCGAAAATGGTAATTCGTACTTACTGGCTATTTTCTTCTAACTGGGAATTCGATATTAGATGTGTATAATCCAGGTCGTTGAAGGTGAAACTCATAATGGACAACTCGGTGGGCTCGTCCATGCAGGGGAAGACGCGTCTCGCGTACGTTGGATGCAGGTTCATGGCTACGTATGAGCTAGAAATTACAAAATAAACGGTTTAGAAGAAGAAAGTAATACTTGTAAAGCTGTAAACACACACACACAGCTACATACACACAGCAGCACAGCACAGCACACACAAACACACAGCTCAAGCTCAGCTTTGTAAACTTTTTAAACTCTAGATCCTTTTAGAATAACCAGTCTAATAGTTTTTCTACTAATCGGACTCCTTCCTAGAAGCCTTCTCTCTATGAGAAATAATGGGCCGTATCCGCATTAAACCCGTGGGGGTCTACCTCACGGGTTCAATGCGGACATGGCCCATTATTTGACTTTGATTAGTTGACGTCACATAATATCTTTGAATTATTAATTTTTGGATATACGGTTCCCTCAATTTTTTTCTGTAATTGATTTTAGAGCAGAGGTGATGAAATGAACATTACACAAATTAAAACGCCTTACTGGGTTTGGACCCGCGACTTACAAATCGTAATTCGGAGCTGTTAACACTGCTCTTAAACCTTTTACTGTAATTAACACGCCGATCCCTAATGGGTGACTGCATGTGAAAAAAAGCAAATAAAGCTTGTATCAATAAAAAATAATTGCTACAATTTTAAAATAAGGACTTTCATATTATGAAAGTCCTTATTTTAAAATGCTTAACCCAAATTAGAAGAATATTTATTTTTTTCATTCATATTGTCATCATAATTTGTCGGGGCAAGGATATGTAGAGATAGAGTGCGTCTAATGAAAGCGCGACATGGAGTTTTTTTTTTAAACTTAATTCGTAACATTATTCAGCCGCCATTGTAGGAAATAAAAAAAAATGTGAAGTGTCAAGACATGATTTTCCTACTAGTTAGTAATACCACAATTTTTTTTTTTAGATTTAACCTCTTTTTCTCAGGTCGCGCTTTCATTAGACGGACTATATACATATTTTTTATTTGTTAAAATTATTTTTGTTATAGTTTATTATTTATTATTAGTATTGAAATAAAATTATTACTGTAAGCAGGCATCACTACTATAAAAAATTATGATTATTATAAATATTCATTATCCTTTTTTTGATGATGGCTACTTATGTTTGGTCTTATCATCATCATTGTATTTTTGCTTTTTTTCTAATTCATCTAAGGTGTTATCTGTGCGTTTACTTATTTAGGTCAGATTTTCTAATCTCAAGATTATATTTATCTATGTAATAGAAATTGCGACAACTTGGAACAGCACATATATGTCAAACTGTTATATTTATTTGTCAGATAAATGCTAACTGTTTTATTATAGAAATTATGTACCAGCAATAATCATTAAGATGTAATAAATTATTGTATATGACTGCATTAAGAGTGATATTAAATTGGGATTCAAAATAATCTAAATATTCACAGTGAATTTAATCATTTACTATAATTACTCATAGACTATCTTATTAACATATTCATTACATTTTTAAATATTAGAACAGAAAGAAACATTAAAAAATATAAAATAATTGAAAGTTCTTCGAACGAGTACCGGACTAATTCCAAATCAATTTTGTAAAGGAATAATTATAGTGTTTCTGTCATTTAACTACATCAAACTGAAAATAAGTCAAACTGAATTAGATCTGGCATGGACAAAAAATACGCATGTATGGCCAAATCAAGGGAGATCATCAAAATAATTTCTCCGGTTCTGGGTAGTTTAGATTTTTATTAGTATTTCTGAGTAAGGTAAATTCACTCACACCCAACGAATCAAATTGCATTAAATAATGTAAACTGGCGCAATCATTTAAACAATGAACCAGCGCATGACTTATGCTATCATTTCCCACGTAAGCTTTGTTCCAACTTGAGAAATCCGTTTGCAATCATCACTTACTATTATCAGAGTAAAAAAATAAATAGTTTTCAAGAACAAAAACGCCAATTTTCCGAACAACAACTTAATTTAGTTGAATTGAAAAGACACCCACAAGTTGTATAAATATGTATTTCAGTTTTGCGGGACGTGAGGTCGTATATGAAATAATGTGCAAGGACTGCATTTTATCCTATCCTCAAGTTTAAGTCATAATACTATAGAAATATATATGTATTGTATTAACCAGCCTGCAATTAAATAGCTACAATAATAATATTAATAAGTAATTACTTGTCATCATAGTGTCCTAAGTAAAGTCCACGTCCATTATCCGCTAGTGACCCACTATACTCTATAATGACAAAATATGATTGTCCTCTATTCCTTGGTGCAATGAATAATTGGTTACCATCAACATTAAAATCGGCTTCCATAGCGTTTGCAATTGAAAACACTCCTGTTTGCACAGAGCCGACATCTAGACCATCAACGTGTAGGACTATATCATCATCTCTTGTTTCCGTTGTTAGAACAACATCAAGGACAGCACGCCCTTCGAATGAATCCCCGTTTACTGATATTTCCAGTGCATAGCTCCGCACTTGTTGTCCTGGTCTAACATTTTGTCTGAACAAATCACGTGTTACATTCACTGGCACACCCATAAAAGACACATTTTTATTATCAACTATCGTTGCACTATTCGTTTCGAGGAAACCTTGCGCGGGTTCGATCACAATGGGAGTTTCCGAATTTTTAAAACTGGTGTCTGAGTTCGTCAGGTATAGTTGCGTGTTTATCGGTAACGACTTTGTGAACACGTTTAAAAGGATTATGGATGAAAAGAAGATACACTTCCACTTGAGCCTAGTCCGGACCATTTTTGATGGGGTTTTAATGGCCGGTCACTTCACTCCCCACACTCCCATGCGTCGTCTCACTGCACTGTCTTGGAAGAAATGGGACGTTGAGAAAGACATACAAATTTAATCGTAAGAACTTCTCATGCGATATGAGATGATGCCGATAATGTCTCAACTAGGTTTAAACAGATAAAATTCAAGATGTTTCAGACTTGTTGGAAATTTAAACTTATCGTTACATGTTGAGATAGTGTAAACTGTCAATGTACGGAAAAAAAACTGTTTGTTATAATTTATTAGACTGTCATTATCACAAAACTGTCGTAACGAGAATTGCATTAGAGTATATTTTTTGTTACAACCAACAAAAAGTTAATATTAGATAGTATTTATTTATTTTTCACTGACGTCTTCGTTTTTTGTTAAGTATTTTATCATAATGATAAAACACAAATTAACCAAAGAAACACTTAATTTCGTAAAATGAAGCTGTAACGAATATTTTTCAGTTTACTAAGAGCCTTTTAACTCTAGCATTAAAGATACCTAATATAGTCGGACGGAAGACCACTGCAGGCAAATTGTACCAGTACTTTAATGTACGCAGTATATTGCACGTTATCGCAACTAGTAAGCTGTTTATCAATTAAGGGGTCTAAAACTGCAGTTACCGACAATTTACTTACACTACTATATCAAACCCTTGGAAAAGATGAACACTTTGTAAAGCGAACTTTGATAAATAGGCTATAGTAAATTTTAAGAAAGCTGGCGAATGGATTGCTATTCCTTATGCCAATATTTTGCCGGTATATATATAACTACTACGGTACGGTACTACATGCACTAGCTGACCACACCTATTACATTTACAATTTATTTTATTTTTTATTTTAATTTAAACGTTGTTCCACGCCAGGAATTACTCCTGTATCGTAAGCGCTGTCACATACATTTAAAGTCACATCGACGGCGAAGTGCCAATAACTCCTAACTATCGAAAGCAAAAATTTCCTGTTCCAAATACGTTAGCAGGTAATATTATAAATTGACACGTTGGATTAGTTAGGAGAAGAATCTATAATTTCATTTCATGCAGTTGCAATTCTTATATATAATTCTTCGGATATATAATTTTCCTAAAACTATCAGTTAGAAGGTATTCACTTTACCGTCGACATTTACAAGATCTCTAGAGCTATGGCCTATCGGTTTAGGTAATTAACTACATGTAAACAATCTTGGCCTGTTTTTTTATCTAAAAGTTGTCTAAAAATTATTATACATAATTAATATTATTATATTATATTATGTATGTAAAAATCTTTGCAACTATGTATTTACCTAAATCGATGTTAACTAATGAACTAAATGTAAATAATCTTTGTGTATATTATATACGACCTCTTTAATATAAAAAGATATACCAAGATTGTTTACCTTTAGTTAACCACCTAAACCGATAGACCATAGCTTTAGGCCATACACATTATTTTTTTATGAGGGGGAATATCATCGACGTACTGCAACGCAGCAGCTAATCGCTCAATCACAGTGTCAACCACACTGTCAGATTGTTATATTTATCTAAATCTTATGTAAAAGAGGTCAAAATTATTACCATGAACAAAGTAAAAAACATATTTTTGAGGTGTGATCAATTAACCAACATTCTGACTAAATTAGTAGAAAGAATGTCGTTAACTAGTAGTAACGAAAGTTGAAATGCACATTACCTGATTTGAAAGTTACTGCGTACATTACAAGAGTCTTATCTAGCAATATTATCTCTGTATAACGAATGAGGTTTAACTTCATCATTCATCATAAGATTTACGACCTTCTAGAAGATCTTTGCTTCGGACCAGATATGCAAATTGTACGAGCACAGATATCCCACTCCTCGACAAATAGACCTGACAAAATATCTGCCACTTGTATATGAACTGCAATTATCAATTTGTAAACTTCGAAACCAATTACGGACTTAGGTTGGCTGTTTTAAAAACACTCAGACCAAAAAGAATATCCTTGACGAATCCCAATTAGTGACAGTAAGAAGTCTTTATACAGAATATGCCTAACCTTCTTATCTGCTCAGCATGCCAATAATTTCTACCTTAGACAGAGTTGGACACATAGGTCAGATATTTGGAGAAGAAGCAAAGACAAAAAAACCAAAAACTAACAATTTCAAATATTTTAAAATTCTATGTATTCATCAATCATTAATTATTCTTTTACTCAATGTCATTAATTTAATCTGCAAAAAATAAAAGCTGCAAATTATTAAAACTGTCCACTTATCTACATAATATTATGACCTCTTCTCATACAATTTGAAATCCTTTTCCGATGTCAGTTAGTGCCAAAAATAAACTACAACTTAACTTAAGCAGGTAATAAGAACCTATTTGAAATCATGATTTCAAGTTGAAAAAAGCACTAAATATCGATCGGTACTATTTGTAAAAATATTGCTTAATTTAATAAAATATTACTTACTTGTCACCATAATGTCCGACGTACATCCCTTTGCCAGCTACTGCCAAAGATCCAGAATATTCAATAGTAAACGTATAAGATGAAGCAGCTATTCCAGGCTCTATCTCTAAAATGCCATCATCCACATTAAAGTCAGCTTCATGAACATTAGATCCTTGAAATATTGTGTAAACCACTGAGTTAACATCCAAATCTTCAACGTAGAACTTGACTGGATCGTCTCTTGTCGCGGTAGTTAGAGTCACTGAAATTACTACTTTTCCACTAAATTCCTCCCCATCAACATCAGCATCTATTTCTATAACATATCCGGAAATAGTCATTCCAGGCCGAATTTGATTCATAGTTTGAACTACATTATTTTTAAATTTTTGAGTGTCATTAACAATTTCTAAATTATCTTCTTCAGTAACAAATTCAACCATGTCTTGTCTTTTGAAAATATTAATATCCACAGGTTTACTTAAAACTAACACTATTGATATTAGGAACACAAAACTACTTAAACCCATTTTGATTACACTTTTGGTGGTAAATTTTTCATTGGATTTACGCAAATGCGTATACTTCGTTGACCTATAAAACACTGATCAGATTTACTCTTAAACTAGAGAGCCGTGTACCTAAAACTGATCTAAAGGCATTGGAATCACAAAGATAAATTATTTACAGTGCGTTGCAAGATTAGTAACCCACTTTAAAATAGAACAATTTTTTGCGGACGTTATTTAGCTCATTCATTTGGAATTTAAACAGCGTAGTTTGTCGATTTTTTTAAATATAATTTATACTTATCTTGTAAAAAAGAACATAAAAAAATACGTAAATCGCTGGCATCGGCAACAAGGTGCAAGCTATCGGTAATCAGAGCATTTGAAAGACGAATATAGGTACAAGTCTTCTTCTCGATTATCGAAACAATAATCACTTAGTCCACATCCTACATGTCGATAATCTTGCGAGCCAATGTAGGATATTTATTTTGAATAGCTTTCACGAGGTTCTCGTCATGTGAGTCATCTTTTTGAAAAGAACCATATTTTTTCTATTAGTCAAGAGTGGATAGGTTAGGTTAGGCTTCTAGGCCAGTGTGCTTCACTGCAAAATACTGCACGGTCGACCACATCATCACTTACCATCAATAATAAAAAAAAATCTTACCAACCGATCAACGGGCACTACGTGACCAGGAGTTAGCTCATTCTCTACCAAAATATGTATGTCCATAGATACATAAATAGTTAGTAAATCTTGAATTCAATAGTTGGTATTTTCCTAGCAGTTACTAATGTCTAAACTTAATGACTGCAGATTTCTATAGAAATTAAGTCTAGATCGTATTAATTTGAGATTATGTTTGAGAACGGAAAAACAGATTTAAGCTCTCAGGGAAGCTACATTTAAATGAAATGTAATAAATGAACTTTAATACTAATACTGAAGAAGCTTTTGATGCCTTAGTTTTCTTTATAATTTAGTCTCATCCATTTTCTACATCTAATAAATATTATTTCACCAACGTTACTATAATTTGCGCCTCAAGTGTACAAAAATTCGAATCGTCACTATGATTTTATCTTTATTGAGCAATGTAGTTTTAGATTACACAGAGCTCCAATATGACTCAGATCTGTATGAAGTTATCGAGTGCTTGGATAAATTGGGTTTACCTATGATGCAAAAAAAAAACGATAGATGTATGATTCAGGTTTTACCTAAATGAGTAATCGATACCTTACCTAATCGATACCTTACCTTGGTTTGTATTACCTTAGTTTTGCAAAAGAGTTGCAAAATAGAAACCATTTTTAAATCCTCAATTTTTGCTGTTACTTGAGTAGATTTTTTTAATAATATAAACTAGTAGGTCCCTGACTGCGATCCCACTTGTTGGTAAGCTCAATCGTTTATGGTGAGGCGCACTAGTTTATTACGAGCCTATTCATCCTAGTCTTGAAGACACCGAAATCACAATCGGACGGAAATACCGCAGCAGGTGTCTTTAATATTTCATTACAATAATTGGAGGTGCTGTTTAAAAGAAAAACACTTATTTTTTAAATATTTTTATGTAATTAACATTTATATAAATTGCGTAAAAAAATATTTAATAAATACTTATGTAGTTTTAAAACTCTTATTTTAACAATGAACCTTAAGTTTCGTTTCATCAGTTCAGTTTTATTTTACACTTATTAACTTAAGTCATACGTTTATAATTATACACATTCAAAATAGCTTCTTCCAAAAATATATGTTTTGAAGTTTTTATCACAATTATGTTCTAAAAATATTGTATGTATGTACAATTTTAAATCTAAATATTTGTAGACAAGACAAAGACAACAGTTTTTAAACACAAATAGATAAAGTTCAATAAATATATCTATCTATTGTGGTCTGAAAGTAAGGAAGCTATCCAAAACGTAAGTGGTATCATTAAATGTATTAATAATTGAATATCGTCACCACAATGGACAATAGGACAATGAAGCTAGATACAAGAGCGGGGGCGCTGCTGGGCTGGCTACCGTAGTTGTCAGTGAGCCAGGACTCCACGATCGCAGCGTTCTGCTTACTCCATGTAATGGAAGCCTGAATATTCTCCCTGATGCCATTGATCGAAGCTCTTTCTCCAGCCGTCAATATACCTTGGTGAAGGTTGACCAGTTCGTCGATCTGAGAAAAAGTAAAAAAAAAAATTAATACTAGCTTTAGCCCGCGGTTTCGCCCGAGTACATAAAATATATCACTTAGGAATACAGCAGCTTTCTGTTGGTGAAAAAATTTTAGCAATCGGACCAGTACTTCCACAGATTACCTCAAACAAACAAAAAAACAAACTTTGCCTCTTTATTATATTAGTGTAGATTTTACTTAGCATGGGCTGGGTGACAGCAGGACGAAAATATGCATCCTTAAGGTGAGAGAAAAGGATAGATACGAGTAGCTACGTTGTATGAATCTGACAGCTGTCACCGAAACCATCCTATAACAAATTTAGTATAGTATTGAATGTAGTAATAGTGTTGAGTGACAGCGGAAAATCTTCTTCTTCTTCTTCTTCCAGCCTTTGTCCCATATTATTTGGGGTCAGCGTAACCCGTTTTTTCTCCCATTATATCCTGTTACTCTTTCCATTCATTGATATGAACACACAAACCATCCATCTTTTCTTTGGTCTCCCTTTCTCTTTCTATACGTCATTGTTTACTCATAAATCTTGAGCAACAGCGGAAATATAAGATTATTTTTTATCAGCAACAGAAGTATGGATTTTCTTTTGTCCATCAAATATTCTGGCGTATCAATGATTTATCAACCTTTAAAATTAAATAACATCTGTTTTCTGCTCTGTTCTCGAATTAAACGTAGTTTAGTTTTCTATCAACACCAACATTTTTACACAAACCATTTATTTCTACACATTTACTTCATACTTTTTTATCCAATCTGTAATCTCCAATCGACTATCTAGCCATAATCAGATGTGTTTCACTAATCTTAGCTTTGTAGGCGACAATCCAACAAATGACACCTTATAAAATATGTTGTTGTTGTTCAAGCTATCTGGTTTACATCACACTTAAATGATATATTTATTTTACAAATAGGTTTTTAAAAACACTTTTACATTTCTTTTTTTAACTAGATGTGGGAAGAAATATTGAAACAAACTCAGGGGTCAAAGTCTCTTTTACGGTTAAGTCAATAAACATGATTGTGATGGTCAAATTATATTCGAGGACCATGCAGAATAATGTCTGACATGGTCTTTTAAGGAAAGAACCACATTTTGATGATACAGATTTGAGACTAGATTTTTTAAATTACCCATACGCCTGTGTAACCTATCATTGTGTGTACCTATCATTCGGAATTGAAACTTTTTCTATATTTGACGAATGTCTACGTACCTTTTTGTAATGTTCTTCACTTGTAAGTCTCCTGCCAAAAGCGTTCAAAATGTTGGTTGTGCCGGTCAGGCCTTGTACTCTGTAACAGAATATTGGTTTTGTCATTTTTTTGTGCATTCCTTGAACAGTTAGATTGCTAGATGATTGATTGTTGATGTACCATGTAACTGTAACTCTAATCATCAATGGGCCAGAAATTGAGACTTGGACTTGCTGCTGAGATATGCCAGATCGAAAAATTTGGTAAAGCAACCCGACTCAGGAATCAAATCCTCATGCATGAAATAGTTTCCAATGTTTGGCCGCTCGATTAGTGCAGTGTCGCGGATTTTATTCCTACATAGAACAAATATTTGGCATAACATAGCATAGAATCAGCCCACTATATATTATAATTTTACCACTGCTGGGACTCAAGCCAGCTTTCCTCTCTAGGAAAGGGAATGGGCCGTAATCCATCACGCGGACCCAGTGCGGATTGGTCTTAGAATTTTTGGTTCTAGGACATGCCGGTTTCCTCATGTTTTCCTTCACCGTTACGACAGTGATTATTTTTTTTTTAAATATTATTAACATGTATTTATTTACCTGGGTTGGATTTCAGCAAAGTTTTTGATGACGAAGTCTAAAGCTGCCTCCGTGCTGTTGGGGCCTGCGTTGGTGACTGAGACCAAGATAGTATGTCTGTCCTGCTCCCTCACTGGAGAGGTTGGACTGATGACCTGGTTCATGTAGCTGGGGGAGAGAAAAATAAAGTTATTACATCTCATCGGGGCCCGTCGTTGTCAAGTTTCGTTGAGACCTAAGGTATATAATAATATATGATATATTCCACATTTTTCACACAACGCCATCTAGTCCTAAGCTAAGCTCAGAGCTTGTGTTATGGGTACTAGACAACTGATAAACATACTTATTTTATATTCCTACATAATTTATAAATAAATTACATTCAGACACAGAACAAAATATAATCGTGCTCATCACACAAACATTTGTCCTAGGTCCTACCTAGGACAAATGTTTGTCGAACCCACGACTTCCAGCGTAGCAGTCAGGGCCACTAACCACTAGACCAACAGGCCAGTCTCATAATCATTATCATCATGACTCAGTATAAAATGAAGTCGCTATCTACATAATATGTCTATTCATCCACTTACTATTCTTATACCACTTACTGAGTAAAACCTAGTCCTATGTTCCTTCTTTGTCTTACTCGTTTTACGTGCTGGAACGCATTCCAGGACCCGGATTTCCCTTTCAAAAGTAAACCCATGGCCCCAGTAGGTTTCGGCAATCAGATTGCTTTGCTAACAATTTTATTTGCTCTGTTTTGATTTATTATTCTTTGTCAGAAGCATTTTATGTGAAGTTATTTGCAAGATTATTATAATCCCTTTTAACTACCGGTAATTTGTTACATAAGTTGAACTGAAGACCGAAATTGGGAAAAATGTCGAAATAGTACCTAATCGTCTTCCCATCCGCAACCAACAAAATTAAATTGATATTTATAGTGTAGAAAATCATTAATATCACCTCTCCGGCTCTGGGCGGAGCGGGAGGGCGTGTCAGACTTCTACTGACTAAAACCCACTCCTGTTCCATCTTTGCTCTAATTTCTTGGTCCCGGGGTTCTCTATCGTCAACGCAGGATGCCAGAAAATGATAGAGTGTCAGTGACATTCAAACATTTGATTTGTTAGTACGAGTATTAGTTACCAAAATAAATATTTATAATAATCTTATCCTAACTTCAAAATCAGATATCCTTTTCAGATAAGACCGCTCAATGCGCCTACAAGCTACTGACGGTCAAATTACCAACGTATCGTATGTGGTAAATGTTTTATCTAGTATTGGTCCTAATCTTTTAGTATCTGCATGATCAAGTGTAAGATATTGTACGAGTATCTAGTTTTTTCTATTATTATTTTGTCATTCGAATGTATTCTAAATAAAGTTTATGTTTTATTGACACACGAAAGTTTGGGCAATTCCGCATGTAAAAGAAACTCATAAACCATGAGCTAGCTTCTAAAAGGAAAACGGAGTGGGTTTTAGTAATAGTCTGACACGCCCTCCGATCAAGAACGAGAGAAGTCATTCTGATGATTTCCCACCAAAAAAAAAGTAACTTACAAAGTACGTCTCTCTTCATTAGAAGTGCATCCCATAGCGTTCAACAGGATAGACTGTTCGCTGGAGTCCTGGCTGGCCAGGTACAAATCCCACAAGAAGTTGAAGTTCTCGGCGCTGCCACCTCGGAGACCAGAGCAGTACACCAGGGTCTGAATGTCAGGGTTCAGGCGCTGATCTGTGAAAGAAATTTAAGACATTTATGCATTTGGTTAAGCAATATTGGGTACTGTGTGATCTCTCAAAATAATTGACAAGATCGTAAATTATTATAGTTTTACGCTAGTAAACAATGGTTCTAAATATAGTGCCAAGAAATGTGAAATATTTGCAATGATTGTACTGTGACATAGTCAGGTTCCGTTGCAAATATGATCGTACTGTCAATGGCGTAAAATTCTCTCTTTGGCATTGGAATAACGATCACTTACAACAAGTCAAAGTAGGTACCTACTTTGACTTTGTATTCAAGAACCAGAGTTCTTGAATGAATTATATTAAGAAAATTTAAGCCTGTTTACTACCTATATATACAGTGGGTGGCCAAATTATTAGGGACAGTACCTGAATTTCATAGATTAGTATCAACTTTGATTGCATTTTGCAGGCAAATGGTTGGTTGTAGGTCCGGTTAATATTTTTTATTTGAAGACTTTATTGGTTGAGTTAATAAAAACATAAAATTTGAAATCAAATTCTTTTATATATTTTTGAAAAAAAAAGATACGTAATACGATGATTTCGAAAAAAGTCAACTATGTTATAAATCTCACTTTTTAAGCTAACCAACCGATTTATATAAGATTTTTTTATGTGGTATTATTACTGGCATCAGTATTATTATTTTTGATATAAAGCAACATTGTGAGATCGCGTCATTTTTTTTTAAGTGATATTTTTTAACTTTGTTGACTTTTTTCAACATTTGGTGAATATTTGGATCCTCTTGCCGGTGAAAAAAATAACACCAGCTGATTGTAGCCCTTATTAAAGAGTGGCCATTATACCAAAAACCTGCTACAGAAAGCCAGAAGTTGCATAGAGAGCATACCACTATAAATGGATGCTGTCAAAAAATACTAGCAATATTTATCCATTTTATTACGTATCTTTTTTTTTCATAAATATATAAATAATTTTGACTTCAAATTGCATATTTTATAATCTCAATCAATGAAGTCAATAAATAAAAAATATTTGCCGAACCTACAACCAACCATTTACCTGCAAAATGCAATTAAAGTTGATAATAATATAAGAAATTAAGTACTGTCCCTAATAATATGGCCACCCATGGTATATATATATAAGTATTTTGTTTTTTTAGAAGGTCTCATTTCATTTACAGGTATAGTACGACTTAGATCTGGAAAGGAGCCAATCAGGGCAAGCATGCGCGTAGGTTTTGTCCGAGTAAAGTAGAAATTAAAATAGACCTCTTCAAGGCAAATTGTACATCACTGTACGTGGGGGGTGGTTCAAATATACCCATAGGTATACATATAATAAGTTTATTAGATACAATTATAAGTTTTTACAATGTATATAATTGGAGCCTCCTTTTAGGCAGGCACGCCTGTGCTAGGAGACTCCAAGGTGAAAAGTAACTTGAAAATTCCTTACCGGGATTGTTTCTGAAACTCTCAAGCTTTTCTTGAGCCTTTGTGATGCAGTCAGCATTGCCGTGACGGCAGTTCAGATCCAGGATGATGTTCCTGTGGTAGGGAGTTACATGTTCCTCGTCATCAGCTGCGTCGAAGCCAAGCTCTTCGTATAGAGGAGCAGTCAGATTGAGGATGTAATGCTGAAAGAAGATGAATGGTTATTTGAGAAAATACAAAAAGTGTTTAGCGAATAGGGACTATGCTCAAAAAAATCATTTGTTATTTAATCAGCTTATCGACAAATACAAAAATACCTTAATGTGTTTACTCTATAGTGGACCTACAGTCTTCATGGCCTTTGACGTCAGAAACCATGTCAGACTTCTCTTTCACTAAAGCAGCTTTGAACCTTCATAACATGGTTGTTATTGAATCTATTTTTTTTTTCATATTTGTTTCGGCTGGCCCTAAATTAGGGCCAGCTTTTTGATCATTAATATATTTTTTGTATTTTATTTTACAGCAGCAACAGAAATATTTACATTATGTGTGAAAATGTCAACTGTCTATCTAACACAGTTCATGAAATACAGCCTGGTGGCTGGTAATAGAGTCCCCTTTAGGAACGGAACCCTAAAACTGTGGATACTTAACATAAAAAGAATAGCTGCTTCTTACCTGGTATAGGTTGTACTGGGTCGAAGAACTGAGGACGGTGTCGAGGTATGTGAACGCAGGGTTGACGGCTCCCCAAGGGATGTAGTCCTTTTCCTTCACCAGGTAACTTGAAATACGGAAGGCGTACAAGTAGTTCTGGTAACAGACAAATCAAACAATTAATTTAACAATAATAATAATATTCAGCAACTTTCACACAACGCCATCTAGTCCCAAAGTAAGCAGAGCTTGTTGTATGAATAAACATAGTTGAATATTTCTAAATATTGACGTTTGGAGGAACACAGTGTTATAAAAATAACCCCAATTATAAAAAGTGTACGCTCATTCAATGCATTCAAGAACTAACTAGCAATATGTAAAAACCAATTACAAAATAAAGACTGAATGCATTGAATGAGTTTGACCACACTTATGTACCAGTGACGAATGTAGAATAAGAAAAAATCGATTTCAAGAGACTTTGACTTTTTTGAGACATAAATATTTTTAAACCTAAATACATGCATAATTAGATAAATAACATCCAGATACAGAACAAATGATCGAACATTTGTCCTGGGTGAGAATCGATTTGACAACCTCCGGCATAGCAGTCAGGGCCACTAACCACAAGACCAACAGGCCAGTCAAATGTATTAATAAAGAAACTCCAATCCACAACATAAAAGCGATATTCTTTCATTTAAATTTCAATTCCTAGCAATATTCAGTCAAAGCAAACTGAAATTCGCTGCAGAGATGCACAGATCCATTCATATTAACAAAATCTCTTCCTTCATCTAACTCTAACATGTTATTCTGGCTTCACAAAGCCTCGTATATTGAATCTCCCGGTGCACCTTGTATTTGTATAGAGGCATTTCTATTGGGAATATATATGCAGATTCATTCGGCCCGTTTATTTGAAATCTGCATGAATATTTACATGATATGCAGAAGAAAATCAAGTTGGAGATTTCGAATGGGTAGATGGATCACGTTAAAAGACTGACCAAAGGAAGTGAATGCAGTAAACATACTAAAATGATTTTAATAAGTAAAGTATTTGTAATATTATTGTTGTAGAATATTAAGACTGGCAAGTATTAAACACAGTCGCCAGACGAAAAAACAAACGACGATAAATAATAATTGCTCAAATTAAAAAATAAATCTGGTACTTACAAATGTTCCATCTGTGAAGGCATACAACAAAAGAAAATCTAGATGAAAACAGTAAATATGGTTTTTAAGGCGGAGGCTTCGAGCTAGCCCGCGAAATTCAAATTATCAGTTTTTTAACTTTGCAAGTCTATGACAAGTTTTATTATCATCACATCTTCATAGCCACAACACGTCTTTTTCTATTCATGTGTTGTTACCAACGTATTTAAATTACGTAATTATGTTCATAAAAATCGTTATCATCCTACTCATTCAAACTAACTAATGAATGAATTTTTATGAAACAGCTTAAGAAAACATAAATTTTCGAGCCACCATACCATTACTTAGACAAAATAAAAACTCTCCACATTCTTAGTTAACGAGTCAAGAATATTTAAAAACCTACACCAACTTGAGGACTAGAACAAAACCCACAGAATAGGTACAGTTCTTCATAAAAACTTGGTCAATGCTCTCAGAGTCGTGCAATTTGTATAGCACAAGTTGCAGCGAGGCTGAAGCCAGATCTCGTTACTATTCTGTTCAAGCCAGCAGTTAATATTGCAAGCCGCAATCCTGTTTTATTCCACTCCAATTATTGCCGCGAATTGAAATACCTTTTGTGTGCACTGGGCGTAATGTATAAAAGAAGAATGGAAATTATTAAAAAGAATTATTGTTGTGGTTCGTTAAAATTGGTTCGTATGTTACTTTTTTCACCACTGTCGTATTCGGAGCGTATTTGCTCAGGCTTAAAAAAACTTCATCAACTGATCGATACGGCAGACTGGACATAGATAAGTTTGTTTATTTATATTGATTAAATCCTACTGAAAAACTTATCACTTTCAATGTATTAATTCAGTAAATATTGAAAAGGGAATTACATTAAACCGACGCACACTTGGGCTACACCTTATTTATACATAGAACCAAGTCGCGTGGCGTAAATCTAATGTAGCTCTACAAGTCTAGTTGCCATAATTAAATGTATGGAGATCGACGCGCCTAGATCGGCGTACATCGCCCACGCGTGTGCGCAATGCAGTCTTCAACTTGGTGACTTCTAAAACACTGTGGTCCGTATTTCATCACATTGGGCCAGTGCAGACGAGTGGTTGTCACATGTTTTTCAGTTACTGTAGTTGGTAATACATAAAAAAATATATAATCAAACATTCTGAATATATTCGATAAATATTGGACATTGCACCCATATATAAAAAAAAACCTTTTGGGAACACATCAATTGTGCCTATAGCTCGAAAGAATGGTTTTTCGATAGCTTCAACGTTGGGGTGTTTAAAACAAGACTGAATAATTTTCTTCTAGGCAACCGTGCTCCATCATGGTACCATATCATCGCTTTTCATCAGGCGAGAAAGTGGTCAAATGCGAGCCTACCAACGAATCATCATCATCATTAACATTTCAGGCGAAAGACGTCTACTGTTGGACACAGACCTTCCCCAAGTATCACCACAGTGAACGGTCCTGTGCGACTCGCACCCATCGGATTCCCGCAACCCTAACAGGTCATCGGCCCACCACCAATAATACCTACCAACAAATATACTTAAATAAATCTGGTCTTCTTACCAAACGTCCATTCCTGGCAAGGTTGAAGGCATCGTCTATGATCTGAGCTCTGTTCAGCACGTGGATGACCTCATGAGTGTTGTTAAGGGCAGTGGCCAAAGCATCCCAGTTTCGGGTGTCGTAGTTTACTCTGTAGTAACCTGGGAATTAATAGGAAATTATTGTGTCTGTTGGTAGAATTCTATGCAATGTCCACTATAATCATAATTTTAACTGTGTCTGACTAATTAATTGTAACGGACAAATTCCTTTTTTGTTTGTCTATTATAAAGTTACACCTGCCATTTGATGTTTATGCTCCTTCCTTAGGATGACTGGATAAAGTGTTTCAGTGGATATAAAGTTTTAATAAATTAATTTTAGTATACTAATAGTGTTAAGTTCCAACTCGGTACGACGGTTTTGGCCCGTCTTACCAAGGTTGTGATCCGTCAGTACACTCAGTACCAAGGACAAGCAAGGTTCGACGCAATCATTATTAACATTCACTCGAACTTGATACGACAAGACAAATTACACTCGATCTTGGTGCGGAATGGACCAAACCCGTTATACCAAATCCTAGCGTGTGTGAAAACTATACGTATAGGTTACCCATATTATCTTTCGTAGTTTTTTAAGTTTCTTATAATGGAGACTTAATTTTTAGTACTCACCAGTCTGCTGCTTATTGATGATATACCATGAAGCGTTGGACAAGCCGGGGATGTCGAACGACCTGGCAGGGAAGCTCGGAGGTATCCAGTCCTGAGGACTAGTGTCTTCAAAGTCAGGGTTGGTGGACAGCACCCAGTTAATGGGTACGTGCCAACGGTCGTCGGAGCGCAGGGTATTGTCGGTTAGATAGCGGACCTGAGGGCAAAAATATTGAACGTTAATAACCAGTACATTTTTTAAACATCACCCGCAAAAAACTGTTACTGACTGTTAGGGCCTATTTCACCACCTATGATTAAGTTTCGAGTATCTTACATGACAGATAATTTCATACTAAGGGCCTGTTTCACAATGTCCGAGTAGGCACTACTCACTGAATAAATTCAAAAATTTGACAGAATTTGTATGAAATTATCTGTCAAGTAAGATACACGAAACTTAATCATAGGTGGTGAAATAGGCCCTAATTCTGTCACATTTTTGAATTTATTCGGTGAGTAGTGCCTACTCGGACATTGTGAAACAGGCCCTTAGTGTTACTTTCTTTTTAATCGATTTTTATTTTCCTAATCTATTTGTGGAGGCTTGTCATTAGCTAATGGATTGTATTATTCTCTATATACCAATTTATCTCTATTAGTCTGTAAGCCTTCTTTAAAATAAAATAAATAAAAAAAACGGGTTTAAAAATATTTATCAGTTTGGTAAAGTTTAGCGTAGCTTACTAATCTTTCGAGTACCGTAATTAGAGATATAATAGAAAGACAATTATTATGTATGCGGATGCTGACGTCCACTCGGGGCTCAGCAGATTAACAGCAAAACTAGCTGTGAAGAGTTGTCTCACCCGTGTGTTAGTAAAAAATGATCGCAAAGAAACATACTCCCAAGATGAAAAGTATACTATGAGCTATTTCAGGGCCTATTCTATGAGTTTTAGTCAACTTATAAACATACTTATATATTTTTAAATACATTATGTACATAATTATAGATAAATTACACCCAAAAACTTTACAAACATTTGTCTTAGATGGGAATAGAACTAATAGCGACCTCCGGTATAGCAATCAGGGGTACTAACCACTAGACCAAGAGGCTACAATATTAAATATCAGTGTAATAGTGGGAAAAATTGCATTCATTTCGAAGCAACGCAGCAGCCGCCGTATTTTCATAATTTTATTCAACAAGTCTTCAAGGTGTGATTTGTTAAAGTAGTTTCCGTTTTTCTTAAGTTTTTAATGCGTTTGTATTTAACTAGATTTTTTTCTTTGCTACTGCTGAGGAGGACATTAAGCTAACTACTAAATTTTAAACTTCGTTGGTTGTCTTTTCCACCAGAAGACACTTCGGTTTTAAATTTAAAAAAAGCACATTTTAAAATTACTTTTAGTATTTTATAACGTACAATATTCCACTAGATTTACCATCGGACAATCTAACGTTCGGCGAGTAGTCACTCTTACATTGTTAACACATTTACATTCCAGATTAAGCATTTCGCCCCGTCGTTTATACCGTGTACCTACATCGAAGGACTGGAGCAATTTGCCTGCGGCAGTCTTTTCGTCTGATTATAATTGTCTTCGAGGCTAGCATGAATAAGCTCTTAATAAACGAGTGCGCCTCACCATCCACGATTGCGTCACTGCTTACCATCAGGTCGGAGCACTAGATATTATATCATTATAAAAAAAAATAAAGCCATGCGGGCCTAAAAAGGTCACATTGAACAATAAATTCATCTAAAAAAGTCAATCATATTCCAGAATCCTCCATTTAACCTAGCAGATCATAAATAATTCTTCTAATATTTGTAAAAAGTTTGCATAAATTAGCCAAAACATACTAAATGCACTTCATATCAGAATTATATTCCGTGTAAATATTGCTGCGTGAAAAACATATAATTCATCAGCTACAGGCCGTAGGGGCCGGCAGGGCCGAGCCTTCGGGGAACACGGATATTCCGAAAGGTGAGCCCCTGTCCCCCAGATCGAAGGCAACGAAGGAAAGTGGTTTAGTCAGTAAGAGTCTGACACGCCCTCCCACTCCGCCTAAGAGCAGGAGAAGTCATTCTGATGATTCCCATTCCTAATTTTTTTTTACAAAAGTGGTGTTTTTCGACCAGCTGTGTATAAAACGCTTATTCTCTTTTCAAATCGTGAATCTACGTGAAAAGTACTACGCCTACTAACTCGTTGCTCGTAATAAGCCTGGATAAGACAAAGCCTGCATAATCAGCTCAGCACTGATCCTCTCTCGGCTCTCCTGAGAACCATCTTACTTATGTTTTGTTACGAATAAGTATGAGTTCTATAGACTTGAGTGTATATTGTTGAATTATTTATTATCAGAAGTCTAGAAAAAAATTAAATCTGTCGAAAGACTACTATTTAATTACAACTCCTAGGGATATAATGATGTAACATTTTTTGTAAAAGCAATACCTAAAGAAAAGAAAACACATTAAGTAAAACAAATATAAAACTGGCCATTTATATTAATGAAAGAAAAATCAGATCAATTTAAGGAATTGCTCAGAAACACACTCTATATTTTTATTCTTTGGACCTAAAATGACCGGTTGACTGTAAATGGTTATATGGTAAAGAACATTTTTTTTTCATAATCCATCAGCCTATCAGTTGAAAGGCAACTAAAGTCGTGTCACGCGGTTTTTAATTTGTGTCTTATACGATACTAATTAACATAAATTACAATTTCTACCTTCCTTAAGCTATAATGCCATTATCTGACATAATATTTTTTTTATTTACGCACAAAAACAGCAGAAAATTAATATAAATTAGGGGAACTTAATTAACGGCGATTTTATTAATTTATCTTAATACAACTATTAGGTACTCGGTTTAACTAAAATACTGCTTAGAGAGATTGATATACATTTTTTTGCAGCTAAAGACGAAAGCCCGCGAAATGTCAGATAAGGGCATTTTAGTTAAAGGACTGTAGATGTACAAAACCACCCAACAGGTCCTTACCTGTTCAATAACAATAGACTGTCCAGCAGCAGCGCTCCTGGTAACAGTCAAGACTGGGAAACCTCCCTGGTTGACCCAGCGGTTCATAACGTCGACGAGAGTGTACGGGATGCTGTGGTCTGACGCGTCCAGGGCTTCTTGGAGAGAGGCGTACAGGTCGAGGGGAGATGCTACGTCACGGGTGCTGCAATACAACGTGTAACGTTAAATGTGCAAAACCTGTAAATTGTTTGTCAGAACAACGAGGAGAATCAATTGAACCGTTTTTTAATATAAGCAGGTCTTCATAAAATCTTCATTATAAATGTTACAAAAAAATGTTAATAAAAATATTTCATAAAATATATTTTTATTTTATTAGTTTTTGAATATTTTTATTCATAAACTACATAAAAGAATGTTTTAGCACTAATGATAATCAAACTTACTTGTTCTTGATGTAGATGACTAATCCTTTGCGGAATATTTCAGGAGTGAGGAAGTGTTGCATCATACGAATCACGGAACCAGCTGTGGGACAAAAGATACAAATATTGTATTAGTGTGTGAAAACGATAGCGTATCAAGTTTTGGAAGGATGTGGAACAGGGTTCAAATTTTGCGTACACTTTCATTGAAAGGGAAGATTCTTCAACCAGAGAGGCGTTGTATATGGTCCAGGCAACTGTCTGATCGTTGCTTTTGAACTCTTGGGAATATTTTAAACGTAGAGACAATTGGTTTTACATAACGTCTGAAGTTCCTATAGTGGCAGCATATAATAATAATGTTACATGTTTATTTTCCTAGGTCGCCAAAGTTCACCATAATTTTTTTTTCCCTTATATATTCATGGTCAATGCAACATGAATTCTTCTCACTTAGTCGGTACTTCAATAGTCACCCTTTTTCTAGTCAAATCAGCTTTCACCCTATCAATTTACGGTTTCTTTGAGGTCGCTAAGGTTAAATTTATATTTATTGGTAGTAAATTTACGTTAAGAGTCAGATAATGATTGTTTATTTCTTACACGTTTCTGTCTTGTCTTTTGCTCGACTAGTATCGAGTTTTTGGGTTATATCGGCAACCTTCTTTTCCTGCGGATATATTTATTTCTGATCCGATCACGCAACGAAACTTCGAGCATTACCCATTAAGCCTTGCCGTGACTTTAAGCCTTTTGATGACGCCTATTGTTCGGCGACCATATTTCAGAGTCATATAATTATCATCAATGGCAACTTGCACTTATCATAGACTTTCGTGTTGAAACTCTGTGGTATGTTGGACGAGAAAGAACCATGCAACTTGCCGAACGCTACCCAACCGATTTGGATTCGACAATTGACCTCTTTCTAAAAGTCTGATCACTTTTGTCTGCGCAATTGAATATCAATGGTTTGTTTAATTTGCGCCGCATCGCTTCAAGATCGCGTTGATTTGCCTACGTAGGACACCGCTTTAGAGATGGCATCAGGATTGCTTGAAAATTCATTAATACTTTGCAAGGGCAAGTGAAGGAACGTGGATGAGTTTTAGTTACTAAATAAAAGTCTTACACTCTTGCTCGAGCGGGAGAAGTTATTTGATTAGCTTAGAACCTTAAAAAAAAACAAAAGATTTCTCAACAGTACGTTCCTTGGCCATCTGTCTGCAGAGACGTGTTATTTCCGTGTCAAACTTTGCAAATACAAATAGCCATCTCTAACGTTATTGAGTTACCAACATTGGCATCTCATTTCGCCAACATCATGACTATGTTGACACATCCAATATCAAACATGCCAACAAGATTATTTCGAAGAGATGATTGCCGCAAGCTGCGTTATGTTTAGTTTGCGATTCAAAATGGCGCCTGTATAAATAATCCCCAATAAATATTAGTCCCCAACAAATATTTATGGATTCATAAGCGTTTTCTGAAATTTAATTTTTGCGAATGAATTTTGTAGATAGTGTCCCAATATAATTTATAACAGATTCAGGACTGAAAATTGTAAAATATTTTTTGTAAATTTGGTCAATAAAGGCAAAATTGGAAACAAACCGTGACCCAGTGTGACTTATTATAGATATTAATATTATTGTCTAATTTTTTAAGCCATAATACGATTAAAATCATAGGCTGGCTTATCTTCAATATCGACATTTACTGGATTAAAAAACAGGTCACTGTTACAAAGATTTTTATCTCTGATCTACTTTTTTTTCAATTTACAAACCATAGGTGCAGACTCATTTAAAAATAAAGGATTCTGCACATGAATTGGTGACTTAAATGAGTCTCGTTGAGATCTTTTTTCAGACTACGTATATCAGATGAAAGTATATCATCATCACTGCTTCGACTCAAGCTCTTTCTCTATTAGAAAGGGGTAGGCCGTAATCTATCACATGAGCCTAGTACGGGTTCATAGATGTCACATATCTTCGATATTTTTATTCTAGGACATGCTAATTTCCTCACGATGTTTTCTTTCAAACAGTGTTGATGAAATAAGCTATTCACTTGCCTAATTTTAAAATTGTTTGTGAGTTTTTTGATCCTAATTACATTATGCATAGAGTGCGTCTAATGAAAGCGCGACACGGAGTTTTTTTTTAAATTTAATTAGCAACATTATTCCGCCGCAATTGTAGGAAATAAAAAAATTGTGAAGTGTCAAGACATGATTCTCCTACTAGTTAGTAATACCACATACAAAATGTTTTGGATTTAACCTCTTTTTCGAAGGTCGCGCTTTCATTAGACGGACTATTATTATATTTAGAACAGGCGGAATGACGTCACAAGTCATGTGTTCTATTTTTTCATATAATAATGTTTCGCCGACATTATCCTATGATAACAATATCATCTATACTCGATGCTAGATCAGAAATTATTATACCACATAACTGGCTGTTGCAAAAGCCGTTTCACATGTCAGTCGATGAGATAACTAGTTCGATAGTGGTGATAAGAGCTATATCAAACTGTTTCTCAATTCTGATAAAATAGGAGAACGTTTTGCCAAAATAAATCATGTTGGGGCCATACGTTGAGCGATATATTGTACTCTTTTTATAAATTTTATGTATGTGCTGACGTTTGACCACTATCTCACCTGATGAAGTCTAGGAATCTTGTGTGAGTTTGTATATTTTAGGTGGTGAAATAGCTTATTCTTTTAAGAAATTACATAAATTCACTTAATGACACGTCCATTGTCCAACTCACTAAGCGAGTTAGACGTGTCAAAGGCGCGAGGCTAGCTCACAATTGTTAACCGACTACCCTCGCCACCGAGCGACCAGCTTATGCAACCCATAACAGAAAAAAATAAGTTAGATAATTAAAAAAAAAAACCGGGCAAGTGCGAGTCGGACTCGCGCACTGAGAGTTTCGTACCAACCTACCTATAAAAACAGTTTAATTCTCGAATCGAGTCTTGAAGACTTTTCAATTTGTTTTCTTGTGACGTAACTAAAAATTTTCAGTTTTCAGACTTTTCCCGATATTAATGCTATAATACCTTGCTTCGTGCCAAATTTCAAGATTCTAGGTCAACGGGAAGCACCCTATGAGTTTTGATTCCTTTGACAGTGTCGAAATGTACGTTTTTTGCAACATAAACGGGCGTATCTTTTTTTCCCGTCAACTTACAAGTTTGATTTTTGCACAACTTCAAGGGACCGCGGATTTTAATATATGGTTTTAATTTCAACTTGATACCTTTACGCGTTCCTGAGAAAAAGGGTCTTGACAGACGGACGGACGGACAGACGGACAACAAAGTGATCCTATAAGGGTTCCGTTTTTTCCTTTTGAGGTACGGAACCCTAAAAATGTTATGTATGTATGTGAACGTATTCACGATACAGGAATAATTCCTAGTGAGGAGAAAGCTTAATAATAACATACGTTTTACGAGCTCTTGACGCTGCGCTGCCACAAGGGTCGTAACGCTCGTTTTGTGGCCAGGTCAAAACCAATACGAATCGTAACAAATTTCTTTCTCATTCAAGATTAGACACATGATTTATTGTGCAAATAAAAAACAAAAAGTAGCACTTTGTAGTGTGCATTCAGAACGGTAGATATATACTACCAAAATCAAACTTTCAATGTTCCCTCTGCAGGGACTCAGGCCTCCTCTCTAGGAGTGGGAATGGGCCGTTATAGCCCATGCCAATTCAGTACGGGTTGGTGGAGGTCACAAGTCTTTGAATTTTTAGTTCTAGATTATGTTTATTTTCTCATTATGTTTTTCTTTACAGTTTTATGAGTATTAGTGGTATTAGTTATGAAATAAATTATACAGAATAATACGCCTGGGTGGATTTGAACGCACGATCTTCAATTCGTTATTCGGGGCCGCTACCACTGTGCCAACACTGCTCCTTGAGTAAATACTATGAACATAGTATTTTAAATACGTAGCCATTTAGTTTCTGACGTCACACAAAAAACCAAAAAATGTTGATACAAAATAATCTAAATGGATAGGTACTCACACCATTATCTGTTATTTATCATAATGCATATTAGTCCATCAATATCGAAGATTACATTAATCATGTTGTTATAGTTAAATTGGTCAATGTTTTCACAGGCCTCGTTTTAGAGGTAAACATGATATTTCTAACATCTACTTACTCGTACTATTCAGAGTTAAGGGTATGCCAACAGGGTCTACAAGATGATTTTATAAATATTAAAAAATTACTCAGAAATCAGGGAATTCATCAATTATTTATTAATTGCTGGTAATTTGTAATACAGGCATTTTACGCCTAAATCAGACACCAACTCCTCACATTGCCAAAAAAAAAATAGAATAAGCCTGTCATCGTAAGAAGAAATAAATTATTAATTAACCTATCACATACCCACAAAACGAGACACAATAGTAAAACAATAACACCGCGGTCTCATAGGACCGGTCAGGGATTCATGAATTAAAAGGAATTTGTAAGAAATTGGCTATTGGCTGCGTATACTCGTAAGCAAGTTAACGTTTAGTACACTTTTGGTCCCTTGATTACTAAAATAATGTGTCAATTGGACCTCTCATCAAAGTCTATTCTTGACCTTTGGAAGTCGAGAGTGGATTTTAATTTCAGGCCATATTAAAGTTACTTTTCGATCCCAAAGTACAGTTACGATGAGAATGTCTAAAAAACGCCACGAATATGTAGCGGAGGAGTTGTTGTACTTTTTTTTATGAAGGGCGACAATGCCCTGCTTAAGAATTCCAGACTCATCTCATTTATAATATTTACCGACAATCTGTTTCATAGAGTCACCACAAATTCTTTTTGCCTGCCGTAGCATATATGTATAGATGGATCTACAATTCTGTTGAGAGTTTGTGGACTACGAGAAAAACTTTGAGTCGATTGAGATTTGGTCTGGGCAGTTTCTCCAACGGTACCAGATTAACTATGAAGACAACCTTGCTTTTTTAAACCGAAAGTTCTTCTTCTCTCTTTTTTCTGTAAGCCAAAGGGCTAGTAAAACCACAAGTAAAACAATTGAATGATTAAACTTACACTTCTGATAAGCTACGGCGTTGAAAGTCCCGAGGATCTCAGCAGGCGTGTACACTGGATGGGTCATGGGGTTCACGCTGAGGACTGCATCAGACTGGAACACGTTCTGAAGAGCCAGCACGAACTGGTCCATCATGCGCCATTCTGGGACAACCTGAAACCAATATGTGAATATGAGTTTAGAAAACGAATAGCTGTAAAGTTGCAGTTTGATTGACGGTTGGAAACCAAATTATAAGAACTAAATATCCCTAATCATCCTAGCGGGTATAGGTTCTTCTATACTCGCATTACTGAAGAAGGTGACCTTCCCATTTCCTCTCAAATCTTATTTTGAACCAAGGCCAGGCGCAAGGGGTAAGCTGTTTAGGTTTTAGTTATACAACTAGAATGTTTTCCTAGTCCACAACCTTTCCACATTTTAATGGCGATAGTATTTATGCATGATTAGCAGTAGTTAAGAGTATTTAGATGTAACTTTAGTGTAAATGTAGCAATATCAGAATAACATTTAGGCTACAAATTATAAAGGGAAGTAATAATTTCACTCAGGCGTAGCAGGTGCCAGAAGATGGTTTACATCTGAATCTGTTTGTTTTTTTTTAACCGACTTCCAAAAGGCGGAGTTTTTCATGTATGTTCACTAATATATCGATTTGTTTCTTTTTATTGCAAGTTTATTATGTCAGTAGTATAATAAAATATATTACCAAGTCAGTAGCGAAATTCTCGAAGAAGTTGGCAAAGCCCTCGTTCAACCAGGTATAGGTCCACGAAAGAGGTCCCACTTCATTGCCGAACCACTGGTGCACATTCTCGTGGCAGATGATCCTGCCTACATTCTGCTTGGTGGCCGTTGTTGTCACTCCTTCTGTCACCAGAAGGGCTACTTCTCTGGAAGAGAAAAGAGAGTTATGTTAGATGGAGTCTCTGGATTTAACAGTTTTGGGACACTATTATTGCATAAGCATCATATCGATACCTTTGGGTAGAAAGGTCGTATAAACCAAAACCCGACTTTTCAGTAGAGCCGAAAAACTATTTTTTTTTTACAAAAAAATTCATAACTTTATTGCTTTTGAAGTTATAAAAAAACTATGTACGAGAAAGGTTCTTACATTTTGCAAATGAAAAAGGTTAAATCATCAAAACCTGTCTATCTTCTTTAGTTTCAAAGTTAGCTTGCATTTACGTCTAAGAAAAAATCGATTCTTGGTTTATACACCCCATGAAAATGTGCTTTGAAAAAACTGTGTGGGTCGTATATCCATTTTTGGTAAGCTTGAGGTCACATTTAATGTCGTAAAAACCCAGATTTATGTATTTTTTTTGTATTAAAAACCATTTATAATCATAGATCAATTGAATTCTGACTAATAAATAATCCTGTTACTAATAGAATTAGTAGGAACTCAATTATTATTATTCTAATACCCAATAATGGTCGATTCAAATAAAATAAAACTACCTGAACCAACATTTATTACGTATTATAATACCTTCTAATCAATGGTATAGCTGTCCGGTACCTGTCTATCGCGCTCGTTCTTCTGCTTGTCGTTACGCGCAAAATGCGAGCCTTGTGTGTTGGTCGTAAAGTTTTTCTTGCCCTTATCCCATATTACTTGGGGTCGGTGCAACACGTTTTCTTCTTCCATTCTGTCCTGTCGCCCGTCACACTATCACTATGGTCTATCGGTTTAGGTAGTAAACAATAGGTAAACAATCTTGGTATGTCTTTTTATATTTGAGAGGTCGTATATAATATACACAAAGATTATTTAAATTTAGTTTATCAGCTAACATCGATTTAGGTAAATACCTAGTTGCAAAGATTTTTACATAAAATTTATAGACAACTTTTAGATGAAAAGACATGCCAAGATTGTTTACCTTAAGTTAACTACCTAAATCGATAGACCATAACTTCCTTTTCTTTCTTATCGGTCCTTACGCAATCCATCCATCTTTTCTTTGGCCTCCCTCTCCCTCTCCATCCATCCACATGTAAATTCAGAACTCTTTTAGTAACATGCGTTTCATCCCTCCTCTTCACATGACCATACCAAAACAAACGATTTCCTTCCACCTTTTCAGTCACTGGCGCCACTTTGAAACTTCCCCTAATACACTTATTTCTCACTTTGTCCATTCTTGTCACACCACACATCCATCTCAACATTCTCATCTCCGCTACATGCCATCTTTTTCATCCATCTTTTTCACAGCCCAACATTCTGATCCATACAGTATGACAGGTCTTATCACGGACTTGTAGATTGCACCCTTCAAACATGAGGGGCATCCGTGGATAACAAGTTGTTCCCGTAACCTGTCGCCATTTCATCCATCCTGCGTTGATCGGATGTGTTATGTTCCGGTCTACCTCACCATTTCCAAATCGGTATGAATGTCCTAGCGACCCTAAAGGCGAAGGATTTTAGGGACCGCCGAAATCGCAGAACAAGTACTCTGTTTTGGTTCTAATCAATTTCACGCCAACACTCTCCAGTCTATTCCACCACACCTCCAATTTGCTCTGGACCTCTAGGTCACTCTCGGCAACCAGCACAATAAATATCATCGGCAAACAGCATACACCAGGGGGCCTCTTCCTGAATGTCTAACGTCAAAGCATCCATTATCAGCAGGGAAAGTTAAGGGCTTAGAGCCGACCCCTGATGTAGGCCGACCGCCTCATTCAAACTGCCACTGGTGCCTACTGTAGACCGGACTTGGGTACTACACCGACTGTACATCGCTCGGATCAACTGCACATACTTCCCAGGCACACCTTTCTCCTTAAGGGCCCACAACAGAACCTCACGATGTGCCTGGTCGTATGCCTTTTTGAGGTCAATTAATACCATGTGCAAGTTTTTATGTGCACCTCTGTATTTCTCGTACAGCTGGCGTATAGCGAAAATGGCATCCGTTGTACCCCGACCAGGCATAAAACCGAATTGCTTCTGTGAAATTTCACTCTTATATCTCAACCGCCTTTCAATACTTCTTCCTCCCAGACTTTCATAGTATGTGACATTAGCTTTATTCCTCTATAATTGTTGCACTCAAGAACATCACCTTTGTTTTTAAAGATGGGCACTAAAGAACTTTTGCACCAATCATCAGGTATGAATTCTTCTTTCAACAACTTATTGAAGAACATCGCTAACCACATCCGTCCATCCACTCGCAGTAACTTCCACACTTCGACTAGTATTCCAAACTGGGCCAATGGCTTTACCATTCTTCATTCCATTTACTGCTATTCTGACTTCAACCATACTAACCATTCTCACTAACCCCACATTTTCTGGTTTACTTTCTAAAATCCCACTCCAATAATTTTCCTTATTCATTAGTCTTTCAAAATATTTCTTCCACCTCTCTTTGATTTTTTCATCATCTGATAGAACCAGTCCAGGTTCATTCCTTACACATTTTACTTGACAAACATCCTAAAGTAAAGTGCGACTTGCAATGATCATGGTTTATACACCAAACGTTGCGAACTATCTTTGGATTTACGACGTCGATTTTAACCTGGGTTTAAGTAATGCATTTAACAGTTTAGGGCGTATAAACCATTTACAATTAATGCATTTAATACTTTAGGTCGTATAAACCATTTACAATTAATGCATTTAACACTTTAGGGCGTATAAACCATTTACAATTAACGACTATTTTTACACCCTCCGTTAATATAAATGATGGTCATTACGTCATAACAAAATTATAAAAAAATAATATTTGGCTTTTACATTGAAAATTTACCTTTTTTAAGAGGCTATGACCGAAAATTTCTGGGTCGTATTAACCATTTTTGAGCGAATTTCTACATTTCGTATATACAGATCGATAGAGAAAAAAAATCTGAGAAAAATGGTATATTTAACTCAATTTGGCCAAAATGGTTTATACGACCTTTCTACCCAAAGGTAGCGATATCATCTGCCTAGCCTTTTCCCAACTATATTGGGGTCGGCTTCCAGTCAAGCCGGATTTAGCTAAATACCAGTATTTTACGAGGAGCGACTGCCATTGACTGGGGTAACACGGTACTGCATAAGCATAATCAGCGTGATAATTTTTCCACTGCTGGGACTCAGGCCTCGTCTTTATGAATGGGAATAGGTCTAAATCCACCACGCTGGACTAGTGCTGCTTGGCGGATGTAATAAACCTTTGCTCTTGACTCCCAGGTTATGGGTTTAATCCTCGTTGGGAAATAAAACTTAAGTCTCTATAATATTATCGTCTTATATTATTTTCTTAATAGACGTTCGTCGTGTCAACGCCATCGTCGTAGTGTGTTTAGTCTTATTAAGTCGATCATCAACCCCGAATCAACAAATCTTCTTTTTCAAAAAAAGAAGACACAAGATAGATTCCGGACGAGTCCCCAAATGTGGGATTTGGGGATTGGAAAATATAACCTTATATTATTTTCTAAGTACACGTACACATGTCCTAGAACCAAACATTCGAAGATATGTGACATCCACCAAACTGTACCGTCCCCATGTGGCTCACATGGGGTCACGGCCCATACACCCTCTTCTAGTGAGGTGGCCTGAGTCCCAGCAGTATGAACCCAATTATAAGGCTGAATATGCTACATCATATTCGACTTTTCAAATGTCATCTACAGCAACAAAAAATCCAAGATAAAAACCCCCAAACAATAGACTATTCAACCTATTGCAAAAAAACATACTCTCTTTTCAACTACATAGTCATAATTCAATAGAATTCAGATCTGCCTTGCAGATTCGTTATATGAGCGGCTTATGAAGCACTCAGCGCGATCGTTCGTCTGTTTTATGGAATAAATAAGTTTATTGCCTGTTTGTTACTCTATTCTTCATTCACAAGACAGTAGTGGGTGCTCCAGTTAAATTTAAGGCAGTTTAAATGTCAACACTTTGATGACGTTGAAAGAGTTTTTTTCAGTAAAAGGGTTTAGTAACTACTAATTATCCAGGATTTTTTTTAATGATGGTCTGTTGATAATAGAATAATTATGTCAACCGCTCCTCGTAAAATAATGGTATTCAGCTAAATCTGGCTGACTGGAAACCGATGGTCTCATGATGGTCAGTAAACTGACAATTCCTCTGTCTTCACATAAAGAGGCAAAAGACTCGCCCAAAAAAAAATTAAAATGGTAGATTTCTGTAATAAATTAACTCATGAATCCCCGACCGGTCGCATTAGTCCGCGCTGTTATTGTCTTACTATTGTGTCTCGTATCGCGGGTAAAATTATCCATCTATTCAGCAAAACTTTTTACACAATACTACTACAGTGGCTGTTAACATTAGACTAAAGCCTTTTCTTACACTTGTAGCAACATCTGTTGCCGCCATAGAGGAACTAAAGAATTCTAAATCCTGCATCATGCAATAACAGTAATTCTCCGCGTGACTAAAACATCTAAAACAACACGGATTAGACAAAATACCCTGGACGGAGAATCCTCCCCTTTCAATACCTTATATTTTAGTGTGCGTCCATTTAGGGCGGAATAAATATGTTTTCTTTCTTTCTTTACTTTTATTTTTTTTTCATAATTTTTACATATTTTATATGCGCAAGTTAAGCAATATAATGCAAGACTTCGCCTTAGCCTTCACTACGACTAGCTGATTTAAATAGAGATAAAATGAAGACAATATCAAGACCTTGAATTTTCTGATAAATTTCATTTTTTAACTCAGCGCAACGTCAGGCATACTTTATGACGTTTTATGACATACGATAAGAAGCCATAAATTCGAGTATTTATGGCTTATAATAAAATATAACTCTTCTGCTTCGTAAGTACATTAACACTTATTTTATTGCCGGTTTTGCGAAACATCTAACAGAATCAAACGAATATAAACTGTAACAATGTTGAATTAAAGTTCAAAATTGGTTGTTTGAGAAATTAGTCTGATTAATTTCGTGTATCGTAATGAAAATATAAGAACAATAAATAAGCAATAACAGTATTTAATATCCTGATCCTGAGAACTCTTGCTGAAGAAGGAAATAATATCAGTATGAAATTCATTACACTGTTATCATATAGACACGGGCGTCATTATACAGTACCGACTATACCTAACAATTTTTCTGAGGGCATGTTACAATTACGGCAATGTTTTTTTGATGTATAAGAAAAGTCTAGTAAATGTAAAAGTACCTATGACTCATGAGCAGGGGTCAGTTTTCTTTCATTGTTGATAGGTTCGCACTTGACCACTATCTCATGTGGTGGAAAGCGACTATGGGGTTGACGATGGAGAGAACTGGCCTAGAACCTGTTATTCACTGTTGACTTAAAGATCTCCAGGTAGTAGAAGGAATTCAACTCTTGGTTAGTTTATACCTAAAATTTTTCATTAGGGGTTTTCATCAGCATCAGGTAGTTATAAATAAGCGTATGTATTTCAATTCTGCAAAACATGAATTATCGGTCGGCCTTACTACTTTATATCATACGTTTTGCAAATCAAAATAGTATTTTTAGGTTGTGGAATGTTCATCAAATCAACTAGTTTTTTTTTTATGGTAGGGGAATCATCAGAATGACTTCCCCCGCTCTTGGGCGGAGCGGGAGGGCGTGTCAGACTTTTACTGTCTAAACCTCTACCCCGTTCCTTCGTTGCCTTCGTTCTGGGGGGGACTCGGTGTCAACCTTTAGGAATACCACATGTTCCCCCCAGAGGCTTCGGCCCTACCGGGCCCCTACAGTTTGCTGACATCTCCTTGAGGCGCGCGTGGAACAGAACGCGCCGTTGACGACTGGGCTCGGTCCAGATTATTTCCAGACTGCCGGACAGCGCTCGCCACCCAGTACCCAGCTACCCAGTGCTCGCCGTCCGCGAACCCGCGCCTACGGTGGTCGGAAATCGGGATCTCGGCGGCGGCGGCGTGAGGACCGTTCCCTCACGCGCTCGCGGTCAGCAGCCTCCTTCACGAGCATTACTGCTTCGCAGAAGGAGGCGACCGCATGCCAACCCTCCTCGCTCCGGACCATGGCCTGAACCAGGGCCCGGCGCGAGAGGTCGCCGATCAAATCAACTAGTAAGTCTTGACGGATAAATCCTGAATAAGATTACAAAATGTTTTATAAGTCCTGTAAAATAACTCTTGTCTCTCAAATGGGCAAAGCCTTTGAGAATACTACTGAAAAGCTACCATTAAAATACGTAAAATTAACATACCTATAGATAACCAATCCCCAATTCTCCATAGCACCAGCAGCAAAGTCAGGAACTGCTGCCTTATCCAGCTTCGGGAACTCATAGTCAAACTCAGTGTACTTCTCCAACTCAACCATGTTCTTCTGACCAAACTCCAGGGCGAACATTGCAGTGTTCTGTGTATCAGGTCTGGAGTATACCCTGAACGGTACTCTGTACAGGTCTTTGAAAGGAGTATCCTGTTTGTTGTCAACGTAGTCTAAGTTTGATACCAGGTAGGCCAGAAGGTATGTAGACATTATTAAGGTGTCATCGAATTCGTGTTTGGTGAAACCGGCGACTTCAGGTCTGAAAATTATAACATTAAAGGTGTAAAAAAAAATTATAACTAGGTACTTCTTGTTGGAAAATATTTATGAATTTAAGCAATTATACTACAACAAAAACGGATTAAATATGCTATTGCCCCTAACAGTAGGAACAATGGTATATTTAATCCGTTTTTGTATATATACTATAAATGTACAGACATATAGAAGTATAGATATGCATTATTTACTACACCTCTAAGCTCATTCAACAATTTGTATTAATAGGTACTACAAAGCTTTGTATTAATGGGTGCTACACTATATAAATTATTCGATGTACAATCTAAGTAGAAATACACTAAAATTTATTACTTTATTATTTTTTCACTTGAGATTATAATATACACGAAATTGGAGTATTGATCTACATTCTTAATACTAAATGCTTAGGCCTTGCCAGAGTACTACTTACTTGAGCGGCTGTGCCCTAATAGGCATGTTACTCCTGACCACACCGTACGCTGGTGGAGCGTAAATGGTAGTTCTGAAGATAGCTTTGAAAGAAGGCTCGTCGTAGCAGGGGAACGCGCGGCGAGCGAACGTAGGCTGCAGTTGAGATGTTATGAGTTTGCTGAAACGTGAGACATTGGTGAGAAACTGAAAATGTTTTAAATACATAATCTTGAAGTAGTAAAGGAAAACATGAAACTGGAAAAGGGTTAAGAAGAACACAGTGAGGAAAGATATTGAAAAAAATCGATTTCATGGTAAATTACGACCCAGAACTTACAATAAGGATGAAACACTAGGCGAAACATTATGGACGGATTATAAAATTTAAAATTCAATTTATGTCTATTACCATACCATCCATTTTTTTTATTCTCCTTCCATTTGCAAATGGCTTTGTGGGAGCGGCCATGTACCGCTCTTTCCACTTATAGAAGGTGGTTTCATTCACTCATATCATACATATGCACAGAAATTTATTGTTTAATATATTATGCCTTTTATATTTCAAATCACAGTTAACCAATGTTCGACTACGTTTTTTGAAAACGTAGTCGAACCTAATTCTGAATTCAATTCTAGTATAACATACACATACATACATGGCTGCGAATTCTTACTTTATTTGTGAATAACAGTGACTTTACAGGAATGTGAATAATGCATTATGCATGTCAAGTCGCCTGACTCACCACACACAAACTTTTATTATATTTCCTTACTGTCAGCTTCTTTCAAAGAAACTTCTGGTACTTACAGCTGCCTTACACTTACAATATGAGGCACAAGTCATATAACAAAGAAAGAACTAATACTACAAAACAACTATTGTAGGGAAAAAGAACTTTTGTTCTTTGTCCAATGATTATCAAACAATAACAATATTATTGTCATTACAAAGGCCTTCAATTATTTTTGAGCCATGTTGATATGCTGGTATAAAAATACAGAATATATATTAACCGCATACCTTAAATTTTTAGGGCATATAATTCTGTAATACAAACGCAATATTATAGAAGCGAACGTTTATAAGTTTCTGTATGTTTGTTACTTCTCCTCGCTCAAACGGCTTTTCGGATTTAGATGAAATTTGAGGCACGAGTAGACTATATTCCAGAAAAACACGTAGAATTCTTTTTATTTCGGGAATTTTGGGGCTTGTTCCTTTGGGATATCGTTTTTACTTTCACCCGAACCTAGCCGCTAAGAAAAGCTAGTTGACAATTTGTTTCTAAGGTCCGGAACAATGTACGTATTTTCATATTTTAGTTCGAGTAAACAAAAGTATTTTGATTAACCAATTACGCCAAAATCAAATCATTCCAATTAGAATACTTACAAATACCAATCGAAATATTTCCACTTAATTAAAATTGCTCCAAAAAATACTTACTAATTATTACCGTTGGTGTTGTACGTCGACACGTAAATACCGAACATATTCGCAGCGTACTGGCCGACATAGTGTTTGATTCTAATAGTATGGGGTTGCAGTACTGTCATGTTTCTGTTCAACGTAATTCTAAATAAATGGGTATCATCAGTAGCCATTGTTTCACTTTGGAACAAGTTGACTGTCGGTGCACTTTCGCTGGTGACTTCAATGTCAGCGGCATTGATGACCATTTCCATAGCTTGAAGTGTGATTACGTTGGTGCTGACCAATGGCAGAATTCTGATGTCGACAGCTCCGGTGAAGTACGCTTCATTGTCTGGATCAAGGGTGAGTCTGACATCATAGAAGGTTGGGATGGTATCTCTGGGCAAGACGTATGCTGCTGCCCTGTCTGCTTCAGACGGGCTGCTAAAAACCTCGGTTGAAGGCACAGTTAGGGGCACGGCAAATGCCACCCCGAAGACTGTTAGTAGTGCTAGTAAATACATTTCTGGAAAAGAAGAAATATCTGAATTAGTCAGTAATCCTGATAAACGAGGAAATAGGGGTATGTTAAACAGGCGTTTTTAAAACATACAAAATGAACTATTTAGAAAGGTCCTATGTAATAAAACCGAAAAATAGAAAAAAAAGTATATTTATTGATAAAATACATTAAATTTTCCGTCGTTTTTTTTCCGTATCTTGTTTTACTCTAAAACTATCTGTGAAAACTTGTAATTAACCTTCTTTCAATATTTTTCAACTCTCTGTATCCTAGTTGTAAGTTTTCCGAAGATATTAAAATAAAATAAATAAATATTAAAATTATTATTATTTAAATCTTAAATCTCACCTAATTTCACAGTGTTTGGTTCATGACTAAAGTAGAACATATGAAAAGTGTGCGAGGGACGTAAATTATTTTATCTGTTTAATTAATAATGTTATTCGGTAAGATTAGATAAAAGTTGGGATCAATGCGTGACAAATTAGCATGAACCAAATCAGTACAAATTGGTATCAAAATATTAGTAGCAGTTGAATACTTCGTGTATTCAACTGTACGAGTACAATATATACTTATTAATACAACTGTATTTATTTTTTATTTAGCTTATATTTGCTCACTACTGTGCTAAGGCCTCCACCAACTTTTTTCAGGGACAGAAATGTACAATCTAATTCCGCCAAGTCCATTCCTGCATCGGACCACTAGACGCATGACTTTGTGCTACTAGTACTTGGTAGGCATCCTACCCATACGTACAAATCGTTTTGCGAATACATTTATTGTGCCTACAGCTAAAGTGTGAAATTCTCTGCAATATGTTACCTTATTGCCAGAACTTAGGGATCTTTAAGTCAAGAATGTATAGGTGACTTCTAGGCAAGCGTGCTTCATCATCACTTACCTTCAGGTGACATAGTTGTCAAAGACGAGTCTATCCATAATAAAAAATAAATAAATTTAGTTATGGAATGATGTTGTCCTAGATCAGCGTTTCCAGTAAAAATATGTCAAGTAAATATCAATAATGTCAAGAGGATAAGCATCATGGCTTCCCCTTTAAAATGGGAGTTAGGGGATTTTTCCAACGGGTAGTCATGTTTGGAAAATAAATGGATCTTTAGGTGTCCCAGTAGTATAACATAAAGTTTTTATGGTGTCTTTACTAAACTATGTTTATTTTGATCCCATTGGAGAAGAACCGTCAAGAAACTCTTTGGTTACACTTTAAATTCCCATTCCAAAACAAAAGGCATACTCTTCACCTGGGTGAGGCTCCTCCCACTGCTGAGTGAGAAAATTAAACGCTTGATTATGTATGTATACTCATGTTTCATGGCTGGCTCTTTTCCTTCGAAACTTCTCTGGCTTAGACTATCTCTAGTCATGTTTACCTCGCAAATACATCATCATCATCATCTGCTTAGCTTTTTCCCAACTACATTGGGGTCGGCTTCTAGTCAAGCCGGATTTAGCTGAATACCAGTATCTTACGTGGATCGGCTGCCTACCAGAACTCCACAACCCATTAACTGGGTTAACACAGTACTTCATGGCAAGACTGGAGTCAGATTTACTGGCTTCTGACTTTCCGTAACGACTGTCAAAGATCTACGAATGACAGCCGGGACCTAGAGCATAACGTGCTTTCCGAGGCACGGAAGAATCTCGATATGTTAACATGGTCACCCATCCACGGACCAACCTTGGCTAGCGTTGGTTAACCTTGAAGATCGACCTGTGTGGCTGTTACTGTCTAGCCACGAACTCCACAAACTTTACCTCGCAAACAGAATCATATCATTACACCACCCTTCCCGTGGTCAACCTTAAAGGCATTGTCCTCCCTCAGACGTCCACTGAGTGAATCTACCCAAATCACTATCGTATTATTATTCCAAAAGTTAGTTTGTTAGTTGGCAACACCGTCACGTCCCAAGGGAAGGAGTGCAGCACTTCGAATTTGCATAGATGATGCTTCCAACCTCTCTTCAACTTACAAGTGCCTCCAGAATGTAGAACTGTACCACGTGACTTGAACTTTGCTTAACTTAATATCTCTAACGAATGTTGGAAATGTAGAAATGCTAGACGTTCGATGTATTGTCATAACACAATTTTTTTTGTTTTTTATATTTTCTTTTTTTTTAAATGGGGAATCATCAGAATGACTTCTCCAGCTCTTGGGCAGAACGGGAGGGCGTATCAGACTTTTACTGACTAAACACCACTGCGTTCCTTCTTTGCCTTCGTTCCAGGGTCCCAGGTTTTCCTTTCGGAAGCACACCCATGACCCTAGAGGCTTGCTGGGCCCCACACACACTAAGATTATAAAGTTGAACGCTTGTGAGTGTGTATATGTTTGCAACTTCTTCACGCACGAACAGCGAAACGGATTGGGATGTAATTAATAACCCATTTTCTCAAATTATTTCGTAATCAAAATATTTCATTTTAATTCTAGCAAATAGTAGCAAACAATTTCTATAATGGAATATTCCAATTAGGTACGATTTGCAAAGCTAGAAAATTCTTCCAGGGCTACGGTAATTAATTATTTTAAATATTCCAGCAACCTAAGCTTGAAGTTCTTAGCCTAATGTTCAACAGTCTAGATCAGTCTATAAAACTAGTTGGCCTGATTATTATTTCCTATCGTTGAGCTTCTTAGTAGTCCTGAGTTGAGTTATATCAAGACTGACAATGCTTGCTAGACATCCATCCACTTAGCCTTTTCCCAACTATGTTGGGGTCGGCTTCCAGTCAAGCCAGATTTAGCTGAATACCAGTATTTTACTAAGAGCGGCTGCCTACCAGACCTCCACAGCCCATTAACAGGGGTAACACGGTACTTCATGGCAAGACTGCAGTGAGAGTTACTGGCTTCTAGACAGTTCCACTGCTTGCTAGACAGGTCCACTTAAATCTGTGCGGTTCTTTCCTGAAAAGACCATCTGAGACACTGATCTGCACTACATAGTTATTATTTATGATTTGACCATATTGTATGGACTTTAAAAAGGGGTTTATTCTCAGGATAGTCAGCTGGGAAACCCCAACATTATCGAATTTAAATTGATGACAAAATAAACGTGTGTTTTTAAAAACCGATTTGCGAAATAAATTTCATTCTTAAGAGCCGCTTAGCGGTTTGTTTGTAGATTTCCGTGACATGAAGGTAATATCGATTTATCATTGCTTAACACAATTGGTATTAGATTGATTAAGAGCTTAATTTATGTTAATCTTTATTAACTTCAACGATAATAATGAATTCATTCATACATCCTAGACAGACTGGGTACCGCTGTAACAAGACCCTCAGATCCGGATCTGCTGCTGATACAAATATTTTGTTTTGGGCACCGATCTAATCCGCGAAACGCTTCGCAGGACCCTATCGTTCAACCGGATTCCTGTGACCCTTACTAGGTCGTTGGCCCACCTAGTGAGAGGCCTTCCAACACTGCGTCCTCCGATATGTGGTCGCTATTCCAGAACCTTTCGGCAATAAATACTGTGCCAAGCTAAATGACTCAAAATTTATCAAAATAAGTGAATTTAGATCATGAGCAATTAATTTAATTGCCTTGATCTACATAGATTTCAGTGTGCATTAACGGTATACAACAATAATAAATTTTAATAATTACACAACTTTCACATCGCAATCTACTTAGTCCCAAAGTAAGCAGAACTTGTGCTATGGTTGCTAGATGACTGATAAACATACCTTTATATTGCTAAATTTATACATACACATATTTAAGTACCTACTACCCGACCCTAGATGATGGGAGCAAGGACGGACGAAGAAGATTATAGGTAAATTATTCCCAGATAAAGTTCAAATGATCAAGCTTAAGACACAATGTTTGTGTCCTAGATGGGAATCGAACCTACGACATTCGGCATAGCAGTCAGGGCCACTGACCACTTGACGAACAGGCCAGTCTAATAATATAAGTATTACGTTGAATCTAGTCACGAAATAATCAAATAAGAACTACATTTTAAAATACCTAATATACCAGATCTTTTATTCGTCTACAAATGTTTTCAATCATCTTTCTGTGTTCAAATCTACGTGCTTTTCAAAGATAATTGCGACATGCGGATAAACGACACATACCTATATCGATAAGGAATCTTTATCTACATTTTTTGATAAGATTGTATAACAGTCCACTTGACATGTCTAAAGACGGAGTTACCCAACTGTTTGAAGAATTTAGTCTAAATACTTTGGAGACTTTGTTTAGGTACCTATTATTTTTATGAACTGTTCTGAAGAGTGTACCTTTTTGGGGTGGGAATTTAAAAGAGTAACGGAAGTTCTCGGTTCTTCTTCATAGGAAATGATTGATTCTGCCATCTTTAAGCTATAATCAGACAAAATTGTTTTTTGAGTTATTCACAAAAAACAGCGGAAAATTAGCATAAGTCAGGGGAACTATTACGGTGATTTAGTTTATTAGTTTCTTTTACAACTATTAGGTTCTCAGTGTAACTATTGGTATTAGAAAAATACTGCTTAGAGAGATTGATGTAGAATTTTTGTATCTAATGACGCTAGCCTGCGAAATGTCAGATAACGGCATTTTAGTTAAAAGAGGGCAGAATTAGAGCCGTGCACTAGCTTGCTACGTCTTTTAAGTGATGGGAAGACGTCATTTGTTGATATCTCATTTAAAAAAAAAGTATTAAGATATTCGGTTTATACTAGTTGATCAATTGATATTCGATTTAGCATAGTATACACCTTTACACAACACACAGCTTAATTTAAGCCAACTTTACATTACATACCTATCCATTTTGTGGTAGGTTAATATTTTTTTGTGATCAGAATGTTTTCAATATTTGAATCGCTTACCAATACTAGTTTGATACTATTTATCAAATTGATAACATCTTTGAGACGCTAAACTGAGATAAGAACTAAATCCCGTGAATGAATGTTCGCTATCGTAGTAATTTCAGAAAATTTGTGATAAGTAATGCCATCTATTGGCAATGCGGTAAACTATTGACTATTTAGATTAGACTAAACTAAGGAATGTTTAGTCTAAACGAATGTGGTAATCTAGAGTATAATTTACCTTAACTGCTGATCGTATTATAAACCTGAATCTTGGAAGGTATGTTCTTTGTATGACGAAAACATCCGATAAGGAAGGATTTTTCGAAATTTTAAGGGTAGCCCTAAGAGCATGAAAAATGGGGTCAAAGGTTGTATGAGACAACGTGTTTCCTATATCTAATCTACTTCAAATTTTGCATGAATATTCTTTAACAGAATTGACGGCAGAAATTATTTCCCTAACGGTGTTAACATTGTTTTGTTAAAAAGGTAGAAAGTTATGCATGCACAAAAGGAGAAATTGCTTGATAACGCACAGCCGAAGTTATAGGGCCTAGGAAAGTGTTTTGCAGAAGGTTTTCTATTGATGAAGGTGAGAACTTTTTTCCCTACATGGGATTTAATTGGTCGTTTCCTATGAAGAAAAACCGGCACGACACTCCATGGTTACTCTTTAAAAAAATATCAAGGTTACAATATTTTCATATTACAATTTTATCAGATACAGTATTAGCAGTAAGAGTGGATATCCAAAAAATTACCCCCTAAGAGTACAAAACGGAAGTTCAAATTTTATATGTAGAAACCGATTTTCATGCAGGCAAAGCCGCTGGCAGAAGCTTAGTTTACTGTTAAATTTGAAAATATTTATTTCAGACCAGCACAATAATAATACGAGTACAAGCCCATAATGCCAAAATGAAATTTAGATACACATCTGTATATTGATACCATGATTGATACACATTAATTACAAAGTCTGATGTAGCACATATTGCGATTAAATCTAGTTTAATGCGGCTTACATTCTCTTCAAGGTTCAATTTGCCAATATTATCTAACATCTGTAAAATTTATCTTAGGGAGTGCTAGATATGGCTTCATGCTATGTCCTTTAGGCTGCTTATGAAAAGAACTCATTAGTGAGAGAGATCATTATATTGATCTATTCAAGATAAGTATGATGATTCAACAGGTCACTATTTAATTCTTAATTTTATAGATGTGTAAATGATTCTATCTATCCCTAACGTTTTCACGGTTAAACTGCTAACCGTTTATGTTTGGTACGAAGTAAACTTTAACCCCAAGGAAAGAGTGGGTCTCTAAATTGAGTATCATGTTTATTATTACTGATCTATGATATTATATATTATAAGTTAAAAACATCTCAAACCTTATGTGCGTGTGAGTGTCATATTGTGTCAGATTTTCCGGCTACAAAAAGCTAAATTTTGAGAAATATTTCAAAGACTGGGGGCTCCTTATAGTTAGGCTTCAACTGTGCGTCTGCAACAACCGACATTCACACGTACAAAGTTGTGGGCATAAGCTGGTAGGTTATATTTTTGACGGATGGAAAATTGGTCCCACATTCCACTACTCTCTAGGCTTGAGGTCATAGGTTCATATTCACATGAGCACATTTTACTAAGATAAAAGCTTTGGGTCCGCACGTGGTCATGTGCTTAATAGATGGCGCTATACTTAATATTTTTAGTTTATTTTGGTTTTAGGGTATAAAGCTAAGACAAGCAACTCATTCATAATAAACAGCATACGCTTTTATAACAAGCTGCCAAAGTCGGTTACAAAACTTAACAAAGGAAAATCTAAATCCACATAATGCGTGTCCTTACCAAAAAAGCGTATTATGAGCTTAAAGACTATGTTGAAGTCACGCTTGCTTGGTAATGACTGTTTCTGCAACTCTAGCAACTCATCTGTCGAAAACATGTATCTATAAACTGTTTCATTTTGTCTTAAATATCAGTTATTTTTCTGCTTTTTATTATTTTGCTTTTGAAATAATAATTCTCTTATTTTTTAAACTTTTATTCAAAGTCATAAGTTTATTTTTATAAATCCTTTTTTACACTGTAAATATGATTAATGACAGATTATTTTCTATTTTTACCACCTTTTTAATATTATTATTGTATTTTTGTGTACAATAATGATTGACCTACACTGTCTTTATAGAATTGTAAAAAATATTTTTTTTTTGAAGTAACTATTAAATTTCTTGCCGGCAACTATTTGAACCCGTGCACTAGGTCCACATATGCATATGCTGGGTGTGCATAGGTTATTGCTCGTAGAACAGATGGTCGATGGGGACGGAAGGTTCTAGAGTGGCGACCTGGCGAGGGTCGCGGGAATCCGATGAATGCGAGACGCACAGGACGTAGGCTTCCCCCAAGCGTCGCTGTGGCGACGCTTGTGGGAGCAGTGGACGTCTTTCGGCTGAGATGATGATGATGACTAGGTCCACATTGGACTGACTTAAGTGCAAAAATTTTAGGCTCGAGCTCGTAGCTTTGCTTAATTAACATTCATTTCTATATAGTTAATTCAAAAGATCAATTTTACACACATTAGAAATCAACCTTGATTGTTATCTCATAATAATAAAATATGATACCGACTATAACATTTTATTTAAAAAAAAAACGGCTGACTTACCTATGTATTCACAATTACACTACTAAAATGGAACTAAATAAATGACCTTATTATATCAGTGAAACGTGCCACAATCATTATCGTTACAATCGATTAATAAAAAAGTCTGAATGATTATAAAATAATTAAATTTGATACTAGCAATATATCATGGTGATTCTTAGATTATGACATATCTATTTGTTACGATGTTCATTATAAAACATTAACTCGAACTGCAGTGTAATGAAAATCTGAAAACCGAAGACTGGCTCAGATTAGACACTCTACCCAGATGGGTTATGGCTGACCAATACCGTGGTCCTAGAATGCAGTGGGAAACTGAAAGACACAGGTAGGTTTGAGTTACCAAAAGTCTGACGTGGCCTCTCTTGACTTTTACTGACTGGATACGTATGAAATACATGAAACAAGCTTACCGATTCCTCACAGGTTAGCACAAAATGGGTTCTGGGATACTCAATTTTTTTTTAATGGCCTAGTTTGTGTCCCACTGCTGGGCAAAGGCCTCCCCTTTCTCCTTCCAAGTCTCTCTGTCTTGGGCCATCTCTGGCCAAGTTTGTCCCGCGAACACGATCAGATCGTCACACCATCTTCGCCGCGGTCGCCCTCGACGGCGTCGATCTCCCTCAGGCGTCCAGTGAGTGACAATCTTCGCCCATCTGTCCGGGTGCATTCGTGCGACACGACCAGCCCACTCCCACTTTAGCCTTGCCGTTTTTTCCCCGACATCTGCTACTCGAGTTATGGAGCGCAGCGTGGTGTTTCTAACGCGATCTATTCGCTTGACACCTATTATGCTGCACTCCATTGCCCTTTACTCACCGAATTTTATTATTACTTACTTTCTGCTGCCAGTGGTTTCGCTCGCGTGATAGTAGAAAATTAAGGAAATGTACTATCAGTATCCTATATGCTATTCCAGGACATGGTCTAGCTTTATACCAAGTTTTATCGAAAACCATTCAATAGTTTGTGCGTGAAAGAGTAACAAACATCCATACATACATTTTTTCTCGTTTATAACATTAATAGGGATAACTAGATAATTTATTCGACAGATTGTCCAGAGGCTCGTGAAAAAGTGACATTTTATCAACGCAAATAATTGTCAAAAGTCCAGACTAATTTGGATTGACGAAGGGACATTTTGGTAGGTAGTGAACGTCAATTCCATTAGTTATGGATTTCTCAACAGCTAAGAAGGAAGGGAATAATAACTTCTGGATTCGGTCTCAAGGTTAAGCCGAGGTGGCTAGGTGATCATTTAGAGTTCTAGACATGTTTGTTATAAATAATATAAACTACTGCTTGACTGCGATCAATGTTAAGCAGTGATGCAGTACTTGACTTTGAGGTGTACTAGTTTATTAAGAGCCTGTTGCTTTTTGCTGTGTGCATGTTTGGAATTATTGTTCGTAAGTTGTTGAGTATGTACGCAAATAAAGATTTTTTCTGTTCTAGCCTTAAAATAACTATATTAGGGCTCGTAAAACAGTGGTTGGAGTGGTGAACCCGTACTGGAAGACGCCGCATTGAAAGGCCTTCTGCCGGTCTGATGAACCGATGTGAGACGAACCAGACTGTTCGTTGTGGTGTTGTAGGTATAATGTTTGTGAAGGCATCCTCTAAAAATTACTAATCAAAGACACCATTTAATTACTCAGATACCCGCGAAACGAGACACAATAGTAAAACAATAACAGCGCGGTCTCATAGGACCGGTTGGGGATTCAAAGGTTAAAAAAAATTAAGCATCCAAGCTTAAAGTATCTAGCAAAGACACACAGGAAGACAATTTCAATCTTTATTGTATATATTAGTATCAAATTATCAGCATTACACTAAAGTTATCGTAATTATTCTGATAATATTATTTATTTTTTGATAATTGTAGATACATACTCTTACAGATATCAATATCGGCCTGCATATTAATCTACATTATAAACTCACGTGAATATGCCTACGACGTTCCGTATCGTTGACCATGGTCTTGTTTAGTGCATCACACAATATTAGGCCGTCTGTCCACGGCTGCGTAGCTTCATAGACGCGTATTCGTCATTATAGGCGTGATGAACTTGATGTACGCCTGCCTGAAGCTTGCATATAAAACTATGAAATTATGTCGACGAAGCTGCATCGACACGACGGCACGACGCTGCCGCCTCGTCGACACACGACGTAGAAAAACGTTTCTCGGGAGAGAGCAAAACCGGGGTGGATGAGTACGAGTAGAAACAAAAATCATTGGAAAGTGATGGGGGAGGCCTACCCCAAAGAGGTGACTACTGCTTAGAGGCATGATTTATACTATAAAGCGTATTTGTATTAAATAAGTAAGAAAACTTTGCGAGAAATGTATCCTGCTCACTACTGCTACGGAATACGTCGGCAGCCTTGGTCACCTGCGGATAATTATCTTCATTCCTAGTGTGATTCGTTGCAACCTCACGATTAAAAAAATTCAATTTAAAATCTATGTAATACCAAAAAAGGCACCTACCAGCATAATATATTACAATCATTAAAACAATAAATAGCACAGCGCTGATATTCTTGTAGGGCCCGCTATGATGCCACGAATTCACTTACAGTACGGAAATAACATAATTTCCAGGAAATACTTCATTTTCTCGTCGAAACAAGTCAACAGTACACAAACTGTACAAACAACCTTCCAAGCAGGATTATTATATATTTTATACAACGAACCTGTTATTCAATTATGATGCTTTGTTTTTCACTGTTCATTTTAGTCTAAAGTTAATCAGACTAAGGCTGCCATCAAACCATCCATGCACTGACTGGACAGGTCCACTCAAATCTGCATGGTTCTTTCTTCAAAAAGCCATCTCAGACACTAATCGTTCCCCCCACCCCCCTGAGTTTGTTTCGGTGTTTCTTTCTTCTCAAGATAGTCAGCTAGGAAACACTGGACTCATCTATACTTATAATAAATCTGTAGAAGTGAAAATTCTGTACATTGAAAATATCAAGAAAATTAATGGCAGGGGGTGTTACTAGACCGACACCGAACCCAAAAATGTGATTAAAAAATTTTTTGTCTGTCTGTCTGTCTGTCTGTTTGATCAGGCATCACGCATAAAATACCGCTTCGATTACGACGAAACTTGGTATAATTATTCTTTAATATCCTGTGCACCACACTGGGTACTTTTTTCCCGGAAAAGTAAATACAATAAAAAAACAAACTTAATTTTGCGGTTCGATCCCTAGACTCGACTACTGCATCAACCGAAAAAATAAGTTTGTCGTATGTTACGTCACCCGCAGTGGAGTTTACTAGCGCCCCTTAGACTTATGTATTTTTAAAAAAGTCGTAGGTATAGATTTTAATTTTAAAGTTTATGTAGTATGTTTGAAAGTGTACGTAGTGACCGTAGGTTATTTTATAATACTGTTAGATAGGATTAGTCTAGAGAATTTGCTTATTTAATGAGTTTAGATTAGTTATCATCAGAAATAGGTTTATTTAGGTAGGTAGGTATTTTATTTTTTGTTATTGAAGTTTTTTTTAATTACTTAGGTACTTAGGTTTACTTTTATAAGGCGTAGACCGTAGAGATTTTAATTTCAGTATAGGTAGTATATTTTATAGTGTTTAACGTAGGTTATTTTTAGTACTCGAAGGGTAGGTTAATCATCACTTAAGAAATTGTCACATTGACAGTTTTACACAGTTTTTCAGTGAAGGTTTGACAATACTTAACTTTAATGGACCATTAGCTGGACTATGAGTATGGCCATTAGGTAGGATTAGTCATTTGTATAGACATTAGTTTTTAGAGATTTTGCTTATTTATTGGTATACTTATTCATATAAGTGTAGTTACTATACCAAAAACTCATTGATAAGTTTCGTCATCCACGCGAACGAAGTCGCGGGCAAAAGCTAGACTTAGTATTATATATAAACTGACGAAACACTCTTATGTTATTTTTTTGCCTTTCAGTCTTGAAAGGCAAAAAAATGTTGTGTGGTGTTCGCTTCTGAAAGGAAAACCCGGGGGTTTTCCTTTCAGAAGCGAACCCATGGTCACAGAGGATTTAACCCTGCTGATCTACGGTTTTGCTAACACCTCCTTTAGGCGAACGTGGAACACTACGCACCGTCGACGACTTTGTAGGCGCTCGGCAGGGCCGAAGCCTCTGGGAAAAACGGGAAGGTTCTCACCGTGTCCCCCCAGATCGAAGGCAACGAAGGAACGGGGTGGGGTTTAGTCAGTAAGAATTTGACATGCTTTCCGGCTCCGCCCAAGAGCGAGAGAAGTCATTCTGATGTTTTCCCACTAGAGAAAAAAAAACCGTCGAAGACTTGGGCTCTGGCGAAGTCACGACAGTATTCAGTTAATATTGACTTCACACGACTGCAGCCGACCGTGTGAAGTTAATATCTTGACTGAAGGAAGTTGAACGTACAACTGCAGATCATCATCATCTGCCTAGCCTTTTCCCAACTATATTGGGGTCGGCTTCCAGTCGAGCCGGATTTAGCTGAATACCAGTATTTTACGAGGAGCGGCTGCCTACCAGACCTCCACAACCCATTAACTGGGGTAACACGGTACTTCATGGCAAGACTGGAGTCGTACAACGTACAACTGCAGATGCAGTTGAATACATATATCGACTGCACGTGGTTGCTGCGATGCAGTCCGTCTGATGGCGATAGAAAGTTTTGAAAATGGAACGCTACGAATTTTCTCATTTTACAGCAACAAGAGTACCGGCCAAATCGTGTTACCTACCATATAAAAACAATTTTATTTTTTAGCCTAGTTTGTGTCCCACTGCTGGGGAAGGCCTCCTATTTCTCCTTCCAAATCTCTCTGTCTTGAGCCATGTCTGGCCAAGATTGACCAACAAATGCGATCAGATCGTCATACCACCTTCGCCGCGGTCACCCTCGACGGTTTAACTTCTAATAATATTCCAACACATACTAATCAGAATAATATATTAGATACATGAAATATAACATCACTTAAACAAAACAAACTTAGAAAAACGTTAGTTATCAGAAAAAATAATAAGGAAAGATTAAAGGAAAAATACAAGATGAATGTTTTTAAAACAAAAACGGTACCTATCTAATTAGGGATATGGCTGTTTAGTTTTACAGAAGATAAATAAAATAACATAGTAATTGTAATTACTAACAGGGTACTTAGTCTGTTTTTGTAATTTGAGTCTTTTTTTTATATTCTTAAAAGTCATATTAACACGCTCGTGGTTTGCTACAACAATTTTTGTTACCATTACATTGTTATTAATGATTACATAAAAGTTTATTTGCCAAAACAATTAGATTTTCCCAAACAACCTTTAACAAATTAAATATCTCGCTAAATAGTTTTATAGGTTTTTTTTTAAGGTGCAGAGCGAGAGGGCTTTACTGAATAAAACCCACCTTCTTTGCCTTAATTCCAAAGTCTCTTTTGTCAACCCAGGTCCCATTGGACTACACCCTGACAGGTATGAACACATAGGGTTAGTTTTGAAAAACTAATAACGAAAACCTTTTATATTCACATGGGTTACATTTCGTCATAAGTTTCAATTATATGGACACAACAAATAAAATTTTAGATGATTTATAATTATTTTATATAAAATATGACGTTACACCTAATACCTTACCTCAGTAGTTTTACCTGCGTAAAAGTAAGATTCTCCAAACAAACGTTTTGTTTAAAAAACCGGCCAAGAGCGTGTCGGGCCACGCTCAGTGTAGGGTTCCGTAGTTTCCCGTCCGTCACAATTAGTGTCCCCAACTTTTCAAAAACTGTTTATCCCTTTAAGTTCAAAATAATTTTCCTAGAAAGTCTTTATAAAGCTCTACTTTCCAGATTTTTTCATATTTTCTAAACTTATGGTTCAAAAGTTAGAGGGACACACATTGTTTTTTACTTTTGGAGCGATTATTTCCGAAAATATTGATATGATCAAAAAATGATTTTAGTAAACCCCTATTCATTTTTAGGGTTCCGTACCTCAAAAGGAAAAAACGGAACCCTTATAGGATCACTTTGTTGTCCGTCTGTCTGTCCGTCCGTCTGTCAAGACCCTTTTTCTCAGGAACGCGTGGAGGTATGAAGCTGAAATTTATAACAATTACTCAGGTCTACTGTCCCTTGAAGCTGTGAAAAAATCAAACTTCTAAGCCAACGCAATCAAAAGATACAGCCGTTTATGCCGCAAATTTTCGACACTTGCAAGGGAATCAAAACCTACAGGGTGCTTCCCGTGAACTCAGAATCTTGAAATTTGGTACGAAGCAAAGTCTTATAGCATAGATAAAGGAAAAATTACGAAAACCATAAATTTTTAGTTACATCACATAATATATATTTTTTTAATAATTTTAAACTTACTACCCATTTCCTCATAAACGCGTAGAGGTATTAAATTGAAATTCATACCAAATACTCAGGTCTATAATACCTTTAAGCTGTAACAAAATCAAACTTCTATGTCAACGCAATCAAAAGAAACAGCAATTTAAGCTGCATATTTTGAAACTCGCAAGTACTCGCAAGGGAATCAAAACCTAAAGGGTACTTCCAGTCGACCTAGAATCTTGAAATTTGGCATGAAGCAACGTTTTATAGCACACATAAAGGAAAAATTCCGAAAGCCTTAAATTTTTGTTACATCACATAATATATTTTTTTAATAATTTTAAACTTACTACCCATTTCCTCATAAACGCGTAGAGGTATTAAATTGAAATTCATACCAAATACTCAGGTCTATAATACCTTTAAGCTGTTACAAAATCAAACTTCTATGTCAACGCAATCAAAAGAAACAGCAATTTAAGCTGCATATTTTGAAACTCGCAAGTACTCGCAAGGGAATCAAAACCTAAAGGGTACTTCCAGTCGACCTAGAATCTTGAAATTTGGCATGAAGCAACGTTTTATAGCACACATAAAGGAAAAATTCCGAAAACCTTAAATTTTTAGTTACATTACAAGATTTTCTTTTTTGTAAAATCTTTAAGACTCGATTCGAGAATTGAACTGTTTTCATCTTGATAAATTGGTACGGAACCCTCAGTGTGCGAGTCCGACTCGCACTTGCCCGGTTTTGAATACCTATCCAAGAATGTATCACACGTTCGGGTTGAAATTTAAAAAAAAAATTGCTTTTTACTTTACATGTAGGGGGGCTACCCTAGTCTTGCCATGAAGCACCGTGTTACCCCAGTTAATGGGTTGTGGAGGTCTGGTAGGCAGCCGCTCCTCGTAAAATACTGGTATTCAGCTAAATCCGGCTTGACTGGAAGCCGACCCCAATAAAGTTGGGAAAAGGCTAGGTAGATGATGATGTAGGGGGGCTACCCTAATAAAACAAATTTTTCCAATTTTTATTTTTGCACTTTGTCGGCGTGATTGACATACATATTGGTACCAAATTTCAGAAACTATAAGGGTTCCGTTTTTGCCAATTGGCTACGGAACCCTAAAAAGAAACACTCATTACGTTGATAAACGCAATCCACGTTTGACCAATATCTCACCACCTATGTTCCTTCAGTTAAATAATCCCGAAACCCTATCAAACAATCCTAAATTCCTTACCACTAATGAGCACACTTACTCCTATCATACGGTACAGAATATTCAAGACATGCTTCATCCAATGTTAGTCGTATTCCCACCTCAAGACGAGGGTCGACTTCTCCAAGATTCGTACGGAAACGCTCAGGTATACCACTTGATGTTATTAGCTTTTACAGTTTACTCAGTGTCTACAATGGTGAGGAATAGGGTCATTTGTCTTACGTCGTTTGTTTTCCTTTAGAATTCCCATGGGTAAGCTTGGGAAGAGACAGGGAGATGGTAAACTGTCCTTTTATCGCAAATATACAAATATATTCAGAGAGAACGCAATAGCAAATACATTTTATTTCGGAGTTCTCAGGATGGTTTTTCTTAGTTTGATCTGGAGATCAGCCTCCTACAAGCTTTACGAAAGAGTTTTTAATAAGACTCTCATTATCACTGTTTTGAAATAGGCAAATTACGAAAAGGTAGACCTACATGTAACATAATTAACGCACATCCTCTTAGGGGGTCATTGTACTGGGGTGTCATTATGAACATCTTTTAGTATGGAACCAAACCTGAAATCGAGAAAAAATAATCAGCTGTTCCATACATTTATGTTCGCTTATTTCGTAAAAATGTATAGGACACCTGATTTTTTTTTTCGATTTCAGGTTTGGCTCCATACTGAAAGTTGTTCATAATGATGAGTACAATGACCCCTCAAGAGGATGTGCGTTAATTATGTTACATGTTGTATATTGATCTGGGTGGCTCGCCGTCCGACCATTAAAATTTGTTAACAGTCCGGAGTGAGCTCGAGTCGTCAACGGCACGTAGTGTTCCACATGCTCCTCAAACAGACGTCAGCAAAATTGTACAGGCCCAGCGAAGCTGCGGAATTTCTGAAAGAAGAACCCACATACCAAAATACTACTCTGACAAGAAAGTACCGGGAAAAGATCAATAATATTTTGAAAACAACAATTTAGAAACGATACACTTGCGCCAACGAATAATCCATTCATCAAAACATTTTTTAAACGCTGCTTCCGGAATTGAGTTCAGTTCTCACCGCGAATTCTCCTTTATGTCTTCTATCGATTGAAAACGGGTGCCACGAAGTGGTATTTTGAGTTTAGGAAAAAGAAAAAAGTCAGCAGGAGCCATATCTGGTGAATATGATGGTTGCTGGATGGTATTTGTTGAACGTTTGGTCAAAAAATCATTCACAATGATAGCATAACATAACTTCAGTTGCAGACGTTGACAGCCTACCAGAGCGAGGCAAATCTTCTATTACATCTCGACCGCTTTTGAACGCTTTGAACGAGTTTTTAAAGTCGATTCACCGTAAGCCTTCTGTAACATTTTCAGTGACTCCGAACACGAAATTCCATTGGCGATGCAAAATTTAAGACAAACTCTTTGTTCGATATTTTTGTCCATTATGAAATTCGCAATACACACAGTATATGATATTACTAAAACCAGCACTGTATTTAATATAAATAACAGATGCAACTCAAACTCCGCGCCAAAATGGGAAACAGTTGTGCCAACCTAACAACTACAAAAAAAACAAAAATTTCAATTTGGAACCATAAACAAATCAACCATTCCCGATACTTTTTTGACTGAATGTATACACAGACGTACCTGTGTCTTTGTCTCCAACACACCTACGTTGAAAACCGCTTTTGTCAGTAAAATTTTAATATGCCTTCTCTCGAGCGAGAAAAGTCATTGGATGGTTCCTAACCTAAGAAAAAAAACTACACAATGATCTAATTTACAACAGAATGTAACTATTATTATATTTATAAACATGAATTAATAACTATTTATTATACCTACCTATGTTTGTGTGTATAAAAAAATTCCTTGAGCATGAAAAAATCATCCACTTTTATGTCAATGGGTAATTGCGTAGAATGCTGGCAGCGTTGCCACGTTGAAAAATAATGCAGATTTGTTAGACAAAGCAAAGCTCAGTCCTCTGACCCCTTAAGAATCAATCTAGCTGTGTGCATACAGCAACATTATCACTTACCTTATGTAAGCAAATTGCATTCTTTCAACTGCTTAACAGAACTCTCTACTATCTTCCAATAAAGACCTTTTAACCTTTAATGTATTATAATTCGCCAGCTTCTAAAAACACTATACTTAAAGAAAATTCCTGAATATGTGGGTCACAAATAATAGTCATATTATGCGCAGTCTCTCAAAGGGAATACGCGGAGTTTCACTTTTATGTTCGTAAAACGTAAGTGTCATTATCGCAGTTAAGTACACTTAGAAGTTTTTTTTTCAGCTGATTTTACAAAGAATAAAATTATTCTGTTACTGTAGAAGTTTTATTACATTCAGATTTATTTATTTATTTATTTATATATACTTTATTGTACACCAAGATTACAAAAACAATAAGGAAACCTTATGGTAAAACTCATACAATTGGCGGCCTTATCGCACTTGGCGATTTCTTCCAGGCAACCTTGAATGGACAGAGACAGACTGGACACAAAATGGGGTTGCACTTGGTGCATATATAAAAGTTTACAAAAATATAAAGTACAATAGATACATATATACATACATACAAAATATATATAGGCAAGAAAATAAGTGCTAAGACGAAAACAAAATCAGAGTGATAAGAAATGCTCCTTCACAAGCCTTTTAAACTCAGGCAATGTTTGCGCACGTTTGATTGTCAAAGGCAATGCATTCCATAGACGCGCGGCCTGAACAGTAAATGCCTTATCCAGGAAAGAAGTTGTATGCATTGGCATTTTAAGTTTCAAATTATCCGATGACCTAAGAACCTTCATATGTGTGTCGCAAAGAAATTGAAACCTTTCTTTAAGGTAACTAGGGGTAACAGGGGAAAAGAGCACTTTATACAAAAGTGAAAGAATATGAGCATTACGGCGAAGGCGAATTGGCAACCACTTGAGTTTAACACGAAATTCAGAAACATGGTCATATTTGCGCAAACCGAATATGAACCTTATACAAAAATTTTGAAGTCGCTCAAGTTTATCCAGTTGTACTTCTGTAAGGTCAAGATAGCTGGCATCAGCATAATCAAGGATGGGCAGAAGGAGAGATTGTGCAAGCGTGATCTTGGTGGCAGTCGGTAGAAAATTACGTAGTCTTCTCAAAGATCCAGCAGAGGCGAACAACTTGCGGCTGACTTCCTGTAACTGCGCAGTCCAAGAAAAATTTGTGTCGATGAAAATCCCCAAGTTCTTGACTTTCTCACTGAAAGGAATGACTGAGTTGTCGAACGAAACTTTGGGAAGAGTCGTCCAGTCAATCCTCGAGACCAATCTAGAACTGCCCACCACCATAACCTGCGTCTTCACGGGGTTCACCATAAGTCCGTACCTCCTGCTCCAGTCGCATATACGGGCCAGATCAACGTTAATGGTCGAGATAGCCTCAGACAGCTTTTCGAGAGGGGCTCGTGAGTATATTTGAAGGTCATCTGCATAAAGGTGGTAGGAAGAAATTAAAAACTTTTGTTGTGTCACTGTTACAACTACCCCGGCCCTATGCATATGCATCTCGTATCCATTGGATTCCCCCTACGTGTGCGAGTCCAATTCGCAGTTAGCCACTTTTTTGTTATTCAACACTACCAGCCACGGTTGACGAGAGCTTGTGGCCGCTAAGCATTGGGTAGCTTGCCATCCGAATGTCCGGTATAATGGACCGGACCGAGTCCAGTCGCCGACAACTCGTAGTGATTCACGCGCTCTTCAAAGAGATGGCAGCAAACTGTAGGGGCCAACTAGGGCCGATGCCCGCAAGCTAGGAATTCCTGAAAAGGAAGCCCATAGTCTTAGAACGCAAGAGATAACTAAAAGACACCAGTGTGGTTTTACTCAGTAAAAGTCTGAGACGCCCTCCAGCTTCACTCAGGGCAGGAGATGTCATGTGATGATTTCCACCCTCTAAAAAAAAAACTATCTTCTAATACTCACCAGCACAACCATATTGTGTTCCATTCCAAGCGTTTATTATTGAAGCTGACTCGGCCGTCAGATAACTTCCTACTGAAGTCCGGTAGGGAGGTGCTTCAATTTTAAAGACACACGAGTAAGCTACTAGGGGTGATCCAAAAGTAATGATAATCAATATGAAATAAGGATATTTTAACTAAAAAAAAAATATATTTCTCTACCTAGTCTCTTAGGAAGTCAATAAATTTAGTCCATTCTTTTTTTAAATCCATAATTCCCTTTGAAAAAAAATCTTTGTCTTGATCATCCAAAAACGCCTCTACAGTAGTTATCACCTCGCTATTATTGTAAATTTTTTTGCCTCAGAGGTGTTTCTTGAGCCGAAAAAAGAGGTAAAAGTCACTGGGTGTCAGGTCTGGCGGATAGGGTGGGTTTTCCAGCAATTCGAATCCCGTTTCTTGAATGGCAGCCATCGCAACGGCGGCTTTGTGAGCCGGTGCGTTGTCTTGGTGAAACAACACTCTAACTCGGAGTTTGCGTAGTTTTTTTCTTTGATAACCTGCCGCAATCTTCTTATTTGGTCTGCGTAATAAGAGTCCATAATAGTGGCTCTTTTTTCCAAGTATTCCACTATTATAATTCCTTCAGCATCCCATATAACGGACGCCATAACCTTTCCTGCCGAACTTGACACAATGAATTTCTTTAGCGACGGGGAAGAGGCTCGTTTCCAAGTCTTAGACTCTTGTTTGGTTTCTGGATCAAAATGGTGGATCCAGGTCTTGTTCATGGTCACGAAACGAGACAAAAAAAAATCCTGATCCATCTGGAACTTTTCGAGATTCGCCCTTGAAATGTCGACACGTTTTGATTTGTGCTCGTCGGTTAACATTCTCGGCACCCAACGTGCAAAGACCTTTTTCATATGCAGTTTGTTCGCAATGATTTTTTAAAAACTTGTCAAATGACATCCCTATGACCTCAGCTGCATGCTTTATGGTCAATCTTTGATCTGCCAATACGATATCTTCGACTTTTTTGACTTTTTCTGCAGTGTGGAACGTGGATGGGCGTCCCTCGCCATGTTCATCTTCTGTGGATGTTCTACCCAGTTTGAACTCCTTTGACCAGCGCGTAACTATGGAATATGAAGGAGCAGAGTCCCCTTATGTTTCTGCTATGTCACTTTGTATGTCTTTGGTAGATTATTTTTTCAAACAGAGGTACTTAATGACAGCTCTGATTTAATTTTTCATCATTTTGATGTTTACTCTCTGACTGTCCGTATTCAAATGAATATAACTCCCTGAAATCGTGGCCTATTTTTGTGATTTTTTTATGATGAAGCACTGGATATATGAGGAAACAAAAAAGAATTATTTCATATTTTTATGAACCCTACAAATATCCGATTATCATTACTTTTGGATCATAGTGCTGTTTTAGAGGAATATAATGTAAAGTAATCTACCTGCGTTAAAGAATGTAAAGGCCAATCTACCTCCGATAAAAAGAGAGGACTTTTTTTTGTTAAAAAAATACTTTGACTTATTATCTTGTTTTTTTTTTCATTTATATATGAAAGCTTTTCCAAGCTTTTCCAAGAGGTCGTTTGAATATAATACATTAGAAAAAAACTAATCAAGTACAAATGATGATTTACGGCCAATTTCTTCATTCAAAGTAACAACCAATGTAACAGCCAAAGTAACGTCATAAAGTAATAATAACGGTAAAATTCGTTTCTTCACAATTTTAACTGTTAGTTTTGTCCTTAACTTTAACTGCTCATTGAAGTGCTTTTGAAGCTAAAGTCACTGTCATTTTGACCAAATTGAATAGGTTTCACTGCGTTTATCCCTACATTTTATTTTGGTGGACTTTTAATTTAGCTGTCACTTGGATGAACACATTGACACAAGATGACATTTACTATTATAACAGCAATGGTAAATACTTTTACTGATATTTTTAGCTTTTGTGAAATAGCTGGCTGTAAATGAACACATAGAGACACATGTAGTATATTACTTCTTTGTATTATGAATACTCTATACTTTGTATTACTGTTTTGTAGGTTGCTTCTAGGCAAGCGTGCTCCATCGTCGACCACATGATCGCTTACCATCAGGTGAAATGCGCAGGCCTATCAATAATAAAAAAGTGACCAATTTTTGTTGTTTTACGTTTTTGAAAAATACGCATTGCGCATTAATTGCGCATTCAGATAGTGAAACGTTGAAGCCTGTTTTTTCCTGGTGAAAGTTAAAAAATATTTTTACCTCCATCAAGGAAAAACCGTGCCAAATATCCTCCAAAAAATCAGATGAATTGTTCACGAGGCAAAAAGCCCACCTGTTGTTGTGATTTAATCAGACACGTACTGAAAAGGGACAGAAATTGTTCTCTTATCGTCGCTTATTTATTCCATAAATTGCAGATCCCGATAAGTGTTCTTTATTAAGGTACAAACGATTTACAAATTATTAGGGTCCCCTTATTGAGTGTGTTAGGCAATTTAGCCTTTACTTGTGTGATAAAGCGAATTTTGTGATGGTTATAAGCAGAAATAAAAGAGCATTAGCATTATCGGCCTTATAATTTTCCCACTGCTGGCACTCAGGCCTCCTCTTTAGGAGAAGGAATGGGCCATAATCCATCGCACGGGCCCAGTGCGGATTGGCGGATGTTACATGTCTTTGAATTTTTGGTTCTGGGACATGCCGGTTTCCTCACGATGTATTCCTTCACCGTTTTGAGAGCAGTGGTGATGAAATAAATTACAAAGTAATGCGCCTGACTGGGTTTGAACCTGCGACCCACAACTTGCAAGTCGGAGCAGTTACCACTGGGCCACCACTGCTGAAATAAAAGAGGGATTACTATAAATAACGTGGATAAGCTTATTGGGATCGTCAGCCATAGAGCCAGAGAGAGAGAAATACATAATCAACCACAGACTATAACTATTACTTGTATGAAGCGTTGCGTTTATAAAGTAACATTTTCGCTGGTCATGCCACAATTGCTGCGATAAGACCCTCTTATAAGAATGTCTGGAGAGGCACCATGATTCTGCCCTAACTGATACACGATCGCCACTCCAGAACCAAGTCACATCAACAATCAGTTCTTCGAGATATTTCGGCAGATAAGTATCTTCCTTGTTGATTCGATCACGCAAGGAAACTGTAAGCATAGTCATGCCATTTATGTAACTATGTTGTTCGGCCTCGTGACATTTGTGTATGAAAATTGTATTGAATATATTTGACCAGAAATAAATGCCTTCTCCATTGCCTATCAGGAGCACTTCTGATGAAGCCTATTGTGAGCAGCAACCTTTTACAATATTATCGAGAAATATTCATAAGTATTTTATTTTTTAGTATCGTATTTTAAAAGCTTTGCTTTATTTTATAACTTCAAATATTCACATTGAATCCTAAACTAGTAATAAAAAACTTGGTGGGGACAAAAACCTCTCACTCAGGACAATTAAAGGATTTGTACGAGTATGTGTCAACAAACTTACTACTTAAATATTTCATTAGAAGCTCCTGCGTTTGGAAGACACTTCATAAAGGATTAAAATTGTTTTTCAATCCTCCATAAAGGTAAATACTGTTTCTTTATAATTATTTTTACATTGTCATCTGAAACAAAAAAAAACTTAAAAAATAAATGTAATACAGTGTGGTTCTTTATTTCTGTTACAAGTAACAATGTCGGTTTTATCGTATAAGATGGTCGTATTTGTATTTGAATACTGATAAAGAATTTGAAAAATAATACATAAAGTAATTTTTTTATTGTTAAATTCGCGCTTGACCACCATCTTACCAGATGGAAAGTGATGATGTGGTCGATGATGGAGTGCGCTTGCCTAGAAGTAATTTATTCTTACAATTTAGAAAAGAACGAACCTACTCACTCTTGTCTTAAAGATTCTAAGTTAGTAGCTATCAGGAAACACAGCCTCCGGCAGGAAATTCCACTCTTTAGATGCTTATTATTATTTTTAAAATTGAATCAACTTTTATACAAAACTTATTTAATTAAACATTTTAATTTAATAAACCAGATAAGCTTTGTAGTGGTGAAACACGAAATATTTAATATGATATCATATTTATTACAAAACGGTGGTTACATTAAATATCATATAGGCCACCTGCTGTGGTGCCCAATATACGGAAGTATTTCATTAACACTTGCAAAGTTGTTATTACAAAATGCAATGCATAATTTTGTAAGCTGATTAAATATATTTTGGAAATAATAATTTATGTTGAGCAGAGGCGGCCTAGTGGTAATGGCCTTAATTTATGAGTCGAAGGTTGCAGGTTTCAGCCAGGCGCATTACTTTTTGTAATATATATCTTCGCTATAACTGCTCTCAAAACGGTGAAGGAAAACATCGTGAGGTACCCGGCATGGCCTAGAACCAAAAAATGGTATTGCGATGGATGCAAAACGCACAGGATCGTACGCTGAGGTGACACTTGGGGAAAAGCTACCCAAAAGGGGACGTCTTTTGGTGGAAATGATGATGATGAATTATGCGCGAATACTGTTATTCTTTGAAAAAAAAGTTTTACGTCTTAGTATTTTTTTAAATTCAATTAATTATATTTCCTTGTCTAATTTCAACAACGTTTCAGTTCATTGGCGCAGTGGTTGAGCAGTTGGATTCGCTGCGTTTTGCGGGTTAGATTCCCTTATAGAACAAATATTTGTATGCTATGTATAGGCTACTAGTAGTTTTTCTGGGTCTACGTGTGTTATATATTATGTGAGTTTTTATATTTGAGAATTTAAACCAATACAAAAAGAATTATAATAACCGGTTCATAAATTGATAACCCCAATAACATGATACTTGAATATAATTATTGGTAAAAAAATGTAAAAGATTCGTTGATTAAGATTTTAAAATAGTGGCTACAGTAAGTAATATGAAACCGTTCATTGGCCTCGCGTGCTTTTACCCGTAAGTATTTAATTAACACATGTAAGTGCACAGCGAGAGTACTACCGGAGAGCTTTAAAAATATTAAATTTTGTAAGTATGGTAATGATGATACCAAAAGATCACATTAATACTGATCAAAATCTGTAAATATAAATGGCAAAATCCTGATTGAGTAACTGGCTCGTTAATGCCTTCTACAATTGTGAATTAAGGTTCTTTTTATGATGGATACAAAGGACAGAAAAGGTTTTATAACGCGGAAACTGATAAAATGATAAGTAATACTCCTCTAACGACTTTTTATATAAAAAAATATTTTTAAATGTAATAAAAAAAGTGTTGCCCTGACCTCAAATAACACGGGATAAGGGCAGAAAGATGGATAATTAACAGCTTATCTGAGCACGTTTACCAATCTTAGAACTATTACATAAATCCAGTCTTTGGCAATTAAACAGGTTTACTGCCAATGCTAATGCATAGTGCAAGGAAATAAAGGTCATTAATTCAAACCAGTTCTTCATAATTTTTCTGCTGTTGTCCTATGTTACTTGGGTTAAGTAACGTTAGGTAACACGTTTGGTTCTTCCATTTTGTCCGGCCACCCGTCGCGCTATCACTAACTAAAATAATAGTATTTCAAGTATAAATAATATTGAAGTGATCACATGCAAAATAGCTCCTATTAATTTAAGCACGGGTATAACAATAATACTTTTAAAGATAATGCAAATATATAAGAAGTGTTTAAATATGATAGGTTGTATTTTATTTAAGTTAAATATCTTGGGACGGCTGTCAAGCCGCTAGGCGAATAGAAGATTTATGTATAGAGTGGTCCCAATACACGTTGTTCTGTCCGAAACTCAGCTCTACGTCGGAATAAAAATTTGAAAACCCGATTGCAGCACCGGTATTTTCAAAACATCCAGGGACCCACAAAAATATTATGATGGTTGAGACGTAATAAAAGTGCTTAAAGACTTGTGTTATATTGTTAGAGACTCTGTTCAATCATGTTCAAATATAAACATCTATGCAACATATAAATATAAATTACACAAATATTACCAGTTTGCAAGTTAATACGACTTTGCAATCTTTTCAGACGTCACAATATACTTACAAAATTTTATCTAAATCGGACTAGCCATTTAGGAGTTAGGTGATAAACACACGCGTACAAAAGAATTATAAAACGCCGAATTATTTAAACTATAGCCTTTATAGTATCACCAAACATTTAGCTAAAGTTTAAAATTTATTTTAATAATATACGTTAGACTTCATATTACAAATAGAGTCGTTAACCATTCATCATCATCATAATCTTCCTGACCTTGTTTTTTGTATTTGGGGTCGACACAACACACTTTTTCTTCCATTATTCTGTCTTGACATCCGTCACGCTATCAACTAAACTACCCTTTCTTTCATCATTAGTCCACGATTAAATCTTCACTAAAACCTATAGTAAATTAACAAAATAATTATATATTATGTATCTGAAATATCCATTAAAATCTCGTCCGATCCGTTTAAACGGACCATCAACATTTGCCTGTTGCGTCGTAGCACCGAAGCTCGTAGCTTCGTAGCACCGTAGCACCGCTACGCTTCGTAGCCAGTTATCTCGCGCGCCTCAGCCTTTCCGCCCGTATCGCTCGCGTCGTTCACTTAACTAACCCACTTTCTATTCGTCAGTTTCAACAGTGAATAATTTTCTAACTTTGTATTCCATTTTCAAATGGATAGAGAGATTTTTGTTTTCTATTTAGTGGCCAGTGTTTAATTATGAATGCACTTGGAGTTAGTTCTTATCGGTAAGTTTTTTTTTTAATATTTGAAGTTGATTTGTTTGATTGAGTTTTTGATGGATGAGCTTGGTTTTTAATAATAAAGAGTGTTTTTTTACATTATTAATCGTGGAAACTTAATTTTTCATGAAAAATGACATATTTCATTCTTATCATAATCTGAAAGCTCAAAGAAGTCGTTAGGGATACGTATATAAAGTTCTCAGTTAAACTTTTACGTAGTTTTGTACTGGAATACGTTTTTTAGTCTCTCGGGTGGGTTTATCTGAAAGTTTCAGTGAAAACTACATTCTCATAGCAAAGTATAATGATAATTCTAAACTTTTATAAGGTTTCATGTAGTTTTTGTCAATATTTTTTTTATAAATATTTAATTTTTTACCACTTTTAATGTTGCGTTACATAACCGGCTCTCATTAATATAATGCTTAAGTTTAAAAATGAATTTTATACTTTAATTCTAATACCAATTTATAACGTATATTTTTCTATCTATGTATTTTATGTAGAACAATTCTTTATGTAATAAGTTATTTATAAAAAAATACTGGTCGACCCCGCAAACTTTGTTCTGCTATAAAAAATAAAAGAAAAAAATGGAGGATGGAGGAAATAGAGTAAAAAAGCCTGAACCATATTTTCAAACCTACCAAACATATACAAAAAAGTCATAAAAATCGATCAAGCTGTTTCGGAGGAGGTCGATAACAAAGGCACAACACAATGTTTTTATATAATACTCGTAGATAAATATTACTACGTATTAACTACAGGCCCGTTTATTAAGTATCTGCTTTGTATGAGATAAACCGTCTTTGTACCAAAATTAAGTTTTTTTTTAAGTCTTAATAGTGAAAACCATGACGACCGTCATGTTCTAGAAGCAAAAATTCGAAGGCATATATTATGACATCTACCAATACGCAATTGGCCCACATGGTGGATTGCGGCTCATTCCCTCTCCTAGAGAGGTGGCATAAGTCCCAGCAGTGGGTTCCCACTACAAGGCCGATTATGCTTCATAGTCCTCAGTCACAACAAAATGTAATTAAATAAAACAAAAGAAAAATTCAAATCTCGAAAAACAATAAAATAATTACAAGCAACTATTTGACAAAATTATTCATATAAAACCGAATAGTCTGAATACTTGTGTTCGCAAAGAGGCTGTTCCAAGTTCATGCCTTTGTCTTTCAGTGCTTTCTTTGAGTTCAAATTTTAATGAGTTTTTTTTATTATACATTTTAATTAATAGCAACCTACTGCAAAGAAGTCTTGCGTCGAATGAAACTACTATTTTTAAGAACATTGCTTTTTGAATAAATAGATTTAATTCTCAATATAAAATACGCTTGTATTCTATTATAGGTTTTCGGGATTATTTAAAAGAGTTACCGAGAGACTGAATCGTAAGAACAACTTAAGGAGCATAGGTAGGTCATAGGATTATGGTCAGTAAAAGTCTGACCCTCTCTCTCACTCTCCCCAGAGCAGGGTAGATATTTAATGACTACTCATCTAAAAAAAAAACCAGTATCCTATAAGGGGTAGCAGGAATATAAAGGTCACCTATGCATGGCTTTTTTTTAAGTTTGGAATCATCAGAATGACTTCTCTCGCTCTTGGGCGCAGCGGGAGGGCGTGTCAGAATCTTACTGACAAAACCCCACCCAGTTCCTTCGTTGCCTTCGCTCTGGGGGGACACGGTCTCGACTTTTCGGAATTTCCGTATTCCCCAGAGGCTTCGGCCCTGCCGGGCCCCTACAGACCCATGCATGGCGTAGCATTTCATTTTACAGCGAGCCTTCTTCATGTCAAGGAAAGTACGTTAAGTCGTTGATCGAAGCTGTCATATGAAGATCTTTGACAATGGTTTCTGTTAGTAGTCAGAAGCTAGAAAAACTGAGAGCAATCGTGTTACCCAGTTACTGGGTTGTTGAGTTTCGGTAGGTTGTCGCTGCATGTAAAATCCTTGAAATACTCACACACAGTTTCCAGTATTATAAAAAACTGTACAAGAATCAATCAAGCATTTATTTCATGTAAACCATTTACTAGGTACTGAAAGCCAGCAAAATTGTGTTAATTGCACATTTCAAAGTGTAGATCTCCATGAAGAAAAATGAGCAAGAAACTCTATGGAAACTCATTTTAATCATTTTTAGGTATTATAAAAATTCTGATTACATATTTTTTGTAGTTTCTACCATGTGAGAACAATGTAAGTAGATAAATTAATACTTGAGAAGACAAGGAAGATTGACTGCAGTCACGAAGAAAAAGGCTATAGAAAAAACCTTTCGAATTTTGACCACTATAGTATAATGTGAATCTGTAAATCTTACTTTGAAAAACATTTTAATATTCACCACTGGTTCGGGTCGACTTATACCTAAGCTTTCTTTTTCGGTGTAGGAATGCGTAATGTTTTTAGGGTTGCGTTCACGGAATACCAAATCGGATTTAAATACTTTTAAATGAGCGTCGTCAGTGATCACCGTTGAAGGTGAGGTTAGGGGTTTTTTTCCTGTTGAAAAGTTCACATTTGGTTATTATCTTATCTGATGGATAGCGATAATGAGGCACGATGATCTAGAAACAAACTATTAACTTTTGACTTTAAGAGCTTCAAGTAGTACCTACCAGAATTGTACCTACTCGTACCTATCAGAATACACATTCCACACTTTAGCTATACACACAATAAATTTTTTTCAAAATTGATGACTTTGATTGTCAAGAAAAATATGTACAGATACTACTGTCTGTTGTTTTTACGTATAGTAAAAGAAGTAATTATAACTTTTTAAATTTTAAAGTCCTTCATTTACGAAATCTCTATTTAGCGTCTTCATAAGAAACGATGAATCGGTTCGTATTATAAGTGTTTCAATCATGCCAGACCAACACTCGTAGAATACAATAATTAATAATTGGCGACGTAGAAACAATTTTTTCTGTACCTGAACTTCTACAAAAGTCATCATCATCTTCCTGCCCTTGTCCCGTTTTATTTGGGGTTGGCGCAACACGTTTTTTTCTTCTGTTCTGTCCTGTCACTCGTCACGCTATCACTTCTACAAAAGTAATTTATAATATCAAATTCTGAATTAACTTTTATATAAATTCTACCTACAACAAAACTAAGTCCTCACTTTGAAGTCAGGACACACAATAGACTTAACACATTCACTTCAATATCCGGATATGAGTTTGAGGACACTTGAATAGGCTTATGTTCTCAAAGAAGAGCTTTATGTCATTATACACGAGACAATAGGTTGTCGACTGGGTGTTAGCGCTTGATCGGAAGGTGGGTGAAGCTAAGTCATATAGGGTTAGGTAAAATGTCTCTTAAAATCCTTGAGAAAACCTTTAAGGTAAACCATATAAGCCACGCTTGACTTCCTCGAGAAATCACTACTTAAATGTTCATTCTAGTTTAGGTAGGTGACGGTAAGTCATACGGGTTAGGTAAAATCTCTCTTAAAATCCTTGAGAAAACCCTTAAGGTAAACCATATAAGCCACGCTTTACTTCCTCGAAAAATCACTACTAAAATTTTCATTCTAGTTTTATGTATCCTTTTTCAGGCCATAGTGTTACCGTATTCTACATTTAAATTTAGCAAACCGTTTAATTGCGACTGATTAATAAAGATGCTTACCATTCATCGATTTAGGTTCGATCGATCGATTTTTTTTTTTGTTAGCTGAGGAATATAAATGGCGATTGAAAAATTTTACAATAAAATATGTCAAACAGCGCAAATGGCTGTTTGACATTTTTTCTTCTGATAAAAGTTATCTGGCTATTAAAAAATCGGCTCTCAAAACATCATACTCGTACACATTACTCACTACAACTACTTACTAATTATTATGTACTCGTACATATTATAGAGAAGAATGTTTTAATGCATGTGTTTTTAACTGCTGCTCAAACGACGAAATGGATTTGGATGAAATTTAGCACAATGATAAAATAGTGATAGGATAAAGAGACAGAAGTACATTTCTTTGGGATAGTTTTCGAATTTTTTACTCGGGTAGACCGCTATAGGTAGTTAAATTATAAGAATAAGGTTGATTATGATTGGTGGGAAGTAGGATAGTACGACATAATGTGAAAGTGGATATTTTGAGGTAAGTCAAATGAAAATATAATTTTCTTTTCAACTTATTGGTTTTCACTGCGGAACGTATTAGTAGCAGGAACTCACTGCAAATAATGTCTATTATTATATTAGTTCTGAGAACTGCATAGCATAACACATTATTTACTCGTAAATCAATACACTAAGAACAAGAATTATTAATTTAAAGAGATACTGCTACAGGGGTTGATTTCCTGGAACTCATACTAGGATACACTGTGTCGTGATATCCAAGCTCCCTTCTTACATTAGTTGTTTTCTTTATGAATAATATTATAATTAGTTATATAAAGGTGACTTCATTCAATTTTAAAAGCCTATATAAAAACCTCAGCACGATACGACGAATGTGTACATGATGATGTTTATTCATGAATCCCCGACCGGTCTCATGCGACCGCGCTGTTATTGTTTTACTATTGTGTCTCGTTTCGCGGGTATGTGATAGGTGACAAGTCATATTTGGTGTCGAAAGAGTATGTCTATAAAATATTTAAAAAATATAAGCGTACGGAGAGATTCAGTACATTAAACCTATCAATGTATACTTCGTAAATGTTTTATTCAACATTTTTTTTTATGCTGCCGTAATGAACCACAAGAAATCATTAAGTTACTGTGATTCCGCATTGAATTTGCGTTGAAGGCAATTTTTGTCTGTCAGTACCTACTTGAGTATATAAAATTCTCTGGTAGGTAGCCGCTCCTCGTAAAATACTGGTATCCAGCTAAATCCAGCTTGACTGGAAGCCGACTCCAATGTAGTTGGGAAAAAGGCTAGGCAGATGATGATGACTTGAGTTTCTAAAATTGCTGTGAATAATGTTATAAAGGGTAAGCTCCTAATTGATCGATTCAAGAACTTATGCCTATTGACCCGCCAGTATTATGGCAGATGCATTTTATGAGATTTGACATTTTAAAGACCTCCCGAAATAAAATGATTTTAGAATTGTGTTAACAACATATCAGAACAGATTCAAATATTTTGAAATAAGCGTTGTCATGGATCACTATTGAAGGTTATTTATTCCAAAACTAGTTATAGAGCGCGTCTTACGAAAGAGCAACCTGCACTTTTTTTTTAAATTTAACTGTCAACATTTTTCAGCTGCAATTGTAGGACATAAAAAAAAATTGTGAAGTGTCAAGACATGATTCTCCTACTAGTAAGTAATATCACATACAAAATATTTTTTTGCATTAGCGGCCTTTTAATGTTCCCACTGCTGGGACTCGGGTCTCCTGTCTAGGAAAAGGAAAAAGCACTTGAAAATATCCATAATCTTTCCGCTCACGACTTATACAAATACTTCCTATGTTCTACAAAACTATTGGTCAATATTGAAATACCTATGTAAGTAAATAATATAAAATGCTTGGCTAACATAATGCACGTGTTGACGCTTGTATGCAAACAGCAGTAAAATAAATATGAACACACCGTATCTACACTAGGGAGTGTTTACTGAATGCTATTGCTATCTAAGGGAATTTTTTACTGTTGGAATATTATCAAATAATTTCTTCCACTATGGGTGGCACGAAAGGGAGCGTCAGACTTTTACTGACTAATTCACCCATGTTGCCCATTCCGTTCTAGGATAATGGTGACTGTTAAGAACAATCTCGCAAACCTGGCTGGAATCTATTAATATCGCTTAAAATAACGAGCTGTTGTTGGGTTAATTTATATTGGGTTAATTAATACTTTTTGTTACTAAAGATACAAAAATACAAAGTATTTATTTCAAACTAGCTTTTGCCCGCGGCTTCGCTCCCGTCAAATGACTACCCTATATATCCTACGCTACCCTACCCGACCTTCCCTACCTACCCTACACTACACTACCCTACACTACCCTACACTACCCTACACTACCCTACACTACCCTACACTACCCTACACTACCCTACACTACGCTACACTACCCTGCACTACCCTACACTACCCTACACTACCCTACACTACTCTAAACTACCCTACACTACCCTACACTACCCTACACTACCCTACACTACCCTACACTACGCTACACTACCCTGCACTACCCTACACTACCCTACACTACCCTACACTACCCTACACTACCCTACACTACCCTACACTACGCTACACTACCCTGCACTACCCTACACTACCCTACACTACCCTACACTACCCTACACTACCCTAAACTACCCTAAACTACCCTACACTACCCTACACTACCCTACACTACCCTACACTACCTAAAAAAAAAGTTAGGTAAAGTAGGGAAGGTATTCCCTACTTTACCTAACTTTTTTTTTTAGAATTTTTCTCTGCGTAAGAACCATCACTGAACTTCAAGGAACATTATAAAAAAAAAATCAGCCAAATCGGTCAAGCCGTTTTCATGTCAAGTCGTGACAACGAAAAACGGGTTTCATTTTTATATATACAACGTGTAACTTTAAATGCGCAAAACCTCAGACACCCCAAACGATTTTTAATCCAATTGACCTAATTCTGAGACAAAAAAAAATATTAAAAAAACATTGAAGGTTTTATGTGCTGTTTTAGTTTGTTTAAGATTCGTATTTACATCGAAATGAGTATGATTATTATCCCGTTTATGAGAAAATCTAAATTTAACGACAACCATTTGTGTTTGTTTACCTATTTACGCAGGTTTATGCACGTGATGGCTTGATTTGTTAATAAATAGACAAAGCAAAATGTTTAATTATTGTTTTTTGAAAAATGTGACCTATATTAAAAAGTGGTTTTATTGCTTCTGAACAAACTAATTTCAGATTTTGCGCATTTAACGTTACACGTTGTATAGATAAACGAATCACAGGCATTTTCGAATTACTAAGAAGTCAGTCTGTTGAAAATTTATGGCTGAAGCACATTCCAAAGCGTAAATATCTGTGAAGGAAAATATGCAAGACACTCTTTGGACTCGGTTACTCTTGTCGGCTCTATTAAGTGACAATAATTTAAAGAATTAATTTAAAAATAAAATCACAGTATCGAAAAAAGTCACTGGCAGCTAAGAAATAACTTGTCTCAGCTTCATTTTGGGAACTGAAAGAATGAATCAATGAAAAGAATTTGAGGCAGCATGACACACTGTCAACTGCCATACTAATTTATATCAAACTAGCTTTTACCCGCGGCTTCGCTCCCGTCAAATGACTACCCTACATATCCTACGCTACCATACCCTATCTTCCCTACCTACCCTACACTACCCTACACTACCCTATACTACCCTACACTACCCTACCTACCCTGCACTACACTACCCTATACTACCCTACACTACCCTACACTACACTACACTACCCTACACTACCCTACACTACCCTACACTACCCTACCTACCCTACTTTACCCAACTTTTTTTTTTTTTAGAATTTTCCTCTCCGTAAGAACCATCATTGAACTTCAAGGCACATTTAAAAAAAAAAATCAGCCAAATCGGTCAAGCCGTTTTCTTGTTATGTCGTGACAACGAAAAACGGCTTTATATAGACTACCTTCTGTCAGCGGCTTCGCCTGCTTGAAGATATGTTTCTCCATACAAATTTCGAACTCCCGTTTCTTCCCCTTATGGGGGTAGATTTTGGAAAATCTTCTCTTAGTACACCTGGATCATAAAAGAAAATCTTGTGCACAATTTTATGCTCCTAGTCCCAGTAGTTTCGGTTGCGTGTTGATGTTTAAGACAGTCAGTTTCTACTTTTATATAGACAAGTAGCAAATAAGGAATTTCTTTATGCTACTCAAGTTTACAAAGAAAATAAATGTTCCTATATTATACAATCATACCTTCTTAAACTATCTACAATTAAAAGTCATTGACCAGCACAAATGACATTTTTATGTACGAGTATATGACCGAAGTAGTCACTATTTTTCACCATATCACAACATGGTGGTCTAGTACACGTGTCTACCTACCCAACACGAAAACGCAAAGCTAACTTTTATTAAATCCTTCATCCAAAAGTAATCTACACGACTGTGTGGAAAGCACGTTAAGCCGTAGGTCCCGGCTGTCATTTTATAGATCTTTGACAGTCGTTACGTATAGTCAGAAACCAGTCAATCTAGCTCCAGTCTTGCCATGAAGTACCGTGTTACCCCATTTAATGGGTTGTGGAGGTCTGGTAGGCAGCCGCTCCTCGTAAAATACTGGTATTCAGCTAAATCCGGCTTCACTGGAAGCCGACCCCAATATAGTTGGGAAAAGGCTAGGCAGATGATGATGATCTAATAGTAATCTAGCCGACTGTGGCTCCAACCTAAGACAAGTAGGTACACAGCACCCACGTCTCGCAGTTTGTTCGCGAGACATGGGAAGATGTCCGCATTCACATAATGAATAGCATTCGGTTCAGACAGACTAATGGACATAGAATAGAGCTAGGATTAGTGTGGATAGTTTGTTTGCTATTCGCTGGGAAAACTGTGGTTTTGTGATTATTTTTTTTAATGATGTAAATGTATATAACTTTAAAAAAAAAACAAAAAAATACTGTAGTCTGTTTTTAATCTCTGAGACTAAAATAATGTGTGTATTACGTGGGTTGTCACACTTGTCAAAACACAAAAGTACTTGCATTGTTACTATTATAAGTTTGACATTTGCTTGTGTCAATTTAGTCTCAGGGATCAAAAAATAGACCTTACATTATACAGTCATAATACCATCTTAAAACTACCAACTACTAGTCGACACCGACCTGCACAAATTACAATTTATGTGTATATAACCGAAGCATTTAACTACTGTTTTTTCACTAATTCACACAATCCAAGGTTATGGTGGTCTAGTACACTTATGTCTACCTACCCAACACGAAAACGCAAAGCTAACTTTTATTAAATCCTTCGTCCAAAAGTAATCTAGCCGACTGTGGCTCCAACCTAACACAAGTAGGTACACAGCACCCACGTCTCGCAGTTTGTTCGCGAGACATGGGAAGATGTCCGCATTCACATGATGAATAGCATTCGGCTCAGACAGACTAATGGAAATAGAATAGAGCTAGGATTAGTGTGGATAGTTTGTTTGCTAGCTTGGGAAAACTGTGGTTTTGTGAATTTTTTTTAACCTATCACATACCCGCGAAACGAGACACAAATAGTAAAACAATAACATCGCGGTCTTATGCGACTGGTCGGGGATTCATGAATACCTATGACGTAAACTAAAGCCTGTTTTTTAATCTCTGAGACTAAAATGATATTACGTGAGTTGTCACACTTGTCACAACACAAAAGAACTGGCATTATTACTATTATTGTAAGTTTGACACTTGCCTGTGTCAATTCAGTCTCAGGAACCAAAAAATAGACCTTACATTATACAGTCATAATACATTCTTAAAACTACCTACTACCTAGTCGACATCGACCTGCACAAATTACAATTTATGTGTATATGACCGAAGCATTTAAGTACTGTTTCTTCAGCATTTCACATAATCCAACGTTTTGGTGATCTTGTACACTTGTGTCTACAGGTACCCAACACGAAAACGCAAAGCTAACTTTTATTAAATCCTTCATCCAAAAGTAATCTACCCGACTGTGGCTCCAACCTCACACAAGTAGGTACACAGCACCCACGTCGCACAGTTTGTTCGCGAGACATGGGAAGATGTCCGCATTCACATGATGAATAGCATTCGGTTCAGACAGACTAATGCAAATAGAATAGAGCTAGGATTAGTGTGTATAGTTTTTTTGCAGTTCGCTGGGAAAACTGTGGTTTTGTGATTTTTTTAATGATGTAAGCCAAAGTCTGGTTTTTTTAATCCCTGAGACTAAATTGACACAGGCAAATTTCTAACTTACAACAATAATGATGCCAGTTCTTTTGTGTTTTGACAAGTGTGACAACCCTCGTTATGTCATTTTAGTCTCGGAGATTAAAAAACAGACTTTAAGGCCTTTTTACGTTGAATGGCTAGGATGACAGAGGGACGAAAAAACGACGAAATAATAAGCCCGTTTTGACTTTCGAAGAAATTGCTTGCCACTATAAAGTAAAAACGCAAAGCTGACTCTTATTAAATCCTTCATCAAAATTCTTCGTTCAAAAGTAATCTAACCGCCTAGGTAGCTCCAACCTAACACAAGTAGGTACACAGCAGCCACGTCGCACAGTTTGTTCGCGAGACATGAGAAGATGTCCGCATTCACATGATGAATAGCATTCGGCTCAGACAGACTAATGGAAATAGAATAGAGCTAGGATTAGTGTGTATAGTTTGTTTGCTGTTTTCTGGGGAAACTGCGGATTTGTGATTTTTTTTAATGATGTAAGAGATTTAAATAAAATCTGAGACTAAAATGACATTAAATGGATTGACAATTGTCACAACACAAAAGAACTGGCATCGTTACTATTATAAGTTTGACATTTGCTTGTGTCAATTTAGTCTCAGGAATAAAAAAACAGACCATACATTAAACATAATACCTTCGTAGTTACTCAGATATCCGCGAAACGAATCACAATAGTAAAACAATAACAGCGTGGTCTCATAGGACCGGTTGGGGATTCAAACGTTAAAACTACCTACTACTAGTCGACATGGATCTGCACAAATTACAATTTATATGTTTTTTGTGTATATGACCGAAGTATTTAACTACTGTTTTTTCACCAATTCACACAATCCAATGTTTTGGTGGTCATGTACCCTTGTGTCTACCTACCTAACACGAAAACGCAAACCTAACTTTTATTAACCTATCAATACCCGCGAAACGAGACACAATAGTAAAACAATAACAGCGCGGTCCAATGAGACCGGTCCGAGATTCATGAATTAAATCCTTCATCCGTCAGTAATCTACCCGACTGTGACTCCAACCTCACACAAGTAGGTACACAGTACCCACGTCTCGCAGTTTGTTCGCGAGACATGGGAAGATGTCCGCATTCACATGATGAATAGCATTCGGCTCAGACAGACTAATGGAAATAGAATAGAGCTAGGATTAGTGTGGATAGTTTGTTTGCTGTTCTCTGGGGAGACTGTGGTTTTGGATTTTTTTTTAATGATGTATACTAAAATCTAATACAAGTACCTTCTTAAAACTACCTACTACTAAACTAAATTTGTTGTAGGATGGTTTCGGTGACAGCTGTCAGATTCATACAATGTCCTATCCTTTTCTCTCATCTTAAAGATGCATATTTTCGTCCTGCTGTCACCTAACTCATGCTATGTAATAAAAACTATAGTCAACATCGACTTGCACAAATTACAATTTATGTGTATACTAGCAGCCAGTCCCGGCTTCGCACGGGGTAGACAATTATTTATTTTTGGAAATTTGGATATAAAACACTTTTTTTAGTAGACAATATGATGTTCTTCAATATTGTTGTACATTATTTTGTTCTATCGCTAAAAGTTTCGGCAGCGCATTCGACGAAAGACATTTTAAGACTCATTTTTCTACACCTTCGGTTACATTGTTCAAATTTTACCAAGGATCCCTAATTTTTTCAAAATAAAATGTAGCCTATGTCAATTTGAAAGAACGTAGCATTCTATTGGTGAAAGAATTTTTTAAATCGGCCCAGTACTTTTTGAGCCTATTCATTACAAACATAGAAAAATAAGTGCAAATCTTTCCTCTTTATAATATTAGTATAGATAACCGAAGCATTTAACTCCTGTTTTTTCACTAATTCACACAATCCAAGGTTATGGTGGTCTAGTACACTTGTGTCTACCTACTTAATATGAAAACGCAAAACTAACTTTTACTAAATCCTTCATCCGTCAGTAATCTACCCGACTGTGGCTCCAACCTAACACAAGTAGGTACACAGCACCCACGTCTCGCAGTTTGTTCGCGAGACATGGGAAGATGTCCGCATTCACATGATGAATAGCATTCGGCTCAGACAGACTAATGGAAATAGAATAGAGCTAGGATTAGTGTGTATAGTCTGTTTGCTGTTCTTTGGGGTCATTGTAGTATTGTGATATTTTTTAATGATGAACTATACTCTGTTCTTAATCTCTGAGACTAAAATGACATAATGTGGGTTGTCACACTTGTCACAACACAAAAGATTTGGCATCATTACTATTATTGTAAGTTTGACAATTGCCTGTGTCAATTTAGTTTCAGGGATCAAAAAACAGACCTTATATATTATACAGTCATAATAACTTCTTAAAACTACCTACTACTAGTCGACATCGACCTGCACAAATTACATTTTATATATTTTTTGTGTATAAGACCGAAGCATTTAACTACTTTATTTTCACCATATCATCATTCACACGATCCATTGTTTTGATGGTCTTGTACCCTTGTGTCTACCTACCTAACACGAAAACGCAAACCTAACTTTTACTAAATCCTTCATCCGTCAGTAATCTACCCGACTGTGGCTCCAACCTAAGACAAGTAGGTACACAGCACCCACGTCTCGCAGTTTGTTCGCGAGACATGGGAAGATGTCCGCATTCACATGATGAATAGCATTCGGCTCAGACAGACTAATGGAAATAGAATAGAGCTAGGATTAGTGTGTATAGTTTGTTTGCTGTTCTCTGGGGAAACTGTGGTTTTGTGATTTTTTCTAATGATGTAAACTATAGTCTGTATTTTAATCTCTGAGACTAAAATTACCTTAGGTACGTGAGTTGTCACACTTGTCACAACACAAAAGAATCGGCATCATCACTATTGTAAGTTTGACATTTGACTGTGTCAATTTAATCTCAGGGATTAAAAAACAGACCTTACATTATACATTCTTAAAACTACCTACTACTAGTCGACATGGATCTGCACAAATTACAATTTATATGTTTTTTGTGTATATGACCGAAGTATTTAACTACTGTTTTTTCAGCAATTCACACAATCCAACGTTTTGGTGGTCTTGTACACTTGTGTTTACCTATCTAATATAAAAACGCAAGCCTAACTTTTATTAAATCCTTCATCCGTCAGTAATCTAGCCGACTGTGACTCCAACCTAACACAAGTAGGTACACAGCACCCAGGTCTCGCAGTTTGTTCGCGAGACATGGGAAGATGTCCGCATTCACATGATGAATAGCATTCGGTTCACACAGACTAATGGAAATAGCACAGAGCTAGGATTAGTGAGTATTGTTTGTTTGCTGTTCTCTGGGGAAACTGCGGATTTGTGATTTTTTTTAATGATGTAAGAGATTTAAAAAAATCTGAGACTAAAATGACATTAAATGGATTGACAATTGTCACAACACAAAAGAACTGGCATCGTTACTATTATAAGTTTGACATTTGCTTGTGTCAATTTAGTCTCAGGAATAAAAAAAACAGACCATACATTAAACATAATACCTTCTTAAAACTACCTACTACTAGTCGACATGGATCTGCACAAATTACAATTTATATGTTTTTTGTGTATATGACCGAAGTATTTAACTACTGTTTTTTCACCAATTCACACAATCCAACGTTTTGGTGGTCATGTATCCTTGTGTCTACCTACCCAACACGAAAACCCAAAGCTAACTTATATTAAATCCTTCGTTCAAAAGTAATCTACCCGACTGTGGCTCCAACCTAACACAAGTAGGTACACAGTAGCCACGTCGCACAGTTTGTTCGCGAGACATGGGAAGATGTCCGCATTCACATGATGAATAGCATTCGGTTCAGACAGACTAATGGAAATAGAATAGAGCTAGGATTAGTGTGTATAGTTTGTTTGCTGTTCTCTGGGGAAACTGTGGTTTTGTGATTTTTTTTAATGAAGTAGCAAGGTATTTTTAAATACCATGAGTAGGATGACAGTGACATATACGTCTATTATTGGAAAAATAATTATAGGCCTGTATTGACATTTGAAGGAATTTGCATGCTACTATAAAGTAAACGCAAAAACTAATACTTGTACTACTCATTAAATGAGAGTTAAATAATATAATGGAATTTAATGCGAGCATTCTTTTTGCACTTACTTTATAGTAATATAAAATATGTGATTTATGTCAAAACGTGGCTATTATTTTTTGACAACTCTAAGATATTGGTTGGTAGGATAGGCTATATAGAATGAATCCGACAGCTGTCACCCGCACCTTCCTATAGCAATTGTAGTGTAGTGCTTGACCACTATCTCACCTGGTGGTAAACGTTGCAATCGTTTATAGTTTATAATTAGCCTGTTTACTCTAGTTTAAAAAAAAAAACTAAATTATCATAGGACTGGAAGACAGCAGAATACAAATTATTCCAGTCGTTCCACGTACGTGATATAAACGACGAGGCAAAACGCTTAGTCCGGTCCGTAGAAATGTCAACAACCCGTAAATGTGGACACTCACCGTACGTCGGATTGTTCGATGGTAGAAAGGGGATGGCGGTATTAAATCATGTACTGCACAGTGCACATGTTCTCCAAAATAAACTTAAAGCATAGCATCAGCAATATAATGCTCCCACTGCTGGGACTCAGCCTCTCTAGGAGAGGGAATTTATCAGGCGGACCCAGTGCGGGTTGGTGGATGTCACATGTCTTCGAATTTTTGGTTCTAGGAGATGCCGGTTTTCCTCACGCTGTTTTCCTTCACCGTTTTGAGAGCAGCGGTGATGAAATAAATTACACAAAGTATTGCGCCTGGCTGGGTTTGAACCTGCGACATACAACTTGTAAGTCGAGGCAGTTACTACTGGGCCACCACTGCTCTCCAAAATGCATCCTGTAAATTATTAAAAGACTGGCAAGTCTACGCCTGTATTTCAGGCTTTGTTGGTTGGTCGTAACCTCTCGTAATCAAATCAGGAAAGTCTTTTTTTACAGAAAATAAAAATGAAATGGTCATAAATGTTTTTTTTTTCATGTTGTGCCTGTTCTGGCACTGTTACAGTAACAAATTATCTACACGGCTTTATTTTTAATTAAAAAATCAACATTAAATTATATCAATCGCAAGCAGCCGAAGCCCTTTGAAAATTAATGAAAAACTCCTTTTATTTACATGGCAACTTTGGTTGCCAGTGTTGCCAATACACAAAATACTGGCCGTAGTTTCAGCGATATTAGACGATAAATCACGTTCTTCTGGTGTTCGATTTTTAAAACGTAACAGGGGGAGTTCGAACACTTTTTTAATAGTCGTTTCGAATTCACTGGCCGTGTAGAAGAAAAACGTTGCATTCCAAGGTTACGTTTTCAGTTTAAAAAACATTCTATTGACGCAAAATATTGGTTTGGGTGATTCGAAGTAGGTACGTAAGTAGCTCAAAATAGTAATATTTTATCCATTCTTATTACAATAATTAAAAATTGATACTTCATTTGAAGAAACTCAACAACTAAGAATGCTTTTAAACGAGTTGTTTGATTTTAACAAAAAAATAAAATTGAAAATCACACTTAACTTATCAATACCCGCGAAACGAGACACAATAGTAAAACAATAACAGCGCGGTCCAATGAGACCGGTCGAGGATTCATGAATGAATAAAACTTTAAATAATTTTAACTGCATTGAAATGCCATTCTTCAAAAAAATACGAACTATTTTCTGAAAAGCTTCATAATAAGCTAACTTAAAGTTTAAAGAATTTAAATAGTGAAGAGGCACTAGTCTCATTAATTGAAGAACATAAGTGAGAACTTCGTAGCTAGTTCGACTCTTTTGAAGAACTTTTTAACTGATGATAAATTTTCTAGTTTATATCTGAAAAGTCTTTATTTCTGTGGTAAATCAATTTTCAAAAACGTAAAGACCTATTTCCGGGAGAATAATATACTCTGACACAGCAAATTTAGTTCTGAAATGTAAATTGGGGTTGGGGAAACGATCGTAAAAAATAGTATAGGTACGAGTACGTCCTATTTTCAGAAATACTGAGTATTAATACAAAATGTCATAAGAATCGGTCAAGCTGTCTCGGGTTACCTACATAAATCTATTACATAGTATGGAAATACGAAGAAAGAAAAAAAGAATAAGAAGAAAGAAAAATAAGAAGAAAAAGAATAAGAAGTGGAATATTTATGTAATTTATATATTAAAACAGGAAACATAGTTTTGATTAAACATATATCAAGTGCACCAATGTTATATGCCTCGACATTTATACCGCGTACATCGGAGGACAGGAACAATTTACCTGCTGCGGTCTTCGCTTCCGATTATAATGTAGATGTCTACAAGACTAGAGTGTATAGGCTCTTAATAAACTAGTGCGTCTCATCATCACCGATTAGATCCACTGCTTACTATCAGGCGGGATCAAAGTAAAAGTCAAAATCTTTTTATTTTACATAAGCCTACATGGGCACTTATAAAACGTTAGCAGCTAGTACACGGTTCCAATTGGTCGTTTCCAACGGAGAAGAACCGGCAAGAAACTCCATGCTTACTCTTTTCAAAAATCTATTGGATCGCAATTATTATTGTGCACTGGTTATTATTATACAAAATATAAAATATGTATACCTGAACGAGGTCATCCAATGTACAGTACGACCGTTATAAGTTGGCAAGTGTGAAGTTACTCTTATTTTTTTTTAAATTGTTATTGGCATTTATTTTTTTAAAACCTTTATTTTTGTACGAGTTTTCAAACGCTAAAATTTGCAGAGCCTAACTTCACACTCGCCAACTTATAACGGCCGTAATGTAGCCAAGTATCTTCCTGCCACAACTATCAACAAACCAACGATCCACGTCAAAAATAAAGCGTGTCCCCATCAGCGGAGCGCATCGTGATGCAATATCCGTTTCGTCACATCTCCACAGATTGTGCCGCTCGGTGACGTCACCGTTGCGCTCATGCTCTCATCAGATACAACTCCGTGATGTCCGTTACAGATCCGCTGTGGTTGTGATGTGTAGGCTGTTACATAGCTGTAATGGGAAAATGTTTTTCGTTAAAGTGTGAAATATCTTCAACGGAGAACGATTTTCTTTTAATTTATTATATAAATTATTATTATTACACTAACATAGTTTACTAACATTGTTACTAACCATTATGGATCATTTGCTAGCACTTGTAAGAAGTATCGACTTATTATACTGTTTAATACCATGTCGATGCTTTGTAAAATTATTCATATAACTAGGAGTATTTATAACTATGTATAATTATATTATGAATCTGATACACGTTCACTGTCAGACGTGGGCATTCTCCAAGTACCGTACAACAAAGGAAGAACCATTCCAGCGACCATTAAAATCTACATATTTTTCCACTCAGTCCTCTATCAAAATCTACATTTTCAATCATTTTATCTACTTGATGGTACTCAAAAGTCCTAAAACACTTCACTTTAACATACTATATACTAAATACTATGAAGCTGATGAGAACAGTGGTTTGATAAAATCTTTTAGTGTTGGATTGATTTTTGCCATTGATTGAGAAAGGCTAAGGCTTTACAGACTGTCCACGAGCGCCTAGTTTCATTGACACGTATTCGTCATTTGGTGTATGGACGCCTGCTCACAAATTATATACAAAACCCTGAAACTCTTTTCACGCTACAACGACTTGATGACACGATGATCCGCAACACTAGTCCCAATTATAACATTACACTTACGACCAGCGAGAGTAGAGCTGGCAGTAATTAAAGACGCGAGTAAAACCACACACACACAGTAAATCCAGAATCTATCAGTCATACTAAATTAAATCAAACGATTTAAAAACTCAAAATATATGGACAACAAAATGCTATTGTTCACAAAATCATGCCGCTTATAAGAGATCGTTCATAAAATATTAGCTGAACTGCCGTCCGATGCTCGAACGTGATATATCTGGACATGTTCTAGATTTAGTGAGCACTTAACGTGTAGACTGACCCTTATATTTCAACGCCATCGGTTACTTTTGTCAATGATTTTTTATCGGTTGTTACATTATTGAGGGAATGTTTTACCTTTTGTAGATTGAATTGAGCATGGGACATTAATTTTTCGATTGAATAGGAAAGAGATATTATTCCAGGTATATGTCGTGACTAAGTCTTAGAATTGATCACTTCTTTATATGACAGACCATTTCATGAAATAGAAAGAAAGAGGGAAAAAATGTTTATTTGCCACAGCGTGATTCATGAGTAAACCAGGAATTGCAAACTAAAATAAAACATTAAAAACAAAATCAACGATCTATGTGTCTTAGGTCCAGTTCAACATAATGCCAGCCAGCTGCGTAGTTGTCTGATGGAAAAATGGTGAAAGTGGTGGTGATGGACTGGTGATGAATGATGCATTTTATAATATAGAACCTTCCCCGCTGGTCATATAATGATATGGGCTAGATAAATCAGTGAATATTCTGCATTTAATTATATGCACAGCTAAAGTCATGATTATTTCACTGTCGGGTCAAACATAGCGGATCATATCATAAATAATTATGTTGTCCACCGATAGTGCTGCTGATTTCACTTTGTTTTCGTTACGTTATATGGTAGCAGATATTGTTTTTTATTAAACTTTAATAATTATTATCGATTGCATAGCTGGCTGCTGCCAGCGCTTTGGCCCGCGTTATAGTAGAAAACTATCTCAAAGTAACATACTCCCAGGATAAAAGCTATCTTATTTGCTTTTCCAGTTTCTTCAAAATCTATTCAGTCGTTTTTGCGTGAAAGAGTAAGAAACATACAAACTTTCAAGTTTATAACATTGGTAAGATGTCTGCAAGTCTTACACGTACAACTAGGTGTAGGACTACCTACCTAGATTTTGAACATAAAATCTCTCTCACGTTTATGAAGCTTCAGTCTCCAGTTCCTTATATTATTTACCTTTAAACCAATCTCACAGTGCAGTAAAATAACTTTACTGTAGAATTAAATAAATCAGAAGCACTGCTTCATAAACTTCAAAGTTACCAGCGCTTATGCATGAACTAGACCAGCGCACCCAGTTTCGAGTAGATTTTCAGTGCTGGAACTTTGTTTAACTGGAAATCATTATTAGTATTTAGATCTAGAGATTTTTGAGAGTTGTATGAGGTATTAATTTTCGAAGAGGACTAAAACTATAATTAAACATTGGATAAATATATGAAATAAATGATGTAAAAACACCACTCATTTGCGACAAGGAGGTCGATCAGTTTCAATTCAAATTAAAATTCATCAAAAATATAAATAAATGTAATAAATATAATATAAATGAATTCAAATGATTTAAAAAGAGCACTCATTTACGACAAGGATGATAGAACTCAAAAATTGAGATTAATGACACAAAATAATGCATAATGTATTTCGCGGCGTTCTAATTGGGATTAATTAATATTTTGTTAAATCATAAATTGCGTTATATTTTGTGCATTGAAATCTTCAGGGAAGTCAATGATAATGAAGATATATTAATTTATAATATGTATAAGGTCCTCTTGTGTATATTACTTTCTGAGTTATATCTTCGTTGTCACTTAATGGAATAACACCATGAATTAAATTCATTTAACTTTCAATGTACTAAGTTATTGATGGAAAAACTAAGCGCATGGGTAGGTTTCTGAATTTAGTACCTATTTTGAGTTAAGTGCTTCTCAAACTAATGAATCATCAAATAACTTTCCCCACTTTGGGTAGAACATAAGACATTGTCAGATCTTTGCTTCAAACCACGTTCTTTCAGTTGCCTTCGGCGTTCTAACGACTCTTTCGAACCATCCCTATATTATAACGTGACCATTTATTTTTTTTGTCAGAGCGGGACATCTGCGGAATTATGTAATAAAAAAAAGTTTTTAGTGTTTTACAAGTTTTTTATTGTAAAAGATAGAATAATTTGAAATAAGCAAACCAAATCAGTAGTGGCGTGAATAAATTCTAGTTTGTATTTTTATATTTATCGGCTGAACAAATTTTTTTTACAATATCGGGTCTTGTTTTTACATATATGTGTGGAACTCAGTACAGTACATATTTATATTTATCTTCGTAATCAAAATAGCTTTTATTACTGCGACAGTACAGTAGTAGACTTTGAACAGCTTTCTTGTAATTTGCCTTTCCGCGCCACATTTCGATCGAGAAAAATACATTTTGATTACCGTTTGGTCTGTTGCAAAAGCGGGACAATTTCGGCCTCTTGGGGGTCACCGGGACAGACTGCCAGAAAACGGGACTGTCCCGCTGAAAGCGGGACGTATGGTCACGTTATTCATATATCTCCACGCTTACTCATCTACTGAACTCTATCCACGAAGCAACATCCTACATACTCCGCCTCACTGATCCTAAAATATAATTACCCTTAGCAACATACCTACAACTCGGTCCAGGTGGGGCTAACTACCAACTTATTCCATTAAAGCCTGTAACTGCTTCAATTCTGGTTGAAGTTGACTGTGCCCGTAACGTCAGGGGAGTGTAATTAGTTGGCTCCATTGAATAGGCAATCAGGATCGCTAGTTATTATTTATAGGTATGAGGTTTTCATTGGAAACTTGCGTTTGAGGAATTAACGTGCGTATAGCTAAAGAGTGGAGATCTTGGCCGGAATCTGTGTTTTCTGACAGCTACAACTAAGATAATAAGTAAGATAGTGGTCATTATCTCACGATAACCATGTCTTTAATAATAATAATGAAGAGTTTTTACATTTGTTTTAAAAATAGTTCTTCATTATTGAATATTGCGTAATTTGCGTACCCTACACTACCCTACACTACCCTACACTACCCTACACTACCCTACACTACCCTACACTACCCTACACTACCCTACACTACCCTACACTACCCTACACTACCCTACACTACCCTACACTACCCTACACTACCCTACACTACCCTACACTACCCTACACTACCCTACACTACCCTACACTACCCTACACTACCCTACACTACCCTACACTACCCTACACTACCCTACACTACCCTACACTACCCTACACTACCCTACACTACCCTACACTACCCTACACTACCCTACACTACCCTACACTACCCTACACTACCCTACACTACCCTACACTACCTTACACTACCCCACACTACCCTACACTACCCTACTTTACTTAACTTTTTTTTTTTTAGAATTTTTCTCTCCGTAAGAACCATCATTGAACTTCAAGGAACATTTAAAAAAAAAAATCAGCCAAATCGGTCAAGCCGTTTTCATGGTATGTCGTGACAACGGAAAACGGGTTTCATTTTTATATATATAGATTGGTGAAATAGGTAGCTGTATTAAGGCTATAATATTTGCTTGATAATCTGTAGCTATCCCGCAAGCATATTTTGTTGCTAAACACTTACACACATTATTTATTGCACAGGACGTATATACTTCAGTTTCGAATCTATTTGATTAACAATCATAAAGGTTTTATACACCCAACAATTTCTGTTTCTGACATTATGAATAAAACCAACATTTTATTTTATTTCAAAAGCGGATTTAAAGCGAATTCAAAAAGTAAACATTTCAGAAAACAACAAAGATATTTTTATAAAATCCTTTTTAACTTTAGAATGTAACTCAAATATTGTTTCTGAAAAGTGAATTTAAAATATTTTTAAAGTCGTCTCAGTAGTTTTAAATTTTTATGAGCTGGCTCACCGACAGCTTAAATGCTTCAGTCTGTGCCAAGATTCACTTTTTATGTAAATATTGTTGAATAAACTGTTAAAGGAGATAAGTGTTTGTTTACTTTAGAAGAATACAAAACTAATGTAGTTTTATTTTCATACTGCTCAAAGAGAGATCAGTTATGAAATTTAAAGTGGATTTTTTATCAACTCAAATTGTTTTTAATGATTATTTCATTCTGACTTGACGGGAACTATATTAGACCAACGCATAGGTGGGCCACGCCTGATTTGGACGTAGAACCACATCGCGTACGTGGATCTAATGTTTTATTGTCTATTTGCCATATGAAATGTACGTGGAGCTCGTGGCTAGATAATAACAGCCGCACAGATCGATCTTCAAGGTTAAGCAACGCTTGCCTAGGTTGGTCTGTGGATGGGTGACCATCTTAACATAACGAGTTTCCTCCGTGCCTCGGAAAGCACGTTAAGCCGTGGGTCCCGGCTGTCATTTGTAGATCTTTGGCAGTCGTTACGGATAGTCAGAAGCCAGTAAATCTGACTCCAGTCTTGCCATGAAGTACCGTGTTACCCCAGTTAATGGGTTGTGGAGGTCTGGTAGGCAGCCGCTCCTCGTAAAATACTGGTATTCAGCTAAATCCGGCTTGACTGGAAGCCGACCCCTATATAGTTGGGAAAAGGCTAGGCAGATGATGATGATGATGCCATATGAAATGTACGGAGACCAACGTGCCCAAATCGGCGTACATGATCCACGTGCGTGCTATGTAGAAGTGTTGTCTTTTTAGCTCTAAGGTTGAGAGGTAGATAATGCCTTGATGCATTAAGTCTGCCCACTGTAGTATGAAGTTTAAGTAAATAAATAGTACCTTAAGTCATTTATTTCAATGAATTTTAAATTATCAAGAACTAATTGGTACCGTGAAATTCTGTCAAACATAAAAATAATGATTAACAAAAAATTAAAAATTGTATGGGTTTCACATGCATAGTACCTACGAGTACGTCCTGTTTAAGTGACACATCTCTCTTTCATATTTTTTTTACAGTCCCAACCAGTTTTATTCACCAAAACATCGCTTTTATAAAGCTTCAGTGTAGTCGGTCAATTTGTCTGACAGTTTGAACAAACATAACTTTTTACCTGCTATAGCGTAGCCCCTTCGGGACTTATGCAAAAAACGCATGAAAAATATTTATGATACCGTTATACAAAGCCAATCAACTGAATTGAGCAGTAATCTGCATTTTAGCATTGTTGGAAAAGTATATTTAGGATTTTTTAAGGTAGGAGATTATCAAAAATGACTTCTCCCGCTCTGGGCGGAACAGGAGTGATGTCAAACTTCTACTGACTAAAACCCACCCCTGCTTCTTCTTTGCCCTAATTCCAGGGTCCTGGGATTTTTTTCGTCAACCTAAGCCCAATGTATATTTAGGTAAGACAAAGATATTTTTTTAGTCCCAAGTGTTTATTCTCAGCCCTCCATATTTTTCCAGACACTCTTCTATTAAAAAAATCTATTTCCGAGAACAACATCACATGTCAAAACAAGTTCCCTGAACGAGGAACATTGATAACTTCAAGCTTGCGGCTAAGTTCGGCTGTGCAATTTCAAAACCTAGTATCTGACAAATCTTTAAAAAAGCGTGTTTTTGCATTTTTCGACCTTATAGACCACTCTCCACATACTAGGATAGCAAAAACTCCCAAAAACAAGTCAAAAACGAAGTTACACAAAGTTGGAAACCTAGTATCTACAGTAAACGTTTTCAAAATGCAAAAATTACAAGATTAAAACATAGTATCTAACATCAACCATTTTAAAAACCTAGCAAGTGCTTGTAGTTACTTGGATATGAAATGGTTCATGTAGATACTAAGTAGTAATGAAATGGTTGAAATAAACGTCAAGTCCCTACTCAGTATATTTTAGAACTAGATGAATACAAAGCAAGTGATCTTACTAGGTTTTGAAATTGTCACACTCAAAAAGTTTGGTCTAAGAAAACAATGTTTTTATTAGTAACTGCCCCTCTACGTACATATTTTGTGATAGACGCATTTAAACTATTTTTTTTAAAGCCTGTTATGTACCTCAAATTTTGCAATGACTCCCAAGAAGATACTACTAATATTATTGAAACGGCAAGCTGTCAAAGATATGAAATCGTTTATCGGCTCTCCTGTAAAATTTGGTTTTATGCAGATACTGGGTTTTGATATTTCACAGCCGAGTTGCACTGCAGGCGACCCCGTTTACTGACTGAAACATAATCTTGATAGATAACATTGTATTAGAGAACAAAGAATAAGTTTAAAAGTTATTAATGTTATAAATCTGCTTATTTTATAAAATTGCTTATCCTATCGCAAAAAGCATTATAGCCTATATTTAAAAGTATCAGTTGAGTAGTTTTTGCAGCGATTGAAAAAACCGCTCTCTATATTTTCACTGTTTAGTTATAGACAAATTCCTCTAAGGGCCTGTTTCACAATGTCCGAGTAGCCACTACTTCCCGAATAAATTCAAAAATGAAACAGAATTTGTATGAAATTATCTGCCAAGTAAGATATTGGCAACTTAATCATAGGTGGTGAAATAGGTCCTTAATGTTTCTTTTCTGTGAGAAAAAGTTATCGTAATTAACTGGAGCACACGGGGCCTAAAATGCGCGTTGTTGGATTTCAAATGAAATCGAATTTTTAATCACGCTACCCTTTGCTTTGGGGTCGGGCTCTTGGCAGCTAGGGTGAGGGAACGTTTGCTTCCTCACACGTGTGGCCTCCGCCTTTGCTTGTATTAGTGTTTCGCAGGAAGAAGCTACCCCTTGCCATTCTTCTTGGCTCAGGGCCAGCACAGGAGATCACTGCCACTGATCTCCACGAGCACACGGTGGTACTCACTTTCACTGTTTACTCCACCGTGTCCTCTCCGTGGTTCACATTATGATGATACCTGGGTGTTTTCCCGCCGGAATCAGATGCAGGCACTTTCTGAATTTACCAGGTCCGGTGATGACCTTGGTCATGCAAAAGGTTAGGACACTCTTGACATGAAAACCCCTCTTTTTCATGTTGTCAGAACGTTTCTTTTCAAGTCCTTAAAAACATACTCGTATCAACTCGTTATCATAAAAAATGCTAATGCTAATTATGTTTTAAATTTATTGATCTATTTTTAAATATTGTACGTCAAAACATCAAAACAAAAACTTAGTTATCAAAGTAAGTTGCAACGATCGACCCGAGCCAGTGACTGAAATAAGATCTTGATAGATGACAGTGTATTAGCTAGACTAGGCTAGACACCAGACTTCTCACTGCTAATACAATCTTGAAAACAGCAGTTTAGATTTGTTCTGTCTTACTTTTCTTTTGTTTTATGTAGAAGTTATTTGTTTAGTTTGTAAGTTAGTAATCGCTGCGTCGACTATCGTCTGTTTTTTATACCCTGAGACTAAATTGATACAAGTAATGTCAAATTTACTATAGGAATGACGCCAGTTCTTTTGTGTTGAAATGTCATTTTAGTCTCAGGGTTTAAAAAACAGACGAGGCGTTACTACAGCCATTTCTAATAAATTTGAAAGCAATCATAATGGTTCGATCAATTTAATTCATCATGAATTTGAATTACGTGCTAAAATTATCGTACACAAAAATAAATGCCTTAGTGGCAGAGCAATCGGTCATATCACCAACTAAAATATATTCAGCACTATAGAGGGTACACCTGGTGTACGCCTAGTTGAGCAAAACTGAATTTCATTTGTCAGCAAGACTACTGGCCGCGCCACAACTGGCATCCTAGAAATATAGATCTTAGGAATTGTATGCCAGTCAGTCTGACAAAACATGATAAGACAAAACATAACAGGTGCAATATTGCCATATGCTATGTTATATAATGTACTTCTAGGCAAGCGTGTTCTATCGTCAGCCACATCATTACCTTACCATCAGCTGAGATAGTGGTCATTCGCGAGCCCCATAATAAAAAAAAATCGTTCATAAATAGCTCTCGTTCACGTCCATTCCCAGTACAATCCATCAGCATAAATCTACCTTAATAGTATAAATGTAATCACGACTAGAGTCTAGACCAACGTGCGATATCATTTTCAAATTAATAATTATAATTATCTACAACTCACACAATCACCTACAATTCAAAATGGCTTCTAATTGACTCCAATAAACCACTGACTATCCAAAGTTAAGCCTGCTCCATTAATTCAAACCAATTCTATATTGTGTTGCCAGCAAAACCAATGTTCGAAATACGAATTAATTGGACGGTGTTGCCAGGTGTGTTAAATATGATTTTATGCTCAAATGGGCTTGCGACCCTAGTGATGTTGCTGTGGGCTAAAAATAGAGAACCCCTCCTTTTCCTGTGAGTTTTGTATGAAGGGTTGTGTAGGTTGGCTGAACAGCGTCATGGTGAGAAGGTTTCAGTTTTTTTGAAGGTTGTTTGAAGGTCAGACGGTAATTGGGTCGTTTTAAAAATGATGTAACTTTATATTCTGAACAGTTTCTTTGGAAGAAGCTCAATGGAAATCTAAAAAAAGCCTATATCCGTTTGAGATCTAGAAAACAACACCCTGTGGAGTATTTTCTGCAAAATTGATACAGTATTTTTGATTAATAAACACCTTAAATGAAGGTAAAATAGTTTATGGTTGGTGTTCTCTCAAGCCTGCATTGATTCGATTTAAAAAAATATAATACAGATAGAAAACTACACTTCTATTACTGAGGTTACTTTTCATCCTAGCAAAATGCATGAAAGAATATACGAAACATATTTCCCTACAACCGTTCTTGACGATAAGGAAGAGCCCTCTACGCAGGCAAAGCTAGGCCAAAACTTAATTACCTACCCATAAACACTGTTTTAGGCTATCACGGTTTGAACTCAAAATAATAAAAAATTACGGAAGATATCCCGTAAGTGACAATTTACCTACCCATAGTCTGTACTCATCTACCTAGCCTTTTCCCAACTATATTGGGGTCGGCTTCCAGTCAAGCCAAGCAAGCAAGATTTAGCTGAATACCAGTATCTTACGAAGAGCGGCTGCCTACCAGACCTCCACAACCCATTAACTGGGGTAACATGGTACTTCATGGCAAGAGTGGAGTCAGATTTACTGGCTTCTGACTATCCGTAACGACTGCCAAAGATCTACAAATGACAGCCGGGACTTACGGCTTAACGTGCTTTCCGAGGCACGGAGGAAACTCGGTATGTTAAGATGGTCACCCATCCACAGACCACCCTTGGCAATCGTTGCTTAACCTTATAGATTGACCCGTGCGGCTGTTACTGTCTAGCCACGAGCTCCTCACCCATAGTCTGTACTAATACCTACTTAATATAATACCAAAAAACTCTTGTTCCTAAATCTGCGGCACAGCCTGTACCAAACCGATACAGTTTCATTACTAGCCAACACCTGCCACCCATAAGTTTGCGTTTTACGTTCAAACATAAATCGGAAACCTCTCTTGCTTTCGTATCTTTGTTTTTCGAACACCATCTGATTTTTATTTGGCCAGCTATTAGTCCGGTCAAAATAGACTAATTAATTGGGGTGAGGTTACAATAATTCGCACTTGGCTGAAAATTGGTAGGTTTGTTCAATACACTATTATAAAGGAAATGTGAAAAGTCCTCATCGATCCGGCACGTGCAAAAAAATATACACGCGGTCAAAGGTCACAAAAATGGGTTTTTCGCGTTATTAAGCAAAATGGTAAGTTTTATCATAAAATTAGCTCAGACAAAAATTATAAATCAGACAATTATCTATAAATATGTCTAAATACTTTTTTCCTAAGAGCCACCGTTTTTGAGATATAACGATTCAAAATATTGAAAGAGTTGTAATCGTCAAAATATGAATAAGTACACCACGTATATACACGTACATCACTGAAGCCGTAATACAAGCAAAAATATCGTTCTATCGGTCAGTGTGACTAACACATATAAAATATGAAAATTTGGTGTAAAAAAAACCCATTCCCTTATCTTCTACGCCAGTGTAACCTTCAGCAACATCTGCCTTCCATTCAATTGTCTGCGTGGCTAGGGTCGTATACCTGCTTTATTTTACTATGCCGAATACATTCAATGCTATTAGAGTGCGTCTAATGATAGAACGACCTGGAGTTTTTTATTTAATGGGCCACATTATTTAGCCACAATTGTCCGAAATAAAAAAAGTTGTGAAGTGTCAAGACATGAAGAATCATGTCTTGACACTTCACAATTACTAGTTAGTAATACCACATACAAAATTTTTGGATTCAACCTCTTTTTCTCAGGTTGCGCTTGCTACTGTTTCAACTTTTTGAATCGTTATATCTCAAAAACGGTGGCTCTTAGGAAAAAAAGTAGTTAGACATTTTTATAGATAATTGTCCGATCTACAATTTTTGTCTGAGCTAATTTTATGATAAAACTTACCATTTTGCTGAAAATCGCGAAAAACCCATTTTTGTGACCTTTGAACACGTGTATTTTTTTTTGCACGTGCCGGATCGATGAGGACTTTTCACATTTCCTTTATAATAGTGTATTGAACAATCCTACCAATTTTCAGCCAAGTGCGAATTATTGTAACCTTGGATGTCTAAATTGACCGGACTATATAAACCGATAATGTTTGGGTATTAACTTTTGTGGTCTTAGTAAAAGTATATTGTGTCGACAAATTCATCGTATTTATATTAGTACTCCTGGATTACTACCACTAAACGCTTACCTAGTAGTTTAGTAGATACTTACACTTCTAATGCTTGTTTTTTTTTTCGTGCGAATTCATCCAATGACTTATCCCTCCCGCTCTTAAGCGGAGCGAGAAGTCATGTCATACTTTTACCGACTAAAACCTCATCTGTGTCCTTCAGTTGCCCCTTGCGTTCTAGGACTACGGGTTTCCTTTTCAGAAACTCCCCGCGGTCCTAGGTTACGGGCATCGGCCCTGCTGGGCCCCTACGGTTTGCTGACATCTCTTTGAATACTTCTTATGCTGAATTTATTAACATAGCATTATCAGTCTTAGGGCCTGTTTCACAATGTCCGAGTAGGCACTACTCACTGAATAAATTCAAAAATTTGACAGAATTGTATGGAATTATCTGTCAAGTAAGATATTCGAAACTTAATCATAGGTGGTGAAATAGGCCCTTATAATATTCCCACTACTGTAACTCAGGCCATGGAGAATGGGCTGCAATCTACTAAGCGGGCCCAGAGCAAGTTGATGGTCAACAATTCTGACTTCTAGTACGTATTAATTTCAGCATCATTCTTCTACGCGTTCTTGAGAAAAACTTTCTTGACAAACCGACAGTCGCACATATAACGGATAGACGAACAACAATGTGATCCTAAAAGGATTCCGATTTTGCCGACTTAGGTAAGGAACCCTGCTAAAAAGTAATACAATATCCCCACAACTTTCACACAACGCCATGTAACCCCAAGCTAAGCAGAGCTTGTGTTATGGGTACTAGACAACTGATAAGCATACTTATAAATTTCTAAATACATACACAATAAAGATAATTTACACCCAGACACAGAACAAATGATCGTGCTCATTACACAACCATTTGTCCAGGGTGTGGATCGCACACAAGATCTTTGGCATAGCAGTCAGGGTCACTAACCACTAGACCAACAGACCAGTCCGCTATCACAGTAAGTACACAACAAAGTAGACCGCTATCACAAAGGCTATTTTTCCCCACGTCTGCTCTCACACCTTATTATTTAAATGGATGCATGAACCAATTACAATTTTTAATTTATGTATTAGACTTCATCGTTCACACACACGGTGCCCACAGAATAGCCATTTTTTTGGCCACTAAGCTTTTTCCCTGGCAATAAATTGTATGTTACTTATGAAGTTCGGTTATCATCATCATCTGCCTAGCCTTTTCTCAACTATATTGGGGTTGTCTTCCAGCCAAGCCGGATTTAGCTGAATACCAGTATTTTACGAGGAGCGGCTGCCTACCAGACCTCCACAATCCATTAACTGGGGTAACACGGTCCTTCATGGCAAGACTGGAGTCAGATTTACTGGCTTCTGACTCTCCTTAACGTCTGCCAAAGATTTACAAATGACAGCCGGGACCTACGGCTTAACGTGCTTTCTGAGGCACGGAGGAAACTCGTTATGTTAAGATGGTTTGTTAAAATATCCCTATTAATTATTTATTAGCAGTTAGCGACAGCAAGCGTAGCCAAGTTGACAATCTCCTACCGTTAACGCTATTAGAACGTCTGTTCTGAACGTTAAGTCCCGTGGTCAGAATAAACAAATAGAAAATTCGTAGCCAAATTCACATCGTTCATCCCTACATCTTAGACGTATAGTATATTTATTTATTAAATGCTTTATGCACACAGAAGTGCAGAGGCTGACTTAATGCCTGTATAAATGGTAGCCGAATTAAAATTTTGACTAGTGCTAATAAGTTAAAAAAATAATTTAGTGAATTCGTCACTAACTTATCGTCTTTTTAAATCACTCACGCCGGGCGCCGGTATAGTAGAAAAAGATTCTACACAAAACGAACGAACGTAGTATGGAAGTAGTCTAACGTAAGGGGAAAATAGTGATTACTGCTTCGCAGAACAAGGCGACAGCCGCCTATTTGCTCTGGACCATAGCCTGTACCAAGGAACGCAAGAGGTCACCGCCGCCATATTTTCGGGATGTGCGTTTTTTTGTGTCACTTTTGTCCCTTTTATTGCAGTCAACATTGTAATAAAATATGATTCAAATAAAACATTTTTTCTTGTTTTTAATAAACGTGTTTTTCAGCCGAGAAGTAGCCCAAAGAAAAGATGGATGGCTTGTGTAAGGAGTGATTTGAAAAAAAAGGAGTTAGTGATAACGTAACGGGTGACAGGACAGAATATAAGAAAAGAACATGTTCCGCCAACCCCAAGTCTTCTTCTTCTCGTGTCGATTCAACTCAAATTTTGTCCGACCAATATCTAGCCACCTGGACAGCTCTATCGTTGGCCTCGCATAGGTCGTTGAAGGTGCAGGTCGTTAGGCATGCTGGGTAGGAAAGGAGATGACGCATATTCTGTGAAGGGGCTCCACACTGACACGGTACCCCAAGTAATATGGGATAAGAGCAGGAAGAAGAAAAATGAAAGTGCACTTCAGAAAATAAAATCCAATACAATAACTCTCACCGCAATCCATCAGCATAGCAACAGAGAATCTTAAAGTAAATTAAATCTTTTAACTAAGCCTTCATTATCCTTCAGTCTTTTGAAAGGTGAGCTGAAACAAAAGAAAAGTTTTAACAATACGTAATCATTTTGCTATTCATAACGGATCGGAAGAGTCTTTTAACAATTTTTTTATGAAGTATCTTATTTTTGTTACAGTTAAAAGGTTTAATTTTAATCGTATTTTCTTTATTTTATGAGACAAAAGATTAACTTGGAACAGTTACCTTATCTTGAGATATAGACATACTTTTATTTATCTACCACAATGGAGTCTTTCTAAACCCAAAGGTTGACTGGTAAAAAAACAATTATGATCGAAATCGAAGGTGAATGGTGTACTCGTCATTGCCATTAATAACTATCCCTCTCCAGACCAAAACCATGAAAACTCCCCTTCTCACACCCCACTTCAATATGATAGGCTGAAATTATGTTGATGATTATATTCAAATACATAGACAGAGTAACGATAAAATGCAAATGCATTGAATATGATCCCGGTGGCTAGGGCATGAGGAAGTCGTTTACTCATGTGTGCAGCCGCCTCCTTCGCCAACATTACTATTTCGTTAAAGGAGGCGACCGCCTGCCATTTCTCTTCGCTTTGGACCACGGCTTGTAACAGAGCCAACAACAAGGACACGGTGGTGCTCGTCCCATACGGGACATACCTCTACCGTATATTCCACCGTGTCCTTCGGGCGGTCCACACAATGGTGGCATCCGGTCGTTTCTTCTATACGAATTCACCGAACTTACCAAATGTTGTGAGAACCTACGTCATATGGAAGGCCTCCCCCTTTCCTCCTTGTTCCTTCACGCCCGGACGTTTTCGCAGCCATCCCTCAAAGAGGGGACTTATCGCCATAATTATGGCATCCCTATGCATCCAATATGTTTCAGATGAGTCTAAGAATAGGTTGTAAATAAAAAAACCAAGAAGACAGAAGGCAAAAATTAGGAACTTAACCGGATTCTCAAATTAGGTAAAAGAAGTTAGTAACCTATTTCACAGCTTTGTGTAGAATATTAAACAGTCGTAGTAATCTGTGTCCATTATCTATTTCTATTAATTTCAAATCTGCAAGCCAATTTGCATGCTAATCGCGTTTCGATAGAGTTTGGTTGTAACTGTGTTTCGGTTTTACCCTTTTGCTTAGAATAAGCGAAGTAGTTTTATTATTGTAGCAGTATTTTAATTTAACTTTAACAGCTTATCCGTTAAAAGTGTTATATTTTTGTTTGAAGAACCCTGGATGCAAAAAAAAATATCTATAATAAATAAATCTCTAATTCTACAATGTGTAGTTTTGAAAGTGTATGGTATTTCGGGAGGTAATTATAACACTATGTCATTGATCCAAAGTTGAGCACACTAGCACTTCTCACACTTTTGTTTACAGAGTTATTCTGAAAACCAAGTAAAATTTTAAAAAAAAATATTGATTATTGACCAAGTATTGTATTTTCATATGATTATTTGTGACTTTTTTTACAACGTTCCAAAATGCAATACACTTTTAAAACAACACATTGCATATAATTTCAGTATTATTTTTTTGGATATTAGGAAAATATCAGTGACATAAAAATACACAAATATACAGAAGAGTTATAATATAGCTGCTAGCAGCTGCCAGTAGCTGGTCCTGCATTATAGTAGAAAGTAATCCCAATAGACTAGGTTACTCCTAGGATAGAAAGTTTCCTATATGCTGTTTCAAGGCAGTCTTCCTGTATACCAAGTTTCATCGAAATCCATTCAGTAGTTTTGGCGTGAAAGTAGTAACAAACAATCGATACATAGATGCAAACTTACGTGTTTATAATATTAGTTATAGCGTATACCGGTATTCAGCTAAATCCGGCTTGACTGGAAGCCGACCCAAATATACTTGGGAAAAGGCTAGGCAGATGATGATGATGATGATAAAAAATAAAGCGTGTTTACACTCTCATAATGTTAGTTCTATAAAAACCCATTAGAATCTGGTAAAATAAACCCAAAAGACACAAGTAAACAAAATAGCACCTAATTACAAAATGAATTTGTAATTTAAAATCGTCGGCTTAATTCGAAAACTTTGTAGGTTACCCCAGTTCGTTTCAAATTAAGAGTTTAATGTCAAATTTTAACATTTCAGAACCCACCTGGTAGCAGATACCTAGCTATAGAGTAGTTCTTTTTTATATCAATGAAATTTAATATTCGAGAGTGCTGTCTGTCGTTTTGTTAAAAGTAAAAAATCTTTAGACCATTCCATGTTATATTTTTGCGCAAGTTTATGCTCCGGTGATTTACTTATCTTGGTATAAATTTCACTGCGAGGTTTAAAAATTTTGTAAGTTATTATTTATATATAAACTGGGGTGAAAATATATTTGCTGGACATTTTGTTAATTAAGATTTTCTAGTGTAAAAAGTAGGGGAGAGGTGGCATGAAGGGGACATTTTTGTTCTAGTGGCTCTAGTGAACACTCTATATAACATTTTAAATAGATTGAACCTGAATGAGAAACCTACATTCATCTTCTAATGAAATAAAAGTAAATAATGAATATATCCTTATTCTTAGGTACTCATATTAACGATTTAAAAAAATGTAGATTTTGTCCCTTTCATAAATGTGCTGTATTGAAAGGGACGAATTCATTTATGAAAGGGACAGTACATAATATCCATATAAAATCATTTTACAATATATTAATACTAGTTTGGTAATGTTTAAAAATCTAGTTTTTTTAAGTTACAAACAAACAATAATCTTAAAGTTTGGTTATCTGGCTATCCTAACATAAACCCACTTGGTGCTAATCGTAAAATTATGACTAGTAATGCAACTAGCAAAAAAATAATAACCAATAATTTTTACTAAAAACTATTTAGAGAAAACACTGAAACTGAAACTAAACAGTAATTAACCGTTTTATAATTGTTTATTTTTAAACAACTAAAGTGTTTATATTTTTATATGAGTTTTACTCAATTGTCTTAACTTATTTGGTTTCTTCGTTACATTTAATCATCAACTAAGATATATATAAGAGAGACTAAGACAATAATAATGCTTATATACAGTTTCATTGACAACTTCTTCTATTTTGGGTATATTTATACTGCAAAAATAATAATAACAAAAATATCGAGGGTATAGTGCTCAAACCCAATAAGTACGAAATTGACACTTTTGAGATATTCAATATTTAAGTTTTATGGGCAAAAATACCTATGTTGTTCAAATAATATCATTATAATGAGTATTTATGATAAAAGTGGATACGTTGAATTAGTGTAAAACAGTATTATTAAGTTTCTGAGGTAGTCCATTTTGTAGTAATAAAAATATAAGTTACAAAGGGTACCGACTTATTGGGTTTTAGATCTAGAGAAATTAAACGTGTTATGTACTTTACCTATTTCGAGGAGCTCGTGGCTAGATAATAACAGCCGCACGGATCAATCTTCAAGGTTAAGCAACGTTTGCCAAGGTTAGTCTATGGATGGGTGACCATTTTAACACAGCGAGTTTCCTTCATGCCTCGGAAAACACGTCAAGCCGTAGGTCCCGGCTGCCATTTGTAGATCTTTGGCAGTCGTTACGGATAGTCAGAAGCCAGTAAATGTGACTCCAGTCTTGCCATGAAGTACCGTGTTACCCCAGTTAATGGGTTGTGGAGGTCTGGTCTGGTAGGCAGCCGCTCCTCGTAAAACACTGGTATTCAACTAAATCCGGCTTGACTGTAAGCCGACCCCAATATAGTTGGGAAAAGGCTAGGTAAATGATTGATGTACTTTACCTATTTCGCCGAAATTCATTTTTAAAAGTTGGACATACTTCATACTTCACATGTCAGGCAAATATACACCAAAAATACTGGGTAAATGAATAAGGAATTTAAACCCTCCCGCAAATTTTTTATCCAGCTGAAGGTTAGTGTCCCGATTTTTTTCTTTTATTGTCTTCTGCCAAAATTGTATAACTCTGCAGAGAAATGTTATCGGAGCTACAATTCTTATGGAAAGTAACTCTGTCAAAAGTCTCGCAGTCCTAGCAGACATCGGCCGGCTTGCTTTCACTCGACGGCTCAATGGCACCATCACAAGCCCGTGCTTGCGTGCTTGGGAATCTCCCTAAAGCTTGACACCCGGAGCATCACGAAGCGAAAGGATATCCTATCCCTCATATTTACAGCTACCTCCTTCGATCGCATTAGTGATTTATTGAATGAGATGACAGGATGACATTTTCTCCGCCTTTGTTCCAGGGTCTCAGGTTTTCCTTTCAGAAGCTAACCTGTGGCTCCAGAGGCTTAGATCATGGTGTGCACACAGCTGTACAGTTTTGCTGACATCTCTTTGAGGCGCGTGCCGATGACGACTTGGGCTCGGTTCGGATTATTACCGGACTGCCGGACGGCTAGCTACCCATTGCTCGCCGTCCGCAAGCCCGCTGTGCTGATTGGAAATTGGAATTGGAATTCTGGCGGCAGGGGCAGGAGGGCCTTCCCACTCGCGTGCGGCTGCCTTTTTCACCAGAATTACGGCTTCGCAGAAGGAGGCGACCGCCTGCTACTCCTTCTCGCTCCGGAACTTGGCCTGTACCAGAAAACCAGTGCGAGAGGTAGCTGCCGCCGATCGCCTTCACGAGGATGCGGCGGTGCTCCGCCCAAGCAGTTCCACCGTGTCCTCCGGGCGATCCACATGGTGGTGACACCCAGATGTTTCTTCCGCTTAAATCTGATGCAGGAACCTTCCGAACTTACCATGCCCGGTAAGGACTTGCGTCATGAGGAAGGTGAGGACGACGTGACGTCTTTCCAACCACTCCTCAAAGAGGGGACTTACCACCATAATGATGGCATGCCCAATAGATTAACCTAATCCTTCACTAGGGTTAAGCAGAAACGCCAACTGCTACGACCCTTGCAAAATACTCTTTCTGCTCATTGGCGTTCGTACATCTGGTCGTAATACATTAGTACACAACATGTTTCCTCTTGGTCATTTGTGTTTTTTCTTTTAAACGGTTTTTATCAAAGTTAAATTAATAATTTCGATGCTTTCGGAATGAATTAAAAGGACAGATTTATAGGACTCTTTTCGAACTTAACGCGGACAAAGTCGCGGGTAACAGCTGGTACCGTACCATATAACTAGACATAACTTTTTACTTTTTAAATATAATCGAACAATAAAACCCGACAAATACATTTGTTTTGATTTAGCTTTTGGTTTTTGTTGTTTTTTTTATCGACGTATTTAAAGGTAAAACCCGATAAATACAGATAGTGATTATTGCCTCGAAGCCGTTGGGTGATTTTAGTTGAAATTCTTGAACACTCAATGCCAATAATAGGCTTTATGTGGTTTAAGCGTGAAATAAAAATATTATTTAACAAGATAACACGCTTTATAGGGTACCAGTTTTTAAGTATTGGCTAAACACGGTGACTTTATTGGGTTATTACCTAACGTAACTTTGTTTCTACTGCGAATTCCACTTATTGGATTAGACCACTGGAAAGAGCGTCAAAAATGCATCAAGATGCACTAATAAAACGATTTTTGATTTTTCGACACTTATTGGGTTTGAACACTATACCCTCGATATTACTATAAAATCAACAAAATAGATAGACAAATAAATAGAATACTTTTTATTGCAAAACATGATTATAAGAAAAGCTTAAAACTAGTCATTCGTTAGCCAGATTCTAGGTGTTACAGAGATTGTGTACTAATTAGCTAATTAAAGTACTGTTGTATGAATGTTACAGTTATGAACGGGACGTCCCATTCATAACCATTTTTCGTGTCCCTTTCATAAATATGACACAAAAATAATAAAAATGAATTTAAAACCTACTACCAATTAATAAATGTTTTCTGACCTTTTGTTCTCGTATTTGTCGATAACTAAGTCGATCGAAAACACTGGTAAAAACAACGAAAAATTTACTTTTGTGTACGATTACGAACACTTGCTCGCCGTCGCCATGTTTGAAATGATAGAAGCGGGACGTTAGGTACGAATGGTTGGGCTTCGGGATTGCCACAGAACAAAAATATTCTCGTTTCTAGAAGTTTCTTATTTTACAAGATATTCGTCTTGTCCCTTTCAATACGCGTCCCTTTCATGCCACCTCTCCCCTAATAGTAGTAATTTATCTTGAAGCTGTATTGCTGTTTATTGCGGTAAGTCCTGGAAAAACGTCAAGGGTCCCTTACCTTCCGCATGTTCCTCACTGGTCATGGTAAGAAGTGCGGGTGGGATTGGTCCTCACACTCCAACCGTCGGGATCCCAACACCGATTTCCAGCCACCGTAGATGTAGGCTTGCGGAATGCGAGCAACGGGTAGGTCGCCGTTCAGCCCTGTAGCAGGATAGCAAAAGCGAAATAAAAAAATAAATCCGTTCAGCTATTTTAAAATATTAATACATACTTATGTCTTGCTTAAAAATCAACCACAAAATCACGTAACAATCGTTCCTACATAATTTATAACATCGTTACCACAAGAGCTTACTAAGGCTCTTCATCCTGTAATTTCAATAATGTTTCCATTATAATAATAAATTATTTAAACCATGGGCCTACAGCGCACGTGACAAATTATTAATACACCAGAACCACCCTTGAAACACGTTTCGAGTGATGATCAAAACCACATCACAATATGCCTTGGTATATTTGGAAATTAATCTAACATTATCCATATGCATTAGCACTATCGGCCTAGTAATGTTCCCATTGTTGGGACTCAGGCCTCCTCTCTAGAAGAGGGAATAGGCAATAATCCACCACGCGGGTCCAGTGCGGGTTGGTGGAGGTTACATGTCTTCGAATTATTGGTTCTAGGACATATCGGTTTCCTCACGATGTTTTCGTTCACCGTTTTGTGAGAGATGAAATAAATTACACAAAGTAATGCGACTGTTTGGGTTTGAACCCAGGACCTACAACTTGTAAGTCGGGGCAGTTACCACTCGGCCACCACTGCTCTTATCCATATGAAAATCTGTATATATAAAAGGAAACTGACGGACTGACATATCAACGCACAGCCGAAACTACTGGGACTAGGAGCGCTAAATGCTGAACCAAGTTTTCTTTTATGACATAGGAGTGCTCCCCTATGTGAAGACTCATAAGTATTTTTTTATTTAAATTTTAAGTCAGACCTCCGCTGGTATCCCCAGAAGCTAGATTCAACAATTGGCTTAGCCCAATCGATTCGCCATAGAAATGAAGAAATAATTAAAATGAATGGTGTGAATACTGATGACGGAAAAATACAATTTTATCACCGACACGAAGAAAAAGTTGAATGTCGAGTTCGTAGAAAATATTGGATCTCCAAATGTAATCAAAATTATTGACGTCGTTACATAATTTACGACGGTATTCCAAATTAAAGCAAATCAAATACCAGAGTGGACGAAAAAAATCAATAATAGGCAAAGATAAAAATATTGAAAGTAGACGGTGTTCTATGAAGTTATGTAAATACTTGTGGCCAAGCTAAAAACAATTTAGCTCGATGTGGGTCAGAAATAGTGATATTATACACAAGGCCTGCAAATATATAAGTTATCCCAAACGATGCATATTTGAGACCTTACGGCATATATTCCAGGGATATTCTTGGTATTAGATTTAATCTCGTGGGTTTAGGAAATGCAATTTTGAAGCAATTGATTTTTCTATTCGAATACGCTCCGTATTGGTATACGTTGAGTAGGGATTGCACATTTTGTGAGCGGTACAATCGTAATAGAAAGTAGTGTGTGTTGTAATGAAAATATTTTTGTAGCAACATATAGCTTGGATCACAATAAAAACTTTGTTTACCATTTAAACAGTGAAGATACTATACTACTACAACAACTTTGTTTGTACGTCAAAAATAAAGTTATAATGGGAACTTTGAATTAATAAGGTGTCACAATAGACAGTCGTATCGCTAAAAGAAGAATATAACACAATATCTCATAATTTGTCTTATTCAAGAGTAATATGTCAACTATTATATTTACAAAATCAAAATAATTTAGACAAAGTTATAGATAACAAAACAAATCCAGTAAAAACCACAACTCTTCTAAACTCTGAACCGAGACCATTAATCACTAACATAAATACCCCCACCGTAATTGGAACTTCAATATTAAATTCTGTTTTCTCGGAATTCACAGCACCACCGCTATCCTCTTCTATTGTCAATAATTCATCAAAGAATCCCAAAGGGATAATTAATATTTCATAATCATTGTCATTTCACAGATTTTTCATTCAGGTATCAAGGAGGTTCATTAAATTTGGCCTGGGTAGTCGGATTTTAATGATTAATTATTTGCTAACGAGGTTGGTAACAGTCAGATAGCGGTGTGAAAGGCTTCTTTGCTATCCAGACGACGACGGTCGTTGGATAGTTGTGAATAATTTGATTTTCTATTGTAATATGGAGTCATTCCTTTTAGCTTTAAATTTATATATTTTTCTTCCTTTTTATACTTTGTGAGATCTCCAGAGGCATATTAAATTAACTCGTTCAGTTTCCGTTTTCTTTGGAAATCTTGTTTTGAAAATTATATAAATGTGTTGGAATTACTTAAATAAATGTTTATGACATTTTAATTTTTGTATTATATCCTTCCTATTGATCTTAAAGTTGTGTGGCAATAGCTAATTATAATTACTCCGACATTTTAATTTTTTTTTAATTGCATTTTAGCATTCTGTTCTGGCATACATACTTACCTCACTTCCTCCTTTTCAAGTCTACGGTTATTAATGATATTTGTTTTATATCCAAGTTTTATTACTTTTTTTAAATACCATGATCACGCGCTTGATTTCAATTCTACCTGAAAGTAAGCAGTAATGCAATCGTTAATGGTGAAGCACACTAGTTTATTAAGAGTCTATTCACTCTAGCTAATGAAAATACTTAAATAAACAGATGAGAAGACTGTAAGCAAGCAAATTACTATACTAAAAATCTACTAGCCTTGTCTCTTGGAATATATTATAATATTTAATAGCCAAAAATTCTATACTTCCAATAAAAACTCTCCAAAGGTCGATTACCTAAAATTATTCTCTCAAAATCCATCGACGCGCATATAATAGTAATAATGCAGTACCATCGCCACTGACCTTCAGGCCCCTTTTATTTTGTCCCTGGCTCGCTCCACTACACTTTTTACTGTTCACCTTAGGGAACATGGAAATATATAGTCAATCATTTTTGGTGAAAAATTTAGGTAAAAACTCTAAAATTATGTTGCTATCGTTGCAACACGGTTTCCTTCTTACATTCTTTACCGGCCGGCGGCTGTTGCGCTGTCACTCATTTGTCTTTTTTACAGTGACTGGACTGATTATAATCATCAACCTCTTCCTACTCTGGTTCCATGTTACTTGGAGTCGTTGCAACACGTTTTCTTCTTCCATTCTGTTCCGTCAGCTATTACGCTATTGCTGACTCTGTTGTCTTTCTTACCGAGTCTGGACTCATAAGCATCTTCTTACCCTGATCCCACGTTACTTAGGGCTTTCGCAACATGTTTTTTTCTTACATTCTGTTCTGTCGGCTTTCACTAACTCTCTTGTCTTTTTTACAATGAATGAACTCATCATCATTATCATAATCGCGAGTAAATAAATCACGTCCAGACAAGTATGCCTTATCGTCGACCAACTCGATATTTTTTTTGAAAAGAGTAACCATGGAGTTTCTTGCCGGTTTTTCTCGATAGAAAACGACCAATTGGAACCGTACACTAGCTTCTGACTTTTAATAAGTGGCCATGTAGGCCTTTGTAAAATAAAAACACTTTTGATTTTGATTTTTGACCATATCGTTGTTTATTAGCAGGTAAAATATGTATTTCCCTCCAGAAAAACTCTCACTAATCAATGATAAATAAGTACGAGCGTAGAAGAGCTTTTTAAAAGCATCATCGGACTCCTGCTGGATGTACTAACTAATATTCACTTCAGATTCTGTAGTCCTACATAAATAATTGTTTTAACACCTGTTCTTGCTTTTATTTTAGCTGCCATTTCTTTTCTTGTAGTAAATAAATATCGATATGAGGTCGCTAACGTGTTGCAATAAAGGGCTCAGTTTCATGGGCCTATAAATGAATAAGGGTGTTATGTTTATGACGCGGCCTATGAAGTAGGAGAAGTTATTTCTTTCGTTTCATTAAGGGTTGTTTGTTTTCTTAATCCAGTGCTCTTTTATGACTATGTGCTAGTGTATAAGTATTTTTTTTTTTATATACCATAAACTAGTACTTGACTGCAATCCCACCTGATGGTGGTATTTGTTGGTTTTCACTGAGATTTTTAGATATTTCCAGGGTTATTAGCAAAAGTAGTATATTATTAGTAGTATTTATTATTATTATAGTATTAGTCGTAATAGTATATTGAATACGTATCTGGATCAACAGTGTGTTTTTTGCGTATTAAGAAACACATATACTATTTGGGACCGTGCACCAATATTTTAAAGTTTCCAGTCCATGTTGCTTTACGTCAATTAAATATTTGAATTTTAGAGATCCTTTTAGCTATAGCTAAATAATCTAAATAGATATATCTTATAAAATAATTTAGGATAGTAAAGCTATCACCATATCTGCAAGTAAGAGAACCATTAATAAATTTTGTAACAGAACCATCCAGAAGTCTATCAAAGTAACATATAACAAATACTCTCAGATGCAATAAATATAGCACAAATCCAACACGAACCAATGACTGTGTACCTACTACACGTGCCAATCACCAAAATTACACCTTCTTCCATTGACAGGTCTCAATGGATCTGAAAAAATCTGTCTGAAATTATTAAAAATACACTGGAATTTTTTTGATTGACAGGTTAGCAAAGTTTTGAATTACTTGGTGTATTGAGAGTTCATAAAAGTATGGAAAGATTGCTGTAAAAATACAAAGATTAGTTTAAGGAGGTGCTTAATATTTCCTATTTTCCTGTATGGAGTTGAAATATAGAAGATCTAACAAAAGTATCTTAAAAAGACTGTGAACTGGAACTGACAGTGCTGGAAGCATTTACTGAGAATAAAATGTAATGTTCACCACATAAACGAATCCATTCTAAAAGAACTTCGCATTTAGCTAAAACTGACATCGATTGCGGAAGTACGAATCGAGCAAACGATTACTTGGCATTTATCCTCATGAGAAAAGTACATCAGATAGAATCTGCTACATAAAGATAGCATGTAGCAGATTCGAAACCAATTTGTGCTCCAATGGTGTAATTGTTGGACGGTGTTCCGTTGTGAGAATAAATAAACAAATAATTAAATAAATCAGTACAGTTTGTTCGCAAGTTCTCGTTTAGTGCTTAGACATTATATTCCGCTGAATGTAAAACACATAAGCTCTGACGCAAATCATTCAAGTAAACCTATAACATGGAATACATACCCAACCATAATAATATATCCGCAATATACCAGCAAATGTACTGCAGAAACCGATGTAGATGTACGTACATGTATTATGTGTCGTACCTGATAGTCCTTTTCCAGCCGAGTAGGCCAGCCAGTGAACCATTCGAGTCGCTACACACGTTTATGTACGCATGTATTACACTTGGAGACTTGTGAGGGATAAACATAGAATAATCGTATATCTACTTCAATACTAGAGCATATTCGTACCTAATAGTAATAATCTTTTAAATTGATAGACTGAACATTAGCTAAACCAACGTAACCAGGAATAATTGTCTGTTCAATATAATCACAGTACGCTACATAATTTTGGTGACTAATTTTGAACAGCAAAAATTGAGCTGGGTTTACGTTCGTCTGATACTGTAAAGTGGGGCCACTTTGGCCCTTGGGTATAACTGCGGCAAACGCTTATTAACCAATAGAAAGACAGTGAACACACTTTACCGTGTTCCTATTGGTTAAATAAGCTTTTACCAAAGTTTTACCCCAAGGCAAAAGTAACCCCACTATATTCGGTACCTATTTTAGATGCTTAAGATACGAGCTGAGAGGAGCATGATAAGTTTGATTGACATATTAAGCATTAAAGCCAAATCGTCATTGCAAACTTTTCTAAATTAATATCTCCCAAAATATTCAATAAAAATATTTTCCACCAAAAACTCAGTGACCCATAAAATTCCGATACAAGTACAGACTAAACAAAAATAATTCCCACCTACATCCACGGTCCACTGATCAAACTCAAGCGTTTCCTTTACAGATGAAATAAAGCCGTGATCGCATGGACGACGCTGCCGTTCCGGGCCGTCTCGACGGCCGGACGATACCCGTTCCCCGTTTGGCACATTCCTTATCTATAACGGTGAGATTTGAATAGCGAGACAGTGAGTGAGGTACATAATAGCTATTCAATGAGACATGCATTCTATGTTGATGTTTGCATTATTTTGCGTGTCAAGGGTGTTTTAGTGAGGGGTCGTGGGGAGTATGTGAATGTAGAATGTTCGGAGGTCAGAGTGATGAAGATATTTTGAATGTGTGTGACAGAAACATAATTATATCACAATCATGAACTAAAAACGCAGTGAAGAATAAAGGTTTTTGAGAGATACAAATTGTAAAAAAAGAATGTGATATTAGAAGCCAAAATTTTGTAGAACATCGTCTCATTATCAAAATCTGGTTTTAGTGTCTAAATGCAAAAATGCCATAACTTTGTGCATACAATATTCTTTTCAAATGTAATTTGAAGTTTCGTCAAACGTAATGTAATAAAACTTAAAGTAGAAATAACACATCATTTTAAATGAAGATATGGCAGAACTAGATTAGTATAATAGTTTTCAATTCAACAGAATGTTTTTTCTATCTAGTTCAGCCATATCTTCATTTAAAATGATGTGTTATTTTTTTATTTATTTTATATTTTTTGTACACACATAATACAGAAGAAGACACATCATTATAAAAATTTGTTCAAAGGTACTGCTCAAAAGACATTTGGGCCAGCGTACCTGCGAAAAGAGAAATTATGAGAAATGTAGACAATTGTGTAGAAACACGAAGAGTTTGTGAAATCTTATAACAACAAAAAAAAGGAATGTGTGGTTTTTATGAAACCACGGTAAAAGCGAAACATTTTTTCATATTATAGACATTTAACTAAGAATTTTCGAAATAATATTCCATTTGAGAGCGCCGTTCACTTTATCCCTACTTCGGAGCCGACGAAAAAATTTTGAGACGATGTGATAAAAGTTTCACTTTAATAAAAATTAAATATGAATAAATACTAAAAATAAATAAAAGAAAGATAGGATTAGAAAGGAAAAATAGTGCTCCTTGCACAAACTTACCAAGCATTTTAAACAGTGAAATAGATTTTAAATCTCGAATGCTAGGCGGAAGAGTGTTGTGTGCTTGAATCTGTCTCAACTATTTAAATATTATTTTTTCTCATCCTAAGTTTTTAAAAACAGTTTTGTTCCAGACGCACTGAGGTCCGGTAGCGGCCACAGGTCACTCAACTCAGACAATAATACCAGCCTTCACACCATGAACTCCACGGAGACCAGCCTTGACGTCAACCGGTCCACGCCCATTTACACTATCGGTACCAGCTTTATTACGCAATGGTAAATATTACTTTTATTTAATTCACAGCATAACTAATTTACGGATTTTCAGCTATCATCTTTTCAGTCAGTTTGAGTTAAAATCTTTTTTATATTTGTCTTTGCGACTGTTACAATAATAATGGGGAATTTTTTTGAGTCTGAAACACAGTTTGGTTCGAAAATATCACATTTATTCGTAATTATGATAAAGCTTTTAAGAGAGACTAGTGTAAGCCCATTTTTGACACGTATAAATAAAGTGCGCTTGCTCAGACGATGAGCAATCTCTCGAAATGAGCGAGCGAACCGAGCCCACTTTCTCGCACGAGAGAACTTAACACTGGAGGTATAAAACTATTATAGCTCAAGAAATGCTGTTAGTCTGAACTCATTCTTGACATAAATAACAAAGTGCGCTTACTCAGACAGTTTTCGAGTCAATTTAACTATTGTCACAACTAAAGAATAAGAAATAAAGGGCTCCGAAGGCCTGAAATAAAGGCAAAGAACAAGAGTTTTAGTCAGTAAAAACCTGACACGACCTGCCGCTCCACCCAATAGCGGGTAAAGTAATTGGATGATTTCCCATGTGAAAAAAAAACTGGAAAACCGACACCCAACTATTCGCATTTCAAATATCTGTCAAAACGCAATAAAGAATTTATAGCAGCAGCAGTTACATGGGTCCTCGTTCACTAAAGCTATTGTGTATAGTCACGTGGATGTATCGCTCTTGGCCGAATGGTTCCGGACCAGAACGAAGCCTGCTCGTGAAATCTTCACGCGGCCTACCCGGCCTGCACGTGAACGTGGATTCAATCGAATACAATTATCCAAAAAGTTTCATCGTTATGATTTGGAGTATCGATTATAAAATTGAGGGTTGCTTATTTTATATTGAGCAACGGGGTAGCGAATGATTTGAGCAACTGCCAGTTAGTATGTTATTGTATAGCAGCTTATTTAATATTACAGAAAATCAGATTTGAAAAAGGTTTTAGTAGTTTAATTAAAAAATAATTGAACATTTTCAATACATACTCACGCACACACAATTATGTGTGCCTGCCTAGTACAGTTATTAAGATGTCAAAATATTTTTGGGTTTATTAAATTCTCTTGCATATCAGACTTAAACTGACTTAAACTAAACCTGATTTTTATCTGTCGCTCTTTGCGTTCCAGATCTCTTTTGAACATTCCCATAGCCCTATATGGTTGATATTGGTCTTATATTTCTGGCACACCAAATAATCCAAGTACTTAAATTCCCAAATGAAACCTCTTGGTTGTTCCGCAATAAAACTGTGCTCGACAGTACCTCCAATATTACAAGAACGTTCATAAAATGCAAATCACAAAGCAACGAGTACGGACTAACTACAAACACACAAGACAATAACCCGCTCTTAACATAATATTCATAGTTGTGAATATTTTTAATCTAAACAGCTCATAAAAATAAAATTATTGTACTATAAACCCTATAAAAACAGGCAAACGTTCACTCTATGACCCATTACAGTCTCTGAATATTTGATTTTACGATCTAGTGTGGGTATGCAGCACTAAATTCCAGCTTAATATGAATTATATAACACTATACTTGGTCCTGCAAAAGAAACTGTACCTCCGAACATGAAACTATGTTGTATTCATGAAGAGAAGCTCATGTTGCTAGAATTTTGTTATTTATAATGCTCTTGCAGTGTTTTCATGCCAATGCTTGAAAACAAGGTCAATATCTCCAGACTACAATAGTTAATGTTGTATTTGTATATATAACTTTCAAAGTTTCTGATAAAAAAATAAAGGTATACAGGGTCATACAAACTATACTTTCATAGTTAAGAAGAATGTCCGAACAAATTTCTATATCGATATGTCGGTAAATTAAACTGATCAGAGTGGAAATCCTTATCCGAGATCCTATTTTGTGGATAAAGTGAAATCAAAAAACTGTTCTAGACCACCCAACTGATTTATTAAGATGTAAACTTTACGTTTTCCTGGCTAGATGTTGTTCAAACTGCTGCTGACAGAGAAAAGAGACCCGTCTCTATGGTTGGAACTTACGAGTATATCTGTTTGTTGCGCTCAAACGTCTGCAGTCTGGGTTCTGTCAAAGTGATGTGTCAGCATCACTTCGCTCGTTCATTCGTTCTCAAGCTTATGCACTATTGATTCCACCGATATACTCATATATATGTAAAGAACTAGTCAAGTGGTTCTAGATAAAAAGTCAATAACATCTGTTAGAGCTCCAAAATGTTTGGCATGAACCACGTGACATTTCAGTAGTAACACCACACAATAAATAACTATATCTATGGCGATGTTGTTAATAGAATGTCATTCCCTCTAGGGAGACTCTTTTGTTTCTTACAATGCGGTACTTAGTACTACCTTAGATCGTGAATGAAACCATAGAGAACAACTATGTAGTAACTTCTCGGTAAGTGTGCTCCATTGTCGGCCACGTTATTCTTACCTACAGGTAAGATAATAGTCATACACAAGCCTATCTATATCTATATACTTAATATAATAAAGAGGTAAAGTTTGTTTTATTGTTTGTATGAGGTAATCTGTGGAAGTACTGGCCCGATTGCAAAAATTTTTTCACCAATAGAAAGCTGCTGTATTCTTGAGTGGCATAGGCTATATTTTATGTACGCGGGCGAAGCTGCAGGCTAAAGCTAGTTAGTAATAAATATACTAGACCTTATTTCGATATTTTCACGTTTCGTAAGCACGTGTTTCTTTGTGTCACGTGCCAAATACAATACCTACCCTTCAATTTTTCTCTATAAAAGTCGGCAGCTGTTGACCCTAACGAAAATTATGCTGATTCGAACCAGCAAAGAGAAAAAACATTATTTATCGAGTTTAGGACACAAATAGGAACACGGAAAAAGAAAAAAATATAATATTCAACTACCTTTTTCTCTTTAAAATTCTGATTTTATTTTCCATTTACATTTTTTCTCCCTTCAAAGGTAAGCCAAAACAATTCATCGTTGTTTTATTTTTCATTTTTAAATCGCAGCATAATCTCTAAAGAGCCTTAATGGGCTTTTACTGAAAACTACTTAAAAGATTTGCACAAAAATATGCATATTTGCAAAAGACTTTGTGGTGAAATGGAAGGAATGTTTTCGTAGCTTCTCCGAACTAAAACGCGAGGGAACAAAGTGAGAGCAAGCTTTTGATATTGCTTGTTCGCTGTACTAGAATATTGTTACGTCAATATTTTGCTTCTATAGTTTTTAATGTAATAATAATTACAACATCGCGTTTACTGCTTTTGAACCGGCAAACACGGAGTAATGTAGTATACAAACTTAAAATTAACAAATAAAATAACGCAATGAAAAATAGTTATGGAAATCTACGGCACGTTAAACCGTAGGTCCCGGCTATCATTTGTAGATCTTTGGCAGTCGTTACGGATAGTCAGAAGCCAGTAACTCTGACTACAGTCTTATCATGAAGTACCGTGTTATCCCAGTTAATGGGTTGTGGAGGTCTGGTAGGCAGCCGCTCCTCGTAAAATACTGGTACTCAGCTAAATCCGGCTTGACTGGAAGTCGACCCCAATATAGTTGGAAAAAGGCTAGGCAGATGATGATGATGAAATCTAAAACCAATAAATAAAAATAATTTCATAAAATTTAAATTATTTCTAGGTATACTAAAAGCACCCGTGAACCCGAACTCAGCAAAATATAATTAGTTTTCTTTTGTTTTGTCTTCATTACCTTTAACGTGTGTGGAGTTTCGCTAGCTTGTTTAATTTGACTGTTTATTCGTATTAGAGTTAGCAGAGTGATGTGGCTGCTTGTATAATACTTATAGCAAAGTCCACATTCCACATATTTCAACCGCGTGTACTAAGTCGAAATATTTGATTTGCGTCTGTTTCCCAGCTTTCACGAGATTCTTGTCATGTGGGGAAGTGACAACGACTATTGTTATGTGGCGTGATTTTAAGCTCACTATACAGTATTAGTTAAGTTTATTTAAACAATGTTTATATCTTTCCCTTTAAAAACAAATTCGAACTTATTGACTCATCATTATTTCTGATACTTGGCCGATATTACCTGACCGTGTCGTAAAACTCACTCAAATACTTGGGTCTATCGCAATCGTCCAGTGGATATATTACAGTAGATACTTCCAAACGGACCTCTCAGCTTTATGGCTAGCAAATGCGGTCCAAAACTGATGAGTCTACCATTTAATAGAACGTAGGCGATCTACTCGAGCGACGATATCGCTCCATTCGTGGAGATTGCATTACCTTGATTGCTGTGCTACGTTACTTCCCATTTTTCTAGGGTTCTTAACCCTACAGTACTACTCATGTTGCGACGTACAAAGAAACTACTCATACGCCCGCGAGGCGCATCATATTGACTAATGATTTATTCAAAACCTATAAGTATGATTGCTAATGTTTTAACTGTTTATATAATTGTGTATATTACTAAAAAGAAAAAACCCCAAGTTTAAATAATATTTATATATTTTTATTATAAAATCATTAATCAAATAAATGTTTCGAACAAATTTAAGGAACTTAGGCAATTAAACAGTCATCTCATTAAAAATAAAAAAAAAACATCTTTAAGTATACACTTCTCTTAAAAAATAGTAAATAATGAAGTAATTTACTAAAAAAAAAATAACAAAGTAACAAAAAAATATTTTGGATGCATTCGATACAAACATGAACTTGATGTTCGCTGCAAATAGATTTTTGACACTTTAGATGTACAACAAAAGCAATGTTTTCTTTTTTTTGGCGGTGGTGGACCCTCATTTTCTACAGCAGAGTAATCGAAAGGTTTTTCAAGATGACTTCGATATAATTCCGGATATTGCGTTTCAACGTAGGTGCTTCTAGTCTTTTTTGTAGTTTCATCAGCAGTTTATCTTAGTTTTATCTTCTGTGACTCTTCTATTACTAGTCATGATGTTGAAATTTCAAAACGTACCTAAAAAAGATAAAACACACCGGTAGTAACTAAAATTCCAAAAAAAAACACTAACAAAATAATTTCATGTATAGCGCAAAACTTACATACAAGCTACTCATACGTCTTTGGAGCGCCAAGGGTAGTAATATCAAAAAAACTAGCAGACTTACCGTAACGCAACCACCGTCATGTGACACGTGCTGGCGATGACTGAGATGTCCTTGAACGTCAATGCCGTACGCGCGAAGGATAAAAAGAGAGAGCAATATATCAAAAACGCGGGCGCCTCTGCGACGTAGAGTAGTAATCTAGGGTTAAGGGAGGTATTCTTGGACCTATATTTTTTGTGATGGGTAATTATCTAATCTAATTATTCATTCCTCTATGGGTATACCGAGAGGGAGAATCTATTTTTAATGAAGAAAACATTTTTTCAATTATGCTCTCTGGGGTAATGCTCTCGAATAATCCTGCAGATATTCTTATAATACCTACTTTCGATTTATGCGATATAAAACGAATGTACCGTTTCGGATTGAATTGAAGATAATTATGTATATTGATTGAGTTTAGATGACGCGCCTCATCCAAATTCAACCTTGACATTATCAGAAATAAAAAATCTTAAATGATTATTATCAAGATGCTCAATTGATACATTTATATTTTACGGTCCAAAATAAATTCGTAATTTGGTTTCTAAGAAGAATCGACTGAAAGAATACGCTGATTGTAAATTACAAAAAATCTATTCCATATAGTACTGAGCGGCCACAGATTTTTTTTTAATATTGACAGGCTCACGTCTGACAACTTTCTCACCTAAGCGATTTTGACAACAATGGAACAAGTTCACCGAAAACTAGCCTATCTACCCCTAGATTGTAGCAGTCAGGGAACAAAAACTCCTGCAGGGAATTCCATTCCTTAACCATAGGTACGCACAAAAAAGTGCTCCCAAAATAAATTGTACCAATCGAGGAACCAATTCAACAACAAAAAAAAGCCAAAGCTAAGCTTACCTTCTCTCAATAAAGCAGCTGAATTCCTACTCAATCTTGAAATACTTTGATAGAATAGTGCTGGTGGAGCCAGGTACAACATGGTTATGCAAAAGCTGTCCTTGATGGATCGATTTTCACATACACCGTTCGAAATTGATTGTTTTCAAAACTGCTATAGCTTGCTATAGAGAGCTTTTGTTTCGATGACGCGTAGATATGCGTTAAAAGAATAGGGAGCAAGTGATAGCGTGACGAGTGACAGGACAGAATAGAAGAAAAAAACGTGTTGCGCCGACCCCAAATAAAACGGGACAAGGGCAGGAAGAAGAAGAAGTAGATATGTGTAAATTTTCAGCCAATCATGAGATGATTAGATGGCCATATGGAGGACCTCTGACGCCGAATTTGTCCAATGATAGCTCAGATATTATATAGAATACCTACAAAACATTATAAGCCTTCTAAACGTGTGTCAACTAGTTCTTCCTACACGGTTTGACTGATTTGGAAAGTTTGATAATACAATTGAAGCCGGTAGATAGTGCTGTAATCGTATTAATTTTTTTCAGACAAGATAGTTGCTTTCAGGGAGGACACAGTGTCTAGCGGGAATTGGGACCGTTTAATTGTAACACAAATTGATGGTCTATATTTATTTTCGGTAAATTAGTTTAGTCGTTGATTGGCTGATGAAGACTTTCAAAGGTATAGCGACAGAGAAACTTTTAGGTAACTAATTGGGTTGAATTCCGATTATATTAGTTAAAATGTTTCTAGAAACGGTTTTGCGTAGAAAAAATACGGTTACAATTAGTTTTCCCTTTTGGCTGAAGTAATTTAATAATTGCCTTGAATTAAACGTGATTATGCCTTGAACATTTTTTTTTTTGATTTTTTATAATCTTGTACTTGACTGCGATCCCAACTGATGGTAAATATTGTTGCAGTCATTGATGGTACAACAATCTCTTTCACTCTTTGTACTTCATATGGATATAGTGCAACATATATAACATATTATAATATTTTAGGCAGCCCATCCATCATTTCTTTTTTTTTTCCCAATCCTGTAATCACGCACAATCATATTTAAATTTTTTCTCGCGAGTTTCATTCGAAGCTAAGAAATTCCATATTAGTCTTTGAAGTTCATACAGCCATCCATATTTTTATATTGTCACATAATTACTAAATATTATAAAGGCGCTGTATTATTTTTGTAACTTCTTTACGCTCGCGCTAAAGTCTTAAAAGATTTATTTTCAATGATATTTTGCACACGTACTTTTTATCCGGGGAATATATTTCCTCAGGCTAATTTATTACATTTGTAACGGCTAAGCCGCTGGTTTGTCAACAGGAAACTACAGAAGATGAGACAGAGGACATGTTTAACTACAGCAGGAGGGATTCAAGAGTGCCACGGGGAGTACCTCGTAGCCAATGGCACCAACTACACCGACATTTACTACTTCAATAACACCTTCGAGAATATTCTGACTGTCAATGGAGGATTGGTGAGTTTCTTTTACTTCTTCGTCTTTGTGCTTTTTTATATTAATTTCTTTGTAATGATTGACCAGTGTCTATATAAGCTATATTGAAGTATAAGTTGACTCTTATTTTAATTACACTTTTTAAAGAATTATACAAACGCTTACTTGACACTTCGCGTGACTCAAGGGCTGGCTTTTACCTTGGTCAGAGATTAAGTCTTTTGGGTTAAGTTTTTTTTTCACACTTTCATTCGACAGTGATGCGAAAGTTTCAGCTAGGAGTAATTGACTTTTTTTTTGTCGATATAAACTAGTGCTTGACTACGATCTCACTTGATGGTAAACAGTGATGCAATTGTTGATAACAACGCGTACTAGTTTATTAAGAGCCTATTTACTCTCGCCCTAAAGACACCTTATAATCGGATCATTGTCTCTGTATTGATATTGAAATATACGATGACTCCTCACATTTTTTTTGCTTATATATATTTGAAATAGATTGCCATCAATGTCTAGTCCTGTCTAGTCCAGTTCAAGCCGCGTATAGACTGCTGTATCGTAATATGCAAAGTAACACTTTACGAGCGTGAACAGAGCGTTTCTGTAAGAAAATACAATATTCGGTTCATGCGCGCGCGGTGCGTGCGCACTTAAGGCGATACTATTTGCCAGCGACCTTGCGCGATCGGGCCGTAGCTAGCACCCGCGTCCCGCGACCGCGCATGCACCCCTCTTCGTACGCTCGTTTCGTCAGTTTCGTAGGGTAACCATCCGTTTCAAATAGAAAGGAATTTACTGCCGGATTTTTTATAGCTACCTAACATTTTTTTATAATCTACTTATTTTCTTAGTTACATATTTTTACAAGTAAATAATATCTCATAATAATAAGTTAAAACCTAAACCTAAAACTATATACATAATTATATTTTATTATTTACCTCTAAAATACGGAGTAGTTTAAAACCAAAATTGTGTGTTTCAAGTGCAATTACTTAAAAGAAGTAAAATTAGTAGGTAACGTAAGGATCGTAATGCTGGAACTTGACTTGACGAAATATTCGCAGTGTTAAAATAGAATAGAATAAACTTTATTGTACTTACACCAAAATAAGTAGTAGCAGTGTTATCGGGATAAAGTTCATTTTATATACCACTTATAGCTTTACAAAGCATGCCTCGTTAAAACCCCATGGGATGTCATATTCCCAACTTCCATACTCCAGACTGCTACTAAGAATCATTATCATCATAATTATTCATCATCATTTCACCCAACAGACGTCCATTGTTGGACCACAAAACCGTAGTTGCCCAGCAGGGTCGAAGTTTACTGAGGTTATGTTAAAATGAACCCCAGAGCCCTGGATCGAAGGCAAAGAAGGAATAAGAGTTTTTTTTTTCAAGTGATTAATCATCAGAATGACTTCCCCACTCTTGGGCGGAGCGGGAGGGCGTGTCGGACTCTTATCGACTAAAACGCACCTCGTTCCTTTGTTGCCTTTGATCTGGGGGACACGGGCTCACCTTTCGGAATTACCGTATTCCCCAGACGCTTTTGGCCCTACGTGCCCCTACAGTTTGATGACATCTCCTTGAGGCGCGCGTGGAACAAAACGCGCCGTTGACGACAAGGCTAGGTCCAGGTTATTACCAGACTGCCGGATGGCGAGCTACCTAGTGCTCACCGTCCGCGAGCCCGCGTCTACCTGGTCCCTGGTATCCTGGTTGGAAATCGGAATCGGGATCTAGGCGTCGGTAGCGTGAGTGCCGTTCACACGTTTGCAGCACTGGGTTGCGACAGTCTAAAAAGGCAATGAAAATATACAGGCAGTGAAACAGACTTCAATATGAAATAATTTATTTTGTTAAGAGTATAAAGGTACAAAAATGGCTTAATCTAGAGGCTAAATGACTTTTGCTTAGATTCAGGTTTTAGACAAAAAATAGTTATTGTGACATAAAAAAATGTTGTGCAAAGTTATAGTATATTATTTTTTTCTATCAACAATATTTTTATCACACGATGTAAGGAGATTTAAAGGTAATTTATTTACACTTTATCTTATTACAGCTTTTGTACGGAACCCTATTGTTTTTTTTTTTAAATAACATATAATCAGAGTCATAAACTAATTTTCTACTACTGATAAATGATATTTATTTTGCAAGTTGGTTTTTCCACTTTTCACGTCATTGTTTTTTGTCAGTTTATATGTACTAGATGAGGCCGGTGTTTCCTAGCTAACTACCCTGAGAAGGAACACCGAAACAAACTAAGGGGTCACAGTCTCTTATAAAGTCCATACAAAATGTACCTAATGGTCAAATCACATTAATTTCCTTAAATTTATCTCTGAGGGAGTATCCGGGACTTAATTTATAAATTGAATTAATAGCCATTTTCTATAAATAACACGGCTTTTGTTCAAACTACTGTGTATTTAAAACATCCTTAAAATTGAGCACTGTCACACACACAGAATCATTTGATTGATGTGGTGTCTCTTGATTGTTATCGCAAAGTGGTTTTTGCTTTTTTGGAAGTTCTTGTGTGACTTGACAGACAGACTTCTTGACAGACAGACGGACAACAAAGTCGTACGGAACCCTAAAAACTGAATTTTTGTACGCGATTTTCATCAAATCGGTAAGTTTTACATAAAATTAGTAAGTACATACAAAAATTACACAGTACAGATAATTATCTACAAAAACGTCTAAAAACATTTTTCCTAAGTGCCACCGTTTTATTTTATTTTTCACATTTTAGGAAGGCTTACAGACTAATAACAACATAATGACTATAGTAGGTAATTACATTGCTCAATTACAAGCTTCCTCATGTATGTAGTTATAATGAAAACAAAAAAAAAGTTTTTGAGATATAACGATTTCAAAAGTTGAAAGAATTGTAATTCTTATCACTAATTTGATATATAATGTATATGATAAAACTTACCGTTTTGCTGAAAATTGCAAAAACTGGAATAACCAAAAACTACTCTGTAACAACCAATAACAGCTCACAACGCAGAAACCACCAACACTATGCAACAACAACACCTACTACAAGTCAATAAAAACCAATAAAAAATTAATAATAACCAACAACAAACAACAACAACATCCAACAGTAACTCAATATTAACCAACTACAACTAAACAACAGTCACCTACTACTCTACAGCCAACACAATCCAGTCAACTACACAACAGCCAACAACAACTCACTAACAACAACAACTCATTTAATTAATCGGGAATGCCCCTGACACTAAAAGCGTCCGGGTTTCACTCGGACACTTTTTGAAACCCCGCCCGGACGCTCCCCGGACGCCCTCTAAACTAGGACAAATCCGGAGAAACCCGGACGGATGGCAGCCCTATCTTCACATATCTTTGGAGTGCATTCTTTCTGTTTGTGTCTTTTATCACTTTACGCGACTTTTTTCGCCTACGTTGTTTATTGCCCATTATAATTTATAACTGAAAAGCAACAAATTCTCAAAAAGAGATGATTTGGTGCGCGTAGTTGTCGCTGAAGAAATTGACACAGGTCCGTCGTTGACAAGCGCCAGCGCGCGACTGAACGGACCTGTCTGAGCCGCCGCGACCGCTTTTAATTCTTATTAAAACATAGTAATTAAGAAAATCATTTTATCAATTCAAACTCTGCGAATTTGTTTGTAACTAATTAGTTTCTTTATTATAGTACAAAAATGAAACGTAACAAATCAGTAATATAGTCATAATATTGAAAAAACGTTTTAAAAAGGGGTAACTTTGCGATTTTTTTCTATCGAGTGAAGTTCATCAGGTCTTGCAACTGAATGCGATTTTAACTAGATAAGATCCTTAACTAAAACATATATTTTTTTTTAAATTTAAAACACTGTAGTTTTTGTCTCAGATTGTTTTAAAAAACTAAAATTTGGGCCCACCTCGTCTTAATAATCTGAAGTGGCGCCTTAATATATGCTCCTTTCATGTTACATTATAGTAGTACGTATAGTGTACGCGGCTTTAACTGATTGTTTACGGTCCCTATCCTAATATTACGTGTCCTTGAGATTAAATCTGTTATAAAAACACGATTGAAATGGGAGATACGGCCACAGACATTGACGTCTTGTCTAAATCTTAACGATTTTTATATCAGTAATTATAATAATGTAATCAGTAATTAGTAGTAGTAATAAATCATAAAATTCTACAGTCACGCTCAATTACCAATTCATAATGTTTGAAAGAAAGCCACATCAATTCCATTTCTGATGTTATTAAGATCTGACATGTATTGATGTGTAGAGCAATGTTAGCCCAGTGGTAACGTCCCTGACTTACGAGTAGGTCAGAGGCGCAAATTGAGATAGGTGTCATTTATTTCATCAACACTGCTCCCAAAACCGTGATATGTGAGGAAACCAACGATAGAACCAAAAATTCTAAGACATGCGACCCCTACCAATTCCCACTATGCCCGCATGGGGGATTACAGCCCATTACTCTCCTCGGGAGGATGCCTGAGTCCCAACAGTGGGAAAATATTATAAGGCCGCTGACATTTTTTTAAGTGTAAATTAAACTAGTTCTTGACTCCAATCCCACCTGATGGTAAGCAGTGATGCAATCATTGATGGTGATTATAATAATGTATTTATGTGTTGATGACCAAAGTTGACTGACAACTGTTCCTTCAGTCGAAATAAATTTCTTCGAATCGATACACCGGCTCATTCATTAACTTCGTTAAACGTTGTTCGTTAAAGTCGAGCTAAAATTAAATGAACTTTCAATGAAATTTAAAGTTTAGAAGTATTTTAGCGATACAAAACTAGTGCAAGCCGCTAATGATCAAAGTTAGTTGTTCCGTTATCGACTTTATTATGGACTGAGAGAAAACTGTTTATCGACTTACCTACATTTGCTTGACTACACTTCATGTGATTGTGTGAGTTTTTCTGCAGTTTTCCTGTTTTTAGGGTTTCGTACCTCATAAGGAAAAAATAGGACCCTTATAGGATCACTTTGTTGTCCGTCTGTTTGTATATACCTATCTGTAAATACCGTTCATCTCGAAAACACGTGGAGGTATGTATATAGATGTTGAATTAAAATAAAACGATATACTCAAATCTGCGGCTCCGTGAAGCTGTCATCTAAGTAAAAAAAAGATAGAGCCATTTCTGTCGCAAAAAACGTATACGTTCAAAACTAGTTAATAACATTAATATTATGACTGGTGTTTCCAAATGGGACGTTCTGCGAATGGGACCTTCTGCGAATAGGACATTCTGCGAATGGGACCTTTTGCGAATAGGACATTCTGCGAATGGGACCTTCTGCGAATAGGACGTTTCGCGAATGGGACTTTTTTTTTCAGTGTGACCTTTTGCGAATGGGACGTTCTGCGTCAGATCCGTTCAATACTCTCTAGGGAATTGCCTACTTGCAATTGACCTAGAAACTACAAAAATACAAAATTTGGCATAAAGCAAGACCTTTTAGCACAGAAAAAAATTTTAAACCTATGTCTCAATTTTTTTTTTTTTGTGGTATAGTTTTACGACTCAAATAAATCTTCGAGACTCGATTTGAGAAATGAATTTTTGACACAGGTAAATTTGTACGGAGCCCTCGGAAAGTCCAACTCACAATTGATCGGTTTTTATGCTACGCAAATGTTCTCATAAGACCTTGCATCTAAGTCCATTTATAAAAATAGGAATGAGAATAGAGAACGTGCTAGAATCGATTACTACTCCACTCGTAGTAAACAATGAACCGAGTCTTAATAGGTGGTACTAATCGAGTATAATGGAATGGCAATTTAATATGAATTAACTAGCATTTACACACTACACGTGTGAGAAGAATATGCATGTTGCGGTATGAATGCTTCTTTGCAATGCTGTTTTTTACATACACTTACCGGCAACACACTCTTATCCCTGTCACTTTTAGGCACACAAATTAATGTTTTCTGCACTAGTTTGGGCAAGTCCGCTTGCTCGCTTCCGCCTCAATTATTGATTGTATCCATAATTTGGCAAATTCACGATTAGACGAACTGCAGCTTTGACCAAATTCAAATTTGACGAACAACGTATTTGACGAATTTTCAACTTGACGAATGTCGTGCAACCCTAGTTATCGTATCATGCTGGTTGCTCAGTGACCCCCACGAGTTGTCAGTCAACCTTCGTATATTTATTTCTTCGTAAAGGTATTGAAAAACGTCGTTTGATACCCGTGGAATTTTGTCACTGCAGCACTCGACTCCATAACACCCTCACTTGCAGCTCAGGCCAATTTCGCCTCAGCTACAATGACAAAGTTTTTCTACTTCTATCAAAATGTACGAGTACTATTCTGATTTTGTTATACGTTATATTCTTCTACATTTTTGACCATGACACTATTATTCACTTTTATTCTTCGATATTAAATATGTTTAGCATAATACACACATCTTTTCAATATCCTCTCTCTTCATCAATCAAATTAGCATTTTTTATAAAAAATTAGCCTCTTCTATCTATTATTAATAGCTTTGTTTTAAAAATTAACTTCGTCTATCTTAAGCTTTTATCAAATTCTTTTTCCCCAACAAATCTAATCCTAAATTAATTTTCCAAACTTTACTAAGTAACCAAGCGGATACTTCGCACTTCATTATCTTCCATATTCTTAAGTTCGTTAGTTAAAAAGGATTAGCTTTTCCCAATTTTCTTTGGCCCATTCACCAAGTTTAATTGCACTAATATCGGCTTCTTCTGATACGAACTTGAACTGTTAATGAATAGGCAGCTTTCCTTATTGTGTTTTATTGAATAGGACAAACACAAAGGAGTACTTGACCATGAGAAAAAAGTTTTCCAATTTCCTGATTACTTTGTTAGTAACAGATTTTCATTATATACATATAAAAGAAATCGATAAGTTGGACACGCGCACTGAAACATAAGCACATGCTTTTGAGTATTCAATATTGTACTTATGCTTCTATGTCAAAAAGGTAGTTAAATACATGTAGATTTGACTTATCATTTAGATTTTTGTGATGTAAATACACCATAGAAATCTAAATAATTCTTCACAAAATCACAAAATTTACAATCAACACAATCAGTTCTTGTTGTAGAAATCCAATGTATTTTACACAAAATTTATACCAATATTTGAATTCAGGAATTCATACCAATATTTGAATGATTTGTATTTTTGTATGTTATGGATTCAAAAAATTGTGGTCATAATATATTGTAAAAATTCGTTGCATAGGGTATATCATTACATTTTCTATCTTCACGCAAGCGAAGCATTAGCAGAAGTATTTAATCATTTTGGCAATAAAGATAATACTCACCACACATAAAGTTTGCCCTCAACTTGCCAACAACGAAACGAGTTCATTAAAGGCTACCACCACCTTGTCGTCATCGTCAATACAGCCGAAAGACGTTCACCGTTGGACATAGACTTCCCCCAAGTTTTACCCCAGTGACCGAGCTCCCTCCTTCTAACTGGCTAACAATAATACGTATAAAATATCATTCAGTGGAAAATAAAGCCAAGAAAGGTGGACCGCAAGTAAATGGAACGTACGATCATCATCATCTGCCTAGACTTTTACCCAACTATATTGAGGTCGGCTTCCAGTCAAGTCAGATTTAGCTGAATACCAGTATTTTACCAGACCTCCACAACCCATTAACAGGGGTAACACGGCACTTCATGGCAAGATTGGAGTCAGATTTACTGGCTTCTGACTATCCGTAACAACTGCCAAAGATCTACAAATGACAGCCGGGACCTACGGTTTAACGTGCTTTCCGAGGCATGGAGGAAACTCAGTATGTTTAGATGGTCACCCATCCACAGACCAACCTTCGCAAGCATTGCTTAACCTTGAAGATCGACCCGTGCGGCTGTTATTATCTAGCCACGAGCTCCTCCTAAACGGAACGTACGATCTACGTGTAAAAATAAGAATTGATACCACCCACAAAATACCAGTACCAATGTTTTTAAATATAATCCAACTGGCTTAAAAAACCTTGAACAAAGAGGTCTTCTATTTCTGCCAACCCCTTTTAAAATAGAAGGGGTAACAAAGGTGCGACCATGTTTAACGTTGCAGACAGTTAATCGATTGTACATTATCGGCATCAGTATTGTGTCACGGCCGTATGAAGGAATGTGTGAACAGTGTGTATTGTAGCTACAAATGAAGTGTGTTGCTATAACTTTTAAGTGGCTTCACTACTACTGCTAGTCTTTTTAAGTGAAGCTAATTAAAAGTGGCCTTGGTGAATAGTGAATGAGCCTTATCGGAAGGCTTAAAGTCACATAAAGGGCAATGGAGAGGGTAAAGCTTGAAGTCTCTTTACGTGAAAGATAAGAATATAAGCAGGAAAACCATGGTTCCATATAGCCCGAATTACCGCCAAACGAATGTGGCAGTCGGTACACATCGCTCGCAGACCAGATGGTTGATTGGGCCGATCAGTTCTGGAGTGGTGACCGCGTACCGGAACGCGCAGCGTTGGAAGACCTCCCACAAGGTGGGCCAATGACCTCTTGAGGTTCGCGGGAGTCTTTTGGATGCAAGACGCTCATGACTTGTCATTATGGCAACACTTAAAGCTTATGTCATCTCTTTGAGATGACGTCCACTTGTTGGACTTACCGCCATGATTATGGTGTGCCTTTGTATGTATCAATGTGTTTCTCTTTCATGCTCAAACAGCACATAGGATTTGAATGAAATTTGGCACAAGGGTAGGATTTGTCCGGGAAATATTATATAATTTTCCTTTAGATGAAAATATGGCCGATATTTAGATCTTACGTTAAATTACTTCACTGAATAGGAAGATTCCGTTCATTAACACAAAATTTCAATATGCAAACAGATACTTTGTTTCAAATCTTATACTTTGAGTACCGAAACAAATTATTCATGAAACGTACTTACCCTGGCACTCAGAAACATTCATTAACGTCCCTTAATGTCCATTAAAGTTTATCATCACTAACACTGGCACTCAGGAACATGTGACATGACAGTTTTACACAGTTTTAACCTATCAATACCCGCGAAACGAGACACAATAGTAAGACAATAGCAGCGTGGTCCTATGAAACCGCTCGGGGATTCATGAATTAAAATGAAAAACTGTCAATGTGACAGTTTCTTAATGGCCCGTTAAAAAGTTAAGTGATGATTAACGTTAATGGACATTAAGGGACGCTAATGAATATCTCTGAGTATGAGCATAAGTGATGATTAACGTTAATGGACATTAAGGGACGCTAATGAATATCTCTGAGTATGAGCATAAGTGCTGATTAACGTTAATGGACACTAATTAAGGGACGCTAATGAATTTCCCTGATTATGACTATTAACTTCTTAACTGTCCATTAAAAAATTGTCACATTGACAGTTTTTCATTGTAAAACTGTGTAAAACAGACTGTCAATGTGATTTTTTTAATGAACCATTTAGAAGTTAAGTGATGATTAAAGTTAATGTACATTAAGGGATTCTTATGAATGTCTCTGAGTCTCAGCGTTAGATTTTTGCTATATTTCTTACTAAGAAGTTCTTTTTTCTGTAAAATTGTGAGAAGTAGAGAAGATGTATGTTTAGAATCAAAAAAAAATGAGAAGGAGAGGTAAATAAACCACGATATATTCCTTGTGAGGTATTTAACTTGTTAGAAGTAAACTTGGCACGAGGAACATAACTTTAATTATTTACCACTCCCTCTCACTCCTTTCTTTCCAAATTTCATGCATCTACCTCTCATAATTATACACTGGCGCCCAACGTGGGGCACGAAAACAAAGATACAGTAATAATTGGAATGCTTAAAAAACAAAATATTACAAGTGTAAGCATAAAAGTACACTACATTTCTTGGTAAGATAATAAGTAGCCTGTTAAAGTACTTAACAAGATCATTACGAGTAACGTTTAAAGCTCTGTTAAGGCAGGGTCTTGTAAGTGGGATTTTTATTGACGTACTTTGAGTATCTAGTTTCGTTTAAGATAATGGAATTGCCTGTATCGGAGCAACATTTATTTTTAGCGCTAGTGCAATTTTGTTTGTATTATATTTTGTGATCTTTGGTAACAATATAAGGAGTCTCTACACCAATTAAGAATTACACTGGTTGGTAAATGATCGGTCTATCGCGCATAGAATACATATATTTATAATTATAGTAATCCTTTTGTGCGTTTTCTCTCGGTTTCTGTCTATACCTATGACTACTGGAAAGCCGTTATTTTGCAAACTACTGCCTCAAAGCCCGTGCCGTGGTAAACAAACATGCTGGAGGCACTGAACCATCATAGAAGCCCAAACAACACTTACAAGGGACTACCCTGTACGCGTTGTTATACTGGATGCCCAGATCATTGTAAGCTTTTTGAGTGTAATGGCTGCAAAAGTTGCATGTTTATAACATTTGGCAATAGCTTTTACTTCATGAATCCCCGACCAGTTGCATGAGACCGCGCTGTTATTGCTTTACTATTGTGTCTCGTTTCGCGGGTAAAGCATATTACCCCTTACCGACAACGCCCTACGCTCTCTATCCATGTCCCTATCATCGTTAAGTTGGTCATTGACCCAGTGACCTAAGTATTTATATTTTGCAGTAGGATGGTACATTTGGGACGGGAAGAACAGGTCTTATAAAAACTAGCAACTTACTTTTCTGATCATTGTAACAGAGCCCATTGGCCAATGCATACAGTTCGCGTACGTTAATACGCAAAACCATGTCATCAGCATAACTAATGTTATAATGCATCTACCAGATGAACCCAACTGAATGGAACTGTACGAGCAAACCCGTACCTATCAATTTTATTAATTTTATGCTGACTTCGATACCCAGCAACTGGATAATAACACTCCTTTCTTTGGGCAATCTTTCGTTTCGGCATTCATTTCGTTGTAGCGTTTAAGTAGCTGCATAGCATCGTTGAAAAGCTCATTCGCCACGAGTCGATCATCTATCAATTTCTGAAAATTTAATCTAACCCGCACAGGAACAGAAGTGTCAAGAAATTGTTTTGAAAAAAAAATTGTCTCTTTATTAAATACTAGCTGACTCGGCAAACGTTGTTCTGCCATATAAATTATATGTAACATAATTTTTTGCACTTTGTGTCCGAAAAACCCAAATATCTTATGGAACCCTATTTTTTTTCCAAAATAAAATTTAGCCTATGTTACTCGTGGATAATGTAGCCTTCGAATGGTAAAGAATTTTAAAAAACGGTCCAGTAGTTTTTAAGCCTATTCATTACAACCAAACAAACAAAGTTTTCCTCTTTATAATATTAGATATAATATTAGATAGTATAGATAACCTTCTTTTCAACAGCAACCAGTCCTGCCACCGTTCCCGCTGTGGTTGGCAGCCATCTTCGCCACATGCCTGGTACTGGTCATCCTGCTGACTGTCAGTGGCAACGTCCTCGTGCTCCTTGCGTTCCTGGTCGACAGGACTATACGCCAACCCAGCAACTACTTCATCGCCTCACTAGCAGCCACTGATCTGTTGATTGGTAAGAATAATAAATTGTAATCTTTTCTGAGCAGGATGGGTGTACGAGAAAGTGACAATACACAAAGTGATAATGTAGTAGATTGTGTGACAAGGGGATAAAATTCTGTTCGTAATAATAGTACTTTACGTTAGTCTAGGGAGTTAATTATATAAATCCCTCACTGATGTTCGGGATTAAATCTTAGTAACCTTCATTTTCTTCAGAATTCAACATGCTATCCGCGACTTTAAGACACTGCTTTATCTCTTAGTCACATAATCCACTAATATAAATAAAATGAAGGTTATATAATACATATTTTCGTAACTACAACGTCACTTTCAAGTACATATTATACGCCCTTGTATCGAATCTAAAAAAATCCACCCTGTAAAACTGTTTACTTAAACTATAATCTGTTTTTAATCTCAAAATAATAACAACCATGTATTTATTAAAATCAGTCAATGTGATTTTTTGACCTTTTTAATTGTCATGGGACTCATTTATTTATTTTTGTGGAACTTTCCAACCTTAATGTCATTTTACATTATTAATAACCTATATGGCTTGGTCAACTCAAATTAAAATATTATTGTACCTAACGTAGTAAGACTATAAATATTAGTTTGTATAAAATTCTCGATATAAAAGCTTATTGAGCCATTTTAAAAAGGTATAGATTCAAAACAACAGTAAATAGAGCTGGAATGAAGAAAAAAAGCACATTTATCAGGTTTCCACTGCGAGTAGCTTTTAGTTATTCAAAGCGAATGAAAACTCTAGATTTGTTTTGAAATGTAGTTTGAATTCTTTAACAGAACTGTTGTATTGTTTTTCATTAGTATTTCGATTGTTGCCTAGCTTTTGTAGTGTAGAAAATTGAACTAATAAAACAATAGTAGAAACCACAAAGAGTTTTAAAAAATATGTAGAGAAAAATAATTCAAGGAACTCAATTGAAATTTTCAACAAAGCAAAATAGGATAGTCTAGAAGCAAAGTTTCAAAATACGGTAAACGACAGCTTGTTGAAAATAAACTTAACTCTTACTGCAAGGAAAAACTTGTCCCTGCTTTGAAATTAAATGGAAATTAACCAATGATTTTATTAATTATTATTTTCTATTTACCTGTTTCACGAAACTTTTAACTGGTACATTGTTATGAGCTATTAATAAATTAAGTCTGGCTGAAAGGTATTTTGAAATCTCAGAAGCTTGACCCTTGACATTTCAGTCTCTGATAATAACGAAAGTGTTTAATAGAAAATTATTTTCCATTGTCTACAGGTACTTTGTCGCTTCCATTCTACACCGATTATGTTCTAAAAGGCTACTGGCATTTAGGACCCCTGCTTTGCGACCTTTGGCTATCAGTCGACTATACAGTATGTCTTGTCTCACAATATACAGTATTACTCATAACTGTAGATAGATTCTGCAGCGTGAAAATAGCAGCGAGGTATAGAGCCTGGCGAACGAAAAATAGAGTAATATGGATGGTAACAGTGACATGGATCATACCAGCTTTACTATTCTTTACGACAATATTTGGATGGGAACATTTTGTTGGGTACAGAGACTTACAGGAAGGCGAATGTGCTGTACAGTTTCTTAAAGACCCAATATTTAACACAGCTTTAATCATAGGCTATTATTGGACGACGCTGTTTGTATTGATTGTACTTTATGCTGGAATTTTCAAGACAGCGTATGATATGCAAAAGAAAAGTGAAGCAAAGCAAAGGAAAATGCAGTCAATGGTGGCTTTAAGTGCTGGTGTTATGACAGGAATGGCTGGCCGTGCAGCTGGAATGGCAGCTTTGTCGAAAGCAACCATATCCAGTGAAGATCAAATTAAAGTATCAGAAGCTATGAGAAAGGATTCTACATCAAAGGGTTCACTCGCAGCTCCTTTGTTAAATCTAGGTGGTTCCAGTGATTCAAATTCTAGTCAGAAATCTTCAGCACACAAAAGTAGTGCCACTGCAACAGGTACTTCCACTACAGCGGAATCTGACGGAGATAGGAAAGAAGATCAGGTAGAAGCGGAAAGGTCAAGCAGTCCTGCTTTTGACTCGGATGAAGAGAGTACCACACAGACAAATGTGAAGAAACGGCCGTCAGTTGCTAATTTAGTAATGCAAACGGGTGCTATACAACTGTTAAACAACATGCGTCTGAATGGTGGAATGATGATGAAAGCTGATTTGAAACAATCGCCAGTATTAAAGCATGAATCTGAAAAACCAAAGTCGTCACTATCACAGATATCAGAAAAAAGTCTTCTTGACACTGATAATCCTGATACATCACAGAGTAATGACAATATTTCTGTACCAAATGTGCCACTATCTACCGCTAGTATTATGTCACCTTTATCATCTGGTATAACAACACCGTCCGAACAACGAGAGGTATCGACAACAATTGCTCAAAGAATTATTCCACCCCCATCTGAGTTCAGGTGTAGTCCTCCAGTTTCCGAAAGTCCTCCATCACATTCAGAATCATCTCGCACTAGGACTGTAAGGCTTGTAAAAGGTGACGGTACCTCATATGATATGTTGGTAGGTATGGATGGAGCTGATTTGAGGTATATGGATGAGAGTTCCGTCAATGTGCCGTCACCAACGTACGAAAGCCCGCCCTCTTCCGTAACATTCACTAATGCAACAGAACCTTCATCTCCACCAACGTTAAATAATTCAGGTAATGAAACTAATAAGTCTTTATTACAAGCAGCTTTAATACGAGCGACCGCAGAAGCTCAAGTTACACAACCAAAAACGAATTTCTCCCCGCCTCCCCCAATTAAAGTGAATACCGAAGTGAGTTTAACTACAGGGGAGCGTTCCAAGCCTGTTATTACTCTCGTATCGTCGTCTTCCAATAACAATGAGCCTCAACCCGCCAAGTCTGAAGCAAAAACGTCTCCATTGAAACTAAATCCCGCAATAAGTCCAGCGGTCGAGAATAGTGATGTATCAAGTACTGTGGTAACTGGGTCAGGCCGCGGCGACTCTAAGAAAGAGTTCGTAAAAAACATAGGAAAAAAATTAAAAGTTAAACGTTCAAAGCGGGACGGCCTGTTTCCGAGCATCGGTCGGCAGAAATCCAAATCAGAAAACAGAGCGAGGAAAGCTTTTAGAACTATCTCGTTCATATTGGGTGCGTTTGTTGTTTGTTGGACTCCATATCATATATTGGCTTTGGTGGAGGGATTCTGTACGGATCCGCCGTGCATTAATAAGCACTTGTACATGTTCTCGTACTTCTTGTGTTACGCAAACAGCCCCATCAACCCGTTCTGCTACGCGCTGGCCAACCAACAATTCAAGAAGACCTTCACGAGACTCCTCCGGGGTGACTTCCACATCACCTAGTCCATGTATGTCGGTCATCGTAATGCGTAAACAGGAGAACCCGACCGAGTGTCCCATGGCAAATGTTTTACGCACAATTTTTATTCAATATATGATTAAAAATAAGACAATACCAATATTAATGACTTTGTTGAATGCTTTCGATGTATAGACATGAAATCGTGTAGAATACTTGTATTAAATGTATAGCGATTTCAGCTTTATAAAAGCAAATCTTTAATATATGTAAATTGTAATAGGTATATAGTAATTTTTAATTTCTTTCAACGTTCAGAACTGACAATAAATTGTTAGATCGTGTATATATAAGTTAATTAAAAGTCTCTTCATATTTCTAATTAATGTTATAGTAAATTATTATAATGTTAGATTAAATTAATAGAAATTGCTTCAAATAATGTCGAAGACAATGTGTTAAAAATAAATGTTTGTAGATTTATAATGAATAATAATATTGTTTATTAAATAATTAAGTATTACATAAACGACGATAGTATTGTGTGTGACAATGAGTTGGTACTTTTAGGTTAAAATTAGATAATAATAAAAATAATATAATTAAATTAGTTTCGAAATACATGAATGGTTATTTGGAAAAAAAATAAAATGAAGTCATAGAAACTGGTATAATTATAGATAAAGACTAACTCACTCATGGTCACATACTTAAAAAGAGATTACGCTTCAAAGCTTTCAGCCATGAGCCCAGCTAAAGTTTTCTAGCGTTTGAAATAGTCAATTAAAATAATATTTGTATAGAACTATCAGTAACAATGCGGGCCTAAACCGTTTTAGGTATTAACAGAATAGTTTTTGAAGTATCCGTGTAGCTGTCATGGTTTTCCATTGTAAACTGGATTATTCACAGTTTATTTATTTAGTAAGTTTCACGGAAATGCTTCAGATTTTGACAGTGATGATTTTAGTGATGTAAAAAACCAATAAAAAGTTTTAACCACGGAAATTTTAGTACCGTATTTAAATTCCTTTGGACTGATATTTTTATAATACTCATTATGTACATATCAAAAAAAAAGTTTCATAAAAATTACTTACGAAACTTGAAGCATTTTCAAATATTAAATTAATAAAATATAATTATTGCCCAAATTAATTATTATTATGAATGTATAGTCGCTTTAATAATCTGTAATTTATAAAATCGTTTGTGAGTATTTGATAAGTTATTGCAAAATAAAATGAAAGACAAAAGTGAAATAAAGTTAGCTGATAATTATTAAAGAAAAAAAAATGAAAAATAGAATTATTATAATAGCCAGTACAAGCGATCCGTTTTCAAATGCATTTATAGAAATAATAAAAAAAAAAATCGTATAATATCATGCCCCGATATTTATTATATTTATAATAGACAAATGTATTTTACCGTAGACAAATCAATAAGAAAAGTCATATATTTGTTAAAATGATTATTATTAGCAACTATGTAGGTATCTTAATTTATTTATTTTGTTAGTGAACTGTTTATAAGTGTGACTAAGTGGCATAATAATCGTTTTTATACCTATTAAGTATCGTAAAAGTTATTTGACATATACTTCAGTAATCATGTAATAATAGGTATTCCGATGCAGTCGTGTAAATAATAATTTAAAAAGTATTAAAAATGATCATGAGCAGTATGTGTTTAGTGAAATAATATAAATCTAGAGTTCTCGCCTTAGAACAGTGTCAATAACTACTATATAAAATTGTAAATATGCTTTGTATACTGTCTGTTCATTTTATGTCGGATAATGAAAATTGTAATGAATAAAAATAGTAATTTCATGGAAGTATTTTATTTTATTAACCTTTAGGAAACCAGCATTTATCTACTACCTACCTCAAAAGAAAGACTAATTCATTTATCTCGATTTTATTTATTATTTTAGAGTTTTTTAGTTAATTAAATTTATTTTTTCAATTTATGTATTCAATCTTATTCATTTAAAGTCTAATTCAAAACAAAACCTGAGAAAATACAAATAGTAACAAAAAAAAAAAAACAATAAAACAATGGATCAGGATCAAAATAGTTACCCAAATAAATCCAATTCAAAAGTGTGTTAGCTAGCCCGAAAGTAAAACAAGTGAATAAAATGAAACGATTGTCAAAAAGCTCAGTTGCAAAGCCCCTTTTAGCGTTTAAAACGAGTACACCGTTCTCGAGCAACAATGTGTGATCGAAATTGCCGAGTATTCCAAACGGCAAATCTATAATGGGATTAGAGATTTGCCGTTTGGAAAAGCAATAAAAATTGAACGAGGGAAATTACAAGTTGTTGGGATACCTTTTGTGAAGTTTTTTAGGTATTAAAGATTATATTTTCATTATGCCCTATACCGAAATCAGATCCATAATACTCTATTAAGTAACTTAATAAAGACAAACGAGTCTGAGTGTATGTTTGTACCTGATCGCGTTTTAATTGCTAAACAGATTTGAATAAAACTTGGCACTAGGAAAGACTGCGTCCTAGAATAGGACAGTTTTTTGTAGTTACAGGGAGTGTGTTTTCTTGAGATAATATTCGACATTTACACAGCCAAAACCACTGGTGATGTCTATGAAAAAACCAAACAAGAAAAAAGAATTGATTAAAAATTTCACGCTTCTGTGAGAAGGGTTAGATAGGGGCACAACCGCGAAAAACTTCTAGTAAACCCGAAAATGTCCGGAATCAACAAAGTTGGTCTGGTGGGCAATATTTAAATCGTATATACAAACAGATAAAATAAAGCGACTTATTATCAAAATTTTCATACAATTTTATTGGAAGAATTTTTCTTTATAGAAAAATTTCAAGGTTTACAATTTGTAAAAAGTGAAAATGTAGCAACGCCATTTCCCTGTAATGAGTTTGCAATAATCTTTAATATCAAATTACTGTAATCAAGTGGTTTTCTCATTTCCTTAGGCTTCGATACCGTTGGAACCTGTGGAACATCAGAACTTATGAATTATGAGCACAAGAAGTCATAACATCTATAACAAAAATAAATAAAAATAGAAACCAAATAATTTAGTGACTTGGTAAAAAAACTCCGGATACTAAAATGATTTTTCCGATAAAAATAAATTGAAGATATTTGTAATATTTCTCTGTATTAAACCAGCTTAACCTAAATAGCCATGCAATTTTGATAGTAAGGTTATAAAGAGATAAGGTACTTTGAAGTGTTCCGTTAATTACTTTAGGATTCCATCATCAAATCCTTGAGAGAGACCTTGTTTTTTAGTGGGAAATCATCCAGGTGGTCAGACTTTCACTGACTAACACCCACTCCTAAGGTTCTTCTTTGCCAAAATAAAAAAGATTCCAATAAATTGAGAACCTCCTTCTTATGGAAATCGGTTAAAAAGACACCAACAGTGCTGACAAATTACAAACTCAAACGGTCCCAAAGGAAACTGTCAAAGAAATCAAGGTGAATCAGATAATCAGTGACCCTGATCTAATAACAAAACAGCCGAGTAAGTAATCAGTGGAAACAAATGAAAAAGAAACGTATTAAATTGGTATAATTTGTCTCGGAAGGTGACAGTGTCGTGACAAACACCATTATGCTGAAGACAAAAATAAACGAAGGCCCGATCTTAAGGTCAAATTCATTTTGACGACAACTAGGGTGGATAAAGAGGTCATTTATCGGTTAATGGAGAGAGGCAGCTTTTGGGGTGGTAAATTGCATTAGACTTGCCTTTAATAGTTTGATGATTATGATGAGATGAGTCTGAAGAAATATCTAACTTAAATAGCAGTGAGTCCTGTATCAACGTGGGTGTACCAGCAAACGCGGCGTTGGTAGACTACGAAGGGTTGGGTCAATGGTAAGTGATGATGTATTACCTAGGAACAGCATTAGACAAACTGACGGTTGTTTAATTGTAATGACTGTCGATACCTTTCTAGGTATCGAACGGTCAACGCAACTACACTAAAAAACAGTGTTCTTTATATTTCGGACTAGCTATTGCCAGTCCAGTATCTTCAACCGCGTGAAAATAAAAAGTAAGTTTATAGCAACTCAGCTGGAAAGGGGCATTTTACTGGTGAAAAAGTTTTGAAAATCTATCCAGTAGTTTTCAAGTTTCTTATTCTTTTTCCTGCCCTGATCCCATATTACTTGGACATTCATACGTTTACATTCGGTTCTGTAAGTAGTTTTCTTTATTCTCTGCAAACAAAAATACAAATCTTTTCTCTTTATATTATAATATTAGTTTAGACAAAAATTTAGTTGGACTAAAGACTGTGTGTGTGTTGAAAGGACGACTATAAAACAATACAGCGTCCACTAGTCGAAAACCATTCACGTGATAACTAAACTCCACACAGTCTACACATAGCAGGACAAAAATATGTATGAATAGTATTGTAGTGCTCTGCAAAAATAAACGATATACACTGAAAAAGGGATCGGCTATGAATAACATCCATTTCTATAAATCATTTTGGTGAGAATTTGTTGTGTGTAAAGGCTTGTGGGTAAAATGAGAACAAACATACATCGTTAGCGGTTGAGATCGTTTAGAAACTCATATAAAACAGGCCGAGATAGTCGTCATAACACGGCCACAATAGTGTTGACGGTGACGTGTATGGTCTAAGGCAGAAGCGAATGGATATTTCGTAACTTAAATTCATAAGAGGCACAAATCAGTACTGGTTTTGCCGCAATTGGTCTACTGGAAATCTACTAGTTTATGCCATCCACTTCTGAGGCGAGGCCCTTGAAAAGAATGTGGGAACGATCGCCGTCTCTTAGACGTTTCGAAGGCCTTCGACAGAGTAAGACACGCTAGCCTTTTGAGTAAACTTCCAGCGTTAGGCATTTCCCCTGGTCTGATTAACTGGGTATAAGGCTATCTAATTGAATGGTCCCACTGAGTTCTTTTCGACGGATGCTCATCAGCGATCATGACGACTAAGGCTGGAGTTCCTCAGGGGTGTATTCTCTCTGCAACTCTCTTCCTGCTGCATATGAATGAACCGCTGACGCCAAATGATGATAAAGGTTGTATGGGGCAAATTCTAATCTAAATGAATTTTAAAGATTGTCTTTATCAATTTCTTAAAACACGGTTTAAGGGGTGTTAAAGTTTTTATGAAAATCTTTTCGCAAACGAAGGCGTGGGTGAAGTGAATGGATAGAATATCAATTCGTAAAGGTCTACTTTAAAGCTATTTCCGCGTATTGCTTATAACTTGATCAGTAATAACAGTCAACTCAAACAATACATAGAAGGAGGCGGCATTATAAATGACGGCTCGCTTCAATTTGTTTTGCGGTATTGTATTGTCAACTGCTGTATCTCGTTAAGTAATATTCTGTTTATTTAATTCAATTTAAACACCTTGTTAGTTGGTTTACATTACAATAAACTCATTGTTTGTTGCCCCAATTTAGATATTGTTTTCATATTTTCTATTGTTATGTATGAGAACTTGGTATTGGGGTTGTTTAAAGCTTAAACACGTAAAATTTGGACTGAAATATTGTATTATTCTTGTTTTAACACAAACAATACAGTATACCTTTTTCTTTAATCATTTTCTGTTTATTTGTTGTTTATGTTGGTCTAGTGGTTAGTTGCCCTGACTGCTATTGCAGAGGTTGTGGGATTGATTTCCACACAAAACAAATGTTTGTGTGATGTGCTTGATTAGTTTTGTGTCTGGGTGTAATTTAATCATAATGTATTTAGGAAAATCTAAGTATGTTTATCAGACGTCTAGTACTCATATCACAAGCTCTACTTAGTTTAGGAATAGATAGCATTGAGTGAAAGTTATGGAATATTATTATTATTTTTAACTAAAGGAATAAAAAAAGCACCACCAACTAAATATAGAAAGTATTAGTTTATAAATTCAGACTATGACGGCGTTTGTAGGTAAACCAGACTATGTAGAGCCCACATAGTCATAACCACTTAAGTACAGTACCTACAAGTTCTAAACGGTTTAACTGTCAGACATAACACTGCGTAAGACCAGCTAAGCCGTAGAGATATGTATAACTCAGTACATTCATAGCTGTGCTGTGCCTACCTATGGTTCACAGATCACGAAACGACACGCTGGCAGTGACTGGAGTTGTCATTGCTTGTTTATAGTCATCATCATCATTATTTCAGCCGAAATCCTAACCCTTTCGTGATTCTTCGGGCTATATCGGTAACTTCGTTTTTCAAAGAATGAAAAAAGAAGTACCGATCGACTACTGAAAGCTGCAGCGTTGCAAGGCTTCCCACACGGTAGACCATTAATCTGGTAAAGACCGCAGTAAGCTAATGGATACGGGACGAACAAGGCCAGCTGGCCCGGGACCGTGAACCGGAAGAACGTCTTAAACTTTAAGTGACTAAAATTTAGTCCTGTCTTTGCATTGCATTGTAGAACCCCGGGTTTTCCTTTCAGATCAGTAGACCCAGCAAAGCTGAAGCCTCTACAGTTTTCTGATATCTCTCTGAGGCTCGCGTGGACCACTATGTTGACGACTCGGGGTCGGATCGGAAGATTATCCGACAGCTGGATAGTGAGCTAGTCATTGCTTGTCGTCTGCAAGCCCACGAGCAGTAAATATCTATAAAACTGATGATAATTTTACTGAATTATGATACGCTTGGTTTGTATAGAACGTTTTGAAGATATCTTCCATCTTCTGTAGAAATGCCCGACGAGGCATCTGTATACTCTGTGCTACGCGGTTGTGTTAGGTTATAACTACGCACTAGAACAAAGAGGCTCTACGCGCTGTGACAACAACATCTATTGTGGTATAGACGGAATAATGTTCGTGATGTTGTTTGGAAATGTGATTTATTTTCCTGCAGGTTTAGCCAAGTTGATGATTTACAATCGTTAACGCTGTTAGAAAACTAATCAAATCTTACATGGGAATATGTCATATCTCAACAAACGATTAGATAATTCGTAGCCAAGTTCCCATCGTTCTAAATGATAAAATGAAATGTAAACGTTTCTACAATTTTTATCGCTACATCCTTTTGTTTTGGTATGAATGGTAGGCGGATGGGACGGTCAACGCGTCGTACGGTTACTAAAACGTACTGTGGACAAGAAGCCTAATTTTGCTGAACGCTACAAAGCTACGAGGTTACAGCTACGAGTCCGCCACGCGGTGAGGATACTTGCTACGCGCGACTACGAGCTACATCGCCAACGCGCCGCGTCGTCTACGCGCACAACTGTAGGTATCGTCGCCACGCGCCTTCTTTACAAAATTTTTCAATCGAAAACTGCAAAATAGTCAGTGCAAGTTAGTTAGTGCAGGTAACTGTTAGTAAATTAGTGCTTAGTGTTAAACGTTTTAAGTGAAAATATTTTCAGCAACTTTAGTAATCTGAAGCAATATTTGTGAATAATATGCCGCCGATCGTGGCGTGGCGCGATGGTGGCCAGTAACAGAAAAGTTGAAGGGAAGTCGTTTGTCTTGGTATGGTCATGTGAATATGATGCATTTCATCCCTCCTCTTCACAACGAACTCTTTTAGTAACATTACTAAAAGAGTTCTGAATTTACAAGTAGATGGATGGAGAGGGAGAGGGAGGCTTAAGAAAAGATGGATGGATTGTGTGAGGAGCGATATGAAGGACAGAATGGAAGAAGAAAACGTGTTGCGCCGACCCCAAATAATATGGGATAAGGGCAGGAAGAAGAAGAAGATGCCGCTGATCCTCCGCTCCATGCGCGACCCGCAGCAGCCAATCGTTCAATCATTATGCCAACACAAGCTGACAAGCACAATCAAATCAATTCAAGTCAATTTTAGCTCAATCGGCTATGGTTAATTATTTTAATAGGAAGAAGTTAAATAGGAGTTTGTAAAATAATCAAAAATGACTGCAATGTTTTTGTAGTCATTTTTGTTTATTTAAAAAAATAAAACCAAATCAAAAAAATAATCTGTAGTCATTTCCAAATTGTATGCTGTGATGGTAGTGTTTAATGGTTTACCGTTCAATACAACCATCATAGCATATGAATTGCAAACAATTTCTAATAACCTATTTCAGTTGTAGGTCTGTTAAATTCTTAGCTATGTTACCTTGGTGCAGACAGTCGTATTATCGTCAACGTCAATCGTTCCGTCAAACTGTGCAGACCAATTTGATACCCCTATAGAACGTGATCAATAAGTACTGATCAAATCTATTCTAAATTATTTTAGAATCCTGAAATTGCTTTGTGGGATAATCATCATCATTTTTCCCATCATCCGACCCGTATTCATCGTATCCTGTCGCCCGTCCTACTATCACAAACTTCCTCTTCTTTCATAATTATTATTATTTAATTTTTTCCCCCACAAACCGTCCATTTTTTCTTTGGCCCGTCTCTCCCTCTTCATCCACATGTATACTCATTACTTTTTTAGTGACATGCTTTTATCCCTTTTCTTCATTTAACCAAAACCAACCCCCTTAAACTATTCAGTCACTGGCAAAACTGGTTATGTGGGTGCTAGTACGAGGGGTCAGTAAGAATTACGGGTTTTGCCAGTTAGGGCCGATGGCTGCAAGGATGCCGATTGTTTGAAAAAGTTATCATTGTCCTCTAAAACAATAAAATAAGGGGTTTTAGTCATCACAAGACTGATTCTCTCAACTTATTATTTTCACTCTTTATAAACATCAACACAACATTATTTTCAATTTCCTGCTTCATTTTTCTCACCGTACGTTCTTAACATATTCTGGTAAGTGTAAATATTTTCATAAACATTCTGAACTATACTCAGTCCATTTTCTACTAAATAAACTTCTTATTACGAAAAACACCCGACATAATATATCAGGCAGGTCGAAACAGACCCTCTTTTGTGATGCGTACGATTGCGAAAAACATCAGGAAGGCAGAAAGAACATAATGAGGCCCTATTACGAGGCGAAATAGGCGTCGAAAAATATTATGGAAAGAAATGCCGACCAGAAGCACTCTGTTTTGTTTTACACGGCTGTGGTATAACTGTATCTGACTGATAGATGTGGGCTAATTGCGAATCTTGTTTGTGTATTTGCTGGGTGCTCTCTAAGTGTGTGACTAGTATACTGTCTTTCTATGCTATCCTACAGTATATCCTGTAATATCTGTCTACGGAACTTCTATTTCTTTTGTTGAGGCGAGGACAGACTCATCTAATGGGGAATATACATGCATTGTTTTTATTTGCTAAAATACACATGAAGTTCTAGTAAAAGTAATAGCCTAGTAGTACCGTTGACGACTCGGGCTCATACCAGATGGTTAACAACAGCCAGACGGTGAACTACCCATTGTTTATCGTCCACAAACCCATACCTGAAGTTCGGGTCGGGGTCTTGGCGGCTGAGAAATGAGGACGATGTTTAAAAAAATATTCCAGCGCTGAGTCCTTTCGTCTCTACTTATGATGATAAGTACTACATAGTTTCTGCCAGCGGCTTCGCCCGCATGAAAGTAGATTTCTCCATACTAACTTTCGCCCCCGTTTCATTTCTTTAAGAGGTGTATTTTGAGAAATTCTCTCTTAGTGCATCTTCTAGGTCACAAAAAGAAACCTACACCACTTAAAAATTATTGCTCACACTTTCAAAATGATGTCATCTAAATAATATGCAATTCACAACTCGACTGAATAAACCACCTCTACAAATAACTATAGACCTAAGATCAAACCAGTGCACACAATACGACATTGTCACCTCTCATATCAGTTCAAAGCGTTTGTTACTATAACAGAACACCTTTGGTCTCACATTACGGATACTATTGTGGCCGATGTACCCAGGGTAGGGACGGTTGTATTAAATTGTAGTATACGGTCTATTGTTCGTTGAATCAACTTGTGACAGGATATAGGATGATGGAGGTGAGTGGCAGTAGGATAACATGCAGCTTTATTAGTTAGGTACTAGGGATTGCAATTGCTGGATCCAGCATACAGCAATCCAGCTGGATCCAGCGCCTTTTTAAATATGCTGGATCCAGCGATGCGGATCCGCAAGCGTATCGATTTCTATTGTTTAGTTTCTAATTGCATTCGTAATTGTTATATGTGATGACAACTGTGTAATGGCAACTGTCCGATAGATGATTTCGGGCTGTTATATCTATTCAAATCACGCGGAGAACTTAGCTTGCGTGATGCAGGATTCTGGGACGTCAGATGTCACTACAAGGGTGTATGTTATTTAATTTTAAGTTGTTCCATTTTGATCTCAAATGGTTAAGAAACGAAAGCAAATTAGTGAAAGGTTTCATAGATTAATCGTTAGAAGTTATTATACAAATTACTTAATAAAAAAAATATAAATGTAGCCTTTTTATTTGCGTTCCACATTTTGCTGGATCCGCGCTGGATCCAGCTGGATTCAGGTCAATCCAGCAAAAATCCAGCTGGATTAAAAACGCTGCTGGATTGCAATCCCTATTAGGTACCCTTTTACGAAAACTTTTAAGTCAAGATTTTTGATAAGGGAACTAAAATCAGTTATTAAAATAAGAAAAAAATATCGGGTATAATTTTTTTAACACGAAAATAACAACAGTTGGTATCACCAGGAAACGTCGAAAATTTATCTGAAAGCTCTTTCAAACAATTGTTAACATAAAAAATCCAAACAGTACAACCAAGATTCGTAGCCTAAATAGATACACTGCCTTCTGAACCGTATCTATGCTTTGACACAAACTTCATATACACGGAACCATTGTAAAAGATACCCTTTTTGTGAGTAAGTATAAAAACTTAATTTAACATGTTTGTTTGTAAATGAAATCCAAAAACATCACAATCATCATTCTTTCAGCAGAAAGATATCCAGTGTTGGACATACGCCTCCTCCCAAATGCTGCTATAATGAACGGTCCTGTGCGTCTCGCATCCGTCGCGCGGGCCCATTACTTATAGCATTTGTGAGACACAATATTGGACTTACTCTCAGAAAAAATATATTAAACAAACTGCTGCCAGCGGCTTTGCCTGCGTCAAAGTAGAAATTTTCCCAACGGAACATAATTATTCCTGCGACAAAATAATTTTGAACCTGCTGTTCCAAAAGATAGTCCAGTTTAAAAAAGTTTGTTTAAATCCTTTGAACCGTTTGAGTGTGAAGGAATAAAAATTATAAAAACAGTATTGTGTACAGTAGTACTTAAATAAAATAGAAAGATGTCAAACTCAAAACATCAAATATGCTAATTAGATCACTCAATTCTTCTGAGTTCTGCTATTTTAAGTTGAAGAAAACATCTGGAAATAAAAACGAACATTCCAAATACATAATTGCCATCTTACATTATTAGCTGCAATTTTTATACAACCAATGTCTGGAGCTAGGCTCGCACCATGGTAATCGAGCCTCGTTCGATACAACTACCATTTCCTCGTACCATTCAACCACGCAATTTTAGATCTTAAACCTACCAACTAACAGTCCAACGCAATCGCAAAACATTCTTCAATAACTTTGTCCGATATAAGTCATCAAACTTAACGCTGCAGTTCCAGCACGCGATTTCAAACCTTGCCTTCATAAATATAGGGTGATTCGAGGGTGTAAATAGTTGGTGTGATATCATGTGCCGTCGTTGCAATTAGCGCATCGTCGTCCTCATTCTGTTATTGCAAGTGGAGGGCTCAGCGGCACCATGGCATCCTTATAATTTATATAGGCTTCCCGTATATGCTCCTCATTTTGATATCAATTATAATACGGGCTCTGGAAGAACGTGGGTGATTAGGATTTTATTGTGTGTATGTGTGTGTGAGATACGGGTATGACAGGAGGATGTTGGAGCTTTAATTTGAGTGTGTGTGTGGAATAGATTGAGTTGTATTGGTGCCATTGTGGTTCACCGCGTGTGCTGATTTATTATTGAACATCTTAGTGCCTCGTTAAGAGTGCGTTATTCTTCGTGAATTTATCTTTGCATAGATATGTATGGGGAGCGTCGGTCTCCATGCATTTTATTTGGCAACTCGATTTGTAGAGTTACATTAGATCCACGCCACGCGACATTCTACGTACAAAACAGGCGTAGCCCACGTGTGGGTCGGTTTTATGTAAGTCTCATTTTACTGTAAAAGGTTGTCGTTTGTTTAAATTTGGTCTTTTTATCTTTTTCTTTTATCTTGAAACTGAGATACGCTGTTGCATGTTGCTCTTGGTTCTTGCGCTGGAATAATAAGTGTATTCTGCATCCAAAGTACAGAATATTTCAAGTGATTTTAAGAACTACAAAGACTCCAATTACTTTAATAGCTGTTCATAGTTCCTTTATGATGACATGATTGGCGCAGTGGTTAAACGATTGGCTGCTGAGCTGCGTGTCATGGTTCGATTCCCGCGCGAAACGAATATTGATTTGTATCGTCTTTATTATTGTTCCGTGTCTGGGTTTCATCTACATACACGTTTGTGAATGCACCGATATTAGAGTAATTCCTAGTGACGGGCAACGTTTAAGAATTAATTGGCCGATTATTGTAGTCCTACGTGTATTCTGTTATCCAATTTAATTATTTGATTTAAAATATTGCCTCCTTTATCAAACCTAATACAATTCTATTGCTACAGAACCACTATATACAAACTAATTGGAACACACACAGTCATATCCACCATTATCTCGCATAGCCAAGCCTAACAGCCTATTTAAATTATTAATTTTGATTCAATTTTCCATATCTACTGTACCTAGAATTTAATTACGCTCTGGCAAATTAATGATATCCGCACTAATTACATTTGGAATATGCGGTCAATTAAAATAATGTTAGTATGATCAGAACATTCCGGCACGAGCATCATGCGAGCTAAAATATATTTTGACGTAACAATTTTTTTCTTTAAAATTTTGTGATTAGGAGATAATAGCAGTGTCTTTAAGTCTTGGGCTACATGTTCGATATCGAGTGAAATGAAGGTTTGGTTTAGGACGTTTTTATGTAGGATTTATATAATAAACCCCCGAGCATTGCAAAGGAGTTAATATAGAAACCTGAGTGAGGTGAGAAATTGAAGACATAGATAGCTTTATCCCCGTGTTGGATATTTTACTTTTTACATCATCTCTGAGATAATTAAGAGACAATTTACTATCAATTGATTTTAAATCATACGATCGAGAATAGAGTCAGAAGCCAGTAAATCTGACTCCAGTCTTGCCATGAAATAGCGTGTTACCCCAGAAAATGGGTTGTGGAGGTCTGGTAGGCGGCTGTTCCTCGTAAAATACTGGTATTCAGCTTAATCCGGATTGACTGGAAGCCGACCCCAAAATTGTTGGGAAAAGGCTAGGTAGATGATGATCATCGAGGATAGAGCATACCTGCCTCGTAGAATTGATGGCCAATGGGGCTAAAAGGTGTGACATCCGCTTTCTGGATACACAATGGAGAGCTAATTGACTTTGTAAAAATCGCAAACCCCACTGGTTACTAGGAACGCAAAACCTTTTTATGTTTTGATTTTATGTTTTTTTTTTGAGATTTACAATTTATTTAATATATTTCAATAAAATACAAATTATACTAAATAAAATAACAAAAAAACCCTAAAGAATGGCGTCAAAAAACTCCTCCGCATCGCTGTCAACTGGTTTATGAGTTGATTTTAAATACTTAGCTAACCTACAGTGGAACCAAAAAATTATAATAAGGACCCAATACTAATTTATTTTCGATCTAAATCCGCTTTCTAAAGGACATGTATTCAGTTCGATTTATCTATAGATGCCTAGGGATACCGATCGTACTCCCCGGAGATTTCATAATGTCCGATGTCCAGTAATGTACTGGGAAGTGGCATTGATAGAGGTACTTGAAAGTTAAAAAAGGTTTTCTTAAAATACCTACATTACACTATAAAATTATAAAATACTGGAAGCCGCCCCCAATATGTTTGGAAAAGGCTAAGCAGATGATGATGATGACACTATAAAATTCAAATTATCTTTCGTCATTATTGCGATCATTGTTTCAACTATAAGTGATTTTTTCAGGTGGGGAATCACCCAACAACTTTTCCTGCTCTTGGGTGGAGCTTAAAGTGATGGACTTATGTAAAGGTTTCTCAACTTGGCTTGTACTAAAAATTTAACAAGTTGCTTCTAAAATCTAGGTCAAGAGCAAGTTCATGTATACATCTGTTCATCGGCAAACATTGTGTGCATGTTACAATCCTAATACGAGTATACACACGGAGCTCGCTATTTAAAAAAAGAATTGGCTAGGAATCATCAATGGTACTATAGGAAGTGTCAGACATTTACTGACTAAAACCCACCTGTGTTACTTTAATTACCATTTGCATCCAGGGCCGCGCTTACTCTTTTGAATAATACCACAACGCTGTGAATAATTGGTAGAAACCCCTACCATTGTTGCTTTGTTCGTATTAGTCATATTCACAATTTGCGAGAATCATAAATCCGATCATTAGTAGAGTAAATCTCGCCGCAAAAATCCTACTTTAAGTATCACAAACCACGGTCAACTAAAACATCAATTAAACGAAAATGTAACTAAAAACCGCGAAACCGCGTACTGGCCCCAACTTACGATCGGTTTTCATTCTAACCGCGCGGAACGCTAAAAGCATTATTATTGAAACATGCGGAACCCCGCTTGCTACCGGACATCGATTATGATAATGCGGCCATTAAATTGCAAATATCGTACGTGGTCGATTTATAACTTGTCGGGCAACTGACGATGGCGATGACAATCGCTTTGTTTTCCTAAGAGATTGCCTTATTAAAGTTTTAAGGGGATATTTTTTTTATATACTGGATGGGAGATGACATAAAAAATACTGGGCAAGTGTGCATAAAAGGTTATCAGTACAATATTAGACACTATGTTATAGTTCTGATTTTGTTGATATAGCGGCAACAGAAATACATCATCTGTAAAAAAATCTATCTAGCTTTATTATATCTGGCATGGTTTACGAGATACAGCCTGGTGACAGAGAGACAGTACTGTAACCTTATAGGTAAGGTTACAATAAATGTATCAAGGCAGCACTATTATTTTAACGAGCGCTATGTTCGCCCTAATAATGTAGTAGCTCTAGTCTTGTTTTTAGTAAAATTGTTCCTTTTATATAAAATACTAGCTTTAGCCCGCAGCTTCGCCCGCGTACATAAAATATAGCCTATGTCACTCAGGAATACAGCAACTTTCTATTGGTGACAAAATTTTAGCAATCGGACCAATACTTCCACAGATTACCTCATACAAACAAAAAAACAAACTTTACCTCTAATATATCAGTATAAATATTTTATATGGCTGTACTTATATAAATAAATAAATATAATAGCTTCTTCTTCTTTTCATGTCAATGTACTTCGCTTACAATAGTTTACTTTTCAGGAACGAGTCCAGCCTCTCTGCCTTAAGTAAAGAAAAAAAACTGCAAGCCAGACGCTTACAGCCAGTATCGGCTATACTCCGTTCTATTTTAATTGACCGCTTCTAGAGTTGGCACTTCAACAAAGTGCAGTGTCCCGGCATCGAACTGTTGGCTCGGATCCAACATACTAATGACGCTTGTTGCTTCCCTGGTAACATGAGTTGTTGGAATTTTCAGTGTTGAGTTATATTACTTGTCCTTCAGACAGAGTACATTGTGTTATGCTGATAAATGTCCTTGGTATTTTATTTACATGGAAAACTCTAAATAGACTTTACACTCAGGTTGAATGCAGCAAAGACAACCTCCACAGATGGGAGTTCTCAGACGGTTCCGATCTTGTTTGTGTTTATGCGATGGCTCTTCGCAGATCATGTCCCACCTTCCATCCTGCGTCACGTGCCCTGTTGCGTGATTGGTGTGTGCCTGTTCACAAAAAGACCGAATGACAGCATTAGTAGACGGCTATGCGCCTTGGCCGAATAGTGGGCCAGGCCAGGTGTTTAACTAGTTTTGCTATCGATACGTTAAGAAGAAGAAGACCTAAAAAATCACCAAACATAAATGGCGTAAAAGGATTATTACGTTATTTTTTCAAAGAGATTTATAATTAATTCCATCAATCAAAAAATAAAAATGAGTAAGTATTTACATATTTCTTCAGTGACATCCCTAAAACAAATATAAAAGTTTAATTTATACCTATAATGAAATTATTTTTTAATCTTAATTTTTTTACCGGCAATTACTTTCTTCGCTTGGAAAATCAAATTACGAAATAACTTAATTTACATTAAATTGATTACATAACGAAGGAAAGAAAAGATAACAATACAATAAAGCAACAAAATAGACAGTTTTCAATAGGTTTTTATTCCGCGATGCATTTAACAGAAGTTGAAATGAAGAAACAATAGCAAACCTAATATCCGGAGTTTGCTTTCAGGAAATTAGTTTCTTTATGGTTATAGCAACATAAACTTGGTCTGAGATCGTCCAGCCATGACAGTATTTCAAGGAGAAAGGGGAGGGATTTGCCCAGATGTGGGACATGATATAGGTTAAAAATAATAACAAAACAAATCTTGTAGAAAAAGCTAATTATGATTTTTTTGACGTAGGACTTCATCGACTTCCCATGCTCTAGGGTGGACCAAAAGAGCGTGTAAACTGGCCTGTTGGTCTAGAGGTTAGTGACCCTGACTGCTATACCGGAGGTCGTGGGTTCGATTCCCACCCAGGACAAATGTTTGTGTGATGAGCACGATCATTTGTTCTGTGTCTGGGTGTAATTTATCTATAATATGTATGTATTTACAAATATATAAGTATGTTTATCAGTTGTCTAGTACCCATAATACAAGCTCTGCTTAGTTTGGGACTAGATGATGTTGTGTGAAAGTTGTGGAATATTATTATATTATTATTATTATAAACTTTTACTGAATAAAATTCACCTGTGTTCTCCAGTAGCCATTTGTATTCCTGGGTCAGGGTACCCCTTTAAAAAAATCCCTAGGGTTATTGGGTCCCAATAATTTTGCTGACATCTCCTTGAGGTACGCGTGGTCACTACTCTATCGTATCACTACTTAATTACACACATACAACTTAGTACGTGCCGTCATCGATGACTTGGGTTCCTTTTTTATTAGACGGCCGGGAGGCAAGCTACCCATTGCTCGTTGTCCGCAGTGCCACGCTTACGGTGGCCCGGAGTTCGACCGTAGGCTATTATTATTATTGTTTTACCCTTTTGCCCCACCACCATTGTTTTTCTTTGATAGTTTTACATGGCAGGAAAACATTTGCCGAGCCGAGATATTATAGACCATACTATAGTAATATTATGGTCGTGAGTTATTACATAATCTAATTATCCCAAACAACCATGATAGATACAAGATTCCCCATTGACAATCCTCGAAGGACTATTCCTCCAGTCTTAGGGAAAATGTTCTCGATTTGACATTTTCAGGTCGGTTCGATAGACATATCGACATCGGTTGATGTTTAACAGAACACTGCAGTACAGGCCCCGAGAGAGTTACAGCGATGTGACGCGGAAGTGAAGGCATTCAGGATGCATTGTGCATTTGTGAACAGGTATACCTGTACCTACAGGCAATATGTTTTGAGTGCTATGTGCATATATGTTGTTTGATTTGTGTTGTATTTTTAAATCTAGTAAAATAAAATATTTACAAAAGAAAAAAAACTGTAGTAAACTATACAAAGGCGTAGTTAATGCGTTAGGCGTTTTTTACCAGTGGACCGTCGGTCCTTCCTTTATTATCTTCGATCAACAATGTACTTGTTGATCGAAGTTTATTATACATCGATTTCCAAAATTAAAATTATTTTTCAGGTTAAAGTTTTTTTTTGGTATTTTCGTGATAATACCTACTGTTTAGGAGGGTGATTCTGCTCGCAAAAGGTACACTTCAGATTTTTTCCAGTCAAGTTTCTATGACTATTTTCTCCTAGATAGTTTTTATTTCATATTTTCCATGTTTCTGACAGCAGTTTTGCTCGTATGAAAGTAAAAGTAGAAAATTATCCCTACAGACCACATTTAATATAATTCTGTATAACTATTTGTATATAAAAGAGTAACAAGCTTAATAATATAAACCTACATAAACTTTCGACTTGATTATATTGTATCGATAGACTTGCGTATAACTATTGTCTCGTCTGATGATAAGCAATATTGAGGTCGACGTTGGAGCACGCTGCCCTAGAAGTGCTCTCGACTTATAGACCACACGGCTCGATGACACTGTTGGCGCAGTGATTGAGCAATTGGATGCAACGCTATGTGTTGTAGGTTCAATTTCCGTTCTGAATAAAAAATTTTAATTCCTACAGATAGGTGTTCCAGGTATGGATAAATATTTGTATGTATTGTCTCTTGTGTATGTAAGTTTACATATTTGTGAACGCACTCACGATACATAAGTTATTCCAAAGACAGTGTGGGGCAATGCCGACGTTGAAGCTACTAAGAAACAGACTCCGACAGGGAATTCCACTCCTTAACTGTTGTCCAGTTTTCGTGAACTCAGAATTTTTCTAGCGTACCTACTAAAATAAATACTCTACGAGCAGTACACACCTGAATTATTTGAAAGGCCTCCCTCCATTTTCTTTTCAAGGTAAATGGGAGTAAACAGCCAACGCACTATGTTTTATTAAACCACACAAGTTTTCGTCGAACTGACCGCAAAAAAACGTGGAAGCCAAAAAATAGCAAGAGCGATATTCAAAACCGTTTTAACATCGACCATCCAACCGCATTTATATTTGACTTTGCACTATATTTTGTGAAAAAATAGCTGCACTTACTGGTTAGTATTTTTGTTTACGATTTTCAATAAGAGATGTAGGTACTAAAAATCGAGTGTCTGATGAACTATCTTACTAAACACATAAGGACACAAGCATCAATATTTTCTTTAAGTTCCAGCTGAAATCAGCGCTGGGTATGTGATGCCCAATGCAATTGCTGAATTGGCGACCTTTTCGGTTCGGACACGCAACTAAGTATAATATTAGTAAATTATACCTTGTCCTGCAAAGCCATGAGATTATTTTAAAGAGTTACCCCGACCCTGGAATGCAAAACTCAACTTAAGCAGTACAAGTAGGTTTTATTCGATAATTTTTTTTCGTTTAGGCTAAGGTTGGAGGAAGAGGATATCAGACTTAGACTCAGCCATGCTGCTTGTTCATTAGTTGTAGGCTTTACCTACATTCCAGGACCACGGTAACTCTTTTTAAAAAGTTTTCCGTTGTGGGGCAAAGCTGCGAGTGTCAGATATTTTACTGTAAAATCGAAATCAAAGATAATAAGTCTCAGTTTACAATACGAAAACTGAGACTATTACTGCTACTAATCCAATAGAGTATCAAACTTTTTCGTTAAAAGCCCCTATCAAAATAAAAACTTCTTTTAAACATTCCCAACACGTTTCCCACCTTTAAGGAAAGGCTAGTTTTATTACAAGACGCCAACCATTATCTAAATCACGGCCATAAAGATTTATTTACAAAACATTTCAATCTTCAAGGTGTTACATAAATATTCAGCAATTACTTAGCTGTTGAATAAGAATTCAACGCGAGCAACGAGCAAGAAAAGCAACAAGCAACAGATGCAACTAGCAACAGAAGCAACGAGCAAGTGAAGCAACTAGAGTAATAGTTGGAAACAAAGCTTACGTTGTAGGCGAGCAATGAATTAAATCCACAAGGCTGGTATGAAATGAAACGCTCTGGTTCAGTTGGGAACGCGGTATGTGACATTGTGATTTTACTTGAAGAGCTTAGACTACGAATACTTATATTTTTATTTTTTGAATAAAAAACTTTGATCCTCACTATGAAATACTCTTTTATCGTGGATGTTGTATTTAGGTAGGTACTCGTAGATCCTATACTCTGAGAATACTTTTTTTATTGTTATAAACTAACGCTTGACTGCCATACCACCTGATGGTAAGCAGTGATGCAATCGTTGATGGCGAGGTGCACTTAGAGGTAACTGTAGTGTTCTTTCTTTTTAAGAGCCCGTATTGGATCACCCACGGTATCTTTATTTCTAACTAACTACCGTATAAAGCAGTTTATATACGGTTTTTACAAGAAAACCCGACCATCATATTTAAGTCAATAATGACACTAATTCATCCTTTATTAATTCATGAATCCCCGACCGGTCTCATTGGACCGCGCTGTTATTGTTTTACTATTGTGTCTCGTTTCGCGGGTATTGATAGGTTAAACACATTTAGGTTAACCTTCAATCTTACAAGTAAATCTGTTGTTTGCAGTTTGTCAACTTCGCCAAAGATTGTTGGTTTTTGTCGTACAATCGCAGCAAATGCCCTGTCCTACTACAGAACAATGAAATGTTTCGTAGAGTAGGCCCGCTGAGACAGACCACTAGTTATGTCGACTTTCTACGCGCAGGCTTCTGCTTGTTTAGTCAAGTTTTTGTGATGCAGAGTGTGTAATATTCTTAATGAAAATAATGCTAATGAACAATGTGCTATAGAGTGTTTTGTAACATTATTACATAAAAAGTCATCAAATCAGGTAGTTATAACTAATAGGCAATTTTTTATGTTTTTCTTTTAACAATTTTAAACGCTCAAATGTAAAGTTGCTAAGAAGTTGCCGCTTGATAAATATTGCCTTTTAGGCGTCGACATGCGTCTACAGAGGCGGACATATTGCCTTAAGGATATGTGGCGTAAAGAGAATCCCGAAGTCTAGGAACGAATGCAAAGAAGGAATATAGAAGTGAGTTGGAACTCAGGAAATTCTTCGATTCTGACATTAGTTATATCCCTCCTGCGCCGCCCTTGAGCAGGAGAAGTTGTTAAATGATTTCCCACCTAAATAAAATTATTTAATATATTTAATAATATTTATCGCACGTTATCGGCTGACATATTCTATGCCATTATTACCCAACAAAAAACCACCTAACCAGTAGCAACCCGTTTAGCCATTTCGTATTTCATCACAGTCTTTTGTTCGTCAGGCATCATTCATCCGCGACTCATTAGTGGAATGTTAAAACGTTTTGTTTGCACTTTCGCTTAATAATCGCGATATTGTATAGCTTTTCTCATTTTTCATGCCGTTCTGTTACTTGAACGAACCGTTTAAGTTTTGTAGGAGAGGGGAAAGTGATTTTGTTAAGATTTTTTGTAAGGCAGAAATTGCCTGTTCGGTCTTGGTTGTTTTTTATTATGGTAATTATTATTTCAATGTAAGTGAAGTGATTGAGCGATTGGTTGATGCGCTGCTTGTCTTGGATTTAATTCCCGCACGAAACGGTCATTTGTTGATAGTTGTTTAGGGTCTGGGTGTTTTGGGTATGTGAGTTTTCATGTTTGTGAACGCACCCACAATTCGAAAAACATTTAATTAAAAAAAATATGTTTTAAACTAGTGTTTGACAGCGATCTGATGGCAAGCAGTGATGCAATCGTTGATGGTGAGGCGCACTAGTTTATTAAGAGACTATTCTCTCAAGCCTTGAAGACACCTAAATTATAAACGGACAGAAAGAGCGCAGCCAACACTGCAAAAGTGATGGTCCAAAAATGTATGGACCAAAAACCCAGAGTCGATTTAGACAAATTAGGTATCAATAGCTTTATTAAAAAGCACAATATACCCCACCGAAAAAAAAATTGCACATATCCATGGGGTATATGAGTTATAGACGAACAAAGTATATATGGAAAAATCATGAATAACTGGTTATTTTTACCAGTTTTTGCAACAGCATTATATTGCATATACCAAGACGACCTTATGCAACCTGCTGGATTCTTAGATGATATATTAATAGACATTGAAAATAATTGAAATAAATATTTTTCCATTTGTTTTTTTTTTTAAATAAGTGACTGAAAAAATAAATAATCTGAGACAAAATAGGCACATTCAACTGTCAAAAGATTTCACGACAAAAGTATCTTGACATATGATTTACAAGCTGTGAAATATAAGATTTCAACTTGATAGGTTCATATAATCGCTACTTATATTTATTATTGTCCTATGATTATTATTATTAATATATTGCTGTTAAAAAAACTGATAAAAATAACAAGTTATTCATTATTAATATATTGCTGTTGAAAAAAGTGGTAAAAATAACAAGTTATTCACGATTTTTCCATATATACTTTGTTCGTCTATAACTCAATACCCCATGGATATGGGCAATTTTTTTTCGGTGGGGTAAATTGTGCATTTTAATAAAGCTATTGATACCTAATATGTCTGAATCGACTCTGGGTTTTTTTTGGACCATCGCTTTTACCACGACGAAGAGTCCGCTTCTACTTAGCTATATTATTAATTTCTTCCGTAATACACCAATTTTTATAGTCTTCGTACTTCATTTACCGCTCTCGCTGAATCTAACGAAACACGCTCACACGATGCTCAAGCAACAACGTAAGATCCGGTTCGAAGGACCATCTCTCTTAATTCAGCATGCCTCCTGGAAAAGACCCCTCTAGCTGTTTCTACGAGCTACTCTCCTCCAGTAGGGAGTTGCTGTCAGTTTCAACTCATCCTCTTATCTCATCAGTTTTTTTCCCCAACCTATTTCCCATCCTTGGCATACAATCTGTCACTATTTGGATCCACATTTCCTGATTATCTCTCACCATGTGGCCTGCCCACCCGAATAAATAATAGGAACCACTGAATAGCTAGTAATAAGGCCGCATATGAGGAAGCCAAATATCGGCAGGTTATCAAAGACATTCAATGAAACAGGATTAGTATGTCTCAATTAGCGGTAGTAGGTCCTTATGAAGGAAAATTATATTGTCTTGCGTGGCTAATGGATAGTAGTGATAACACTACGATCATATCGGTGTTGTAAGTTACATCAATAGAAATTGATGTCACTTACAATACCAATACCAACCTACTTTTAGGGCCTGTTTCACAATGTCCGAGTAGGCACTACTCACTGAATAAATGCAAAAATTTGACAGAATTTGTATGAAATTATCTGTCAAGTAAGATACTCGAAAATTAATCATAGGTGGTGAAATAGGCCCTTAATGCTGATTCTCTACACGATGGTATAATTTGCATGGTTTTTATTTTCCTGATTTCGTCAGAGGTAACAATTTTGATATTTTTTTCAAAGCAAAGTGACGTATATTTTTACGACTTTAATATTTAATGAAAATTTTATTCGCTCCACCCACAGCGAAAAAAGATATTTGACGATTCTCTACCGCAAAAAAAAACGAAATAAATAAATCTTAGGTTGGTACCAGCTACAAACCTACAACCTACCGATGAGATCCGAACCGCTAACTTACGACTTTTTGTCTGCATTCGCTTGAAGTTGTGGGCTTGGTGGAATCAAGTTATGCAATACCACTCTTCGAAATGCAACCGGTAGAAAACCGACAGGCTAGCAAGCGAAAGAACACGGGTTCTACTTATTTATATAAAAAAAACTTTAGATAATCTACCCGTTCTACTTACTGATGAGATCAATACAAAATCACCATATTTACCTCACCGCTAACTCACAACATTTCCTTATCTCCATCCCCATAATTGGCTTCATCCAAGCCAACCACGCAGCAGCCTGAATAGGCATCTAATTTTGAATGCCCTCTCACACAACCTCACACTCGACTCGTCTCATATAAATGATACGGGTAATCAGTTTAGTTAAATAACGTATTAGATGGATCATTGGCTTTGATTATTACGATCGCGTTACGTCTGGAGATAGGCTTATGGAATTGGGGGTGGATTTGTAATGACTTTCAAGCTATAAGGAATGACTTGAAAGACTGAAAAGAATGACTTTCAAGGATATAAGCTCCTGGTTAAACTTTGGAAAACTCGGCATAGAATCTTCTTCTTCTGCCTGGCGTTAATCCCGGCCATTGCCAAGGTCCGCCTTCCGACTAAGTCTCCTCAACTTTGCCCGGTCGAAAAGCCAATGGCTCTCATGTCAGACTTGACGACGACGCCCAGCCAGCGCTTGCGGGGCCGACCATAGGACCTAGCCCCAAGGACAGCCATATCCATGCATCTCCGACCAACGTACTCCCTAGGGCGGCGCATGATGTGGCCATACCATCGCAGACGCAGAGGAAAACTCGGCATAGAATAATCACTATATTTAATTAGAAATAGCATAATGGAAAACTTTGTCTAAATCAAGAATGGCTTAGATATGCGCAAGGCCATCCGAATATAAGTCATTGTGTCTTACAGGAATAAAACCTGCGACCCGAAGCGCAGCAGCCGGTCACTGTCAACTGTGTCGTCAATACACAAAATCTACTCAATATTTTTCTTCTATCCATTTACAGATAGGTACTTAAATTTTTTGATCATTAAGTTTTGTTACTATTTTGGTGTAAAATCTATCTCTCTGTCTCTACAAGTGTACTTAAAATCGATACATTTTGTTTCGGTAGGTACAAAATCTTAAACACGTCGTTACACATAAAATAAAGCACCTTTCTAACTCAAATTAAACACATCAGCGTTAGAAAGTCTCGTTTTAATAAACCTTTCATCACTTTTCCAATTATATCGTAATAAAATTTCGCCCCGGGATGGATCGAACAAAATCTCATAATTTTAATCACAGGTGCCACAGGCCTTGCTAATGAAAAATAATTAGTGTCTAATTTGTTCGTAATTGCTTTTCTTAACAGCCTCATTAGTGTAGTAATCGAAGCGCTGCTGATGAGTGCGAAGTCCTGGAGTTGAGTCACGGCTCGAGCAAAATGCTGGTGGGTTTTGCCATCTGGATTTTTTTTTAAACAGCTCTAAGCCTAGCTTTGTGCTCGATTAATGTCCAGGTTGAGGTTGATGACGGCCTCTGGTCATTCGCGTGGTGGGTTACGGCCCATTCCCTCTCCTAGAGATTAGGCCTAAATCCCAGCTGTGGGAACATTGTAATGCTGATGCTATGCTATGCTATGGTCATATACTCGGATTACACCAGCTTCTGCCATTGGTTTCATCGCATTTGACAGCTATCTCACATGGTAAGCGATGATGTGGCCGACGATGGAGCGCGCTTACCTAGAAGTAATCTATTCACTTTTGACTTAAAGACCCTAAGTTGCTGCAGGTACCAGGTCATCGGTCCACCTTGTGATAGGCCTTCCAACACTGCGTCTTCCAGTATGTGATCACCACTCTAGAAACTTTCGTCCCATCAACCATCAGTTTTGCGAGCAATTGTGTGCCCACTGCCATTTAAGTTTTAGTCCAGTCATTATAGTACTTTCACCTCGGAATTCGAGATACCCAGCTGTAAGTCTGTAAATAGTTGTATATTGACACCCTAAAAGTTGTCTCAAAACCTACATATGGTAGGGTGTACGCAACTATGAAATTTCAAGGTCAAAGGGCCCAAAAATCGTTATTTTGCGCTTTTTTTGTAAATATCTCATTTCCTAAAGGTTTTTTGCTATTTGTATATTTCACAATATTGTAGAATACAAAATTCTCTACAAATTTTGTATAAAAACTTTTTCCTACGTTGAACCGTTTTCGAGATAGAGGCCGGAGAGCGCACGGTCACAGCATCACTTCAGGTCAATTGGTTCCTCCGGTCGAAAACGCCCCATATAAGTTGATACTATCGATAAATCAATGATTATAAATATTTGTCAATTTTTATTACCTATTATATTATATTTTATGATTTTTATCCTAACCTATCCACTTTTTATTCAGTATTCATTTATTTAACAACACTTACCTGGCGTGTCAGACGTTTACTGACTAAAGCCCACTCCTGTTCCTTCTTTGCCTATGTTCTATGGCCCCAGTCAGTGTACCCTTTCACATACCCCATGACCCCAGTGGATTTCGATCCTGCTGGGCCCCTACGATTTTCTGAAATGTTCTTGAAGTACCTACGCATAGATCATTACGCGTCGTCGACGACTTGAGCGCAATCCGGATGGTAATTGGACGACAGGACGGCGATCTACGCATTGCTCGCCGTCCGCCGTCGCCAGCATGGGCTTGTGAACAGATGTACGATGGAAAGGAGCAGTGCGTACTGAACTGAACTCACTTACTGAGAATAATTAGTTTCTCTTACTATGCTATGCTTTATTTAACTTAAATATCTCTATCTTGCTTTAATTTTCAAAGTAAATAACTAGGGTATGTCATTCATTAATAGAAATTGTAGCAAGAACCTATTTTGGGCACGTAGGAAAAGTGATTACTGTTAACAATAATTTAAGAAATTAGTTTCTTGTTTTGAACTTGTATGGATATTATTTTTTGTGGCTGGTTTTAATAAAGTAGTATACCATTTTGAAAACTTGATTAGTTGTACCAATTTTTAAAAAAAACTTGCCATAGTAATGTTCATACTTTTTTTTACACCAGGACAAGCTAAAGTTGGCTAAAAGTAAAAATCTTCAATAAATTTGGGTAATCACATAAGTTTCTTTCATTTTTATGAAAAATCTAGAGGAATTCTAGATTTTTTAAGAATAGCAGTAGATAGCAGTTTTATTCAGGTTGTCGCTACAAAAAAAAGAACAGCAATATTTAAACAACTGTGGTAATGGTAGACGAAAATATCACAACAGATCTAAATTTTAAAAGAATTTATTTGTGTTATTTCACTTATTACTTAAAAAATATTTGTGTGATATTTTTTTTTGTATTTTTCTCCGAATAGTCACGACTATTCAGACAATATTTATAATCATTGATTTATCGATAGTTCATTAACTATAATATGGCGCGTTTTCGACCGGGGGCACCAGTTGACCTAAAGTGATGCTGTGACCGCGCGGTCTCCGCCCTATATCTCGAAAACCGTTCACCGTAGGAAAAAGTTTTCTGAACAAAAATTGTAGAGAATTTTATATTCTACAATATTGTGAAATATACAAATAGCAAAAAACCTATAGGAAATGAGATATTTACAAAAAAAGCGCAAAAGCCCGATTTTTGTGACCCCCGACCATGAAATTTAATAGTTGCGTACACCCTACCATATGTAGGTTTTGAGACAACTTTTAGGGTGTTAATATAGAACTATTTACAAACTTACAGCTGGGTATCTCGAATTCTGAGATTCTTACCTTAATTGAGCTAATTTGACTGGACTATTTGGCGATTCTTCTGGCTGGTTGAAAGAGTGTGATAGGCTTTAGATAATTATCTTTCCTAACCCTTTGACGTATTTTGAAAGAAATATGTTACTTTTCTTCTACATGGATGGACTTAAGACTTTATTATATATTACGTAAAAGTCAAAGCTATTGATTATAAGAGTTCGCGTGCTGTTTCGGAGCGATAAGTTCGCGTGAGAAACGCGGCAGGCTGCTGTCGTATGTGGCATTTGAGACGCAATAGAAATAATGTATTTTATTCACACGATAGACTTAATGTCTTCATGGGCGCTGAGAGGGAAGTACAAGGCTGTATACTTGAAGCTCCTTCATTCAACCAAGCATCATCATCACTTCTGCCATATTGAACATAGGCCGTAACGTTCCTATGCTTCTTGCTTACATTGGGTTCCTGCGACTCTCATAAGGTCATCAGTCTACCCTGTGAGAAGCATTCTAATGCTGCATTTTTTCGTATTCCAGTACCCATCAACCATCAAAAATACATACAAAACACAAGTGAATAAGCATCACACAGGAGTATGTATTTATAAATAATCCTAAACAACTCACTGACTCATTAACGCCCAACCCAAGCCATTGGACCTATGTCGAAAGCTGGAATTGTACGCAAAAGTTCCTTTTATGGTGATACAAAGCAAAAGAAAGGATTTAAAAAAAAATCATCACTTAAGGCATAAAACGGGGGTCCGAAGTTTGTATGCAGAAAACTTCTTTCACACAGGTAAAGCCGCTTGTAGATGTTAGTCGGTTATAAAAAAATGTACAGATTTACCTTTATTTAGGCACATACAATCTCCATTCTACCTACTCGCTTTACGAAAATCACCGTCGAATAAACCAGTGTCGAATACTAGTCGCTACGCTTCAGACTCTCAATGGACAGCAATTGTTCGGAAGTGAATAGGAATGTCCAACGCGAAGCAACAATTCAGTTTCGTGGAGGCTCGAAACAAAAGGTTTGTGAGCGAGAGCGGTCTGTAAATGCGTCGCTCATGCAGAGCATGGAATCGACGCCCTGGGAGATACGGGTCTAAGAAAAGAAGTTACGAGTATCTAGGCCGTATATCTGTCTCACCTCGAATTAATTTCAAAACGTCATAGTAGATTCTTTGTTAATTGTCATTAGAAAACAGTTATCAAATGACTCCTATTACTCTTGCTAGAATGAGAGGGGGTGTCATACTTTTATTCACTTACACGCTTGTCTTCCATCTATTGCAATTTGCGATAAAGGGCCACGTAGAGATGGACCTCTTCAATTTGCTGATATCTCTTTGAAGAACCCAACGCGCCGTCAATCCGGGTTTAGTCTGAAACCAGTATATGAGAATCGCCCTTCAAATCCCGATGCTCGAAGCGTCTTTTTCGGTGTCAGCTGGAGCGTGAGGTTGTAATCTGTCTCACAGTTTCAACCACCTACTTCAATTGCATTATTGATTCACAGAATGTGTTGAACTACTAATCAGGTTGCTTAACATCGAGAGAGAAAAAAGTCCAATTGCCAAAACCTACGATTAAAAATAAACCTAGGATTGACTGTCTTGGTGCAGAATTGTTAGGAGATTTCATAATGGAGAAAGAAAAAGAAGAGTGTGGTAGTCACACTTGCTTACTTGGTACGAAATGCCGTCTCTAGCCAATCTCCATGCTCTATGGTATCGGTCAACCAAATTGGTTAGCGTTCAAACCGCTCCATACGTACACAGCCTTATTGTAGTCACAAACAAAAACAGCTAAATACTAACTAAAATATTTTTATTCAAATTAAAAGGTGGTTTAATCTTGATTTAATTAGGAATTATGGTTTGTGGAGCGTGAACTCGGGTCATTTGATTCAATGTTAAGTAGTTGTATATCGAGTAGCATGACGCCATAATGAGAAATGAATAGAGGTCACGGATTACTGAAATGTATAGGAATTCATGTTTCAGTTGTAGAATATTCTCGTTTCGGCACATCGAGGGACTGAAATCGCCATGAAGTACCGTGTTACCCCAGTTAATGGGTTGTGGAGGTCTGGTAGGCAAGCCGTTCCTCGTAAAATACTGGTATTCAGCTAAATCGGGGCTGTATTGGGGTCGGCTTGACTGGAAGCCGACCCCAATACAGTTGGGAAAAGGCTAGGTAGATGATGACTATATCTAGGATGATGATGATGACGATATAATTGGGAGCAAATTGTTCAAGTCCCTCGGGACTTGAACAATTTGCTCCCAATTATAATTTGGGTGTCTTCAAGGCTAGAGTGAGTAGGCTCTTAATAAACTAGTGCGCCTCACCATCTAAGACTGCATCACTTTTTACCACCAGGTGTGATTATCGACACCCAAGCTATTCCCGTTTCGGCACCAATAGGTATTTTGGACTGGTATTTTGTATGGTTACTACCTGTTCAAAATACCTATTGGAGCCAAATTGGGAATAGCTTGGTTGCCGATAATTTTGGTGCTGAAAATCTGGGTGCCGATAAGGGAATACTCCTCAGTTGTTGGTCGTTGATAGGTGAAGTATAGCTACATTATTGAGTGGTGCACGAAGGTTTCAGAACGGTTGATGTTTCATGAACTGGCATTTGGAATATCGTGTTTGATTGCTGTAGGTATAATGCAGAAAGGGTAAGGAAATTGTTTGAAATCTAGAATAGACAGCATTGGGACTGTTGTTACAGTTTCAGAATACTTAATTTTTTTTTTTCTTCTGGTCTCTGGGTGGAGCAAGATTTCCCCCGATTTCTAATTACAATATTAAGAACAAACTATTATTTTTACCTGAAAACCTGGCGGTAATTTGGCGTTCAAGTAAGGTTTATGACGCGTTAAGCACTAAACACTTCATTCGGGTTTCTGAATTAAGTGTCCCTTAATCTTTTAGTATAATAGTCCTTAGTCTTTTACTCACCCACCTAAATTGCTCATGGCATCCATGGAACGCGATGCCTTAGAAAATGCCTGCGAAGTTTGTCCTTTGGTTTTGCTTTCAATTTCTTTTTGTTACTGTCCTTCTCAAAATGAACTCTTAAGGAATATAAAACATGTGCCATTGCCTTTTTAAAAACTCAAATTAAAGATTGAAAATACTTATGTACCTTCAGAAAAATCAGACATACATGTACTTTGCCGCATAGCAAACGCTGCCTTAACTCATTTTCTCAGATCATTTTAGTAGATAGACGACAGAACTCGAACTAAATTCAAACCAAGCAGTCAGTATCGTTCAACAATACATAAAGAAAAAAAAACATTTTTACTTCACACACATTATATACACGCAACACGATAAAATACAGCGCTGAAGCACTAAACGCCACTGAACGCCGCAAAACAGCGCTTTAACTCAATACCCAGCCTATCTCTAAAAGGCAACATCTTAAAATTGACTTTGCCACCGTAACAAGAATCGAATAAGTTGACACAAGCGTTCCCTGTAAACGAGATTCATCCGTGAACATTTTAACACGATAAAGCCAAGGTAAATATTTTTCCAATATTTTTCTCGATGGAAACGAAGTGGAGAGAATTGAGTAAGTTCAGTTTATACAGTACCTGTGGTATTAGTTTAGGAAGCGTTTATTTGATGCGAAGTAAAGTCATAAAGGAATCGTAAAGAAATAATCATGTGTCTTGAACCAAAAATTTGAAAGCACACATGCTTTCATCCACAAACCCCAATAGGAGTTCTCGGTCCAGCTACTTCAGTGCCTACATGAGGTCAGTTGGCCTGGCGTGGTCGAAGTCTCGACGGAGAAGTTGAACCGAATGTACCGGTAATCTGAGAACATCTCCACCCCTACCATGTATTACATACCAAGACTGAGAGCGATTCCCGGTCACCGTAAGCGCGGTATTGCGGGCGGCGAGCAGTAGCTCGCTGTCCGGTAAAAAACCCGGGTCAACCACGCGTTGTGATCCACTTGCCCAATCGTTCTTGAAAGTTACCGTGGCAATCGCAAAAGGTAACTGATGGAACCCGGCCTTTAGTCAGTAAAAAACTGACTCTCTTACTTGCATTACTCAGACTTTACAATTGACTAGGTAAATCTATTTAAAAGATGATTGGAACAGAATCTTTATACCACCCAATGATATTGTATATCTACCTGAATATTGAAGTAACAAAAATTTTGTTAACTCACTCAACCAAATTTACTAGAACGGAACTCGAAACAGATTATGTGTTTGATACGCGTCTGAACTAGGCGTTACTCTTATCGTCAACCGTTGTCGTCTTGTGTGAGGAGGCACTTACAATGGAGCACAGAGTATGGAATTGCTGCGCATGGCAGCACTTAGAGACTAACTTCAACTAAACAAATAAAGAACATAGAAACACAATTATGTCGAGCACAGAACTTCTGCTTCGACCCATGCCTTAAGAAGTCACAGCAATTAAAAAAATATTAAGATTTAACTTCACCGTATCTACTAAGTGCACAAAAAAGTATTGATAACACCAATAATGTTTATGACAAATCAAGAAGTTTCTGCAACATTCACAATGTTGTAGAATCTGGTTTAACACAACCTATGGATATGTCAAAAATTCACTCGGCAATCTTTGGCTGCTGTCGTGAAATATCGGAAAGCGGCTAGCACCGACTACAGGTGCGGCATTCGGGACGCAGGCATTCGGCTCTTTTTGGAGACAACAGAGTGTAACATTTTAATGTTAACACGTTTGATTTGTGTGTTGAGTTGTCAATGTAACCTCTAACAGCGACCATCGACACGATTCCTAGTTCTATGGCACCAAGTACATAGAGGTGAAGGTTAGCGCCATAATATTGTGTCGCACGTATTGGGAGCTGCCAAAATTGCTGTGATACGCTTAATAGAATGTCTGGCAAGAAGTCGAAGCGTTTTATGTTAAAGATATTGAAGGAAAATTTTATGGATTTTTCGTATCGTATGTTTTATAAAGCCTGTTTACTTTTTAAAGCCGAATCTTTTAATAATTTTATATGAGCTAATGTTGTAAATGTTTAATTCATAAACAGAAGATTTAAATAATTATATATTTTCGAAAATGAGTCTTTATTTACTTTGGTCACGTCACCACAAATATCACGTGGACGGCTGAACCAATTTCACTGATTATTTATTTAAAGAGCTTGATGGAATTAAATTGTGCAATTCCATCGCACACTTCCCGAAATAAAACCGACAGAAAACCCGGAAAAAAAATCGGCATTAATTTTCATGTCGAGATTAGACTTGACAAGTGCAAGGTTGGCGATGATCTTCTTGGCTCAAGCGAATCAAGCTGGTATCTTACTGAGCCAAAATCAATGATACAGTCCTGTTAGATTAGGTTACTTATTGAGTTGAGTAACTAGATTTTACCAAACTCTAGCCCAGACATTCAAAAGCTATTGATGTAAAAAAGTGTTTCAATATTATATTTTTTTTATGTATCTTATTGAGAGCAGTGGCGGGTCAATGGTAACTGCCTCGATTTGCAAGTTGTAGATCGCGGATTCAAACCCAGCCAGGCGCATTACTTTGTGTAATTTATTTCATCACCGCTGCTTTCAAAACGGTGAAGGAAAACATCGTGAAGAAACCGGCATGTCCTAGAACAAAAATTCCAAGACATGTGATATCTACCAATCCGGAGTGGGCCCGTGAGGTGGATTATCGCCCACTGCCTCTCCTGGAGAGGAGGCCTGAGTCCTAACAGCGGGAACATTACAAGGCCGATAACGCTAATCTGTCTAATCCTGATGACTTCAACCTGGAGATCTTTAAGCGAAGACTGAATAGGTTACTTATAGGCAAGAGCGCTCTATTGTCAACTGCATCGTCGCTTTCCATCAGGTGAGATTGGAGAGATAGATAACACCTATTTTTGGGTGTCAGACATTTATTGAATTGAATTTACCTGTGTTCCTTCAGTTGCTCTTTTCTTTCCATAACTAGGGTAAATATTTCAAAAATGTCCGCAGCACAGCTTTCAATAAATAATGCATAAGAATTAAGTATTTTGATTCCCAGCTGATTCTATTTTAGTAATCCCTACTAAAATTGAATTCGTTGGGACATTTAAAAGGAAAGGCAATGTCTGTCCGTCTGTCAGTTTACGTTTCAACACGTTCGGCCCTCCCGTGAGGCCGATGTGTTGGAATTGCAAATTTGTGACGTCGTTTTACTCATTTTTAAACCACGAGAATATGTAAATAACTAATATAAAAACTATATTGGTTTAATATACTGTAATTTGTAAAACATGACCCCTGAAATTAGTTATTATGCCTAATATTTAGTCCAGGACTATTAATGGGTAGCTCGCTCTGTTGTCCAGTACCAGACCGAACCTGAGTCATCGACGAAAATTCCAGCTTATGGTACATTCATGTTTTGGCTCTAGCATGGACACCGCATATGATCACATGCGTTATCTGCGGATCTTACTAATATTGCTGATTTGGAACACGGCTGTTTCTGAAGAACTGGGCAGGAAGGCCTTTACTGCCTGTTTGGCAAGGCAAGATAAGTTCTTAAATTTGAAATTAAAAGTCTTATCATCATCGAGGAAAGCCTTAAAAATGAAGTACCCTGTAAATTGTCGCTTCCACAGCTCTTAAACCAGCTCAATTAGTCCATAGAGATTATTTTCGATTAAATATTTTATGCCACGTCGCAAAGTTCCTAAAAGCAAATTTTCTGGATCACTGGACAAAATAATGCTTAAAGATTGGGTCCAACGATATGACATAAAAGGGAGAGATTCGTTTTTGGCCTGGGTTCATGACATTGAGTGTTTATTCAATGTTAAAAGCCTGTTATGGTAGGCTGATTGAAATCTTGATCAGCCGTGACACGTCCAACTTGACATATCTGCAATGAACTTTCTGAATGGTGTTTGAAAATCCATTTTCTCCTAATCTATCGAACTGGTCTTACCTTTACCCATCCTGATGGGTAAAATCCGTTTTGCCAAAACTCGCAGAACGTATAATCGATAATGCCAAAACGTTCCTGAATGGTAAACGCTTACCAGATGCTCCAGAAAACCTTCTATAAAGTGGATCGATGTTCTGGTAAAGAGTACAAGGATCTGTTGAATCCAAGATGAATAGTATCCGTCGATATGGCAATACTTATTCATTTAAACTTAGTCAATCGCAATACTTTGTGTAATGTATTTCATACTCGTATTTTATAAGGAAACCAGTATGTCGTAGAATAAACAAAAGTGTAAGTCAAGACATGTGACATCCATCAACCCGCAATAGGCCTGCGTGGTGAATATCTGCTCACTCCTTGTCCTAGAGTGGAAACCTGAGTTTTAGTAATGAAAACATAATACGCAATAATCCGTATCAGTATTCAATATACTCGTATTAATAATATAACGAGATATCGCTAGAAAAAGCCAGTTATTATAAATTAATTTAACAGCTATTTATACACTTAACGCGACAAATTTTCCTCATCTAAAACTTTAAGCGAACTATACGTCTCTTTTAAACCAACTACCAACTATTACTGGCATAACCTATTTCTAAAGAATCTGACCTTTCTTCTGTACTGTTCTGTGATATAATCTTGGTATGCTCGTTACTCGTGATCAAAGCCTAAATTATTACTGTACTTAGTTTGGTTTCACAAATTTTAGAGAGAAGAAAAGAGAACTATGCTTTTCTTATTTTTGACCTTCAGTGGCTATGGCTTCATGTTCGCAAAGTGATGAAACTTGTAAGCGTTTACTCAATAGGTACTAAATAAATATGGCCACTTAGAACCGTTAAAGTACTCGATATTTTAAGGGCAAAAATCGATCAATGATAGGAAAATATTTGTTTCATAAACTACCTATATCTATATCTTGAATGAAAATATAAGAAATATAACAAAATTGTATGCCATGCACCAGAAGACGCAACGTTGGAACTGTTGGAAGGCCTTCCAAAGGTGGACCAATGACACAGTGAAAGTCACAAGAATACTATGTATGCGAGACGCACAGGACCGTTCATTGTGGCAACATTTGAGGGAGATCTAAGTTCCACAGTGGACGTCTTCAACTGAAATGATGATGATTAAAACTCCCTAAATATGCTGCCAGGATTCCTGCATTACTTTAAATTAGTCAGTAAATGTTTAAAACTCCCACTCGTTTCATCCAGAGCAGAATTTTTTTATCGATGATTTTCCATTCATCCTTTTAATTATTTTCTAATATGGTATCTAGGGACCTTTGAATTCGAAAATACAATGGAACTTGTATGTAAAATATAAAAACTATGCTTTAATTCACGGCAGTTTTATTAATAACCCATATATCATGCATTAAAATCTACGTTCACATAAATCTGGAACATGAAGTACTTAACCCTTTAAACCCTCTTGAATCTGACTAAGATCTGTAGCAGCTAGCTCATCGATTTCAAAATATCGTCCGCGTGTCCCTCGACCTAGAAATTATTTCAAGTGTGTCTAGCTTACTACGGTCCTACTAGAAATCTATTTTAGTTTTATCTCTACATTCTCGTAGATATTTGGAATGGACTCGATGGTCGTGAAAAATAAAGACCGTATATATTATGTTGTACCTACCTGAGTACTTCCAAGATAGACTTTACGTTTTTCTTGGGTTTGCAAATGTTTTTACTTGAAGAATATTAGTTTATACTTTTAACTGCATCCAACTTAACCTATCAATACCCGCGAAACGAGACACAATAGTAAGACAATAACAGCGCGGTCCTATGAGACCGGTCGGGGATTCATGAATTAAGATGAGAAGTTTTTTTAGGGTTCCGTACCTCAAAAGGAAAAAACGGAACCCTTATAGGATCACTTTGTTGTCCGTCTGTCCGTCCGTCCATCTGTCAAGACCCTTTTTCTCAGGAACGCGTGAAGGTATCAAGTTGAAATTAAAACCATATATTCAAATCCGCGGTCCCTTGAAGTTGTGCAAAAATCAAACTTGTAAGTTGACAGGAAAAAAAGATACGCCCGTTTATGTTGCAAAAAACGTACATTTCGACACTGTCAAAGGAATCAAAACTCATAGGGTGCTTCCCGTTGACCTAGAATCTTGAAATTTGGCACGAAGCAAGGTATTATAGCACTAATATCGGGAAAAGTCTGAAAACTGAACATTTTTAGTTACGTCACAAGAAAAAAAAATTGAAAAGTCTTCAAGACTCGATTCGCGAATTAAACTGTTTTTATAGGTAGGTTGGTACGAAACCCTCAGTGCGCGAGTCCGACTCGCACTTGCCCGGTTTTTTTAAATAGGTACTGGATTGTATTTACTTTCATACCTACAAAAGAATCCATTTCGTTGAATAAAACTAGTTAGCCCAAGCATATTCGTGAAGATTAGAAAAAAAAAGTAAACACAATAACATACGATTGTTTGTAAGATTATAAAAGCGTTGACAGTAATAATCAAGCTGAAAATCTAGCTAAAATCATAATGACCAAGAAAACTATAAACACGAAACTCCACTCAAGGTCAAGACCCAAAAGTGACGAACAAACACAAATTACCCCAACACTTCATAGTTCTACAGGACCAAAATATGCGGCGCCATAGCGGCACATACCATGAGACTAGGCAGACATCTTCAAGTTTAATTCCATATCCGTTATGTGGAATATGCTCAGGTAAGCAGCTTTGCCTTTGTGGGCAGGATCAAAGGATCTAGCCGGGTCGGTGCGGATTAATACGACGTATTCAATAGTACGCGAGGTAGGTGCGGCTGGATGAGACAGGGAAAAATGTTGATTGTAAATTGATGAGATAGCAGATATTGGATCTACACAGGTTGGAGTTCTAGATGTTTATTTTTATGTAGCTGTAGTGGGTTGTATAACAAAGATATAAATTAATTTATAAACATTGCAAACATGGACGTGGTAGAGATAAGTTTTTTTGCATATTCCTGACTGGACAATCATCGAAAGTCTGTCCCGTATATGAAGCTCTCTGAGAATAGAGTAATTGGCGTGGAATTCAACACCACATCTTCAAGGCATCACTTTTTAAGCGATTTTGTATTGTGTGCCCACGTTTCGGATCCATGGAAAAAGATTGGAAATATCAGCCTCAATATTAGTCGCACACTCGTATTCCTTGTAATTCGGCTGTCTATCCATATTTTCCCCAAACGTTTTACTGCGGTCCTGTTGATCAACTAGTTTAGTTAGCTTCTAAGACGTGCATAATTTACTAATTTCAATTTTTGTTGCTGTCTGAACTTTTGAGTTTGCGCATACTGATTTCAACGAACTCTTACATACAATACCCTTGTCACTTCCAGTGCCCTTATATCTGTAATCTTATACGACACACAATCTACAGAGATCGGATTATGACACTTAAATACGGGTCCTTTGATAACCGCAGCTGTTTCGTTATCACGATTAATATTGGAAGTTTTTATGTTATCGTGCTCCTATTTTATATTTTTAATGAGTTCTATGTTTAGGTACCGTTTAAGGTTTTATGATCGGGTTTTGTGCATTCCACTTTTTGAAGTAAGTGTGGTAAGAATTTGTTCCAAAAATTGTGGTGTCTATGTAACTAGTAACGGTAGTAACCTATTCCAGTTTTACCCGCCTTAAAATTGATTGGACGGACAGTAAAAATTTGGTTTGTTTTAATTTCTAATGTTATTGGGAATGGAGTGTAAGGATAGTAACAAGATATTTTTAATATAATTATGCTTTTGTAAAGAAGCTCTCTATCTGATGGATGCGAGACGCACAGGACCGGTCGCTGTGGCGACGCTTGGGGGAGGCCTATGTCCAGCAGTGGACGTCTTTCGGTTGAGACGATGAAAGAAGCTCTCTAGAAGTAAAACGCCACTGCCGTTAGGTATTACATAAAGATTTTCATCATCTTAAAAACGCGGTATTTAGGGGTTATTAGATGGAAAAGTACTCATTAGAATCACTTTATAGGTCTTCAATACTAAGTAGTACTGTTTGATTGACTTGACCCCCAAATAAATCCACCCAAACACCTCCTCCTCCTTGGTGTCATTTACTTTTAAATCACGTAAACGAAAACTGATTTCTACACTTCTAAGAAATTTATTTAATATACAAACTTCCCTATAATTTTATTACAAGCAACTTCTCCCCATTTCACTACCAAAGAACCAGCTGATTTCATTCAAGTGCTGTTTTATATCTTACTACTATCTCAAAGTACCATCCCAGCCAATTTGCCGTGAGGCAGACTACATTTCAGCAGCTGCGCATTCTGAAAGCTTCACAAAATATCTAGATTGAAAACTACGTTCTATCCTTATAACGCTCAGTTCCAACATGTCATGTGACGTCAGAATGTAGGTAGTCGTGGTAAGAATAGGTTTGTCACCTTAAGGTTTGTTGGTTTCTACATTTTTTGAAAGGAGATAGAAGAACAAAGTAATAAAAGTACTTATTGAACGCAGTACACAACAAACTAGATTTCGCTCCAGTTTAGTTCACACAATACAGATACGAAAAATAAATGCACTTGACCTAGTCAATACTGTCTTAAAGTCGATTTCACCACGCTGTTTAGCAATACTTATAATATTCACAGTCTCAGGAAAGAGCCAACCTTGGGTCATGCAGTGTTTACAAAGAGTTTATACTATTGTATATTCAGTCTATAAGACAGTTCTTAGTTTAATTAGAATTAAGTATAAGTGAAATTTTATTTGTTATTCTGACCTTTGTTACAAACCTTTTAAACATAGTTTTCTTTGCAGCAGTCAGATCAGTGTCAGTGCTTTATTTATTTTTTCCCTTGATAAAAGAAATTAAAATAGAGGAGATGAATTTTATAAAGATATTATTGGTACTTAATTAAACATAAATTTCTTTCTATCTATATATATATACTTTAAAATTTATTTTCCCTTAATAAAAGATATAATTCAAAAACTGACAATGTTATAACCGTCTCGACTGTACATTCATAGCGTTACAGTAAGGTACAGTGGCGACCTCATTACGGATGCGTGCAAATAGGCCGCCAAACTGTCTACGTGTTTCGTTTGTGTTTCAAAATTGTCTTGCTATGACATGATACGGACTCTCTGCGGGTAAATTTGTCTTAGGGTCTATTCAGACACGGAAGGCAAGGGGTTCAGTCTCAGTCAGCGCATAGTATACATACGTTTAAGTACCGCGGCATTCCAACGCCTTGCCATGGGTTACCGCGTCACGTTGAAGTATACTACGTCAGAATCTACGTCCCAATACACATTGTAGTCATTCCCGATATACATTTGATAGTTTTCGCGAACGCCACCACGGCATCCCGCCGCGCCGCAAGAGTCCATAACGCGTTTCAATACTGTACAATGATAAATCTTTTAATACCTTGGGTCTTTTTAATACCTTTGGGTCGTTTTTCTATTAAGATATGCTTAAATGTTTTTTGGTAAAAATTTAAATCCTTTGCAGTCCCAGTCTACGTAGGCCCTTATGAATAGACATGTCGGTATGATGGGGTCAAGGCCAAGTAATTTGCTGGTTTCGTGCATGAAGAATGTTGTCAGCAGTAAAGACAATGCTTTCTCTGGAGTACATTATGTTATATTCCTTTCTATGCCTATTCACAATTTAACTGTTTCATTTCGATAGATTATAATCTACCGTAAAGTAATGCGTTAAATTTTAAGCAATGTGTTACGGTTTACAATATTTCAACAGTTTACATTCTCGCGAGATAGCTTCACGGTAAGTATTTACAATTTTACGGTGACAATAGATAGTAAAATTGAAAATACTGACCGTTAAGTTATTAACGGTAAGTATTTTCAATAATTTACTGTGGCATAATATAATCAATCACAATAACTGCGTTTTGACGTTTTAAGCAATATTTTTTTTAGATATATTATGTTCGTTTAAATCTAAACGTAAAATCACTAGTCCCTAGAACATTACCTACAAACCCAAAAGGGTACCTACACTTCAATCCCCAAACTAATCTCCCCACCATATAGTTGTCTCATAAATCGTCCGAGATTTCGGACAGCAAATTAATTAATTTATGTAAACTTTAGTTCAGTAACTACTTGTGAGTGAACGTTCTTGAGTGTTGGGTCATTAATCCACGCCGCCTGCTGTGTCCAAGTTATTGCACCGGTCGGGATCCAAGGAGGCCGGTAATGGCTTAAGTCTTTGTCTTGACTATGGACTTGCTTTAATAAGATTTTGTATTGGTTCGTACTAAAGTTTGTGGCGTGGAAGATTGTGATTTATTTTCCATATTTTGCTGGTTCCCTGGAGTTATGGGAGGGAAAAGGAGGGCCGATGAAAAAATGGATAGATTATGTGAGATGTGATCATCTGCCTAGCCTTTTCCCAACTATATTGGGGTCGGCTTCCAGTCAATATATATATGTGATATGAAAGAAAATTAACTTAATGATAGCGTGACTGCTGACAGAATAGAAAAGAAGATAAAATTGTGTTGGGCCAACCCCAAGTAATATGAGATGGGGTGCCGCGACAGAAAACCTCCACGCGTGCTCGCGGGCTGGAATTCCCTAACGGATTTTTTCCGGAGTGAAGGCCAGTCCGCGGGACGGTGCACCCTGGGAGGCGGCCAACGACTCTCTTGGGTACTTCTGCCTAAGGAGCCTCGATGGCCGTCTGCGAATGTTCTGTCTGAAGGAGCGCTTCAACGCGTGTCCCTCTGCTGCAGCAGAGGGCACAGTGGCGAAGCAAGAGCGGGCTCGGTATGCACTTACCCTGCTACCGGGCAGGCAGGAGGAAGACTCGCTCCTCCTCCTGCCACCGTTAGTCTCGTAGCCCCATTGATTGTCCAAGGTCATGTTTCTGACTTTTGGTGGGGGTCGAGGGTCCTGGCTTAACCGCCCGGGCCGCGAGGAAGACAACCTCTATAAAAAATTACCCCAAACCTCCAAGCGGCGGCGCACCGTGAGGGAGGTTGTTAGCTTGACTAATGGGTAGCTAAATTAGTCTCTAGTGCGGACCACACATTTTGAGCCGGTACCCAAAGTTTATCACTCGTGGGAATAGCTATGAAACCTCAAATTAAACCACACAAACCTGAGAAGGAGAAGAGCGATGCGCGGTCGGAGTCCGACGCTGCGTCGCGGAAGGGCTCGGAGAGCTCGGGGGAGGAGCTGGTGAGCGACTCCGGAAGCGTGCGCAGCTCCCGGAAACGCTCTCTAGGAAGAGAGGGGTCGGACGAGGAGTCCGACAGCCGAAGGGGCTCGGCTCGAAAGATCCCCACCGCTCGGCGGGGAGCGAGCCAAGCCCGCGGCAGAGGGAGGGTGTTGACCTCCAAGGAGGCTGCCGAGAGGGCTGGGAAGCTTGCCGCGGAGGGACGCCATCCCGGAGCACCCAGCCCCGGTCCCTCGGGGCCGTCTGGCGGTGAGATCGACGACGGGGGAGGCTCCGCCGACGAGGCTCACCAGGAGGTCTGCGACCTGGTCGTGGAGTCCTTGCGGCTGGTTGCAAGGAAAAGCACCCCGAAGGGCAGGTCTTCTGCCGTCGCCGAGGCCGTGCCCCCTATTCTGGAGGCCTTCCAGAAGGCCCTGGACAAACGGGGTGCGAGGACCCGGAGGGAGGTCCTGGAAGCCGCCGCCCCTCCGAGGGAAGTCTGCTCCCAGCAGCCTCCAAAGGCGGGTAGCCCGCAGGGGCAGGGGTCGGCGCAGACCCAACCCCAGCACGAGCCAGAGGGACAGGCTCTGACCCTGCTGCGGCAGGAGCTAGCTGCCTTCCGGCAGCAAATGCTGCGGCAGCAGGAGCAGTTCCAGCGGCAGTTGTCCCTGCTGGAAGGGATAGTGCTGCGTCCCCCACTCGCGGGCTCTGGTCGCAGACCGGCGGCGTCGTACGCCGCCGCAACTGCGCCTACGGCAGCTGCCGCGCCCAAGGCTGGCCCGTCAGGGCAAGCCGGGCGTGGGGCCGTGACGGCAGCGGCTGCGACCGCTAGGCAGGCCCCAAAGACGAAGCAGCAGGGGAGGGCAGCTCCTGCCCTTGCCCCTCCTGCGAAGGGCAAAGCGGCGCCCACCGCTAGGGCGGCGCCCACCGCCAATGCGGCGGGTGCTCCAGCCGCTGTGGTGGCGAACGGGCGGCCTCGGCTGCCCCCGCCTGCCGATTCTCCAGCTGGCGCCGAGTGGTCGGTCGTCGGCGCCAAGAAACAGGCGGGCAAGGCGGCCAGGGCCGCCAAAAAGAGGGAAAGGCGGCAGCAGCGCAAGAAGCGTGCCGTGGCGAACCGGCTTCGCGCCCCGGGGGCCGCGGCTGTAGTGATCACACTACAGCCGGGCGCGGAGAAGAGGGGCGTGACGTACGACGCCGTGATGGAGAAGGCCAAAAAGGCGGTACTCCCTCACCTCGATGAGTACGGGGCCTCGAAGGGCTTCCGCATGCGGCGCACCGTTACCGGTGCCTGGATGCTGGAGGTTCCCGGCGAGGACAGCGGTCCTGCCGCGGACGCCCTGGCTGACAAGGTCAGGGCGTCTGTGAACGAGGAGGACGCCCGAGTGTCCAGGCCCACAAAGTGCATCGATATGCGCATCATGGGCCTGGACGACTCCGTCAAGGTGGAGGAAGTGGTGGCCGCCGTCGTTGAGGCGGGAGGGTGCACGACCGACCAAGTGCGGGCGGGCATCATCCGCCTTGACGGCACGGGTATGCGAGCCGTCACGGTGAGCTGCCCCGTGTCGGCGGTCAAGGCCATCACGGCGGAGGGCCGAAGGCTCTTGGTGGGCTGGGTGTCAGCCCAAGTCAAGGTGCTGGAGCCCAGACCGCTGCGGTGCTTCCGTTGCCACGTGGGGCACCACGTGGGAGCCCGTTGCGCCGCGGAGGTGGACCGCAGTGACCGCTGCTTCCAGTGCGGTCAGCCTGGTCACAGGGCCGTCGAATGCCGTGCGTCGCCGCACTGCTACGCATGTGCGGCGGCAGGCAAGGCTGCCGACCACCGGGCTGGGAGCAGGTCCTGCGACCCCCCCGCCAAAGCCAAGGGTAAGGTCCGGAAGGGCCCTCACCCCAACGCCAACACCGCCGCAGCCAAGGCTGACGCTGCTGCCGCCATCGCCGCGGCAGAGCCCTCAAGGGGGGCTCCGGAGGAGACCGTAATGGACTGTCAGTGATGGCCCCATTACGTCTCCTCCAGGCGAACATCAACCACTGCGCCCCCGCTCAGGATCTGTTGCTCCAGAGCATGGCGCAGTGGTCGATCAATATCGCCGTGGTCTCCGAGCCGTACTTTGTCCTGCCCAGGGAAGACTGGGTCCAGGACCTGAGCGGCTCGGTGACCCTAATTTCGTCGGCCGCCGCCGGTACCCCCGCCTCTCGAGTCCATCACGAGAAGGCGGGGCTGCGTGGCAGCACGGGTCGGGGACATTGCAGTGGTAGGCGTCTACCTGTCCCCGAACCGAGATCTCGCCGATCTCCACAACTCCCTCATGGAGCTGAATGCCGTCGTCGCTGGGTTCGGATCCCTCCCCGTGGTCGTCTGCGGGGACTTCAATGCCTGGAATCTGGCTTGGGGTTCCCGGCTGACGAACCGACGGGGTCGGATGGTGGAGGACTGGGCTCTGGAGACAGGCCTGGTCGTCCTAAACTGGGGTTCTGTCCCCACGTGCGTGCGGATGCGGGGTGAGTCGGTGGTGGACCTCTCGTTCGCCAGCCCCGCTCTGTCGCCGCACGTCGTCGACTGGCGCGTAATGGAGGGGGTGGAGACGTATTCCGACCACCGGTACATCCGGTTTGACGTCTCCGCCCGGATCTCGACCGCGCCGGTCAGGGAGCAGACCCCGTGTGGTCCGCGGTGGGCGCTGAGGCAGATGGACCGGGACGCTCTCCTGGAAGCCGCGAGGGTACAGGCCTGGGTGCAAGCACCGGACAGGCCTGTCGAAATTGACCCTGAGGCAGAGTGGTTCCAGGAGGCCATGTCGCAAATCTGCGACGAGGCGATGCCCCGAGTCCATCCAGGACGTGCTCGGCGCCAGGTGTACTGGTGGTCGCCGGAGATTGCGGCTCTGCGCGAGGCGTGCACCGCCGCGCGACGCCGGTACGCCAGGTTCCGCAGGCGCCGCACCCGACCGCCGGATGCGGAGGCCAGGGAGGCGGAGCTTTACGAGGGGTACAGAGCGGCAAGGCGCACCCTCCGAACAGAGGTGAAGCGGGCCAAGTTGGAGGCCCGCAATGTGTGGCTGGGGACTCTGAACAGGGACCCATGGGGACGCCCTTACCAGGTGGTGCGGGACAAACTCCGCCCATGGGCTCCCCCCCTGACTCAGAGTCTCCGGCCCCAAGTTGTGGAGGGTGTGGTGGCCAATCTGTTCCCTGAGCGAGGGGAACACTCTCCCCCGCTCATGGCTCCGCCACCTGCGGTACCCGTAGCGGACCACACCAGCGACGACGAGGACGACGCTCCAGAGGTGACCGAGGTAGAGATGAGGGCGGTGGTACGAAGACTCAGTTTCAAGAACACCGCCCCAGGACCCGACGGCGTGCACGGCAGGGTATGGGTCCTGGCCATGGAGGCTCTCGGGTCTCGATTGCGAGGGCTCTTTAGCGCATGCATGGAGAGAGGACAGTTTCCCCGTCGCTGGAAGACCGGGAAACTGGTCCTCATTGCGAAGCCGGGGCGCCCCGCGGACTCTCCGTCCGCGTACCGGCCCATTGTGCTGCTCGACGAGGTGGGCAAACTCTTTGAAAGAGTAATTGCAGACCGCCTCGTCGGGCATCTTGCGCGGGTGGGGCCGGACCTTTCGGACGGCCAGTTCGGCTTTCGCAGGGGGCGTTCCACGGTGGACGCCATCATGCGCGTGAGGGCTCTCACGACGGGGGATGCGGTGTCTCGGGGCAGGGTCGTCTTGGCGGTGTCTTTGGACATCGCCAATGCCTTCAACTCCCTGCCCTGGAGTTGCATCGGGGCGGCACTTCGGTATCACGAGGTGCCCGCCTACCTCCGTCGTGTGATCGAGGCCTACCTGTCGGATAGGTTCATCATCTATCCCGGTCACCAGGGAGAGTGGAGACGGCGAGAGATGTCGTGCGGTGTTCCGCAGGGATCGGTACTAGGACCGCCCCTGTGGAACATCGGATACGACTACGTGCTGCGCGGCGACCTCCCCGACGGGGTCAGCGTGGTCTGCTACGCAGACGACACGCTGGTCCTGGCGCGGGGAGAGTCGTACCAGGCGGCGGCCGAAACAGCGACACGCGGGGTTGCGACAGTCGTGGAGAGGATCCAGCAACTGGGACTCAAGGTGGCATTGCACAAGTCCGAGGCCATGTGCTTTCATGGCCCTCGGTACGCGCCACCTCCGGGTTCCCAAATAACGGTAGGGGGGGTCCACATCGGCGTCGGGTCGGCGATGAAGTACCTGGGACTCGTCCTCGACAGCCGGTGGACTTTCGAGGAGCATTTCCGACGTTTGGCCCCCAAACTGGACAGGTCTGGGGCCGCTCTGAAGCGGCTCCTGCCCAACCTAGGGGGTCCAGACGCCCCCTGCCGGAGGCTCTACGCGGGGATCGTTCGGTCCATGGCCCTTTACGGGGCGCCGGTTTGGGCGCCGTCGCTAGGTAAGCGACCGGCGGCCAAGCTGAACACTTGCCAGAGGGTCATGGCCATCCGGATGGTGCGGGGATACCGCACGATCTCCCGCGAAGCGGCGAGCCTCCTCGCTGGCCTGCCACCGTGGGATCTGGAGGCAACAGTCCTTGCACGCATGCACGATTTGCGCGTGGAGATGCAACGCCGGGGCGAAACTCCGCTGCCGCGACAAGTCGCGGCATGGCGGACAGAGTTCCGGCGGGATCTCAGGGTGGCATGGCGACTGCGATTGTCGCAACCCAGTGCTGGGCACGCCGTCATTGAGGCGGTTAGGCCCCTCTTTGAGGAGTGGTTGGAAAGAGGTCACGGCGTCCTCTCTTTCCGTATGACGCAGGTCCTCACCGGACACGGTAAGTTCGGGAGGTTCCTGCATCGAATCAAGCAGGAGAGGACGCCCGGGTGTCGCCACTGTGTGGACCGCCCGGAGGACACGGTGGAGCACACGGTAGAAGTGTGCCCCGCTTGGGCGGAGCACCGCCGTGTCCTCGTGGAGACTATCGGGAGCGGCGACCTCTCGCGCCGGGCCCTGGTTCAGGCCATGGTCCGGAGCGAGGAGGGTTGGCATGCGGTCGCCTCCTTCTGCGAAGCAGTAATGCTCGTGAAGGAGGCTGCTGACCGCGAGCGCGTGAGGGAACGGTCCTCACGCCGCCGCCGCCGAGATCCCGATCCCGATTTCCGACCACCGTAGGCGCGGGTTCGCGGACGGCGAGCACTGGGTAGCTCGCTGTCCGGCAGTCTGGAAATAAACTGGACCGAGCCCAGTCGTCAACGGCGCGTTCTGTTCCACGCGCGCCTCAAGGAGATGTCAGCAAACTGTAGGGGCCCGGTAGGGCCGAAGCCTCTGGGGGGAACATGTGGTATTCCTAACGGTTGATACCGAGTCCCCCCCAGAACGAAGGCAACGAAGGAACGGGGTAGGGGTTTAGTCAGTAAAAGTCTGACACGCCCTCCCGCTCCGCCCAAGAGCGGGGGAAGTCATTCTGATGATTCCCCTACCATAAAAAAAAAAAAAAAAAAAAAAAAGTAATATGAGATAAGATCAGAAAAATGATGTTGGTCCACGTTTGATCACTTTCCCACCTTATGGTAAGCGATGATGACGGGGCCTTCTCTACCCCGAAGTTTCAACACAACGTCTAATGCAATGCGTTTTCATTCATCAGATTCCCGTGACCCTCATCAGGTCATCAGTCAATCTTGTGGAAAGCCACGTCAAGATAGACTGATGGGAAATTTGTGGTTGCCTGGAAGAGTTTGCAGGATTCGATAAAGTGGGTGGCTTTATGTGTATTTGTTTTGGTTTCAGTGTTTTTGAATGTTCAGTGGTGTACAATAAAGTGTATAATAATAAGTATAGCCTGCCAACGCTACGTTTCCCGGCACGCAATCACCACTCTAGAACGTTTCGGCATAGTTATTGTTTATTTATATGTTATCAACTTATATGTTTCACTGTTAAGCAAACGTACTACGTCCATAGCTTCCTTTTCTTCGAAGGAAACCTTGAAAGCCCGTTTTCTGACTAATAAATTTTGTGTTGAATAGCTACGAGTATCCTGCCGAACTAAACTGGAGATTTAAGAGGGCCCTTCCCGTGAGCATCGTTCAAAAGCTTGCTGCAATGTTTCAAAGCGACAGCGCGGAAAATGAAAGGTAGGGCCTGATCGCTCGGTTGGCATTCAGTAACTTCTGTGGCTTACTCGAATATTTCACAAAACTAGTTCCAAGATATGCAAAAACCGTTATTCAATAACTCATTTTTCGACACACTTGCTCATAAAGTGGCTGTTATTGCACTGCACTTAGGTACATAAAGGGGCTCGTTACCAAACTGTGACATTTTGATTACTATTATGCACATGTGCGGTAATGTAGTTAGAACCTCTTTGTTTAACCTCTTTTTTGTCAAAAAGAGTTTTAAGACAAAAAAGAATCAAATTTGTTATTGCGTTCAATAGCATAAATTAGTGTTTTACTTACTTATTTCAAGCAATTTCGTGTTTAAATAAACTATTTAAAATTTTACATATTTAATTAATTAAATCTTTTATCAAATTTGTATTTTCTGTTTATATGCAACCTCATTCTTATTTTTTCTAAACCAACAGCTAGAGTAGCTAGTCTATGGCCGCCATTTTTCGCGCATGCGCGCGTTTAAGAAAAGTCATTTTTTTGCCGCCATATTTAAAAATAAAATACAGATTTTATAAATATGTCTACAACAACTATTTATGAGAAAAATGATTTGGTACGCAAGAAAATCTATGTCATGGGACCACTATACAGTCAAAATAGTTAATTATAACTTTGCTGACTGCACATTTACGAACTGTTTCTTTAGATAAACTTTTCATATACCTACTATATAAAGTTGATTTTTAATTTATTTTATTCACAAGTGTGTCGAAAAACGTCGTATGATACACGTGAGTAATTGGACATTATCGTTCTTGGTTCTATTAAGACCCTCGCCATGGCTCGGGTCTTAATACCACCGCGACGATAATGACCCACATTACACACTTGTATCATAATGTACTATTTTTACAGTTTTTGTGATTTTTTTTTCACATTATTTCATCGCAAAACTTTTCAGTTTGAATGTAAACTGGTTGGGGGCTTTTAAGAAACTGGCATTTAGAAGTATTTACGTAAGATTGGCCTGAGAAGGAAATACACAGAAAAGAATATATTTTGTTATATACAAGGAATACCCAGTTCATTTCTATGCAAGCATCAACCCTGTCATACATGCATATTGGATACAATGTCTATGAATGTATATGTTACTGTAAATGCCCGAACTACGGTCAATCTTAGGTTTTACCAGTAAATCTTAGGGTTTACCAACACGAGTCGGTAAATGTAAGAATATGTAAAAAAGAAACGATTTAATCGGGCTTTTACCATTAGAATTTGGTACATGCTAGGTCTTACCGGTGAGGGTTGGTAAATGTTGGTTTTGGATATTTTTTATCGTTGATAGGTTCGCGCTTGACCGCTATCTCACTTGATAGAAAACGACGATGCGGTCAACGATGGAGCGCGCTTACCTAGAAGTAACTTATTCACTCTTGACTTAAAAATTCCTGAGTTGTAGCTGCAGAAAACATAGACTCCGGCAGGGAATTCCACTCCTTGGCTGTACGTACAATAAATGTGATCCCAAAACGTTTTGTGCGTATAGGAGGGATGTCTATCATGTACCGGTGGCGCATCCCCGTACGCCTAGTGGTCCGATGATGGAACGGGCTAGGCGGAATTAGGTTATGCAATTCCGACGCACACTCCTCAAAATGCAACCGGTAAAAAACCGACAGGCTAGCGACTCGGCGTCGATGCTCAAGACTTTGAAGCCTCGACTCAACGAGTGCAATGATCCTCTTGGCTCTCCTTTCAATTACTTCAAGCGCTTTAAGCTGATTGATATCGGGCAGATCCTTTCCAAAGATGAGAGGATACTCCATATACGATCGAACTTGCGCTTGATAAAGTGTGAGCAGCTGTTCCGGCGTGAAGTACTGTCTCACCTTTGCAAGAATTCCTAGCTTTTATGGAGAAAAGTTGAGAGTCGACGTCAACGTAACACCAAGAAGATCAAGATGTTCGGTTATCGGCACGGTTGCACCCAGGAAAGTAGGAGGAGGACTAAATTGTCTCATTTTAGCGGAAACTAGACACGCCTGGGTTTTAGCAGCATTGAATTCGACCAAATTGGTATCGCCCCATTCAGTGACTGGCCCCCAAGGACCAATTCAAGCGCTCAATTTTAGCCACTCGGAGAGACTGGATCTGTGACCCACTAGTTCGTGCACTGGATATGTATCTCTCAGTAACACTACTGTCGTCTGTATACCCAAAGGTACCAGGCTTAGGCCTCACTCCAGATATGGATGGTACACGCTAGAAGATCACTAGCTGACCAATTTCGGCGATAGCCGTATTGACGGTCACTTAGGAAGTCATAAGTTTCTAGGTAGCTTAGTGTTTAGTACAGGGTCCATAGTCTTACAGAATAATGCATAACTTTTAATCAATTATTTTAATTAATAATTATTCAAATCCTTACGTACCTAGAGTAATTATTAAACATCAAGTACTACTAATCAGTCAAATCCTTACCTATCTATTGATAATGTTTATCTCAACATTTACCGTGTCTTTGAGGTAAATCCTAAGATTTACCAAGTGAATGGTAGTAAAAGTCCGAAATAAACGATGAACATAGAATGGTTCGGACTTTTACCATTAAGAGTTGGTAAATCTTAGGATTTACTGGAAAATCTTAGAATTTACCGTAGCTCGGGCTTTTACAGTAACATATACATTGAACCCAATTTGTACTTAAACGTACCCCACGTTTCAATATACATGCTAACGCAGAATGAAAATAGTACCCAGTCCTTTTGAGTTTCCTCAGAAAGGTTTATTATACTCGTATCTGAACTTATTAAAATAATAATTTATTTATACATTTTTTATGTTCACTTATGGATCTTGTATAGTCAACTACATATATTTTTTTTTCGCAGATTAGAAAGCTACATTAGCACTGGTGTTATGTGTCGGCTAGTTCATTTACACCCAAAAAATATATGTAGTTAATGTGTCATCATTAAAATGCTGTTAACAAATTACTGTATTATGTATTGTTAATGTAGTTGTTAAAAAGTTTAGAATGTCAAAATTACGAAAACTTGAGATCTGCTTTGAGGGGTGAACACGTTTTAACCTTGCCTCTTTTTTGAGGCGGGAAATGTCATCACATAGGTAATTCCTCCCACTCTGGTTGAAGCGAGAGGGATTAATCAGACTTTTTCCGACTAAAACCCACCTGTTTTTCTTAAGTTATCTTTAGTATTATAGGGCTAGAATAACACTTCCAAAAAATCCCGCCAACTTTTAATTGAGCCTCTAGAATCAAATTTCCAAAGGCATACATTAGCCTGAACACAAACTTATAACACCGAAAATATAAAATAAGTTGTGCCATACCAACGAAAAACACCAACAAAAAAAAATTCAAAATACCAACGACACAAAAGCAAGTAGCACGCGCTAAAATGAAATCGCTCACAAATGCAAATCTCATTAGTCGACTACTTTTTTCTCTGTACAGCCGCATCCATAATAGACTTTTGTTACAATAAAGCGCTAACAAAGTGAGCTGACTGTAACTCTGTCTCTTTATTTACATATTTCAATTTAACAAAATGTCTCGTAATATCTCCAAATATCGTCATAAATAATCTCTAAATTCAAATGGTATTTCAGGGCATATTCCAAGTCGTTGATGGCGCGTAGTGTTCCAAGCGCGCCTCAAGGAGTTGTCTGCAAATCATAGGCGCCCAGCAGGATCGGAACCTACTGGGGCCATGGGTTATGTGAAAATGAATACCCGGGCAAGGTTGATTATACAACCAATGTGTATAAGTGTGTGTTTATAAGATTTAATTGTTAAAGTAAATTACGTAAGTCGTTTAAATTGTTAGACAGACTCTACTTACTTCTACATACAAAAAGTTCAATAATGACAAAATAATCAGTTATAATATAATCAATTCAATAATAATCAACAATAATAAATAAATAAATAATCAATAAATAATAAAATAATAATAAATCAATTTCAACAATAATAATCAATTCAATAATCAGTTCAATAATGACAAAATCTATGTATGTTTTAGATATATTTCTACGTCTATGGACCTTCTTTGGATACTACTGATATAAATCATATTTAAACACGTATTTAGTGTAAAATATTAGCAGAATTTATTTAGCACACAACATGACATAAAACAGTTTTAGACAAATCACCGAACACAATTTCAGTCATTTAAATAACTTGGAGTCGGCCAGGATTATCAATAAGGTTTTAACCCTCCAACACGCCCTCTTAATCCTGATGGACTTCAAGCATATCTCGTACAAACGACAATTGCTTACAGCTAGGCAGCGCCTTCGTGAGCACATCAGCAGTCATCTGCTCTGTTGGCATGTACATCAGTTCTAGCACCCTATTCTCAACAGCTTCACGAATATAGTGATATCTAATGTCTACATGTTTTGTCCGCTTATGGAACACTGGGTTACTAGCCAGCTTCGCCGCAGACTGATTGTCACTATACAGGGTTACAGTGTGACATTGACCTATCAACTCAGCAAGAACCGCACGGACGTATACCGCCTCTTTGGCAGCTTCAGACAAAGCTATATACTCCGCCTCGGTAGACGAAAGTGCGATACACGATTGCTTATAACAACCCCAGGAAATAACATTCCTACCTAGCTTATAAATATACCCCGTGTAAGATTTACGATCCGCCCCGTTAGCCCAATCAGCGTCAGTAAATCCATAAACATGAAATTTATCATGTTCATCACTTTTTCTGTACACAAGACCTAAATTCATTGTGCCTTTTAAATACCGCAATACACGTTTGGCCGCTGCAAAGTGTTCCGCTGTGTAGCAAGTACTCACTTAAGAAACTGACTTAACTGACTTAAGAAACATGCAGCAAATGAAATGTCAGGTCTTGAGGTCACAGCTATATACAATAAACATCCTATCAGCTCCTGATACGGTAGTCTACTCTCGTGGGTGGCGCTATCAGAAAACTTCAGACCTACATCTAAGGGCGTCTTAGCAAATTTACAGTCACTCATACCGAAACGTTCAAGAACCTTTTCAATATAGGTTTTCTGACTCAGCTTCAACTCACGACTAGTGCGCTGTACTTTGATGCCCTGATATAAATCATATTTAAACACGTTTTTAGTGTAAAATATTAGCAGAATTTATTCAGCACACAACATGACATAAAACAGTTTTAGACACATCACCGAACACAATTTCAGTCATTTAAATAACTTGGAGTCGGCCAGGATTATCAATAAGGTTCTAACCCTCCAACAACTACTAATAATATTTGTTTGTGTAAAAAAGAAAAATTGGATTCAATACTCTTGTCAATAAAAAATAAGGTCGATTTTACCTAGATATCGCGTTCACGCTAGGCCCTCAGAAAGGAAATACCCTAACAAAGTTAGAGCGCACTACCGACAAAATTTGTTTGTTTCACATTGCGTGGTTAGACCGTGCATTATTCTATTAGAGCCTGCAGCACAGGTAATGGATCTACAGGAGCGGTTAAACTATCTCGCTCGTAACAAACTGTGTTTGGAGTTTGTGGGCTTTCATGGAACATGAGAGACAGTATAGTATATACAAGTGTGTGTGTTATACAAGTATATGGGAGATTGAATATAATGTAATGGTTTCATTTTGAATTCAACAAGAAGAATTCCGCCAGTCTTTTGGGCAGATTATCAGTCGATAGCGATATGGAAGAGTTTTTTGACGACATACTTTCGTTCGTTTTAAATTAGTTCAATTAGTTTAGAGTTTTTATCATACTGTAAATAAAGTGCTTGCAGATTCTATAATAAAAAAACCGGGCAAGTGCGAGTCGGACTCGCACACTGAGGGTTCCGTACCAATTTATCAAGATGAAAACAGTTCAATTCTCGAATCGAGTCTTAAAGATTTTACAAAAAAGAAAATCTTGTAATGTAACTAAAAATTTAAGGTCTTCGGAATTTTTCCTTTATGTGTGCTATAAAACGTTGCTTCATGCCAAATTTCAAGATTCTAGGTCGACTGGAAGTACCCTTTAGGTTTTGATTCCCTTGCGAGTACTTGCGAGTTTCAAAATATGCAGCTTAAATTGCTGTTTCTTTTGATTGCGTTGACATAGAAGTTTGATTTTGTTACAGCTTAAAGGTATTATAGACCTGAGTATTTGGTATGAATTTTAATTCAATTTAATACCTCTACGCGTTTATGAGGAAATGGGTAGTAAGTTTAAAATTATTAAAAAAAAAAAATATTATGTGATGTAACTAAAAATTTATGGTTTTCGTAATTTTTCCTTTATCTATGCTATAAGACGTTGCTTCGTACCAAATTTCAAGATTCTGAGTTCACGGGAAGCAACCTGTAGGTTTTGATTCCCTTGCAAGTGTCGAAAATTTGCGGCATAAAGGGCTTTTGATTGCGTTGGCTTAGAAGTTTGATTTTTTCAGAGCTTCAAGGGACAGTAGACCTGAGTAATTGATATAAATTTCAGCTTCATACCTCCACGCGTTCCTGAGAAAAAGGGTCTTGACAGACGGACGGACAGACAGACGGACAACAAAGTGATCCTATAAGGGCTCCGTTTTTTCCTTTTGAGGTACGGAACCCTAAAAATGAAGTCACATTGAAGAAATTAGGTGTTACACCATATTTATGTAGAGTAAGAGCAGAGCACTTACTCGCAGAGCAGATAGAGGGTTGATGGGCTGAATGATTCTGGAGTGGATTGGTTTTAAGTAGACTTCCACAGTGTTGACCAATGACCTGTTGAGAGTCACGGAACTCCGATGGATACAACATAAACAGGACTGGTCGTTGTGATAGACTCGGGAGAGGCCTGTGTCCACCTGTGGATGTATTTCAGCTGAAATGATTCTGATGATGATAAGGTGTGGTTGATTTCCATATCTTTCAGCTATAGCTATAAAACGGAAGCATGTCGATATCATATAGACCACATTATGTTTTCGTAAGCTTCTAGATTAACCAAAATGATTAAATCTATCTGTTGCTATTCTAACAATCATAAATTTTACATCGACCTAATGTGTGTGCTATATGCAAAGGCTTTTAAAGAGCCGTGTAAAATGTCACCCTTATATATTTCCGTACCCGACTTGGCTGGTATCTATTTTCGAATACTCGTAAATAACCCAAATAAGCCAATGTACACTTAGATGCAGTATCAGGCGAAGTGGAAAAGCAGTCTTAGGCTGTTTGCACACATTCGGGCTCCTGCTCAATTGAAAAACGTGACGCTGAATAATAAGCAGTGTGCTCTAGCGTTTATTTTGTCAACAACGTGTCATCCACTTGTTGTGTGCATGACCTAATAAAGGAGGAAGATAATGTGTTTAGCTACTTGTTGCACGTATTTGGAGAATTTTGGTTTGGATTAAAATGAAGCAAAATTATGCCAGGATCTAACGGTTAGGCAAAATACCTCTATATTTTGTACAGATACACATTTGTAGCTCGAGCATGAGTATGTACTTCTGACATATACAAAGAAAATGATCTTTAACAATTGTATATAAAAGTGTTTCTAATCGATAAAATATTGAATATTAAAAATCAAGCTTAGCTTGCCTAAAATAATCTATCTAAAATATAAACTAGATAACGCACAAAAACAGGGTTCAGGCCGCCACGCTAAAATTTGACTTACGGGATTACTCGAGATTGTGGCATTGTTAGAAATTGCAGGAATATTAAAAAGAGTTACCAATGGGAATACAAAAGACAACTGAAGAACCTCCGAATGAGTTTTAGTCAGTAAAAGTCTGAGACTCGTTGATGAAAGGACTAGTCGTCTTGGACGTCTACCGCAAGGGCTAATTCGAGGTGATGGCCATTATAGGCTAAAAAAAAAAAAACAAGATGTGTAACAAAAAAAAAGTTGTGGTTTAGCATCTAAATATAAAGTAAAAACGAGCCATATCATATCTATACCATAACTTACAGTAATTACAGCCATTAATTCCCAAATCAGAATAAACACTCAATCATCTAATATATAATTTATTAGGCCAGGCACAACTTACATAAGGCTTAATATTATTTTATCTCGTTTCGACCGCCGCGCGGAGCAGCTAATGAAAAATCGATATCGGGCCCGTGTGGTAGCTGCCAGCTAATTACTGGTATAGCAGGTAGACTTGACTAGCGACTGCTATTTAGATTAGTTACCGTTTTGTGTCTGAGAAACTTCCTTGTTTTCTGTACTAACATGCTATAACACCAATATTGAACACTTAGTTCGAAATACTGACTTTGACTTTGCAAGCAATTCGGCTGTAAAATGAATTGTTCGAAAGAGTCACCGTGACTTTCTGTAGAACAGTTATTGACTGAAAGAACACAGGTGAGATTTAGTAAATAAAAATACGACATTCTCTCTCGCTCCAGTCTGAATGGAGGATACTTCAATCATGGTCATTCTTCAACCCACTTTTGCTATCAAAATGATAAATAGACTAAAAAACATTCGAATTTACGTGCCAAATCACGTCATTATAAAAAATCGATATCGGGCTCGTATGGTAGCTGTCAGCTAATTACTGGCGTAGCAGGTAGACTTCACTAGCGACTGCTATTTAGATTAGTTACTATGTTGTTACGATGGATGCGAGACGCACACAGGGCTATAGCTAGAATCGAATTTGAGGTATGGCAGCATTGGTTCCAGGTAGGGCGAAAGTAGAAAATTTATAATAATTCATCTGCCGCCGAAGCACCGGCTCCTTTATCAACTTAAGTCAGTGATGGTTATTTTTTTATCTCAAACTATGAACAAACATTTTATTTTTAATAGGTAATCTATTTTTGTTTGGTATTTCTTAGGTATATGTATTGTGATTTCTAGGTAGGGCATTGCCCCACAATGCCCCTAGCTACGGCCGTGGACGCACAGAACCGGTCGTTGTGGTTGTCGCTTGGGGGAGGTCTATGTCCAGTATTGGACGTCTTTCGCCTAAGATGATGATGATTATGACTATGTAGTCACTTAGAAACTTGTTTATTTTTCTTGCAAACAATTCATCTGTAAAATGGGTTGTTCGAAAGAACTACCGTGGCGCTGGAATACAAAGCCCGTTTGAAAGAACACAGGTGAGTTTTAGTCAGTAAAAATCTAACATTCCCTCTAGCCCCAACAAGAGCGGGAGATATTTCGATGGACAAACTTCAAGCTACATTATTCACACAATGAGGCATGCACAATAAAAAAAAAAATTACGCGTCAAATCGCGTCAACGATACGAACTCGTAACCAAAGACATTAAAATACTACTAGATATAATAGATCGGACATAGCGAACAAAATTGTTTGTTTTCAAGTTATTCAAAAGGTTGTTGTTATTGTGTCGTGTTTGCAATTAAAGCCGTGCTAGCAAGTATGTGAAGTTTGTTGAACCCGTTTGTGTAAAGTTTAAATAAATAAGCTTGTCGTGGTTTATATTTCCACTTGGAACAAATACTTTTATGGCCTATAGATACTTGTACCGGGTCTGGGTGTCTTATTTACTCGGCTTCTAGCTAGAAAGTAGAAGCTTATGTGTATTTACGAACATCAATAATGATCAGTTAATGCCACTGATATGAAATATTACATGGTACCTACCTAATCCGAATAGAAATAATATTGAAAAAGTTTTGACAGTCTGTCTCCGCAACTATCAAGTTATGGGTTTATGTGAAAGTACGATAGAAACAAAAACAAGTTTCTCGGCAATTAGCTTCTTGTGTACAGAGGGATGGCTCTCTTAGAGTTCATACAATTTCGCCTGATCAAACCAATCAGATTATAAACGTAATCGATCATTTTTAAGATAGGGTCGGGTGTCTCACATTGAACCAGGCAGCTACATTGAACCACCGCCAAATCTCGAAAATGCGACATTGCCAAACCACGCTAATATGAGTGAAAGAGAGGTATTTACGTTCCGTTCCTGCCCACTAGTTTTCGTGGCGATCGCGTGCAAAGTGGTTGTGTGAGGAGCATTCGAAAGCAAACTGACTCAAAAAGTAAGTATTTTTTGCCAATTTCATTCTTTTTTAGCTTTTTTCGTATAAAGAATATCAATTTATTTATATGTACACTGTTTTCTACGGTTATTTAGCAATTAAAAGCGCTATAATTCGTGATTTTAAGAAATTGATTTGCCGGTAAAATTTTGAGTTTAGTTATCAATACGTGGTGTGTCCCACAGTGAACCACCTCAGGGTGTTACACATTGAACCATGGTTCATTGTGTACACCCCGTTAAATGAGTGCGTTTTTTACAATTATATTAATTTGTTATAGAATGGCGCGAAATCTAGGTACTTCTGAAGAATAATTTGAAACGGTGCTAGAAGACAGCGAGACTGAAATTAGTGAAATAGATGAGTCCGAAGATGAAGGAGAAATGTTTGTTGTGAGAGGAAATTTCGATAAATTGACCCGTAATCCTGTTGACTATGTTCTCGTGGTTTTTGATGTAAAAAATATTAAGGTTTATTATGTAGCCAAGATCAAGTTGTTTTAGGCTAAGAATGCAATTTTTTGTTTTATTTTTTGAAGAGCTTTTTTTTATTGTTTTTTACTTTGTTTAAAGTTTGTTTCCATAGCGGTTTTTTTTTTTATTTGAAGGTAAAACCTTCAAAAACCTAGTAAAAAGTTATTTAGTTTTTTACTTAGTTTTTAAAGTTTCAAGAATATTATGGAAGGTACTTTTGTTTTTATAATTAAAAACTGTTAGTTTTGTTTTTATTATCAAAATATGATAAGAATTAGACTGAAAAGGTTATGTGATGTATAAAACTAAGACTCTCGGTTTTATTGTATAAGATTTTAAAGTGATTTTAATAAATATAAGGCTGATTTTTATTATTACTGGTTTTTTATTATTATTATTACAAAGTATTTACCTTATAATTGAACTAGAAGACATAGTTAATAAGGTGGCTCAATGTGGACGATACCCTGGTTAAATGTGTACCACCTGTGGTACACATTTAACCAAAAATCATTTTTCATAAAAACCTGTTTTACACCGAAACTAAAAGGAATATGAGAAATTAATGTTATACAAAATTGAAGCTATATAAATATGCTAACTATACACAAAAAATTAAAGGCATTGATTGAAAATCCAGCCCACTACGAGACTTTGAAATTTACCTGGTTCAATGTGGGACAACTTACCATACACAAGACTGGACACTGTGACAGCTGGACATTTTACCGCAAAATGAACTGATGTAGATGCACCAATAGGCGTATAGCTAACATGACATGATTCTATTTGAACACAACATAAGCTTTTTAAAGAGGCAGGTAATCATCAAATGACTTCTCTCTCTCTAGAGTAAAGTAAGATTTTAGACTTTTACTCACTCCAACTACGCGGCATGTGTCCTTCAGCTGCCCTTTGCGTTCTTATATCACAGGTTTCATTTTAAGAAATTTTCTGTAGCCCTAGCGGGCATCGTTTATGCTGGGCTAAATTTCAAGTAGTGAACGGATACATCAGAAAAAGGCAGAGAAAATAAAAAATATAGCCAAAGCCAATCATGTTTTCCGACCACATTAAAATGTTACGAATCAGTGATTTACAAGGCAAGAAAATCTTACCCCACATTTTACGGTACCAATCTTATAAAAAGTTTACAGTTTAAGTTTATGATCAACCCTTTATTTACGAGCTCATAAAATAGCGATACATTTTCTTATTTCACAACGACACTTCGTTGTAACGGTCAGACATAACGTATGCGTAAAAGCTGGATTACAACACAGTCTTTCTAGCTTCTGTATCTACTTTTTTTAATAAGGAACCATAGGATTTTTAAGGCTTTTTTTGAGGTAGGAAATCATTTAATAACTTCTATTGCTCTAAGTTGCCACAAGAAGGCATTTCAGGCTTTTACTGACTAAAATCACTTCCTTCATTCTTTGCATTTTAGACCACGCGTTTACTAAAATCTACTCATGTTTCTTCTTTGTCTTCGTTCCAAAGTCCCAGAGTTCTCTATCGCACAGCTCATGGTCTCAATAAGCTTCGACCCTGCTTGGCCCATGCCGTTTTTTTGATGTTTTCTAGAGTCACGCGTGGCTCGGGCTCGTCCCGGACGGCGAGCTCTTCCTCTTCCTCTTCACAAAACAAAAATGTTATTGAAAAATTACACGAATATTATTTAGGCTAAATGTAAGTTTGTGAGGGTGTGTGTGTGTATATTTATCACTTATTCACGGTCAATTGGCTGAACGGATTTCAATGAAATTTTTACATGGTTAGACAATGTCCTGGAATAACACATAGAATACTTTTTATCCCGAGAGTATGCACCCTTGAGATAATTTTGTAGGTTCCCGCGGGTGAAGCCGCTATCAGCAGCTAGTATAAAATAAAAAAACGTAGAATAACGTATTGAAATAGTTAATTAATGTGATATTATATACGGACCTATTTTAATAGGTGGTACCTATCTGGCTATCGATAGAACTATGTCAATTTCATATAAACCTAGTAACCGTTCCACGGATTGTTTGTTTATATTTATAGTTGTCAGTTGATCATAAACAGTTCTCAGAATAACACAATAAAATTCATTGTATACGTTATCCTGGTTTCCCTGCTTACACTCTGCTTAAATATTGTGCCCCTACAGTGGTTATGGGCCCAGAACGCATAAATCAGGAGAGATTTAAACGTGATAAAGGAAGAAATTGGAGTGAAAATGAGTTCTGTCAAAATTGATCAACTCCATCAGAGCAACTACGAGACCTGGAAAATCCAAGTGGAAGCCGTTTTAGTTAAGAACGATGCCTGGGGATACGTGAACGGAAGTATCGCACGCCCAGCAGAACCAGCCGAAGCAGTAAAGTGGGACATTGGAGACTCGAAAGCTAAGTCTGATCTCATTTTATCGATAAGTCCGAGCGAATTACGACATCTACGAGGATGTAAGACTTCGCGAGACGTATGGTTAAAGTTACAGAACATTCATGCGTCGAAGGGACCTGCAAAAAAGGCGACATTACTAAAACAGCTGTTGCTCCATAAATTGGAAGAAGGTGGTGATGTAAGAGAACATGTTATGAGATTTTTCGATGTGAAAAGCCAGTTAGCTGACATGGATATCGAAATGCATAATGATCTGACCTCGATAATGCTCCTGTACAGTCTGCCGTCCAGCTTTGACAACTTTAGATGTGCCATAGAATCTCGAGATTCATTGCCGGATCCAGATACGCTCAAGATTAAGATTTTAGAAGAAGATCATTCCAGAAATCGAAAAGAAAGTGTAGATAGAGCATTTCTTGTAAAGGGAAAGAAGTCTTCTAAACCAAAGAGTGGTACTGAGCTGAGAAGTTCGAAATTCAGATACAAATGTTTTAAATGTCATCTGTATGGTCATAAAGCCTCTGATTGTACGAAGAAGAACAAAGAACAGTGTAGTGATACCGTAAAGTATGTGTCGAATGATTATGAAGTACCTGATATCGATTCCAATTTTGTAACATTTAATTGTGTTTCAGATGTTAATGCTGTTTGCAACGGGAGTGGAAATTGGATCATCGATAGTGGCTGTACATCACATTTGTGCAATGATGCAAGTAAATTCGACAAAACACTTGTGCCTTTGTTCGGTAAGCTAAACTTAGCAACGAATTCAAGCACAAACGTACAAGGTAAGGGGACAGTCAGATTACTTACATGTGATAATGGTTCTAAAACAATTGTTAAATTGCCCAATACTCTATTTGTTCCGGATTTACGATGTAGCCTAATTTCAGTAAGCAAAATTACTGATCAGGGGTTTAGCGTTACGTTTAAGGATAACATAGCTAGTGTTCAAGATAGTTATGGTAACACTAAACTTGTTGCGAATCGTAGAGGTAATTTATATTACGTTGAGGAACATTTAGATAGTGTGTCAGCCATTTCTGAGCAAAAGGTTGACGTATGGATGTGGCATGAACGTTTAGGACACTTAAATGCAAAGGATCTCGTCCGAATTTTAAATAAATCTGGCATGAATGTTAAGATGACAGATGTGAGTGACTTGTACAATTGTGATATTTGTGCGAAAGGTAAAATGTGTATGTTACCGTTTACTAGTTCAAATGGGCCATGCGATGAAAAGTTAAGAATTATACATTCTGACGTTTGTGGACCCATGCAACATACGTCAATAAATGGCGCGAAATATTTCGTCACTTTTATTGACGATCATACTAGGTGGTGTGAAGTATACTTTCTCAGCAAGAAAAGTGAAGTGTTCACGACATTCAAAGTATACAAAAGTCATGTCGAGAATTTGTTAGGACATAAAATAAAATATCTTCATACAGATAACGGCGGTGAATTCTGTAATCGAGATTTCGACGATTTTTTGAAGAAAGAAGGAATAGCAAGAATGTTGACAGTTCCTGGCGTCCCGCAACAGAATGCTGTTGCTGAGAGGAAGAACAGGACGTTGGTGGAAATGGCGAGGTGTATGCTCATCTCGTCAGGATTATCTCCGGGTTTCTGGGCTGATGCTGTAGCGACAGCATGTCACGTAAGAAATCGTTGTCCAACAAGAAGTCTTGAAGGTGAAATACCGTTTGAGAAATGGTTTGAACGACCTGTCAGATTAGACTACTTACAAAAGTTTGGGTCTAAGGTACACGTGTTGGACAAGACACCCGTTAAAGATAAGTTTGCTCCACGAAGTTTCGAAGGAATCTTCGTAGGTTATCCTAGAGATCGAAAGGGTTATAGAGTATGGATACCAGCGCAACGACAAGTTATCATGTCAAGAGATGTGAAGTTTCAAGAATTGAAGAGTGAAGAAAAAGAAAATTTAAATTTACGATTTGATCCCTTCAAGATTGACCAAGAAGGGCCTGCAAATATTTCGGACCAACCAGCAACGGTGGAAATAGAATTCAATCCTAACCAATCCAGCAGAATCCAAGATAACAAAATTCCAGAGGTGGAAGGTGAAGGCATTTCTGTACCTGTGGAAGGATATGAAGGTCAAGAAACATCCTTTGATGCACCACAACTGACGGACGTTCCAGATATTGCTGTAGGACCATTTCAGCACGATCATCATCGGGATGATGTTCATACTGATGGGGGGAGGGCAATGAAGAGAGGTCCAGGGCGACCACGACTGGAACGAGGTCACGTCGGACGTCCACGGAAAATATACAATATGGTTAACGTAGAGCCAGATATTCCCGTGGAGGAACGCGTCGAATCAACGGAAGAGTTTGTTGATTGTCAGGATTTTGCCGGAGTCGTTGAAATTACTTTAAAGGAAGCTTTATCCAGTAATGAAAGAAAAGGATGGAAAGATGCAATACTTTCAGAAGTGAAGAGTTTAATCAAGAATGACACCTTCGATATAGTCAACAAACCTATGGGACGGAACGTCGTAGGTTGCCGTTATATTTTAACGACAAAGTTAAATGTGGATAAAACTGAGAAGAAGAAGGCCAGGCTGGTGGCAAGAGGTTTTAGTCAACTTTATGGAATAGACTATAAGGATACCTTTGCGCCTGTAGCTAGACTTGACACAGTAAGATTGCTAGTTGCACTTGCAGTTGAACTTGACCTTGAGATTCATCAATTGGACATAAACACGGCCTACCTAAACGGTTTGTTGGATGAGGAAATATATATGAAGGTGCCAGACCTCCTAGAAGAATGCCTGCAAGACCTCATGCGGATAGAACAGCCAGGTTCAGTTATACATGAACGTGCCAGCAAGTTGTTATGCAACCTGAAGTCTGGGGGCGAGGTGTGCCTGCTGAAAAGATCTTTGTACGGTTTACGCCAGTCAGGTCGTCAATGGAACATCAGGCTGGACGAGGAGCTGAAGTCCATGGGGCTACAAGTCTCTTTAAACGAGCCATGCCTTTATTTTAAGGCCGTAGATTCAGAAACGAAACTCTTTGTACTAGTTTACGTAGATGACATTTTAGTCGCATCGCAAAGAGGTGAGTGTATACAAACTTTCAAAAGGGAACTGGCCATGAAGTTTGAATTGAAAGATTATGGCATTGCGAAGTATATGTTAGGCATAGAGTTTGACAGATGTGACAAGAGCATTAAATTGTCACAACGAAAATATATTGACGATTTGTTAAATAAATTTGAATTAAGTGGATGTAATCCGATTTCTACACCCATGGATCCGAAAACTAAGATTACGAAACCTACGGAACAATGTGATACGGGGCAGTATCCGTATCGAGAGTTAGTCGGTTGTTTAATGTATTTATCTACGGGCACAAGATTGGATATTACGAATACTGTGGCAGTATTGAGCCAATTCTTGGATTGTCCTAATCAACAGTGCTGGAATGCAGCAAAACGTGTACTGCGCTACCTAAAACATACGAGAAATCACGGACTTATGTTTACGAAAACAGGTAAAACATTGCATGGTTATTCAGATGCCGACTGGGGTGGATGTTTGATAGATAGACGTTCTTATTCCGGTTATGTTTTTATGTTAGGAGGTGGATGCGTGTCTTGGAAGTCACAAAAGCAGAAATGTGTATCGACTTCGAGCTGCGAAGCCGAGTATATAAGTTTGGCGTCATCTATGAAGGAGGCAATTTACCTGAACAGCTTGCTTACTGAGATTGGGCTATGTAAGTTTGCACCATTATCTTTACATGTAGATAATCAGGGGGCGATTTGCCTTGCCGGTGATCCAATGTTTCATTCTCGGAGTAAGCACATTCACATCAGGTACCACTTTATTAGAAGTGTATTGAAGAACAATACGAGTATTGAGCTAAAGTATTTATCGACAGACTCAATGCTCGCGGACATATTAACGAAAGCTTTGCCCAGAGTAAAGCACTATTCGTGCATGCGTGGTTTAGGCATTGCTTGTTAATTGTTTATTTTGTTAAGATTGTTCTTTGATATTACTTTCTTTTGTATGTGTTTTTTCTTGTATTGCTGTTTGTATTTAATATGCGCATTAAGGGGGCGTATTGAAATAGTTAATTAATGTGATATTATATACGGACCTATTTTAATAGGTGGTACCTATCTGGCTATCGATAGAACTATGTCAATTTCATATAAACCTAGTAACCGTTCCACGGATTGTTTGTTTATATTTATAGTTGTCAGTTGATCATAAACAGTTCTCAGAATAACACAATAAAATTCATTGTATACGTTATCCTGGTTTCCCTGCTTACACTCTGCTTAAATATTGTGCCCCTACATAACGATGCTACAAAACTTTCTGAGAAAATGAACAATGAGTAAGCGTCTTGTATCGCACGATACCCAAGTTGAGCTGTTACCAACTTAAACTCCAGATCGGCTAGATAAACTAAGGTGGCTGCAATTTTAAACTGGGTTCGTTGACGGCACTCGTGCAAGTAACTTGTAAGATTCTATTGCTCACTAGTTTTGTTGGTGTTATGTCGAGCATTTCTGTTACTCAGTGTTGGTCTTTTGGAGTGTAAGCAATAAAATTGTTTTAGGAAACTAACTGCAATAGAAACAGCTAGAAGCTGAAATAATTATTGCTTTAAGTGGCAATAATAAATTATGAAGTGAAAAAGTTATAGGAACATTTTGTATTCATAGATTACTTAGTAATCGGCTAGAAGTGGCTCAGAACTCAGATTTATGTATTTTATTTATATGTTTTGGTTTTTTTAGTGAATTGTACACCCAGGTCACTGTATACACATCTTAGCGAAATGGAATTTTATAGACCCTTTGAATACTCAATGAGTGTGCAGTGCTCCTGTTCAGAACATGAACCACACGTTGGAGCACCCCAAGTGCCCAAACACCTTCATTTTGGCCAGCCTGTCGGTCTAGTGGTTGGTGGCCCTAATTATTATATTTTTGAAGATCTAATGCCACCTACTGGGCCAAGACAGCTTAAGGGTGTTTATGTTTTTTCGTGCATATTATACGTTCAGTAGAAAAACATTGATTTATTTAATAAATATCTCTATTTCTTCCAAAGGAAACCAAATGTAATAAAGTTATGCTTGTAGGATGTAAGATTTACAGTAATAATTAGTATAATTAATTAATTATAAATAAAAAACATTGCCTTTTCTCATTTCCTTCGGTGTCCATTTACTACTATTTTAAATAAATTTATTTTTCAAGCAAACAAATCGGAGTGAATAGAAACCAAATGATAAAATTATTGAAGTATATTAAACAACACAAAATTTACATCTAAATTAAATAATGATGTCTTCTAAATATATTGAAATATGTTTTGATAAACGTTTATTATTAATTTTTTCTGATTACCTTCGGTATGAAAAGAAATCCACATAATGCTTTGCGCTTGACCTTAAATGCTACTCTACTGCGATGTCGACCTCCACACACACCTCAGTCTGCCAGTAAACATCGTCACAGGTGCAGGCTTGCTTGTAAAAAAAAGTATATTTTCGTATAAAGTGTCGCGGGAGGGGATTATTCTCTATCGTTCTCTTTCCTATCGTCCGTATTATAACGTGACTATAGAAAGATTTCTTTTATTACTTAGCTTATTATCAATTTCAATGATTTCCTTCAAAGTTTAGAATAGGTGGTAGGTTTGAAATTTTGATATTTTTGAATAAAAACAGAATAAAGGATTTAATCCTCATTACCTTCTTCCTCATTCCATTCGTTTACCGTCGCAGTGTTCCCATAGAAATGATAGCAATTTTAAAGTTTTTAATAAAAACAAAGTATAAACTACGAAATATTCAATGATTATCAATAAATTAAAGATATTAGTTAAAAAAAAACGTATTTTGTCGACATTAAATTTAAAATTTAGAAATGTTCAGAATTTGCACGAACTACGCGAAACACCCTTAACGAGTTTACCATCAAATCAAAAAGAAGAACAGCCATAATCTTTGTACAAAATTTATACCCTGAGTCACGGTATTTGGTCCTTGTTAGTCTAATTTCTTTTGTAAACACAAGATAATAATCATCGAAGCTCAGATTACGTAGTAAATAATGCGAGGTCACGGGGCGCGCTTGCCTCGCTTGAATTTCATTGGACAAAGTTAGGGGAGGCACTTTTGAAGTAAATAAAAATTCGTGATGTTGAAAGAAAGCGTTTTAAGTTAATTTCAAGCGAAGTGCATGCTACTTTGTAATTGCAGACTAAGTTACGTGACTTCTTGTGTTCTTCGAGAGAATTCGTGACGGCCTTTTTGTAGGTTTAATTCAATTACATTGTTTACTTATGTTCGGGACAGTTACAGTGAACAGTAAGTACAGAGCGATGGACTGCTGCTCTATGTATCGCGGGTTTGATTCCCACATGGTACAAATATTAGTACGGCCTGCAGACCTGCAGGGATTTTCTGAAGAAGAAAACATGTTTTACGAGTATAGGTATGGGTTTTATAAACATGTAAGGCCCTGGAATGGTTGCTTTATATGGTTATAAATATTTAAGGCCCTGGAACCAAAAAGGGCAACTAAAGTATACACGTGGGTTTTATTCAGGTAAACTCTGACACTTCTTTGTGCTACCCAGAAGAAGGAATAACTTGATGATATTTTGCTAAAAAAAGGGTACGAAGTCATCATCATCTACCTAGCCTTTTTCCCAACTATATTGGGGTCGGCTTCCAGTCAAGCCGGATTTGGCTGAATACCAGTATTTTACGAGGAGTAAGTGCCTACCAGACCTCCACAACCCATTAACTGGGGTAACACAGTACTTCATGGCAAGACTGGAGTCAGATTTACTGGCTTCTGACTATCCGTAACGACTGCCAAAGATCTACAAATGACAGCCGGGACCTACGGCTTAACGTGCTTTCCGAGGCACGGAGGAAACGGGAAAAAAGGGTACGAAGTATAAAAGCCTAAAACCATAACTTATGTAAACATCAATATAAAAATGTATGAGCACAGATCCTTAACTATAAAATTTTATAAGGTGTGTGTACATAAAGGCTTTAATAAAACCGTATGGTCTATAAATAGGAATATTCACGTCCCATCGTTATTGGTACTTGTGTAGACAACGCCTAGCAATGCTTGCAAACTGCTCGTACATAATATACTGGCGTAAACTAGAATATGCTTATATTCTTGTAAAGTTCCGTATTATGTAGATTTCGTTGTGACGGAATATTTTGTTCTTTACTAGATTTTCACGCGGTTTTGACTGTGAGAAAATATTTTTATAGTTTGTTATATTCATATAACAAAGGAAGATTTTTACGAAAATCTGAAGTGGGAAAAAGGCTCCCAGGCTAATACAGGATTGGGTGGATCACATCAACCGCATGCAGATTGACCGTCAGGCAAACATTTTGCCCAAAATTTTCATCTAGTTTTAAAATACTAACTACCTTTCAAGCTTTGCATAGGCGTTAGACATCTTTGCAATTAATGGCTTCTCTTTACTATAATGTGTATGTAAACACACACACTTAAACCTTACTGATGAATCATTCAGTCTAATGGTGTAAACTACGTGAAAATTTGTTCAGTAGTTTTAAGGCGTATCGCCTTCATTCAACAGACAAACACGTTGGGAGACTTTGTTTTATAAATGTTACCATACCAAACTCCACATAAGATGTTTAGACAGACTATTTTTGTCACATCTCTTATACCTTGGCAAACTACTGTAACAATTCTATTCTATTTCATAAACGTTTTACCGTAAGAATTCTTAAGAAGTAGGGAAAGTTGAAAAAAGTTCCCAGAAAATCGTCTCTTAGAGCATTTAGGAAAATATTTTCTAGTTGGGTATTGTCGAACAAAATATCTTTTTGACATTTTAGCATATTTTAGTCATTTCGATCCAAACTGGTGCAATCGTTGATGGTGAGGCGCACTAGTTTATTAAGAGCCTATTCACTTTAGCCTTGGAGACACCTAAATTATAATTATTCGGACGGAAAGACCGCAGCAGGCAAATTGTTCCAGTCTTTTTTTATTGTTATAAACTAGTGCTTGACTGCGATCCCACCTGATGCTAAGCAGATGGGATGTACGCGGTATAAACGGCGATTATTTTAAAAATCGATGTTTTCTTCATTTTTCTTTTCAATTTTACCATAATCGCTACGCTTGGCAAGCGGGTTGGCGATCTCAATGTGGTTGTTGCAAGCACAGAGAATGCAGATGACAATTCTCTGGTCGCGAGAATGCGATGGATGCGAGACGCATAGGACCGGTCGTTATGGTGGCACTTGGGGGAGGCCTATGTCCAATAGTGGACGTCTTTCAGCTGATGAAGATGATCTTCATATGTACTTTTAAATTTACATAAACGTTTTCTAAACATCATCATCATCTGCCTAGCCTTTTCCCAACTATATCGGGGTCGGCTTCCAGTCAAGCTGGATTTAGCTGAATAACAGTATTTTTACGAGGAGCGGCTGCCTACCAGACCTCCACAACTCATTAACTGGGGTAACACGGTACTTCATGGCAAGACTGGAGTCAGATTTACTGGCTTCTGACTATCCGTAACGACTGTCAAAGATCTACAAACGTTTTCTAAACATTACGAACTAAAGCTTTGACATGAATAATCTACACTTTTAAACTGATGTTATACTATGGCTTATAGGATAAGTTAATGTTTAATTAGTAATGGCGCGGCTTTTTTTTATTTCAGCCCAACTGAAATCTGCCTGAACGTGAGACAGCCGCATAATATAACAGCTACGTTTTTCAATCCGGCGCACCAACTTGTAATCTATACATATAATAAATCTGTAGAAAAATGGTTTTTGTACATGAAAAAGAAATTAAAAAAAAATAGCTAGGGTGTTAAAGAACAACCAACAGAACCCATTTCCAGCATTTTTAGAATTTTTGTCTGTTTGTCTGTTTGTCTGTTTATTTGTTCGGGCATCACGTTAAATCTACGAAAGCAATGTAGATAATTTTTAAACCCAAGGATTGAGCGTAACTTACAGTAACATTTAGTTTTTGTTTCATTGCAATCGGTTCAGTTTAACAAAAGATATTTGAATTTAAAGTTTTCCAGTAATAAAATTAGGGTTATGTGTACTTGGTCTCATTACTTCATGTAACTTTTATACATAACAATAAATTGTGCGAATTGTAGTAATATTAAGTTTTTTGCTTCAACGTAATCAGCTCATACCTTATAATAAAATAAAAAAATTATAATAGTCTTTTCGAAGTAAAATATTAAAATAGCGCCATCTATCAAACTAAGAGATCAACTGCGTGCAGTGTATATAATATAATCAACGCTGATTAGTAAATCAAAACTGATTTTAAACCAATTCAATTATCAATTTAATACTAATTTAATTCTTGATCCCATAGCACACTCATAAAGGCAAAATTTTGTGAGCATATAATTCATAAAATTATATAATTGTTAACTTCTATACCGATAGATGGCGTTGTTAGTTGACACTCAATTCTGAATTACGATGTTAAGGCGCTCCACACACTGCACCACGTTCCGCCGTGTTGCGCTAACGCGCGCGGCGACGGAGGCGTAGATCTGCCTAACTTAGCGGTGTAATCTGCTCCCTCGCGCGGTGAAACAGATTACGACGGCCTCGCGCTAAATAAATTCATATGTTAATTGTGCTGTCGATCGTCGTGGAGAATGGACGAAATTATTAAATTTCAAGATGTAGCAATTATATTATTGTCATTTTAGTTTTGTGAATTAAAAGACACTGCATCCATAGAAGATTTTGGATATATCCCTAATTACGAACGTCTTTACAATATCAAATCACGCGCGGGACTACGGAGCCAGTGTGTTTTACCGCGCTGCACGTCCCGCGCTCCCGCGCAGATGGGCAGAAACTGCGCGCGGAACGCCTTCCCGCGCAGACCGCATCGGCAGTGACCTGTACTAGGATTAGGGTGATTTCTATACAAAGTGAGATACTTGCATACAACGATAAAATCTGCCATCCCGCACTACGCGACAGGATGCGGTACAGTGTGTGGCGCGCCTAAGATAAAACGCTTAGCTAACAACGCCATCTATCGGTACAAAAGTTAACAATTATATAATTTCATGAACAGGTGTCTGGCAAGGGGTTTCCACTATGATATGTGTGTAATCCACTGTGCAATGAATAACGTGATTTTCAATAATAATATTCTGAAGGTAATACAAAAACATAAATCTTTATAATTCGACGTAATTAGATCGGTATTTTACACAATTTTGGTACCGCGTACCTACCAAAGCCACTGTAACCCAAACTTCATAATTGGCCATCGTTGTTAGGTCTGTGTTGGGACCATGCACTGACAAACTTTCAGCTTTTATAAAATAAATCTGGCGTTCACGGGCTCAGGTTATTAGGTGTCTTAACAGTTCTGTCTTTGAAAAGGTCTTGACTGGATAACATCGTTAAATCGTTCGATAAAAAGAGATTTACATTCGGTTCAAGTATTGAAGTGCGAAGTAAATTGTATCTTACAATTTGAGTCAAACAAGATAGGTATGTTTACTTAAATTAGATTTTTTGATATTTTGCTGGTCTTTAACTTTATTCTCATTTTGAAAGTTTGTGCTGTTGTGAATTATTTGGTTCAATATTTTATTAGTATGAATCAAATTTTTTTTAAATGCCTTCTAGAAAAAAAACAAGCCTTTCGCAGTGTAGTTGAGTAAAGGGTGAGACTAAGTACGTCCCAAGAACCAGAAGAATATCGTGACGAGGGTATCAGCAGTTTGAGCTAGGCAAGTCAGAACTCTTGCGTCAGAAACGCCTACCCAACGTGAGTCACGACTTACAGCGTTCTCTTACGGCAGTTTCTCTATCACAGAAGAGTTTTGGAGGAACGCGAAGCGAGTTTATCGGCCGACCGAGAGCGTTACGCCTCTCACGCGAGTTTGAGACTTTCACCGAAAGGGAGTTGCGGTTAAATTCACAAAGAATTGTTACCGCGACTTTGCGCTCCCAAGAAAGCAGCGAGGACCGTGAAGCGCGTTTATCAGCTGACCGAGAGCGTTCGTTTGATAGGGTATGCTGCAGTGTAGATAAGGTCACGGGTGAAATCCTGTTTTTAGACGCACCAGGCGGAACAGGTAATACTTTCTTATTCAAAGTTATTTTGGTTCGAATAAGGAACCAAAATAAAATTGCTCTTGCTGTCGCCTCTTCAGGGATAGCAGCCACATTATTGCCTGGAGGAAAAACGGCACACACTACATTTAAAATTCCTATCGACTTAGACCATACGGAAAGCCCGGTTTGCAACATATCGCGAAATAGCGATAAAGCAAGGGTTTTACGCGATTGTATGTTAATTATTTGGGTTGAGTGCACAATGGCAAACCGCAAAGCTATAGAAGCAGTGAATAGAACTTTACAGGATGTAAGGCAAAATGACGGGCCGATGGGAGACATAACGGTGCTGTTCTGCGGTGATTTGATTGCGGCAGACACTCCCGATAGTACCCCGTGGAACAAGAGCCGATGGAATTGCTGCCTGTCTGAAGAGTTCGTAAATATTAACTGGTTGCGGTGCCGGTGATATAATTTTTATTCCAAGAATACTTATAATTCCTAACAACTTTCCTTTCTCTTTCAAACGAGTGCAATTCCCAGTTAGTGTCTGTTATACCATGACGGTTAATAAAGTCAGGGCCAGACATTATTTGTTCCGGGGGCAGACCTAAATATTGCTAATAATGCTTTTCCCATGGTCGTACGCATACGTAGCTCTTTCACGGGTAAACAACCCCAATAATCTTTTTGTGTACGCTCCAGATAGTTCCACAGCTAATGTTGTTGACTAGAATAAATAAATTATATTTGTATCGGTATCCTCCAACAGCGCTTCGCAATAAAAAATACATCGTTAAGTTCCGACATCCACGCGAACGAAGTCGCGGGCACAGCTAGTATAGCATATACATTGTGTTCGTTACATTTTCTATCTATCTATCGACAAAAAACATCAATTTAGTAACTTTTAACAAGCAGTAGAAAAATAAACATGTTGCTTCATTATTTTATTTTAAAGCAAGTCCTAATTTAGGAGAAGTCAAAGCAATTTAAATAATTTGCGTCTCATTGTCGGCACGAACTCTTTTGAAACGTGAAAATAAACATGAGTAATTCATGGAGTTTCTACCTAAATTACATCGTAACCTACCACGATTTGCAAGCAACAATGCTTTACTTTACAACAGTGACAATAGAAAATCAACCTTACGCATTTCATGCAAAGTCTTTTTTAGCCCAAAATCCATTACTGCGTTGTGCCCGTATCACAAGTACGCAGTTCACTTTGTCCACAGTTTTGCGGCGTGCGGCAAGCCTTATGTCTCGAAATTTATTCTCAAAAAATGTGCAAAAATGCTTGTTTTTGCAACTCTGTGTAATGTTTTTTTCAGTGTTTTATTTTGGTAAAAAGAATTGCAGCATACGCAGCAAATGGCAGCTTTATATTCGAATACTGACAAATGCTTGCACTCACTGGTCAGGTCCCCTTAAACCTGTGCAGTGCTTTCTTCAAAAGACCATTATAGACACTAATCTGCTTGGTTTTCGTGTGATTCTGAGACACAAATAAAGACTTTGTATGTAATTATTTTTTCTTTTTCTTATCTGTTGGCCTAGTACCTAAGTAAAGCTTTTAAAAGAAATAATATCTGTCCCCTGTAGCTGAAATAAAAATTAGTTCAATCAACCTACCCGTACTCAACCTTGAATTTTAATCCTGCAGTATGTTCTCTTAGGATAATTTTCAACCTTCACGCAGGTGCAACCGCTGCCAGAAGCTAGTATAAAAAAGTCTATGACCGGTTCATCATCATCATCATTTCAGCCGAAAGACGTCCGCTGCTGGTCATAAGCCCCTTGCAAGCGTCGGCACGACTGGTCTTGTGTCTCACATCCATCGAATTCCAAAGACTCTCGCCAGGTCATCGGTATCCAGTAATTGCCACTTTATACACAACATTTACTATCTACATAGAATTTCTCTGCCAAAATCTTCGCAACCACAAGCATGGTGTTACGTAATAAAATCCTTGACCGACTTTAATAGTTTGATGCTTGTTTAAAACAAACAAGTAAACGTCCACGGCTCAAAAAGGGATTGGACTCTAATGCCAGTTATTATAAACAGAGGCCCACTTGATATTAAGTTGAGGCTATTCAAGGCTGCAGGATTATTCGAGAGCATCAGACAACTAAAAGTACACACTTACACAGGTGAGTTTTTGTTATTATATCTGTCAGTTCCTTTCACTCCACCTACAGCAAGAGGATAATTTCCTACCAAAAAGGCTATATACGAGTACTTCTACCTTATCCTGACTACAGACACACGTCTGTCGATATTTTGAAATTTGTATTCTGAACTATCTTCTGCCAGCGGCTTCGCCCACGTGATAATAGAAAATTATCCCTAGGACACGCACTCGAAGGATAAAAATCCTCCTTCTCCCCTATGCTATTTCAGGACATGGTCTAGTATAAGTTTCATCGAAATTCATTTAGTAGTTTGTGTGTGATAGAGTAACAAACATCCATAGATCCATACATACAAACTTTCGTTAAAAAAATATTATAAGTAGGATTATTTCAGAGAAAAAACGTTAAAAATCTTCTTCTTGTCGTGTCGATTAACTCAAATCTTGTCCGACCAATATTTCGCCACCTGGACAGCTCTGTCGTTGGCCTCGCATAGGTCGTTGAAGGTGCAGGTAGTTGGGCATGCTGGGCAGGAAAGGAGATGACGCATATCCTGTGAGGGGGCTCCACACTGGCATGATACTTGCGATGGGTCGAGGAAACCCCATTTGGCCAGATTATCTCTGCAGCGACCAACCTGAGCCCGCAGTCGGTTCAAAGATTTCCAGGTTGGCCACTGCAGTTCGTGTCCCGGTGGCAGATGTTCTGCCGGGGAGATGAAGTTAGGAGGAGTGGAGTGTCTTTCCCTCCACAGTTTACGTCTTTGGTCCGAAGCGCTGTTCTTTAAGGAGGTCGTAAATCTTAAAAAACTTTTACGACTCTTTAGGCGCGCATGTGGTTCTTGGTGCCCGTATAAGGGGTGGCGGCTGTCTCGCTCCTGCTTCGATTTTTCAATTTGGCTGGCTACTTCACGGCGAACTTCCGGTGGGGCTATACCCGCCAGTGGATACAACATCGCAAGTGGGGTTGGTTTTAGGCAACCTGTTATTATCCGGCAGGTATCGTTAAGCGCTGTGTCAATCTCTCTAGCGTGGGCAGAACGATGCCACACTGGGCATGCAAACTCCCCCGCAGAGAATGAAAGACACAGACCGGTTGTGCGCAGAACCTGTGGCGATGCTCCCCAGTCAGTGGATGTCAGACGACGGAGAACGTTGTTTCTTGTCCCGATTTTCTTTTTCGTTTTCACGCAGTGGGACTTATAGGTTAGAGCCCGATCTAAGGTGATGCCCAGGTAGCGAGGTTGGGGGCAGTGCTCTATATCTACACCTTGCCACGAGATGCATAGAGCTCTGTTTGACTGACGGTTGCGAAGATGGAAAACACAGGACTGGGTCTTGGATGGGTTTGGCCGTAGGGCATTTTCGTCATAGAATTTCCCAAGTGTTTCCAGAGCTTCTGCCAGTTTTTCTTCGGCTTCTTCAAAAGTAGGTGTCTGGGTGGCTAATGCGAGGTCGTCTGCATACAAGAAACGGCTTGTTTGTGGAGAGCAAGGCTGGTCATTGGTATAGATATTAAATAGGGTCGGGGCCAGCACACTGCCCTGAGGGAGGCCGTTCTTTTGACTACGCCACCTACTTTTGGTGTTGTTTATGTGGACTTGGAAGCGACGGTTGCTCAGAATAGTGCCCAGTATGCGCACCAAACCTATATCCTTGGTGAGGTTACAGACTTTTAATAAAAGCCGATTGATGTTCACCGTATCGTAGGCTGCTGACAGATCTACGAACACAACACCTGTAACATTGTTCGCCTCAAACCCATCTTCGATGAACTGTGTGAGTTTGAGGGTCTGGTTAGTGCACGACTTTCCTGGCCTAAAGCCAGCTTGCTCAGGGATAAGGTTGGGCTCAATCGCTGGTATTAGGCGGTTGAGTAAAAGCCTTTCAAATAACTTAAATGTATGACAGAGAAGGGAAATAGGTCTGTAGTTTTTAGGATCTTTTGGGCATTTTCCTGGCTTTAAAAGAGCGACTACTTTCGCACGCCTCCAAATTTTAGGAATCTTATTATCTGTGAGGCAGGAGTTGAAAAGGGATAGTATCCAAGAAACAGCTACTGGTCCAAGATGTTTCAATTGCTCGACAGTGATGTCGTCGAGACCAGCAGCCTTACCATTTTTTAAATTTTTAATCCCATATATGATGTCGGATAGTGTAAAAGGTGCAGTTATGTTGGAAGCATTACGTTAAAAATAAAAACACTTAACTAATTAAAACTAACTCTTACTCTAAACTAAAATATGGCGTCAAAAAATTCCTCCGCATCGCTGTCGACCGGAAGTGTGCCCAAAAGACTGGCAGCATTGCCACGTTGTATGGCAATGCTTAATCTCTGACCGAGGTAAAAGCCAGCCCTTGGGTCACGCGAAGTGTCAATAAGACGCTTCGAAAGATCTTTAAAAAGCGAATGAGCACTCGGGCCCCACGGTCCAAGAGTTTCAACCCCAAACGGCTCAAAAATATAATTACCGACGAGGTTGTTATATTTTTGAGGATTATTTCATGCCACAATAATCACTTACAAATTTTAATAAACATTACGAAGCCAATTCCATACTCACATTCCGCTATTTCTAACCCCATCCGTAAGTGAGACGCCATGCTAGGCAAAGTTGAACTCTATATTATTGTAGGATTGCCAACTTTCAGCTTGGCTAGGCTATCCTATTTTATGGTCCGTTACATTATTCAATAAGCTTGTTATATTACTCTGGATGGTTGGTGTGGTAAATGATTTGGTAAATTCGCCATGTGATTTGCCTTGAGGGCTTCATTGTAGATTCTTGATTGTGTCGTATGTGAGTTGTCGGAGAAATGTCGTATTCTGCAGATTTTCAAGGTTCTCTGCCTAATGGGACCTTGTTACTAAGACTCTGTTCTGCTGTTTGTCCGTTCATTTTTCGTATAGTGGATTGTATTTTGTGTACTATGATAGGTCGGGTTCATGTATTGGTGCGAAGCTGTACTTGATATTTCTGTGGATCTTAAAACAACAAAATAAAAACCTGTCAATTTCGAGTCGGTTTGTAAAATCGAAACCAAGAGTAATTTTTTTTTGTATTTTTATTTCGGGCTGGTGTCCGCAATAGAACGACTAAAACTTATATTTTGCGTATGGGTAAAAGAAATGTGCCATTTGATTCACCCCGGCTCCGCAAGGAAGGCCAGCAGCGTCTTGGAGTCACTGACCATTTCGCGGACGTTACCAGGGTTTCCGAAGTACTTCGCCCTGTAACCAGCAACTACTGGGGAGCTTGGCCTTGGGCCTGTTTCCTGAAGCGGCCATCGACGGCGGGAAGTGGCCACTTTGGCCTTGCTACTGCATGCACTTACTGTGGTTTACCATTAGTTTGTGGTGTAGATCTCTAATAATAAAGTTTATTAATGCGTCAGTTTACATAATTGTGTGTGTTGTGTTTGTGTTGTGTTGTGTGTGTGTCGTGTTGTGTTCGTGTTGTGTTGTGTAATTGTGTTAGTATCTCTGGTGCGTCTCCTTGCCTCTATCATTGGATATCCAGGCAAGGTATTCGAATAAGAGCAACACAAAGGGTTATAATCCATTGTGCCCTATGTCACCGCCATGTCTATTCGAACCCCTTTTGGCGACTTCGTCCGTTGCATCGTTGCCTCGGGATTGGCTGTGTCCTTTGACTAAGGCTTACTATTATTATAACAATTGACCTGAAACAAAAAACCTTTAGGAAAAACACCCACATTTGGGCAGAGAAGGATCCAAACACTGTCAATGTCCATTAACCTTAGCAATAATTTCTCTTATTCTCAACCAATAAGCCCAGCTTTTTCTGTTAAGCTTTATTAAAGTAGCCAAGGCCATGAAACACTTATATTCCTGTTAAGAGTTCATATAAACTCCTTCACTTTATCCCGAATCTACAAAATAAAGGTGAAATAAAATAACAATTTATCTTCAATAGAAAATCTTTTACCCTTTTTATCCTCAGTAGGTGTTGTAAAGTCGATGTTTGCTTTAACGTAGATAATCCTTTTTTTACACGGGACCGTTTATCCAGGCTTAGGAAGAGCCTAAACTTACAAACGGTTTTCTCCGAATGGTGGAGGCGGTATTTTACTGACGCTAAAAAAGAAATGGGTTTCAGACTGCGTTGAAATTAACAGAAAAAGAATTCTGGTAGAAAATTCATTGAAGAAATGTAAATGTATCATGACGTAGGCTTTTTGCGTGCCCACATACTTAATGTTATAAATTTATTTGTATTATTTATTTATTTAAACTTTATGCACAAGAAGGAAACACTGTATAAATGAGGACTTAATGCCTTAGGCATTTTCTACCTAAATAAATGATAAATGTGAAAGTAAGGGCCTATTTCACCACCTATGATTAAGTTTCGAGTATCTTACTTGACAGATAATTTCATACAAATTCTGTCAAATTTTTGAATTTATTCAGTGAGTAGTGCCTACTCGGACATTGTGAAACAGGCCCTAACTCTGACTGCCTTTTACGCCACGGTTAAATTACTGACTTGTTAAGGAAGTTTGAACCCCAACGAAATACCTAGGCTACTTTTTGCCTGATTTAATCGATTTCATGTCCGCAACAACCTACACTTACGCAGACAATGTCGCAGGTAAAAGCTATTGCTACATATACTCGCATACCTACATACGCCTCTCTTTCTTTGAGAGTATCTTTCTAAACATGAGCAAGCATACGTGAGGCGAGCGAGATAAATAAGAAGCCTCTCCGCACGCAATGGAGCATTTTGCTGTGACAGATTACTCTCGTACCTCGTGAGGAATAGGGTCATAATATGGGACCTCCAAGGTAGGATCTTGGACAATTTTTATGGACGCCAAACTTCAAACATATTCGAGCGTATCAACCCTTCTTCTCGGCCTCACGTTAAGCACATTGACGAGGTACAATTTACCTGCTGCGGTCTTCCTGTCCAGTTATAATTTATGTGTCTTCCAGGCGAGAATGATAAGGCTCTTAATAAACTAGTACGTCCCGTCAACGATTGCAACACTACTGACACCTTAAAAACACACATACAATTTAAAAAAAAACATATTATTATATTATTTTATTTGAGAAGTCGGTAGTCGGGAGTCGGGAGAGGACACGGTTGTGCTCCGCCCAAGCGGTATGCCCCACTTGGGCGTAGCACTACCGTGTCCACCACCATATGTTCCACCGTGACATCCAAGAGGTCTGCGTAATGCTGACATCTGGGCCGTATTTTCTTCCGCCTGTATCTGAAACATAAACCTCCTGAACTAGCCATTTCTGGTCAGGAAACGCGTCAAGTGGAAGGTTAAGACGAACAGATAGACTGCTAAAATCATAACCCTTCCATTTAACAGTTGGCACTTCTGACATTAGATTGATAAATAATGCTGTCTCCAAAAATCCAAAAATGTGTACGGAGAGCAATGTTAAGATTTTTTTTAATGCCTATACCGCTTTCAGTTGATTTCACCTTAAACACAGTCCGCAAACATCTTTTTTGGGCCTTAAACGCAATTTCTTACACACAACACACTACAGCAGTATCAGATTCTCTATCCATTAAGGAATCTCACGGTAAAGTAGCTATTACGTGAAACGAGTGCAGCACAACCTACCTAGAACAACACTAATGTGATTGCGCAGTACCTTCTGGTACAGTTAAATTACATTTTATAATGTTACTTTATTTAAGGAGCTTGTTGGTTTCGTATGGGGTAAGGTAAAGGGCTGCTTTTGGGATACAAAGGGCAACTGAAGAAATACAGGTCGGTTTAGTCAGTGATAGTCTGACACGCCTTCTTGCTCCACCCAGAGAGAGAAGTTACTTATTTTGATAATTTTACACCTTAAAAAATGGATAAGATAAATTATTTAACCTGTGGACTGGCTACATTGGTAAAAGATTAGACAGATAATTCCGATACTAAAATTACTACTCTGCTTCAAACTAATTACTTCTTTCATATTTTTTGTGTGATATTATTGCAAGGAACAAGCCCGAAGAATTGTCAAACTTAGAAACATATTACTCGCAGAACATATAGTCGATGGGGTCAAATAAATGGGAGGAATGGTGACCGCGTTCCAAAAGACGAGTTTGTCTTCCAGGCCAATAACCTCGTTGAGAGTGGCGGGAATCTGATACTTAGAGGTCTAATTCGAGAAGATTATTTCCTCTATAATCTACTCGAATTAGACCTAGAATTATCTGCTCTCAAACGGTGAAGGAAAACATCGTGAGGAAACCGGCATGTCCTAGAAGCAAAAATTCGAAGATTAGTGACATCCACTAATCCGCAATAGGCCATTCCCTCTCCAAAAGAGGAAACCTGATTCCCAGCAGTGGGAACATTATAAGGCCGATAATGCTAATTAATACTAATTTCCTCTATTTCCAAAAACGACGCGCTATATCTGAACTCTTATCATTATCTTAGAAAAAAAACTACTATGACACACTGTAGCAATATCTAATTCTCAATCCATTAAAGAATCTCCGCTAAAGTAGCTATTACACATAACGAGTGCAGTTCGACGTACAACACTAATGTGATTGCACAGCACTATGCGTCAGATAAGCGGGGCTTGATCGCTCGCTAATACACTTTGTAACTGCTATTATACGTTATTTTATAAAGGTGTTCTTGTTGTTTACGTCAAAGAGAAAGAAATAGCTTTGTATTTTAGTAGCATAGCATCAGCCTTATAAGGTTCCCACTGTTGGGACTCAGGCCTTCTCTATAGGAGGGGGAATGGGCCGAAATCCACCACGTGAGCCTAGTGAATGTAACATGTTTTAGAATTTTTGGTTCTAGGACATGCCAGTTTCCTCACGATGTTTTATTTACGTTACTACTGGGCCACCATTGCTCTCCTGGTACCGTAGTATAGTAATAAATAAAATAAAAATATTCTTTATTTCTTTTCTTTTCCTACTACAGTGGATTTACTTGCCTTGTAACCGGTTTAGCTTGTCCTTCGACAAAGGCCTCCTCTAAAGATTTCTATTCTGCTCAGTCTTTTGCTATTATTGCCTATTCTTTACCAGCTACTTATTTTTATTTTTACCGTACTTTAACATCTTTACTAAAATAAATTCTTTATTTCTTATAGGATGGCATGACAGGTGCATTGGTAATGTAATTGCACCGAACGATACCGGCGTAGAATCTCAAATCAAACAAATATTCCTGAACCCTAAAACAGGTATATTTCAAAGAATACCCTTAAAAACTAATAAAATTTTAAGAGAAACTTTCACTTTTGCACATCAAAGCCTCGTTTTTGCCTTGATAAAACAAATCAGCGAGCATCCAACTCACTTGTAAGAAACTTTGTTCGAATACCTGAAACTTACGAATACTCACCCTTTTATAAGTTTCGTGAAGTGCAAGTTTTCAGAAGAAAATTTTCAAAATTAGTTTTTGCTAAAGGGTTTTAACTTTTGTTTATGGAGAAGTTTAAGTCGAAAGTTTTAGCAACTACTGCAATTTATTTTTTGTCTTTAATGCCTTATACGCAAAGGTCGCAATAGGTTACATACAGTTCATCTAAAACCCGGAACTAAAACATGATGATTTAACCCCGTATTAAAAACCGGGATTTTAGATATTGAACTATATTATTATATTGAAGAATCTTATTATATTTTAAAGGTCGAGTCTATATTGATAAAAAAGAGTCGCATACAAAAACGGTTAGTTTTAAAACAAAGCTCTTTAATTTAATATTGTTAAAGTGAAATACATAAATCTGCACTAGGTAGTGCGAACATTATAAGCCTGATCATGCTATATATTTTGTCTGTTATTATATTCCAACCCGCACTGGGCCCCGTGCTGGATTACGGCCCATAACCACTATTAAAGAAAAGGCCTGAGTTCCAGCAATGGGAACATTATATTATGGCTGATGCTATGCGATGCTGTTATATACTCGTATGTATTTGTCTGTATACATTCTTGCTGTTTTTAGTGTGACTTTGACAATCATCATCATCATCATCTCAGCCGAAAGACGTCCACTGCTGGACATAAGCCTCCCCCAAGCGTCGCCACAGCGACCGGTCCTGTGCGTCTCGCTTTCATCGGATTCCCGCGACCCTCGCCAGGTCGTCGGTCCACCTTGTGGGAGGCCTTAAAACGCTGCGTCTTCCGGTTCGTGGCCAATGACTTTGACAATGTGTGTCTTCAATTGCAAAGTCAGTATTTATCTAAGATCTACCAAGCTAGGCCCGTGGCTCTTCAAAGGAAAGCAGTCACCATTTACCAAATAGTAAACTAATAACTTTTCCGATTAATATTAATGCTACGCCATTGGTTACTCTCAATATTGAACGCAATCAAAGTTTTGCCAAAGTATCACAAGGGATATCTTAATTTATTTGACGACCGTTTACGTTTCAAAGATTTTATTTGAGCTAATATTGATGGTTGTTGCTTTTGCGAATTATTTGTAATATTTTATTGAAGATTTGAGAGATTTCAAATTTGTAGTTGCCACACATTTCGTATCAGCAATATCGTGGTTACCCTTCTAGCACAGCTTAGATAATTAATTCTAGAATTTTTCAACACCTGGGTTTGTACTCAATTTATTTTAAAAATCGCCAGGTATACAATCAAGCTAATAAATAGTAAGTTACACAATTTACCAGTGTATAAACAATCAGGTTTATACGAGTTTCTACTTTACGAGCAACAAGATCTGAATTCTTGAGTTGCTATCTTAGCTTACTAACACATAAATGAAATAAAATAAACTTGAACTAAAATTCAACATAAACCATAGCACTGAGAATTTTTTCTAAATTAATTGAAAAAATCCTACCAATAACCCAATACTATATCAAAATAACAACAACACAATTACGCAAGTACAAACCCATGAACCCAAAAATGTTAATAAAAATCTTAAAACTTTTCTAACGTCAGGCCACATACACAAACACGAGTTCTCTGACCGCCACACTTATCCCCTGAGGCCGTGACCACTAGAAACTTGACAGGGTTTAATTGTAACGGCGGCTTAATCTGAAAGGATACCTAAGTTAATTAGTTCGAGTAATGAAGCTTATGCTGCTGTGGTAGGCTTCGCAACAAGTTTGTATAGAAGTGTGTTACTTTTTCCAATTTGGTCGTTTTGCGAGCCTACCGCCAACGTATGTTTGTCCGTAAGATAACACACCGCGATAAATAAAATAAGGTTGATTGGTAGAGAATGCCTTGTTGCACAAAGTCCAGTTATCTATCAATACTGTACGTAAAGTTTAAATAAATAAATCTATTGTACGTCTACGTTCTTTCTCTGCGTTCTCTCTCATCTTTTTATTTCTACCATTCCTTCTAATCTAGAGGAACTCTTGTGTGCTGTGACTTGGTGTACAATAAACTTACTTTATTCGTCTTGTATGCTTTGGACTTTCTTTCTACCTAGGAGTGGAATTAGGTGTAATATGAGGTATATTACACCTGTTGATATTACATCCGTTGAGGAGCTCGTGGCTAGATAATAACAGCCGCACAGGTCGATCTTCAAGGTTAAGCAATGCTTGCCTAGGTTGGTCTGTGGATGGGTGACCATCTTAACATAACGAGTTTCCTCCGTGCCTCGGAAAAGCACGTTAAGCCGTTGGTCCCGGCTGTCATTTAGAGATCTTTGGCAGTCGTTACGGATAGTCAGAAGCCAGTAAATCTGACTCTAGTCTTGCCATGAAGTACCGTGTTACCCCAGTTAATGGGTTGTGGAGGTCTGGTAGGCAGCCGCTCCTCGTAAAATACTGGTATTCAGCTAAATCCGGCTTGACTGGAAGCCGACCCCAATATAGTTGGGAAAAGGCTAGGCAGATGATGATGATGATGAGGTATATTACACCTACTTCAATTCCTACAATGTGTCGTTTGAAAAACCGTCGAGTGTGATTAGGACTCGCACACGGAGGGTATCATACCGTTCCTATCAGAGGTCAAAAATCTAGTGTGGATACATTATTGGCTAACCCTAGTATAAGCCAATAATACAAGATCATAAAGTATAAAAAATGGACTGCAGCCAATTCATAAAACTATAACCAAGAAGAATGTAAAAGTAACAGGTGGCTGAAGCACTGCTTGCCAAGAGTGCAGGCATAACTCTCGGGCGGACTTGACATTTTTACGATCGGCTCAAGATGGTGAACAACTTAAAATGTACGATGTTCTTCATAAAATATTGATTGGGTAGAGGTTAAACTACTAAACTTTGTTAATTTGATGAGACTGTTGGCGCAGTCGTTCAGCGATGGGCTACTGCAGCAGCTGTGCATGTGTAATATTTGTATAGATTCTTGTCCTGCGTCTGAATGTCGTGTATATGACAGTCTAAGGGCCGGTTTCACAATGTCCGAGTAGCCACTACTTCCTGAATAAATTTAAAAATGGAATAGAATTTGTTTGAAATTATCTGCCAAGTAAGATATTGGAAACTTAATAATAGGTGGTGAAACAGGCCCTTAACGTTTGAATCCCCAACCGGTCCTATGAGACCGCGCTGTTATTGTTTTACTATTGTGTCTCGTTTCGCGGGTATCTGAGTAATTAATGTTTGTAAACTCACATACAAATAAATTAAGTTATATTGATTTTTGAATGATTTGATTTTTTAATTATTTGTTTGTGCGTACGATTTAACTGAAAGACGACTTGACTGATTTAAAAAAAAAAAACACCATTAGAAATCTACATATTCACTGAGTAACAAAGGCTATCATCATGCGGGTGAAGCCACTGGCAGAAACTTGTCATTTATAAAGGCGATGTCTTCCATCAGTTTACGATAATCAATTGCCATTGAACTTCAAAGTGACCTTGAAATAAAAATTAGCTAGTCACTCATTAAATTAACCTGCTCAACCTTGAATTTTTATAAACCTCTCAAACTTTCAATACAAAATAACATGACTTTTGTACAAAGAAACCACGAATAGTTCTTCTAACAAAGAAAAGGTTAGGCTAGTCTTGAAGGTAACTTACGAAAAGTATTCCCGTTTTGGCACCAAAAGTTTCGGTACCCAGATTTTCGGCACCAAAAGTTTCGACACCCAGGCTGTACCCGATTCAGCAACAATAGATTTTTTTTAATTGTTATGAACTAGTGCTTGACTGCGATCCCACCTGATCGTAAGCAGTGATGCAATCGTTGATGGTGAGGCGTACTAGCTTATTAAGAGCCTATTCACTCTAGCCTTGAAGACACCTAAATTATAATCGGACGGGAAAACCGAAGCATGCAAATTGTTCCAGTCCCTCGATGTACGCGGTATAAACGACGCCGACGAAGCGAAACGCTTAGTCCGGACCGTAAAGGTTTCGACAACGTAAGGGTGAATACTCGCAGTTTGACACCAATAGGTAAGTATTTTGAACTGGTATTTTGTTTCGTTACTACCTATCCTAAATACCAAAAAAGGGAAAAGTTTGGGTGCCGAATATTTTGGTGCCGAAAATCTGGGTGCCGAAACGGGAATACTCCAGTCTTGAAGGTAGCTTACGATACAAATATCGGTAACATTTGCTTGCTTTCATGAAACAACCTCAATATCTAGACAGTTACGTAAACACTTTTATTCGAAGAACCCTTATTCCGAGATGTTGCGATGCTTAGGTACTTAAGTAATATCTAGATGTTATAAGTACTGAAAGGTATCTTTTCTCAGTTTTGAAGGTGGGAAAATAAAAGTTTAAATTGTGCGAAAAGTGATATTAATTACTCAGATACCCGCGAAACGAGACACAATAGTAAAACAATAACAGCGCGGTCTCATAGGACCGGTTGGGGATTCAAACGTTAAAGAAAAGGGATTTAGGGCCTGTTTCACCACCTATGATTAAGTGTCCGATATCTTACTTGGCAGATAATTTCATAGAAATTCTGTTCCATTTTAGAATTTATTCAGAAAGTAATGGCTACTCGGACATTGTGAAACAGGCCCTTAGCGATTTATTTACTTATTTATTGTAATACAGCAAAATAACCATTATCACTAAAAGTTAGTTAATCCTTTCACTTTTTATTCTCACAGAACCGCAAACTTTCTAATAATATCGTCGTCCATTTATTAGCAAACATATCCAGGGCTGGTCTTCACGAGCGTGACTATCGTTAGCATATAACAGTGTGACAGTGATCAGAGATCCAAACACGAGCCTTTAACAAGATTCGTTTGACGACCTAAACTAGCACCTATTTGACGACCTGAATTGAATTGTTAAAAGGATGAAGCTATACAGAGTGCTCCATCCTTCTTTCACACTCGCACGCTTTTCATGTGTTTTAGTCTTTGAGTACAAATTCGTCTACGATCAAATGGGTTGAAAAGGAATGCAGGAGTGAGTAGAAAAAAAAACTTAGTTTTTTACGTTATTGAAATAATGATTCGCAAAATTTAACTACTTTTCCTTGTGTGACCACATCAGGAATGAAGATATCCGCAGAAGAACCAAGGGCACCGACATAGCCCGAAAAATCGCCAAACTTATGTAGTAGTGAACAGGGCACATTGCTCGCAGTTCTGATGGCTGTTGGGGCCGAATAGTTTTGGAGTGACGACCGCGAACCAGAAGACGAAACATTTGAAGACCTGCCACAAGGTGCACAAATCTGATGGATGTTTGATGCACAAGACCGTTCATTGTAATTACAATAGGCTGAAGTCTACGTTCAACAGTGGACGTCTTTCGAAATTGATTGTGATGATGATGTGCTTAATCACTTACGTACCTTACTCTCTTTCTCTCACAAACAAAACAAAACTCCGAACACCACATAAAATTAACGGGAACGGAACATCCCAACACTATCGCCGCACTGCCATGTTTCAATCTACGTGCCTAATTGAGATTGCTTCCCGCATATCAATTTGATTTGGAACCTAGCTTTGCGTCCGACATTGGGTTTCAGCCAAACCGATTTTGTACTGTATCTTCAAGGCAGGAAGTTGCCGGGATCGGGAAACATGAGCTTGCTTCAAAATATCGTTTTGCGGTGGATGAGGCTATCAATTTTAGACTGTTGGATTTATTGGAATATCTATTTTCGTCCTCGGTATATTGCAGTAGGTCATAAAATAATGATTTTATTGCATACATGGGTTATTTTCAAAGCCTATATTGCATAATAATCTTTTAAACGCTACCTACTGCAGGATTTTTTTAAAGAGTTTATGCAGTTCTGAAACGCACAGGTCAACTGAAGGAACATAGGTAGGTTTAAGGCAGTAAATGTCTAATGCCCGTTTTCACCAACAGCCCCTAAAATTTAAGTGTCTCTTAAGCCAATATAATCACGGTTTTTGCAAGTTATTATTCTGAATTAAAGTATGACATCTTTAAAAGTGTTCGATTTCATATTTTGATTCAGAATAATAACTTTATAATATGCAAAAACCGTGATTATATTGGCGTAAGAGACACTTAAATTTTAGGGGCTGTTGGTGAAAACGGGCATAACAGTCTTTCTCGATCTGCGCAGAGTGGAAGCAGTTATTTAATCATTACCCACCTCAAAAACGGCTAGTTTCTTCTAATCTCTACCTTCTATTGCTTTTGCCTTCTAGGTCCTTCAAACAATCATGTGAAGTTAATTTTGTTTACAGCTCTTTGAGACTCGCGTGTTCAATGGCGCGTGGCACAATGCTCGCTCAACACCGGACGGCGAGCTACCCAATGCTCGTGCTGACAGTGGTCCAAAATCGACCTGCCTCAAAAGATAATCCTGGCATTGGAGTTCCAATGCCAGGATTATCTTCTGAGGCGTCTGGAGCATGAGAATGGGAATGAAGACGCGCATATAATATACTCTCGCGTACGCACAAAACAAGGGGTGTTTAACTACCAAGGCATGCCAACATCACATTAAAAGTATCTCAATACCTATTTCTGTTCTGATCCACCGAACATGATCATGGATGTCAGAAGGTTCGTGACATTTCGCAAAGGTTACACCGCGCTCGACTCGACCCTGATGTTGTCATTATTACTGTATCAATCAATATCTAGAACAAGGATGACACATCGGTTCGCAACCGAAAAGATTCGCCAGTTTTTTGGTTAAAGTTGTGATCTGTTTAATTTTGGTGATATTATTCAATCCAACTTATCATATTAATAATATTATAAAGAGGTAAAATTTGTAAGTTTGTAAGTTTGTATGTAGGGGGTAATCTCAGGAACTACTGGTCCGATTTGAAAATCGAGGAATGCTATAGGCTATATACCATCACGCTGCGACCCAGGGGGCGGAGCAGTAACGAAAAATGCGGGTGAAACCGCAGGGGACAGCTAGTAATATAATAAAGAGGTAAAGTTTGTTTTTTTGATTGTATGAGGTAATCTGTGGAAGTACTGGTCCAATTGCTAAAATTTTTTCACCAATAGAAAGCTGCTGTATTCCTGAGTGACATAGGCTATATTTTATGTACGCGGCCGAAGCTCCGGGCTAAAGCTAGTGTTTAATATATGGCTTTGTTAAAATACATATCTTTATAAAACGTGGTCTTCAATTTGCATAGAATTTCGAGTGCATGAAAGTCGCCTGTGTGTGCGGCATAAAAATATCTGACAGCTTAAATCTTATACAGTTAGTACTTGGTAACACAAAGTCTAGATGTCTAACCTTTGTACCACAATAAAGGTAGACCGACACTGAGGCCTCGTGGGCCACGTACGCTGACCTCGGCGTGTTGGTCTCCATACATTTTATATGGTAACTAGATTTGTAGAGCTACATAAATTCGTACATCCAGTTGTTGCTCACGTATGCGTAGGTCTAACGTAGTACCCGCTTTTATCACTAAAAAAACAACAAATAAAACTACACAAAAACACTTCTACCAAAAATACTTCTTTACCTTTTTATACTTGGTACAGAAACGTATCAATAAATGAGACAACCTCCAGTGCATACTATTACCACCGGCATACGGCATCTACCTGCGTGCTCGTCGATGCTCCAGAGAAAACTGCATTACCGAGAATTTAAATACATTTTTATTTCGATTGGATACTAATCAAATTCAATAAAAAAAATCTGCCAGATCATAATTGGTGATACTTCGTATGTAATCACAATACTCAGCAAGGACGGAATGACGAAGAAATGAAATACATTATTAGGTATCTTCGATAATACTGTGAACAAAAGTGAACTGATACTTTCCACTATACTTTGACTTTGAAGTTAGCACGAACACCCGGTCGATGCACACAAAACTTGTTAAAGTTATTGACTTGCAAGTATTCAAGGAACAAGTGCAAACTAGTGCGAGATCGTGAAAATGAATTTTCCGTGTGACTGCCACTAGGTGCCTAGGTGGATGCATCTTTGTATTTTAGAATTCAAATGATGTTATCCAAATGTACTAACTCTAAACTAATTAAAACTAACTTAAAACAAACTAAAATATGGCGTCAAAAAACTCCTCCACATCGCTGTTGACTAGTAATGTGCCCAAAAGACTGGCAGCATTGCCACGCTGAGCTATCCAAATTGTATAAAAACATTTTAATTTAGCTGTCTTCAAGACTAGAGTGAACAGGCTCTTAATAAGCTAGTGCGCCTCACCATCAACAATTGCATCACTGCTTACCATCAGGTGGGATCGCAGTCAAGCACTTGTTTATAACAATTAAAAAAAACATATAATTGTTGACCTTGTAATCTAAGGGATAACCTTGAATGGAGGATTTAAAGCATTGTCATACAGTTTTGTAATGCCACCGGTATCCTAGGTACATTATCAGTCGTCAATGACATAGAGGTATATTTTAGTACCATATTTAGGAATGTTTTTGTTAACTTTATTAAGTTAAGGATTTGTATACAGAGAAAAAAATGGCCTTGACAAACAGCTAACGAAGTGGTCTTATGAAAAAGGGTTCTTTTTCTCTTTTACAATAAAGTATGGAACCCTAAAAAGAGTCGTAACAATTGCTCTTTTTCATTAATTTGTCGTTGCGCACGGTACTTGAATTCGATTCGTATTTGTAAAGACAGACAAACGATATTGTTAGTAAGCCATTGTCATCATCATTTTTGCCGAAAGACGTCCACTTACCTACTCGCCACTCCAGAACCTTTCGGCCCCTTCAGCTTGTTAGTAGATATGAGATAATTATTAATTTCCCCTTTCATCATTTTGACCTAATTCCTCATTGAGTCCCACATAAAGTACCCTTATCATTATTTTCCTACACCCACAGTTAACGTTTTAATCGGCCCTTTTTAAACCCTTTATGATTATTTTGTAGCGGACTTTATTTTGGTGCGTCAGTGGTCGTGACCTTTATTGGGGTATTCGACGAAGGGGTGTGTCATGTCGAGTTTATACCTGGTGCATGTTGGTTAATGATAGAAATAAGAATGGCGAATACTACTAATTCCGCGGCTTAACCTATCACATACCCACAAAACGAGACACAATAGTAAAACAATAACACCGCGGTCTCATAGGATCGGTCGGGGATTCATGAATTAATACAGATTTCAGGGTTGAAGGTTGAGAGTTGAGGGTCGAATCACGGTAGGCATGGACTTGCGGATGGCGAGTAATGGGTAACTCCCCGTCCGATAAGGCTAGAGTCAATAGCGCGTTGACCTCAAAGAGATTTCAGCAAGATTGAAGGGGTTCACTAGAGCTCTGCTACCTGGAATGGGATAATTTATTTGCTTTGTTTTTTTCTAAAACGTTGCCCCGCGCTAGGAGTAACTACTGTATCATGGGTGCGTTCACAACATGTAAACTCATACAAACATACACAAGACATTGATGATGATTTTTTTTATTGAGTATTAATTTGATGAATATTCCCATCAAAATAATCGTATGTAAAACCTAGATGAGACTGGCACAGAAACGTGATGAATGACATGACAAAAGAGAGGACTGCAGCTCGAATGAGCAGTTCACAAAGTCAAGTCGTGGATAATGACATTGATGATAAAAGCCTAAAGCACATACGCCAGCCTTTCGTTATTTTACAGCATATAGGTATTTTGGAGAGTGTGCACGAGAATTTCATGCCTCGATTCGGCCATCAAATTTGTACCATCGGACAACCCGACGTACGGCGAGTATCCATCCTTACATTGTTAACACCTCTACGGTCCGGACGAAGCGTTTCGCTTCATCGTTTATACCACGTACATCGAAGGAACGGAACAATTTGCCTGCTGCGGCCTTCCTGTTCGATTATAATTTAGGTCCCTTCTTGAGGCTACAGTGAATAGGCTCTTAATAAACTAGTCCGCTTCACCATCAAAGATTGCATCACTGCTTACTACCAGGCGGGATCTTCCTAGATTTTTGTGATCTTTCCCTTCAAGCACTAGTTTACATTATTATTAAAAAATAATTATGATGTGGTATGAAAAATGTTATAATAGTTTCACGTAGCTATTTTTATGCAGTATTTATTCCTTCTTAGTATTCTTGAAGTTTACGGAAAAAGTCTTACAGGGCTTAGTAAAAAACACAGTTTTAACTCTACAACGCTGAAAAGAAAATAAATGTAGCTACAGAAAGCTTTGGAAGTTTCTGTCTTGGTTCGAGGTCACGGTCAGTTCTCAGAAGTAGGTAAAAATGGGTTTAACACTGAAGGCCTTGGATTCACTAGAATCTATACTTGTGTCTAGGAAGTACGAAACAATAAAATAAAAACAAAGAAATTTAGTACCTAAAGATTTTTTATTTTCGATATTTCAATTAAAATTTATACTAATGCAATTGTCTACAATTTTGTTCGCGTGAATGTCAGTTATAAAGGACGTGAAGTCAAAGTTGAAGCCAATTGGAACCATGCACATAGCTTCTAACGTTTTATAAGTGCCAATGTCGGCCTATGTGAAATAAAAACAATTTTGATTTCGTTGGAGCGAGAAAGAATGTCCGACTTCAAGTGACTACATATACAAAATAATATATATGTAACATAATTAACGCACATCCTTTTGGGGGGTCATTGTACTCATAATTATGAACAACTTTTGCTATGGGACCAAACCAGAAATCGTTGTTGTTCCCCACATTTATGTTCGCATATTTCGTCAAAATGTATGGTGCAGCTGATTATTTTTTCTCGATTTCAGGTTTGGTCCCATACTAAAAGTTGTTCATAATGATGAGTAGGTACAAAGATACAAGAGAATGTGCGTTAATTATGTTACATGTTGTATAGTCATTCGAAGTGCTTGAGGCTAGACTTCAAGTGGCAACAGTAGAGTTATTGCGGCCCAAGAACGCAAACGGCCGACCTATTCTAAAGCCCTTGCAGACAAGTCAATGAGTATTCTCCACGCTATCAGAATGAGAGAGGCAATCTCACAGTTCTTTGGCGCCTGAAGTTTACTATACCTATGTCTAGTAAACTTGATGACATTTATGATGACGCCACACAATTATGGACTAAAATTGAAAAACCTTAATCACACTATCAGAGCTCTTCGCACAATTAGAACATAATTATACAAAATCCACTATCGAGGAGCTCGTGGCTAGATAATAACAGCCGCACGGGTCGATCTTCAAGGTTAAGCAATGCTTGCCAAGGTTAGTCTGTGGATGGGTGACCATCTTAACATACCGAGTTTCCTCCGTGCCTCGGAAAGCACGTTAAGCCGTTGGTCCCGGCTGTCATTTGTAGATCTTTGGCAGTCGTTACGGATAGTCAGAAAACAGTTAATCTGACTCCATGAAGTACCATGTTACCACAGTTAATGAGTTGTGGAGGTATGGTAGGCAGCCGCTTCTCGTAAAATACTGGTATTCAGCTGAATCCGGCTTGACTGAAAACCGACCCCAATATAGTAGGGAAAAGGCTAGGTAGATGGATGATATACAAAATCCACTATCGTGCAGTTGTCCGAACCAAACATAACATACGTCTGATTGAATAATCCTCCCTTTTCAAAGGAGGTATGCAGGATTTTACACCTTGTTCCACATACCTCCAAAACTAAAATAAACATAGGTACAGTAATATTCCAAACGCTGACTGATTTAACTATTTTAATAAAACTTTCCAAAGCAAAATAAATTCCTAGAAAATGATAGAACTATACGTACATATCTACATAGAGGAAAATTCGATCGGTGTAAACAAATTTGCTCGGGTCGAACCAGGCCATCTAAAAATCAGCCGACGGCAAAATACATAGTGGTTGCGCAATATATACGGGTGGGCAAACAAATTCAGTTTTAGGTGATACCCATTGAATATGTAATTTAATTTAGAGACAAGAATATGTGGAAAGGAAGAAGTTTGTTTGGTTTCTTTATTGAATTGGTCTCATAGCTTCGGGAGCTGTTTTTTTTTTCGAATATTTATATAGGCAAAATAATACACAAAGAACAATGTTCAAAACGTCCCCACCCTTGTAGCACTTTTAAACCTATATTAATCGAACGGCCTTGACCGTCTCATCATTTTATTGTATGACGGCGAAGCTGAAATATGCCTCCGAAAAAAGTTATATCGACATGAAGTAGCCAAAATCAGTCACGATAATTATATTCCCATCTACTACAATTATCCCTTGTAGCACTATACAACCTATATCAATCGAACGGCCTTGACCGTCTCATCATTTTATTGTATGACAGCGAAGCTGAAATATGCGTCCGAAAAAAGTTATATCGATATGAAGTAGCCAAAATCAGTCACGATAATTATATTCCCATCTACTACAATTATCCCTTGTAGCACTATATAACCTATATCAATCGAACGGCCTTGACCGTCTCATCATTTTACTGCATGACGGCGAAGCTGAAATATGCGTCCGAAAAAAGTTATACCGACATGAAGTAGCCGAAATCAGTCACAATTATATTCGCTTCTACTACAATAATAATTTATTACAAGTTGGCAAGTTTTTCAATTTAAATATGTTCATAGTCCAAAGAAACTATAGGTGGGCAAGATAGCATAGTAATAAAAAGGGCCGCATGCGCATAACATCGCGCAATATTATTATTATAGCAGAACTTCTTATAGTTCATATTATAGAGTGTACAAGTTCCTTGGAGTAGCATCACGAAAAAAGTACTATACGACACATGTCATCTCATTTCACTTCACCTTTTCATTATTTTCACTTATCTTGCGATATCCACTTCCTGCATTCCCCTTATGTTCAGGGCAGCGATACGCAGGGTTGCGACAGTCGTAGGCAGGATCCAGCAATTGTGACTCGAAGTGGCATTGCATAAGTCCGAGACCATGTGCTTTCATGGCTCTCGGACCGCGCCACCACCGGGTTGACCGAGCACTTCCAACGTCTGGCTCCCAAACTGGAAAGGACTGGGGCTGCCAAGACCCAGGACCTACCTAACCTAAGAGGTCTAGACGCCCCCTACCGGAGGCTCCACGCGGGGATCGTTCGGTCCGTGGCCCTTTATGGGTGCCGTCGTTGGGTAAGCGACCGGCGGCCAAGCTGAATGCTTGCCAGAGGGTCACGGTCATCCGAATGGTTCGGGGATACCACCGCACGATCTCTCGCAAAGCGGTGAACCTCCTTGCTGGCCTGCCACCGTGGGATCTGGAGGCAATAGTCCTTGCACGCAGGCACGATTTGCACGTGGAGATGCAAGTCGAGGTATAGCGGACAGAGTTCCGGCGGGATCTCAGGGTAACATGGTGACTGCGACTGTCACAACTCAGTGCTGGGCACGCTGTCATTGCGGCGGTAAGTCCCCTCTTTGATGTGTGGTAGTAGTCACTACTGGTATGGATGCTGTGACTAATCCGTTCAAAGATGTCGGGGTGGCGTATGCACTATCTTGAAAAGGCTCCCTGAAGGTATTGGGAAGCGCTCCAGCAACTCGGAAGACAGTGAAGACGTGAGGAAGTGATTTATTAAGTGTCGTATAGTACTTTTTTCGTGATGCTACTCCAAGGAACTTGTATACTCTATACGAACTAAAAGAAGTTCTACTAGGTACTCGTATAATTACAATATTGTGCGATGCTCTGCACATGCGGCCCTTACGATTACTATGCTATCTTGCTCACCTATAGTTTTTTTGATTAGTTTATGGTACGTAAAAAAAAGAACATATTTAAATTGAAAAACTTGTAATTATAATTGTAGTAGAAGCGAACATAATTGTGACTGATTTCGGCTACTTCATGTCGGTATAACTTTTTTCGGAGGCATATTTCAGCTTCACCGTCATACAATAAAATGATGAGACAGTCAAGGCCGTTCGATTGATATAGGTTTTATAGTGCGACAATGGAAAAATATAGTAGATGGGAACATAATTTGTGACTGGTTTCGGCTACTTCATGTCGATATAACTTTTTTCGGAGGCATATTTCAGCTTCGCCGTCATACAATAAAATGATGAGACGGTCAAGGCCGTTCGATTGATATAGGTTTAAAAGTGCTACAAGGGTGGGGACGGCGTCCGAACATTTTGAACATTGTTCTTAGGTACATTACATTGGTTTGATTGATAAGATTTTTACTACCATTACTAGAGCTATGTTAATGGTTTTAATGAGTATAATTGTGTAAATATACGAGTACTAAGACCTCCCACAAGGTGGACCGACGACCTGGCGGGGGTTGCGGGAATACGATGGATGCAATACGCACAGGACCGATCGTTATAGCGACGCTTGGGGGAGGCCTAAAGTCTTTTGGCTGAGATGATGATGATGATGATGACGAATACTTACAAGACGTTAGTGCCGCCGATACATATATTTTTTACTATATAATATCGTCTTGGGAACACATCTATTGTGCGTACAGCTAAAGAAAGAAATGCCCTGCTAGAGTCTGTGTTTCCTGTTGGCTACAGCCCGGGGATCTTTAAGTCAAGAGTGAATAGGTTATTTCTAGGCAAACGTTCAGTTCGGCGCGCGCGCTTGTGGTAGTCGCACGTCTTACCTATAACCCCCAACCTCAATAACTTCGCATCGCCACTAGTGATGGGAACACGCTCGACAAAAATTGTTCGATATGGACTGTTTCCTAACTCGCTCCAATTCTGTTGGCAAACGGCCTCTCGAAGGCCCCAATAAAACCAGTGAATGGAAAATACCCAAAAGAACTGCGCATCAAGCCGAACAACGCCCTGCTGAGCCAATCAAGACATCCAATAGTTTTGGCAATTTGCCTGGCAGCCAAACATTGACTTCAGCCTCCAGCACAAAACTCCGTGATGCCATCGCACGAAAAACCTCCCGCATTCCGCCCATAGTTTTGGAGATAGAACCCACCTGGACGCATGAATTCATCAGAACAACTATCACGTCTTACTCGAAAAATTTTCACCTGCAGTACAGACGTAATAACAGATTAGCTGTTATCTGCCACACGCCCGAAAGTCATGAAGCCATAAAGGACGGCCTACGAGTCGAAGACATTGCCTTCCACACCTACTCGCGGAAGGATGAGAAGATGTTCAAAGCAGTCATTTTTGGTCTTCCGGATTACGTCGAGGACGTATTTTCGACTGAAATCACCTCGCTTGGATTCGAGAACGTAATTATTCGCAAAATGAAAGTGCCTTCCTTCTGTCCTCCTTTTTTTGGTGCAATTACCACCTGGTGCAGATTTTGCCAAATTACGACAGATTAGACTACTCTGTAACACAGTTGTACAAATCCGAAAATACCGAAGCAACAACCACCCACCCCACTGGACCGAAGATTGCCCCAAAAAGACTCGAGATCAGCCAGCCAAATGTTGTAACTGTGGTGGAAATCATCCTGCAAACTTTCGTCAGTGCAAGAGCGTGAAAACTATTTAACGTTTGAATCCCCAACCGGTCCTATGAGACCGCGCTGTTATTGTTTTACTATTGTGTCTCGTTTCGCGGGTATCTGAGTAATTAAAGATCCTTCGGGAACGGCAAGATCAACTCAAAGCCGCCAAGACTATGAAAAGGCCAGTTAAAACAAATATGGTCGATGAGAGTCCCTGGAACCTCGTTGCTTCTGCTGACACCCAAAAAGTTACCGTCTCAGACAATAATTCAACTCAAGATGCAGCGACATCAGACATGCTAGCCATATTGATGACAATAAAGTCAATCAAAAGTCAGTTTACAGGATGTACCAGTATGATGGATAAAGTTATTCTTATTTTAACAAATCTTGGTCAATATGTCTGAAACCCAACATTTACGCATTCTCTACTGGAATGCCGACGGCATTCGCTCAAAAATCTCTGAACTACTGGATCTGGTAAGCGAGCTTTCTATTGATATCGTAGCTTTGTTCGAGACTAGGATATCCCCCCATAGCAAATTACACACTCCTGGTTTCTGTTTTTACCGCCGGGATAAGAAGCCGGATGGCCATGGACAGGGAGTCGCCATCTTAGTCAAGTCAGACTTAGAACACAACTTCCCATAACTCAAAACATGGAAATTGTTGGAATACAAGTAGGTGTATCAAACCAAAAAATTAACATTATTTCGGCATATCAATCACCTAACCTAGCATTACTACATTCAGACCTAGACACAATATTGAATCTTCACTCAAAAACCTTGATAATGGGCGATCTCAACACCAAACACCCTTACTGGCACTGCTCTCACTCCAACATTCACGGCGAGGTACTCTTTGACCATATGACACACAACTCATGTCCCACTCTAGTCCACTATCACAGTACGCATAAGCCATCTACGCCTGACATTCTTTTAGCTAATTCTGTCTATCATCTTTCTGAGCCTCGGGTGATAACTGGCCTTTCTTCTAACCACTTGCCTGTATACTTTACTGTAAGTGGGACAGTAAAGAGACAAACGCGCGTCATTTTTAATTACTCAAAAGCGGATTGGAAGGGTTATAGAGCTCACCTGAATGACTCTTTAAGTTTAACCCGGAGAACTTTTGATAGTCCTCAGGAAATAGACTCTGCCATTGAACATTTAACCAAATCCATCTCTCATGCAAGAAGCAAAAGCGTTCCTAAAATGATCACTGATGGTGGTCACAAACTTCCACGACGGATCAGATCACAAATAAAAATAAAAAATCGACTGCGAAAACTAGCTCTAGTACCGTAGTAGTAGTGCCGTCCGCTTGAGCGTCGGCAACTATTTTATCAAGTCAACAACATCCAGAAATCCATTAAATCGAAGATCCTAGCTCTAAACGATAATTTCTGGAACAATAAATTAGCGAGAGTAATCAATCCCACTTCAGACTTATGGAGAGTGGTGAAATCGTTAAACCATCAGTCCATATCAATACCCCCTCTAAAAACGTCAGATAACACCACTACCTCTTCAGCCCCTGAGCAATGTGAAGCTCTGGCAAATGCCTTTCTAGAAAATATGAAATTAACAAAAGATTGGATCAGTGATCATAGCACTGAAGAGGCAGTCAAGGAATCGATAAGGCTTCTGAACTCCTACCAGATGCATGAGTATCCATCTCTCGCCAAGCCGAATGAAATTCGTAAACTATTAGGCAAACTAAAACCAAACAAAGCTCCCGGTTTTGACGGCCTGGGAAATAGTTTATTGAAAAACCTCCCTCAAAAAGCAATAGTTTATTTGACTAAAGTGTTTAACGGGTGTTTACGCTCTGCGTATTTTCCGAGTACACTAAAACACGCTAAAATTATAGCTATTAAAAAACCTGGTAAAGATGAGTCTGTGCCGAGTAGCTATCGTCCAATTAGCCTACTGCCAAGTTTAGGGAAGCTTCTTGAAGCAATCATCCTATCCCGCCTCACAAAAACGACTGCGCATTTGTTGATCCCTGAGCAATTTGGTTTTCGTAGTTCACATTCGACCACACAACAATTAGCCAGAGTAGCAGAACACATAGCTCACGGGTTGAACCGCGACCTTTCCACTGGAATGATTCTGTTAGACATAGAAAAAGCTTTTGACTCTGTTTGGCACGATGGCCTATTACATTAACTAATTGGCTATAAGTACCCCTCTGTTTAGTAAAACTTGTCCAGAATTACCTCCACGATCGTTCTTTCTCCGTATATGTAGGTAATGACCACTCTGCTCCAAAGATCATCCCAGCCGGTATACCACAGGGCTCCCTCGTAGGTCCATACGGCTTCGTACTGTACCTGAATGATATTCCTAAACAAGCCCACACACACCTTGCCATTTATGTTGACGATACGGCAACATTCACGACTGACAAAGACCTTGATGTCATCACTGCACGGCTACAATACTCACTGGAACTACTCAGCAAGTATTTTAAAACCTGGAAACTTAAAGTTAATTCATCAAAAACCGAAGGCATTTTGTTTACCAAAAAACGAACAGTTCCTACGAAAGTTGTGACTATTGATGACTTCCAGATAACATGGCATGTTTCAGTTAAATACCTAGGAGTAATTCTGGACAAAACACTTAACTGGAACAAAAACACTGAACATATAATAAATAAAGGTACAAAAGCCATCAACTCACTAAAACCTATTTTGAACCGAAAATCTATTCTCAGTCCCTCAACAAAATTACTCATTTATTCCACATTGGTTAGACCTTGTTTAACTTACGCTGCTCCTGTTTGGTCTAGTCTAACAGACACTAAATATAACAAGCTTCAAACTATCCAAAATAAGGCCCTAAAACTGTCATATAACACACCATTTCGCACTAACCTTAAAAAATTACACAACCGACTAAAGTATCCTCTCATAAAAGACCTCATTTTAAAAACCTCACGTAAATTTTATTTATATAAAAACCCATCACACCGCAATAGTTTAATATCAGCAATTGGTAAAAGCAGACTCAGTAATTTACCTTACGCCCACACGTACAATCGATATCGACTGCCCCATCACTACTTCCTCCGTGACGTATCATGACGACAGCTCGCTTACTAGACGACGCCGCTTGCGCGGCCGGTTTATGCGAGAGATTTTTGCGGAACTACCCGCTATTTACTTCATATTTATCATATAGTAACAAATTTTAATAATAGAATACGTTTTGTATCCCTAACATTTTAAATATTATGTGGGTCCATTCTAAGACCTCCACATACCAATAACTTAATATAGGTACCCAAATATACGTTTATATCACTATGGAATTAATATTTAGTAACAAAATGTTTCTATGTTTATAAAGGCGATAAGTAGCCTGTGTAACAAAATAAATTAAGATTTGTGTACAAATAGAATAAGATCATTTGTAAACAGCTATTGTAAATTTTATGTACAAATAAAGATCATGAAAAATCAAATCAATCAATCTAGGCAAACGTGCTCCATCGTCGGTCAAGCGCAAGCCTATCATTAATTTAAGCCTATCTTTGTATTCCACGGGTTACCTTGGTGTTTTTGCCGTAATAAACATTCAGGCATGCAAACACATTTACAATCTTAGGACATTTCATCAATATTCCTCACATTTTTTTAAAAGTTACTCAAGGCACTTAAGTCAAAAAACGAGTTCCGAATCTTAATTTTCCCTTTTTTGCTCCAATCGGGTTACTGGAGCTTTACCCTGTGCATTTTTTTAAAACGAGGTAAAATTATGTACTTACCTAATATGAAGCTATTTGATGAAACAGCATTTGACTATAGTAATAATATTGCCTACTTCAGGTTGTGACTTTATCGGCGTGGTAGTAAAAAATATATCCCAAGGGATCATACTCCAGGCAGCTACGTATTCACCAGGATATGGTGCCAAATTCTATTCAAATCCATTCAGGTTTTTTCGTAACAAATATAATACACACACATACATACATTACATACAAAGTTTTACCGTTAGAATATTGTTATTGTACGCCAAATTGTACCCCGAGCGGGAGACGTCATCAAATAATTTCCCACCATCACTTAAAAATCTGCTATACAATTTTTTATAATTTTATTGGTTCAATGGTAGCCTTACTTATATATAGACAATCTTTGAAATGTCCCTTTTTTTTTAATACTTGCTCGACGCTATAAATTACTCCTGTATCGTAGGTGCGTTCATAAGTATGAAAACTCACACACACAAGACACCCAGACCCGAAGCAACAATCTGTAGACCATACATAATGTTTGTTCTGTATGGAAATCATACCCTGAGTTAGGCAGCGTAGCAGCTAATCGCTCAGCCAATGCCTTAGGGCATTGGCCACACCATCGAGCGACCAAATAAACTTAAAATAAAAAAGAGTACACACAAGGCAGGTCCGCATCCATCTTTACATTAACACCGTTAAGTCCGTTAATAGCCCAACTCTCAAAGGTCACACAAAACCACGGTTAAATGATCCATGCTACCAAACTTTTGTAGTCACCCAACCACCAATCCCCACAAACTGACCTCGGCTAAGCTCCGTGGAATCCCTATCGCAACCCGTGGACCACAAGCCGGCGCAAGGCGTTCAATCAAAACTAATCTGTGTGTACACCACACATTAACCACAACGTGAAGTTTACCGCCGTTTAAACCGAACTTTAAACTGAAGTTTTGACCTAATAGTCCTCTTGTATACTCGATTAGCTGCGGAATATGAACTTAAAATAGGCATGGAAGTTGAAAGTTGGGAGTTTCTGGTGACGGTAAACGTTATGATAAAATACGTTTTATTATGTATAGAACTGAAGAAGAAGGATGAAACGCATGTTACTAAAAGAGTTATGAGATGGATGGATTGTGTGAGAAGTGATATAGAAGAAAAGGGAGTTAGTGATAGCATGAAGAGTGACAGAACATAATGGAAGAAAAAACTGGTTGTACCGACCCCAAATAAAACGGGATAAGGGCAGGAAGATGATGATGTAGAGAATTCAGGGACCCTAAAATTAGAGCAAAGAATAAACAGTAGTCGGTTTTAGTCAATAAAAGTCGGGCATGCCCTTCCGCCTTCGCCTTAAAATATGTATGGGATGTATTTATTTTATGAACACAGTTAGTTACACAGAAGAAAGAAAGAAAACCTGTTAATTCTGCCCAAATGGATGCACAATAAAATTCAATAGCCTGTCAGGTCGTATGTGGACCGGGCATTAGTTTCGTATATTTTCAACCGCGTTGCAAAAATAAAAGTAGTTCTCTTTTCTGAATGTTTTTGTTTTTTTTTTGTATGTTTTTTTATTCAGCGATAGATTTGCCAAATGTAAGTCGATATTGAAGATTTAAAGCTCCTCTTCCCTATAGTTTCACACTTGGCCCGACAACTGTTGTATTTTATTGTGCATCTATTCGGCTGAATAAACGTGTCCTTTTTCTTTCTTTTAAATTACATAATTATTATCTTGAAGAATCAGTGTGATGAATCAAGAATCAAAGTGTATTATGTTTTAGAGTTTGAAACTCAAACTGTAAAATTAAATAATTTTAATGTAATAGTTTTAGTACGTAATTCTAAAACAAAATAAGATTCTTCAATATAACAATTAGTTTAAATTCTTAAATTAGGGGTTTAAAAATCAGTTGTTTCAGACTACTTTCAATGTCCATATTGATAACTCGCAGCCGTCAACAGTGCATACTGTTTCACGCGTGCCTCAAAGAGATGTCAGTAAAGCCGTAGGGGCCCAGCAGGGTCGGTGCGGCAATGGGTTGGCTTCTGAAAAAGAAAACCCCGGGCCCTGGAACACAGGCAAAGGAGGAACAAAAGAGTTGGTTTTAGTCAGTAAAAGTCTGACACACCCTCTGGCTCTTCCCAATACTCTTGGGTGATGATGAATTGATACTTAATTTTCCATCTAAAAAAATTTCAATTTAGTTCCCAATGTCGCAGCCCGTATCCCGACCGAGTTTTAGGTGTTTATTCTCAAAAACCACTGAACCGGTTTTGATGGAACGTATCGTGCGTTATGGTTCATTGGCCTGAAGGTGCGTGAGAGGTTTAAGGGAGAGCTTAAGTGAAAATTCTTGTTAGTATTACTTAAATTGAAATATGAAAAAATATATGTATACTGAGAGTCAGAATATGTACTATAATGTGTATTTTTGACATATCATATTTAATTTTGAACTAACTGCTGCCAGTAGTTACTCCCGTGTGACATTAGAAATTTGTCCCAAAGTTATTTTACTCAAAGGATAAAATTGTACCCTTAGTATGGATATGATATGATCTACCCGTATGCCAAGTTTCAACGAAATCACTCGAAAACTTTATAATATTAACCACCGGCTGCCAGCAGGCCACCACTGCTCTTAACACTACAATGTTCCAGACTGTTTAATACAGCTCAACATCATCATCATCTGTCTAGCCTTTTCCCAACTATATTGGGGTCGGCTTCCAGTCAAGCCGGATTTAGCTGAATACCAGTATTTTACGAGGAGCGGCTGCCTACCAGACCTCCACAACCCATTAACTGGGGTAACACGGTACTTCATGGCAAGACTGGAGTCAGATTTACTGGCTTCTGACTATCCGTAACGACTGCCAAAGATCTATAAATGACAGCCGGGACCAACGGCTTAACGTGCTTTTCGAGGCACGGAGCAAACTCGTTATGTTAAGATGGTCACCCATCCACAGACCAACCTAGGCAAGCGTTGCTTAACCTTGAAGATCGACCTGTGCGGCTGTTATTATCTAGCCACGAGCTCCTCTTAATACAGCTCAACAAAGCCGCCAAAAATACCCGCAGCCTATTCAATTTAAATCCGAAACCGAATCAATACACACCCCTATTCTCCGAATATTTGTACACGGGATAATAAAATTACTGTTGCCGAAAATTAACCCCTGACTTAGCACGACGCAAGAGAAAAGTTACATCGGTGTACAGTCAATGAAGTTAATTGTTGGCCAGATTGGTGCAATATGACGCAGCCGTTTTTTTTCGAAAAAATCATAAAATATGGGATTTTTTTTAATGATTTCTCACTTTTTGATTCAGTGTGTTTTGATTGTTTTGATATGTATGTATTTAGAAATATATAAGTATGTTTATCAGTTATCTAGTACCCATAATACAAGCTCTGCTTAGCTTGGGACTAGATGATGTTGTGTGAAAGTTGTGGAATATTATTATTATTATTATTATTATTATTATTATTATTTCCCAGTTTTTAGTTCCGAAAATGAAATGAAGAGTAATATTACAAAGAAATAGTAGTAAAATATAACTTGAAATAATGATTTTTTGACTTAAATATTAACAGTAAGCACTTACAGTACTATAAAAATGAGTACTATAAACAAAATAAATCATTGTTATTTTTTAGCAGATGTCTGGGAAAAACAGCTAGGCTGTAGTGCGAGTGGGCTGGCCACGCCGAATCTTAAACGTCCAGATGCAAACTTGGAAAAAAGTAAAGTAAAAAAATTTAAGGTAATTATTAAAATCTTCCTCCCGCTCTCCGTGGAACGAGAAAGAATGTGAGACTTTTTCAGTTCTTAAGATCGTGTTTTGGTTTTGATCGACAAATTTCACAGCTGCAATTTCCAACGTGTGTCGTACTACACCCAATACTGTGCCAATCTGGGTGTTTATATGTATTTTGGTGCGTCCATAGAAGTCTCCACTTTACGACTCATTCAATAAGACGGTGTTTGGCTCCGTATTTGTATAGGCTGCCAATAAATCTCCGTCACTCGGTGCTACTCTCTCTTGTATGCGGCTTTGGAGTTATTTTCAAAGTGTGTCGCTGTTGATTTGTGTGGGATTGAATTTGACCTTATTGAAAACGACAGGAAATCGAAAAATGTGAAAAAACGATCGGGACGAAAATGAATCTTTGAGCCTTTATTTCTTTAATCGTTACGTTCTGTACTAGAAATTATTGATACCTACTTATTTTATTAGGATTATTTAATGTTAGTATCCGTAGTTATTATTATTACTCCCGTATCGTCAGTACATTCTTAATAACTTTAAACAACCTGTAAGCTATGCAAATATTTGTTCCGTGCGGGACACAGGCCTGTGACATACGGCGTAGCAGCTGGTCACTCCATTACTTTGCCAACCGTGCCGTCTTATGTAAGAGACAGTGATTCTGCTTATGTCGAAGAATGTGTTATAACATTATCAAAAAAAACACGAGTGTTTTCCTAAAGGTAGAAAGATAAGTACTTACAAATCCCACATCCGTAGTGTTAGAGTAGGTTGCACTAAGACATACGCCACACATCACAATCAAATACAAAAAAAAGTCAATATCCTGTTTTTCAACAAAAAACGAAAATGATTGTGATGCTGAGAATGAATTTCTTTTTTACTGATTAAGCTGGTTAAATACGCTGAACCACACTCAACCTTGGTACGGACGGGCCAAATCCGTCATACCAAGTTCGAGCGTGTTTCAATACTTTTACAGCCGAAACCAATAACCTATCTATCACATATCAGAGATTGAAAAACAAATTAAACAACAGAAAACATGATAATTTTTGTATTGTATTATTTGTTTTACAATCTCCAGTATGCCAAAACTGGAGATCGATAGGTTATTGGTTTCGGCCGTAAATTTTCACAACCAAAATCAAAGGACAATGAACAAATGCCTACACAGATAGTTGCATAATCAAAGACCCCGACCTATTCATGTGCCGACCCATCAAACGTACGCGTAACTTCAATAAATCTCCACATCTCGTCCTGTTATGATGATTGCACATTCACACGAACGCCACACAAACACTTCGAAAGTAAACATAAGCAGTAGGCTTTGCTCACAAAATACAGATAGATACAGAAGGCAATTTCATGTACAACTTGTTCACATCTTGACGCTTGACGTCGATGAAATAATATCCAAAAACAATGTAACGACAACAGAGAACTAGCCAAATTATCGACAAGCTTTTCGATAACAAAGATGCTTACCATACCTGACACTTGCCGGGTGAGCTAAGGGAATGTGGCTGCTGGGGGATGCTTGCATTCAAGAGATACGTCAAGTTAATGTGACCGGATTGTATGCCTTACTTTTCATACTTACTCTTGGCGATCGCGCTAGGGTAGGCGCCGGCCGCACAGTCCGAGAACAGTCCAAGCGCGTATGGTCCGAGACATCGTGTCTGTGAGCGGTGTCTATGTGTGCGTTGCTCGAGCGCACTTTTTATGTAGATTTCCGCTCAGTCCGACCACTGATCAAGCGCGTATGGTTCGAGACATCGTGTCTGTGAGCGGTGTCTATGTGTGCGTTGCTCGAGCGCACTTTTTATGTAGATTTCCGCTCAGTCCGACCACTGATCAAGCGCGTATGGTTCGAGACATCGTGTCTGTGAGCGGTGTCTATGTGTGCGTTGCTCGAGCGCACTTTTTATGTACATTTCCGCTCAGTCCGACCACTGATCAAGCGCGTATGGTTCGAGACATCGTGTCTGTGAGCGGTGTCTATGTGTGCGTTGCTCGAGCGCGCTTTTTATGTAGATTTCTGCTCAGTCCGACTACTGACCAAGCGCGTATGGTCCGAGACATCGTATCTGTGAGCGGTGTCTATATGTGCGTTGCTCGCGCGCTTTTTATGTAGATTTCTGCTCAGTCCGACTACTGACCAAGCGCGTATGGTCCGAGAAATCGTGTTTGTGAGCGGTGTCTATGTGTGCGTTGCTCGAGCGCACTTTGTATGTAGATTTCCTTCTGTACCCATCTCTTTTGTGCTCCGCTTATCTACCAGCAAGTCATAAAACCTTCTGCGGGAGTTCACTGCGAACAAATGACTATCGTGTGAAGGTATGATGGAAGGTTGTGGAATGGTGTCAAGAGTATGTTCTTTTTTCAAGTTTTGTGAACTTTTAATAAAATACCTTTTTGCCTTTATTATTAAATATCTATATTAATAATAATTATAAAGCTGAAGAGTTTGTTTGTTTGAACGCGCTAATTTCAGGAACTACTGGTCCGATTTGGTTGATAGTTAAAGTTTTAATAAAAGTATGGGTAATGGAAGAGCAGTGGTGCCCCAATGATAATGGCCCTGACTTACAAATTGTAAGTTGCGAGATCAAACCGATGCATTATTAAATTTTGTATAATTTATTTCGTCATCATCGCTCTCGTGGGATTTTCCATATAAACTTTGGATCCTTGTTTCATGCCCTTAGGAGATACATTTTGGAAATCCTCTCTTAGCACTTGCCTGCATCATAAAAGTAAACCTTGTGCAAAATTTCACACTCCTAGTTCCAGTAGTTTCTTTTATTTGTTGATATGTCCGTAAGATATATAAGTACGTACGTACAATATACGAATGTGACTTAAACAACTTTCGCCTTGAAATCCCATACTTTCATCATTTATCCTTCAATATTCATGCAAACGACATAATAATAGCTCAAACAATTCTTCAAACTTTTCCTAACTTTGAAACAGAGATAGTAAAACTTTCGCGGACGTTTTAATATGTTAACTTACCAAGTTAGCGACCCGGAAGCGACTATATTAAGAAGAAGTTAGACTTATCATGCTCGTAATATTATTAGAGAATACTTAACTCTTTTACAGACAGACAGTTTTTACTATAATATTTTACAGCTCATTATGTGAAAATTGTGTTCTTAGCTCTTGTGAGTTGTTGTTGTGTGTTGTCTTGTTTTGATGTTTTAATCTTTTTGTTATCTTATCTTGTCGTGTTGTTGTTTTATCTTGCACTGATGCTCTTGTAAGAGCAGTGGTGTCCCAGTGGTAACGGCCCCGACTTACGAGTTGTAGGTTGCGGGTTCAAACCCAGCCAAACGCAATAATTTGTGTAATTTATTTCATCACCACTGCTCTCAAAACGGTGAAGGAAAACATCGTGAGGAAACTGGCATGTCCTAGAATCAAAAATTCTAAGACATGTGACATCCACCAATCCGCACTAGGCCCGCGTGTTGGATTACAGCCCATTCCCTCTCCTAAGAGAGGAGGCCTGGTCTTGTGGTGGCGTTGTCCAGCGTTGGTGATCTTATTTTTGTTGGATCACCGGTGTGGTTATAGTGAGGTCAAAATATTACACTCTCTCGCTTTTTCACCACCATTTTGCAATATTATATGTCCTGTGTACTTCTTTTATCTCTGTTGTACCTAATTGGCCACCGCGATCGAAAGTCAATCATGAATATATTTCATTATCATCATCATCATCATTTCCGGTACGTAGTTGCCGCTTCAGAACCTTAATTCTGCACCATCGATCATTTGTCCTACGAGCAATTTGCCCTGTCCACTACCACTTAATTTTAGTGATTCTTCGGGCTATGTCGGTAACCTTAGTTCTCAAGGTCATTTCGCAGTCTCATCATCATCATCATCATCATCATCTCAGCCGAAAGACGTCCACTGCTGGACTTAGGCCGCCCCCAAGCGTCGCCACAGCGATCTTGTGTCGCAGTCTACGACGCACTAATTAGGGACCAGCTAGAACAAAATGCACCTGTATGAACACCAACACATAGCGTTTATTCAATAGAAACATTCAAAATTGATTCACCTTTAAATATTATTATTTCATAGAACCAGTCTATATCATTAACCGCTTTCTTCAGAAACACTGTTCGCCTTTCAAGAACTCCACAATAATAAAGGTGATGTCACACGGAAAGCGCACGATATGCTATGCTAATGACTGTTCATTTCCTGTGTGAATTATTATGTGTTTGATAGTAATGAGAACCTTTGAGTATGTGAAAGGCTGTTGACCGTGTTGTTCGCGTGCTTGGTTAAGTTACAGTTAACCGGTTTAACACGTTTCTTAAAGTCATCAATTATAATCACCGTACTCTTGTAGCGACATCTATGATTTCACATGTAAACTTGACTACCAAAACCATTTTGAACATACTACTCGAGTTGCTCAAGCCCATAGCACGCGTTTGATCGGAGAATCTTCCCTTTTTAAAAGGGGCTTGCACGACTTTACACTCTGTTCAAACCTCCATACCCTCATGTGTAAAAATATACGATGTACAATAGCATCGATTGATAAGTATAAGTATTATTACAGTGTCTTGTATTTATATTGATCGACGCTAATAAACCAACGTTCAAAATCGGATTTTCAAGTCAAGGCTGCAGGAATTGGTTAACTCTTGCGTCAGGTTTAGGTCCTAGTAGTATGGAGTGAGAAGGAATAGGAAGCAGTTCCCTCCTTTTGTAAAACACTAATATGAACAAAAGAGGTAGCAGAAAACGTAAGAGGGTCGCCTTGAGTATTGAGAGCTGCAGAGCGATTCCTGGCCTTCATAGGCCAGCAAATACCAAGCCAAAAACGACGGCACGTTGTATTCTACGTGCGCCTCAAGGAGCTGTCAGCAACTTGTCCTTTTGTTTTAGGTAAAAAACATCAAATCTTTTGTCTCGCTCTAGTTTGGGTACGTATTTTTTTTAACACGATCTACACAATATCAAACAATCTATATTTTTTTTACAAAATGATAGAAGCAAATATTTCCGAAATTCGCTGTTAATTATGAAGGCCATCTGTAATCTGCTTCATCAATTCCTCTTCATGAAATGATATAATTTAGGTACTGAATATAAATAAAACAATAGAAACGAATTAGGAACCCTCATTATCTAAGACAACTAAAAGTGTACTGGATAGCGCCAAACAATTACATTGAAGGTAAGTATAGCATAGTAGTGCATTTGATATGTATCGTCACGAAACTGCTACCATTGAGCCATCAATCCATCTGATCAATACCTACCTATCTATCTATGCAATTATACTAAATGTGAAGGTAAATCCAGCTTACTAATTCTCAAACTTTCCAGGTGTACCAAACTTATTTTATTAAAATAATGAACTTAGTTTCCTCATGATACTGTGTGAATAAAGATCGCCACTGTTACCATAGTATTTTTTGCAGTTACTAAAAGGTTCATCATCATTTCAACCGAAAAATGTCCACTATTGAACATAAACCACTCCCAAGTATCGCTACAACGAACGAATACTTAAACGTTTCATATTCCAATGAATTCCCATAACCCTCACCAGGTCAAATAATGATGAAGATAATGATGATAATTTCCCACGTGTTTATAACAAAATGAATTGTGACGGTCAGCAAAGTGATTCTATGAGGGTTCCATATTTGCTGACTGAGGTACATCAACCCAAAAATGATAGCACAATCATTCCCAGGACATCCCTTAACACAATTAAGTAATACACCATCAATTAGTCAGATTAAAGGACGTACACACTTCAATTGACTAAGTAGTCTCTCCAACAATGATCTCGTTACTTAGCCCTCTACAAGACTAAGAGTCCCTAAGTAAAATTAGTCCATCTCAACAAGACGGTATATTACCGTAAGTTAGTACCCCTTATACTAGACAAAGACTCCCGTACACTCTCATTCATGAGCTACGGAAATTACAGTGAGGTAACTATAGTGTGGACACAGTGCGACGTAACTTAGAGGTTACACCAGTATCAATTTGGAAAGCCTTTTCCTAACCATGTTGGGATCAGTTTCTAGTCTAACTAAATGCGTTAGAATGATAGTTTTAATGCACTCTCGACACGGGAGTAATTTCTAAGGTAAGAAAATGTCCACACAGAGCTACGGGAAAGTTTGAGATTGGACAACAAAATCAAAAATCCTTTTATTTTACATGGGCCTACATGAGCACTCATAAAACGTCAGAAGCAGTGCACGGTTCCAACTGGTCATTGCCTATGGAGAATAACTTGTCAAAAAATTATTGGGTTTACAATATTTCCATATTATAACTAATCCTGCATCGTGCAATTAAATTTCTCCGCGCGACTTAAACATATACGATAGCCCGAAATCATCAATCGAGTAGTAGCTCAAAACCAGACATACCATCCGTCTGGTTGAAGACTCCTCCTTTTTCAAGGACTTTACTCTCTGTAAGTTCCGCATACCTCTAAAAACGAATGCAACCTCTAATTTGAGTCGTACTAAGGACTGGCAGTACTGTTGTATCTAATGTGTGCGAGTGTTTTGTTCAGTACGGCGGCGGAATGAGATAACGACTGTAGGCTTCAAACTGATGCCTGCTATTCGTATAATGTGATGTCTGAATTCCAGGCATGTATGGAATATATGTATGAAATCATAATCACGCTCTAGCGTAATAGGTGTGACTTTTTAGTGGTTTTTAAGACCAGTTTCTGTGTCGGCGTAACGAAATGGGAAGATACGCATAGTATTTTACTTAATTTGAAAGTAACCGCTCACCAAAGCCTCCTTACAAACTTACTAATGTAACTAAGTTCTATTCACAAATAGAGTCTTCTTCTTCTCGATTCGACGGTAATTTCGTTAAATTTTTTGGGCCCAGTAAGTGGCCACGTTAATAGCTGCATCAGTGGCGCTCATTAGATCCCCCATAGTGCAGGTGTCGCAAGGGGCACTTGAGGCATTCTCAAACAAATGGAGTTTCGATCATTTATCCAAATCGCATAAAAGTGTTTGATTACTAAAGGATGTAAGTCATCAATTTTGTGCTTTACGGGCCCACTGCCCGATCGGCATGCGGCAGATATGTCCAGTTTAGTCCCATTCAAGCTAGGCAGCACTTATACCTGGGTCACTCGTACCTAAAACTGAAGTTACTGACATAGCACGAAGAATCGCCACATTCAAGTGGCAATGGGCAGATCACATTGCTTTCAGAACAAATGGCCGTTGGGGCCGAACGGTTTTAGAGGGGCAACCGGAACACGCACCGTTAGAAGGCCTCCTACAAGGTGGACCGATGAACTGGCAAGGGAATCTGTTGGATTTGAGACGCACAGAACTGTTCATTGTGGCGACACATGGGGAGGTCTATGTCCAACGGTGAACGTCTTTCAGCAGAAATTATTATGATTACGATAAACTCTGAAGTTTCTGCATTTCTATTTACCTTGTTGCATAGCAGCACCATCACTTAAAAAAATATTACTATTCAATCGTAGCCACTAAACCATAAAGATACGAAAACTCCAATCATAATCGTAACATCAACCATGAACCTTTACTGACGATATTGTCAAAACGTATCGTGTTCTCGTTAAATGGTAATCGATACTGTATCGAGCAAACTTGAGCATCGAGTATCGCATGACGAGGAAACGATACAAGGTCGGGTGGAAAGGTTATAGTGAGTGGTGCAGTGGATTTACCTGATTTGGGTAAGTAGTTTGTTAATCGGTCAATGTAAAGAAAATACTGAGGTTCGATTAGGAAAAGGTTCGTCGATCCATCAATCTGGACCCGAGATGGTAGCGTGTAATGTTTCACTCGTTCTGCTCTTAGACTTATACGAGCAGAAGAGCCGCTCTCCAATACGGGACTAGATCCTCGAGAATTGAACCACTACAAGTCCGAATTTCTACGTCGAAAAAAAAAGCAAGCAAAATGGTTCGTAGTTTGGATCATTCATTAGCTAAATATTAGACTAATGAAGTAATGTAATATAAAACCCTCTTGCTGAAAGAAAGCGGTAAAGGATAGACCTGATTGGAGACGTTTAATAAAACAAAACGTCTATATCATGGCCAGATATTAGAATTTCTCACTGCATGATAATTGACTAATTAAATCTGGTCTAATCGTTTCCACGTCAACGTTTGATGATAATTATGTCAATGTACTCGTATGTTTTGCCATAATATTAATTTAGGATTTCTGGGCATTATAAATCTTATTCTTCGCTAAAAATACTTATTATACACCAAATATTAATGGACTTTTACAATTATTAAAGAACCTGGTGGTGGTGGTTTTTTTAAAACCAACTGGTAGAGCATATTTTAGTGCTCAATTACTATTTTGATGGAACAAAAGTATATTTTGTAGTAGAAAACTGTAATGTTGAGAAACAGTGGACTCTACCGATAGGCAACGTAATTATTTTAAGATATAATCAGCCAAAAGTAAGCCTTCTAATATTCAAATACCACGATAGTGTTCTAATCATTCCCTATTTAAAAAAAATCCGTTATCCTGAAAGGCAAAGAGCAAGTGAAAGACACAGAAGGGTTTAGACAGTAAAAGTCTGAAACGCCCTCTCACTCGACCCTACAGCGAGAGAAATCATTGGATGATGCCATCATCATCATCATCATCATCTCAGCCGAAAGACGTCCACTGCTGGACATAGGCCTCCCCCAAGCGTCGCCACAGCGACCGGTCCTGCGCGTCTCGCATCCATCGGATTCCCGCGACCCTCGCCAGGTCGTCGGTCCACCTTGTGGGAGGCCTTCATTGGATGATGCGGACTGATGATAATTATAACCGTTGCTCTTTGGACTCTATTACACGTTGAACATAATTATCAAACATAGACGTTTTTAATTAATTTTAATTATACTAAAAACTATTAATAAATTATCCAAAATTAGCCAGTTTCAGTTCAATGCCCCAGTGAAAAGAAAGTTGATAAGTGTACCGTGACCAAGAATACCAATTTCTATATTATCATAAAAAAATCTATAGCAATTATTGTTCGTTTTGGTAGGTAATTAGGAACGGGCTTCGGGAATGTTCGAAAAAGCTAACGCGACCGTAGAACGTAAAGGGCAAATTAGGGAACACAGGTGGGTTTTATTCAGTAAAACTCCAACGCGCCCTCTTACTCGACCTAAAGCGGTAAAAGTTATTTGTTGACTACCCACCCACCTCTAAAAAATTAAGTAATTAGGAACATTTTTGTTTAAATACCAAATTATACTTAGCCTACAGGCCGTACAGTCATAAGATAGACAGGTAGGTACAGAAGTCAAGCTCATGTACATATGTAGGTACTTCACCTTGCATCCCAATTTCCGACCACCCGTAGGCGCGGGCTTGCGGACGGCGAGCACTGGGTAGCTTGCTGTCCGGCAGTCCGGTAATACCCGGACCGAATCCAAGTCATCAACGGCGCATTCCGTTCCACGCACACTTCAAAGAGGTGTCGGCAAACTGTAGGGGCCCAGCAGGGTCGAAGCCTCTGGGGCCATGGATCAGATTTCCGAAAGGGAAGCTCAGTGACCCCCGATCGAAAGCAACGAAGAAATGGAGTGGGGTTTAGTCAGTAAAAGTCTGACACGCCCTCCCGTTCCGTAAGAGAAGTCATTCTGATGAATCCCAGCGATCGCGTCAGGTTAGGCGCTCGCCACTAAGGTCCGAGCACAGTCCAAGCGCGTATGGTCTGAGACATCGTGTCTGTGAGCGGTGTCTATGTATGCGTTGCTTGAGCGCGCTTTGTATGTAGATTGCCTACTGTATCTATCTCTTTTGTGGCACCATCAAATGAGTTTTATATTAGGCCCTACTCTAACGATCCAAACAGCCTGTTTCAATGCCTTTGTACATTTGCGGTTACAATATCCAAATTAAATTAAATTCGTAATATTAATTAAGGAATGGTGATGGCTGTAAGTTTATGTGTCGTCTTAATTTTGGAATGGTGATGGCTATAAGCCCTTCAGTTTATGTGCAGTCTTAAAAGAGATGAAACATATGTTTCTGTAATTTAAACGTAGGTACAAGACGAAGAGATTATAAAGCGGTTTATTGCTCAAAGTTAATTGTCTGTGGACTTGAATTCGTGGTTTTAATGTATTTAAGAAAGGAGTCAAGATGCACTCGTCGATAGCTTCAGTCTTGAGCAACGACGCGACGCCGAGTTGCTAGCCTGAAAACGAAACTAAATTTTTTGATTTAAACATTTAAGGTTGAGTTTTTTTTAAACTGAGTACCAACCGATAGGCTAGCAACTCGGCGTCGCGCGTCGATGCTCAAGACTTATCATCTGCCTAGCCTTATCCAACTATTTTGGGGTCGGCTTCCAGTCAAACCGGATTTAGCTGAATACCAGTATTTTTACGAGAAGTGGCTGCCTACCAGACCTCCACAACCCATTAACTGGGGTAACACGGTATTTCATGGCAAGACTGAGCTTTCGAAATCATGTGTGGGTTATGAAATGTGTCAATCTATTGTCTGGTCACGTACGCTTAATCTCCCGTTACCAGCAATTATTTAATCAAAACTATTACACCGAACATTTACTCCAAACGATCATACTATACTAATTAGTTACTACCTCTACAATAATAAGGACTATTCCCGTCTCGGCACCCAGATTTTCGGCACCAAAATGTTCGTCAGCCAAGCTATCCCCGATTCAGAACCAATAGATATTTTGGACTGTATTTTATATGGTAGGTATTTTACAGGTATACTACCTGTCCAAAATCCAAAAAACGAGGAGCTTGTGGCTAGACAATATCAGTTGCACGGGTTGATCTTCAAGGTTAAGCAACGCTTGCCAAGGTTGGTCTGTGGATGGGTGACCATCTTAACATACCGAGTTTCCTCCGTGCCTCGGAAAGCACGTTAAGCAGTCGTTCCGGATTGTCAGAAGCCAGTAAATCTGACTCCAGTCTTGCCATGAAGTACCGTGTTACCCCAGTTAATGGGTTGTGGAGGTCTGGTAGGCAGCCGCTCCTAGTAAAAAACTGGTATTCAGCTAAATCCGGCTTGACTGGAAGCCGACCCTAATACAGTTGGGAAAAGGCTAGGTAGATGATGATGATGATTTTGTATGGTTATTACCTGTCCAAAATACCTATTGGTGCCAAATCGGGAATAGCTTGGGTGCCAAAACGGGAATACTGCAATAATAATTAGTATCAAGTTTCAACAGGTTTAGTTTACTAATAACTAGATTGCCTCTATTGTAAGCAAGGGTTTAATTAATAAGATGAATGGAAAACAATATTTCACACTAAATCACTAAAGTAATTGGCCTTTGAAGGAAATCATTAGTAACAGAATATTAGGGTTACGGGCGGCCTTCGCAGATATAACTTAGGTCAAAACAATATTTATGTAATACTAGCAATTTCCAGTGACTATGTTCGCATGTGAATGAATGTGTTACTGGGTCGCGGTTACCCTTTCGAACCATCTTGCGGGGATGGATTTTTGATAACGAAGAAGACTTCTGGAAAAAACAGGATACATTATGTCTTGACATTAGTCTTTACCTTTATTAGCAAACCCGACGTAGCCTGGTAGGCTTGGCTAATAGAGAGCATATAATTATTTACTATAACTACATAAAAAGACGTCATTTCACTAAGTCTTTCAAGATCAAGTGACAAGCAAAACGAACGTAGCCCACTTTTTCATAAGACATAAAATTACGACTTCTATTTAGCTTAATGCTTGCCTAGTACCCGCGGTCAATTTACATAAACCAAATGTTTCATTGTTTCCCTTCATAATCACACAAATCATATTAATATTACAAAGGTGAATGTTTTGATCTGTTGGTCTGTGTGTATGTTTGTTATTGATTTACACTCAAACAACTGAACAGATTTCGGTTAATTTTGGTACATGGGTATACCATGTCCAGGATTATATCCTTCTGGAAAGGAAACTAGTAGTCCTACTCATTGTAGAATGATAAGGGCAACTGAAGAACAAAGGTGTGGTTTTAGTCAGTAAAAGAAATCACACCGTGTGGCAAACATCGACGCAAAAACGAATACTATGAATCCAGTACATGAGTCTGGATCTGGACCCCCTAGTGTTGAAATTTTTCGTTAACTTTTCCAATTTCCTTTTTTATTCTTTACTTTTAAAAATTTTAATGGGCAAACCAAGTCACGGGCAAAATGCTAGTCACATGTAATAAGAACAAAACATACATTATTATACACAATCTAAGTTACCCGTTCGCTACAAGTTTTAACTTTAAAGTTGAATATTGAAGTAGCTGCTAAGTTGCTCAAGAACAAAAGCTTTTCAAAATGAGTGAGTGAATTTGTAGCAGCCATTCATCTTGGTACTCTTATCTTTTGAAAACATAGTTTTATGTTTAGAACAAGTTTTGTTTCTTAGTAGTTTTTTTTAAAGAAAGTTTTAGTGATATGTGAAAAGTTGTGTTGAGAATAGGTTTCGTTTGCGGCACAGATTAACAATACTTGAGGAGATGAGAAATGTACGTTAAATCGTATCTTAGTCGTAGTCTGTGGAGAATTCTATTAACTGCTTCCCTAGAAATTAACCATGGTCCTAGAACTCAAAGGGTATTTGAAGGAATATTGGTCGACTTTAGTTAGAAAAATCTTTTTTTTTTTTGGATGGGAAGTCATCAATGGCAGACTTTTACTGACTAAAACCCACTCCTGTTTCTTCTTTACCTTCGTTTCAGGGCCCCGGAGTTCTCTTTTGCACAAACCGTGACTCTAGTAGGCTGTACCAAACCTATACTCGTACCAGGGCCCGTCACCAGAGATTGTTGCCGCCGATCGCCCCCACGAGCATACTCAAATACCAGTACTCCGCCCAAGCGGGGCACATCTCCACTGTGTCCTCCTTTGTTCTCTCCACGCAGTAGTGACACCCGGTAATCTCAAAATTAATGGTTGCTACAAAAAAGAGACACGCGGATAGTTACCAGTACCTAAAGACACAGTTCTAGCACAATTAACAACCTAACAGCTTCATTGTAACAAAACGTACATAATTAATGTTTTAAAGTACTCCATTATTAACGAAAGAAGTCGGTATAATGAATCATCTCGGGAACAGTATTTCGGCTGGCTTCGAAATTTCAAAAGATACGGAAGTGAAACGGGTTGGCCGTAATAAAATATTTTTCTTTACTGAAAGTATAATGGGCAAAGATAAAATGTGTTGGCATTTTTTGTGGAGTGTATTTGAAAAGAGGTTAGTCAGCATTGGTCCTTTTAGGACGAAGAATGCCAGATTTACTGGAGCTCTTTTTTTTTCACTTACTAAATAAAGTACCTATTTAATTCAACCGTATTTTTTTGTATTGAAGAGAATATAAACGCTTCAGAACATCATCATCTGCCTAGCCTTTTCCCAACTATATTGGGGTCGGCTTCCAGTCAAGCCGGATTTAGCTGAATACCAGTATTTTACGAGGAGCGGCTGCCTACCAGACCTCCACAACCCATTAACTGGGGTAACACGATACTTCATGGCAAGACTGGAGTCAGATTTACTGGCTTCTGACTATCCGTAACGACTGCCAAAGATCTCCAAATGACAGCCGGGACCAACGGCTTAACGTGAACGCTTCAGAACATATAGCCATATATGTATGTATACTTTTTTTAGGTTAAAAACCATAAACTATTTTATCTCTCGTTTCGCTTTGCCTCTTCGTCAAACGTTGCGTTGGATAAACCAAACAAGCTTTTAAACTATGCTCGGGTTAATCTAGTAGGTAAGTAATACACTAATGACTAATGGATAATTATGGTCACTGTTGCTAGGTATAGTCCCCAATATTTTAAGCTATAGTCTATTCGCCGAGGCATGAGCCAAAAGGTAAACAAACCATAAAAAGGGTTCTTTATATGTCACGATTGATTTAGTGAACATATTTTATAAAAATAACTACGGTATTAATACACTGACAACATTAGAAATTACATATATTTTAGAATGATGTCCGTGGAACTTATGTTATCCTTTCAGATTTATTTGAAATCAAACATTATAAATGACTTTAATTATTTTCTTAATGTTTATTAATTATCCATTAAATAGTTTACATATAAAAGAACCAAAAAGACATTATAATACTACTAAATTGTAGACCACAGATACTGCGAACATTTTGCATTAAAATGTTACGTTTTGTCATCGGTCGGGTTATACCTGTCATTTTGAAAAAATGATTTCTTTGTTTACCTTTTGGCTCATGCTCTGGCGAATAGACCATAAGTATTTGTTTTGGTGTTTTCTTCTTTCTATCATATCTTGTGAAGTTTGCGAATAATTTCATTAGAGATTTTTTTTTAGGTGGGAAATCATCATAGACAGAGAGGTTAGGCTTTTACTGACTTACACACACTCCTGTTCCTGAGGAGCTCGTGGCTAGATAACAACAGCCGCACAGGTCGATCTTCAAGGCTAAGCAGCGCTTGCCAAGGTTTATCTTAAAATACCGAGTTTCCTTCGTGCCTCGGAAAGCACGATAAGCCGTAGGTCCCGGCTGTCATTTGTAGATATTTGGCAGTCGTTACAGATAATAATCAGAGGCCAGTAAATCTGACTCCAGTTTTGCCATGAAATACCATGGTACCTTAGTTAATGGGTTGTGGAGGTCTGGTAGGCAACTGCTCCTCGTAAAATACTGGTATTCAGCTAAAATCCAGCTTGACTGGAAGCCGACCCCAATATAGTTGGAAAAAGACTAGATAGATGAAGATGACTTCTGTTCCTCCGTTGCCTTAGTTCCCGGGCCCCGGGGGTTAATTTTCTCATAACCCATGGCCCCAGTAGGTTATCGATCTTGCTACAATTTATTGACATCTTCTTGAGGCGCAGTACGCGCCTTCGACGGCTTGGAGATTTCGAGGCTCTATTTCTCATATTAATCCTGAAAAACAACAACAAACTATTGCTTAAGTTGTTATGAATAAACTTTAGATGAAATCGTCCAGTTTTTGCGCCGTTGTCCAAATCAATGAAAACGGATCGGAAGTTTGGTAACATGTGGTCACACACAAACTTGGCGCCAAATTCCCGGGTTTATTGTGTGGACGCTGGCTGGCGTTCACTTTTGTTGATTTTTGGTTTGAATTTGGAACGTAAAGTGGCCAGAGTTTTTAAACTCCGTCATTAAATTAACACCTCATTTTATATTTAAATTCGGAATTTGGGTAATTTTCAAATTTTGGAACAACAAACTCAATAAAGTGAGTGCTATGTTATGCCCGTGGGCGTATAAATGTTTGAGTTTAATCTATACTACTATTATAAAGGTAACTAGGCAGGTATTTATCATCATCTGCCTAGCCTTTTCCCAACTATATTGGGGTCGGCTTCCAGTCAAGCCAGATTTAGCTGAATACCAGTATTTTATGAGGAGCGGCTGCCTACCATACCCTATCCTCTGTCCAAGCTAAAAACTAGCCTCACACACTAGTCGATTTAAAAAAATGTTATTAAATTATACGCCGTGCCCACACCTGACCGTCATTACTATGTTAACAAAAGACCTTTTTGTAACTTCATAAATCAGTAACAAATGTTCCCTACAACACAAACTGCCACACATTCGCAGCTACCCTAAGACCGCGTTTCCACTTCGTCGTGACGACAAATATTCGCGTTTTTATTATTAGAAAGAAAGAAAGAAAGAAATCATATTTATTCCGCCCTAAATGGACGCACGCTAAAATATGCAATTTATATAATTAAAATTTAAAATAACGCACACTAAAAATATTTGAAAAATAGTCGTAAAACAAAAAAAATTCAAACCGTGATGGTAAATCATGTATATTTGTTGCGACTATCGTGTTTATTTAAAAAAAAAAAAAAATATAAAATTGTTTGCCCAAGGCAAACAATTTTATATTTTTTTTTATTGTTGATAGGCTCGCGCTTACTTAGAAGTAAGTAACCTTTTCACTCTTGATTTAAAGATACCCAGGTGGTAGCCATCGGGAAACGCAGGCTCTGGCAGGGAATTCCAGTCCTTAGCTGTATGCACAACGAATGTTTTCCTAAAACCTTTTGTGCGAATAGGTGGGATATCTACAATGTACCGGTGGCGTTTCGCCGTACATTATATTTTATACCGTACGTTATAATGGGAATAATGGCTAGAGACAATAGTCGTCCGACGATAAATTAACCGTTACGACATAATGAGAAAGCGGCCTTATTCGATGAAAAAACGAACATGAAAGAAAGTTGCGTATAAAGGGGCATTGTAAAAGTTGACCAGACGTAACGCTGTCAGGACATTTAATAACGTTGATTGATTACTTTCTAATGAAATTGGCGATAAATATATTAATAACGATTATATAATTCTGAACTAACGATCAACCGTTGCTTCAATCGGGTGTCACAAAATAAATGTATGAAATACTAAATTTTTTTGCTACTGTAATATAAAACTACAAACCTCAAAACCCCTTAGTTACACACAATAATCAAATCAAAAAATTTTTACCAACTTAGTGACGAAAACGTAAAAAAATCTTCTCTCCATATCACACGTTATGAGATTGTTGGAAATCTCTTTGGAACTCGTGCTAGGACTTCAGAAGTTAAACAAAGACTTTCTAAGTTATTCGCATCGTGTACCTATTTGAATTATATTTTGTATACATTTTTATCAAAAAAGGCTGGCTTCGCGAGTTTTAGAGGGCTTAATGAAATCTTTTCTCTGGTAAAGTTTTATTAGAAGTGTGAACTTGAAGATACGATTTTTTACCGTAGGTACTATACAGGGTGTAAAAAGACCGATCACAAAGCCGATAACTACACATTCTGTACATGTAATTAAGTAACCTAGACCAAAAAATATTGCTGGGAAAAAACTTTTTTGTTTCATCATTAAAAAATAATTAATTAATAATAACTTCGATCAGCTGCGCGTTCGGCCGCTCGCGCTTGGTCGTTGAACTGATCGCTCGCTTGTGTGTGTGAGGCGCTCGTTGTGTTTAGTTTTGATTGCATTTTTGTGACTTCAAATGCGTAATTTGTCATGAAAAATTGATAATGTTTGTTCGGAAGAAAGTTTACTAATGATACTTGGAAAACAATTCTGAAAAAAAAACGAAAAAAAATTGTTGACTTTGACCTTCAATATCTCCAGAACTAGTGAATTCCCAGGTATGGTCTAGAAGAAAAAAACTATCCCAGTGATGAGGACTATTTGGGGTTTTCGTTTTCGTTAAGGGTCTTTTTACACTGAACTAAATAAATAATAATAATATAAATATGTTCAACACAAATGTTACGGCGAAAAGAAGTACTATCTAATTTTTTTATAGGTCGGAATCATTGGATGATTTCTAGCGCTCATGGGCGGAGCGGGCGGATGTGTAGACTTTTACTGATTGAAACACACTTCTATGCTCCTGCTTTTTCTTGCGCTCCAGAACACTGGTTTCCCTTTCGGACTACTCATGGATAATTATTGGGTTGTGAACTGATTTTTAGAGAAACAAAGTTGTCTAGACAATACAAGGAAAGCTTGAACCCAAAACATAGCCACAGATGAAAACATCATCTTATAATACGGCAACCGTTAATAAAAAATGTGACCAGTGCTAAATGTTACTAATCATGTAATAATCATGATATAGTCTATCTTATGAAAGCGCGACTTGAGAAAAAGAGGTTATACCAAAACAATTTGTATGTGATATTACTAACTAGTAGGAGAATCATGTCTTGGCACTTCACAATGTTTTTAATTTCTTACAATTGCGGCTGAATAATGTTGCCAATTATATTTAAAAAATAACTCCAGGTCGCGCTTTTATTAGACGCACTATATAAGCTAAACCACTGCTTTTCCTTTTTGATATGAGAAATCATCAAATAACTACTCACGCTTTGAGTGGTGTAAGAGAGTGTCTGACTTTTACCGAAAAAAGACATTGCCTTAATAAAAAAACCAACACTACATATTATACTTACACACATACCTCTTCGTTGACAGAGAGTTTTACGTGTATGTCCCTATCCTAGGTACAGCAAATACTGCACAGTAAATACTCCACTAAAGTACACTAACCAAGTCTCTGTACAGTCAACAGCACATCAGAGTCGACCATTTCACTTTGACGACGCCTTTTCGGGGTACTAGTAAGCCCGTTCTATCAAAGGACAGCAAAACGCATGACGATGTGCCACTGATACATGGTGACGCATACGCACAAAAAGTTTTGTAAATACTTTTATTGTGCGTGCCAATAAGGGGTGGATTTTTAAATTTGATAAAAAGTAAAAGGTCCATTTTGATATCTGTAATCGCGACGTAACTAGTGAAGACATAGAATACTCTATAATTATAAATCTCGCTATAAATGCCAACATAATTATGATTTAACACCAAAAAAGTGTATGTATTTTTTAAAACACTTTATGAGATTAATTAAATTATTGTTTTTTTTTTTCAGTTTCGTTTTAGGGTTTATCTCATTTCAAAATGCCAAATAACTTTTCCATTTTTTGACAACTTTTGTGTCGTGTAGTTTCTAGTATTAAAGTCAAAAGGGAATTGCTCAGTTCTAGGCGAGTATGCTTAATCGTCGATCACATCTTCTTACTATCAGGTGAAATGGTTGGTAAACACGTGACTTCAGCACTTCTGTACCATAATCGCACACTCTCCTAACAATTCCAATTGTGCCAATCGTGTATCGGGTGTAGGCCAGCCCCAATGCTATCCTGGCAATGAACGCCGACAGAGTAAACTGTCCATTATCCGACATGGCTGTGGCAGACATGTTACTGTTCCGATTTCTGTTGTGAAATGGTAATTGCTAACTTCATTCTGACTGATTGAAAGGTAGCTTAACTTAATGTTTGTACCGCGTACATCGAAGAACCATACCAATTTGCTTGCTGCAGTACCTGAATTACAATCGAACAGGAAAACCCCGTTCCATTATAATTTAGTAACCTTTAAGGCTACAGTGAATAGGCTCTTAATAAACTAGTGCACTTCACCATCTACGATTGCATCACTGCTTACCATCAGCCGAGATTGCAGTCAAGCATTATTTATGGAAAGCTGGTAGTACAGCCTAAGACGAGGCAAACTACAAGTCAATAGTTAAGTATTGACTTGCGGCTTAAAAAATACGGCAAATTTTCATAGAACAATTTTCACCATTGATATGTAGATGACTGTACTTGGCAGTCGTAAAAACCGTCCTTTGTATGTGTGTACTGAGAGAAAAACTTTTTTTCATAATCACGAACATGAAATGCTCGCCCAGACTTAGTTTGTGAGGTTTATGCTCGCGGTAAATATGGAGACGGTGCTTTCATAGAGATACTGTTTACTGCTTCGTTTACATATGTTTATGTATCTGCATTTTCGTGATTATTCCATAACATTTATTTTGTGTTTGAGAAAGCAGTGGTGACACAGTGATAGCTGCTCCGACTTACACGTTGTTGGTCACCACAGGTTCAAACTTAGCCAGGTGCATTACCTACCTGGCAAATGTCTGCCGCAAGGGCTGGTTCGAGGTGTTTCTAGAAAAGAATACCCGGTAGGGCTTTAGAGGTCGAATTAGCTCAACAGTGGGAAAGAATAGGTTGAAAAAAAAAACCGGATCGGGTAGATTTAGAAAGTTAGCTCCAAATAAAATTTCAATTGTCATAATTATTTAGTGTTTGCAAAGGACAATGCCCAAAAAATCCACCAAGCACCTATTATACCGGCGAAAAACGAGTAAAGCATTTTTTTTTTATTACGCTGACTAGTTTAGGAAATTACAATAGTCATAATACCCTTTCTCACAAAGCTCCAGACAGAAAATAATCCACACATACAGAAAAAAAAACGTAATTAAGCTTTGAAAGAAAACGTATCACCGCCATGAAAGAAGCCTCTTCACAATAAAATCTAAGAGAGCGGGTGTTCACGCCAGCTAATCCTACGGGACAGGCAGTAGAGCCGAACTAATACATGGAGGATGAATGGACTGGCAGGCGGGTAATCGGTAAATTGACACGCGATTATATCGGAACACGTTTTAGCCATCGATTTAATTGGATTCTCGGTGTAGGTTTGATAGTGATGTGGTTATTCGATTAATCTATAGTAAATTGGGTTCTGTTGTAGTGCCATCTATGTCGCCACTTATGAATTAAAAGACAAATTTCTATATCAAGACCGCCATTTTGTACCCATAGATTTAAGTTATTGTATAATTGGTGACGGTGTACAGAAAAGTTTATTCTATACTATTCTATCTAGATATCAGAGTTTTTTGCAGGATAAGAATATAATATAAAACATTTCTAAAACAACTATCGGGTTATACTTATATTACCCCTGAGTTTGTTTCGGGGTTTCTTCTCAGGGTAGTCAGTTGGGAAACACCGGACTCATCTAGTAAAAAAAAGTCCAAAAAAAAAGTTGACGTGTAAAAGTGTTTGTGAAAACCTATTTGCAAAATATGTAAATATCATTTATCATTGCCTGGACCAAACATAACACCAATCTAATCGGAAGGTCTCTTTTTTCAATGGAGGATGAAGATACTTTATTCACTTAAAATAATAACACATTCATTTCTAGGAGGGAAACGAAGAGAAAATAACTAATTAAAGTTAGATTAATTAATTAATTAAGCTATGGTATCGCATGAAAAAAAAACTAGCTTCCTCATATGACTCGTACATGACATTCCTTCTACCGTAATTTTCTCGGTGCTCTTAATTATATGAGTACTTGAGTAGCCTGCCCGGAGATGCGGTTTTGTACTTATATTTTTTTATGTTATTTGTATATCAGTATTTTATATTATATTAACTAATTTTGATTCTTTATAAATATTTTCAGAAAATATCAAAACAATTATGTCTTTCACCTTTATTGGCATTGACTTTTTTTTTAAAGAATGTTTGAATTAACGCTTTACATAATATAAAACAAATTATATACTTTTTCTTAGTAGCACAAGATTTATCATTATATTAAGGTTTGTTGGTACCTAAATCTCTCTCATCTTTATAGCAAAGAAAGATTCGGCAACAAAATGCATGATAAAAAGGTAATGAGACTTTACTTTTTACGCGATTTTTTATGACGGCTTGCCTCCGCGATATCACCATATGAACATGTTTAATATCCTATATAAAAATCTACCATTTTTTTGGGGTAGGAAATTATCAAATTACCCCCTCAGCCCTGGGTAGCTCGCCGTCCGGCAGTCTGGTGATAACCTGGACCGAGCCTAGTCATCAACGGCGCGTTCTGTGCGCCTCAAGGAGATGTCAGCAAACTTTAGGGGCCCGGTAAGGCCGAAGCCTCTGGGGAACACGGAAAATCCGAAAGGTGCTCACCGTGTACCCCAGATCGAAGGCAACGAAGAAACCCCACCCGGGTTTAGTGGGTAGTAATAAAAGCTCCGACAAAAAAGAAGCTCCGCTTTGCCACCTGGAACATTGGCTCTCTAACTGGACGTTGCAGAGAACTCGCGGACGTACTTGCGAAACGTCGGGTCCAGTGCGCCTTCCTTCAGGAAACGCGCTGGAAGGGGAATAAGTCCCGTGACATCGGGCAGGGGTACCGGCTAATGTACACCGGATCACCATCGGGCAGGAACGGAGTAGCCGTAGTACTGTCTAAGGACCTTCAGGATGGACTTCTTGAAGTAGACCGATACAGCGACCGGTTGATGCGAGTTAAGGTGCTGATCGAAGGGTCGGTAACAAACCTAGTCAGCGCCTATGCTCCTCAAACTGGCTGCTGTGAGTCTGAAAAGGAGGCCTTCTGGGATGAGTTCGAGGACGTATTGCGCGCTGTTCCGAATTCTGAAGATATTTTGGTTGGGGGGGATCTCAACGGTCACGTAGGTCAGCGCGCTGGAGAGTACGGACGTGCTCACGGTGGTTTTGGCTATGGCCAACTAAATGCAGAGGGAGTCAGCATACTCAGGACCTGCGCTGTGTCGGACCTAGCCATCGTGAATACGTTCTTTCAGAAGAAACCCCAGCATCTTATTACGTACCGTGGTGGTTCACACTCAACCCAAATTGATTACCTGCTGGTGCGACGGTGCAACATTGGCAAGGTTACCAACTGTAAGGTTATCCCAGGCGAAAGCTTAACGGCTCAACACCGCCTCCTTGTCATGGACCTGGCGATCGTACCAAGGAAAAAAGTGACTCAGAAACGCAATCCCCGCACCAAGTGGTGGTTGCTTAATGGTCCTAGACTGTCGGAGTTCATCGCGGAGGTCGAGCACCTCGAGATCAGTTCTCCGCATGAGTCCGCTCAAGATATATGGAGTAGGATTCATTCAGTAATCACCGCCGCGGGTAAGCGCGTCCTTGGCACTTCTCGTGGTGGTCGCACCATGGACAGGGAGACATGGTGGTGGGATGACGGGGTGCAGGAGGCGACCCGGAAGAAGAAGAGTTTATTTAAAAAGTGGCAGGGGTCCAACTCTCCGGAGGACAGGGAGGCATATAGAGCGGCTAAGCGCGCTTGCAAAAAAGCAGTAGCCAGAGCCCGCAGCAAAAGTTTGGCGCCCTTGTACGACAAGCTGGAAACTGCGGAGGGGCAAAAGCTTATTTTTAAGCTGGCGCGTGCCCGGGAAAAAGCTACACGGGACATTAGCAAATGCCTCTGTGTAAGGGACGCCCAGGGTAAGCTGCTCTATGATGCCCCCTCTGTTAAGGAGAGATGGTGCACATACTTCGAGGAGCTGTCTAACAAACAGCATCCCCATAACCTTCCTCCCGAACCGCCTCCTAACCTTGGTCTTATTTCCCCTATTTCCCCCGACGAAACTCGCATTGCTCTTCGCCACATGAAGAACCGGAAATCGGTCGGGCCTGACAATGTGCCAATCGAAGTGTGGAAGGCCATGGGCTCACATGGTGTGGACCTTCTGACGGATCTATTCAACCGCATCCTGACCACCAAGGAAATGCCGAACCAGTGGCGATCAAGCCTCATTATCCCTATTTATAAAGGCAAAGGTAGCGTACAGGATTGTAGTAACTACCGCGGTATTAAGATCATGTGCCACACCATGAAGCTCTTCGAGCGGATCATTGACACACGGCTCCGTAGCGAGTGTACTGTCTCTGAGTGTCAATATGGCTTTCGGGCGGGTAACAGCACCATGGACGCAGTGTTCGCCTTACGGACTCTAACTGAGGCTTACAGAGAGAGAAGGAGAGCTCTGCATATGGCCTTTTTAGACCTGCAGAAGGCCTTCGACTGTATTCCTCGACAGTCCATCTGGTGGGCACTTCGCTTCAAGGGTGTGCCCGAGGCCTATGTTGACATTATCAGAGACATGTATCGCGATTCCGTGTCCTCTGTCCAGACCGCGGTTGGCGAATCCAAAGTCTTTCCAATATCTGTTGGCGTTCACCAAGGATCGGCTCTTAGCCCGTTCTTGTTTAACGTTGTGCTCGATGTAGTTACGGCATACATCCAAGATCAGCCTCCATGGCTAATGATGTATGCCGATGACATCGCCCTCGTTAGCCAGAACGGAGCCCAACTTGAGCGGAAGGTCAACATTTGGAAGGACACGCTGGAAAACGGCGGTCTGAGACTAAATGTGGCGAAGACTGAGTACATGTCCTGTGGCAGCGCGGATTCAAATACCATCCGTATAGGTTCGGACCGGATCACAAGCTCCGATACGTTCAGGTACCTTGGATCTGTGCTGCACGAGTCTGGCAACGTGGACGACGATGTCCAAGCACGTATAGGCGCGGCTTGGGCAAAATGGCGAGAGGTAACGGGCGTTGTATGCGACCGCAAAATGCCTCCAAAGCTTAAGGGACAGATATATAAATGCATCATACGTCCTGTCCTCCTGTACGGCGGCGAGTGTTGGCCAGCACTAAGCAGACACACCCAGGAGCTTCGCGTCACGGAGATGAAGATGCTGCGGTGGATGAGCGGCGTAACGCGATCCGATCGCATACGCAACTCGTTCATCCGAGGTAGTCTTGGTGTCCGTGACGTGGGGGAAAAACTGCAGGAGTGTCGTCTGCGATGGTATGGCCACATCATGCGTCGCCCTATGGAGTACGTTGGCCGGAGATGCATGAATATGGCTGTCCTTGGCGGTAGGTCTCGTGGTCGCCCTCGCAAGCGCTGGCTGGACGTCGTCAAGTCCGACATGAGAGCCAATGGCCTTACTGTCAGGGATGTAGAAGACCGGGCAAAGTGGAGCAAGCTAAGCCGGAAGGCGGACCCTGGCAAAAGCCGGGACTAACGCCTAGTAGAAGAAGAATAAAAGCTCCGACAAAAAAAGAAGAATTACCCTTACTCAAAATATTAAATCTACTGCCTAAAATACTAACTTTCCGACTACTTTTGTCCGAATTAAACGATCGAATGAGATACTGAAATCTTCGAAAAATAAACTTGACTGTTTATTGCTATAATACTTTTCTACCGGCATAAATTACGTTCTACCGAAAACTATGCTTTGTAATTTTTATCTATATTTGCCAACTATTAATTCATAAATTACCTTTCAAATTTCATAGACTGTGGTGCTATTTTAACTGTAACACTATACTAAAAATATTATTCTGAGTGGTTATACAGTAACTTATAAAAAATATAAAAATGTACTTGTACAATAACTTTTGCTTGTATCGTATATCATGAATTTTACTTACTACGGGTATGCTTGGGTATCGGTAAGTAGTACCTATTTCAGGCGTTAAAAAGTTAGAACAGTCGTATTTATGCTTTAGTGTAAAACCACGTAGACTTTCGTTTCCTAGAATATTTACGATTCGAAAAATTGATTAAAAGGCGTAGTCGACGGAGCCCCGCTGCGCGGGGCTCCTGCTTCTGGGTGGTTTAAAAAAAAAATAACCTCGAAGGAGGTGGCCGCCACCTCCTTCTAACCTAACCTGTCCGAGTCGGGTTGCCCCCAAGTCTTGAGCTCGCTTTGCTCGCTCTTGCATCTTAAGTTATCCTAGCAACCGAAGAAAAACGGAATGAATCAGAATAAAAATGTAGTTTTAATAGGTAGTAAAAAATGTCTAAACCCGATCTCACGGGCCAAACAGTTAAGGTATTTTCATTATTATTGAGAGTTAAAAAATAAATTTGATAACCAACAATAGAAATTAAAACAGTTCATGCAAGTTGTCAAAATATGATTATTTTGACAAAACCTCTGTTGTCGGTAACTTAGTAATTTTGTCGGAGGTTCAGTATTCCATTCGGAAGTTTAGTTTTGTTATTCGACGACTCATTTTTTTAGGAGGAGAACAAGTAATTTGAACATGCTCTAATTTGTTGTTAAATTAGGTATATTTTTTCGTTAATGTTTTGGGTAAAAACCCATGTCGGTAATTAATTATAACGCTGGTAAATTAGAATAATAGTCGGCCACAGATCGCTGGAGATTAATTTGTTTTTCGGAACCATTATTATTTCCCGGGTTTAGTCAGTAAGAGTCTGACACGCCCTCCCGCTCCGCCTAAGAGAGGGAGAAGTTATTCTGATGATTCCCCTTCCAAAACAAAAATCCCTCTGCTCTGGATGGAGTGAGAGTGAGTGTCAGTTTTACTGACTACTTAAAAACCTACTCGATTTTTTTTCGTTGTCCTTTGTGTTCAACTGACAATTCGGTTCAATCTTAATCGATGTATCTCTAGCATAGTCAGTCTTATAATGTTCCCACTGCTGGGACACAGATCTTCTTTCTATGAGAATGTAATGGATTATAATCCACCACACCGATCCTGTTCGGATCGCTGAATGTCACATGTCTGCGATTTTTTGGTTTTATGATATGCCAGATTTCTCGCAATATTTTTCTTCAGCGTTTTGAGTAGTGATCAAATATACATCATTTAACACTCAATTTCGGATAAATTAGTAACAAAAATGAATGACATTAATGTATTTAATTTTATAACATTAATATTCTTTATTGCAAGTAAAAATAAGACTCACAAGTGTTAGTAACAATTAACAAACTTACAACTACAACCACAAATGACACAACAAAATAATCATTGGATCAGCACTCCAACCTTTCAGCAGGCCATGAACTGGCCTGCACCCCGCATACCAAGGACGCACATAATTTACGCATAATGCATAAAAGCAATCAACAAGCATTACTGCAAATGCAACTATGATTTTGTACAACTATACTCATGGAAAACCTCATCATAACTGTTTAACTTAAATTGCCACATTTTCTTCTCTTAGTTACAAAGTTATGTTAATGGTTTTAGTTAGTATGATTGTGTAAACGCATGTCTTGGCATGCCCGCAAATATGTATTTTGCAAAAAAAAATGTACAATTTATTTATTTAAACTACATGTACAGTAGTGATAATAAAGTCTGTTTTTTAATCTCTTAGGCTAAAATGACATCACGCGTGTTGTCACACTTGTCACAACGATACCAAAAATATGAATTAACGTAAGGAACATTTTTACGTCATGGGTATACAGTTTTAGTAAATGTACCTTAATAATTAATTCATATTTTTGATATCGACAACACAAAAGAACTGGCATCATTATTATTGTAAGGGCCTGTTTCACAATGTCCGAGTAGGCACTACTCACTGAATAAATTCAAAAATTTGACAGAATTTGTATGAAATTATCTGTCAAGTAAGATACTCGAAACTTAATCATAGGTGGTGAAATAGGCCCTAAGTTTGACATTTGCCTATCTCAATTTAGTCGCAGGTATTCAAAAATAGACTTTAAGCGAGGCAACAAGGCGTTCTCTATCAGTCAACCTTTGGGTTATTTAAATTCATTATTCAAATTTTAACTTACTTTGAACATTGAATCTTGCGGCTGATAACTTGACCACGAGCTCAACCCGCCATTATTATTCCTATAACAAACTTTTAATTATCTTCCAACTTTCCATCACATTTTCCACAGTTTCAGTTGACAACAAGGAAAATTATTATCGTTTCCATAAGCCTAATAAATCTTGATAAAAATATGCATTGGAAACTGGCAAGTAAACATAAACATTTATTCATGGTTGTTTAACTTTTTTGTTGTTTGCCGCGGATCCGTTTACGAAGGCAGCATCAATCTGTGTCAGACTTGAGGAGTTTGCATGAAATGTATAGAATAATGTTTACAGGGATCGCTTTAGGATTGATCTGTGTTGTGTTTAGTTAGTATATAGATAGGGTTACTAATCTGTTTATGTTAGTGCTAAGTGGTATTTGTAATGGTTAAATGTAGTTCGCTAATAATGATTATTAGTAGATCATTAGTGCATAGTTCAGTAGTTTCAACTAATTATGTTAGAGCTGTTCTGTTATAAGGGATGTTCTAGGTTTATCGGGCTACTTATAATTAAATGATAAATTGCTATGGGCCTTTCAGTGTCTTAGTAAGCTTTCTGATGGCCTCATCAGAAGACTTAGTAAGGCACTGTGAGCCATTGTAAGCAACCTTATCTTTATGATGTTTTTAACATTATCATTATCGGCCTTATATTGTTCCCGCTGCTGGGACTCAGGCCTCCTCTCTAGGAGAGGGAATGGGCCATAATCCAAAGCGCGGGCCCAGTGCGGATTGGCGGATGTCACAATTCTTCGAATTTTTGGTTCTAGGACATGCCGGTTTCCTCACGATGTTTTCCTTCACCGTTTTGAGAGCAGTGGTGATAAAATAAATTACACAAAGTAATGCGCCTGATTAGGTTTCAATCCGCGATCCACACTTGCAAGTCGGAGCAGTTACCACTGGGCCACCACTGCAATGAATGATGTTTTTAATAACTATAAAATAACGCCCTAAATCAATGTCCTTTCGTTAAGTCCAAGCTAAGGTTGTCTGTCAGAGATTGCCCTGTGCGATAAGACCGCCTATTACTCTTAGGCCCTGTTTCACCACCTATGATTAAGTTTCGAGTATCTTACTTGACAGATAATTTCATACAAATTCTGTCACATTTTTGAATTTATTCAGTGAGTAGTGCCTACTCAGACATTGTGAAACAGGCTCTTAGTTTTTGTAAATGTACAAGAAAGTATAAAATAAACAAAATAGCATACCTATCCTAAAAGCTGTAACCTTTATTAACACACGAAGAAAAAGAGTTTGGTAGAACTTTGTCAGGTAAAGTTTGTTCGCGAACCCAACTACGACAGAATTTCGAGTTAGAAAGATAAAAAGTTCGGCTTAACTCAGCCCAAAACTAAAACGCCAGTAAAAAAAAGTTGGGTAATTTTGTTTCAACTGGAAATTTTATTTTATCTTTCTTTTTTCTTTCTTTTTACATGCTCGCGTGATCACTATCTTACCGGATGGTTAGCGATGATGTGGCCGACAATGGAGCACGCTTGCCTAGAATTAATCTATTCACTCTTGACTTGAAGACTCCGAAGTTCAGTACCGATGTAAACGTCCTTCTTAGAAAACTTAAAAATGGGTTAGAAAATGGGACCTGTGCTAAGATCGTACCGGAACCATTCCACAGTGCTTTGAAGAAAGCTAACCTAAAATTCTGAAAAACTGTTTGCCTCTCGCGCATAATACCTGCCAGGGCCGGAAGAAAAGAAGAGATAACTTTACAATGTAGGTAATATGTTGTAAGGATAGCTTAATGTACCTAATCCATATATACCTATTAGTGCATTAAGTTTTTAAAATAAATGAATAAATATAAGTGCGAAAGTATATATTTGAGCATTTTCTGCAGCCTACCCAAATGTCCTTCTTGCCTTGGTATTGTTTGTCAAGTTGTTGAGTTCCTTAGTTGTCTTGAATTGAGCTATTCGAGTACTGACTAGACAGGACTACTGAAATCTGTATGGTTCTTTCCTCAAAAAATCATCTCAAATACTAGTCTACATGATTCTCTCTTATAATCTGTCCTGAAGTGTTTGTGTTTATTCATTACAAAAAAAAAATTCGCTCTTTATAGCATTAGTAGACCGTATAGGTAAAAATTGTGTACTAAGCCAAGGAGACAGTGCAACCTTTTTTCCCATTCACTCTTCATTATCTCAGATGAAGAGAGAATAAGAAATAAGATTTATTTTATTTTAGATTGACTTTTGGGTAAACTTGGTAGGTCTTAAGATAGGTCATTGGTATAAACTTGGCAACTTACTGGGCCCAAGAACTTTGAGGGAAAGAAAACCGTCGATTCGAAAGGAAGAAGAAGGCTATTTTTTACCTTCCTGCACCCATCTCCCACTTTTATCTTTATTAATTTATATGGCAGAACAACGTTTGCCAGGTCAGCTAGTATCTCAGTAAATATATTTAGGTGCTTCTCGTTAAAGTGACAATTTTAACCTCAATAATGTCCAATTTGCATGCATATATCCCTCTGTAGAGCAATTTTCCACAACGCAGTCACCCCGCAACATGAAAGTACCAACATCACAAAAATCCTAAAAGATTTACATAAAATTGTCATAACACTTTAAATCAAATACTGACAAAACCAGCCGCTCAAAATAATACTCTATCTCAATTTAACTAAGGTTGAAAGTTAAATTCTGCCTTTATCAGTACCGTAGGGCCATAATCTGACGCTTTTCATATCTGTTTGGGTTAACGGTAGATAGTCATTAACCCTTTTTAATATATTCGTTTTAGGGCTCCTTTAAATGGCTCGTATATGTTCGTTAAAGATAAAATTTGAGTTATTTGACAAATTTTAATAGCGATTATTATTTAGATAATATCTGAGGCCATTATTTCAGTTGAACTCCATTAGCATTAGTTATTATTTGTAATTGTCAACTAATTGGGATGTTGCGGTTGCTCCTTGACAGGCGTTAATGTAACAGTCATATTTGAAATTGGGGTGTATTTTGGTTAATTCGTTAATTCCATATAAAGGTACCTATTATAATTATGTACACGTAAAACCATAGTAGATGGATGGAGAGGGAGAGGGAGCCCAAAGAAAAAATGGATGAATTGTGTGAGGAGCGATATGCAGAAAAAGGGAGTTGGTGAGAGTTTGACGGATGACAGGACAGAATGGAAGAAGAAAACGTGTTGCGCCGACCCCAAATAATATGGGATAAGAGCAGGAAAAAGAAGACATAAAAACATAGTAGGTACTGTAGGTACATCTATGGTGCTACATATGAATTAATACTATGAGTTCTCAATGCGATATGAACTTATACAAAAGCCCGAAATCTCTCAGGTAGTTGCCCAAACCTGTCATAACACTAACTTGAAGCTTGCGTACTATAGTCCGTTTAATGAAAGCGTGACCAGAGAAAAAGAGGTTAAATCTAATAATTTTGTATGTGGTATTAATAACTAGTAGGAGAATCATGTTTTGACACACCACAATATTTTTATTTCCTACAATTGCGGCTGAATAATGTTGCCAATTAAATTTAAAAAAAAACTCCAGGTCGCGCTTTCATTAGACGCACTCTATTCGACTTGCTTGAAATTTTGACTTCGAAAACACGGTCTACGCGTACGGTGTACGTGGTTGGGCCTGGGCGTTAAATATTCAAGCCGGAATAAAGGCACACATACATAGAGTTTTTCAGAAATCTTAAATCTTAGTATGATTTAAGATTATTATTACCGTGCCGTACGAATAATAGGTACCCTTACGTTGTTCAAACCTCTACGGTCAGGAAAAAGCGCTTTGCCTCGTCGTTTATACCGCGTACATCGAAGAATTGGAACAATTTGCCTGCTGCGGTTTTCCCGTCCGATTATAATTTGGTTGTCTTCAAGGCTAGAGTGAATAGGCTCTTAATAAACTAGTGCGCCTCACTATCGATCGATTGCATCACTGCTTACCATCAGGTGGGATCGCAGTCAAGCATTAGTTTATAACAATAAAAAAAAGGTTTTCTAGTCCTGCCAAATCGTAAAGTAGAGTTTAGTCTTTTGTAAGATGATAATAATTATGCTCTCCCGCATGACCGACCGTATTTTGTTGCTGTATGAGAGACACAACTAAACGTAACAATTTTCTATTTTGATCGCCGCTTCAACTTTTGAATAATCTTTTTAGGGTTCCGTACCTCAATGGTACGGAACCCTAAAAAAAGCAATAAGTAAACGAAATCCTTATAGGATCACTTTGTTTTTTTATCATTAGCAAATTCTTAAAAATAATAGTTGCAGAAGAAATACCTACATCATTTTTTTTTCATAATTGAGCTTTCAGGCATGTCGACGTCTGCCGGGATCGCTAGTCCTAGTATAATATACATACAGATATCTGAAATGTCCGAAACACAGTATATTGCGTTATTACTTCCCAATCAACCAACCAATCAACGCCTTGCCACTAATAGTATCTATGTCCGTGACAGATGCCTGGCATTATCAACAGGAGACAAATCACGCGAAATGGCATAGTTAACTGTCTTCATCAGTCACAGTTCAAGCGAATATTGATTGTCTACTGCCCACGTGCAATTTCTACTTCATACATTAATTATAATTATCGGTAGCCTATTAGCTAGCCCGTTAATGAGTTGTGGAGGTCTGGTAGGCAGCCGCTCCTCGTAAATACTGGTATTCAGCTAAATCCGGCTTAACTGGAAGCCGACCCCTATATAGTTGGGAAAAGGCTAGGTAGATGATGATAGGTAGCCTATTACCTTTGAACGTACGCATAAGCATAAGCAGCCTTCTAATGTTCCCACTTCTGTGACTTAGGTCTCCTCTCTAGGAGAAGAATAGAACAGTAATCCACCAGGACGACCAAGAGCGAGTAGTCCTATTTCCAGCCACCATAGGTGCGGTTTGCGGATAGCGAGCTATAGTTAGTTCGCTCTCCGGCCGTCCGCTTATCGTCCGGGCCGAGTAAACGAGTAGTGTGCCACGTACACCTCAACAAGTTGTTATTAAAACCACAAGGGTCCAGTTAGATCAAAATCTACTATGGCTATTGGTTCGTTTCTGAAAGGAAAACCTGAGGTCCTGGAATGCAAGGAACAGAAGGAACATGGAAAGAAGGAGTGGGTTTTAATCATTAAAAGACTGTCACGTCCTTCTGCTTTGCCCTAGTGTGGGAGAAGTCATTGAATGATTTTACTCCAAGAGAAAAATACATCAAAGCCAAAGTAACTGGACTGTACTACTGTACAGTCGATATACTTATCATCACCGCCATCGCTACAAAGCTATAACATACGTCAGGATGCTGCGCTAAACCAGATTAATGAGCGGATACAACATAATATAGATGACGCAGTTAATGATGCTGTAACACGTAGATAAATGAGCCGTTCTACTGTTCATAATATTGTCGGGAACATACCACCTGGATGTTTAATCTCAGCAGATAATAAGGAAAAAAAAAAATATTTACGGAACGCAGGACATAGAAAGAAACGATACGGGATTGTTCAATGGAGTTACCACACGCGGTTGAGACTGCACAAGTCCGAGGCCATGTGTTTTCATGGTCCCCGGAACGCGCCACTACCGGGTTCCCCAATAACGGTAAAAGGGGTTCACATCGGCATCGAGTCCGCCTTCAAGAGATTTCTGCGTCGGATTCAGGCGAAAGAGCTGCGGGTATCATCATTGCTTAAACTGCCTGGAGGACGTGACGCTGAACACTCTATCGAGAATACGCTGGTGTGGTCAGTTTGCACGGAGCACCGCTATCCTCGTAGAGGCAATCGGCGTTGATCCTGCTGAATGCAAACCGTTCACTTCCATTCCATATTTCTCTTACTACGTTCTTACTGGAAAACCGGAAGGCGAGCTACCCAACGAGCTACGACGCTAGGAAGAGAAGTGTAAGTATCTACGTTAAACACACATTAACGCTAACCTAGGCAGGCTAGAGTGCGTCTAATGAAAGCGCGATGTGGAGTTTTTTGTTAATAAATTTATTTGGCAACATTATTCAGCCACAATTGTAGGATATAAAAAAAATGAAATGTCAAGACATGATTCTCCTACTAATTAGTAATACCACATACAACATTTTTGGGTTTAACCTCTTTTTCTCAGGTCGCGCTTTCATTAGACGGAATATAAGCTTAGCTAAGCAGCTAAGCTTAATTTGCCGTTCCTTGTAATAAAACAAACAATGATTGCGTGTATCAGAAGATACAATTTAATTTAACTACCTCTTGGGTTTCCATCTTCGATGGCAGATTGTAAATTGAAGCCATTTCTTTAAAGTATTGCTGTTATTTCATGAATAATGCGATGTCAATAAATACCAATGTTTGGATCTTTACAGAATGTTTTTGATTATCTTTTCGGCATGATCATCATTTTTAGCGCATCATATTTCGCATCGTCCGTAAAAGTTCAGAAACTTTTCATCTTCTGTAAAATGTATATTAATATAATAGCATTTTTATCAAAGTTGCATATTCCAGTGGGGTTAATCTCCAGACCTCGTTGTGCATACGTAAAAAGAGATGCCCGGGTGTCGCTACTGTGTGGACCGCCTGGAGAATACGGTGGAGCACACGGTAGATGTGTGCCCCGCTTGGGCGGAGCACTACCATGTCCTCGTGGAAGCGATCGAAGACGGCGGTCTCTCGCGCCGGGCCCTGGTACAGGCCATGGCCCAGAGCGAGCAGGGGTGGCGGGCGGTTGCCTCCTTCTGCGAAGAAGTAATGCTAGCGAAGGAGTTGGCCGACCGCGAGCGCGAAAGGGAACGGCCCTCACGCCCCCGCCGCCACCGGGATCCCGATAGCGATTTCTGACCACCGTAGGCGCGAACTTGCGGACGGCGAGCTCAAGTCGTCAAAGGCACCTCAAGTGTTCCACGCGTGCCTCAAGGAGATGTCAGCAAACTGTAGGGCCGAAGCCTCTGGGGCTATAGATCGAATTACCGAAAGCTGTCCCCAGATCGAAGGTAACGAAGGAACGGGGTTGGGGTAAACGTCTGACACGCCCTCCCGCTCCACCCAAGAGCGGAAGAAGTCAAACTGATGATTCTCCACTTGAAAAAAGAAAAATCTAAAACAAATAGAAAGTCACCTTCATCAAAAAATCTTCTTGACGCCATTTAAAACCAGTACATTTACCATTAACACATTAAAAAGACCTCAACAACGTGAGCCGCTTTGAACACCGGATAGAAGCGAGTCAACACACGAATGCAGCAAATATTTGACTACTGCCATCCCCCCCTTAAATAGCAAATAGACCACCCGTATTCCACTCTATTGAGTTTTCGAGTATAAAAATATTTCAGTCCATGTTTGAGTTTTGAACGTCGACTCAATTCATTTCAAAACTCACAGAGCTTAAAATTACACGTGGGGCAATTTTAAAAGTCATCAACTTGTTTTTATATACGAGTATAACTATCGAATTTATTCAGAGTCAGGTCAACGTTCTTTTAAATGCAACTGAATAAAGGAGTTGGTATGAATACGGTAAGATTGCTAGGTCTCCTTTGTCCCGTATACAGTATACTGCAATCAAAAGATAAATTGGTGTAAAACTACTGCAGTAAAAGCCTCTGGAAATCTGCTGTTTTTCGTGAATTTTGATCCTTCACACACTCACAGTTTTTGAGTGGATCTTTATAAAATACTGTTACGCCGTGAAACTTGAGTACGCTATATCTTCGACGAAACCAAGAGTAGCATCAAATAATTAAAACGCATTGCTGTGCGAAGCTTCGAGAATAGGAGTACATACTCAGGCCTGGCAAATTCCAGAAAAGTCCGACATACGCTATTATTATTAGATAACATTCAGTAGGTAGTTATGTGGGTGGATAAGGGAATTTGTACCTTCCGGTATTAGCAATAGAGTTGAAATTCGCATGTAAGGTGGTAGATAAGTACCTTCTTACGAGAGTAATAATAATGATTTATGGCCTCCCGATGCGACTATTTTGTGCTAGAATGTCCTTGAAACGTCGGTATCGAGAAATTTCGATGACTTCGCATATAAATACGGGTCCCCGGCTAGAAGCAGTTTCAGTTTGATTTCGTCAGCGATACAGAGCGAACTACCTAAGTGCTTGAAGTGATACCTAGCGACCTAAGCGATACTAAACGGAACTCTGAGTGTTTATAGTGATTGGTTATTTGTTGATTGGACTAATTTGTCATTGTTTTGTGGTTAATAAAGTTATCTGCTAGTAAACCGGCATTTAATTACTCACGTTCGTAACAACTGGTGTCAGAAGTGGGATGCCATTACTACAGAGGGACGACGAACAGGGACCACGAACAAGGAGGCAAGTGGAGATGGATGCTGCACGTCAACGTCTGGAAGCGGAAGATCGGGCTGGTATGGGAGCAACGGCAGCTGCTGAGGCGCCAACAGGGCCATCCTCGGAAATGAACCTCGCCGCAGTGTTGGCCGCCATGCAAGCTAGTATGGAGGCTAACCAGCGTAAGCTCCAGGATCTAATCGCGGCTAACCAGGAAGAAGCCCGCCGCGAACAGGAAGCTGCCCGCCGCGAACAAGAGGCTAACCAGCGTAAGCTCCAGGATCTAATCGCGGCTAACCAGGAAGAAGCCCGCCGCGAACAGGAAGCTGCCCGCCGCGAACAGGAAGCTGCCCGCCGCGAACAGGAAGCTGCCCGCCGCGAACAGGAGGAAGCCCGCCGGGATCAAGAGGCTAAGCAGAACCTGATCCTCGAAAAAATCGATCACGGCCTCGTCACGTTGGGCGGGAAAGTGAAAAATCTCACCTTAGAGGTCAAGGAGGTTTCCGCCCGAGCTGATAGCCTCGAAACCAGAATTGTCAAGCTCGAAGCACGCGAACCCGTTGCTGTTCAAGCATCAGCCGCAAAATTTGATATGCCGCGTTTTGATGGCACGTCGTCCTGGACGGCTTTTAAGTACCAATTCCAAACACTGGTCAAAACGAACCGCTGGGATGATGACCAGTCTTTCGCGGCGTTAACTTTGGCCCTACGAGGAGACGCTCTGCTGGTCCTAGAGAACCTTCCTCCAGACGGCAGGACGTTGGAGCGTCTAATGGAGGGACTAGACACTCGCTATGGTGACAAGCACCTCGAACATGTTTTCCGCGCGCAACTTCGTGAGAGAACGCAGAGGTCGAACGAGAGCCTTCAGCAGTGGGGAGTAGAGGTTGAACGGCTGGTCCGTCGGGCATACATGTCGATGACACCGGAGATGGTGGAAGTAAATCTGGTGCAAGCATTCATCGACGGTCTACGGGATACTGAAGTCAGGGCTACGGTGCGACTCGGACACCACCAAACTCTGAAGAGTGCGATGGCCCACGCTTTGGAAGTGGAAGCCGTACGACAAGACTCACGTACGCACAGAGTTCGGGAAGTGGTGGTCTCACCTTCAGTGCAACCACGTCACCGAGAAGTGGCTTCGTCGGCAAAGTCCCGCTATATTCCGACGTGTTATGGATGTGGAGAAAAAGGGCACATTCGTACTGATTGCCCCAAGAGGAAGAGGGGAAGTGTGGACTCCGGAACTCAAGTTGACGAGGAGTCGTTAAACTAAATGTCGCCAGGGCCGCGGGGCGGGTGCTGGCTGGTCAACTGAAGGCCCCAACCATCACCATCAATCAAGTCCACAACGGAAATAGTTTGATCATCGAGGGAACGCTGAATCAACGTGCTTGCAATTTCACCGTTGACACCGGGGCGTCACGGACTATTATAAGACCTGAGTTGCTGAAACGCACCATCTTGTGGCAAACAGAAACCCCAGCCTACCGACTTCAGACAGCCACTGGCCAGCCGGTTTCCGTCCTCGGTGATACAGAAATCGAGTTTAAAATCGGTGATCAAGTGTACACCCATTCAGCGTTAATTGCGAATATTACCGACGATTGCATATTGGGTCTCGACTTCCTGCGGAATTACCGATGTGTTTTAGATATCGATAAAGGAGTATTGAAATTCCCAGACCAAGAAGTCTTCCTGCAAGGAATTAACACATGCAACCTCTATTGCTTAAAGGATACCACATTGGCTCCAAGAACGGAAACCTTAGTCGAAGTTAAATTTCCTAAGAAAATCAGGCAACGCAGATGTGTTATAGTTGAAGACATTGGCCGGCACCCGGAACTTATCACCGCGAGGACATTAGTTATGACGAAAGGAAGATCCAAGGTCAGGATTGTGAATCTTGGGAAAAAGGAGATCCAGTTAAAGAAAAACAGTGTTGTTGGAAGATGTGAAGAAGTGAAGTACCTCCGCCAAATCAACACATCTTCAGTAAAACAAGACGCAATAAAAGGTGAACCTGATCACATCCAGCAACTTCTGGAAAATTCTAAGAGCAATTTATCAGTTTCGGAACTACAGCAAGCCAAGGAATTTCTGCTACGGTTCCGGGATATCTTTGCAACGGGAAAAGATTGCGGAAGAACAGGTCTCGTCAAGCATGAGATAGATACAGGTGATGCTAGACCAATTAAACAGAGACCGCGCCGCATACCCTGGGCTAAAGAAACTGAGGTAGCAGAAATGGTAAAGGATATGGCTGATAGCGGAATAATTGAACCTTCTACGAGCCCATGGTCTTCTCCTGTCGTTCTGGTGAAGAAGAAGGACGGCAGTACCAGATTCTGTGTAGACTACAGAATGCTGAATGATGTAACGAAGAAGGACAGTTATCCCTTGCCTAGGATAGACGACACACTGGATATGCTCAGTGGTATGAAGTGGTTTTCAACCATTGACTTGAAAAGTGGCTACTGGCAAGTGGAAATTAGCGAGAAAGATAAGGAAAAGACAGCGTTCAGTACAGGAATTGGCAACGGCCTGTGGCAATTTAAAGTCATGCCTTTTGGGTTGTGCAACGCTCCAGCGACGTTTGAACGCCTCATGGATAGAGTCATGGTGGGCCTTCTTGGTGACGTCTGTCTGGTATATTTGGATGACGTCATTATAATGGGCCGCACTTTTAAGGAACACCTGAGAAATATGGAGAAAGTATTCACCAGGATACGGGGGGCTAACCTAAAACTAAGCCCAAAGAAGTGTGCCCTGTTCAAGAAGGAGGTCAGCTACCTAGGACATGTCATCTGCGCCGATGGAGTGAGAACCGATCCTGAGAAGATAAAGGCTGTCCAACAGTGGCCGGCTCCAAAGAACAAAACAGAAGTACGTGCATTTCTAGGGTTGTGCACATACTACAGACGGTTTGTTATGAGTTTTTCGGACATTGCAAAACCTTTACATCAGCTGACTGAGGATAAACGAGATTTTATCTGGGACAAGAACTGTGAGTCAGCATTCAACGAACTAAAGCAACGGCTATGCGAAGCGCCTATACTGGGGTATCCGAGCAGAGATGGAAGATTTGTCGTCGATACCGACGCCAGCAACACAGGAATTGGTGGAGTGCTGTCGCAGGTGCAAGAAGATAGGCAAGTCGTGATCGCTTACTTCAGTAAGGCACTTTCAAAACCAGAAAGGAACTACTGCGTGACTCGACGAGAACTACTGGCTGTTGTAAAAACTTTGCAACATTTCCACAAGTACCTCATAGGGAGACAGTTTACGTTGAGGACGGACCACGCTGCATTGAAATGGCTTCTACAATTCAAAAACCCTGAGGGTCAAGTTGCAAGATGGCTAGAGCAGCTGCAGGAGTTCAACTTTGTGACGGAACATCGTAGTGGAAAAGGGCATAACAATGCTGACGCCCTGTCGCGACGTCCATGTAATGAGGACTGTAGACATTGCCAGCAAAATGAAGCCCGGGAACACGTGAACTTAATTAGGGCTGAAGGCAACTTTAAGAAGTCCCAGGAAGAAGATGACGATATTCGACCTATACTGGACTGGAAGCGTAGTGGAACTAGGCCTCAGTGGAATGAAGTATCGTCACATAGTCCTGTCACAAAGAGCTACTGGGCACAGTGGGACAGTTTAGTCCTAGAAAATGACGTGCTTTGTAGGAAGTGGGAATCGAACGATGGCAAGGAGGTGACCACACAAGTGATAGTGCCACGACGTGAAGTGGTCCCCCTGCTTCAGGAGATGCACGATGGCGCTTCTGGTGGACACCTGGGAATCAAGAAAACTCTACTGAAAGTGAGACAGCGGTATTACTGGCTCAATTGTAGAGAAGACATAGAGCAATGGTGTCGGAAATGTACAGCATGCGCATCCGTGAAAGGACCACAGACTAGGAGCAGGGGCAAGCTTCAGTTGTACAATGTAGGAGCCCCATGGGAACGCATTGCCATCGACGTTGCTGGACCTTTCCCAGTGACAGATGACGGAAACAAATACATAGTGGTGATACAGGACTATTTCACAAAGTGGCCTGAAGTTTTCGCCATACCCAATCAGGAAGCGACGACAGTGGCGAAAAAGGTGGTCGAAGAAGTAGTATGTCGGTATGGCGCACCTTTGGAGATCCATTCCGATCAAGGCCGCAACTTCGAATCTGCGCTGTTCCAAGAAATGTGCACTCTTCTGGGGATTTACAAGACACGCACAACACCTGCGCACCCACAGTCGGACGGAATGGTGGAGAGGTTTAACCAGACCCTGGAGAATCACCTGGCTAAGGTTGTCGATGACCATCAGAAAGATTGGGACCGGTATATTCCACTATTTCTGATGTCTTATCGATCAGCAGTGCATGATAGCACGGGCCATACCCCAGCAAGAGTGAATTTCGGCAGGGAGATGAGACTTCCAGTCGATACCATAACCGGCGTGCCACCTGACAAGACTAAGCCAGTTACGGACTTCGTAAGTGACCTCCAAGATCAATTGGATGAAGTGCATAAACGAGTGCGTGAGAATAGCCTGCACACCAGCGTTAAAATGAAAACTCGATACGACCGCAATGCCAACGCCAAGGGATTTGAGGAAGGTGCACTGGTTTGGCTCCACAACCCACTTCGACGAAAAGGAAAGTCGCCGAAACTTCAAGCTCGATGGGAGGGACCCTACACCGTGATAAAAAGGATCAACGACGTTACCTACCGCATCAAGAAAGGGTTACGAGGGAAACCTAAGGTAGTCCACGTGGATAGATTGGCGCCGTATCACGGATCTAATGATGCTCGGGACGAGCATGACTAAGAGGGGGGCACTGTTACGCCGTGAAACTTGAGTACGCTATATCTTCGACGAAACCAAGAGTAGCATCAAATAATTAAAACGCATTGCTGTGCGAAGCTTCGAGAATAGGAGTACATACTCAGGCCTGGCAAATTCCAGAAAAGTCCGACATACGCTATTATTATTAGATAACATTCAGTAGGTAGTTATGTGGGTGGATAAGGGAATTTGTACCTTCCGGTATTAGCAATAGAGTTGAAATTCGCATGTAAGGTGGTAGATAAGTACCTTCTTACGAGAGTAATAATAATGATTTATGGCCTCCCGATGCGACTATTTTGTGCTAGAATGTCCTTGAAACGTCGGTATCGAGAAATTTCGATGACTTCGCATATAAATACGGGTCCCCGGCTAGAAGCAGTTTCAGTTTGATTTCGTCAGCGATACAGAGCGAACTACCTAAGTGCTTGAAGTGATACCTAGCGACCTAAGCGATACTAAACGGAACTCTGAGTGTTTATAGTGATTGGTTATTTGTTGATTGGACTAATTTGTCATTGTTTTGTGGTTAATAAAGTTATCTGCTAGTAAACCGGCATTTAATTACTCACGTTCGTAACAACTGGTGTCAGAAGTGGGATGCCATTACTACAGAGGGACGACGAACAGGGACCACGAACAAGGAGGCAAGTGGAGATGGATGCTGCACGTCAACGTCTGGAAGCGGAAGATCGGGCTGGTATGGGAGCAACGGCAGCTGCTGAGGCGCCAACAGGGCCATCCTCGGAAATGAACCTCGCCGCAGTGTTGGCCGCCATGCAAGCTAGTATGGAGGCTAACCAGCGTAAGCTCCAGGATCTAATCGCGGCTAACCAGGAAGAAGCCCGCCGCGAACAGGAAGCTGCCCGCCGCGAACAAGAGGCTAACCAGCGTAAGCTCCAGGATCTAATCGCGGCTAACCAGGAAGAAGCCCGCCGCGAACAGGAAGCTGCCCGCCGCGAACAGGAAGCTGCCCGCCGCGAACAGGAAGCTGCCCGCCGCGAACAGGAGGAAGCCCGCCGGGATCAAGAGGCTAAGCAGAACCTGATCCTCGAAAAAATCGATCACGGCCTCGTCACGTTGGGCGGGAAAGTGAAAAATCTCACCTTAGAGGTCAAGGAGGTTTCCGCCCGAGCTGATAGCCTCGAAACCAGAATTGTCAAGCTCGAAGCACGCGAACCCGTTGCTGTTCAAGCATCAGCCGCAAAATTTGATATGCCGCGTTTTGATGGCACGTCGTCCTGGACGGCTTTTAAGTACCAATTCCAAACACTGGTCAAAACGAACCGCTGGGATGATGACCAGTCTTTCGCGGCGTTAACTTTGGCCCTACGAGGAGACGCTCTGCTGGTCCTAGAGAACCTTCCTCCAGACGGCAGGACGTTGGAGCGTCTAATGGAGGGACTAGACACTCGCTATGGTGACAAGCACCTCGAACATGTTTTCCGCGCGCAACTTCGTGAGAGAACGCAGAGGTCGAACGAGAGCCTTCAGCAGTGGGGAGTAGAGGTTGAACGGCTGGTCCGTCGGGCATACATGTCGATGACACCGGAGATGGTGGAAGTAAATCTGGTGCAAGCATTCATCGACGGTCTACGGGATACTGAAGTCAGGGCTACGGTGCGACTCGGACACCACCAAACTCTGAAGAGTGCGATGGCCCACGCTTTGGAAGTGGAAGCCGTACGACAAGACTCACGTACGCACAGAGTTCGGGAAGTGGTGGTCTCACCTTCAGTGCAACCACGTCACCGAGAAGTGGCTTCGTCGGCAAAGTCCCGCTATATTCCGACGTGTTATGGATGTGGAGAAAAAGGGCACATTCGTACTGATTGCCCCAAGAGGAAGAGGGGAAGTGTGGACTCCGGAACTCAAGTTGACGAGGAGTCGTTAAACTAAATGTCGCCAGGGCCGCGGGGCGGGTGCTGGCTGGTCAACTGAAGGCCCCAACCATCACCATCAATCAAGTCCACAACGGAAATAGTTTGATCATCGAGGGAACGCTGAATCAACGTGCTTGCAATTTCACCGTTGACACCGGGGCGTCACGGACTATTATAAGACCTGAGTTGCTGAAACGCACCATCTTGTGGCAAACAGAAACCCCAGCCTACCGACTTCAGACAGCCACTGGCCAGCCGGTTTCCGTCCTCGGTGATACAGAAATCGAGTTTAAAATCGGTGATCAAGTGTACACCCATTCAGCGTTAATTGCGAATATTACCGACGATTGCATATTGGGTCTCGACTTCCTGCGGAATTACCGATGTGTTTTAGATATCGATAAAGGAGTATTGAAATTCCCAGACCAAGAAGTCTTCCTGCAAGGAATTAACACATGCAACCTCTATTGCTTAAAGGATACCACATTGGCTCCAAGAACGGAAACCTTAGTCGAAGTTAAATTTCCTAAGAAAATCAGGCAACGCAGATGTGTTATAGTTGAAGACATTGGCCGGCACCCGGAACTTATCACCGCGAGGACATTAGTTATGACGAAAGGAAGATCCAAGGTCAGGATTGTGAATCTTGGGAAAAAGGAGATCCAGTTAAAGAAAAACAGTGTTGTTGGAAGATGTGAAGAAGTGAAGTACCTCCGCCAAATCAACACATCTTCAGTAAAACAAGACGCAATAAAAGGTGAACCTGATCACATCCAGCAACTTCTGGAAAATTCTAAGAGCAATTTATCAGTTTCGGAACTACAGCAAGCCAAGGAATTTCTGCTACGGTTCCGGGATATCTTTGCAACGGGAAAAGATTGCGGAAGAACAGGTCTCGTCAAGCATGAGATAGATACAGGTGATGCTAGACCAATTAAACAGAGACCGCGCCGCATACCCTGGGCTAAAGAAACTGAGGTAGCAGAAATGGTAAAGGATATGGCTGATAGCGGAATAATTGAACCTTCTACGAGCCCATGGTCTTCTCCTGTCGTTCTGGTGAAGAAGAAGGACGGCAGTACCAGATTCTGTGTAGACTACAGAATGCTGAATGATGTAACGAAGAAGGACAGTTATCCCTTGCCTAGGATAGACGACACACTGGATATGCTCAGTGGTATGAAGTGGTTTTCAACCATTGACTTGAAAAGTGGCTACTGGCAAGTGGAAATTAGCGAGAAAGATAAGGAAAAGACAGCGTTCAGTACAGGAATTGGCAACGGCCTGTGGCAATTTAAAGTCATGCCTTTTGGGTTGTGCAACGCTCCAGCGACGTTTGAACGCCTCATGGATAGAGTCATGGTGGGCCTTCTTGGTGACGTCTGTCTGGTATATTTGGATGACGTCATTATAATGGGCCGCACTTTTAAGGAACACCTGAGAAATATGGAGAAAGTATTCACCAGGATACGGGGGGCTAACCTAAAACTAAGCCCAAAGAAGTGTGCCCTGTTCAAGAAGGAGGTCAGCTACCTAGGACATGTCATCTGCGCCGATGGAGTGAGAACCGATCCTGAGAAGATAAAGGCTGTCCAACAGTGGCCGGCTCCAAAGAACAAAACAGAAGTACGTGCATTTCTAGGGTTGTGCACATACTACAGACGGTTTGTTATGAGTTTTTCGGACATTGCAAAACCTTTACATCAGCTGACTGAGGATAAACGAGATTTTATCTGGGACAAGAACTGTGAGTCAGCATTCAACGAACTAAAGCAACGGCTATGCGAAGCGCCTATACTGGGGTATCCGAGCAGAGATGGAAGATTTGTCGTCGATACCGACGCCAGCAACATAGGAATTGGTGGAGTGCTGTCGCAGGTGCAAGAAGATAGGCAAGTCGTGATCGCTTACTTCAGTAAGGCACTTTCAAAACCAGAAAGGAACTACTGCGTGACTCGACGAGAACTACTGGCTGTTGTAAAAACTTTGCAACATTTCCACAAGTACCTCATAGGGAGACAGTTTACGTTGAGGACGGACCACGCTGCATTGAAATGGCTTCTACAATTCAAAAACCCTGAGGGTCAAGTTGCAAGATGGCTAGAGCAGCTGCAGGAGTTCAACTTTGTGACGGAACATCGTAGTGGAAAAGGGCATAACAATGCTGACGCCCTGTCGCGACGTCCATGTAATGAGGACTGTAGACATTGCCAGCAAAATGAAGCCCGGGAACACGTGAACTTAATTAGGGCTGAAGGCAACTTTAAGAAGTCCCAGGAAGAAGATGACGATATTCGACCTATACTGGACTGGAAGCGTAGTGGAACTAGGCCTCAGTGGAATGAAGTATCGTCACATAGTCCTGTCACAAAGAGCTACTGGGCACAGTGGGACAGTTTAGTCCTAGAAAATGACGTGCTTTGTAGGAAGTGGGAATCGAACGATGGCAAGGAGGTGACCACACAAGTGATAGTGCCACGACGTGAAGTGGTCCCCCTGCTTCAGGAGATGCACGATGGCGCTTCTGGTGGACACCTGGGAATCAAGAAAACTCTACTGAAAGTGAGACAGCGGTATTACTGGCTCAATTGTAGAGAAGACATAGAGCAATGGTGTCGGAAATGTACAGCATGCGCATCCGTGAAAGGACCACAGACTAGGAGCAGGGGCAAGCTTCAGTTGTACAATGTAGGAGCCCCATGGGAACGCATTGCCATCGACGTTGCTGGACCTTTCCCAGTGACAGATGACGGAAACAAATACATAGTGGTGATACAGGACTATTTCACAAAGTGGCCTGAAGTTTTCGCCATACCCAATCAGGAAGCGACGACAGTGGCGAAAAAGGTGGTCGAAGAAGTAGTATGTCGGTATGGCGCACCTTTGGAGATCCATTCCGATCAAGGCCGCAACTTCGAATCTGCGCTGTTCCAAGAAATGTGCACTCTTCTGGGGATTTACAAGACACGCACAACACCTGCGCACCCACAGTCGGACGGAATGGTGGAGAGGTTTAACCAGACCCTGGAGAATCACCTGGCTAAGGTTGTCGATGACCATCAGAAAGATTGGGACCGGTATATTCCACTATTTCTGATGTCTTATCGATCAGCAGTGCATGATAGCACGGGCCATACCCCAGCAAGAGTGAATTTCGGCAGGGAGATGAGACTTCCAGTCGATACCATAACCGGCGTGCCACCTGACAAGACTAAGCCAGTTACGGACTTCGTAAGTGACCTCCAAGATCAATTGGATGAAGTGCATAAACGAGTGCGTGAGAATAGCCTGCACACCAGCGTTAAAATGAAAACTCGATACGACCGCAATGCCAACGCCAAGGGATTTGAGGAAGGTGCACTGGTTTGGCTCCACAACCCACTTCGACGAAAAGGAAAGTCGCCGAAACTTCAAGCTCGATGGGAGGGACCCTACACCGTGATAAAAAGGATCAACGACGTTACCTACCGCATCAAGAAAGGGTTACGAGGGAAACCTAAGGTAGTCCACGTGGATAGATTGGCGCCGTATCACGGATCTAATGATGCTCGGGACGAGCATGACTAAGAGGGGGGCACTGTTACGCCGTGAAACTTGAGTACGCTATATCTTCGACGAAACCAAGAGTAGCATCAAATAATTAAAACGCATTGCTGTGCGAAGCTTCGAGAATAGGAGTACATACTCAGGCCTGGCAAATTCCAGAAAAGTCCGACATACGCTATTATTATTAGATAACATTCAGTAGGTAGTTATGTGGGTGGATAAGGGAATTTGTACCTTCCGGTATTAGCAATAGAGTTGAAATTCGCATGTAAGGTGGTAGATAAGTACCTTCTTACGAGAGTAATAATAATGATTTATGGCCTCCCGATGCGACTATTTTGTGCTAGAATGTCCTTGAAACGTCGGTATCGAGAAATTTCGATGACTTCGCATATAAATACGGGTCCCCGGCTAGAAGCAGTTTCAGTTTGATTTCGTCAGCGATACAGAGCGAACTACCTAAGTGCTTGAAGTGATACCTAGCGACCTAAGCGATACTAAACGGAACTCTGAGTGTTTATAGTGATTGGTTATTTGTTGATTGGACTAATTTGTCATTGTTTTGTGGTTAATAAAGTTATCTGCTAGTAAACCGGCATTTAATTACTCACGTTCGTAACAATACTAGTAGTAGTAGTAGTAGTAGTAGTTTGAGTGGATCTTGTGTTCACGACAAGCTTTTTAACCATACTTACACTGACGATAGACGGATCAGGAAGGGCTCTCTTAAGACCCCGACGCTACGGCCCCAAGATATGTTAACAGACACTCATTCTATCAGCAAATAGAGAACTCATTAAAAATACCTGATAACAGTAAAAATTACATGAATATCATCATCTTCCAGCCCGTGCCCCGTGTTATGGTCGTGTTTTCCATTAGGTTCTGTCACTCATCACCCCATCACGTTCTTTCGTATCATTTGTCACACAATTACACATACCATTTTTTTTACCTCCCTCTCCCTCTCCATCTATCCATATGTACGCTCATAACTCTTGTAGTAACATGTGTTTCATCCCACTTCACATGACCATACCAAGACAAACGCACCCCTTTCAACTTTACAGTTAATTAAAAACTGCATGAACATTTTCCAATACATATTTTTATCACCTGCCTGTTGCAATAAAGAAACAACAACACAAAGGATTTAAAGCGATTAAAAACAATAATGACTTTAAATCTCACTTCAATAAATACTGACCAAAATCATCTGATTTCGTATTAAGTATCAGTTCAGCGTAAATGATTGAATTTACTGCCGTTTACTGGACACCACTAGTCAATAACCACAAAAGGTTTTCACGACACTATGCTGAGCGTTCGGCCGTAGTTGAGCAGGCGTAGTGCATATTTTCCCTATAAAATGTTTATAATTTGTAAATTACTCCTAAAGCTGCGTAATTTCTCGCAAATTAAATGTTGTTTTTTTCTTTGTATTAGATATTTGGCTGCTGCCCGTGGCTTCATCTTTTCAGTTCACATAGGCGTGGGCACTTATGAAACGCCAGAAGCTAGTGCGTTCTAGTGGTTCCAATACTTCGTTACCTATGGAGCAGAACCGGCCACTTACTCACAACCATCAATCCCCCTTAGAAGTATGTGTGGTTTGCAAGAATCTACCACAACCCAGAATTATTCAAGAAACATGAATTCCTTTTTCTGTCAGCAAAAACACATAAAGCAGAAAATTATTTCGTAACTCTTGCACATATTTCATGTGAAAGTAATATTTAGTACAACGTATGGCTGCAAAAGTTTTTCCTGGCATTAAAATGTCGTTAACAACGCAAAACCGTACGTACACATATTTCATATTTATTGGCACACTGTGGAACTACATGAATTTATATTTATGTGGCTCGATAACTGTACCAAAATAATATAAATTTACATCTGTAGGTTTTTTTCCTAACAGTTAGACAGAGGTTTATTTTTAATAATATAAACTAGTGCTTTACTACAATCTCGCCTACTTCCAGTAAACATGTCATAACGGTCATGCTCATATCACACTACATTATTGAAAGTTTGTGAGTGTGTCTGTTAGGCACACGTGTAGACCATGTCCTGGAATACATAAATGTTCTCTTTGGATAATTTTCAACTTTAACGCGAATGAAGCCGGCTAGCATTAGTTAATGTGATATTACAGAAAGGGCACGGGAAGCCTATTACCCTTAATTAATTACCGTCAAACGAGGTCAATAGGAACGAAAGTTTGATTACTGTGAACCTGTTAAATAACGTGAAAATCTCCTTCAATTTTTTGTTCCTATTTACTCCGTTTGACTAACTGGTTGCTGGAATATTTAAAAGTAGCTGTTGCTCTAGAATGAAAAGGGAGACAGGTGAATTTTAGTCAGTCAAATTGTCACCCGTTTTGCTCCACTCTACAGCGAAAGAAGTCATTTGATGATAATTATCCCATCTCAACAAGAAGGCTTTTAGGAAAAACCCAATAACTGACCGACTATAGCGAATGGATCCCAGGACCTCTTCAACAGTAGTAGCATATACGACCACTCGAGCGACGATGCAACTCCATACATCGTTAAATACACAAAATCGTACATATACAATCATACATATGTAAATCACATTTATTGGCACAGTGAAACTGCATGAATTTTTATTTTTGTGGTGAGATTTGGCTCATATTTTGTTTTGGTCGATCGTATTTTGTTTTTATAAAGTTTTGCGTATTTAGGGACTACAGATTTATATATAAACCGCTTACGAGTTTATTTACCGTTGGTTACTCATCAGTTTAGTGTTTTTTTTACAGTATTCAATTAAAATGTAATTGTATACAAAACGAGTTAGTATTAATTAGTCATAGAATCTTCTTAATTTCTTAATTCTTTATTGTACACATTAACTTATTTCTAAGTACAGCGATTTGACAATTCATGTACAAAGGCGAGCTTAACTCAACAATGAGTTTTCTCCCAGCAAACCTTTGAGTGAATCTTTCTTATGTGTTCAATACACTACCAATTGCTCAACTACTACACTAACCGTACCGGAAGGATCAATGAAGGTAATTGGAACACAGGACTGAAAGTTAATTCTTTAGTCTTGGTGGTCAAAATAAGCACCGTGTTACCCCAGTTAATGGGTTGTGGAGGTCTGGTAGGCAGCCGCTCCTCGTAAAATACTGGTATTCAGCTAGCAGCTAGCTTGACCGGAAGCCGACCCCAATATAGTTGGGAAAAGGCTAGGCAGATGATGATGACTGTTTCCGCTGTTTAGCAGTTTCCGCTTCCACCAGATTAAAAAGGTCAGTTAATTAATATTGAACGAATTTGAAAATTCCTTTCTATTTGTGATTTTGGATATAAAGAAACTTTGTGACACAAACCAAAAAAAAAAATAGAATGGAGAAGAAGCGTCAAGAAAAACCACAGTTACCTTTAAAACAAATCAATTTACCATACTATAAAATGAATACGTCCGAGAATATAGATCATCGTCAACGCAGTACCCAAAAACACAATAAAAAAAAATCTTCACATCCTCCGTCTACTCAATCCAAACGTCACTATAAAAAAAAGCTTTCATTTTTGGATGAGAACCTTAATAAAAACCTTCAGATTACACAGACGTAAGTGCCCTATCAAACCGTACCCACAACTGCTTAAAACCCAACTTATCCCCAGTCGTCAACCCTACGGTATAGTTTTATGATTCGCTCAAGAATCTATCTCAGGCTGTCTCTGACAGATGTCACTCTGTCCTTACCAGACCGGCTTGTGGGATACGGCTCATAGATTTCGTACAGATTTACTTGTTGTACAAAGGGTACCTATTGATGTATATACAAGTAGTATACCTCGTATATTATGAAGACAATATTAATCTAATCAATACTTAATATTATAAAGAGGAGAGATGTGTATTTTTGTTTGTAATGAATAAACTCATAAACTACTGAACCTATTTTTAAAATGCTTTCACCAATGGAATTATATTATTTTAGTACTGAGTGACATGGCAATGCCGCTAGCAGAAGCTGGTCTATATAATATAATATGAAAGGAGAAACTGACTGACTGACATATCAACAAACAGCCGAAATTTTTGTGACTGAAATCGTGAAATGTTATACAAGATTTCCTTTTGTAACGTAGGCTAGAACTAAGAGAGGTTTTATATTATATTTTTCCCAAAATTCATCCCCTAAGAGACAACAACGTTCACGCGAGTGAAGCCGCTAGCAGAAGCTAGTCTCATTTATATAATTAATAATATTGAAAGCGGCAGCGGTCCTCCGAGTGGTCCACACAATGGTGACACCTTGGCGTTTATTCCACACAAATCTGGTGCTCGATAACCTGGTGGTGATATGAGATTTTTATTTAGACTAGTTAACTTACCATACGTTGTTCTACCGAAAATATGCGGTTAGAGGTAGGAAGGTAAAAAATTGTTTAAGTCCTGATCTTAGACCTACTAAATATAAACGAAAAATTTCAAAAAAATTGGTCAAGCCGTTTAGGAGGAGTTCGATAACAAACAATGCCACGAGACATTTTGTATAAATGTCTCGTGGCATTGTTTATTACGCCACGAGACATTTTGTATAAATGTCTCTTGGCATTATTATACGAGTATCATATCAGATTAGATCTTCAAAAAGTAACATTCTCACTTTAAACTAAGCACCAAAATCGCGCGAAGACATTATCTTAATAACTTCACAGAAACTGGCGACGATTTCATGGCTGGTTGAAGGCTTTTCCGTTACATTAATTTCGTCGTCGACTGAAATTTGGATAAAACGAACCGCTGAATACCAGTTTTCAGTAGTCCGGATGAATATTGCAGTCATTTGCGACTCGTCGAGTAATTTAATTTGTAGTTTTTTATCTTAAATTGTCCGTTTAGCATGCTTAAAGTCTTTTCAGTAACGATGTCGAGACTTTTTGTTGTTTTTAGGTGCAATCAACGTTTTCTTCAGGTACGGAATTATCACACGAATATTATAAAGGCAAAAGCTTGTGATAGTGTGAGTATATTTGTTACATCATCATGCTTGAATGACTGAACTTATTTGAATCAAACTTGGTACACCGGTAGACCATGCCATGAAAGAGCACATGGGATTCTGTTTATTCCGGGAGTGCAATTTTACGAACTTAACGCAAATGATGTAACGGCTAACAGCTAGTCATCATCATCATGATTTCAGCCGTAAGACGTCCATTATTGGACAAAGGCCTCTCCGAAGTGTCACCACGACTGTCAGCTCTATGCGTTTCGTATCCACCAGATTCCCGTAACTCTCACCAGGTCCCAACAGTTAATGTTATAAATATAATTTGTACCCGATGCTGATAACTAGCACAATTTAAAACAAGTTGGTTCGTTTTAAGTTTCTATTTAACTACTTGATGTTAATTTTAGTCGCAATTTAAAACACGTAATTTCATTTCGATTCTCGAGTTAGGCTAAGTGTTATTAAAGGTTTTTAAGAATCCGTGCCTCAGTCGGCAAAAATAAAACCCTTATTGGACCACTTTGTTGAGCGTCTGTCTGTCTAGTTTGTCACAACATCTAGACAATCGTGAGGAAATCAAAACGTATTATTAAAAAAAAACCTATAAGCGATTTTCCCGTTGATTTAGAATCCTGAAATTTGGCAAGAAACAAGTTCTCATAACACTAGTTCCATATAGAATTAGTAACAGCCTGTAGTCTAGATTTATGCCCGCTTAATGGCAATTCGCTCACCCCTTTTATTACACAGAACGAAATGTGGCTGATGTGGCTAACCTAACCTAACCTATCCTAACCCATCGGCAAAATCAGATTAGCTGCGGGCAGCAAATTCGGCCGCGTTATAGAAAAAATAAATAAGTACCCCATTTGTTTATCATTATTTGGTTAATCAAAATCCGTTTAGCCGTTCGAGCGAGAAAAAGTAACTAACACTCACAAACTTTCGTCTTTAGGTACCAGCGCCTTCATCCGCATGAAAATAGATCGGAATAAAAAAGTGTCGCACGTGCAATACTTATAACGACTTAACAACTGACTAGAATACAATACTTACGACTAATTTGAGGCTTGCTATTAAAGCGTAAAGTAGTGACAAACGTACACGCACACACTCAACAACTTTTACATATATTTTATTAGTGTAAATACAAGTATCTTCTCCTAAACTACTTACACGTTGTAGCGGCAATATGCGCTGAAAATGATGGTGATGTTACGTAATCAGCGAGATTAATGTAAGAGTTTTTATGAGACTATGATATATGACAACCTTTTCTGGGAAAGGCTTCCTTCATACCGTATTTTGATGTTCATGTCATATTTTAGCTGCTGTTAGCAGTTTCACCCCCGTGATAGTAAGTAGTTGTTGAGAAAAAAACAGCTAGGTTGAAGTGGCTGGCCAGACGGGTCTAGGATCGCAAGTTTCCTTATTAGGAATTCCCAGCGGCCCTAGTGTGCTTCAGGCGGTTTTGTTGGCATCACTTTGGGTCGCGCGGGGAACACTACGCAGTATCAATGACTTTGGCTCAATCTGGGTGGTTACCAGAAGGTTGGACGGTGACCTGAAAATTGTTCGTCGTCCGCAGACCCGCACATTCTATGGAAGGATGGAAAGGGAAAGAGAAACCTACAAAAGGACTAAACTAAGGCTGTCCTATTAAGAAAAAAATAATACTAAATTACGCTACAGGTTCTCGTTTGCAGCGTGTTCAATATTCAACAAATTTGCAGTTTGCAAGCCATTCGTTTGATACAGGACTGAGCTGTAGCCGCCCACCTATTTCATATAATACCGCTTGCGGTCCAACTTTGGCGGATGTGGAGCAAATTAAAAGAGACAGCGAGATACTGAATTTTAGTATTTAAAGTATTATTCTCATTTATAAAAAAGACAACTCCTAATGACTTCTCCCGCTCTGCGTGTAGCAGGAGGCCGTGCCAGATTTTTGAATTCAAATATTTTATTGCATTAACACATGTTCACTGACTATAACTTACTATTGTTCCTTCTTTGGCATCGTTCCAGGGCTCCAGGGTTCATTTTCACACCCATGACATAATAATTGCACTTGACAATTTTTTTTACACTATAATATTCGTAGTAAACAATGAGACCATTTTAAAAGCGCAACGTTGAGTTTATCGCTAAATTTATTGTGATTTCTAAGGGACGACGAAATCGCGATCTTGACCGTTTCCGCATTATCCGATCCGATATCGGTATCGGACGCCGATACGATATCGGGGTGAGTAAAATGTATGAAATATGTACCTGTCTTTCATATTGTCCGATCCGATATCGGATATCGGAGCACAGAATTTCATACATTTTACTTACTCCGATATCGTATCGGCGTCCGACACCGATATCGGATCGGATAATGTGAAACAATACTAAGTAAAATGTATGAAATTCCGTGCTCCGATATCCGATATCGGGCCGGACAATATGAAAGACAGGTACATATTTCATACATTTTACTTACCCCGATATCGTATCGGCGTTCGATACCGATATCGGATCGGATAAGGTGAAACAATACTAAGTAAAATGTATGAAATTCCGTGCTCCGATATCCGATATCGGGCCGGACAATATGAAAGACAGGTACATATTTCATACATTTTACTTACCCCGATATCGTATCGGCGTTCGATACCGATATCGGATCGGATAATGCGGAAACGCTCCAGTCATCCACGAAGCAGGCTAGCGGACGACGGCGACGAGCAATTGGTAGCTTATTTTGGAAGACTTAACGAATGCCACCGATGGTGCAGTTAACGTAGTCTTCTGCGTTGGAAGGTCTCCTACCTAAGTTATCAAAGTTGAGGAAATGCACTGTATGCAAGTAACACAGGTTTGGGAGAGACTAAATTCAGTCAACAGACCTCTTGCGGCTGAAATAATGATGATGATCGGACATTTTACGAGTACTACCCTGTAAAGTACCAAATCAGGTTTTTGGTTGGTCTTTAACACCTCCATTTTCTTGTTACTTGTACCACACCTCAGCTTACATTTAATACTACTGTGGTACACACCGCACCGACCACAAGATCTGAACTTCAGCTGCAAATATTTTCAGCTCACTCTTATTGTATTTTAACTCGTTGACTAATAATAATTCGGCAAAAGCTTAATTCATTTTTTTTCGATCGATATTGCCTTTGATCAACCATGAGATTGCATAAATAACAAAGAAACAAAATTAATACAGAAACACCGACTTTTTAGTGTTTTTTTTTACGTAGAAGTTGGTTTTATTTTTTGGCAAAAAATATTTTATTATTATTATCCATAGGCTCGTGTTTGACCACTATTTCACCTTCACCTTCTTTTTTTCAGTACTTCTGTCTTTAGTTTCTTCTTCGCTTACAACCTTTTCCATTTTAGTTTCGAAGCACATAAATGAACGCGGTTATGCCATGCAGTATTGCTATGCAAACATTCGTCGGTATAGTCCTAACTAGAGTGCAACATAAAAGTGTCCCGTTTGTTTTTTTATTATTATGCATAGGCTCGTGTGAACTTTTGCAACCCAAAATTTGGACAGAGCTGTACACATTTAAGTAATATTGTTACTTTTTTAGTTTGATAACAGAAAATTAGTTGGGTACATAAGGAAATCCACGAACATCATCATCATCATCTGCCTAGCCTTTTCCCAACTATATTGGGATCGGCTTCCAGTCAAGCCGGATTTAGCTGAATACCAGTATTTTACGAAAAGCGGCTGCCTTCCAGACCTTCACAACCCATTAAATGGGGTAACACGATACTTCATGGCAAGACTGAAGTCAGGTTTACTGGCTTCTGACTATCCGTAACGACTGCCAAAGATCTCCAAATGACAGCCGGGACCAACGGCTTAACATGCCTTTCGAGGCACGGAGGAAACTCGTTATGTTAAGATGGTCACCCATCCACAGACCAACCTAGGCAAGCGTTGCTTAACCTTGAAAATCAAAGGAAATCCACGAACAAACTTGTGTAATATACTATCTTGATTTTATATCTTCTTCCTCACTTTTTGAACTTTATTAATCGTTTCTCGTATGATCAAATATGATAGTACTTACAATACCAGCAATTATTTCGTTTCAATCAGTTGATGGAAACCGTTATACAGTTGTATAGCAAAGGAAATATATAGGGAACGGACTTCTTCACGCCTCAGCTGCCGGGGTGTCCGATCCCGATTTCTAGCAAATTATGCAATTCCGATGTACACTCCCCGAAATATAAACGATAGAAAACTGAAAGGCAAGCAACTGGACGTCGATACTGTAGACTAGAGTTTTGACTACAGAGTAATAGGTGTAAAGCGAATAGATTGTATTTTTAGATTAGTAATTAAAAAATAACAAAAATAATATTTCCCAACCCGCACTGGGCCCGCCCCCTTATCCAAAAAAGGAGGCCAGCAGTGAGAACATTATAATGCTAATGAGAATTGAAAAGTAAAAATCAATAAGCACATTACAAGACAGACTACCCTGGCGCAGAATTGTGAGGAGACCTAACCCCAGATAATGGAAGCAGGGAAGGAAGAAGAAGAATCAATAAGCACATAGGGTGTTTTTAATATCATGCACATTACATGAAAAAAAATTCACGAAGCATAAAACACGCTAGCCTACGATCTAGTTTTCTGCGGGCTGCTATGCGTTATTCTTGTGATGACTAACTGGCAGGGGCTCCACGTAGTACTGCTGCCCGGGATCACACCCCGCGTTCCGTATGCGTATTCCACGCATTACAACAATTACTTGTATGAAAGGGACATTCGCGGGGGTTACGCATTCGGGGCAATCCCGCATGCGTAATTAAAACCGCCATAAAATGAACATCAAAGTTATCATTAAAACTAAACACCTACCGAAAACCTAGCAATAAAACAAATGATCCCCACATACCTTTGTCATTTGACTCCACATAAATCAAACTAGGAGCAAGACATAATACATCAAACGTCTACAACATCACAAAAATATCGAATAACCCTGAACCCGTAATGCTTGGTAGCAACAGTTCCAACAAGTATTACAGCCCTAATATTTTGTACTTACCTTTTATGTTCCGTTAACGCAATACGATTTGTGGTTACAACTCGAGACTTTGATTTTGACGGGGCTAGGGTTGGCAACAGTGATGTTTTTGGTGAAAAATATTTGATTATTATGCCCCTGAATTTGTTTCGGTGGTTCTTCTCAGGGTAGTCAGCTAGCAAACACCGGCCTCATCAAGTACCTATAAATTGACGGAAAAATTGACGTGTAGAAGTGTTTGGAAAAACCACGGTACCTCTTTGTAGTTTTCTTTCAATTAATTCAAATTAGCTGCAACAACTGGCTTTGCTCACGTGAAAGTAGAAAATTGTCTCAAGGGAGCATACTCTTAGAATAAAAAGTATCCCATGCGGTAATTCAGGATATGATCTACCTATGCTTTTATATTACTGCACCGCACCTACGTGTTGTTGGTCACGGAGGTCATTACAATAGAGCATCGATTGTTTGTTTCATTCGCGCCGCATCGCTTCACGTAACTGTGGTATCATCTACCTAGAACAAGGGGTCACCGCGGATCTGGAATGCAAAAAAACGACTGAAGCAACTCGAGTGAATTTTAGTCAGCAAAACTCAAACCAAGCGGAAGAAGTTATTTGATAATATCCAAACCCTCAAAAAAACTTCCACAGTTTTTACGCCAACACCATTTCGTTCACCCACATTATCTTCCCAAACATATCATTAGGATCCTACAACTTTCCTCATTACCCTTCCGTGACAACCCTGGCATCACGACGCGTGTCAGCTCCGACCTTGAGCCGTCAACACGCGACGTAACCTGGGCTGTCTCCAAACAATGTCACCGTATTATTCCACCCCACAATCTTGTGGCAGGCGTTTGTATTTACAATTAGTACTAAAAGCAGTGGAATTGGGAGTCACTTGTATGTTGGGGCCTTGACGATTTTTTTAACGGAACTACAATATAGCATACCAGCTTTATAATAATCCCACTACTGGGACTCAGGCTTCCTCTTTAGGAGAGGAAATGGGCTCTAATCCACCACGCGGGCCTAGAGCGGGTTGGTGAATGCTACATGACTTGGAATTTTTGGTTTTAGGACATGCCAGTTGCCTCACAATGTTTTCCTTTACCGCTTTGAGAGTAGTGGTGATCAAATAAATTACACAAAGTAAGGCGCCTGGCTGGGTTTGAATGCGTGACCTCGTTCGACAACTCGTTAGTCCACTCTATAGTAAAGCGGAAAGTAGTGTCAGACTTTTCCTGACCACACCTGTGCCCTTCAAAATAACCTTTGTGTTCTAGGACCTCCAGTTCCCTTTCCAAAAACTCTCTGCGGCCCATTCCCAGCTCCAATCAGGTCAGCCTCCAGTGTAATCTGAAGCATCACAGTAGCATGAGATGAAATATCACATGCAATGGCCATGATAACTCTTTCAAACAATCTCACAGCCCTTACACACATCAGCCCTAATGGGCCCTGTTAATCTTGCTGAAACTACTTTGTGGCTAAGTATCAGTACCCAGTTTTACATGGAGCGACTGCCTATTTCCCTTCCAAACCAGACATTGGGTTACGTGATTCCCTTGGTAAAACTAGTTTAGGTATTGCAGATCGTAATTTACAGGGAATAACGGCCTACCCTACCACTTCAACACACTAACTAAGAGCTAAAAGGTCTGCGTTTTAAAACCAGTTTCAACTTCCGAGCAAGAGCAATTTTCAACAATTACACCTGCATTATTTTCTACCTGCGCGTTAGATATACGCAGTTTGCTCGGCCTGAAAAGAACTTCATGAATATCAGAAAAAAAAATGGCTAAGAGCGTGTCGGGCCACGCACAGTGTAGAGTTCCGTAGTTTCCCGTCCGTCACAATAAGTGTCCCCAACTTTTCAAAAACTGTTCGTTCCATCAAGTTCAAAATAATTTTCCTAGAAAGTCTTTATAAAGCTCTACTTTCCAGATTTTTTTCATATTTTCTAAACTAAAATAGAGGGGGGGGGACACACATTGTTTTTTACTTTTGGAGCGATTATTTCCGAAGTTATTGATATTATCGAAAAATGATTTTAGTTAACCCCTATTCCTTTTTGAATAGCTATCCAACAATATATCACACTTTAGAGTTGAAATTTAAAAAAAAAACTCTTTTTACTTTACATGTAGGGGGGCTACCCTAATAAAACATTTTTTTCCAATTTTTATTTTTGCACTTTGTTGGCGTGATTGACATACATATTGGTACCAAATTTCAGCTTTCTAGAGCTAACGGTCACAGAGATTAAGCGAGGACGGACGGACAGACATGGCGAAACTATAAGGGTTCCGTTTTTGCCATTTGGCTACGGAACCCTAAAAAGAATATCTGAATCATATTATATGTAGGCTAAGGTTCTTTCTAATCTTGTCTTTTTTATTCAGTGTAATTTCATCAAATGACTCCTCCCACTCTAGGTAGAGCGAATCGCTGCTGATTAGAAAGAATACTTGTAGCGACTGTCGTCTGTTTTTTTAACCTATCACATACCCGCTAAACGAGACACAATGGTAAAACAATAACAGCGCGGTCTCATAGGACCGGTCGGGGATTCATGAATTAAACCCTGAGACTAAAACGACATTTCAACACAAAAGAACTGGCGTCATTCCTATAGTAAATTTGACATAACTTGTGTCAATTTAGTCTCAAGGTATAAAAAACAGACGATACGAATGACAATCGAAATCAAAAATTTTATCTACGTGCTTTTCGAAGCACGGGTTATCAGTCCTGGATAAACTTACAAAAGTACATCAATATGAACTGAAATATTCATATGTACTTTTGTAAGTTCAACTTTCCATTTTCAAATATGTAACCTAAAACACTAGAGATGATTACTTAAACCACTGGACCATCCCGACAATACTTCTTAATTGTTTACACGTTCCCAATAACAAACCACTTTACCAACAGAACTTCTGAGTTCAAAAGGTCCTTAACGAAGCCAACATACTTGACTGGTCTACTCTCATATGTGCTCATACCTATTAATATTGTAAAAATCTACTATTTCCTAAAAGAGTAATAATAAAATCTTAACAGGCATACGACCATTTGGATCCGTGCTAGCTTTTGACATTTTATAAATGCCTGTGAGAATTAATTGTATATGTCTGGTAGGCAGCCTAGCTCCTCGTAAAATACTGGTATTCAGCTAAATCCAGCTTGACTGGAAGTCGACCCCCAATATAGTTGGGAAAAAGGCTAGGTAAATAATGTAGATGATGAGAATTAATTCTATTCTTATAAAATGGCAGCAGGCTCGAGCTTTGTCAGCGAGCCATGGAGCGCAGTATCCTGGGAGTCCGAACAACCGACCGCGTAAGGAACACAAAACTGCGCACCAAAACTAAGATACAAGATGTTACCCGAAAAGCTGCTACTCTAAAGTGGATTGGACCCCATTAAACGCAAGGCGACATCGTGGTAGACCGAGGCGAAGGTGGAGAGATGAGTTGGACAACTATCGGAGGGACTGGCTTGCAATGGCTGAAGATAGGCGTGTGTGGAAAAGGGAGAGGGAGGCCTTCGCCCAGCAGTGGGACACAACAGGCTAACTAACTAACTAACTAACACTGAGGGAATGTAAAAGGGGGTAAATTTTGTATGGGACAACGAGATTCCTTGGTCCAATCTACTTAATAATCCATATAACCCAAGTTAATAATCATCACGATACGACTTCTTAATTGTTTACACGTTCCCAATAACAAATCAGGTAACCAACAGAACTTCTGAGTTCAAAAGGTCCTTAACGAAGCCAACACACTAGTAGTAAACAACTAGTAACTTCTAATAACCGCCTAATATCCCCGGCTGTTTGCTAGCTGCCGACAAGCAATGTCCTTATCAAGTCGGAAGCCGTCACGACCTCCAATCTACCTGTTGATTGGCCCTTAAGTGGTAGTCGCTCTATCTACTGAGTAGCACCAAAGATTAAGTTAAGTGTACAGAAATGATTTGTACTATTTTTTGTCTTTGTGCTTTTTTGTGCATTTTTTTATGTTATATAAACTAGTGCTTGACTGTGATTTTTTTTTTATTACTGATAGGCTTGCGCTTGACCACATTTCACCTGATGGTAAGCGATCATTTGTGGTCGACGATGGAGCACGCTTGCCTAGAAGCAACCTATTCACTCTTGACTTAAAGACCCCTAGGTTGTAGCTATCAGGAAACACTGATCCCGGCAGGGAATTCCACTCTTTAGCTGTGCGCATAATAAATGTACTCCCAAAACGCTTTGTACGTATGGGTGGGATGTTCAACATGTACCGGTGGCGCATTGCCGTAGGAATCAAATTGTGCAGTTCCTGTGCACACTCTCCGAAATGCAAACGATAGAAAACCGACAGGCTAGTAACTCGTCGTCGATGCTCCAGACTTTGAAGCTTCGACTCGAAGAGTGCATCATTACCTATGATCTTCTTGGCCCGCTTCTCAATCGACTCTAGCGCCTCAAGCTGGTACTTGGCAGATCCGTCCCAAAGATGAGAGCAGTACTCCATACATGATCGAACTTGTGCTTTATAGAGGTTGAGCAACTGTTCCGGCGTGAAGTACTGTCTCACCTTAGCCAGAATCCCCAGTTTTTTGGAAGCCAGTTGGGTTTTTGCCTCTATATAGCAACTGAAATTGAGAGTGGATGATAGCGTTACGCCAAGAAGCTCAAGATGGTCGGTAATCGGTACGGTCACATCCCGAAAAGATGGAGTTGGGTGGAATTGGCTCCGTTTAGCAGAGAAAAGACACGCCTGAGTTTTAGCAGCATTGAACTTGACCAGATTGGCATCGCCCCAATCGGAGACCGCCTGCAAGGACAAGTTCAAGCGCTCAACCATAGCCTCTCGGAGAGACTGGACCTGTGACCCACTAGCACGTGCGTCGGATACGTATCTCTCAGCCACAGTGCTGTCGTCTGCATACCCAAAGGTACCGGGCTTAAGAAGGTCATTAATATGCAGCAAGAACAGAGTGACCGAGAGCACCGACCCCTAGGGGACTCCGGCATTGATACCCAGTTGACCGGACGAGCAGCCATCGATGACCACTCGAATGGACCTATCCCTCAGAAAGTCCGCAATCCAATCACACAGACCAGTGGGTAAACCGTAGGAAGGAAGCTTAGCTATAAGACTTTCGTGCCAGACCCTGTCAAAGGCCTTCGAGATGTTAAGGGAGACAGCAAGTGCTTCCCTATGCCTTTCGATGGCCTCGCTCCAGATGTGAATGGCATACGCTAGAAGATCCCCAGTAGACCGATTTTGGCGTAAACCGTATTGTCGGTCACTTAGAATGTCGTTAGCTTCTAGGTATGCCAGGAGCTTCTTACTGATCACACGTTCCATACTTTTACATAGGATGGACGTTACAGAGATGGGTCTATAATTTGCTGGGTCAGCTCGACTGCCCTTTTTGGGCACTGGTTGCACGTTAGCCAGCTTCCAAGCATTTGGCACTTTTCCAGTCTCATATGAGAGACGAAATAGGCGCGTCAAGATCGGAGACAATTCAGGCGCACAAGTTTTAAGCACAATTGCTGGTATCCCATCCGGGCCACTAGCTTTATTCACGTCAAGGTTACGTAGTACCCTACGGACGTCCTTCTGATGGATACGAATGTCCGACATACTCGTCTCTCCACCATCAGGAGCCGCCGGGGGCGACGCATCACCAGAACCTAGACGCGAAGATTCCGCAAAAAGGGAAGCAAACAAGTTCGCTTTTTCTTCTTCAGTGTGGGCCAACGACCCATCTGGTCTCAGCAATGGAGGCAGTGAGGGGCGACAGAAGTTCGATTCAACCGACTTTGCCAGGGACCAAAAAGCTTTACTACCTGCTGGGTATGATGCAAGTTTGTTCCCTATTCGGCTGATGTGGTCAAACCGAGACCTCTGCATCACCTTCTTGCAGGACTTGGCAGCCCTACTGAAGGCCTTCTTCTTTTCACTAACGTCGAGCGAGTTGCGCGTACGAGAGTCGACCCAAGCTCGGTACGCCGCGTGTTTGAGCGCATTAGCGCGACCACACTCGGCGCTAAACCATGGTCGAGCCCTGCCAGACGCTGATACGTCAGATAATGGAATATAGTACTCCATCCCCTGCCGCAATACATCCGTCACGGCATCTGCGCACTACGAAGCATCTTCAGAAGAAAAGAAAGTGGGCTGCCAAGGATAACACGCGAAGAAAGATCGCATGCCATCCCAATCTGCCGACCTGTATCGCCACATCCGCCGGGTGCCTCTAGGCCTGGGATCGGGCGGGGAGTAGACGGATACAGATTTCACCAGACAGTGGTCAGAACTACCTAAAGGTGCAGATATTGACACTAAGTAGCGGTCTGGATCTGTTGTCAGCAGAAGGTCCAAGCAATTGGGCGTGTGCGAATCAACATCCGGTACCCTTGTTGCGTGTGTGAAATTTGATGCTAAAGCTAGCTTTCTAATTTCTCTACCAGCATGGTCTGTGCACTGGAACGGGAAAAGCCACTCTTGATGGTGGGCATTGAAATCCCCCAGTAACACTAATTGGGCGGAGGGGTACCGCTGCTGAGCCGCATCTGCCGCCTCACTTAGATGCTGTGTGAGCCCGGTTGTCTCCTGATCTCCGCTGTGCTAGCGGTAGACACAAGCGTAGATAATTTTATCCAGGCCTGTGTCCACTAAGGCCCAAAGCGTAGAGAACCTGGAGTCCTCAAGGTTACGGAGACGCCGATAACAGATGTCGTCCCGGGCGTACATACATAATACATAACAATACATAACATGGAGACTGCGGGGACGCCCGAGCCCCCCCGGGAATGTCCATCGGGCCCTCTCGTCTGGTCGCCAACCAGCACGATGGCGCATTCCGGGATTTTTCGCTAGTTGGCGGGGCAGCCTTTCATGTGTGGCTGGCACATTACTTGGGCCCCCAACTAACGAAATCATTCAGCTAATGTCAAGTTTAAAAAGTACTTATTTATATTTTGTAATACAGTCATTATGTTTTCTAATAAAATATACCTCACTTTCGTACACCACGCAAGATTCTATTTTCGTAGTATTTGGCAGCAAATAATTCGAGTCAGTCTTGTAATGTAATTTTTCAAAGTATTTTACGTTCAAAAATATTATGTATGTCGGATCATCCAGGATGGTTTCGAGCTATGATCAGAACCAGGTGGGCCTACGAGTACGTGGGTATCGTGCAATGAATAACAACGGCTAGGAAGGCTAGGCAGCTTTACTTTGGATATAATTTGATACAGTGCACTATTTTTATGGTACAGACAACAAAACGTAGAACAGTTTCAGTACGTGTTGATGCTGCGACGGGCTGGCTGAGAGTATCCTCCGTCCTGGCGAGCTCTGCCCCACCCGTAGCCACGCCCTGACTCTGTCAAGCGGTGTGACGTTCTGTTGTCTAGCTGGCGTCCGTACTATTGACTTGCCTACACTTCCATACTATTGCCTTCTCCGACATGTAAATAAGTAAGGGTTTCATTTTACAAATACGGCAACACATTACACGGTGATGAAGCGTGAAAAACAGTAAAATTTTCAGACGTATTTTATCATTGCCTAGGTATACAGAATTCATACCATTTGACGCTAAAGGCTGCCTTTCGAAAAAATAATCCCTTAAACTGTAGACATAAATAATAATAATAATTTGCACAACTTTCACACAACGCCATCTAGTCCCAAGCTAAGCAGAGCTTGTGTTATGGGTACTAGACAACTGATAAATATAAGTATATACTAAACTAGCAGCCGGTCCCGGCTTCGCACGGGGTAGACAATTATTTATTTTTGGAAATTTGGATATAAAACACTTTTTTTAGTGTTAGTTTTCTACACCTTCGGTTACATTGTTCAAATTTTACCAAGGATCCCTAATTTTTTCAAAATTAAATGTAGCCTATGTCAAATTGGAAGAACGTAGCATTCTTTTGGTGAAAGAATTTTTTAAATCGGCCCAGTACTTTTTGAGCCTATTCATTACAAACATACAAAAATAGGTACAAATCTTTCCTCTTTATAATATTAGTATAGATGTGATCCATTTGAAGAAGATTGAAGAATTGTCGCATCTTTAAATGGTTTATCTATGGCAATACTATTGCTAGTTAATTACAAGGCTTTAGATGTATGTGTGGCCTGACTGGTGGCTGTTTGAGTGTTCTAGACTTTTCACTTAATTGTGGCAAAACTATTTGTAAATTTATAACTTATAAACGATGTCTGTAACTCAGTTATGCGTAAAAGTTTTCACTAATTTGGCTAGTTATTTGCATTTAATGACCACGCCAAATATCGAAACCGTTTATTTTGTAATACTTATTTTTTTTATTGTTATAAACTAGTGCTTAACTGCGATCCCACCTAATGGTAAGCAGTGATGCAATCGTTGATGGCGAGGTGCACTAGCTTATTAAGAGCCTATTCACTCTAGCCTTAAATGTTGGCGGTCACCTAATCAATATATTTTACTTTTTCTTTCAGAATTATAAAGTTCACATGAGTTTTAAAGGTAACATTCGCAACGTCTAATTTTTTTTAAATTAAAATTTAATTTTTAAATGTTATAACGACTTCAAAAATTACTCAAAATTATTAATTACAAAGCCCGGGTATCGACACTGTGTGGACCACCCGCAGGACACGGTGGAGCACACGGTAGAGGTGTGCCCCGCTTGGGCGGAGCACCGTCGTGTCCTTGTGGAGGCTATCGGCGGCGGCGACCTCTCTCATTCTGATGATTCCCCTACCATAAAAAAAGTATTGTTACAAAAAAAATAGCACCCAAAATAGTTATATTTTAAATAATATGTTCGGAAGAAGTTGTTTGGATGATTCTCACCACACTTCTGATTGGTAGGATGTTTTTTTTCTCACAATCATCATCTTCCTGCCCTTGTACCGATTTATTTTAGGGTCGATGTAACACGTTTTTTTTTCTTCCATTCTGTCCTGTCACTCGTCACGCTATAACTTTTTTTTCTCACAATCATCTACATCATCTACCCAGCCTTTTCCCAACTATATTGGGGTCGGCTTCCAGTCAAGCCGGATTTAGCTGAATACCAGTATTACGAGGAGCGGCTGCCTACCAAACCTCCTCAACCCATTAACTGGGGTAAGACAGTACTTCATGGCGAGACTGTAGTCAGATTTACTGGCTTCTGACTATCCATAACGACTGCCAAAGATCTACAAATGACAGCCGGGACCTACGGCTTAACGCGCTTTTCGAGGCACGGAGGAAACTCGATATGTTAAAATGGTCACCCATCCACAGACCAACCTTGGCAAGTGTTACTTAACCGTGAAGATCGACCCATACGGCTGTTATTATCTAGCCACGGGCTCATCCTTTTTTTTCTCACAATGTAATTGTTTATTCATATGTGCATATGTGTTGATTGTTGTATTTATTTCGTTGCAGTATGTCTACGTATTAAGTTGCACCTACTATGTTATGTTTCTGCACCACCCCTAAGGTCGACTGGTAGAAAATACCTAAGGCATTAAGTCCGCCTACTACTACTAGTACAAGTTTTTTTTAATAAATAAAATATTTTCAGTGTTCATTTAAAATTTATGTGAAAATTTGTAGTAAAATATGTAAACAATTTTCCTTTTGCATTTCAAGAAACACCAGACCAAAAAAAAATTGCTAAGTGGATATAAAGCCAAACATCTAAACGCCCTCAGACACAGTTAAGTAAGAAATCGGAGCTGAACGAAATAAATTAATTTCCTTCTGTGTGAAATGAAACCCAATTCTACACGAAATAATAAAATAAGGGAAAAAACTGGAATGAAAAAATCTCGTCAACACTCGACTCCGAGACTTTTTTGTTTGTGTACTTTATCTTAATATCCGGTCTTTTTTTTGTGTACTAGGTCTTGCCGGCTTTCTGCGCGTAATATACGAATATATATTTCAGATTAGGTAAGTACATACGACAGGGTTATAAATAATAATAATAATAATAGTATATCTTTATTCATCAAAATGTACAGATACATAAAGAGACACACAATATATAGAGAAGTTAGGTGTACAATATCACAATTTTTAGGTATGAAGTAATGTTGTAAATCTGTACTAAATATTTTTACAGCCCTGCCTCTCAAACTAGGTCATAACCTGTATTTTGAGAAACAGTGAACAGCCTCAAAACTCTTATGCAATTTTATACAACAAATGATGGACGGTGTGGTCTAACGTCTGCTAAAAATTTAATTGTTCCGTTATAATTGTGTAAAGTGTATATGTTACTGTAAAAGCCCGATCTACGGTAAATCCTAAGATTTTCCAGTAAATCCTAAGATTTACCAACTCTTAATGGTAAAAGTCCGAACCATTCTATGATCATCGTTTTTTTCGGACTTTTACTACCATTTACTTGGTAAATCTTAGGATTTACCTCAAAGACACGGTAAATGTTGAGATAAACATTATCAATATATAGGTAACGATTTGACTGATTAGTAGTACTTGATGTTTAACTTTTTGCTTCTAGCGTGTACCATCCGTATCTGGAGTGAGGCCTAAGCCTGGTACCTTTGGGTATACAGACGACAGTACTGTTACTGAGAGATACATATCCAGTGCACGAACTAGTGGGTCACAGATCCGCTCTCTAAGTGGCTAAAATTGAGCGCTTGAATTGGTCCTTGGGGACAGTCACTGAATGGAGCGATGCCAATTTGGTCAAATTCAATGCTGCTAAAACCCAGGCGTGTCTGGTTTCCGCTAAAATGAGACAATTCAGTCCTCCTCCTACTTTCCTGGGTGCAACCGTGCCGATAACCGAACATCTTGATCTTCTTGGTGTTACGTTGACGTCGACTCTCAACTTTTCTCCATAAAACCTAGGAATCCTTGCAAAGGTGAGACAGTACTTCACGCCGGAACAGCTGCTCACACTTTATCAAGCGCAAGTTCGATCGTATATGGAGTATCCTCTCATCTTTAGAAAGGATCTGCTCGATATCAATCAGCTTAAAGCGCTTGAAATAATTGAAAGGAGAGCCAAGAATTGTGTGTGTGAAATGTGCGTCGGAATTGCATAACCTAATTCCGCCTAGCCCGTTTCATCATCGGACCACCAGGCGTACGGCGATGCGCCACCGGTACATGATAGACATCCCTCCTATACGCACAAAACGTTTTGGGAACACATTTATTGTACGTACAGTCAAGAAGTGGAATTCCCTGCCGGAGTCTATGTTTTCTGCTGCTACAACTCAGGAATCTTTAAGTCAAGAGTGAATAGTTACTTCTAGGTAAGCGCGCTCCATCGTCAACCGCATCGTCGCTTTCCATCAGGTGAGATAGCGATCAAGCGCGAACCTATCTACGATAAAAAATATCCAAAACCAACATTTACCAACCCTCACCGGTAAGACCTAGCATGTACCAAATTCTAATGGTAAAAGCCCGATTAAATCGTTTCTTTTTTACATATTCTTACATTTACCGACTCGTGTTGGTAAACCCTAAGATTTACTGGTAAAACCTAAGATTTACCGTAGTTCGGGCATTTACAGTAACATATATATTATGTGTAGAATGGTATGTGTGTGCAATGGTGTGTGTAAGGTGAGTATTTTGAGAGACAGTGTGAGTGTATGATAAGATGAGGCGTGCGCATATTTAAGTGTGTGAATGTCAACGAAATCTGAGTGCGCAAGAATTTAAGTGGTGTATGTAAGTAGAGACTCCGTGTAGGCATAGTCCCTTTCTAGTAACCACTCCGTTACTTTATTTTTCACCGCATTGGTATTTAGTTTTAGAATTTTTAGGTCTTTGTTAATCTTGTGGTATATGTATCTGCCAAGTATGAAAAATTCCTATTGTTAGCTTCTATCTGGTATTCCTAGTTATTAAATCGACTACGCCCGTTTTCAATAAGCTATCTATCTAAAGTTGCAGCTACTAAAGATAAACAAATCTATCCACTTGCTTTCCTAATAACCTACCGACGGATACTTAGCATTTCCTACCAAAAAAAAAAAAATAAAAAAAAAAAAGTTGTTGAGTGATAGATAAAATCTTACTGTTTATCGGGGATAGCTATCTATCTATGAACTGCGGTAGGTTATTGAAAACGGGATTAAGCTTATGTTACTCGTTTGACGGCTCGTTTAATTCGTTCCGTCATGACGTTTTGGTAGAGGTCCTCTTGTAAAGGAACAATCAGCTGGCCTTCTTGTTCAATACGCCGAGCAGTAAACATATCTTGAACTTCTCTGGGATAGATTGGAATTTAATTGAATTTGCAAGTACAGAACTTACTATAGTCTTTTTTACATAGCATGGGTTGGGTGACAGCAGGACGAAAATATGCATCTTTAAGATGAGAGAAAAGGATAGATACCTAGCTACATTGTATGAATCTGACAGCTGTCACCGAAACCATCCTATAACAAATTTAGTATAATGAGTGACTTAATTTGAGTGTGTTTCCAAATATTGTGGAAAAGGAATTTAATATTTTTGTGTTTTACGAACCCATTTATTCCTAAAATGTAGCTAATACTATATCTAAAAACATTAGTGTTAAAGAATGTATGGAAAATTGAAACTTGGCACAATCTCTTATCAAAATGAATAATAAAGACTGAGAGTCATTATTCGGTTTTCAAAATACCCTCAAAATACGGTTTAAGCGGTGTTAGTATTTATGAAAACATTTTCTCGAACTAAATCGCGAGCGAAGTACTAGCTGTTAAATAAATCGCTACAAAGAATAAAATACGAGTAAAGCGACGGAAAATAAAAGCTTGGAGTAAATAAGTTCTTATAGAACGTTGCATAGTAAACAATTTGTAACAAGCCAATGCATGCATACTACGATGCAGCCCGCAGTCAATACGCGCTTGGCCGTACTTATCCGACCGTAGATAGTGCAAGTGTGGATATGAAATATTAATAAGGACAACATACAACAACATCATCTGCCTAGCCTTTTTCCCAACTATATTGGGGTCGGCTTCCAGTCAAGCCGGATTTAGCTGAATACCAATATTTTACGAGGAGCGGCTGCCTACCAGACCTCCACAACCCATTAACTGGGGTAACACGGTACTTCATAGCAAGACTAAATAAAACGCTACAAAGAATAAAATAAAGCGACAGAAAATAAAAGCTTTGATTAAATAAGTTCTTATAGATCGTTGCATAGTAAACAATTTGTAACAAGCCAATGCATGCATACTACGATGCAGCCCGCAGTCAATACGCGCTTGGCCGTACTTATCCGGCCGTAGATAGTGCAAGTGTGGATATGAAACAGTTGTAATAATAAGAATAACTAACAGACAACAATATAACTTAATAACGATATGAAGTTTTTCTTTAATACACTTTAAATCATATTTTCAGTGCATGTTTAGCATATTCCGACAAAACGTAAACGATTGCTGCCCTGAAGGCCAATATAACGTTCTTTAAGTATTGGAGGCCAATATTTTATGCGAATATTACATCGAAATTGTTCCGTCAGGATGCGCGATTAAAGCGGAGCTTCGACAGCCTTCTGCCCGATCATATATTCTGCATAAATATAATTTTCTATAGAATGTCATAATGTGACATTTTATTCACAGAAAATCACTCAGTGGTCAAAGGAATGTCATAATATATCAAGCGACGATATTTTCACATTATTCCTCATAACTTAAATCATTATCATTATCATCATCAGAAAATCAGTCATGCGTGACTTTAAATAGGTACTCAAAACTAATGAATTAACTGACAATATAAAGCATTCATCATCTACCTAGCCTTTTTGCCAACTATATTGGGGTAGGCTTCCAGTCAAGCCGGACTTAGCTGAATACCAGTATTTCACGAGGAGCGGCTGCCTACCAGACCTCCACAACCCATTAACTGGGGTAACACGGTACTACACGGCAAGATTGGAGTCAGATTTACTGGCTTCTGATTATCCGTAACGACTGCCAAAGATCTACAAATGACAGCCGGGACCTACGGCTTAACGTGCTCTCCGAGGCACGGAGGAGACTTGTTACGTTAAGATAGTCACCCATGCACAGACCAACCTTGGCAAGCGTTGCTTAACCTTGAATATCGACCTGTGCGGCTGTTATTATCTAGCCACGAGCTCCTCCGTCATAGTCCCTTACTACAAGAACTTAATAATTCCCATCCACGCCAACATAATCCAGGCTATAAGCGAATCGTTTCTGAGTAGTCCGTGTATGAACGCAGTGAATATTGAGTGGATTCCCATGTACCCTATATCGCTGTATGATGAATATTTAAAAAGGCGTTTTTATTTTTATTTCAGTAAGCAAGGCCTTGCAAAGAGTGAAAGGAAATCAGAAATATGTGAGCGTTGAGTTAAACGGAGGTTGAAAGGTTTAAGTGATTGAGCTAGTGTATTGAAGTATTGAGAAGTGACCAGGGACTGGGGAATAATAAATGCTACTAATATTTTAACGCAGTTTTTTTTTATAATATTTGAATGTATTGATGTTTGTAAACTTAATATAATAAAGGGCATTGCCAATCTTTTGAAGGAAGTTTGACAAGTGCTGCCCAGAATGTGCACCTAGTGCATTTTGTTCCTCAGGCCAATACTAATCAGTAAACCGAAGCGCTTCAAAATCTGCTTCAGGAGTCAAGAGAAAAAAAAAGCGTTTTGTTGTGAATTATTTATGTTCAAGAAGAAACTTAGTAAGTGTTTGAAGTGTAATTGATAGTCTTTAAAATCCAGATTCAAAGTGAAAACTATAGTAAAAACAGTTAATTTGGACTAACTTCTAGATTACACGCAATCGGAATGAATGCTTTTGGTGTTTATATATAAAGAAAAGGACAGGATTCAAGGAATAATTTCAGTATAAATAACTTATCCCAAAACGACAATTACGAAAAAAGCAATGTCCGAAAAACGGTCTCACCCATACATATTGTAAAATCAATAGAAAAAATAAACAGTAATCACGGCTTTTTTTGTTCTTCTTCCTTGGAAACGTATGGTTTTAGAAGCGCTTATGTAAACTCTACATATTTATTTTATATTATTAAATTTTTTGTCTGACACGTTCCTAACACAGTCATGCTCCTTTGAATCCAGATTCCTTTAAATGTAAGTCTAGTCTAGACAGTCCACATGGTAAGCTAAAACTTGGCTTGATAATCCCTTTTTTTTTCGCAATTTCTAAACGAAAGTGTAGTTTTTATAATGTTACACATAAAGAAGTTTGAACTATTAATACGGACGACTATAAAATTATAGCAATACTGTTAAAAAAGGAGGTCTCCTATAGAAGGTGAAAACTGAATTGATGATGAAAGAAAAAGTGTCAAAAAGACATGTTGCGTCGCCACCACACATATTTATTTATACGGTGTGACACGGGTTCGATTCCCTCACGGAATAAATATTTGCATGGGTGACAGATAATTCTTCCGGGGACAGGTGTCTTATGTGGGTGAGTTTACATGTTTGTACGCACTCCGGCCTTTTGGCTAACACCAAAGTGTAAAATCCTATTTTTTTTACATAGTATAATGGCAAGAGAAAAATAGGTTATTTTTCAGCAAACACAATACCAGTGAAACTCGTGGGTTTCCCAGAAAAACACCAAAATGTATACCAATATAGTAAAAGCCAAATAGGTCACTTTTTATATAAAAGTGGAACAGTCAATGCCTGCATGCAACGGCATTGGCATTATACAGAAACAACAGCACAACGAATCCAGAATAATTAACTAAAATTGTCTTTCAAATACAAAAACCTTTTGTGAGCATAAAAACAAACATTTTGCAGTAGAGAACCGAGCCAAAATAGACCAGCTCAATGGTCTAGTGTCCATTTGATAACCTAAAAAACCTTTATTCACCGCATACATTTTAAAATCTCAAACGAAACCAATGTAACTGTCGTTCAACCAAACGATTTTCAACCTTATTTTTGCGGGAATAAAGCTGTGACAAACTGCATCTTTTTTATCTTTGAAGCGGCGACCGGAGAGATTGCATTTTGTTCATACGGCGTTCATCTAGGGTCGACGGGTAAAGCTAAGAGTGGTCGGTCGCAAGCCACGGGCGGATATCGGCTATTTCCTTTAAAATGAGAGACTAGGTCGTGATGTCATGATAAACTATGTGTAAATATGAATTTAGGTGGTTGAGAAATTGGTTAATAGATTTTGTGTGTGATATGCTGCAAATAAATAAAAAAAGAAAGATTTTAAATTGATATAAACTAATGCTCGATTGCGATTCCACCTGCAGTGATGCTACCATTGACGGTGAGGCGCACTAGTTTATTAGGAGCTTATTTACTCTAGCTTTGAAGACACCTAAATTATAAATTGGACGGGGAGACCGCAGGGAAATTGCTCCAGTCCTGCGGTGCAGAAAAGCGGTATAAATTACTAGAAAAACGCACATGACGGCGAACACATACCATACGTCGGATTGTTGGATGTTAGAAAGGCGATGGTGGAATCGAGTCATGTATGTTACTCGCGCGTAGTCTCTAAAATGCATCCTATAGATCATGAATAGGCTGGTTACCCTACGTGCTCCAGTTTTATAGATTGGTCTTAAGCATCACCAATAGCGTTCCACCATACTTCCATATCTTTGGAGACTAATTATAAGAGGAAGAGTACTAATGTTATAGTTAGTAAAGTCTGATAAGCCCTCTCCAGACTTAACTAAATCTGGATCACCAATTAGCTTCTTCGCACTTCTCTCCAGCAAATCTAAAGAAAGAGATAGTGTCTTTGAGAGATTTCCACCATACTTTCACCTCGCTACAAGTCTCTCCCTTCGAACCTACCCCTTTCCCACTCCGCGAAAGCACGCGGGATCATATGAATACGAAAACAGCCCCTTCATTCAGCCGCCAAGAAGTGGCTCGTTACGCATCTCCGCCTCGAATGGAAACTGTTACCGCGCTGTATCCCGCAGGAGGCTTCACAAGGAGGTGTATTATGAACTGTGACTCTTTGGAGACTAATTATAAGTAGTGTACTAATGAGGAGGGGTAATTATCAGTTGAAGAGTTTTTTTTTTTTTTTTCTGGTAGGGGAATCATCAGAATGACTTCCCCCGCTCTTGGGCGGAGCGGGAGGGCGTGTCAGACTCTTACTGACTAAACCCCTACCCCGTTCCTTCGTTGCCTTCGTTCTGGGGGGGACTCGGTATCAACCGTTAGGAATACCACATGTTCCCCCCAGAGGCTTCGGCCCTACCGGGCCCCTACAGTTTGCTGACATCTCCTTGAGGCGCGCGTGGAACAGAACGCGCCGTTGACGACTGGGCTCGGTCCAGATTATTTCCAGACTGCCGGACGGCGAGCTACCCAGTGCTCGCCGTCCGCGAACCCGCGCCTACGGTGGTCGGAAATCGGGATCGGGATCTCGGCGGCGGCGGCGTGAGGACCGTTCCCTCACGCGCTCGCGGTCAGCAGCCTCCTTCACGAGCATCACTGCTTCGCAGAAGGAGGCGACCGCATGCCAACCCTCCTCGCTCCGGACCATGGCCTGAACCAGGGCCCGGCGCGAGAGGTCGCCGCTCCCGATAGTCTCCACGAGGACACGGCGGTGCTCCGCCCAAGCGGGGCACACTTCTACCGTGTGCTCCACCGTGTCCTCCGGGCGGTCCACACAGTGGCGACACCCGTGCGTCCTCTCCTGCTTGATTCGATGCAGGAACCTCCCGAACTTACCGTGTCCGGTGAGGACCTGCGTCACACGGAAAGAGAGGACGCCGTGACCTCTTTCCAACCACTCCTCAAAGAGGGGCCTAACCGCCTCAATGACGGCGTGCCCAGCACTGGGTTGCGACAGTCGCAGTCGCCATGCCACCCTAAGATCCCGCCGGAACTCTGTCCGCCATGCCGCGACTTGTCGCGGCAGCGGAGTTTCGCCCCGGCGTTGCATCTCCACGCGCAAATCGTGCATGCGTGCAAGGACTGTTGCCTCCAGATCCCACGGTGGCAGGCCAGCGAGGAGGCTCGCCGCTTCGCGGGAGATCGTGCGGTATCCCCGCACCATCCGGATGGCCATGATCCTCTGGCAAGCGTTCAGCTTGGCAGCCGGTCGCTTACCTAGCGACGGCGCCCAAACCGGCGCCCCGTAAAGGGCCATGGACCGAACGATCCCCGCGTAGAGCCTCCGGCAGGGGGCGTCTGGACCCCCTAGGTTGGGCAGGAGCCGCTTCAGAGCGGCCCCAGACCTGTCCAGTTTGGGGGCCAAACGTCGGAAATGCTCCTCGAAAGTCCACCGGCTGTCGAGGACGAGTCCCAGGTACTTCATCGCCGACCCGACGCCGATGTGGACCCCCCCTACCGTTATTTGGGAACCCGGAGGTGGCGCGTACCGAGGGCCATGAAAGCACATGGCCTCGGACTTGTGCAATGCCACCTTGAGTCCCAGTTGCTGGATCCTCTCCACGACTGTCGCAACCCCGCGTGTCGCTGTTTCGGCCGCCGCCTGGTACGACTCTCCCCGCGCCAGGACCAGCGTGTCGTCTGCGTAGCAGACCACGCTGACCCCGTCGGGGAGGTCGCCGCGCAGCACGTAGTCGTATCTGATGTTCCACAGGGGCGGTCCTAGTACCGATCCCTGCGGAACACCGCACGACATCTCTCGCCGTCTCCACTCTCCCTGGTGACCGGGATAGACCACCGTCCACCGTGGAACGCCCCCTGCGAAAGCCGAACTGGCCGTCCGAAAGGTCCGGCCCCACCCGCGCAATCAGTTGAAGAGTTGAAGCTGCGATTTTGAGGATCTGTTGAACCTTTCTTTGTATTCCCAGGTCAAACTCTGGAACTATTTAAGTACTAAAACCAGAAAAAGGACCACTCAATTAAATAAATTTAATTATGAAAAGTACTAATTAAAATATGGCGTCAAACAATTCCTCCACATTGCATTCAACTAGAAGTGTGCACAAAAGACTGCTGCCATCCAGGTCTAATATGTATTGAAAAACAACTTAAATCTGGTTCACCGATTAGCTTCTTCGGACTTTTCTCCACCAAACCCAAAGAGAGAGAGAGAAAGATCTTACTCTCGTGTTTGAGACAGTTCTATCATCTTCCATCTCGCTACAAGTCTCTCCCTTCGAACCCACTCCTTTCCCGCTCCGCGAAAGCACGCGGGATCATATGAATACGAAAACAGCCCCTTCATTCAACCGCCAAGAAGTGGCTCGTTACGCATCTCCGCCTCGAATGGAAACTGTTACCGCGCTGTATCCCGCAGGAGACTTCACAAGGAGGTGTATTATGAGCTGTGACTCTTTGGAGACTAATATAAGAGTCAGGGTACTAATGTTATAGTCAGTAAAGTCTGACATGCTTTTTCGCTCCGGACTGTAGAGGTGTTAACAATGTAAAGGAGGACACTCGCCGTATCGGGTTGTCCGATAGTAATGTCGACAATCTGGATACCCTACGGCTTTGCGCGCTTGGGGGAGGCCTATGTCTATCAGTGGACGTCTTTCGGCAGATGATGATGATTATGATGATACCTTTTAGAGTTTAGGTATAGATTGGTCTTAACTAAATCTGGATCACCAATTAGCTTCTTCGCACTTCTCTCCACCGAATCTAAACAGAGAAAGAGCATTTGAAAGAGTTCCACCATACTTCCACATCGCTACAAGTCTCTCCCTTCGAACCTACCCCTTTCCCGCTCCACGAAAGCACGCGGGATCATATGAATACGAAAACAGCCCCTTCATTCAGCCGCCAAGAAGTGGCTCGTTACGCATCTCCGCCTCGAATGGAAACTGTTACCGCGCTGTATCCCGCAGGAGGCTTCACAAGGAGGTGTATTATGAGCTGTGACTCTTTGGAGACTAATTATAAGTAGTGTACTAATGAGGAGGGGTAATTATCAGTTGGGGGGTCGAGTTGGAGCTGCAGTTGTGAGGATTTGAGAGACTTTATTTTGGATATCCAGGTCAAAACTTTTATTTATCTGTAGAACATTGAAGCTATAATTAAAAACAAAAACAAGAAAAATAAGAAAGCATAATTTATGGCATCAAACAATTCCTCCGCAAAATGTTTGAGTGGATGTGTGCTCAAAAGACTGTCCGCATCCAGGTCTAATACGTATTGAAAAACAACTTAACATATAGCATAATTAGCCTACATGTTTCTACTAATGTAAAATATTCTTTTCCGAAACTCGATGATCTGACAGTTTGACTTCAGTATACCAGATAGACACTGATGCATACGTCGAGTCAAAACCCTAAAGCCTTGAGTATTAACTTCGTTTTGCTAACCTTTCGATTTTCTATTAGTTGCATTTCAGACAACGTATGTCTGAATTGCTAAGTTTTACAACCAGACCGTTATATTATCGGAGTACTAGACGTACAGTATTGCACCACTGGTACATTCTGGATATCCCACCCATACGCACATAATGTTTTGGGAACACATACATTGTGCATACAGTTGAGAAGTGGAAATATTTGTGTGTGGATAGCTACAATCTAGAAGTCCTTTAAGTCAGGACTGAAAAGGTTACTTCTAAGCAAATATACTCTATTGTTATTCACATCGTGATCACTCACTACTTAATCAAATGTAGTACAGCGTGAGCCTATCAAACTAAAAAAAGAAACAGTAGCTGATCACAACGGTAGGCAAAACTGCAAAAGAAATTGTACAAAAAAAAAAACGAATGAACTAAAAACAAGGCGTTCCTTTCAGTATTTGTTTTTATAATTGTACGACAGAGAAAAGCAAGTTTATTCAAAGCTAAAGTTCCATTTACACTTAAACAGAGCCACCCAGTTGGAATGCAGCTGGTTTTCCAAAAGGTGAATACAATAGAAAATGTATTACATTCACGTATTTGCCTCAATGAGCACCCGTAAATATGGCACAATATTTTTAACAAACGCCTATTGAAATGTTCAGGGACATGAATTCACTTCTCGCTCCAACGCAGTGCAAAAGGGTACATTTGTTTATTGTATTAAAAAATGGTGATAAAAAATATTTAATTACTCAGATACCCGCAAAACGAGACACAATAGTAAAACAATAAGACCGTTTGCACATTTTCCGATCCGATATTGGTATCGGGCGCCGATACGATATCGGGGTAAGGTAAATGTATGAGATATGTACCTGTCTTTCATATTGTCCGACCCGATATCGGATATCGGAGCACAGCATTTCATACATTTTACTTACCCCGATATCGTATCGGCGTCCGATACCGATATCGGATCGGATAATGTGAAAACGGTCTAACAGCGCGGTCTCATAGGACCGGTTGGGGATTCAAACGTTAATTTCTCTTGGTGGGAATAATCATTTCATTTATTACTAGCTGCCAGCGGCTTTGCTCGCGTGATAGCAGAAAATTCTCCCAAGGGAACAAACTCCCGTAATTATGTGTGCTCACCGTCCGCTCATCCTACAAGGACCGGGCCCGAGTTGAAAACAGCTCGTAGTATTCCTTCTACACATCAAAGAGATGACAGCCAACTTTAGTGGTCCAGAAGGGCCGATGATACCGGCGAGAGCCATGGAGAAAATTATAAAAGGATACTCTTGAACATAGAAAACAAAAGGTAAATTAAATAACGCCCTCTCGTTCACTCTTAGTGCGGGAGATATTATTAAATTATGAAACCACCACCTTAAAAAAATTGTAGGATCACGCGGTCAATCCTTTACATTTTCGCTTTACGACATTCATTATCGCCTTTACAATGTCCCTTTCTCTAAAACTTATTAACAAAATAAAACGCTCATCATTGGAGTACCACCATTTCCTCACCGTCCATTCTCTTCAATAAAACGTTTAGAGTAGGGAATAACAAACACATTTCCAATAATCCTGACTTTACCTTTAATGAGATTCCAGTCGAGGTTCAAGTACCATTAGAAGACTTAATTGACTCTGGCCAATGGAGGCTTGCACCTGCCCGCTATTTAATATAGCCAGAGAAAAAAATAACAAATGAAAAATACATTCATCATAAAAACTTGCGGTTAGTATTGTTTAATGAATTTTTGTGTTCACTTAAAGAGGGTTTTGGAGGATTTAATTTATAAAAGTTTAGTTTAATGTCTTTTGGTTCGTATGGCTGAAGCTGGGTACAGACTAATGCACAGTGCCGTAACTAGCCTTTTATGCACCCGGTGCGAGCTTTCAAAACTGCGCCCCTGAAAAATGCTCTAACCAGGCTTAGTCTGGTCATTTCTGCGCCCCTCCAGGGTCTGCGCCCTGTGCCTGGGCACTGCTCGCACCGCCCTAGTTACGGTACTGCTAATGCATGGGCTACATGGATTTCCAAACAGAGCCTAAGTCGTTAACGGCTTGTAATTTTCCTTGCCTCAAGGAGATGTCAGCAAATCGCAGGGGCCCAGCTGGGTCGAATACTTCTGAGGCCAAGAGTTATGTGAAAGAGAAACCCGGGGCCTTGGAACGAAGACAAAGAAGTAACAGGAGTCGGTTTAAGTCAGTACAAGTCTGAGACTCGCTCCCGCTCCGCTCCAGAGAAGTCATTGGATGTTTTCCCACCTAAAAAAAAGAGAGGTCACCTGGATGGGAATGGGAACTGAGCCAACTATTGCATTGACTGTCGGTTTGTCGGATCGTTAGATTACATCTGCTGTCTACACGAATTGAAACAAGGTAGGTCATCTCTCTTGGGACGCTGGATCTTTGAGGCCCATGCTTTAACAAACGAACACTAACGAGTGGGAATCGCTGCTCGCTTGCTTACTTTCACACATTAATTGCCATTAGTTCACCTTCGTTCACTTCGTTTCTCTGTACCTGCGGTGCTATTCTCTATACTCTAGACGCAAATGTATGAAGAACTGTCATTGTCAACTCACAGTTGCGATTGACAATGACAATTCTTCATACATTTGCGTTTGCTGTTCGATGGTTGTCTCAACGACGAGCTCGTCGCCATGAAAATGATTTTTAGGGAATAGCATAGCTGGTAGAAAGCGAGCGATCGTGTGGTGATTCTCATTCGTATGCTTGTTTACCCGGCCTGTACACTGTACTCGAAAATCCTGAATACTAGCTCGAATATTCAATTGTTCATATATTATTTGAATATTTGGACAAAAGACATATTGCCATACAGCGGCAGCGTGGTAGCACCCCAGTCTTTTGGGTACATTACCAGTCAACACCGATGCGAAGGAATGTTTTGACACCATAGTTTGATAACCGTTTTATTGTTTTAGGGCTTTTAGTTCTATTTTGTGAACTTATATAATAATAATAGTTAAAAAATAATAAAATGCAAAGTGCTAGTTTATTGTATCTTACTTAAATATTTTGCTTGTAATTTATGAGGCGCCCGCTTCGAATACTTCAAAGTGTCCAGAAATAAGTTATTTCCATAACAAGCGGTCTTTTGAAGATCGGCTGACGCTTACATAATAATTTGAGGATTTCCCTTCATTATTTTCTTCAATGATGGCGAAAATGCGTAATTGTGTTCAATTATTTTGGACAACGGATTGTCACTTATTCCTGAACCGAGTTTTAACTGGGAGTCGAAAAATTGTCGATTCTTGTCATACGAGTAGGTAGCAAAAGTGTAATTTTGAATTATTACGAATCAATATTGTTTAAAGAAAAAATGCTATCTGTTCATTTATTTTTACGATTTCAATGAAAAAATATGTTTTTTTTTTGTGAAGTGGAAAATCCTTAAATGAATTCCCTTACTCTAGGGAAGGAACGAAAGAGTGAGTCAGACTTAAAAACTTTTAGGCCGATTAAATCCCACCTGTGCCATTTAGTTGCCCTTTGTTCTGAAAGTCTTATATCGTAAGTTCTGGCAAAACTTTTTAGAACGCCTAGCATATTTTCTAGTGATTTGCTGCTTGAGCAGTGGTGGCCCAGTGGTAACGGCCCCGACTTACGAGTTGTAGGTCGCGGGTTCAAACCCAGCCAGGCGCATTACTTTGTGTAATTTATTTCATCACCACTGTTCTCAAAACGGTGAAGGAAAACATCGTGAGGAAACCGGCATGTCTTAGAACCAAAAATTCGAAGACATGTGACATCCACCAATCCGCACTGGGCCCGTGTGGTGGATTACAGCCCATTCCCTCTCCTAGAGAGGAGGCCTGAGTCCCAACAGTGGGAACATTACAAGGCCGATAATGCTAATGCTTGCAGCCAAAACCGAAACCGCAACAGAATTGTGAAGTGTGAAATGTCGGCGAACCGCACATTATAACATTTAGCCAAATCATCACTTTACGCGTCTACTCCAAACGACCAAAATTACTAATTAAATAAAGCAGTACGTGTTCAGATCGTATGAATTTATAGAAATTTTTAGAAATTCACATCTGTACGGATGGAGAGGAAGAGGAAGACCAAAGAAAGTTATGAAAGAAAAGGGAGTTGATGATAGCATGACGGGTGACAGGAAAGAATGGAAGAAAAAAACATGTTGCACCGACCGCAAATAATATGGAATAAGGGCAGCAAGAAGAAGAAGGTGTTTAGATCGCATGATCGCATGTCGCGTTGGTTCCATCACTCTATCGTACCTACTTATCTTTACATTCTTAGCAATACAATTGTATTATTAGCATATTAATTTTAGCGAGTTGAGAGCATTTAAGAGCAGTGATGGTCGCTAGGTAGCTGACCCGACTTACAAGTTGTAGGTCACGGGTTCAAACCTAGCCAGGCGCATTACTATGTGTAATTAATTCCATTTTCACTGTGCGTCATTACACGGTACGTTTTTCGCGTGCGTTCGCCGTATGACGCAAAAACCGTCTCGTGTACAAGAGGGCTAAAAAACTGTAATACTTTTGTACATATTATTCTCTGTTTCAACTTTCCCTTAAATACCGCCATTTGTTTCAGAGTTGTGTGAAAATAATTACGCTATTATCTTCATATTTCGAGGGAAAATTTACTTTTTTAATGGACCAGAATTTGTTAAATGGCTTTGAACAGATTTAGGTTTTTATGTGTTCTTTAAATACCTTTGTATTGTTTTAAAAGTATTTATCGGCGTAGAAAAGAAGGTAGGTCTAGGTGGGTGGTGGGTAGAGGGTGGTACGTAGGTGTTTCTGATCTCAGGAAAGTGTAAGGAAAATTAATATATATTTTTTTTAATAAACGAATTTATCGGTGCTGCTCCGCCCAAGCACACCTCCATCGTAGATGGACGACTAAAGGGTTGGCACGAAGTTTTTTTTTTCTATTCTTCTTCTTGCTGCCATTTTCCCATATTACTTAGGGTCGGCGCAACACGTTTTTTTCTTCTATTCTGCACTGTCCCTTCACTCTATTTCTAACTCCGTTTTCTTTTATATCACTCCTCACATAAACATTGTAATTCATCACATGAAATCTACAAAATACAATCCATTTTTCAATTTCTCCAACCAAACAAAATACAAAGTAGATTTTACACTAAAAGAAGATTTGTAAAACTATTCGATCGCAATAAAACATTCCATGATGGTAGCGTCTAGCGCAATCACTATAAACTTTACACGAGTCTAAAGAAATTGATCAAACTGTTGCCTTCAATCGGCGGCGTATCGTTTACAGCTTAGAAATAAAACAACTTTACGAGTTGACTAAACAAATTAAATGTGTTTTGTTTGTCTTTTGTTTTGATCTTTAGCAATGTCAGTTTAGTGCTTTACTAACGCCCGAAACCAATAACCTATCACATTTCGGAGATAGAAAAACAAATGAAACAACAGAAAACATGTAAATTTTTGTATGGTATCATTTGTTTTTCAATCTCCGATATGTGATAGATAGGTTATTGGTTTCGGCTGTAAATGATCATAGCATAGCATCAGCCTTATAATATTTCTATTGCTGGGAGTCAGGCCTCTTCTCTAGGAAAGGGAATGGGTCTTAATCCACCATGGGGCCCAGTGTGGATTGGTCACTTATCTTCGAATTTTTGGTTCTCGTACATGCCGGTTTCCTTACAACGTTTTCCTTCACCGTTTTGAGCGCAGTGATGATGAAATAAATTACACAAATTAATACGTAATAATCAAGATTGTTATAATTCAAACAATTTTTTAATTAGCTTCCTTTCTCTTTTCAAACCTTTCTGCCTTGGACGATCTCTGGCCAACTTCGGTCTGCGAACATGATCAGATCGTTACACCACCCACCACGGGTCACTTAATTATTGTGAACACACAACCAACTACTCTATCATGGAGTTATAAGTTTAAACACCTTATCACATTTATCATTTTGACAACGAGGAACCCTAACCAAACTCCAAGCTTTAGTGCTCACCACGAGAGCTAGATTCTGCGGTACGCCCAAGTATTTCATCAATAAGATTGCAACATAATATCAGCTTACGACCCAACGTCGATGTAAATACGCAACGTAATCCACAAAGCAGCTAATCCGCTGAAGCAGCGGTTAACCAAATATGTTAAATGAACTGACTCTCATTTTGAAAGTGCTTCGTACAATCGCTGTAAGCGCTGTAAGGGTTACACACGACCGATTGAGTTGTGAAACCTTTTTTTTCCTTTGAACCTCTTTTTTATTGTGAGAGGAAGGAGACCCAACGGATGTTAAATTAAAATGTATTTTTTTATGAGCTGTGTACTTTGTTACCATTTTTTTTGGTTGGGAAATCTTTCAATGACTTTTTTCGCTTTAAGGCGAAGCTGGGCGTGTCAGTGTTTACTGACTAACGATTCATACTAATACTAATGTTTGTATTTCGATGGCCGCCGCAACCTGGCCGCTGCAGACTGGCCGCTAGTACGCTATTGCTCTAAAACCCAGTCCTATTTTCTGTAGTTCTTTGTCTTACGTTCCAGGACGCCACGTTTTCCTTTCGGAAGCTAACCCGTGGCCCCAATCAGCCCGGCTGGGTCTCCCAGAATCTCCTGTGTTGTGAAGATTAGTCTTATTCATCTTACAAAAGTAGCAAGTGTAGAGGCCAACAAAATAAGGATCGATGTGTAACGTGTAAACTGAGTTGAGTTTAAACAAAGTGAATACCTAAAAATACAAACACAACCAAAGCGCATTATTCTGGTCTTAATCAATATTTGTGTTTGTATTATGAATATGCTCATCAGTTTAAGAAATTCTCCGTTTCTTCATACTCCCTTCTTCTTCTTCCTGCCCTTATCCCATATTACTTGGGGTCGGCGCAACACGTTTTCTTCTTCCATTCTGTCCTGTCGTCCGTCACACTATCACTAACTCTCTTTTCTTTCAAATCAGTTCTTACACAATCCATCCATCTTTTCTTTGGCCTTCCTCTCCATCCTGTAAATTCAGAACTCTTTTAGTAACATGCGTTTCATCCCTCCTCTTCACATGACCATACCAAGACAAACGATTTTCTTTCATCTTTTCTGTCACTGGCGCCACTCTCAAACTTCCTCTAATATACACATCCATCTCTACATTCTCATCTCCGCTACATGCAATCTTTTTTCATTCATCTTTTTCACAAGTTTCTTCATAGTCCCTTACTACAAGAAATATTGAGAGCACTTGTGTCGTTTCTCCCGTCCTTGTGCTTTACTTATTTATTTAATCTTCATGCAACACAAAGTACAAAGGCGAACTTAATGCCCTGTTGCATGCCAATTTTCTCGGTAATCACTAAACTGGATACAAAATAAATGCAGTTCCATAAAACTGACGACAAAGTATCTTATAACTATTTCAAGCGTTTATAGCTACGACTATAAACGCCTTGAATATTTTGATAGCCATACTCGTAAATAACTGGTCTTCTTTTTTTGAAGTAGATAAATTCTATTTTTTTTTCTGATCATATTATAGCAAAGGCATTTGCCACTTATTTTGCTACCCATCCTGCGGTGCTATTCTCTAAAAGTCATTTTCATGACGACAAGCTCGACGTCGAGACAACCTTCAAACAGCGAACGCAAATGTATGAAGAACTGTCTTTGTCAATTCCAACTGTGAGTTGACAATGACAGATTTTTTCTGCGTGTCTTTCAAGCTAGCTCTATAACAAATTTCATCAAAATCGGCTCTATACTGTAACTTTGAAAGCATAACAGACAGACTTAATTCATGAATCCCCGACCGGTCCTATGAAACCGCGCTGTTATTGTTTTACTATTGTGTCTCGTTTTGCGGGTATGTGATAGGTTAATTTAGTTTTATAATATTTACGTTACTTTCACATTTCTAATATTTATTAAAACTGCAAGGTATGTAGCGAAGCCTAGTCTAATTGCTACGCTTGCTACACAACATCGACTACGCCTCATAGCTACGCATCTCGTAGTCTATAAGGTGTGCTACGAAACCGCTACGAAAGCCACACACCCGTAGCGGTAGCCGCAACTAAATTTATTACCGTAATTCACTTTAATTAACTTTCCTTAACAGCCAATTTAACTTCAAACTCTACGGTTTACAACTACAAGGTCTGTGTATCACTCATAACTAATTTAGACTGGTGGAACGGACCGTCACACTTATATTATACAGGTGAAAGTTTGTGGGTGTGTGTGTATGTTTGCTACTTCACACACGTAGAGCTGATCAGATTTAGATGAAATCTGGTACTCGAGTAGAACAGGTTTTGGCACATAAGATAATTTTTATTCCTTGAGTGTGTTGCCTTTCTACTATCCCGCAAGCGTAACCGATGGCAGTAGCTTGTTTGACATATTTTACAGAAAACTATTAAATTAACTGACAAAAATGAAGTTTACTATGTCAATACTAAGTTATGTTAAATTGTTGAAGTTTATTATTTGTTTAGTTTAGAGTTTGTCAAGACTAAGTTATATTAATTGTTGAAATTTATTACTATTTAGTTAGGACAAAGTGAGAACGGGTAAACAACGTGTAATGTGAAATGAGCAAAATCGGAAAATAGTTTGATCAGAGGAGGTCACATTTTTCAAAAAAATTCCAATGTTATTCTGTCTGTTTTTTAATAGGTCGAACCATCATACGTGCACACTCGTTCTAATGGGAAAACAAACGCAAATGGTTGACGAACATTTAATTTTTTTTCAAAGGGGTGTAAATACTTATTATTTTAATGCAGATACGAATTTTAAACAAACTAAAATAGCATATTAGCATCATCGTCCTTATAATGTTCCCACTGCTGGGACACAGACCTCCTCTTTTAGAGAGGGAATGCGCCATAACCCACCGCGCGGGCCCATTGCGGATTGGTGCATGTCACATGTCTTCGAATGTTTGGTTCTAGGACATGCCGGTTTCCTCACGATGTGTTCCTTCACCGTTTTGAGAGCAGTGGCGAAGAAATAAATTATACAAAGTAATGCGCCTGACTGGGTTTGAACCCGCGACCTACAACTTGCAAGTCGGGGCAGTTACCACTGGGCCACCACTGTTCACAATGCTCAAAATTTGGGGTCTCAAACCTTAAATTATTTTTCGTATTTAACATTACACGTTCATATTTCTTTAAATGCCAATTTAAACATAGGTAACCGTTGTACAACTCCAAGCCCCGTGTTTCACTCACACTCGTAACTAATTTACACGGCTGGAACGTGCCCATTTGACAAGGGCTAAGAACTCCCATTTGTCATCAAATGCTGCGCGCTCAGAATACTAAGCGCTGTTAATTATTTTACTTTAATACTCAATTATGAATTGTATATGGAATGGAGGTAAGGGGTTGAAGCCTTTTTACATTGTTTCAAGGATTGTTTAAAATTAGCGGATTTGTGGAAAGTAGGTTAATATTTTTTTATCTCGTAAGTACGGGTCCCATAGGATAATTTTCAAATTTAATGCAAATGACGTTGCCCTAAAAACTGGTCGTGTGCATATTAGTCCACTTACAAAGCAAGGTTTCATAGCTACCCGTCCCGAAACTCATGGAAATTACATCCATGATAAGTATGAATACGATTGAAACGCAAACTTCTATTCGCCAAGCTACTCGGACGCTTCCACACACACAAAAATGAGTGGATTTAAATAATTAAGTAAATCCAGATTAAACTTATTTCATTCACGATTTGTACACAAATTTAATTAAAATTATCTTTTTTTGCTAACTCTAATAGATTCGATTAGATAGCTATGACGTTACAATTGATGGCGCAAAGTTGATCCTACTCTTATTTAAAACGTATTCTAAATCTCTTCACACATTTCAGTTCAAACCTAAATCTCGCTGCACAAATCGGCTGCTAGTCCGAAACTCTGCAACAGATACCCACCGGCTAGTCATTCGCCTGCCTGTCTGAAATGTTCACCGTGTAGTGAAGTTCGATTGAAAGGCTCCGAGTGGTTAAACTAGTTAATAGCCTGCTCCAATCCAGAATGGTTACATCAGTTAAACGTTAGAGTATTAACGCGGTAATCAACGTATCCATGCATTTTTTTTTTTGAGGTTATCATCATCTGCCGAGCCTTTTCCCAACTATATTGGGGTCGGCTTCAAGTCAAGCCGGATTTAGCTGAATACCAGTATTTTTACGAGGAGCGGCTGTCTAAAGGTGGAAGTGATAAAAAACTTCTCCCGGAATTAGGCGGATGGGAGTGTCCAACTTTTACTGACCAAAAAATGGGTAAGCCCATGCTCATCAGCTGTAGTAGGAATAGTAGATAACACTTACTATAGATCATACTTGATTTTTTTTATGTAAGAAGCCATCAAAATACGTCTCTTGGTCTAGATGACTCCACATCACCATCACCACAACCAGGTGGTCTAACGAGAGCCTATCGGTAACCTCCCTCCCTCCCTATTCCCCACATTTGAGAATTATTGAGTTCTGTTCAAACCTAGCCGAGAATTTAAGACACCGTCAGAACATGATCCTTTTATATAGGTACACAATTTTAATACGTTGAACAAACACATAATTGTGACACCCAATACGCACATATAAAGCCTCTAAGCTTTTGTATTTAGGTCATCGATTTTCTTCGTTGTTTACATCCTACCTTTATTTTATCTAACTGTCACAGAAGATCTACAATAACTTATGAGCGTTGGAATATTCTGTGCATCTTTAATGAAGACAAATATTATGCAATGCCAGATAGTTTTTCCATTCTTTTGGGTATGGCCGTGTTATAGGCATAGAGATATTATTTATTTATTGTATTCTTCATTGTTTACACCATTACATATAATATAAAAAAGAAACTTAAACTAGAGATATTCTACAAGCGATAACGATATTTAAACTGAATTCTTGAAATGGAATGGACTAGACTATAATAGGATAGGACAATACTTTAATGTACATCAATTATAATCTACGCAGCGTTGGAAGGCCGCCCACAAGGTGGACCGATAACCTGGAGAGGTTTGCGGAAATCTGATTAATTACTCAGATACAATAGTAAAACAATAACAGCGCGGTCTCATAGGACCGGTTAGGGATTCAAACGTTAATGCGAGATGAGAGAGAATGAGAGATGCACACGTTGAGTCACGCTTGGGTGCAGCATGTATCCAGGAGTGGAAGTATTTCAGCTGAAATGATGATGATGAATTATAATGTATGGATACAATTCTCTTGATCCATCCAGAATGGAAGGAGTTACTTGATGATTTCCTAACCCCAAAAAAGACACTAACATGCGTTAACAAAACGATACATTGACAATCCATTGTGACAATTGAACTACCGCTATCGCTCATACAATATCAATTTGCCTACAGTCCTCCATACCTAGTCTCATTAGTTCTCCATAGTACTTGCCTATCTCTATAGAGCTTGCATCTTATTGTGTGCCTACTCGTACCTGGCTACAGGCAGAGACGCTATTGTTAGGCTATAAGACAGGTGTCTTCCAGTAGAATCAATATATCAGATGTGATACGTATTGTATCAAACTAGTAGAGGAATACTGTCGTCATGTTCTAGTAAGTACTATGCAACATTTCGGGTATTGAAAAGGAAACATTAAAGAAATTGTTTTGAAAACAAAATGATTGGTTACAACTAAAATAAGGACTAAATTAAGCATTAGCATTATCGGCCTTATAATGTTCCCACTGCTGGGACTCAGGCCTCCTCTTAAGGAGAAGGAAATCTAAATAATTACAACTAAATCTAAAATAAGGATAATCGATAAACTTGATAAATAAACGTAGTTCTTGTTTATGTTGGGTTTCAGCACATAATCTTCTCCCAATCTGGGAACGAAACCTAATCTGAATTAAACAAAAAAAAGCGTGTTGACTTATGACCACACTACAGATGTGAAAATTTCATTTAATTATACAGAATCATTAATCATTCAAAATCTACAAAAAAAGTAAGTATATAGCAAGCCTAATAAAAAATTCACTTCCATAAGAGAAAAACCTCCTAATGTTTCACCAAAAACCACTCCCAAAAAAGAGCATCGACAAAAATATAACCAACCAAAACAAAAAACATAAAATCGAGACCACACGTTCAAAAAGCCGAACAGCAAAATGTCACTGGCCGGCGAGAAAAAGGCGAAATTCCAGTGGCCGTTTTGTACGTCACGTCATTTCGTCACAGCGATTCGTTACGTGAGAAGCGGCAGGCGAGCGGCCGTCAGGGGCCTTTGTCATGCAAATGTACGTCAATCGGCCGCTCACTCCTTCATGGCAAATTGGCCGTGTCGGCAAACCGCGCCGCCGTAATTGTTTGTCAATGGAATGATGCTGATTACGTTAGGCGGACGTGATTGTTGACCGTTTAGACGCGACTAGTCAAGGGTTAATGTTTGTAATCGGTTTGGGTATTTTGGTAATGGCTCTGTTTCCTATACATGAGGTTGCATGTTTGAAAAGGGTCAAGTAGCAAATTAATCGTTCAATTTATATGCACTTTACTAAGTTTATCTAGGACATTACTGACACCCTGTGCCTCGAAAAGCACGTAATCATTTTTCATTGTTGTTAATCTCTTTTTATCTTCGATCTGTCAGATCCTTGACAGTCATTTCAGATGACGCCAGAAAGTCTGACCATCAATAGGAGTATCGTGTTGCTTATTCTCAACTATTTTAGGGTCTGTTTACGATCAAACCAGATTCAACTACCTATTTGATCTCAACAACGTTGGAACTTGGTAACAGGATACCACGTGACAAGACAGGTGTCGGATTTCTTGTCTTCTGAGTATCTGTAACGCCTGTCAAAGATCTACAAATGTCACCCAGAACCAACGGTTTAACGTTCTGTCCGAGACACGAAAGAATCTCGATACATATCCAGTCACTCCAGATACATACATACATATTGCAGTCCACTAACCCTAACTATAACTAATCTCGGCAAGCGTAGTTTTACCCCAAGGTACTACTGATTTACCGAAAGCTTTAAAGGTGATTTGTATTGTCAACAGCTAGCTACTATTACTTTTTACGTTCCCCAATTAGTGGCGGGTTTAATTACACTTTTGCTCTAATTAATTTTCAACAGGATTGTGTAATTTGCTCCTAATTTAGGGCCCAGCCTGAACGTTGATTTATCTACGATGCGAATTAAAACGGCTTGCAGGACTTACTGCCGAAGGGGTATTTTATACCTCTCTCGTAATTTTGAATCTTAGACTTTTAAAGTAATTTTAATTTGGGACCTCAAAGTGATTGAATGATTTGAATAATTGTTATATTTATATAACCAGTAAACAGTTACCATACGAACCTAAGATTCAAAATTATTAGGGGTATAGCAATATACCCCTCAATTTCACCCGTATCTTTGTTTACTTCTCCACCCCCGTAAAAATAGGAATGTCAGATACAATATTGTGACGATGCTTTACGCCAAGACCATCATATCTGTGATTGTTCGCACCCGATTCGTGCGCAGAAACGCCCAGGTATCACCATTATGTGGACCGCTCGGAGAACACGGCGGCGCATACGGCAGAGGTGTACCCCGCTTGGGCGGAGCACTGCCCTGTCCTCGTGGAGGCAATCGGTGCTAATAATCTCTTGCACCGAGCCCTGGTACAGGCCATGGTCCGGAGTAAGAAGGAACGGCAGTTGACCGCCACCTTCTGTGAAGCAGTAATGTGAAGCGAAGGAGAGTAAGAAAGCGAAGGAGGCGAGTACACGGAATTGCTCACGCCCCAGCCGTCAAAATCCCGACCCCAATCTCCAGCCACCATAGGCGTAACCTTTGGACGACGGGCAATAAGTCACTTGCCGTCCAGCTATCCAGTAACCGTCTGGACCGAAAGAGTCGTCGACGGCGCGTAATGCTACGCGCTCCTCAAAGCAGAAGTCATTTGATGACCCACCTTAAAAAAGGACACAGTTGAACAAAGCTCAAGCTCTCATGCCTTCTCGTTCCAACTTAGAGCGGGGGTATCGGCCGCGGCGACTTTTCGTGCAAGGCCCTAGTACAGGCCATGGTCCGGAGTGAGGAGGGGTGGCAGGCGGTCGCCTTCTTCTGTGAAACAGTAATGCTATCGAAGGAGGCTGCCGACCGCGAGCGCTTAAGAGAACGGCCCTCACGCTGCCGCTGCCGACATTCATTTACTCGGCGATATCGATGGCCCAGGAGGATGAAGCTTACTGGGCCATGAGTTGACTTCTGAAAGAGAAACCCGGGATCCTGGAACGCAAAGAGCAACAAGGACACAGGTGTCGTTTCAGTCAGTAAAAGTCTGACACGCCCTCTTGCTTCGCTCTAGAGAATGAAAAGCCAGTAAATGTTTTTTTGCAAGCATTCCAACCCAGAGCGGGACAAAGCTTGTTAACACTACAAAGTTAATACTGGTTAAAATCAAAATTAATTATTATTTTTGTTTTTTTTTTCTGTACCTACCTATCGTAAAACTATAAAACAGAATTTAATTATTATCTGACGATATATTTCAGAATAGTTTTTTGTCGAACGTATGTTCTGTCGAAATAGAGATCCGTCGGACAAGTGCATGTTGAAGAAGGGATCTGTCGAAGTAGTGTGTTTTGAAGGTGTGGGTTGTCGAAAGTATGCTCTGTCGGACTAATGCTTGTCGAAGCAGTGAGTCGTCGAACTACTGAATCTCGAAATTCAAAGTGTGTCGAAATAATTAACTGTCGAAGTTCAGGATGACACTCAGAATATTTGGATAAGTTCCCACCAACTAAACAGTGTAATAGTGTTATTCTTTATCTCTAAAAATAATTACTAACCATTCGCTTTACGGTTGCTATTTAAAATCTACCTCAGAATAAAGCTACCTTACAATTTGCAGAGTCCTCAATTGTCTCACGACGTCGTTACCGCGCTACACCAGTCTCAGCGATTTCGTCACGATCCTGACACCCTCTAATGAATCTTCTCCGCTTTAACAAGCTAATAATTTTCCTTTTGAAATTTTCATTTAGTCTCGCATAGATTAAGGGCGGTGCTGTTGATTTTGTTGCCCAAACAAAATGAGTGTAATTGCTTTTAATGAAACTTCTAATTAGGCGTTTAAAATGTTTGTTTGGATCTAAAAGATTGATAGAGTGTTTGTTTTAGGATTTTATAAATTTCGGTACTTTTTTACTGTGAAAAAAAATTTAGACTCCCTGAAAAATTGTTTAAAACAGTTAGAATGTCTGAACTGAAAATGACTGCTTTATAAAGACGAATAGGACGATAATTAAGAGAGAATTACCATGGATCAAAATGTCTTCGTAAGATTTTATTTAAGCCTGATGTTCCACTAATGAACAAGGATTTTCTATTATGGACTATCATATCAGATTTTTTATCCCAAGAAAACCTAAGAAAACTTACGTCTTGGGATATTTTCTACACTTAAAAGCAGGCTAACGCATAATAAAATTGAAGCTTATAATATATTCAATTTAGATATTGTATAAGCAGAAAGGAGAGAAATAAACAGTAACATAATTGTTATTATTTCAGTCATATCATATTTTCCAACAAATAACATTTCTTCCCTTTAGTTGTCTAACTTGTCTAGAATCCCAGCAAATAAATAAAATCACGTGTATTTGTAATGTACAATGTAATTGTGAACACGTGCATAAAGGCAAAGACAGAAAGTGTCACTACCGAGACACATTGAAGAATTATCCCGACTTTCCACAACGATTCCCTGACGAAGTTTGCATTTCCTGAGAGCTACAACTTAAGGCCTTTAATCGAATAATATGTTAATAATGTAATTAAGTAATAATACAGTAAATCAATTAATAAAATTAATACTAAAATAATTAAAAATGTAACTAATAATAACAGTACCATGAACCAAATACGTCTGAAATAAATAGTTTTTTTTAAGCCTAGAGTGAATAGGTTACTTCTAGGCAAGCGCGCTCCATCATCGGCCACATCATCGCTTACCATCAGGTGAGATAGTGGTCAAACATAAGCAATGAGCATTAAAATTATCTACCTAGCCTTTTCCCGACTATATTGGGGTCGGCTTCCAGTCAAGCCGAATTTAGCTAAATACCAGTATTTTACGAGGAGCGGCTGCCTACCAGACCTCCACAACCCATTAACTGGGGTAACACGGTACTTCATGGCAAGACTGGAGTCAGATTTACTACTAGCTTCTGACAATCCGTAACGGCTGCCAAAGATCTACGAATGACAGCCGGGACCCTACGGCTTAACGTGCTTTCCGAAGCACGGAGGAAACTCGTTATGTTAAGATGGTCACCCATCCACAGACCAACCATGGCAAGCGTTGCTTAACCTTGAAAATCGACCTGTGCGGCTGTTATTATCTAGCCACGAGTTCCGAGTGGTCAAACATGAGCAACGATTATAATATTATCCATAAAAAAAGCTTTTCAAACTAAAATACAATGTAGAAAGAGTATATATACTTTCGCTTGTTAAAAAACATTGCGGTACACTTAAAACTAATACCGGGGCACACTTCCTTCAATTATGCAGCACTTGATACAGATTACGTGGTGTTTACCGCGTTCCTAACTCATTTGCATAATTATCGAGAACAAAACAAGGCTTAGGTACGTGAGTACTGAAATACTTATAGTATACTGGTAAATACCGGTATTTGTGAAACGAAGTACTTTACTGATATTTTTGTAGAGTACAGAGGTTGTCTTGACTGTGCTGTCATTGATTGGAAAGTCACTGCGTTCCTGGAACACATAAAATAACATGAGTAGGTCTTAGTATCAAGTCTCATCCTAATGATTTCACAGCCAAAAAAAAGGGTAGTCGTGAGTGTTTATAGAATACATACGATACGATATAATCAAAAATACTTATAGAATCGAAGAACACTTTTTTTATGATCGTCATTAACGCTGGCTTCCAGAAGATGCAATTAAGTATTTGGAAATACTGTAAGAAATTATCAAAACAATATATTTGTTCTCGGTATTTAACAGTTACTCTACCTTGTTACTTAAAAAAAGTAACCAGTATTACTAATACCATTTCTCCTCAAATACTAATTAAGAACAATATACGTTACGTAAAATTACCGGTATTAGTCTAACTCCAAAATCAAGCAATTTTGACCTTTAACGACATTAAAAACATTGTGAGCTAATCATATGATTGTGTGGCTAAAATTACCGTTAATGTTACCGAAAGCCAAGGTCGCACATAATGGTGCTGATTTAACTAAAAAATAAACTGGGACTAATTAAGGTGATTATTTCTGTTTTGAGGTTTATTTATAACACATTAAGGTTGTAATTGGGTAATTAACGCGAAGTAAAAAGTTGTGTCATCTTTTCGGAATTGTTTTTCTACAATAAAAACGCGTTTTTTCAAGATGCATTAATATCATGTAGGTAAAAGGTTTAAGAGTGTTTGTGTGTGTGTATAAGTTTACATCTTCACCCTAAAACGTCTGGATTTGAATGATAGGAGCACGATTAGACTACCATAATATGCATTTTAAAAAGTGTGCATATTACATAACTTGATACCAACCCAACTTACGATGTGCGACACCTCTACAGTCGGACTAAGCGTTTTGCCTCGTCGTTTAAACCGCGTACATCGAAGGACTAGAGCAATTTGCCTGCTGCGATTTTCCTCCGATCCGATTATAATTTAGGTGATTTCAAGGCTAGAGTATATAGACTCTAAATAAACTAGTACGCCTCAACATCAATGATTGCATCACTGCTTACCATCTGGTGGGATTGCAGTCAAGCACTACTTTATATCTATTAAAAAAAGTACCTACAGTCATTTTTAATAAGAAATAGCCAAGGAAAAATTCCACTACTGGGGGTCCAGAATCATGTACTGGATCCATGGTATTCGTTGGTGCGTCGATGGTGTATCCGACCGTCCGTCTCATGGTGTATACGGATTTACCACTTCAAAAACAACCCAACAGTGCAAGCGACTTAAATAAAATCTCACTACCATTATTTCATCCAACACACTCTCCTAAATAAAGTCCTATTCATCACAAATAGCACAACAGAAACATTCCCATCTTCCATAGAATTTATCACCCATGTCCCCATCCAACGCGTCGACACATTCTCGTGAAAAATGTTCTCAAACGAGACTCGTAATGAAAACGGAACGGTTCAATTAAATTCCAATCATGGAAGCGGCGTGTGGGGCAGTTCGTGTATTAAACCCTGTACTGTCAATGGCTGTGGTTTTAAAAATATGTAACCAATCCATTGTGAATTACTCTTGTTGGTAGTAATTAATTGTTGTGGATGGATTTTACAAGCGTTTTTATTGCTTTAGGCGGTCTACAGACGACAATTTTTTTTCTGTTAAACGCTTGTTGGTTGAAACAACGAAATGACATGGCCGGATCCTGCCCAATTTTAGAATTTATAATGTACATCAATTATTTTTATATGAAAATTACTTCTAAAATAAATAAAAATATATTGCATCAATTACATTTCTCTAGAGGAAGCGAGAAAAATTCTCAAAAAAATATGTGCGTTAATTGATTTTGGGTCGTTTTCTGTCATTGCAATCATGTTAAATCAATAGATTTGATTTGTAATCAAATCTACGTTTAGATACACGCATAAGACAAATACTGTGCTTATCTGTACTACGCCTAAAAATCAGTCAAAAATATAAAACACTCCTGAATCATCATCATCATTTCAGTCGAAAGACGTCCACTGCTGGACATAGGCCTCCCCCAAGCGTCGCCATAACGACCGGTCCTATGCGTCTCGCATCCATCGGATTCCCGCAACCCACGTCAGGTCGTCGGTCCACCTTGTGGGAGGCCTTCCATCGCTAAGTCTTCCGGTACGGTTGGGTCTAAGTTTTCAAGACCCACCGTACAAATAGGAACAAGAAGCTGTCTAATCAAAGTCTCGAGCTCATGAGGAAGAGGCGCGAGATGATTCTGCAGTCTTCAGACGATGCGTGCAGATACCGACAGCTCAATAGACCGATTTCGAAGTCCTTAAAACGTGATCTTCGCCACTTTAATTCCGAAAGGGTTAAGGACGCGACAGAGCGGAATAAGAGCTCCAAAGTCTTTGTGAGAGATCTGTCTATTGGGCAGAGCTAGCTCACGAAACTGAAGACCGTCGATGGCAGAGTCAAATCCGGCTCCTTGGAGAGATAGAGGCTTTCTATGGACAGTTATACATGTCTATCTCTAAACCCACGGTAAATCTAGCGACCCAAGAGCTAGATTGACCCGACACTATACCTAAGATATTCCGGACGTCAGCCTGTTCGAGATTAGGACGGCTCTGAAGTAGCTCAAAAACAACAAGGCGCCGGGTGAGAACGGAATTACGGCCGAACTCCTGAAGGTGGGTGAAAAACCGATCCTTAAGGCCCTTCAGAAGCTATTTGATTACGTCATACGCGAGGGAAAAACGCCACAGGCATGGAGCAGAGGTGTGGTGGTACTATTCTGTAAGAAGGGCGACAATGCCTTGCTTAAGAACTACAGGCCCATCTCACTTCTGAGCCATGTCTACAAGTTATTTTCCAGAGTCATCACGAATCGTCTCGCGCGCAGGTTCGACGACTTCCAGCCTCCCGAACAAGCCTGTTTCCGAAAAGGCTTCAGCACCGTGGACCATGAACATACGCTGCGGTAGGGTTTACAGAAGACGCAGGAGTATAATAACCTGCCTCTCTGCTTAGCGTTTGTGGACTACGAGAAAGCCTTTGATTCGATCGAGACTTGGGCTGTACTGCAGTCTGTCCAACAGTGCCAGATTGACTATCGGTACATCGAAGTGCTGAAATCTTTGTACGAAAACGCCACCATGTCTGTCCGACTTCAGGACCAGACCTTGAAACCTATCCTCTTACAGCGGGGTGTGAGGCAGGGAGACGTTATCTGTCCGAAACTGTTTACGGCCGCATTAGAGGATGTCTTATTTATTTAAACTTCATGTACAATGGTGAAAATAGGCGGACTTAATGCTTTAAGGCGTTCTCTACCAGTCAACCAACAATAGGGTTAAAAAGACAACACTGTGGTAGGTCTGCACAATAAATAAATAACATATATCACTGACCTTCGATTTGCGTATTACATAGTAGTCATGGCTGAGACTACGGAAGAGCTCAGTACAATGCTCGGTGATCTCAGTAGAGCTTCCGAAAGAATGGGACTTAAAATGAACATGGACAAAACCAAAGTCATGGTAAACATCGATGTAGCACCCACTCCTACCAAGATCGGGGACTCTACACTCGAAGTTGTGGATGACTACGTCTACCTAGGACAGACGGTGGACCGTCCGTCCTAATTGGGTAGGTTGGCTTCGAGAAAGAGGTCAATCATCGAATCCGACTCGGCTGGGCGGTGTTCGGGAAGCTACATGGTATTTTCTCGTCCAACATACCACAGTGTCTGAAGACGAAAGTCGATGACCAGTGTGTGTTGCCAGTGATGACATATGGCTCAGAAACGTGGTCGCTCACAATGGGCCTCATCAGAAGACTTATAGTCACCCAAAGAGCGATGGAAAGGGCTATGCTCGGGAGTTTCCTTGTGTGATCACATCAGAAATGAAGTTATCCGCAAGAGAACGAAGGTTACCGACATAGCCCGAAGAATCGCCAAACTTAAGTGGCAGTGGGCAGGGCACATTGCTCGTAGAACGGATGGTCGATAGGCACGGAAAGTTCTGGAGTGGCAACCACTCCTGAATACCAGAATTGTATTGCTAAGGTACCTTTGAAATATTAACGACTTTAGAATGTATAATATTGCTTCGTAATCAATGCAGTTAGTACGTAGGGTATACAAGATCCTTGGTGTGTAACGTAACGTGTTGCTATAGCGACATAATTGTTATTCAAAATGATCACATTTTGAATGACAATTATGGTATTTTTGGATGTTATTGTTACGCCGTGAAACTTGAGTACGCTATATCTTCGACAAAACCAAGAGTAGCATCAAATAATTAAAACGCATTGCTGTGCGAAGCTTCGAGAATAGGAGTACATACTCAGGCCTGGCAAATTCCAGAAAAGTCCGACATACGCTATTATTATTAGATAACATTCAGTAGGTAGTTATGTGGGTGGATAAGGGAATTTGTACCTTCCGGTATTAGCAATAGAGTCGAAATTCGCATGTAAGGTGGTCGATAAGTACCTACTTACTTAAATAATTTATGGCCTCCCGATGTGACTCTATTGTTCTAGAATGTCCTTGAAACGTCGTATCGAGAAACTTCGATGGCTTCGCATATAAATACGGGCCCCCGGCTAGAAGCGAGTTGAGTTTGATTTCGTCAGCGATACAGAGCGAACTACCTAAGTGCTTGAAGTGATACCTAGCGACCTAAGCGAGACGTAACGGAACTCTGAGTGTTTATAGTGATTGGTTATTTGTTGATTGGACTAATTTGTCATTGTTTTGTGGTTAATAAAGTTGTCTGCTAGTAAACCGGCATTTAATTACTCACGTTCGTAACAACTGGTGTCAGAAGTGAGATGCCATTACTACAGAGGGACGACGAACAGGGACCACGAACAAGGAGGCAAGTGGAGATGGATGCTGCACGTCAACGTCTGGAAGCGGAAGATCGGGCTGGTATGGGAGCAACGGCAGCTGCTGAGGCGCCAACAGGGCCATCCTCGGAAATGAACCTCGCCGCAGTGTTGGCCGCCATGCAAGCTAGTATGGAGGCTAACCAGCGTAAGCTCCAGGATCTAATCGCGGCTAACCAGGAAGAAGCCCGCCGCGAACAGGAAGCTGCCCGCCGCGAACAAGAGGCTAACCAGCGTAAGCTCCAGGATCTAATCGCGGCTAACCAGGAAGAAGCCCGCCGCGAACAGGAAGCTGCCCGCCGCGAACAGGAGGAAGCCCGCCGGGATCAAGAGGCTAAGCAGAACCTGATCCTCGAAAAAATCGATCACGGCCTCGTCACGTTGGGCGGGAAAGTGAAAAATCTCACCTTAGAGGTCAAGGAGGTTTCCGCCCGAGCTGATAGCCTCGAAACCAGAATTGTCAAGCTCGAAGCACGCGAACCCGTTGCTGTTCAAGCATCAGCCGCAAAATTTGATATGCCGCGTTTTGATGGCACGTCGTCCTGGACGGCTTTTAAGTACCAATTCCAAACACTGGTCAAGACGAACCGCTGGGATGATGACCAGTCTTTCGCGGCGTTAACTTTGGCCCTACGAGGGGACGCTCTGCTGGTCCTAGAGAACCTTCCTCCAGACGGCAGGACGTTGGAGCGTCTAATGGAGGGACTAGACACTCGCTATGGTGACAAGCACCTCGAACATGTTTTCCGCGCGCAACTTCGCGAGAGAACGCAGAGGTCGAACGAGAGTCTTCAGCAGTGGGGGGTAGAGGTTGAACGGCTGGTCCGGCGGGCATACATGTCGATGACACCGGAGATGGTGGAAGTAAATCTGGTGCAAGCATTCATCGACGGTCTACGGGATACTGAAGTCAGGGCTACGGTGCGACTCGGACACCACCAAACTCTGAAGAGTGCGATGGCCCACGCTTTGGAAGTGGAAGCCGTACGACAAGACTCACGTACGCACAGAGTTCGGGAAGTGGTGGTCTCACCTTCAGTGCAACCACGTCACCGAGAAGTGGCTTCGTCGGCAAAGTCCCGCTATATTCCGACGTGTTATGGATGTGGAGAAAAAGGGCACATTCGTACCGATTGCCCCAAGAGGAAGAGGGGAAGTGTGGACTCCGGAACTCAAGTTAACGAGGAGTCGTTAAACTAAATGTCGCCAGGGCCGCGGGGCGGGTGCTGGCTGGTCAACTGAAGGCCCCAACCATCACCATCAATCAAGTCCACAACGGAAATAGTTTGATCATCGAGGGAACGCTGAATCAACGTGCTTGCAATTTCACCGTTGACACCGGTGCGTCACGGACTATTATAAGACCTGAATTGCTGAAACGCACCATCTTGTGGCAAACAGAAACCCCAGCCTACCGACTTCAGACAGCCACCGGCCAGCCAGTCTCCGTCCTCGGTGATACAGAAATCGAGTTTAAAATCGGTGATCAAGTGTACACCCATTCAGTGTTAATTGCGAACATTACCGACGATTGCATACTGGGTCTCGACTTCCTGCGGAATTACCGCTGTGTTTTAGATATCGATAAAGGAGTATTGAAATTCCCAGACCAAGAAGTCTTCCTGCAAGGAATTAACACATGCAACCTCTATTGCTTAAAGGATACCACATTGGCTCCAAGAACGGAAACCTTAGTCGAAGTTAAATTTCCTAAGAAAATTAGGCAACGCAGATGTGTTATGGTTGAAGACATTGGCCGGCATCCGGAACTTATCACCGCGAGGACATTAGTTATGACGAAAGGAAGATCCAAGGTCAGGATTGTAAATCTTGGGAAAAAGGACATCCAGTTGAAGAAAAACAGTGTTGTTGGAAGATGTGAAGAAGTGAAGTATCTCCGCCAAATCAACACATCTTCAGTAAAACAAGACGCAATAAAAGGTGAACCTGATCACATCCAGCAACTTCTGGAAAATTCTAAGAGTAATTTATCAGTTTCGGAACTACAGCAAGCCAAGGAATTTCTGCTACGGTTCCGGGATATCTTTGCAACGGGAAAAGATTGCGGAAGAACAGGTCTCGTCAAGCATGAGATAGATACAGGTGATGCTAGACCAATTAAACAGAGACCGCGCCGCATACCCTGGGCTAAAGAAACTGAGGTAGCAGAAATGGTAAAGGATATGGCTGATAGCGGAATAATTGAACCTTCTACGAGCCCATGGTCTTCTCCTGTCGTTCTGGTGAAGAAGAAGGACGGCAGTACCAGATTCTGTGTAGACTACAGAAGGCTGAATGATGTAACGAAGAAGGACAGTTATCCCTTGCCTAGGATAGACGACACACTGGATATGCTCAGTGGTATGAAGTGGTTTTCAACCATTGACTTGAAAAGTGGCTACTGGCAAGTGGAAATTAGCGAGAAAGATAAGGAAAAGACAGCGTTCAGTACAGGAATTGGCAACGGTCTGTGGCAATTTAACGTCATGCCTTTTGGATTGTGCAACGCTCCAGCGACGTTTGAACGCCTCATGGATAGAGTCATGGTGGGCCTTCTTGGTGACGTCTGTCTGGTATATTTGGATGACGTCATTATAATGGGCCGCACTTTTAAGGAACACCTGAGAAATATGGAGAAAGTATTCACCAGGATACGGGGGGCTAACCTAAAACTAAGCCCAAAGAAGTGTGCCCTGTTCAAGAAGGAGGTCAGCTACCTAGGACATGTCATCTGCGCCGATGGAGTGAGAACCGATCCTGAGAAGATAAAGGCTGTCCAACAGTGGCCGGCTCCAAAGAACAAAACAGAAGTACGTGCATTTCTAGGGTTGTGCACATACTACAGACGGTTTGTTATGAGTTTTTCGGACATTGCAAAGCCTTTACATCAGCTGACTGAGGATAAACGAGATTTTATCTGGGACAAGAACTGTGAGTCAGCATTCAACGAACTAAAGCAACGGCTATGTGAAGCGCCTATACTGGGGTATCCGAGCAGAGATGGAAGATTTGTCGTCGATACCGACGCCAGCAACACAGGAATTGGGGGAGTGCTGTCGCAGGTGCAAGAAGATAGGCAAGTCGTGATCGCTTACTTCAGTAAGGCACTTTCAAAACCAGAAAGGAACTACTGCGTGACTCGACGAGAACTACTGGCTGTTGTAAAAACTTTGCAACATTTCCACAAGTACCTCATAGGGAGACAGTTTACGTTAAGGACGGACCACGCTGCATTGAAATGGCTTCTACAATTCAAAAACCCTGAGGGTCAAGTTGCAAGATGGCTAGAGCAGCTACAGGAGTTCAACTTTGCGACGGAACATCGTAGTGGAAAAGGGCATAACAATGCTGACGCCCTGTCGCGACGTCCATGTAATGAGGACTGTAGACATTGCCAGCAAAATGAAGCCCGGGAACACGTGAACTTAATTAGGGCTGAAGGCAACTTTAAGAAGTCCCAGGAAGAAGATGACGATATTCGACCTATACTGGACTGGAAGCGTAGTGGAACTAGGCCTCAGTGGAATGAAGTATCGTCACATAGTCCTGTCACAAAGAGCTACTGGGCACAGTGGGACAGTTTAGTCCTAGAAAATGATGTGCTCTGTAGGAAATGGGAATCGAACGATGGCAAGGAGGTGACCACACAAGTGATAGTACCACGACGTGAAGTGGTCCCCCTGCTTCAGGAGATACACGATGGCGCTTCTGGTGGACACCTGGGAATTAAGAAAACTCTACTGAAAGTGAGACAGCGGTATTACTGGCTCAATTGTAGAGAAGACATAGAGAAATGGTGTCGGAAATGTACAGCGTGCGCATCCGTGAAAGGACCACAGACTAGGAGCAGGGGCAAGCTTCAGTTGTACAATGTAGGAGCCCCATGGGAACGCATTGCCATCGACGTTGCTGGACCTTTCCCAGTGACAGATGACGGAAACAAATACATAGTGGTGATACAGGACTATTTCACAAAGTGGCCTGAAGTTTTCGCTATACCCAATCAGGAAGCGACGACAGTGGCGAAAAAGGTGGTTGAAGAAGTAGTATGTCGGTATGGCGCACCTTTGGAGATCCATTCCGATCAAGGCCGCAACTTCGAATCTGCGCTGTTCCAGGAAATGTGCACTCTTCTGGGGATTTACAAGACACGCACAACACCTGCGCACCCACAGTCGGACGGAATGGTGGAGAGGTTTAACCAGACCCTGGAGAATCACCTGGCTAAGGTTGTCGATGACCATCAGAAAGATTGGGACCGGTATATTCCACTATTTCTGATGTCTTATCGATCAGCAGTGCATGATAGCACGGGTCATACCCCAGCAAGAGTGAATTTCGGCAGGGAGATGAGACTTCCAGTCGATACCATAACCGGCGTGCCACCTGACAAGACTAAGCCAGTTACGGACTTCGTAAGTGACCTCCAAGATCAATTGGATGAAGTGCATAAACGAGTGCGTGAGAATAGCCTGCACACCAGCGTTAAAATGAAAACTCGATACGACCGCAATGCCAACGCCAAGGTATTTGAGGAAGGTGCACTGGTTTGGCTCCACAACCCACTTCGACGAAAAGGGAAGTCGCCGAAACTTCAAGCTCGATGGGAGGGACCCTACACCGTGATAAAAAGGATCAACGACGTTACCTACCGCATCAAGAAAGGGTTACGAGGGAAACCTAAGGTAGTCCACGTGGATAGATTGGCGCCGTATCACGGATCTAATAATGCTCGGGACGAGCATGACTAAGAGGGGGGCACTGTTACGCCGTGAAACTTGAGTACGCTATATCTTCGACAAAACCAAGAGTAGCATCAAATAATTAAAACGCATTGCTGTGCGAAGCTTCGAGAATAGGAGTACATACTCAGGCCTGGCAAATTCCAGAAAAGTCCGACATACGCTATTATTATTAGATAACATTCAGTAGGTAGTTATGTGGGTGGATAAGGGAATTTGTACCTTCCGGTATTAGCAATAGAGTCGAAATTCGCATGTAAGGTGGTCGATAAGTACCTACTTACTTAAATAATTTATGGCCTCCCGATGTGACTCTATTGTTCTAGAATGTCCTTGAAACGTCGTATCGAGAAACTTCGATGGCTTCGCATATAAATACGGGCCCCCGGCTAGAAGCGAGTTGAGTTTGATTTCGTCAGCGATACAGAGCGAACTACCTAAGTGCTTGAAGTGATACCTAGCGACCTAAGCGAGACGTAACGGAACTCTGAGTGTTTATAGTGATTGGTTATTTGTTGATTGGACTAATTTGTCATTGTTTTGTGGTTAATAAAGTTGTCTGCTAGTAAACCGGCATTTAATTACTCACGTTCGTAACATTATTTATAGTGTCTCTCGCTTCTTTTCTGCTCATAAAACTTAAACTATTGTAAAGCCAAAATTCTAAGCTTTAATACGTGGTACTTTATGTCTGTGTACATGATATTTCTTTTTTTGGGCAAAGCTCTCTACCAATTCCGGCCATGTCATTTACTAGTTTACGGTTGCCGTGGTTTTGTGTGTATTGAATTCCGCCTGTTCGGTCTAAGCAACCGAACACCTGCAAACGCAGCAATTTACCACAATAATTGTACTTTAACATCAGTGCATTGCGAGACACCAAACGGACCGGGTGCATTCATTTAACATAACATTATAACGTAACATTAACATAACATTTGTAGAACATTTCAATAAACTATCCAAAACCTATCAGTGCTTTGTTTATCATATACGACCTCGCACCCCGCACATATTGGTCCTTCGAGCCGGATCGCGCGAGTTTCGAAAAGTAATCGCGAGTGGTGTGTATAACAGTGTGGTGTGTGTGGACTAAAGTGGTACTCTGGACTGGAAGGTGACTGGAATACGCTCCTGATCCAAGGAGAACATTAACGGTGGCATAGCAGCAGACCACAAGTAAGATCTTTCCATTATTTTCTACACTTTGGGAGATTTTACGTCCTTAAACAACGTGCGAAATGGCAGAGCTCTACGACGAACAACTGACGCTCGCCATCAACATCGAAAAGATCGGGGTAAACTTAAAGAAGACCAGTGTCAACGTCGAACCTTCGAATACTTGAAAAAGTGTTTGAATTCTCTAGAAGATCATTGGAAGGAGTACGAATTTAACCACGATCGCATTACAACAGAAGTAAGTAAGACGCATGTCTACTTTACGAAACAGGAGTACGAGAAAACAAGCAAGTCGTACCAAGCTGTGAAAACGCTGATCAACCAGATGCATCAACAACTGCTAGAAGCTCCATCTAGGAGCGATGATCAAGGACTGCTAGAAGAAGGTACGTTTTCTGGTAAAGAATTCGAGACTGAACAGGAGTGTAAAGAGGAACAGCAGCCAGGAGAAGACGGTCAACCGTCGGAGTTAGGTCAAAGAGCTCGTCGTGCTTGGATGGTAAATCAGGGTACAAACAGTAGACTGGATGAAATGCTTCGCAAGCAGGCAGCTAATTTTAAGGCTTTTCTACGAACGGTATCTAACATCAACTTAGAACTTATTTCTGACAAATGGGAATTTGACGACGTTCTCAAAACACTGCAATCTAGGTGGATAGCAATCGATACTCTGCATTGGGAAATTGATTCGGAATTATGCGAAGAAAATGGAGAGTATGAAACAACTTTCTTGAGTCACGAAAAACAATACAACAGTCTGAAGATGGCAATTAATACTAAAATGTGGTCCGTGGCTCACAGAGAAAAAACAACACCGACACTAGATATACCTGTATTTAGTGGTAACTATAACCAGTGGACGTGCTTCAAGGATTTGTTCCAAGAAGCAATACATAACAATCCGTCACTCTCAAGTGGCCAAAAAATGCAGTTTTTAAAAGGGAAAGTTAAAGGGGAAGCTGAACGGCTCATCCAACATTTACCAATCAGCGCAGATAACTATTCCGTATGCTGGGAAATTCTGCAAAAACGATACAACAACAAAAGAGCTATATTCTCTTCTCTCATGAACATTCTTTTAGGACTGCCCAACATGCAACAGCAGTCCGTACAACAAATCAAAAAACTGCATGACACAACAATAGAATGTCTGAATGCTGTTCGCAATTTAGATGTTGACACTACATCTTGGGATCCCATGGTGGTACACATCTTATCCCAAAAACTAGACTCTGACACGTATACTAATTACATTGAGTCTTTAAAAGATTCGCGGGAGCTACCAGTGCTTCAAGAATTTCTGGACTTTTTGGAGACCAAATTCATCAGTTTGGAGTCAGCTCGTCGCAAACAAGATAACCCTCAACAAAAAGGGTCTAACAACCAACATTCCTCAACAGGTTTCAAGAAACATAACAACGGTGGGAATAACGGGACCTTGAAAAAGACCCTACACGTGTCGAAGTTCAAATGTCCATATTGCAGTGGCGAACATGGCCTCTACAATTGCAAAACTTTCTTGGAACTGCCGACTGAACAAAAGCTTGCAAGTACGCAAAAACTGCAGGTGTGCATCAATTGTTTATTTAGCCATAATGGTAACAAGTGTACATCTACAAAACGATGCCGCAAATGTACAGCTAATCACAGTACGATTTTACATGACGCCTTTGTCAAGCCGACGGGGTCTCAAGTGTCTAAACATACCGAGCCAACGGTCAAGGTCTCTAACGCGTCACAAGACGGTAATGCTGAGGTTTTGCTTACAACTGCTCTCGTGAAGGTTATGGCAGCCGACGGGACTTATCACAACATGCGAGCCCTTATCGATCAGGGGTCACAGATATCTCTGATCTCCGAAAAAGCCGCTCAGTTATTGAAGATAAAACGCCAAAAATGCAATGGGGTTGTACTAGGAGTAGGCGCAAAGGAGAACAACTGCAAAGGGTCGCTCCACATAAAGTGCAAGTCCATACATAGTGACTACTCTTTTACAACAGAAGTGATGATCATGAACAACTTACTTAAAAATCTCCCCAACCAAACATTGTCAAAGCCCTCATGGTCATTTACAGAAAACATTAACTTGGCTGATCCGGAGTACTACATTAGTCGACCAGTTGACTTGTTACTCGGAGCCGAAGTCTACGCGAACATTATTATGGAGGGAGTCATCAAGGGGACTAACGCAACACAACCTATCGCTCAGCAAACCCACTTGGGGTGAATACTGTGTGGAGGTTCAACAAAAACATTCCAATGTAATGTAGTTCTGCACAACTTAGGAGATATACATAAATTCTGGGAAATAGAAGAGATAACAGAACAGTCCAATCTATCGGTCGAAGATCAAGAATGCATTACGTTTTATTTAAATACCACAACTAGGAAACAAAATGGGCACTACGAGGTCATGCTACCTTTAAAGGACAATATAGAAAACCAATTGGGTTCCTCAAAACAAATGGCTTTAGCTCAATTTCGTAATTTGGAGCGCAAGTTTCAGAAACACGAGACACTAGCCGTACAATACAAAACGTTCATGGACGAATATTTACAATTAAAACATATGAAATTAGCTTTGCAAAGTAACTTGACACTGGAATGCTATTTACCGCATCACGGTGTGCTACGAGAGGAATCTACTACAACAAAATACAGGGTTGTTTTTAACGCATCTGCGAGGACATCTTCTGGATACAGCCTCAACGATTTCATGCACAAAGGACCCAACCTTCAACAAGATCTGCAAATATTATTGCTAAAATGGAGACAATACCAATACGCTTATACAGCGGACATCGAGAAGATGTATAGGCAGATACAAGTACATGAATCGGATCAACCTCTACAAAAAATAATTTGGCGTAACGACGCTCAATGTCCTATACAATCTTATCAACTCACAACAGTAACATACGGAACTAAAGCGGCTCCATTTTTAGCTCTAATGACGCTGAAGAAATTAGCAGCTGACGAACAGAAAAATTATCCTGATGCGGCTCAGGTGTTAGACAAAGATTTTTACATGGATGATCTTGTACACGGGTGTCATTCTATCGAACAGGGGAAGAAACTTATATCAGATTTGATGACCTTACTACATTCAGGGGGTTTTAACTTGCGTAAGTGGGCCTCCAACGAACCAACATTAATTGAAGACATACCCAGTCATCAAATGAGGAGCTCGTGGCTAAATAATAACAGCCGCACAGGTCGATCTTCAAGGTTATGCAACGCTTGTCGAGGTTGGTCTGTGGATGGGTGACCATCTTAACATAACGAGTTTCCTCCGTGCCTCGGAAAGCACGTTAAGCCGTAGGTCCCGGCTGTCATTTGTAGATCTTTGGCAGTCGTTACGGATAGTCAGAAGCCAGTAAATCTGACTCCAGTCTTGCCATGAAGTACCGTGTTACCCCAGTTAATGGGTTGTGGAGGTCTGGTAGGCAGCCGCTCCTCGTAAAATACTGGTATTCAGCTAAATCCGGCTTGACTGGAAGCCGACCCCAATATAGTTGGGAAAAAGGCTAGGCAGATGATGATACCCAGTCATCAAAATGCAGACACAAACATCGTATTTAATTCGAAATCGGAGTCAACATCATCAAAAACTCTAGGTCTGTGTTGGAACACAAAAACTGATAAATTTTTCTTTCGCTGCGAGTTTTTTAAACAGAATTCAAGGCCAACAAAACGCAACCTACTATCGGAAATATCGAAATTGTTCGATCCTTTAGGGTGGTTAACGCCATTGTCCACTCTACTCAAATTACTGTTCCAAAAACTATGGAAAAACAATTTACAATGGGATGAACAAGTGTCCGATGACATCTTCAACGAATGGGCCAAAATAAAAGAGGACCTACACAACATACACAGCTGTGAGGTACCAAGGTGGTTGAAGAACAACAGTGATGACGTCATCGAAATTCATGGGTTTTGTGACGCATCCATGAAAGCTTATGCATGCGTAGTTTATGCGCGCATAAAACATCAATCAGACGTAACACTCATTGCCGCAAAAGCTAAACTCGTACCGCAAAAGAAAGCCCTTACGTTGCTAAAACTGGAACTTAGTGGCGCATACCTACTCTCTAAACTAATAAATAAAATTCAACAATCCTTAACAAATAGACTAGAAATATTTGGATGGACGGATTCGAAGGTAACACTCGGTTGGATACAGGGTGAGCCTAATCGTTGGAAGTCGTTCGTCGCAAATAGGGTCGTCAAACTCACAGAAACAATGCCTCCTGACTGTTGGCGTTATGTTAAATCTACAGACAATCCAGCGGATTGTGCCAGCCGTGGAATGTTAGCGTCGCAACTAATACAACATACATTGTGGTGGCAAGGCCCACAATGGCTAAAAACATGGGCTCCGGAAGATGAAACTGAAAAACAAATATACATCATCAACGAGGAGATCAAAAACATCAAAGAAAAAGTCAACATCGTACAAAATTGCCCAAATATTATTGACCATTTCTTAGAAAAATACAACAGTACAAAGAAAATAGTACATATATTAGCATGGGTATATCGTGCGATCACACCTGCACGTAGCCGTAAACATTAATTTACCGAGCTATATCACATTACAAGAGTTACTCAAAGCAAAAACAATTATTATAAAACATGTGCAAAATAAGGAATTTGCACCGGAAATAGAAAAATTGCGCAAACACGGTAGCGTAGGCTCAAAAAGTCCGTTATTGAATTTAGATCCCTTTATTGATCAAATCGGATTGTTACGTGTTGGTGGACGATTAAAGAACGCAAACATGAGTGAGGAAATGCGGCACCCGATAATCATACCACATAAGTGTCGGTTGGCGGAGATTCTCATTGACGAAGCACATCAACTATCATTTCATGGGGGACCACGTGTGACCCTCGCCAAAATACGACAATACTATTGGATAACGAGCGGGAACAATGCTACCAAGAAACAGATACGAAAATGCGTGATTTGCCGAAAACAAGAATCGGGAAGACAGTATCAACTAATGGGCAATCTTCCCGAGGAGCGGTGTAACCCCGGGTTTGTAGAAATCAAAACAAACAAAGGACGTGGAGTTAAAACAACCAAAGGGTACGTGGCGGTTTTCATTTGCATGGTCACTAAAGCCGTGCATTTGGAGCTGGTCTCAGACTTAACAAGCTCTGCCTTCTTGGCTGCGTTGAAAAGGATGGCAGCAAGGCGAGGAGCTCCACGACATCTATACAGTGACCAAGGAACCAATTTCGTGGGCGCCAGCAACATTTTAGAAAGTGAATATCAACAACTACAACAAATTTTCAACGATAGCTTCTTGGCAGAAGTAACCGAGATGAAGATCGAATGGCACTTCAACGCACCATCGTGGCCGAGTGCCGGAGGCTTGTGGGAGAGAGCGGTAAGAAGCCTTAAGTTCCACCTCAGACGCGTAATTGGTGAACAGAAGCTCACATATGAGGAATACTCGACTATTCTTGCTCAACTTGAGGCTTGCTTGAACACTAGACCTCTGTGCGCTATAACAGAAAACATAGAAGACCTTGATTTTTTAACACTGGCACACTTTTTAACAGGACGCGTAGGATTAACAGTCATTGAAACAGAAAGGGATGCCAGGACACGTTGGCATTTAATCCAGAAACTATCAGAAGACATCTGGAGGAGGTGGAAGTCTGAATATCTAAGCCAACTAACAGCTAGAAGCAAATGGCTGAAACCACAACAAAACTTGAAAATAGGCGATTTGGTCGTCATTCAAGAAAACAACATACCTCCTGGAAAATGGGCTATGGGAAGAGTGGTGGAAACCCACCCAGGCAAAGACGGTCTTGTACGGGTGGTAACTTTAAGAACGAAAAATGGAATCGTGAAGAGACCCATCATAAAACTTTCCCGATTACCTATTAATTTACCGGAAACAAGTGAACAAGAAAATGAAACACAAAACAGACAAGGAGAGAACAAAACCAGAAAGCGTACACCGTCGAGCAGACAAGGCCATGTCAACTTCATTTCTTTGGCCCTAGCATTAACATTATTTATGTCAATCGCAATCAACACTGCGCACGGCATGATGTACAATATTTCAAAATTAAGGAATAATCAGTCCTTATATTTCGATCCCGTGGCCAAAATGAATCTCATCCGTGATAAATGGACCTTAGTCGTCTACGACGATATGTCGCCCTACTGGGAGGGCACAACAGCGCTAGAAAAACTATTAACACATTTAAATAACACGTGTACTAATATAAACAGCGGCGTTTGTAACATGATAGTACCGCAACTACAGCACGAGTTCCTTGAACTGAAATACTACAACACGCTCTTGATGACACAACATTTCATCGCACCCGCTAGACAGCGCCGTGGCCTTATCAATGGGTTAGGTTACGCAGCGAATTATCTTTTCGGTGTATTAGATGAGCGTTTCGCTGAACAATACACTAAGGACATTGAACTCATAAAGCGAAATCAAAATCATTTGGCAAAATTATGGAAAAACCAAACATCTGTTATAGAGTCAGAATACAACATCCTGAAACGAACTGAAAAGATTATCCATAAGCAATACAAAACTATAAATCATCATTTAGATACATTGGACAAATTAACAAATGGAGTAAAACAAGTAATGACTAACATGAGTGCAATACAAGAACAAATTGTAACTGCATTAACTGCAAATACTTTGTTCCAAACATTAAGGGGTAATCAAGACAGTTTACTTGACACGTTGACGGACATTCGCCATGGTCAGGTTAACATACATCTATTAACGCCTCAACAACTACAACAAGAACTCAATGTCATCGCTGGCCAACTTACGGATGATCTTATGCTACCTATCGATCAAACTGATGTGAGAAAACTGTATCATCTATTGCAAATAAAAGCACGGACTACAGAAAAATATCTTATATTCCAAATCACATTCCCATTGATTAGCAGAGATCGATACAAATTATACAGAGTGATACCAATTCCCAAACAATACGGTAAGAATATGACAAGCATTGTGCCAAAATCAGAGTACATTGCAGTGAATCTGCAAAAGGACAAGTACATACCGACAAACAACAATGAGCTTTCAAGATGTCTCACACAGGAAGAGACATATATGTGCTTGCTAAAGAAGCCTGTGTACCATCTAGGCAGTGACAACAACAATTACTGCAATCTCAATCATGAAACTAACCAATGTAAAGTTGAAGAAACTTTATGTTCAAACATGTGGGTACCATTGAACGACCCTTCTGTGTATTTATACCACTGCTGTAACAACTATTCTATTAAGATAATATGTGGAGAGCATATCACAGTCGAACAACTCAGCCAAGCAGGACTAATATACCTCGGCCTGGGTTGTGTTATCAAAGGACAAGATTTTACCTTGCATGCAAACACAAAATTTGACAATAACATGACGGTTCAGTCAAATATTTACGTACCCAAGATTGACCAACTTAACAACATTATCAATGTGAGCTTACCGACCGAGAAGGCACATGATAATCAAACTGAGGAGGACGAGTTAGATGCCGACTTACTCAAAATCTACAAACAAATCAAACAGCTCAGAAACAGTGACGTAGAACAAGATGAGATGTTGTCACCACATGACATCCATCAGTACGTGGTAAGCTACACCCTCGTGCTGGCGGCGGCTGTGGGCGCGGCCGTGCTCCTGTGGCGGTGGCGACGACGCCGCATGCGACGCGTGCTGATCTCCCCAGACATCGAGCTACGAATTGTTAACGACGCGAGTGCTAGTGCTTGTGCGCGCCAATGTAACGAGGCTGACCGTCAGCCCAGTGCTCAAAGTGCAGTGCAAGTGTGCGTGGTTAAAAAACAAAATAAAGGGTGTTCACCAATATTAAACAAAAACTAGAGACATTAAGATTATCTATTAGCTTTTCTAAACGCTATATTTTTGTATTATCTTAAGAATCACCATTAACATTAGGTTACTATCATTTTAACTAACATGATTGTAATTTTATCATTTCATCTTAACAGCATCTTTGCCGCCCCGGAATATGTTCGGTCTAAGCAACCGAACACCTGCAAACGCAGCAATTTACCACAATAATTGTACTTTAACATCAGTGCATTGCGAGACACCAAACGGACCGGGTGCATTCATTTAACATAACATTATAACGTAACATTAACATAACATTTGTAGAACATTTCAATAAACTATCCAAAACCTATCAGTGCTTTGTTTATCATATACGACCTCGCACCCCGCACACCGCCTCTGTCCTTTTCTGTGCATAAAATATAAATAAATTTTGAGGAAGCTTGACGACGAGGAGGGATTGAAGTTGCTCAACGAGTTATGGCTACCAGCAACAAACAGGAAGAAAAAAACGTTACATTGTGTGCCCAAGTTTTACTAGAAACTTACACAGGTTTTTAAGTTACTTTGGTAATATTAACACCCCATACCCCTACGATGCAAGAGAATAAAAGATTTTTATTTATTAATATAAACAGGCAATCACTAGTTGCCGAACTTGTAGACCGAAGTTGCCGCGTCAGCATAACGCCTTAAAGGACATTAATTCGTCCACAATCAGTCGTACCTACTTAAAACTGTGATCACTGAACATCGAGTAGTAACTAAGTTAATAACGTACGAGTTTATACGATTATCTTAATGATACCAAACGAAAACTGTTGTCGATCACTGAAACTAGCAACAAATTGATATTTCTGCAGAACAGAAACAGGCAACAACTAGTTGCCGAAACTCGGAGACCAAAGTTGCCACATTTGCGAAACGCCTTAAAAGGAAATGAATTCGTCCACAATCAGTCGTACTTAAAACAGTGATCACTGTACATCGAGTAGTAACGAAGTAAATAAGTTTAAACGATTATTTTAATGAGGCTGTAAACTGCAGCGGCTTCTACTTTATTACGTTAAAATTCGTAGCAACTCATGCGATTACTGGTTGCTTCGTCAGTGTAAGTGGAAAAATATACTACGGTACATGCTTGTTCTGATTGCGAAAGAATTTTTTTATTCATTTTTCCATTCCCTCTCTTAAAGAAAAGGCCTGAGTTTACAATGGGAGCATTACATAGCCGATAATGCTAAAAAAATCTTAGTGCAACAAACGAAAACTGTTGTCGATCACTAAAAGTAGCAACAAAATTGATATTTCTGCGCAGTATTATCAAATCATATGAAAACGTCAAAAACAGGCAACTACTAGTTGCCGAAACTCGGAGACTAAAGTTACAACATCTGTGGAGTGGCTTAAAAAAAAATGAATTCGTTCACAATCAGTGTAGTACTTAAAACAGTGATCACTGAGCATCGAGTAGTAACGAAGTTAATATCGTACGAGTTTAAACGATTATCTTAATGACGCTGCAAACTGCAGCGGCTTCCACTTTATTACGTTAAAATTCGTAGCAACTCATGCGATTACTGGTTGCTTCGTCAGTGTAAGTGGAAAAATATACTACGGCTAGCATGTAGCTTGTTCTGTGTGCGACAGAAATGAAATTGAAGTTGTTTTTTATTATTTATTTTATTATTAAGTCTGACACGCACTCGCGCTCCGCCCACAGCGGGAGAAGTAATTTTGATGATTCCCCACCTAAAAAAAAGTTCTATTATAATTACAATTTTTTACAATGTAGTAGGCTCGTCTTTGACCACTATCTCTCCTTCTTCTTCTTTTCGTGTCAACGCACTCATTTTAAACCTCTTCTGACCAGTATTTAGCCCAGACAGCCAGCACTCGGCAACACAGAGACTAGCTGACTAATCCTTTCAGCACGATGTCGCAAAATCAAACCCTCCACGGGCATTTATCAATGCCAACCTTAACGGCATCTTCACTATATCTCCTGATGATAAGCGATAATGTGTCCAACAATGAAGCGGCGCTAGAAGTAACCTATTCACTCTTGGCTTACAAATCCCTAAATTATAGCTATCAGGGAAAATACTCCAAACTGCACGTTTAGTGTGATGTGACAAAAAGATGTTTTTTTGTCATCATCATCATCTTTTCAGCTCCAATCTGTCCACTTTCAGTCACAGGCTTCTTCTAAGAGTGTTGTGGTCGCTTCTGCCCTGTGCATCCTTTTTATACTTTCCTAAAATTTCCTCCAACTAAAACAAAGGACAGTTAGCCACAGAATTATACGGTGAACGTGGTCACCGCTGCTTCTGATTGCCACTTTAGTAAAACAAACTGCATCGTAAATACTCGTACTTAGCGCACGTCCAGACAAGAAGATTTACAATTGTGATACGCGCTAATGTATTGGCTCCTAGTTCTCTAGATAAGCGCTCGTCTGTTCCTGCGCGTGAGAAACGCCACGTGTTCAAGGTCTTAGGGCTGGAAATGTCAACTTATGCAAATATAGACTAGAATGAAATTGTATTGTACACCGAAAAAGGTCACACAACTGGTATACAAACGTAAATCTATGGGTACGATGGCAGTCTTACTGCTGACAGCTATTTTCAGGATCAAAAGAAGTTAGAATAATTCAGCGAGTAGCTATTGGTGGTACTTCGCAAATTAATCAAACATTATCGTCTGTTTTTTATACCCTGATACTAAATTGATACAGGTAAAGCCAAAACTACTATAGGAATGATGCCAGTTCTTTTGTGTTGTAATGTCATTTTAGTCTCAGAGTATAAAAAACAGACGGTATACTATAAATAAGCATATTATTATTACACACCATGTATCAGACATCGACGCACAAACGAATTCCATGGATCCAGTACATAATTCTGAACCCTCAGTCGTAGAATTTCTTCTTCGCAGTCGTGCATTCTTGAAAGAATGGTCGTGGTTGTGGAATTTATTTATTTTTGGCTGATTCCTAATTAAAAAAAAAATAGTAGGATAAAAGCGAAAGATTGTATGTATGCTGGTTACTTCTTCACAAAAGGGTTTAGATGAAATTTTTCTCACCGCGGGCGAAGCCGCTCTGAACATCTAGTAGGTAATATAATCAGCCCAAATATTATAAGTCAAACATGGGATCACAATCAGATATTAAAACCAATAACTACGGTTACGGCATGCTCAGAATTCAGATATAAATAAATCAGTAGGAATCGATAGTCAGCCAGTTCGGCTCGCAAGTTAAATGAGTTGAAACTCTTGGAACTCAGGCGGAACAACTTGTGGTTTGCCTCGCCACCAATTGGCTACATTTGGCGGATTCAATTTTCAATAAATTATATATCCGTTCCAATATCTATCATAGATAGATATCTTTTTTAGATGGGAAGGCATCAACTCCTTCTGTTCTGGATGAAGTTAGAAAGAGGTTCTGAATTTTACTAAATAAAACCCACCTGTGTTCCTTCAGTTCCTTAGCATTTAGCATTAGCGGCTTTTAATCTTCCCACTGCTGGGACTCAGGCCTCCTCTCTAGGAGAGGGAATGGGCCATAATCCACCAAGCGGGCTCAGTGCGAATTCGTCACATGTCTTCGAATTTTTGGTTCTAGGACATGCCGGTTTCCTCACGATGTTTTCTTTCCTTTACCGTTTTGAGAGTAATGGTGATGAAATAATTTCGACCAAAGAAATAATATGGCAAATGGTCAATTGGTCAATGAGGCCGAAAGGTTCCTGAGTGGCGACCACGCACCTGAAGACGCAGCGTTGTACGGCTTCCCACAAGGTGGATAGACCTGGTGAGAGTCACGGGTATGCGATAGATGCGAGACGTCCTTGAGCTGAAATGATTTGATGATGATTAACAAAATAATGATAATAACAAGTGCTAGAAATAAAAGTCAAATTTTACTATTCGTTTTTTAATTTTTTAATTCTGATATCGGCAATTGAAACTAGCAAATAATTCCAAATTCGTAACCGTACCCGAAACCGGTATATTATTATACTATCGGTGTTATTGTTACCACTCTAAAATCGACTGGTTGAAAATGCCTAAGGCATTAAGTCCGCCATTGTACAATGTTTACCAGTGTAAAATTTATTTAATTTATTTTACAGCTTTAACAAATAAATAAATTATTCCTATAACTCTATCTGTATTCACGTCTATAATAATATCCTTGAATAAAACTAGCTTCTGGTAATTTTCTGCTATGTTACGGATTCTAGTTGCGAGATACTGAAGTATCAGTTTTCTACTCGGAGCCACTGAACTACGCAACGTAATTACTGGATACTGATATGTTGCTAGAGCAAGTCAATTATTCGGAGTATTGTCTGTTATCAGGAATTTCCATAGCACTGCTGTTTTACTGCACATTTATAGATAGTTTTTACATTACATAAACTGAAATTATACTTCATATTCATTTGATTGTCCAATTATCCATCCTTAGTTAATACAAAAAAATATTAACCCTAAATTTTTTAATAAGTTGCTCTTCATTTATTCTTCACTCGAATTCGTACATACACAGACACACTATTAGAGAATAGTTCTCTCTTAACACAAGTAATTTTCCTCTTGCTAACACAATCTCTTTTTCACTTTTTTCATCACTTCATCATTATCTGCCTATCCGTTTCTTAACTGTATTGGGGTCGACTTCCAGTCAAGCCGGATTTAGCTGAATACCAGTATTTTACGAGGAGCGGCTGCATATCAGACCTCCACAACCCATTAACTGGGGTAACACGGTACTTCATGGCAAGACTAGTCAGATTTACTGGCTTCTGACTATCCGTAACGACTGCCAAAGATCTACAAATGACAGCCGGGACCTACGGCTTTTTTCATAACTTGAGATTTTCTTTCATTTCCTCAAATTCTTATCATACACACATATACATTCTCTCTTTGTTGCTTACACAATTTTCATTCATTATTTTCATCACTCGAACTTTTAAAATTTCCTGCCCTCTACTACACACTCACTCTGTTTCTCACGTATTTTCACGTTTAACAATATCTTTTTCGCTCATTCCCATCACTTAATCGTTCGCATATTCAACCCTCAAATTCGTATCGTACAACTTATCCCCATCACTTAAACTTACACATTTTAATTCGTATCGTACAATTTCCTTTTCCACTTTTTCACATACCTTAAAGCTAACTAATTCGCATTTTACACTCATTTTCTCCTTCTTACTTATCCTCATCACTTAAACTTTTAACACATTTTAATTAGTATCATACAATTTCTTTTTCCGCTAATTTAAATTGTCACTTACGGGATATCTTAATCACGGAAGATATCCCGTAAGTGACAATTTAAATTATGAAATAAACCGTGATAGCCTAAAAGCAGTCTTTTTCCGCTTTCTCTCATACCTTAGAGCTACCTAATTCGCATTACAAGGTAATAACTGGTCACGAGCAACCATATGACTCGTAACAATATAGTATAATAGCGCTGGAAATTGGCCCATTTCCCTCATTCCCAACCACAATATTTATTTCCTTAAACACCTTTTGACATGAAAGGAAATTGAATATGCCGAATTTATGCAGAATGTGCGTTTTGGTTTTAACGACTGGATGATGATTTGGAGAAATTAGAATAACTGAACGTCGTAATTGACAGACGAGAAATGAGAATGGATTACCATGGTAGCTTATCTCGTGTTGGTGTTATTATGGGAAGATGTGAAAGTTTTTTTTTATAACATAAACTAGTGCTTGACTGCAATCCCACGTGATGGTAAGCAGTGATGCAATCGTTAATGGTGAGGCGCACTAGTATATTAGGAGCCTATTCACTCTAGTCTTGAAGATTTGTTTGCAAGAATGAATCTCTTGAATCCTTGGGGATTGGTCTTATTACGTAACAATTTTTATTTCTGCTAATTACTCCATAGGAGTAAAACTGACAAAAGAAAGCATTTTTTTTAGATTAACCAAAATTTTTACAAACTAAAAGTTGAACACGTAAGAATTTTAAGTCACAAAACGAATAATTTTTTTTTCCTAATTAAAAAGAATATTTGTACTTTTAAAATTTGAACTCTATATATTATAATAACCAACCCCGATAAGATTTTTAAAATAATAATAAAGAAAATAAATAAATAAAATGTGTGAGCTCTATCCCTCTTTCTCGCTCACACGCCTTCATTTTAAAAACGTCATGGTAAGGCTCCATTAAACCAATGTAGGATAATTAGTATCATCATCATCATCATCTCAGCCGAAAGACGTCCACTGCTGGACATAGGCCTCCCTCAAGCGTCGCCACAGCGACCGGTCCTGTGCGTCTCGCATCCATCGGATTCCCGCGACCCTCGCCAGGTCGTCGGTCCACCTTGTGAGATAATTAGTATATCAGATATTAAACCCAATAACTAATTACGTATAACCGCTAATATAGTCTGGACTCAAATTGCTTAGCCGTCCAATTACTTGGCAAATTGACTATTAGACATGATCATTAATATTGCGGATTTCTCACTACTCTAGATATAGTTCTGTATGCAAGCAAATGCAAATTAACTGGTAATTATTAGTAGATAGATAGATAAAACATTTATATTTTAGTCAGTGGATAAGTTAACATTTTTCTAAGTGCTTATTAATTTATTCTTAGAATATCTTCATTTGCGCCAAGTAGTCAATTTCCAACCAATGTAAGTCAAAATGGCTTGAAGAGTGTAAGCTAAATGACATGTGTGTAGTCTCAATTTTGGTCCTATGGAGCTGTTTTCTTGATGTAGATGTACCTATGTTGAACGGCCGGATCGACACACTACTTCCGCTCCAAAGTATAGATGTGCCCAGATTAAATCTAACTAGGATGGAAAAGTCTCTCATCGACTCTCACGACACCGATGTCTTTTTTAGGAATCATCAAAAAGCGGCCCGAAACCGGGAACAATGGAAGGAATGGTAGTATTGTCTGTATTAGTATTGACTGAGCAGTAAGATAGTACAGATTATAATTAATTATGATACAGTACAACAGATTACTAAAAAAAAATATTGCGTTAGATAAATCCAACTAGTATTTATTATACACCAAAATTATAACACAACAGACTATTTCACAATGTTCTAAGTTCTAAACTGTCTTATCGCTCACAGTAATATCTAGCAGACAATCCTATGATTTAGTTGAAAAAATGCATTAATGAAGATGATGGATGGACAGTATCTATTAGTAAAATTATTATTTAGGCATTAATTAACTGTTTCTGTGCTTAAACAGGGCCTCTGTGTGTTACTTTTTCTCTTAAAATAATGTTCACTGCGGTTCGTATCTCATCAACATTAAGATCACGAAATGCAATGAAGAGCAACATTCTAAAGAAAATTAAATTGCTTTCCTGCAAAAAGTATAGCACTTGAAACAGATTCCCACTGCATTGTTTTTGTGCTAGCAATTTATTTCAGCGTCGATTTTAACTGTAAACACTTTAAGGTACCATTGGGTGCTTTAAAAGATATAATGTTGCTATCTTTGTGGGTAGATACCAGAAAATCTTTAGAAACCTTTAGAAACCTAAAGATTTTCTGGTATCTTTACTTTGTATTAATTTCCTCATCAGGTCATCTCCCTAACAACAATCAGGCGAGGGCTTGCTTTCCGTTTGAACCCCTTATCTTATGTTTGAGAAACGCAAACTTGAACCACAGAGCAAGCTTGAACTTCAAGGATGGACATTAGTTACTTTTCATCTGTTTTCGTCTTCGACTTCGCGTCCGGAATAACCAACACACTTGCAAACGAAGCATCTGGCAGAAGCTAATAATTATTAATAATTTTTTAATACGCTTAATTACATCAATTTATCGCTACAACGACGCTCCGCTACGTAATCCTACGACTATGTCACGAGTCGCTACGTAATCCTACGACTATGTCACGACTCGCTACGTAATCGTACGACTATGCTACGACTCGCTTCGTATGTATGCACTCAAAGTCAAATTCGGTGACAAAGTAACCAATACGTCATTTTATTACCCTCATAATATGGGAAAGTTGCAAGATCCCCAATATCACGAGTATTTCCTCTACATCGTTGTGGAAATCCGGTAAAGTCCCAATCGTCGCCGTCGTCGGTGTGGAGTTATCGTAGCGTTAGTCAGCGCAACGCAGCGTAGCGTAGCATAAGGCCTGATCCGCAATTGCGCAATTACCTCACGGTGGCGGACAGGAGTAGGTACACGAACCAAAATAACGCGAACCTGCCCTACATACCGGTGGCGTTGGTGTGCCAAGTTACGAGCGGGGAGCGGGGTATAAGTTTTGGATGGTATATCTACGAGTATGTAAATAAACAAGATTTTCGTAACCATGTGTTATATTTGAAATACATTTGAGAGAAAATTCTCAAACTGTGAAAAATCTCAGGATTTTTAATGAAATCTCAACACAATATCATTATGGGTTAAAATATAAATACACGATACAAAATTCAATACATATCGTATTGTATGTTGTATCGTGATATTTATGTTCTTTTTTTTTGGATATTCAAAAATCAAAATTATTTTATTTTACGCACGGTTCCAAATTGGTCGTTTCCTATGGAGAAGAACCAGCAAAAAACTCCATGGCTACTCTTTTCAAAAAACTATTTATTATAATCACAATAATAATTAAGACACATATGCGAGGACATTGTAGACCAATCAATATTGTACCCAAAAGCACAATAAAAATAAAATTAGTCAAAAACTGGGTTGAAAAACGTAGTAATTTAAATCATTAATCTACAGTGCCTGAGAGGGTACATATTCACACTATAAGAGAGAAGCTATAGATATAAATATAAGAAACAAAACAATAATCAAACCTATCAACAAATGAGATGTTAACAAAAATGAATCACGACTTAGGGCCATGTGCACCGACATAAGTTTAAGATAACCATCTGATTAACGTCAATAAGGAACAGGAAATATTGCAACCGACGATAAGGAACAGGAAATATTGCTAAAACAGCCGTTTTAATATTAAAACAGTCGATTTGGTGTCGGTGAACATCGCCCTTAATGAATTTAAGGTGATTGAGATCCAAATATAAAAATGTTGCAAAAGCAATGCTTTGAGTAAATAGTATAAAATAAAACAAACATGGAGCGTAAGTTGGTACGGAACCTTCAGTGCGCGAGTCCGACTCGCATTTGCCTGGTTTTTGGTTACGACACGCTTAATATGGGTTTTGAACTTCCCTCGCTAAGTTCAATAACCGACTTGGGCAACTTATTATAAAACGATTGAATCGTTATATAATCTTTTCTTTTTATTCAAATCGTTGTACCACACTATGAATAATTACTCCTATGTCCTCCCGGGTGTCGCCACTGTGTGGACGGCCCGGAGGACACGGTGGAGCACACGGTAGAAGTGTGCCCCGCTTGGGCGGAGCACCGCCGTGTCCTCGTGGAGGCTATTGGGAGCGGCGACCTCTCGCGCCGGGCCCTGGTTCAGGCCATGGTCCGGAGCGAGGAGGGTTGGCATGCGGTCGCCTTCTTCTGCGAAGCAGTAATGCTCGTGAAGGAGGCTGCTGACCGCGAGCGCGTGAGGGAACGGTCCTCACGCCGCCGCCGCCGAGATCCCGATCCCGATTTCCGACCACCGTAGGCGCGGGTTTGCGGACGGCGAGCACTGGGTAGCTCGCTGTCCGGCAGTCTGGAAATAATCTGGACTGAGCCCAGTCGTCAACGGCGCGTTCTGTTCCACGCGCGCCTCAAGGAGATGTCAGCAAACTGTAGGGGCCCGGCAGGGCCGAAGCCTCTGGGGGGAACACGTGGTATTCCTAAAGGTTGACATCGAGTCCTCCCCAGAACGAAGGCAACGAAGGAACGGGGTAAGGGTTTAGTCAGTAAGAGTCTGGACACGCCCTCCCGCTCCGCCCAAGAGCGGGGGAAGTCATTCTGATGATTCCCCTACCAGAAAAAAAAAAAACTCCTATGTCCTGGGTGCATTCACAAACGTGTAAATTGATATAATACAAAACGCCCAGACCCGAAACAACTATCTAGATATACTCGTATGTGGGTATCTAACCCACAACACACAGCGCAGTCAGCAGTCAATCTATCAACCACAACATCAACCAGACTATAATTTATGGTGTTGTGAACATATAGAACGTGCGTTTTAAATTGTGACGATTTTTCCAATCGTCCCCGCCCCTCACTTGTCCCACACCCCAAAAAAGCCGTGTACGCCGTTAGCGTAGGTGACCCATCTAAATCGATTAAGCTACACGGAGCCCATGATATTGTTTGTGTTCCCGCTTTACAAGCTGCCATACTACACGCTTTACTATTCTATCACTACAGTTTTGAAGGCTCCCGGATTATTTTAGGGTACCTCTGAATGCTGTTGGAAGCTTGTGATTTACCTACGATGGCCGTTCGTGAAGAAAAAGCTTTTGCTAGTTCACAAGACGATCACAGAAATTCAAGTAGTTGTTTAACTTTTGGTGGTAAGTTTATCCAATTTTAATTTTTCTGCATCTTTGTCCCTATACTCAAGCTATCAAAACAGGGGTTAGATTTCTAGGTCGTGGATTCACACCCAGCCAGGCACATTACTTTGTGTAACTTTTTTCATCGCCTTTGCTCTCAAAACGGTGAAAGAAAACATCGTGATGAAAATGATTTAAACTTAGACCAAAAAATTTGAAGACATGTGACATCCACAAAATCACACTGGGCCCACATGGTGTATTACGACCCTTTACTTTAGAGAAAAGGGCCGAGTCCCAGCACCGGGAACATTATAAGGCCGATTGTACTTATGTTTTATGCTTATCTTGTCATTTATTTGAACCTTAGTTATCGTAGCTCTCGAATTTAAAAGGCTAATGAAGGAACACATTGTGAGACAGGCAGCACTGTCAACTTACTGGTAACCCGAGAGTTTCTTAATAGACTATGCCATGCAATTCATTCCCAAAATTCAAATATTGCTCGCAATTGAATTTCTATCACGAAGGCCAATCTCTACAGAAATTAACTATAAACGCAGTTGATTTTATTTGATATTATAGTGCACAAGTGTGTGTCCAAACATCTGTACTCTGTCTGTTCCTTTACTAGTCCGATTGGACAGCAATCTAACACGACCGGAGAGAGCTCAGGCTATACAGTAAAATTACAAGTGTTTATTTCTCTTTTAGCGGTTTAGATTCCTGGTTCAGTCAAGCAATTATTCCACATTCTTTAAATGCAATTCGTATTGTTTTTAAAATAAAAATGAATCTTTTTCAGTCTCAGAAGTCTTAATTCAGTATTTTTTCTAATTACAATATTTAAGATACTTTTTCCTAATGTGGCAAAGTTTTTCACCGTCATGCATGATTATTATCCTTTCTCTATAAAAGGCAACTTTTTTCATCAACACCAATGTATCGACAACCGTCAAAGAACTGTGATAGGTATTTTCTGTTTACACCATCCTTCGCAAAGCCGCCATAACCCTCCGTCTTCACGAAATAGAGGAAAAGGAATAAGGAATTTACGGATTTGCTTGGCGGAAAAAAGGAAACATGCAATAAGTTTTACTGGGACACACACTGATGTAATATCGACCCAGTACTTCAGCCTATGTATCTTATGGCTCGACTTCCAAAAAGGTTACTTGTCGTCCTAGAAAGCGAGGGGCGAGTAAAGGAACATTGGAGTGGTTTTAGTCAGTAAAAGTCTGATACACTTTCGTTTCACCTTCCTCCTCCTCCTAGAGTCGTATTCCTCATTGCTGAGGGTCGTAAAGATCCCACTGGATTAGCTTCTTCCTGATGGCGAGACTATCGCCATCTGTGACGGTTCTTGGCGTTCCACCCAAAGCTGGAAAAAATATTGGTTAAACCCACTTCAAATAAGGTGTAAAGTTTTTCCTATCCTCATTAAATTTACATCTTACTAAGATTTGTACCTACCGACAATTTTATTTAAACTTTAATACACCTCGTTAGACAGAAGCTTGCCATGAAGTACCGTGTTATCCTAGTTAATGGAATGTGGAGGTCTGGTAGGCAGCCGCTCCTCGTAAAATACTGGTATTCAGCTAAATCCGGCTTGACTGGAAGCCGACCCCAATATAGTTGGGAAAAGGCTAGGCAGATGATGACACCTCGTTAGACAGACATGTTTCACACATCAACGATTTGCGTCTTGGAGCGCTGTGTTGTGTGTTCGAATGTAGTCTGTTAATTTAACACATGGTATACTGTTCCACCACGCTGGCAAACCTTGAGTTTGGACTTTTTGTTGTTATAGTACATTCGCGTTAAGAATGCAGTAAAGTCATCTTTGACCGTCGGCCTAGCCCCGCCCCTTAACCAATCAAAGCTGTTTAAGTGTATTTTTATAAATTCATTTAACTTAATCTTTTGAAATATAATTTTTTTGGATTTAACACCATTGTAAATACATCTTTATCTTGCAGTTGCACTGATAAATCACTGCATACTTAACGCGAACAAACTATAGTTAAAAAAAAGTCTGTCCAGCATAGGTCAGAATGGGGAGAATACACATATCCATCAGCTTACACTGCAGTGACATGGGCAAAGTAGTTACAAATAAAAAATACGGATTATAAGTTGCTATTTATGTTACAACCAGAACTATCCATAATCAAATCCTTTCCCAGCCGTCCGACCGGTAAAGCCTAGGAAACATTAAAAACAGATAAAAAGAAAATAGCAGTAAGAGCAAAAAAGCCTTTAAAAATAGTCCCAAGACCGTAGGGCGCTGGTAACGGCTTCCGTTCTTAATAAAGACCGTCAAGCCTCCACGTTGGAGGGGGAGGAACGACACGGACTTTTTAAAAATTGTACCGAGAAATAAGTTCTTAAAGATAAATAAATTGAGATGTTTTTCTTGAAGTTATTCTTGTATTTTTTTGTAAAGGATGTAGATCAATGCTTATAATATGATAACGATAACTGATCTGTAGGTCCAGGTGAATCTGATTTCATTCTCAGTAAGGTTCAGTTTAAAACCAGTGCGAAGCAACTACTGCTTAGTTATCTGGTATTTTTACTGAACTGAACCTATTTGGCACAGCCGTGAGACACATAATGTGTTAGGAATGTTTCTTTTTCTTTCTTTCTTTTTCGTAAATGAAAAATGTTCTGTGAGAATGTTCGAAAGAGCTACCGCAACCTTGGAACGCAGAGCGCAACCGGAGGAATACAGGTGAGTTTTAGTCAGTAAAAGTCTAACTAGCTCTATCACTCCAACCACAGCTGGATGAGTAATTTGATTAACACTCACCTTAAAAAAAGGTGTCAAGTTGTTCCTATCCTCATTATATTTAGATCTAACTTAAGCCAAGGATACACTAGGGGACAAATGGAGCAACATGTTGTGGAACATGTTGCTCAACAACTACGTGGAACATGCATACTGACGCGGGACTCGTGCGCTCGCTCTCGAGGCGGGAGCAAGCAACATGCCCCGCGTCACGTACTATGTTGCGGGGCATGTTGCAGGACAATATGCAACGTTGCAGCGTCACGTAAATTTAGTGTTGCGCGTCGTGTTTCGGGACAAAATGTTCCCTAGTGTATCCCAGGCTGAAAACCTGCTTTTACCGTACACAGAGCAAAATTCTGTCTAGAAGGAGGAGAACCAGGAAGAAACTCCATGGTTACCTATAAAATGTTTTTTTTACAATATTTATATATATGTTAGGACAATGTGGACTAGTCCATATTATAACCATAAGCACAATAAAAACCGGCCAAGTGCGAGTCGGGCTCGCGCACAAAGGGTTCCGTAGCAGCAAATAAAACTTATAAGGTTCAGCCATCGTTTTCAGTGTAAGCACAATAACTTAACCAAAATTACAGTTAAATCAACCTATCTCAAAAACTATAAGAGATACTTTGATCAAACCAAAAATCGTTGAAAGAGTTAATTAGCATGCATCACCTCTATTTTTTTTAGAATTTTATACCCCGTAGTTATAAAAATAGAGGGGGGGGGACATACTTTTTACGACTTTGAGAGCTGATATCTCAAAAACCGTTCACTTTAAGAAAAATGTTTTTTAGAAAACTTTATATCATTTTAAAAAACCTTTCCATTGATACCCCACACGGGTATGTACATCGAAAAAAAAATTTTCATCCCTCAGTTACATGTATGGGGGGCCCCACCCCCAATTCTTTTTTTTACTATTTAGTGTCATAATTTTGTAGCGGTTCATACAACACATATTCCCATCAAATTTCATCACTGTAGTACTTATAGTTTCCGAGTAAATCGGCTGTGACAGACGGACAGACGGACATGACGAAACTATAAGGGTTCCGTTTTTGCCATTTTGGCTACGGAACCCTAAAAAGTGAATCAATATAGCGTTTGAATCCCCAACCGGTCCTATGAGACCGCGCTGTTATTGTTTTACTATTGTGTCTCGTTTCGCGGGTATCTGAGTAACTACAAAGTAATTTAAGAATCCACGGAGTGTACAGTGTTCTCACATCCACATTACAAAAAGAGTCTTTATTAAAAAACACGAAAACCAATTAAACCTACCAATAAATGAGATGTTAACAGAAATATGCTCGCCTTCAATTCCGTCTTCTAAGGACCAAGGTAAACAAAAATATGTGTAAAGGTATAAAGAACCTCCAACTTAATGAAAAGTCCTCGTACCTGTAATTTATTAAAGCACACCCACACGAAAACCTTTCCTAAAGACTTTGGAATAAAATTAAAAAGCTTTTTTCAAAACCTTTCAAATCGATGTCCATCAATCTAGATTATTAAGGGATCGAGTCGTTCGAATCGACTCATATGTTTAACGAATTCGGTTGAACAGAACCCACATTAATATGGCTCAGGGTTTTAGATTTATATGTAATTTATTTTGTATCGTTGAGGTTTCAATTGAAGGTTAGCTCATAATAATATTAACATTCATTTTATTCCTTAAACCCACTACACGATAGACCAACTTTGCTTGGCCCCTTACTGTAGCTAAGAACTAGAATTAATAAACAGCTCATGTTTTTCCTAAATTATATTCTATAACTTTCACACAACGCCATCTAGTCCCAAGCTAAGCAGAGCTTGTGTTATGAGCACTAGACAACTGATAATAATCATCTGCCTTTTCCCAACTATATTGGGGTCGGCTTCCAGTCAAGCTGGATTTAGCGGCTGCCCACCAGACCTCCACAACCCATTATCTGGGGTACTTCATGGTAAGACTGGAGTCAGATTTACTGGCTTCGAACTATCCGTAACGACTGCCAAAGATGTACAAATAACAACCGGGACGTTTACGGTTTAACGTGCTTTCCGAGGCACGGAGGAAACTCGGTACGTTCATGTGTTGGTGAGTCGATCTTCAAGATTAAGCAACGCTTGCCAAGGTTGGTCTGTAGATGGGTGACCAACTGACCATCTTATGGTGAATACTTCAGGTCAGCCCGCGAAATTCAAATTTTCTTACGTTTTTTGCATTTTGCAAGCTAGTGGTAGGTTGTATGAAGTTAAAAATACTTAAGCGACTGTAAAATGTAACTAGTTATATAATTATAATCATAAAAATCATCAATACAAGCCTCCAAGCTCACCTAGTTGCAGGAACGTTTTTGACCTCGAAAAAATCGTTCCAACAGTTAGGTGAGCTTGGAGATTTGTATTTAAACTAGTTACGTTTTACAGTCGCTTAAGTATTTTTAACTTCATACAACCTACCACTAGCTTGCAAAATGCAAAAAACGTAAGAAAATTTGAATTTCGCGGGCTGACCTGAAGCATCCCCCTTAGAAGGACCCGTGCGGCTGTTGCTATGTAGTCACGAGCTCCACACTAGACAGCTGATAAACATAATATATAGTTAAGTATATATTTCTAAATACATACATCTATACTTCTATACTAATATTATAAAGAGGTATGTAAGTTTGTATGTTTTTAAGTTTGTATGTAGGGGGTAATCTCTGGAACTACTGGTCCGATTTGACAAATTCTTTCAGTGTTAGATAGCCCATTTACCGAGAAATGCTATAGGCTATATACCATCACGCTACGACCCACGGGAGCGGAGCAGTAACGAAAAATGCGGGTGAAACCGCAGGGAACAGCTAGTACTATATATAAATTACACCCAGACACAGGAAAATGATCGTGCTCATCAAACAAACATTTGTCTGCTTAGCAATCAAGGCTACTATTATAACCATTAGACTAACAGCCCAATAAGTTGTATAAAAACATTTAACATAAAATAAATAGTCCACCGCCACCACGAACGGGGTCCAAGCTACCGGTGGTTAGAGATCCTGAGAGAAGAATCGCCGAACGATACGCACCGTGTCTAAAAGTACTACCCTCTGAATTAAGCCCTTGATCCAAGGAACATTATAAGACTGATAATGTTTCTCATAATTGCACATTTTTTATTTGTCGTATACATGTATACGACAAATAAAAAAAATATCTTTCTTGTAATTAGTGGTATTGAGCTATAAGTCCACCACTCACAGTCAACAGACCTGAATGTACTTGCATAAGCTTACCAACCTGTTTATTAGTACTCATTATGCATAAAAATTGGAGAATCTACCCCAAATGCCCAACGCGAGCCTCATCAGATATTGGTCGAGGCTCTTAGCAATTCGTGTTGTGTTCACGAACCAAGTCAAGACACTCATTGTTGTTATTATTACTATCCCAACTGTCTCTCAACCCACCTTTTAATACACCAAATTGCTTCAAAAACGAAAACAGAAAAACATTTCAGCAAATACGTATCTTATTTTTCATTAAAAAGCTCGGTTATAAAGCGCGCCATTCACGTTGAGTCCGTCGGCCGACAATAATCGCGACAATAGTGTTGCATTGTGCTTACTACGGAGTTTCTGACAATGCGACTTTCGTTACGAACGCTCATATTTTTTTTGCAACGCTGAGTGATGCGATTGTGTAGCGTTTTTAGTGGGAGTACTGTACGGTTGGAATGAGAATAAAATAAACGTTTATGTACCCCTGAATTTTCTTTATCTAATGTTTTTCTTTAACAAATAAAAACGTTTAATCTTTGAAACATAAAAAACCTAAAAACGATGATAGCTGCAAAAGTTGAAAACTGTATCTACTATCAACACCCGCCTATTAGTATAGCATTTATATTACTACATAATTATATACGTACATATGTACATAATTACCTTGCTAATAGTGACAATATTTGCGTCACATAAGGGTCTTATCACATAAGCAGCCGTAGCGATAGTACCTGCACAGCCCGCCATACCAGGAACACAGGATGGCACAAAAGTGTCGACACCAATCTTAACATTAAGAAAAACAACATCTAACGAACGGCCAGTTTCTTCATTCAAAGTAACAACGAAAGTAACAGCCAAAGTAACGTCATAAAGTAATAATAACGGCTGAATTCGCTTCTTCACAATTTTAACTGTTCGTTTTGTCCTTAACTTTAACTGCTCATTGAAGGGCTGTTAAAGCTAAAATCACTGCCATTTTAACCAAATTGTATAGGTTTTACTGCGTTTATCCCTACATTTTATTTTGGTCGACTCTTAATTTAGCCGTCACTTGGATGAAGGCATTGACACAAGATTACATTTGCTATTATATCAGCAATGGTCAATACTTTTAATGATAGTTTTAGCTTTTAAGAAAAAACTGGCTTGTAAACATAACAATAAGTCTGTGGTGTGTATGTGTGATGTTATTCTTTTGGTCATGACACAAAATTAGATCCTACCACACACAATCCTAATGTGGGATTTAGAGCTACTTTTCTGCACTAAATGTTGTTTGGTCTTAAAAATATTATGATGATTTTATTTGACGTGCTTATGTGATGTCATAATATTTTTTTTAGAGTGCGTCTTATGAAAGCGCGACCTGCAGTTTTTTTTTTTTAATTTAATTGGCAACATTATTCAGCCGCAATTATAGGAAATAAAAACGTTAGACGGACTGTAATATAGTCCGTCTATTGAAAGTGTGACCTGTGAAAAAGAGGTTAAATCCAAAAATTTTGATTGTGGTATTACAACTAGTAGGAGAAACATCACTACACAACACAATCACACTTCATAATTTTTTTATTTCCTACAATTGCGGCTGAATAATGTTGCCAATTAAATTTTAAAAAATACTCCAGGTCGCGCTTTCATTAGACGCACTTATATATTTTATTAATATATTATATTTATTTATTTATATTTTTCTCAGAGTAGTCGCAATCATCACAAAGTGACTTCAACAAGGGCCGATGTGATTCACTCCTACATAAACCCTGGAACATACACGTTAAACCCTTTCCTAGTTCTAACCTAGAAATCACATCTAAACCCAATCGCGAACCAATCAATCCCTATTCCCTGCTCTATTTGCCCACAAGTGATTCGACTCACGCTCGCGGTTATTATTTTTGCCCAACTAATCGGAATCTAGCATGACCTACTTCCACGACTCTTCAATGGTAGATCTAAAATTAATTAACAGGATTTGGGACACAGAGTAGGAACATTGATTTGGAAATCAGTTGGTTAACGTTTATTTATGAAATATTTTTTAAATTTATTTTAGTGATTCTAGTCGGTTATTCTATAAAAAAGCGTAAGACAAGATCAATCTGAAAGATAAAAAAATCATTCTGAATCTGCTTTTAGGCAACACTATTGACTGTTTTTGGTAGGTAGGTGTCGCTACAGTAGTTTTTTACACTTGTACGAAAAAATGCATGTGCTCCCTCCGCCACAATTTTATCACTTTTATCATATATGGTTGAGCGCGCATCGACCCCCTTTGAGTCACGCGTCAAGCCCATTAATTTATGCCTTTGTAAGTGTATTGAAAAACGTCGTTTGATACACGTGGTAATTTGTCACTACAGCCCTCGGTTCCATAACACCCTCACGAAGGCTTGGGTGATAACAACCTTTCTCCACTTGTATCTAAATCCTACTATTTTAAACACCAGTCGATTTCCAATGTTGCACCAGACGTACATTTTGATAGGATGGAAATCTAATAAAAGTACGGTGGCACCATCAAATGCGAAATAAAATCTTGTCACACTGATTTTTCTGCGCTATGTCTGATGAACAGCGAACGACCAATTAAGAATTGATTTCGAATGCTGACGACTTCGGCTTCAAATGATTTAGTTTGTTTTGTAGAAAGCCGAGCGATTTAATGTGAAGAGTTCTTTAAGTGATCACGGAAAATGAGAGTCTGCAGTTTCTTTCTTTAGTTATTTTCATCTTTTTATGTTGAAAAGTGACCATTAACCAAAAGACTACAGGCTCTAACTATTGACAAAAGTAGAAAGTTTTTGTCATTGATATTTTGACCTTTCTTATGTTTAAGATGGTGATGTGAGTGGTGTAATTAATATCCTTTAATTACACCACTCACATTGTTTTTTGACACTAATATGCTACTTCACAAAAAAAACAGCGCATTAAAAAGTCTATTACTTCGTTTCAAAATTTAAGTGGTACTAGGATGGTAACATCTGCCTCCTTACCGTAGATTGTCACACAATGGATCCTAAAGGCAAGAAAATGACAACGCAGGCATGCAGCAGGCTCTAAGAGAGATGATGGGATGAGCTGGACCCTTCAACAAAGAATTGGCCCAAAACTGCACAAAGCCAGGAGATGTGGAAGATGGGAAGGATGTGTGAATATGTTTGTTACTAAAGTCCGTCTAATGAAAGCGCGACCGGAGAAAAAGAGGTTAAATCCAAAAAAAAAAAATGTGGTATTACTAACTAGTAGGAGAATCATGTCTTGACACTTCTCAATTTTTTTCATTTCCTACAATCGCGGCTGAAAAATGTTGCCAATTAAATTAAAAAAAAACTCCAACTCTCGCTTTCATTAGACGCACTCTACTTCCAAACGAAAGTCGATCCGAGAAGCCAAGAAGATTATGTCCTGGAATAGGCCATTTTTATTCCGGGAGTACATTCGCTCGAGATAATTTTCCACGATCACGCGGACGAAGCAGCTGTCAGAAATAAATAATTTTCAAGCCCTCCTATTATTTTCTCAACAGGTATCCCCACTATTTCACTAAACTTTATCTATTACAATCCATTTATCATGTCCGAACAATAAATCCGTCTTTACAATACATTAATTTTTCTTATGGCAACACCAATACTGGCGGAGGTAATTGAGAATACATGATTTATTGGTACTTGGTCTTGCTAGCACCGACTTTTGAAGTTGTGTTCGGTGTACCGATAGCCGGCCTGAGATTTTGTAAGTTACATATTTCTAGGAGTGTGAGTATTGTGAGTGTAGGTTTTACGGGTATACAGTCAGAAACATTATCATTTGAGCCAAAAGATGTATACATTTTTATACAAATAGGCTCGCGTTTGATCACTATCTCACCTGATGCTAAATGATGATGTGTTCGACGATGGAAGACGCTAGAAGCCTAGAAGTAAGCTATTCAGTGTCCAATTCTCAGCACCAAACGAAACGATTGAGAAGACTAGCATCCATACCAGGTTGGTTTTAGTCTTTACGGAGATTATGCGATCCCTCCATACTATCAAGCCGAGACGAGGCGATATTAGTCATAGCAATTCCTCTGCGAACTACCTTCACCACTAATCGTTGCTGACATTGAAGACCAGGTAAATAATAGTACAATATTACGATATTAGTGCGTAATGATGGTTATTACATGCGAGGCGGAATTTCAGCCCGAGCCGAAGGCGAGGGCGTAACTGAGCCGAGCATGTTATAACCAATACGCACGTATATCGTACGACGTTTTTTAACACATTTGCGAGGAAACAAAAAAAAAACATTTAATTTTTGCTGCGCACTTATTGTGTGAGGAACATCTTAGTGTTTAGCGCCAAAAAATCGAACGCAGATATTGTTTGGTAAAATGACAAAATGACGAAAATTACAAAAAATGACGAAAATGACTAAAAATGGCTGAAATGACAGAGTGACAAAAATGACAAAAAATGACAAAAAATGACAAAAAATGACTGAAATGACAATAAATCACAAAAAGTGACAAAAAAATTCCAAAAAATCACAAATGTGGTCAAATTCACAAAAAGTGACAAAAAATGACTGAAATGACAATAAATCACAAAAAGTGACAATAAATGACAAAAAATTACAAAAAATCACAAATAATCACAAAAAATGACAAAAATGACAATAAGTAACAAAAATGACAAAAAGTGACAAAAAATGACTGAAATGACAATAAATCACAAAAAGTGACAAAAAATTCTAAAAAATCACAAAAGTTGACAAAAATCACAAAAAGTGACAAAAAATTACAAAAAATTACAAAAAATCACAAATAATCACAAAAAATGACGAAAGTGACAAAAAATAACAAAAAGTTCCAAAAAATGACCAAATATGTCAAAAAGTGACAAAAAATAACTAAAGTTGACAATAAATCACAAAAGTGACAAAAATTACAAAAAATGACAAAAAATTACAAAAAGTCACAAAGAATAACAAAAAGTTACAAAAAATTACATAAAATGCCAAAAAACGACAAAAAGTGACAAAAAATGATAAAAAAACCGGGCAAGTGCGAGTCGGACTCGCACACTGAGGGTTCCGTACCAATTTATCAAGATGAAAACAGTTCAATTCTCGAATCGAGTCTTAAAGATTTTACAAAAAAGAAAATCTTGTAATGTAACTAAAAATTTAAGGTTTTCGGAATTTTTCCTTTATGTGTGCTATAAAACGTTGCTTCATGCCAAATTTCAAGATTCTAGGTCGACTGGAAGTACCCTTTAGGTTTTGATTCCCTTGCGAGTACTTGCGAGTTTCAAAATATGCAGCTTAAATTGCTGTTTCTTTTGATTGCGTTGACATAGAAGTTTGATTTTGTTACAGCTTAAAGGTATTATAGACCTGAGTATTTGGTATGAATTTCAATTTAATACCTCTACGCGTTTATGAGGAAATGGGTAGTAAGTTTAAAATTATTAAAAAAAATTATATTATGTGATGTAACTAAAAATGTATGGTTTTCGTAATTTTTCCTTTATCTATGCTATAAGACGTTGCTTCGTACCAAATTTCAAGATTCTGAGTTCACGGGAAGCACCCTGTAGGTTTTGATTCCCTTGCAAGTGTCGAAAATTTGCGGCATAAACGGCTGTATCTTTTGATTGCGTTGGCTTAGAAGTTTGATTTTTTCACAGCTTTAAGGGACAGTAGACCTGAGTAATTGATATAAATTTCAGCTTCATACCTCCACGCGTTCCTGAGAAAAAGGGTCTTGACAGACGGACGGACAGACGGACAACAAAGTGATCCTATAAGGGTTCCGTTTTTTCCTTTTGAGGTACGGAACCCTAAAAATGTCAAAAAGTGACAAAAAATGACAAAAAGTGACAAAAAATGACAAAAAGTGACAAAAATGACAAAAAATGACAAAAAATTACAGAAAATCACAACAAATCACAAAAAATGACTGAAATGACAATAAGTGACAAAAAATTACTAAAGTTGACAAATAATCACAAAAAGTGACAAAAAATGACTGAAATGACAATAAATCACAAAAAGTGACAAAAAGTGACAAAAAATGTTAAAAAATGTCAAAAAGTAACAAAAAATTACAAAATGACAAAAAATGTCAAGAAATGACAAAAAATGACAAGAAATGACAAAAAATGATAAAATATGACAAATGATAAAATGATGAGGCTATTCAAATTTCGAACTAATCGCCGCGCGCGAAATGGCAAATAATGCTGTTATGGAATTTGTATGGACTATAACATAACTATTTGCTTTGGTAACACATGCGTTTTTTATGACCCGCTTTACATATTTAAAACCGGTGGAATTACATCAGCTTTACGAGCAACTGTGTTAAAATAGTACATTACGATATTAGTGCGTAATGATGGTTATTACATGCGAGGCGGTATTTCAGCCCGAGCCGAAGGCGAGGGCGTAACTGAGCCGAGCATGTTATAACCAATACGCACGTATATCGTTCGACGTTTTTTAACACATTTGCGAGGAAACAGAAAAAAAAACATTTAACACCTTAGTGCACATCTTAGTGTTTAGCGCCAAAGAAATCGAACGCAAATATTGTTTGGTAAAATGACAAAAATTACAAAAAATGACGAAAATGACTAAAAATGACTGTAATGACAAAGAGTGACAAAAAGTGACAAAAAGTGACAAAAAGTGACAAAAAGCGACAAAAAGTGACAAAAAATCGCAAAAAAGTCAAAAAATGACAAAAAGTGACAAAAAATCATAGAAAATCACAACAAATCACAAAAAATGACAAAAAGTGACAAAAAGTGACAAAAAGCGACAAAAAGTGACAAAAAATCATAGAAAATCACAACAAATCACAAAAAATGACAAAAAGTGACAAAAATGACAAAAAGTAACAAAAAATGACAAAAAATGACTGAAATGACAAAAAGTGACAAGAAATTACAAAAAATCACAAAAAGTGAAAAAATAATTACAAATATCACAAAAAATGACTAAAAACCACAAATAATCACAAAAAATTTCAAATTTCACAAAAAATGACTAAAAACCACAAATAATCACAAAAAATGACAAAAATGACAAAAGTTACAAAAAATGACAAAATGACAATTAATTACAAAAAATGACAAGAAATGACAAAAAATTCCAAGAAAAGACAAAAAATGATAAAATATGACAAATGATAAAATGATGAGGCTATTTAAATTTCGAACTAATTAATCGCCGCGCGCGAAGTGGCAAATAATGCTGTTATGGAATTTGTATGGACTATAACTTAACTATTTGCTTTGGTAACACACGCGTTTTTTACATAACGTAACGCAGTTGCTCGTAAAGCTGATGTAATTCCACCGGTTTTAGATATGTAAAGCGGGTCATAAAAAACGCGTGTGTTATACAAAAGCAAATAGTTAAGTTATAGCCCATACAAATTCCATAACAGCATTATTTGCCATTTCGTGCGCGGCGATTAGTTCGAAATTTTGAATAGCCTCATCATTTTATCATTTGTCATATTTTATCATTTTTTGTCATTTCTTGTAATTTTTTGTCTTTTTTGTAATTATATGTCATTTTTGTCACATTTGTCACATTTTGTCACTTTTTGTCACTTTTTGTCACTTTTTGTCACTTTTTGTCACTTTTTGTCACTTTTTGTCACTTTTTGTCACTTTTTGTCATTTTTTGTGATTATTTGTGGTTTTTAGTCATTTTTTGTGATATTTGTAATTTTTTGTCATTTTTTGTAATTTTTGTCACTTTTTGTGATTTATTGTCATTTCAGACAGTTTTTGTCATCTTTTGTGTTTTTTGTCAACTTTTGTGATTTATTGTGATTTTTTGTCATTATTTGTCATTTTTTGTCATTTTTTGTCATTTTTGTCATTTTTTTGTCATTTTTTGTCATTTTTTGTTACTTTTTGTAATTTTTTGTCATTTTTGTCACTTTATGTCATTTTATGTGATTTTCTGTCATGTTTTGTCACTTTTTGTCACTTTTTGTCATTTTTTGTTACTTTTTGTCTTTTTTTGGCATTTTTGTAACTTTTTGTTATTTTTTGTCATTTTTTTGTCATTTTTGTCAATTTTGTCACTTTTTGTCATTTTTTGTGATTTGTTTTGATTTTCTGTAATTTTTTATCATTTTTTGTCATTTTTGTCACTTTTTGACACTTTTTGTCATTTTTTGTGATTTGTTGTGATTTTCTGTCATTTTTTGTCACTCTTTGTCATTTCAGTCATTTTTAGTCATTTTCGTCATTTTTTGTAATTTTTGTCATTTTGTCATTTTACCAAACAATATTTGCGTTCGATTTCTTTGGCGCTAAACACTAAGATGTTAAATGTTTTTTTTTTGTTTCCTCGCAAATGTGTTAAAAAAAGTCGTACGATATACGTGCGTATTGGTTATAACATGCTCGGCTCAGTTACGCCCTCGCCTTCGGCTCGGGCTGAAATTCCGCCTCGCATGTTATAACCATCATTACGCACTAATATCGTAATGTACTATTTTAACCTTTTTATATAACTTAAAGAAAAATAAACTCATCAGTCATCAACATCCTTCATTAAACTTGTAACAAAATAAAACAGGATTAAGTGTCTTATAAATCTCAATCACAGCACAGCACAAAAACAGCACCCGTCATGGGCTGAATTAAAACGTCCCAGATTTAGCACGCAGTGATTAAAGACAGGTGGACCCGAACATGATCCGATGATGGAAAAGTCGATACATCAATTTTTTGTTGATAAAGTAACATGCACAGCGTTTAACCACTATCTCACCTGATGATAGGTGACGACGTGGCCGACGATGGAGCACACTTAGCTAGATGTAGCCTATTCAATCTCGACCTAAAGATCCCCGGGTTGCAAGCATCAAGAAATACAGACTCCAGCAAAGAATTTCATTCTTTCATTCTTCTATAAATACGAGTATATGAATGATCAACAACATCATTCATTAAACTTGCAACAAAATAAAACGGGATTAAGTATCTTACGCACTTCAATCACAGCATGTACAACTCGTCATGGGCTGAATTAAAACGTCCCAGATTTGGCACGCAGTGATTAAGGACAGGTGTTCCGAATCGAACATGATCCGCTAATGGAAAAAGTCAATACATATATCAATTTTTTGTTGGTAAAGTATTATGCATAAGCTCGCGTTTCACCACTATCTCATATGATGGTAAGCGACGATGTGGCCGACGATGAAGCGCACTTTAGAAGTAGCCTATTCACTCTCGACCTAAAGATCCCCAGGTTGTAGGCATCAAGAAATACAGACTCCTGCAGGGAATTTCATTCTTTCATTTTTCTATAAATATATGAATGATCATCAACATCATTCATTAAACTTGTAACAAAATAACACAGGATTAAGTGTCTTATAAATCTCAATCACTGCATGTATAAAACCCGTCATGGGCTGAATTAAAACGTCCCAGATTTGGCACGCAGTGATTAAAGACAGGTGTTCCGAATCGAACATGATCCGCTAATGGAAAAAGTCAATATATCATTTTATTGTTGGTAAAGTATTATGCATAAACTCGCGTTTCACCACTATCTCACCTGATGGTAAGCGACGATGTGGCTGGCGATGAAGCGCACTTTAGAAGTAGCCTATTCACTCTCGACCTAAAGATCCTCAGGTTGTAGGCATCAAGAAATACAGACTCCAGCAGGGAATTTAATTCCTTCATTCTTCTATAAATATATGAATGATCATCAACATCGTTCATTAAACTTGTAACGAAATAACACAGGATTAAGTGTCTTATAAACTTCAATCACAGCATGTACAACCCGTCATGGGCTGAATTAAAACGTCCCAGATTTGGCACGCAGTGATTAAGGACAGGTGTTCCGAATCGAACATGATCCGCTAATGGAAAAAGTCGATACATCAATTTTTTGTCGGTAAAGTAAATAAACATGGAAGGTACGAGTACTGATGTAGAAAGGGAAACCGCTAATCGTTTTGCTTCTAAATATACGTGTTGACATATTAATGTAAGGTACTGAATCTTATGATGGTGAGATATTTATTTTTACAGCACTTGCTTGATAATGCCCTAATTTATATGTCATGCAACCTTCAACTATCTTGGTTTTTTAAATAATATAAACTAATGCGTCACTGCAAACTCACTTGATGGTAAGCAGTGTTGTAATCGTTGATGATGAGCCGCGCTAGTTTATTAAAATCTAATGTAGTATGGACGTTCCCTTAATAAGTATTATGATTTGAATTTGGAACATCAGAATCATTTGAAAAAAAAATTATTGAATTGAAATCGTACGTGCATCAAACGAGTTTATTCTCAAATCAAACTCGCCCCTAACCAAAAAATAAAATAAAATTCGGTTACTCTTGAGTCTCTAAAAAAAATGTTAGAGCTGGGAGTTTTCATGCTTTCAATTATTGGTTTTTGTTTGTTTCAAAAATATGTCGAGTGTTAGTTAACATTACCTTGTAAATAACACTTGTAGTTGGCTTGATTTCGTCTATGATTGTTCCTTTTTAATCAGTTTTGTTTTTATAAGCTGTAAGTACCCTATTTTAATTTAAGTTCTTATAGTCCATCCTGAGGTTGTCGGGTCTCATCGCTGTCAGCAATAGGACCGCTAGCTTAAAGTTTCTGTAAAACTGTTACTATTTTGGTGTACAATAAAGTTTATTCTACTCTATGTAAATATTTCATAACATGAAAACAAAAATACGCGGTTTGCCCTAGATTTTCGTATAGGTACCATCCGTTCAATATGAATACATACATAGTAAAACTGTAATCCACGTTATTTTTTTCCAACCAAATAATAATTTGAAAACATGGAGGTGTGAATTTGGCACACGTTACCTTCTTAATGGAATACGCGACGCACGTAATTCAATCAGTTGACACCGAATCTCGCTTTGTACTGGCAACATTACGAGAAAAATATGTTTATTTCTTTACGTGGCATCTTTGATCTGACTTTATTAAACTTGTTTATGGTTTGAGCTTTATTACTTAGTATTCCGTACTTGTAATGTTGTTGTTTGGTTGTTATCGTCACGTGTGGTGTCTCGTCGGAAGAGCTCATACAGGAAAAGTTTTTAACAACTGCGTAAATTTTTTTTGGTGGCTCAGTGTAAGTAATAGAACACAAGTCGACTTCAAGGTTAAGCAACGCTTGCCAAGGTTGGTCTGTTGATGGGTGACCATCTTAACATAACGAGTTTCCTCCGTGCCTCGGACAGCACGCTAAGCCGTAGGTGTCGGCTGTCATTTACAGTCGTTACGGATAGTCAGAAGTCAGTAAATTTGACTCCAGTCTTGCCATAAACCCTGTTACCTCAGTTATTGGGTTGTGGAAGTCTGGTAGGTAGCCTATGCTTTCCGAGGCACGGAGGAAACTCGTTATGTTAAGATGGTCACCCATCCACAGACCAACCTTGGCAAGCATTGCTTAACTTTGAAGATCGATCTGTGTTCTATTACTTACACTGAGCCACCAAAAAAATATTACGCAGTGGTTAAAACTTTTCCTGTATACACGAGCGGCATGTTGTCAATATTGCAGAGGAATTACCTCTGCGATGCGTTGGCAGCGTTGCAGCCGACGACACAGGGCAGCAACAGCCGTGGACCTATTGTAACAATTGATACATGACTACTGCCGCTGATCTTCATTTATTGGAATGTCGAGCGTCAATAGCTGTCGCCGACATTTCGATGGCTGCAGTTACTCGTACTTTTGCTGTTGGAAACATGCCGCCCGAAGGTTTGAGCTCTAAGGCTGTGAGAACGTTTGAAAGATTTACGGTGGCCCTAGAACAGCGGCAACTGAAGATACATAGGTGTACCCGTACCCTGCAGCCCTGGAGCGAAAAGTTTTCTTTTTAAGCTGAAAAAATCATTAGAGTGCGTCTAAAGAAAGCGCGACCTGGAGTTTTTTTTAAAATTTCATTGGCAACTATTCTTCAGCCGCAATTGTAGGAAATAAAAAAAATTGTGAAGTGTCAGAACATGATTCTCTTACTAGTTAGTAATACCACATACATTTTTTTTATATAATCTCTTTTTCTCAGGTCGCGCTTTCATTAGACAGACTATCTATATGATTGACGATATGAATTATGATTTCCCAACTTAAAAAGAAACTGCCAATTCAAACAGTTTAAAGTTTTGTAAAACCCAGAAAAATCTACCAAGCTGCGTCCTACCCAGAACGACTTCACATAACACGTAATTGCCATACTTGCCCACTTCCTCCCTGCTGTAGCATGATATAAAACTGTCAGTAGAAACTTAATTAAATACTCTGAAGCACCTTGCTAATGAGTGCCGCGTCAGAGGTCAATGGCTCCTCAGAGTCAGTAATAAACTTTGTAAGTAGTACTGAGGCTGGTGAACGATGAAGATATGGGTCTTTAGGACATCTTTGTTTGTTAGTTTTTGAACAAGTATTTTTTTAAATTCTTTGTAGTATTTATTTTAATTTGATGTTCATTTTCAGGGTTCCGTACGCAAAGGGTAAAAACAAAACACGACTTTTTTGGGCAGTCATGTAAAAACGGGACCCTGTTGCTTAGACATCGCTGTCCGTCCGTCTGTCGCCAGGCTTTCAGGTCCGTCCGTCTGTACCTTTTGAATTGTGATAGCTAAACAGTTAGAAATTTCACAAATGACGTATTTCTGTTGCCGTTACAACAACAAATATTAAAAAAAAATAAAAAAAAGTTTAAGTAACTTAAAATATTTAGTTAAATCGTATCATAAGGAGTCCCATGCAACAAACGTGGTTATATTACTTACTACAAAATATACGGAACCCTTCGTGCGCGAATCTGGCTCTCACTTGGCCAGTTTTATAATAAGGATGTTTAAAAGACTTCTTCGCCACTGCAGTACGCCGACAAATTTTACGCTCCACTCTAGAACGAAAGAAGTCACTGGAGGAATTCCAACCACAAAAAAACGTGGTCGGCAAGGTAAGGCAAGAATTCATATAAAAATAATTTTATTTTGTATGCTGGACTTTAACATAATAAGCCTTTTCATTCTGGTTTTCCCTTATTCAGATTTACAACAACGAATAGTATTGAGCAGAGAGGACCTTATCATGGAACATTCAGGCACAAATTATTGAATTAATTACAGAATGAAATAAATTAATAATTTGCCAATGCGAAGGATTATATTTTACTATCACTTTATTCAGTTCAGTTTAATAAGAATACCTTAATTAATGATGATGTTTTAATGAACAATTTAAAAAAAAAATGTGAACAGTTAAATAAATTGTAGAAAGACATTCCTTCGGTAAATAAAAGTTTCCATAGACGCGAAATCTTGTCTTTGAACAAACATTTTTTGCGCTAAAGGGTAGTACTGCCCTATAAAGGCAGAAAATCTACATACAACCTCAATCTAATATTAACCACATTCAAAATACCTTTCCATCATCTAAAACAACAATTCTGACTTAATACAACTTCCATACAAATCATAAATTCAAGTAAAACATTCGCATTTGTAATGTCGGAAAAACAATTTTCATATTTTACAAGAACGCATTAGGGTGAAATTGAAAATGTGGAGTACAGGGAATTATGGAGTAGATTAGCTACGCGGCCGTAGGCTGTAGCTGTTGCTACGCGGAAAGCGTAGCGGGGAGCTTCGTAGCGGGTGCTACGGTGCTACGAAATACTTTACCTTACTGTAAGGTAATGAGTTCTTACTTATTTTGTTCCGTATACTTTAGTGGTGTTTTATGTGAGTCAAACGAGTACATAGTCTGGCACCCGTTTTCTGTGAAGTTATTTTATTGAAGTTTTACCATTTACACACCATTCATGATGCCTTTTTATTCATATACTAGCTGACTCGGCAAACGTTGTTCTGCCATATAAATTATTATGTAACATGATTTTTTACACCTAGTGTCCGAAAAACCCAAATATCTTACGGAACCCTGTTTTTTTCCAAAATAAAATTTAGCCTATGTTACTCGTGGATAATGTAGCTTTCGAATGGTGAAAGAATTTTTTTAAATGGTCCAGTAGTTTTTAAGCCTATTCATTACAACCAAACCAACAAAGGTTTCCTCTTTATAATATTAGTATAATTTATTTTTGGTTGATTTGTCTGATCCTTTTCGTTATTATGTATATATGGTACAAAACTCTGAAAAAACTATTTAGTTACCTTGTAAGCATCTGGTGTAATCAGCTGAAATTAAACATAAATCATATTTTACCAGAGGTATAGTACAACGGGAGTTAAAAAAAGTAGTGTTTTACTCATAATACCTATAGTAGGAGGCATGCGAAAATGTACTATTCGGTACAGAAAAAATATAATAAGTTCACAAATAAAGTGAGGACTACTGGCATGTGGACGACGCCCGAGTTGTACGTAGTGTGACGTCTTGAAGCTTGAGTCTATTGTAGCTCTACAAGTCTAGTTGCCATATAAAATGTATGAAGACCGACGCGCCCAGATGCGGCATACGTGACCCACAGGGGTTCAATATAGTTCTACTTTTAATCATAATTACATACTCGTATGGATCAGAAGATGCTCTCAAAATCATCTTAACTCAACAAGTATCTAAATATTCAACCCTCAATACCCCTATTAACACTTCAACATCTAAACATTATGACTTAATTAATAGTAAAGCAGTTAAACTCTAACAGGTAACTACCGGAGCAAGCTCGGTTAGCTTAGTTCAAGAGCTAAGCAAGAATATTACTAGTAATAATCTTAGTAACTGAACTGAACTCAAATTTGTACAAGACAAGGATATTAAAACTCATTTTCTCAGTATCCGGATAGCTACAAAAAGTTTACTCAGTTTCTTAGTATCCGAATAGATAAAAGAAGTTAGTTCAGTTTCTCAGAATCCGGATAGCTACAAGAAGTTATCTAGAGTTTAAATGATTAAAAAACATCTTAATTAAGATCCAGTCAATTGACTGAAGAAAGCTTTTCTTCTTCTGTTTATTCCCACGCCTGAATGAAAAGCTTCATTCATGGGATCACTGCGGCCCTGGAATGCAAAGGGTAACTGATAGAACACTTGTGGGTTTAAAGTCGGTAAAAGTTTTTCAATCCTTCTCACTCCATCCAGAGTAGGAAGAGCAATGTGACCAATTCCCACCAAAAAAAAATTGGGAGTAATATGTCAAAAAAGATCTACATTATTGGGGCTATATTAGTGGTCAAAATAGGGCATTGTGCAGAAATTACAGTTAAGCACTAGTTAATGTTATATAAAAAGAAAAGTGGTGTTGGTGGTGGTGGAATCCAGTCCCGACTTACAAATGAGTCGCGGGTTTAAACCCAGCTAGATTTATTGTTTTGTATATGAAAAACATCGTGAAGAAACCAGCATGTTTTAGAACAGAAAATGTGACGTTTACTGATTCGCACTGAGTCTGCGTGATGAAAATTTTTAATCTTCTCCTAGAGAAGAGGCCTGGGAACATTGATTATGCAAAGTTATGCTATGCAAGAAAGTAGAAACAACATTAAAAACATTAAACCATCTTTATTTCTAATTAGCATTCCCCGACACCGGCTGCTCCAGGTCGGGTTTCTGGCAGGCCAGGGCTCCACATCGGTTGGGACAGCACTTCAGGGCGCGAGGACAGTCGGAGTCACTGGTGCACGTGTGGCTGCACACCCAGGCGCCGCGCGGGTACTCCGGGCAGAGGCCTGGCTTCACTGGAACGTTAAAGGGACAGTTATTAATTTTATAAGTCTTATCTATCTTATTTTACAAGAGAAGATGCCACAATTTTCAAATACATCTCATTATAGGATGAGATTTTTGATGAAATAAGTGTTACATCTAAACACTACACGTTATGTCGTTCGTCTCATGGCATAATATGGAAGTTTAAGCCAAGCGAATGGAGAAGCGAGAATGTACCGAAAGATACAGCGTTGAAAGGCCCACAAGGCATACCGATAATCTGACGCACAGGAACGGTCGTTTTTATGACACTTGGGGGAAGCCTATGTCTAACAGTGGACGTCATTTGGATGAAACGATAATGACGATTAATAAAGAAACTTAAGACGTGTCGTATGACAAACATTGCAGAGCTACGGGACCGTTAAAAAGAGTGACTTTGGCCCTATAACGCAAAGGACGAGTGAAGGACACAGGTCAGTTTTATTCAATATAAGTCTGACACGCCCAAGCACCCAAAAACGAGTAAAGTTATTGGATCATTTTCAATGCGGTTTCTTGCGGTAACTTCCGCCCTTCAAATAATCCACAGCCCCGGCAAGTGTCGGCTGTAACTCGGACATATCTTTGTATGTATACTAACCCAGATCCACAAAGTGCCTCTGCGACATAGCGTCGACGCACATGGCGCCGCCGCAAGCCGTGGGACAGCACAGCTGCTTCTCATTGGTGCACGGAGCCTCGGGTCCACACGACGCCTCGCACACATCCACTGGCAGGGTCGGGGGGCAGGAACCCGTGGAGTTGGTGGCGCACGAGGAGAATCCCACCAGGGATAAAGCTGGAACATGTAATTAGACAAAAATTAAACTTGGTAGGAATACAGACTTAACGTAATCTACACTAATATACTAAAGAGGAAAAGTTTGTTTTTTTGTTTGTATGAGGTAATCTGTGGAAGTACTGGTCCGATTGCCAAAATTTTATCACCAATAGAAAGCTGCTATATTCCTGAGTGACATAGGCTATATTTTATGTACGCAGGCGAAGGTGCGGCTAGTATACTATATACTCGTACATAGTAATTCTCTGCTCTTCGTCTGATGCTTTTTACCACAAAAAAAATCGTTAACTGCAGACCAAAACATCTGAATTAATTTGGGTAGATTAAAGTCAGCAGTATACACAGTTAGAAAATAAGGCAATAGTTAGATAGATTTAGCCACAGTTAGCCTAACTTAGTTTTCTTATTTCCACAATGGCAGTTCAAATTTTGTAATATCTGCTAAATCCAATAGGAAAAATCATAAGTTGACGTGTTAAAATGTCAATAGTGTGAGCGAAAAAGAGGTAGGGAATTGTACATCCTACTTAAAACGTTTCAGAAGGTAAGTAAACTCACTCTTATTTCAAACTTCAAATAAACAAGTTATAAAGGCAAGTGTCAGTTAGATACAAACAAACAATCTCTCCGACAATTAAAAGGTACTCTACCATTCACAAACCCAGCTACTTCATTTCCATAATCATTATAAAAGCACCCACTTCAATAAACAATTCATAAAGATCTCAATGATCAGAATTTCATAACTTTTGATTCCAGTTCGAACAAAATATTCAAGCGAGAGATGCAAACTGCCCTCACGAACCAAAATGCTGTAAGTAAGTAAATTAAATTTCTTAAAAAATGGGTTTTGAAAAAGCTATATTATACAGGGTGTTTTTTTTTATTTAAATGGTCGACAGAAGGGGTCATCTGCCATCCTTTCAGACCCCTGAACACTACCCATGCCCTGCGGGATTTTTTTTGTCAACTTTTTAATGTTTTTTGAAAAATAGACCCAAATTTTACAATCAAATACAAATTAAGCAAAAATATTTTTTCAAATCACAACAAAATTTTGAATGTCAATTTTATGTGACTCGATTCACAAAACTAGCGAATTCACCAAGTTCTAAAAAGTTTTTAACGAAATGTTGCACATCACTAGCAAGAAGATAGACTAAAGAATTATTGAGAGAGTTAAAAGATTCCAGTCGCTTTTGCTTCTTTTTTTGTAGCCATGTTTTGCAGCAGTAACAAGAACAGCTTTAAGTCCGAAACTTTGCAAGTAAATTTTTTTAAATCTAGATTGTAATGTTACTAATTTTGTATTTAAAAGTATTCTTATACAATACACGTCTAAATTAAATTAAAATTCAGAGTCTACGCCTTATAATTTTTTTAATATTTGTAATCGATTGTAAAATTTTTGATTTCGATTTTTCAAAAAACACTAAAATATCGATGAAAACAAATCCACGGTGCATGGGTACTGTTTAAGGGCCTGAAATGATAGCAGATGACCCCTTCAGTCGACCATTTTATTTTGGCACACGATATTCGATAACGTCCTTTCATACATTATGGTCATACGACCCTCACATCTATCACTGCTTTTGGGATTAAAACTTGTCAACCTTCGTTTCATTTAAATTCAATTTGAACAGAATCCGGACCAAGCCCAAATCGCGCTTAGTGTTCCACGTGCGCCTCAAATAGATGTCAGAAAACTCATAAGGACCCAGTAGGGTTAACTTCCGAAAGAGAAACCCGGGGTTTTATTCAGTAAAAGTCTGATAAAAAAGTCTTTCGCAGTCGTCGAAGTCATTGGATGATTTCCCAACTTAACACATAAAAGTCCCTCGCTTAGTATACGTAAGAATTGTGTTTTTTTAACGTTTGAATAAAATGACGGAGTGTGAACTATCCATTCTAATAAATTCATCATCAGGCGTAAAGTCATCTAGCGCACAAAATAAAACAAAAAAATTTAGTATTCGTGGGATTGCTCATTTTAACTTCCGAAGGTGGCCCATCCCTCTTATTAATATTAATGGCTTACTTATAAAGCTGATTCCAATTCAAAAATGTTCTGTCAACAATTTCTATTCTGAGGAAAATATTGACTTATCTGTAACGAGTTTTATCTGTTACTAACTACTTTGTTATCGAAATAGAAATATTGTAAATATGAGATGACCGGCGGGCCTAAAAAGTTACATAAAGCAATTCATCTATGAGCAAATCATATCCCAAATTGCTAGCAGATTGTAAGATTCTATAATATTTTTTTTCGACGCCACTTACTATATATACATCATGTAAAACCATTAATTAATAGAGAGATACATTTTGTGTTCATTGAAGCAGTTCGCGGAAACACACGTTAGGTGAACGAAGCATTCTTTTTCGCACAACACAAAAAAGTTAATATTACGTCTTAATAACCAAATCTAGAACGGTCAAAATTGTAGGCCACTGTTAAGTTGGCGTCCTGAGTTTTGTGTATAACTAGTTAAAAACAATACGCAATCGCCATAAAGAATTACTGCGCAGCCAACTGTTCAAAGTTCAGAGTGGTAAAGATATTGGCCAACAAAACCTAATAAAAAAACTTTAACATACTCAGCCAGTCTTAAGTTATTTTCCTGAATAATATTGTTACTCTTGCTTGAGAGATGATCTTACACAACACAAAGAAATAAAAAAAGCAAAACACATACCTAACATCAGAAACATGGGCTAAAATCTAACAAAAGAACGACACTTATATTTACTAACATAACTATTGCCAATTTCACATTATTGTAGTATTATTATAATAAAACACAATATTAAGTATTAAACTCACCAATTAATAATACACAGTAAGACATTTTGTACACACAGTGAACACAAACGTTTTGTAAATGTCAATAGCTGTGATTATCGTAAGCAAGTGACACAAATAATATTGTGATACACGGTCGATACGGATGGACAGCCAAAGTTGAATGCGGAATTAACTATAAGGTATAGGATGATGATTATAAACTATTATTATAAAGATGCTCAATTCCTTTGTTTGTTTGTTTACATGTTTTACCATCATTGTGTCTTCCAGTACGCGGTCGCCACTCCAGCAAATTTTGACCCAATCGATCGGTTTTCTGAGCAATGTACTCTACGTACTATGAGATAAGTTTGTAAGTGTCATTATGCAAAAATAGGATAAGTACGATCTTAAAATATTTTAAAAGCTAACGAGATAAAACAATTTTAAATAAATAAATTATGTATCTCTCGCCAAGATGCCGTTTTACACACCGTTTGCCGACATCCAATTCCATGTCGATTTTTTCTTTCTTATTAGGACATAATAAGATATGTTACTTTCATATTTATTTACTTATTTAAGCAAATAGAAAAACCTGCATGCCTATTTTCTATTGAGTACGATATTAAGATTTTAAAAAAAACGCGCTGTTAATCCTGTCCTCACTTTCTACTCTTATTTCATCATCATCTGCCTAGCCTTTTTTCCCAATTATATTGGGGTCGGCTTCCAGTCAAGCCGGATTTAGCTTTCTACTCTTATTTCAATGGTCATAATCTACTTTTTATCAAAGTTCTTACGAGATAGACCATGAGAGCGAAATCGCAGAAAATGTTTAGTGTTTTAACATTGTTGTTAACTGTTTGCCATCTTCAAGATAATTGCTGGTTTAATGGGCCCGTATTTTTTTTAAGACACGTTTACTCATTCTCCACGCTGTTTACGCGAATGTGTTAATTGGTTGTTAAGTTAACGGCGGGTAAACTGGTCTGTTAACCCGAGATGTGTTTATGTGGTCTTTATCAATAGACAAAATAATTCATAAGGAAGATTAAGATTTATATGCATGCTTATTATAGTAAAGAAAAGTTGAGAATTCTTAAGATTAGTGAAGCCAAAAATGTTATATTATAATTTAACGAATAACCATTGAACAGAGAGTAATGGTTAATGTGGTATGTGAAATAAAAGAATTTGAATTTGATTCGGCTGGGTAGCATTCTGGAAGCTGCGCGGTATTTTCTCCTGTTCTTAACAGTTTCTCAAGACGAAAGTACTAGTGCATGTTGTCAATGATAATATTATGGATCTCAAAGATTTTCGCGTACTGGAAAGACCCACAAGATAAACCGATGATCTGATAGGGTTGTGGAAATGCGATGGATGCGAGACGTACAGGACTGATCGTTGTAGCGACGCTTGAAGGAGGCTGAAATGAATGAGCGAGTGAATGATAATGATGACTAATTAACCGAACATTTATGTTGGTCATTTTATAACACCGTATGTCCCAACCATTAATGTCACCGCATCGTGATAGCTCTGAGAATCCGTAAGTTACTATGTATTCAAGACAATATTACACAGACTACTAAGAAATAAACTATTAGCCATAAATAAGGAAAAACCTCGTTACTTGATAGAATAATAATGAACTTTATACATTCAAATTAAAAAAAAACATCAATTATTCATTTTAAAAAAAACAGTCCAAGGTTTAATAAAGTATCTAGAAAAACAGTCAATTACCGATTTTTATCGACATCAATACTTGATTCCTGTCATCCAATCATGCATCAATCGAGTTGCGATTTATCGATATCCAAGCGTCGAACGATCTCCTCCCTCTTCAAGCCAGTGACGATATCGACTTTGATTCAATTATTATCGACTAGTAAATGTCGATCGTCGGTAGTTTGGCATCGTTTTATCCATTTTTAACCGACTTTAAAATAGAGGGGGTTCTATGTTCGGCTGTATGCTTTTTTTGGTTATGTTTACCGATATCTCGGTCAATTGTGGACCGATTTTGATTTTTTTGTACAAAGTCGAAAACGAAGCCAGATAAAATGTAGCCTTGGTCCTTTCTTGGTTCAAGCTTACTGCGCACCAAATTTGGTCAAAATTGTGTCAGTAGGTTAACCGTGAATACGCTTTCACGGTGGGTTAATTTGATATATTTATGATTATTAGTAGGTACAGGATTATAGATTGGAAGATAAACTACAGTACGGCCGTTATAAGTTGGCGAGTCTGGAGTTAGGCTCTGCGAATTTTGGCGCCTGAACTATCGTACAAAAATAAAGGTTTTAAAACAATAAATGCAATTTGCAGTTCTTATTGCTGTTAAAAACAGTTACCTATTGGTATTTATTTTTTTAATACCTTTATTTTTGTATGATATTTCAAGCGCCAAAATTCGCAGAGCCTAACTTCAGACTCGCCAACTTATAATGGCCGTACTATATAATTACATTTTTTATTAATTGCTGTACCTTGACTGAATAAACAGATTTCATTTAAAGTAAACAACAAATAGAAAGCCTTGCCGGAGGCTGTTTCCTGATAGCTACAACCTGGGGGTCTTTAAGTCGAGAGTGAATAGGTTATTTATCTAGTTCAAGGCGCTTGACTTGATGGAACTCGCTTGTACTGTTTGCCTCGTCGTTTGTACCGCGTACTTACATCGAAGGATTGGAACAATTTGCCTGCTGCGGTCTTTCCGTCCGATTATAATTTGGGTATCTTCAAGACTAGAGTGAATAGGCTCTTAATAAACTAGTGCGCCTCACCATCAACGATTGCATCACTGCTTACCATCAGGTGGGATTGCAGTCAAGTACTAGTGTATGGTATATAAAAAAAAGTTGTTGATGATGCACTCCACTCAAATACTGAAACTACTTCACTCGATTAAGGAAATACTTGCTAATAAATATATCTGCAAAAATTCATAATTAGGTAATCGTTGTTAGATAGGTTCTTAGGTACCCACGGCATCTCCTTTTTTTGGCAATTGGAAGACATGTAACGTCCACCAACCCGCACTGGGCACGCATCCATTCCATCTCATAGAGAAGAGACCTGAGTCTCAACAATAGCAACATTAGAAGGCTGACTATGATTTGCATTACACTAATTTTATAAAAGCGGAAATTTGTGACTGTTTAAGTGTTTGTTACTTCTTCACACTCGAACTGCTGAAGAGATGTAGATAAGCACACAGGTATATCATGTCCTGGAATAGCACACAGGATATTTTTATCCCAGAAGTATGTTCTCTTGGGCGACTGTTGAACATCAGACCAAGTGGAGGAAGCTCAGTCGCAAGGCGGACCCTGGCAATAGCCGGGATTAATTCATGAATCCCCGTCCGGTCTCATTGGACCGCGCTGTTATTGTTTTACAGTTCGTCCACTATAAGTTGGCGAGTGTGAAGTTAGGCTCTGCGAATTTCGGCGCTTGAAATATCGTACAAATATAAAGGTTTTAAAAAAATAAATGCAATTTGCAGTTCTTATTGCTGTTAAAAACAGTTATTGGCATTAAATTTTTTTAAAACCTTTTTTTTGTACGATATTTCAAGCGCCAAAATTCGCAGAGCCTAACTTCACACTCGCCAACTTATAGTGGACGAATTGTACTATTGTGTCTCGTTTCGCGGGTATTGATAGGTTAACACCAGATGGAAGAAGGAGAGTTGAGTATGTTCTACTTTAACGCGAGCAAAGCCACTAGCAGCAGCTACTCATATTATAATTCTGAAGATAAAGCACTGTTTGCATGCACCGGACCCCACACCTCCAAACACACCCAAGTTATGGCGATGACTACCGAAACTTTAATAACCAAATACCGAAATCTCGTACCTACGTGCTACTCCCAACTATTCATTTAAATACCTACCTTATCACATGTTGAGAGGGTTTAAAATTGAATAAACCAGTTCCGTCTGATTAAACTTCAGACTTGTGCATATAAAGATATTCGTATGATAGTAATTTTCGTTTCGTTCCTCATAATGTTAGTTTTCCATTAAGAAATAGCTGTACTTGTGCAATATCTAAGTTTGTAGTTGTTAATATACCTCTGCTTCTCTTCTCGTAAGTATGAAAGTGCTTAAGGATACGATAGGATGCATTCGCATCTTATACAATCATATAAACATCTATCTAACATCCCGTAATGTTATCCTTAATATAAGTTCGATAAACAAGGTCCGCACCGCGCCTGCCTCTAACTTTCTTTGCCTGAAACAGCAAACTCAAAAAATACTGCACGAATTGTCATGCTGTAGTCTAATGTCAGTTTTTAAACTTATGATTAAATGAGGGTTTTTTTTAGGTGGGTAATCCTTCAATGACTTCTTTCGCACTGGACGAAGCGGGGGGGTGAGCCAGACTTTTACTGACTAAAACCCACTCTTGATACTTCTTTACCTTGGTTTCAGGGTCCCGGGGTTCGTTTCACATAAAACAAGGGCCCAATAGGCTTTGAACCTGCTGGGCCTCTACGATTTGCTAATAATTATCTCCTTGAAGCGCGCGTGGAACACTACGCGCTGACGACGACTTGATTTTGTCTATCAATAACTTCGATTTGTTGATCGAAGATCAATAATAATCAAAAATAATAACCAGTCTTGATCTGAACGTCGTATACACTCCCAAACACTCTACATACATTCGTGCTCTTCTGTCTGCATTTGCTTTTTTTTATTGTATCTTAACAAGACTATTTCAGTTTGGTCGGAATTATTTTCCTAACACTAAACTACAGCCTGCATTTTGTTGTCATGCAGAATTAAAATAATAACTCAATTAGCATTGAGTTTGGCTTTGGCGTGCTAAAAGCCGATGTAGATCGAAAACACGCAGTTATTCACCCACATCATATAACACGCCGCTTTACAAGTTGACGCGCCGGATTAAATCCGGCGCCATCATGTAATGTGCCTATCTCACGTTCACCCGGATTGTAGTAGCAAAGTGGAGTTTAAAATTTAACTATATTGTCAGTGTAGGGTGAATTATGAAGACCCGTTAAAAAAAACCGGGTTGAGTCAACGACGACCTTCCTTCGTGTTAAGTTACTTGGTTGAGCTCCTTAGTAGTGCCGAGTTGAGCTTTGCGAATAATGACAAATGCTTGCACTGACTGGACAGGTCCACTCAAATCTGCATGGTTCTTTCTTCAAAAGGCCATCTCAGACACTAATCTGCATGGTTCGCATATGATTTGACCAATACATTGTGTAAGGCCTTCAAAAAAAATGTGACCCCTGAGTTTGTTTCGGTGTTTCTTCTCAGGGTAGTCAGTTAGGAAACACCGGCCTAATCTAGTAAAAAAAAAATAATTGACGTATAAAAGTGAAAACCTATTTTCTAAATAAATATCATTTATCAATTAATCACCACAGTCAGTATGCTCCCGCAGGGCCACCGGAAATCCTTCCTAAGCTCTTTTAGATAGAATAGATTCAAAAAAGCCCACAATCATAAATTATAATCATCTACATAGACACTTCGTTTTTCAATCCGCCGAGCCAACTCGTAAAATGGCGTGTTTTAGAATAGGTTTGTGACATATACATGTCGACATACGAGTATATGTACGTAGATTATTGTAACCACTGTTTTAAGATACATTTATGGAAATTACTATATTGTGATAGTAGATTATTTAGAAAACAATAAAACCTACGATAAAACCCAACGAATGACACGGTGTATAATAAACTATCAGTGTATTTCTGAGAACGATTTGTTTTCTTCTTTTACTTTTACGAATTTAACCTAACTTGGATTCTACAATCACCCGCTGACGTTTGAACTATAATAATGCATTCAAAAACAAAATATTGAAAAACTACTGGAATCTCCAACACTGTCCACGATGCTTATCAATATCAATTCCTACTAAATTGGCGTCTCTTTCAACGATCACACATTCTCATTTAATTCTTTTGTTCACCTACAAAAAGAACATGTATATCACGGTTGTATTTACAACCACACAAATTCATACACACAAAACATCCAGTCCCGGAACACTTGTATGCTATAATTATAAATATTTATTGTGTTTTTTAGGTGGGATTCATCATAATATTGACTTCTCTATGGGCGAAAGTGTAGGGCGTGTCAGACTTTTACTGACTAAAATTCACTTCTGTTCCTTCTTTGCTTTCGTTCCAGGATTTACCTTCTTTTCAGGAAATATTTGTTGCGAGCGGGAATCGAATCCACTACAACAACGCACGCAACAGCATACCGTGTCGTCATAAGAAGAAACTTCATTAGATTTGCTTCACCCACAAACCTGTAATTATCTTTCTGCTTCACACCTGTTCATGTTTGATGTGGATCCATAACTTCACCCTTCAAAGTCTACATTAACTAAAATGTCCCAACCTCGCGTCATAAAGGTCGCTCGCACCCGACCGAGTAAATAACAAGAGTGTGGAACGGACACGGCTGAGGTTTCACTGTGAGCTAAGCTTAAGATAACTTAACCTGTGTATTTTTGTGTGGCTTTTTTTTAGGTGGAAAATCATCAAAATGACTTCTCCCGCTCTTGGGCGGGTCGGAAGGGCGTGTCTGACTTTTACTGTGTAAAACCCACTCCTTTTTTCCTTCTTTGCCTTTTGTTCCAGGGCCCCTGGTTTGCCTATCAGAAGCAAACTCAGAGGCTTCAACCTTCTGGGGTCCCTATGGTTTTGCTGACATCTCCTTGAGGCGTGCTTGGAACGCTACGCGCCGTTGACGACTTGGGCTTGGTCCGGATGATTACCGGACAAGCGTACAAATTTAAGTAGGGAATCTTCTCAATTCTTAATTGTACAAATAAACTTAACTTTTTAATTGGTACATAGTTACCGTGCCTCTGGAACGCTAAAGCAACTGAAAAACACAATGTGATGATTGTGATGTCTCTTCCCTAAATGGCATTAGATGTAGTGTTGAAATAGGGTTTTTGACAAATCAACAGTAAATTGTTTATTTAACCTATCACATACCCACAAAACGAGACACAATAGTAAAACAATAACACCGCGGTCTCATAGGACCGGTCGGGGATTCATGAATTAAAATGAATCTTGTAGAAAATGCCACTGTTTCATGAGCTAAGCTAAAGCCAGCTTCTCTCGCGGTGTGACCAACGCTTTACAGTCATAAAGGTTATCTTTAGAAAACGTGATATTTAAATACTAGGAATCGGTTGTTAGAATGTTTGGAGCCAATCAAATCTTTATCTTAGAAGGTCATTGGTGAAGAGTTCATTGATTTGCGTTACATTTATTTTAATATAATTTTTTTACGAATTGATAAGTATAGTGTGAGTATTTAAGAAGATGCGTCATAGCAGATAAGGTGACCTCAAAAACCGTCATTTTTTGGGTTATTGGACACTCGTTATATTTTTATTTAATTTTCATTCACGAGTACATTGTTTTCGTATCAAAACTGGGACGAGTTTACAATAACCCCATTTTTTTTATAATATTTTTGATAGGCTCTCGTTTGACCACTATCTCACCTGATGGTAAGCGGTGATGTGGTCGACGTCAATAACAATTTCAAGTCCCATGAGATCAGTTGGTCAACCTATGGACGGCATGGTTGGCGTAGTGATTGAGCAATGTGTGTTGCGGGTTTGATCCCCGTACAGAACAAATTAATGTGTGGCCTACAGATAGTTGTTCCAGTCTAATCCAATGTAACTAAACACCAGTATTCTACTCGTACATGGAGTGATTTGATGCAACTAACCACCGGTATTTTACATGGAGTTTGGCATCACTAGCCCAGTTTTTAGATAACACTACACTTTAAGATAATTTTAGGGTTACGAGATATTCTACCTCTTGACTACCCAGAAAGATGGTACGAAGAGCTACCAATAACACAACAAAGACCTGAATTGGTATAGCTGAATGTTACACATAACGTTGGGTTGTAGCAAGGCCATTGGAACTATGTATACTGTCTTTGATTCTGCATTACACACCTAGATGGCGTTAGTAGTATCTAAAGTTAGCGGTCCGACTCTTCGACTACTAAAAGATTAGGTCTTTACCTAAGAACTGTCGTTTTTTATACGGTATACCTAATTTGACTTGTGATATCTTTGGATTGACTTGTAATTATGAGTTCAAATAACCTTTATATTAAAGGTACGTTATTCTATTTTTTGTTATAACTATTTATTGTTTCTTAGTTCCTCCTCATTTTATAATTTTTTATCCATGTATTTATGTGTATTTTTTTTCCGTTTTAGCCAAATCTATTTGCAAACTACACGGTTCCAATGTTTTTGTGTTGACACCGCAACCAGCCCACGCCACGCTGAAAACCAGCGCTGTGGTCTCGTCGCATTATGCATGAGGGCATAGCTTTATGCTAAGCGTTCGGCCATTTTGTTTATATAAGCTTGACTGATAGAGAATGCCTTGTTGCATTAAGTCCGCCTACGTACCGCTAATGTACATGAAGTTAAATAAATAAATAAACGTTGACCTGGCGAGGGTCGCGGGAATTCGATTGATGCGTGACGCACAGGACTGGTCGTTGTGGCGATGCTTGGGGGAGGCCTATGTCCAGCTGTGGACGACTTTCGGCTGAGATAAAGATGATGATGAAATAAATAAATAATCATTATTAATGTTAGCTAGTTTTAAGTTCGTCATTTCGTGTAAATAAATTGATTTTCTTTCTTCTGCTCTCAACACCAACGAGCAACTCCGCCGTTTCATCCTTTAACAACACAAATAAGATAGATAATACTAAATTATAAGATTTATTGGCGTTTATGTCTGTAATGTTGTGACCGTGGCGTACTGGACATGCATTTTCTTTGTCATGTATATTTGTATCAGCCTCATCTTCCTGCTTTTGATCTACGAGTATATTAATTGGAGTCGGTGCAACAAGGCTTTTTTTCTGTCCTGTCACCTGTCACCCATTTAGCTGTCACTAACTTCCTTTTCTGTCATATCACTCTTCACTTAATCCATCCGTCTATTCTTTAGTCCCCCTCTCCACCCGTTTCAATTTTTCAGTCACTGCCGCCACTTACAAACTTGTTCTAATATACTCATTTCACTTTATCTACTCTCGTCATACCACACATTCATCTCAACACTCTCGTCCCCGCTACATGCAATCTTTTTTCATCTGTCTTTTTCACAGCCCAACTTATAGGTAGGAAATAAAACACAACTCATTAATAAACCTAGATATAATTAAATAAATAGAATAATCAGACAACTGGAACTACAGTCCCAGTTAGTCTACTGCCTTAAATTCCAGTTGCCTCAATATTCAACCAATACATTTACTTATAAGAAACAAAATATAATCACATGTTGATAAACTTATCATCTTTTACGTCACTGCTAGCTAGATAGTTGTCCAGCCGAGCTTCAATGACTGGAAGGTTCTGTGCAGACCATTCGGCTTCGACCCTGATGTTTCTCATGGATTTCTCAATGATGTGCTCAGCAGAACCGAACTGGCCTTGGTGGCTGACGTACAGTTGTGTCACTAGTTCTAGACCTTTATTTGGTATGACTATACCTAACCAAACAATTCGAATCCATCTTTTTAGTCACTGGTACCACTTTCAAACTTCCTCTAAAATACTCATTTCTCACTTTATCAATTCTCATCTTCACACTTCCATCTCAACATTGTCATCCCCACTACGTGCAATCTTTTTCATCCGTCTTTTTCACAGCCCAACATACCTATAGGTAGGAAATAAAACACAACTCATTAATAAACCTAGATATAATTAAATAAATAGAATAATCAGACAACTGGAACTACAGTCCCAGTTTGTTTACTGCCTTAAATTCCAGTTGCCTCAATATTCAACCAATACATTTACTTATAAGAAACAAAATAAAATCACATGTTGATAAACTTATCATCTTTCACATCACTACTAGCTAGGTAGTTGTCCAGCCAAGCTTCAATGACTGGAAGGTTCTGTGCAGACCATTCAGCTTCGACCCTGATGTTTCTCATGGACTTTTCAATGATGTGCTCAGCAGAACCGAACTGGCCTTGGTGGCTGACGTACAGTTGTGTCACTAGTTCGAGACCTTCCTCTGTTTTGAACTGAGAAGTGGCTGAGGTGATCAGGTTGTCCCAGAGGTTTGTTCTGCTTATGTACCTGGGGGGTTTAGGATATTTTTATTAGTTGGTTTAATCTTGGCTGGCATCAAAATAGGGATACTATTACTCTTCTCTTGAAACCATAGTATTTGAAAGTATTAACCGTAACCAAGGTAGTAAAGAACATATATAATGTATAGATCAATACATAGTCTTATTTAAGCTAAGGATTGGAATTTCCTGCCGGAGTCCTTATTTCCTTATCCCCTCAGATTGTAGCTATCAAAGAATATTGTAAAAGTCTTGAGTGAGTAACTTTGTTATCGATTAATAGGCTTGCGCTTATCTACTTTCTTACTTCAAGGTAAGCGCGATCCATCACATCATCATCGCTTACTATTAAGTGAGGTAGAAGTCAAGCGCAAGTTAACCAATCGAAACAAAAAAATAAGTTACACGCTACTCACTTAAGTTTCTAATCTCATCTTACTCTAAAAGTGTTCATAGAACTGGCTCAACTTTCTTTTCACGGACCCAATAGCTTTCAGACAGTAACTGTCCTTCACTGACCGCTACCTACTGGGCCTGTGAAAACTAGGCTACAGAAACATTTAGTCGATATTTAATTATTTCCACTTATGGATGTTACTATAAATGTACCTACTCAAAAAATTCGCCGAAGGGATACCATATTGAAAAGATAAATAGAGTTAACTTTTAAGAGACCCTGCCAAAAGCCAGACATAATCAAGGCAGACAGAAGATATACTACACAGTTTAGCGCTATAACCACACAGGCCCGCGAACTTAAACGCAAGTTCACTTTGTTTTGGCTCGCGCATCCGAACCAAATTATTCAGACAGGGCTAGACTAGGCTAGACTCAAATGAGGAAAATTGGCGGCTGTGGTGCATAGCCATTAAGCGGACGAGCTCTCTACCTGTGCACTCCGCTGCTAAACCCTTTGAGTGATGCAAACGAGATTAGGGATGCTGCGGCTGTATGAGATAGGCGGGAGCGGTGAGGCGGGTGGGAATTTTGAAAATATTGCTTAAGTTTTATTGGGATATATTTTAGGTATGAAATTAAGTTCAGGTTAACCCTGGATGGATACTTAGGTATCAATAGTTTGGAGTGACTGTTGAGTTTGGGGTCACGAGTTCGATTACCAGGTCGGGTAACAAGTGTTATTGGTTTATTAATAGATATAGTTAAGTAATAATAATAAGTAATTTTTTGCAAATGTGCAGCAGCAAATCTATCGAACAGTATAGTAAGATTTTTTTATTAAATAGGCATATTCTAACTATTACGTATATGTTTACTATCTCACGAGTTCAAAAATAAAGAAAATTGATAGGTATTTTTAGTCTTTAAGTAAAGAGAGATGGAACGGTCCTGTTTTCTTTGACCCGTTTCAAACTATTATTGAGCTGATATCCAATCAGTTTAATACATACGAGTCTGTCTAGTCGACCATTACTTACAAGGGCGTCTAGGTCACTGTCGTCAGTATTGGACAGCTCAATGAGACAAGTAAAAGACAATTGGAGTACACAATCTTGAAGTACCTACCCTAAGATTGTTGTTAATTTGTTGGTATGGTATATTCACGAAAATATTACCAAGGTAAACGCCAGATAAACGTGGAACAACGGTCATTGACCATCCTACATTTATTGACATTCTTAATTTCAAAAACAGAAATAAAAACATGAAGGTGTCTTGAATCGGCGTCTATTGTTTCTAGTATTGAAAAGTAGTTTATTAAACAAACAATAAACTACTTTACTTACTACTCTACACAGTTTATGTGACGATGCAAGTTTTGTATACGTACAACATTATAAGTGTTTACAGCGGTCAATCTATGGTCAGAGGGAAAGTCTTCATTTGACGGCACAATTGGCACAGTGGTTGAAGGATTGACTGCAACACTGCGAGTCGTGAAAAAGAATTATATGAAAAGAAAACAAACTTACTTTTCCCTCAACACATCCCAATTATTGCAGAGGAAGTTGAATAGCGTAGTGTATCCGGTAGCAGAACCCGTCAGCATACTGAATATTAAGAAAGCATCCGTCTCCGTGAAGTTCGCGTGACCCTGCAGCAGCGTGATATTCAGGAGCCTGTTAATCTTCTCCTCAGCCTCTGGGCATCCAGCCAGGGTCTTCAGGAGGTACGTCCTCTCACTCTGCTTCCTTGAAGGAGGGAAGTTTATAACCCTCTGCAGTCCAAACTCCCATTCCTTCATTGTTCCCCATTTGAAGACGGGGCAGATGCACTGGTTTGATAGGCTGGAAATAAATGAAATAATTAATAACTTTAAAAAGACGATTAGACAATCCAATGGTGATTTGTTGTTCATTAAACTGTAGGGCCACGGGTAATTTTTAAAATTTCCTTTTGTCGTGGTCTTAGTAAGTTAAAGGCAACTGCAGGAAAAGAGCAAAAATTGACGCCTCCACCAGTGGAAGAAATCAATAGATGAATTCTCACCTCGAAAAAAAACGTAGTGATTAACTTATATGGGGGCACGCATAAAATTTTCGCAGTTTTTGCTCTTAAAACTTGTATTAGGTAACCCTGATGCAGTACAAATTCCCATAGTATCATACAAGTATATTGAAAAAATTCTCCCGATTGATTTTTGTGGCCAATTTCAACAGAGATAAGCTTAGTACGCAAGGATATAATAGTGCATAAATGATCAAACTCCGTCCATAAGAATCAAACTCCGTTTCACCAGCAGTATTTGCAACCGCCAAACCAATGAAGCAGTATTGATTTCAGAATTATTTATTTAGGTCACTGCATACAATTTTATTACTTGTCCCACTTAATTAAAGAGCCCAATGAACGTGGCAAGCCAAAGGCTTATAAAACGTAATAAACAAAATCATACGCGTCATGGAGTTCAAAAAGAAATCTATTTCAGTGCTCATCTCCCTTTCAGCGGATGTGGGTCGGAAGGGACCCGCTTCGAATGTACTGCGGGCCACAAGGACAGTTAATTGACTCAAATATTTTTTAGCCCATGAAAAATACCCAATGGATAAAAAAAATGTGTCCGAACTCATCTTTGTATCAGAGGTAGTTGGAAGGGGCCTCGGAGTCTAAAGGATTTGTCACACTGGATGCGTTCTGCGGTCTGCGGTCAGGTCAAAGCGAACGCAGCCCGCATCATGTATGAACAGCATTGTCGGTATTAATTATATTTTATATAGAATGCGATCTGACCGCGCGAGCACAACCAAAGAACGCATGTTGGCCCGGCGGGGCGGAGGTGAGGGACCGACCGACAACGTTGACCGGACCGCAGGCCGCAGAACGCATCCAGTGTGACAAATCCCTTAGAGCAAGGCATAGAAGAAATATAGGAGCCTACTCTTATATTTTTAGTCATTAAAAGTCTGACACGACATTCCGCTCTGAGGAGAGGAGAGGAGCTCGTGGCTAGATAATAACAATCCAATGGTTTCTCCCGCTTTAGGGCAGAGCGGGAGGACGTCATCTGTTTAGCCTTTTCCCAACTATAATGGGGGTCGGCTTCCAGTCGAGCCGAATTTAGCTGAATTCCAGTATTTTACGAGGAGCGGCTGCCTACTAGACCTCCACAATCCACACTGGAGTAACACGGTACTTCATGGCAAGACTGGAGTCAGATGTACTGGCTTCTGACTATCCGTAACGAGTGCCAAAGATTTGCAAATGACAGCCGGGACCTAGGGTTTAACGTGCTTTACGAGGCACGATGGAAACTCTGTATGTTAAGATGGTCACCCATCCACAGACCATCCTTGGCAAGCGTTGATTAACCTTGAAGATCGACCCGTGCGGCTGTTATTATCTAGCCACGAGCTCCTCACCGACCCTAAATAACACGTGATAATTTAGTATTTTACAAGCATCATTGTTCATCATATCATTGTTTCAGTCCAATCAAAGGTCATCTTCAAGATATCGCCACGAGACTAAAATCACCAGACATTTGTTTTATAAATATTATTTATATGTTCTGATATTTCTTATGTGATACTGATATGCAACTAACTACGTCATGATATAAAATTATTCCTATAGGCATTTACGAGCATCTTATATCTATATACCAATCCGAGCTGGGCCCGCGTGGTGGATTACAGCCCATTCCCTCTCCTAGAGAGGAGGCCTGAGTCCCAACAGTGGGAACATTACAACGCCTAACATTATAAAGAGAAAAGATTTTTATTTATTGTTTGTAATGAATATGCTTTTTTTAATGTGGGGAATCATCAAAATGACTTTTCCCGCTCTGGGCGAAGTGGGAGGGCGTGTCAGACTTTTACTTTCTAAAACCCACTTCCGTTGCTTCTTTGCCCTAATTCCGGGGTCTCGGGTATACCTTTCGTCAAGCCAGGCCCCAGAAGGCTTCGACCGTGTAGGGCCCCTACAGTTCGTTGACATCTCTTAGAGGCGCGCGTGGAACAATACGCGTCTTCGACAACATGGGCTTGGTCCAGACTGTTACCGGACGTCCGGACGAAGAGCTACCCATTACTCGCCGTCCGCAAGCATGCGCCTACGGTAATTAATATGCTCAAAATACTACTGGACATAAACAAGCTATGTTTAATATGTATAATTATGTTTCCTACTTTCACGTAAGCGGAGCTACTAACAGAAGCTAGTGTATTATAACTATCTGGATAATAACATCTTAAGGCTTCCCGCATCAGGGTAGCCCGCGAAATTCAAATTTTCTTACGTTTTTTAAGTTAAGGTAAAAGTTAAGGTAAATTTAACATTCATTTTATTTTTACTGTAGTCACCTATTTGTAAACATCAAATCAAATGACTATTCCCCCTTCTGGGTGTAGTGAGAGAAGTGTCAGACGTTTACTGACTTTTCACACTTGAGTTCTTTCAGTTGCCCTTTCTGTTCCAAGCCTCAAGAAGATGTCAGCAAACTGTAGGGGCCCGGTAGCGCCGAAGCCTCTGGGGAACACAGAAAATCCGAAAGGTTTTCACCGTGTCCCCCCGATTGAAGGCAACAAAGGAATGGGGTGAGGTTTAGTCAGTAAGAGACTGATACGCCCTCCCGCTCCGCCCAAGAGCGAGAGAATTCATTCTGATGATTCCCCTTCCAAAAAAAAGCCGAAAAGTGAATCTTTGGAATAATCCCACACCAGCGATTTAACTTTCTAACCTGCAAATGATATTACATCGCAATATACACAAAATTATTTCAGAAATTATCTCCACAAATTATTATCTAAATAAATCTACTTATACTACAATTTATTTAAGCAACTCAATTAGACGCCTCTTCTCCAAGCGGCTATTTTAACACGATTCTCGCAAAACTTTCCCAATTAAATTTTTCCTAACATTAATTCTTCACATATTTTTAGGAATTCATAACTTTTTTGTATTGAGTTTGTTATTCTTGTATTGCTTAGAATTTTGAAACTTCATTATTTCAGGAAATTGTATAAATGAGAAGCAGCTGTATCCTCTAACAACTTGTGTAACTGTGTTTTGTACGTACACTAGAAATACTCTAAGGGGCAAAAACTATTCTGAGAAGTATCTACCTACAGTTACACTTGTTGCTTTTTCTTTAAGTATTGTGGTGAACACTAACTCAGGATAAAAAGAGAAGTTCTTACCTTGTCATATGCTATTTCTCTCTCTCTTCTCTACCATCACGCTGTCATTCACTCCATTCCTCTCTCTCTCTTTCTCTTCCATTCCTCACACGATGCGTCCATCATCACCATCTCCCTAGTATTTTCCCAACTTGCTCGGAGTCGATGGCAAGTCTATCCAGCTGATGCGGCTGAGTACCACTGTTTTACATGGAGCCTTATTAATTACCTATTAGACCTCCCCTACCCAGTTATAGAGTAACACGATACTCCATAGATAGGCTGATGATCTTGGATGACTTTTGGTCTGCTTTTCTCCTTAACATGATCCATCCAAACACACCAAAATCTGTAAAAGCTATAACTATCCAAATAAAGTATCAAAACTATTTAAAACATGAAACACTTACGGATTGCCTTCATCAGGGTTCTTAGCCTGCATCCACTTGCTGAACTGGTCCTGAGCGTCCCTGATGCAGGGCTTGTACCCAGCCTGGCAGAGGAAGGTCTTCGTCAGGGACCGGAGGTTCTTGCGCCAAGGTTCCTCGTCCTCCTTCTCATCTTTAACCAACTCCTCGTATAGAGGACTGAGGAGTACTCTGACGTAGGCCTAGAAGTAATATTAAGTAAGCAATATGTTCATCTTCAAGTTGAAAAGAAATCAAGTTAGACAAGAAAACTTGTAAAAAATACCTTTTTGCTATTCCCAATAATAAAGCAAAAATACTGTGTTTCTGTATAGTTTTAGTTATAAAATTTAATTTGTATTGTACTCGTATATTTTTTTAAAGTATGTTCTGATTTACAGAGCTATATAATTATAAATGTAAATTATGTACGGTCTACGCCATTATTGTCACGTACATCAGACTAATTAGTGAAACAACTGTTTTTCCTTATTGTCAAATGTATATGATGTACCAATTCTCAGAAGTAGTCAGAAATTATTTTTTTACTGTACAAAAATAATTTCTGACTACTTCTGTGAATTTTCAAAAGGTACAATTCTTGGTTTTGTCTTTAGTTCTGGCCGAGCAGAGTGATAACCATAGTCGCTCATACTGCAAGTGTTTACAGAAAATATCGAGCCTTTTCAGGAAGAAGTAAGAGTATAGAAAAGAAAATAACCCTTCCTGCCAAAAGCCGAAACTGTCGGTTACATTATCAAAGTCAAAAGTAAAAAACGTTTATTGCGAACTAAGTGTACATTGTTGGTGTTATATCGTGTTAGTATTTATGACTAAGCAGCCTTTTTTTCTTTTCTTTTTCTTTCCTTTTTTTATTCTTCCTGATAAGTCTTGATACTTTATTACCTACTAATTTTGTTCCTACTAAAAAAAACTGAGGCATTGCACTGCTGTCAATTCCCTCTAAAGTCTTCTGTAGGATAATCCTGGATAGGCTGTCGAGGGCCCTAGATCCTTTACTGCGCAGGGAGCAAGCTGGTTTTCGTTTAGGACGTTCGTGCACGGACCAGATTAACACACTGCGTATAATACTTGAACAGGCATCAGAATGGCAAAGGGAGATATATCTCACTTTTGTGGACTTCGAAAAAGCCTTCGATACGTTGAAGTGGTCCAGTATTTGGTCTCGCCTGCTGGAAATTGGAGTGCCACCAAAATTAGTCCGCCTAGTACAAAGCATATATCGCAATTATACATGCAAAGTGGTTCACGATGGTCTCATCTCGGAAGACATCGCAGTGCACGCGGGTGTTCGCCAGGGTTGCCTCCTCTCGCCTCTTCTCTTTATAGTCGTTCTTGACGGAATTTTGCTTCGCATCTTCAAGGAGAGACGCCGCGGCATAGAGTGGGGATTGTCCAGCGTTTTAGAAGACTTGGACTACGCCGATGACCTATGCCTGCTTAGTCACACACACGCCGACATGCAAGCAAAATTAAACGACCTTCGTGAGGAGGCAGCGAAAACTGGTCTTAAAATTAATACACGGAAGACCCAATAAATGCGTTCAGGAGTGATCAATTCTGCACCGTTGCTGATCGGCACCGAGGCGGTGGAACGCGTTCAGAGATTCACGTACCTCGGAAGTGTCGTGGCGGAAACTGGTGGGACTGAGGAAGACGTCGCCTCACGAATAGCCAAAGCGCGTGGTACCTTCGCACAGCTGAGGCCGGTTTGGCAATCGCGGAAATTGAACCGAAGGGTTAAATTAAAAATCTTCAGGTCCAACGTCAAATCCGTGCTGCTTTACGGGTGCGAAACGTGGAAGGTGACAAAAGAGATCTCACGCCAAATCCAGGTTTTCGTGAACCGATGTCTCCGTCGTATCCTCGGGATTTACTGGCCCGAGACCATCTCTAACGTGGAACTGTTGGAAAAATGTCACGAAAGCTCGATCGACCACCAGATCAAACGTCGCAAGTGGGGTTGGATTGGTCACACGCTTAGGAGGGATCCCGATCATATACCTAAACAGGCGCTGGATTGGAATCCCCAAGGAAAAAGGAAGCGTGGCCGTCCTCGACAGACCTGGCGACGAACCGTGTTAGCTGAAGCAAAGGCCATCGGACTGACGTGGAGCGAGGTCAAGCGAAAGGCGCAAGACCGGTCGCGATGGGTGTCTACTGTCGACGCCCTCTGCCCCAGCTAGGGGACATAGGATTTTAAGTCAAGTAAGTCAAAAAAAACTTCAGATTCTTACCTGGAACTTCCCATGCAGACACTGACAGATATGTCTGCCAAGATGGTCAATCATGGTGAACACTGGATCCCAAACCAGGTGGTGCCTCTCATTCTTCAAGAACAGCGTCATGTTAAAAGCGGTGACAAAGGACAGTTCCCCTGCATAGGCCAGGTTCCATGCATCATGGAGTAGCTTGGCTCTGGTCAGCTCTGGGATCATCGTCCTCTTGTCGCTTTGAAGGAAGTTTGAGAGCAGGTTCCAGTTGTCTTGGTCGTAGTTCACGGGGTATGGCGCTAAAATTAAATATTGAAATAGTTATCTTCATCTTACATTTATCTTTACAGGTTTTTTTTAACCCCAATGCGATAAATGTGCTTATCCTAAATTATTACTAATTATACTCTTATTTTATTATATTATTATTATTTGTTACTCGTAAAATACTAATAACGTAAAAATTACTAGTGCAGGTATGAAAGTAATTAAATCGTCAGCATAGACTAACAACACATAGTTAGATCATTAAAATAAAAGTTACAATTGATCTTTTTTGTTTTCGTTGACTCTAGTAAAAACATTTGAAAAGAAAAATATTACATTTCATTCACAACTTTTTAGATTAGGATCACAATCAATATTGTATGTAAACATATTATGCGGAGATCCACATCGATCATCAACATTATACAATTTATATCTTTGTTAGATATCTATAAAAAATGTATCGCGACAACGAATAATGTAGGGAATTTTCCTTTTGTACCCAGTGTTACGAACTTTCGAATTATGCACATTATAACTCTTTATTTTAATGTTCGGAAATAATAAACTTTACCCATTTGCGTTCAAGTTTTTAACGGGTCCCATGTGAGATTTTAACAAGAATTAATGTTTACAGTTTCAATATTTTCCAATAAAAGTTTGTATCTATGATAAAACGTTGTTACTTTACACTTTTTACGTGGTAAATTATCAAACAACTCCTTCAGATCTTTACTGACTACTATATAAACTACTCTTTACTATATAAAAATATCGTACCTAATCGGGAATACTTACTGCGATGTTGTTGTCTAGTTTGCCACGTGACAGTACCAATCGGACCGACAAGCATTCGTATCCGCCCTAATATATATTTCGCGATTTGTCGAACTATTTGGCCAAGTTTGTCGCGATAAAGCGAATATTCCCCGAATCTTGATAATATAGGTACAGTATAGGTTCAATCAATCAACTCGAAGGATTTCTACTACTGGCGAAACCGTTGGCAGAAGCTACTAGCTAGTTCTACTATATTAATAAATTCGTTTGCTTCCTTCTTCACAGATAGGACTTTCAAAATCTCAAACATCATAAATCTTTGAACAGAACCTTCCATCCGAATCATTATCGCCTACAATATTCAAAACGCATTGGAGCGTCTTCATTGAGCTGGGTGCAATTAAGTCGAGTTCCCATCAAAAGTCAAGATTACAATACAAAGATATGCTAATATTAGGGCCATTTCTCTATTCCTTTTTGGACAAAGACTAAGAGAAAGTACTTGTAGGAATGTTCACGTAGGAACGCGCGGAAGCGGTGGCGGATGCAAAAGATGTAGCGAGTTCACGTTCATACTCGCCACGAGGCGTTTGCGCGGATGTGCCAAGCAAACGCCTGGCGACAATTTCAAACTGTTTGAACTTACAGCAGGCCTAGCCCAGTTACAACCGTTTCGTGTGGAATCTCTTTCTACGTACGACGTAAGTGATTTAAAAAGACGATATGTTAGTCATTTCGTTAGCGCTTGTCAAAATTGTAACTTCATAGCTACCATTTATAATTATTATAAAACCTTATGATGTAGCGATGAACGATGTGAATTTGGCTACGAATTTTCTAGTTGTTTGTTCTGACTTCGTAATTTAACGTTGAAAACAGACGCGGACGTTCTAATAGCGTTAACGATTGGAAATTGTCAACTTGACTAAGCCTGCTGACATCGCATATTACGCCATATGTTTGATATACTCGCAACCTCGCCGCGCGCGCCACTCGCTAGCTTGACCGCACACGTGCGTTTCGTGCGTGAAAACTTTAATATTACGCCTTTACGTTTGATATTTCGTGACCGCGCCCGCCACCGCGCCCGCGAGTCAACTTGAATGAGTACAAATATATATTAAAGTGAGTTTGGATGACTTTCTGTCGTCTACAAACCTGTTTCATTATTAAATCGAGAATGTTTTCCATTGTATTTGGACACTGCTTTGATATTATTTTTGGTTCTTTGATATTAAATGGTATTTTCATCGAATTCGGCTTGGTAGTTATTATTGTTATTTATTTTCAGATACAAGATCTATATTTTGTTATTTATTAGGTAGGTACAGAGTTAAAATTATGTCAATGAAATACCTACTATGAAATTTTCCTTTAAAGTAAACTCTGTCTGTCACTCAACGGTTTGCTCGGAGAAAATTCATTGTTAAGGTCGACTTTGTGCAAGAATTGTCAAACTACTGCGTACTACTTATAAATTAAAATGTTTGTGTACAATAAATTAAAGAAATAAGTTGTAATACAAAATCATTTGTAATCAATTCATTCAAATAGTAGACCGTATGTAATTAAAATGTTTTACTGTCTATTCCATAATTGTCTATCATTGAAAATAAAATAAAATCTGGGCAATTTAATTTAATAATCTAAGAATACACTGCCAATATTTTAAAAAATATAGTAAAATATGGATAAAAAGTTCCTTACTATTTTTAATCTAAACTTCGACATAAATATTTGAACTGTAATTTATTATAACTTTTCTTAGTTTACTTAGTTTTGTGTGATTTGACTTCTATTTATTTTTTCTTTTACTGGTTTGATTTTTTTATACACATAACTTTAACTAGTGCTTGACTACTATCATACTCGATGGATAGTAACGATGCAATCGTTGAATCTTTTAATACTTGATATTGGTTAATAATTAAACATATTTTTAATCATGTTTTGACTATAATTTTCAGAAAGAAAATAACCTCTCCGGCAAATAACGCAAACTATCGGTCTTACTGTTCCTGAAAAGGATCAATGACGTTAACTTCTACATACCTATTTCCTCAGGGTTTATAATCAGGAACTTGTCTTTATCAGGCACGTCGTTGATGACCAGCGCCGACTTCTCTTTCATCCAGGCTGGAGGGACTATCTTCCCTGCCTTCAGGTTACACTCCTTCGTGACCACCACTGGTAACCACCAGGACATGGTGTCTGCTTCCGGAACGTCGTGGGGTCTTTCACGGAGGTAAACTTTCTGTGGATATCAGTAAACATGAGTATGGCATCCGCTGTATAAACGTAAAGGAAAACACTGTGAGCTCTGTATCTGTGCGTGTGTGTATGTATATGTGCGAAAAATCGGATTTTTTTTACTAATACGAGTTGTATTAATAAAAAAAATACTAAAAATTACTCCAGTATCATGGTTGCGATCACAAACATTTAAACTCACATAGACACAGATGTTAAGTTTAAAATTATACATAAAAGTATTATAGTTAGTATTTTTTGGGAAGTTGGAAATCATTTCAATGTTCAGACACCCTGAAACGATACATGTAACGCCATCTGTTATAAACCTGAGAAACTACTGAAGCAAAGTGAAAACTGCCGTGTCGTGCCATGCACTCCACAACTTGGGAGTATATTTGTGTTTCAGTCACTTCCATATTGTGTTGGATATGGATAATAATATTATTAGTGTTTTTTTTATGTGTATTTTTATCTAAAAGCCATACAACATCATAAGTAGATATCATTTTACTGAAAGACTATCTCAAAACAAAACTCGATGACCCAAAATCAATAAGAATTTTTTCATCAACTACATACTATGTTTGTATTATTTGGCACTAAAATATCCGCCATAATTATTATTATTACTTTTTTATAATTTTTGTGTCCACCCTTACAACTATTTAAAACGAATCTAGCTACACCTCTGAAGCTAAACTGCAACAAACCATTTAGCCTCTAGGGCGTGCCGAATATACTTACTGGCAGTTGTTAAAATATGTATAGGTAACTCTCCTAGCGCAGTCAGATAAAAAAAATAACACTAAAAAGCGACAAAAAAATATCCCACCTGCGTAACAACAGCGGTATTATTGTCATAGTGCCTCAACACATTGACCAGAGGCAGCCTGTCCTTGTCAATCCAGCTCTTAGCCACGGTTTTAATGTCCACCCAGTCGGAGATCTTCTCGTCTTGCTGGGCGGCCGTGTTCAGGGCATTCCAGATGTCATCACCAGAGAAGGTTTTGAATTTGCTGTTGGAAAAGGAATAATGATAAAATTTTCCTTTACTTTTTATTCAGTAGCGAGATCTATATCACCACATAGGAACTATGCAGTATCGCAGTATTAGGGTTCTCCGCGCGATTAGGTAGGAGGGGATAAGAAAGAACGGGGTACCTCAACCAAAAATGAAAAGAATAAAACTCCATTTTGGAAGTCGTGTAAAAAAAGAGAAAAAACGAATATAGAGACACCGACTTCCGACATTACTGTTATTTTGCGCTTTTTTTTCACATTGAAGTCGGTTCTGTTTTTTGTAAAAGTTTTTTGATTTAACGAAGGCATATTTTTTAGTAGAAAACAAGAATAAATTGAGAAACAGTTAAAACTACTATTATTACAAACACTAACTACCCATAAATAAACATCAGCAATTACCGTGACTCCGAGAAAATCCTCAGCCCCTTCTTGAAGGTCTCCTCTCCCAGGGTGTAGTTGAACATGCGGAACACCAGCTCGATCTTGGTGCAAACACTACTACTACCATACTACCACTACTACCTTCACTACTACTACCCATAAACAAATAGCTGCAATTACCGTGACTCCAAGAAAATCCTCAGCCCCTTCTTGAAGGTGTCCTCCTCCAGGGTGTAATTGAACATACGGAACAGCAGCCTGATCTTAGTGTAAACACTACTACTACCACTACTACCTTCACTACTACTACCTATAAATAAAAATCAACATTTACCGTCACCTTCATTTGTAGATCTTTGGCAGTCGTTATGGATAGTCAGAAGCCAGTAAATCTGACTCCAGTCTTGCCATGAAGTACCGTGTTACCCCAGTTAATGGGTTGTAGAGGTCTGGTAGGCAGCCGCTCCTCGTAAAATACTGGTATTCAGCTAAATCCGGCTTGACTGGAAGCCGACCCCAATATAGTTGGGAAAAGGCTAGGTGGATGATGAATTACCGTGACTCCAAGAAAATCCTCAGCCCCTTCTTGAAGGTGTCCTCCCCCAGGGTGTAGTTGAACATGCGGAACAGCAGCTCGATCTTGGTGCAGGCCGTCTCCTGCTTCATGCCGGTGATGCGCGAGTGAGGGTAGCGCTTGCTGAACTCGTAGTACAGGGAGTACAGGACGGTGAGGGGCCACTTGCCTTCCATTTCGGAGCCGTTGTTGAGCTTTTTGAAACTACTACTAGTAGTACCACTACTACTACCAGTACAACTACTACTACCACTTCTGCCACTACTATAACTATTACTACCACACTACTACTAATACCACACTACTACAACTACTACCACACTACTACTACCACTATCATCCATAAATAAATAGCAACACTTACTGTGAAAAAGGCTAGGTAGATGATGATTATGATGATGATGATGACTTACCGTGACTCCAAGAAAATCCTCAGCCCCTTCTTGAAGGTCTCCTCTCCCAGGGTGTAGTTGAACATGCGGAACAGCAGCTCGATCTTGGTGCAGGCCGTCTCCTGCTTCATGCCGGTGATGCGCGAGTGAGGGTAGCGCTTGCTGAACTCGTAGTACAAGGAGTACAGGACGGTGAGGGGCCACTTGCCCTCCATCTCGGAGCCGTTGTTGATCTTTTTGGAAGAATGGTTTTGTTTTGTAAATTTTTATGAGTAATAACAATAGTTGTACAGGGTGTGTTAGACAACGACGTACTCAACTAATACCATGGATCCTGTACATGATTCTTGACACCGTGACGGAATTTTCGTCAGGTTTTTTTTAATAAAACAAAATATGTTTGCTTTTTAAAAGTTAAGTGTGTAAAATTGTTATTCTCAGATTTTTAGTGACAAAAATGAATTAATTACTTTTAAAATTATAAATGCCGTACGATTAGAAGAACAATTTTATCAACCCCGATGACTTATGAATTAATTCTTTTTAATTAAAAAGTAAAACATTCATTTTTGCTCCAAAAATGTCATCGGGGTTGATTAGAATACAGTATAAAATAAAATAAAAACAAAATTTATTTTAAAAAGTTGGGAAAAAGCCAACGAAAAGTTCTATCATTGGGGGATCCAGAATCATTTACTGGATCCATGCTATTCGTTATTGCGCCAATGTCTGACACACCCGATAAAATATATACCTACCAGATTTAATTAGTTTATTTTCCCACCTCAGTATTCCGATTATTTATTCTTCTATTTATTAATTACATTTGATAATGTTTAATAATAAAAAAATATTTATATAAATGCAAATTCATTTATTTCATCTTAATATGGTACATAATATGGTCTTGAATCTTAATGGTGGCGTCCAAATATTTGGTAGGTACATACATAAATTATGAAAAAAAACTTACCAATTAGAAATCACCCTCACCTTACATTTACTATTACAAAATCGCATGATCGTAATTTTTATATCTCTTTACATCAATATGAATGTCTATCTGTGTTTAGTATATTGCATAATTGCCTAGGTATAAATCTAATGTTGTAATATATGTATATGGAAAATACTGGTACTGTCACACCAATTACTGCCCCTTTTCTTGTTCAGGCAATCTCAGTCCATTCCAGGTTGCCTGGAAGAGATCGCGGAATGCAATAAAGCCGCCCATTTTAAGTAAAGATGTGTTTTATTTTCATGTATGTAATGGTTTACAATAAAGAATATAATAGTAAATTAATAAGTTTTTATATTTTTAAATGTTTTTTTTTATTTATTTTTTGTATCGAAATATTTAAAAATATAATTTATAATATGTAATTTAGTTGAATAAAGAATATAATAATAGTCAATAAAAAAATGGTGATGCAATCTCTTCCGTAAACCTTGAAAGACCTCAGAAATGATTTCAAACAAATGTCTGGTTAACAGATTAACTATTATTATTTATCTATCATCATAATCAGTAACTACTGAGTGCATTACGTCAAGCTACATGGCCTTATATGTTTTTTTATTGTTATCTACTAACTACATCACTGTAAAGCCTATCGTCTACGGAAGCGTAGCTTCATAGACGCGTGTTCGTCATAATACGCTCGGTATACGCCTGCGTGAAGCTTGCATTACAGACACTATGAAACTGTATCGAAGAAATTACAGCGACATATTGATGGCAAAACTAGTCAAAAACCTTGCCTGGCCCAAAACTCGACCACGGCAATGCCGTCCACTGATGCTGTCATTAGCTCTCTCACGAGAGCAGACAGCAGGGCACGTGGTGCAGGACGGAAAGTGGGACAATGTCTGTGGAGAGACGCCGCACAGACACTGAAGATCGGAACCGTCCGAGAACCCCTAGAGATTGTCTTTGCTGCAACCAACCGAGACATGGCAGCACGACTTTGCCGCTTCGTTGACAAAGTTTTGTTAGTAAGCTTTCCGCCGGCGTACAGCAAGCGTATAATAATGAATATATGTTTATGAAGTTAGGCGTTCGTGGACAGTAAGTAGGCCAAAAGGCTTTCAACGACAGGCAGCTAGTCCTAGCATCACCGGCATATATAAATACTACAGTACCCGGCACGTAACTTGGCAAGATTTTGACGTAGTAGGGGTAAATTCGCGCACGGTGCACAAAAAAGCGAATGACCGAACGGGACGTAGACGTAACGTGGGGCAAAAGTCGACTAACGCACCAATCATAGACTACTATTATAATACTGCACCAATCGCGCGCCAGACCGGCGCTACCTCATACCCGTCGTCCCGTTTGACCACCAAATAGATCTAAAAAAACGATTTCTGCGCAACTAATGACACTTGCCAAGTTACGTGCCGGGAACTGTAAGTACTACTTGTACTATTGCTCCGTACTTAATATCAAAATGATTTACCTTGAAGGCCGTCGCAGCAGCAATGTACCCAACCAGGGCTTTATTAAGATGAGCATCCGTCCACCAGGCAGGCGTGGTCAAAGCTCCTAGCCACTGGTACGACAACTCCTGGGCTAGCTGGATGTACCCGCGGCTGCTGAGGTCACTCTCCCTATGAATAAGCGAGATAGATGTATCTTGATGACCTTCTTTTAGAAGTTGTACAAGGCTTAGACGCTACCTAACCCTTTAATGGCAGGCAACTCTTTAATTGTTCAGAAATCAGAAAAATGCCACATAAACTTATGAAAGAAAGATTTAGTGATGGAATTCGAAAATGATTAATAAACATCTTTGAATATTTAATGAATAACTGAAATATCTTCACTTAGCCACGGTCAGCTTGGGGTCGGTTTCCTGTATAACGGCCGAAACCAATAACCTATCGATCTCCAGTTTTGGCATACTGGAGATTGTAAAACAAATGATACAATACAAAAATTATCACGTTTTCTGTTGTTTCATTTGTTTTTCTATCTCCGATATGTGACAGATAGGTTATTGGTTTCGGCTATATGCGTGTTAATCCCTGTGAACAGTTCTATCGAGTTTGACGTCACAGTCAAAACTATCGCAGCGATATTCCCTGGTTCTTGGAGATATCGTTTTCTTGAAGTTAGCTGTTATATGTGGAGAAAGTCCACATATTACAGCTGTACAAAAGAACTTAAGGACTGCATAAAGGCATTTACATTTTGGGTACGATGACGGTGGAGAACAATTAGCATTATTATCGGTTTGCTTGTATTTGTAATTTAGTATTCGTAAGAGCTAGTTAGCTCTACCTATGATAAGCATTTGTTGTAAAATTGAGGTGAAGGCTGACAGTGCGATGGCATTGAATTACATGGCAGTTTGCGATAAAATACATATAATGTGTTCATGCCATAATCCGTAAGCGACTGGCAACGCTTATGCGCAGGGTGAGGGTTAGTCCCAACATCTTCTCGAAGGTAATAGATTAGAAAGTCCTTTATGGAGGTAATGACTCCATAAAGATCAGTAAGTTTCTTTTTTACTAACGTTATAGGTATAGTCAGGGATTGCAGTCGAGCACTAGTTTATAGATATAAATCTGAAATAATTTGCGATATTCACCAATCCTTCCAAATATTTCCAATCCGTATGGGTTAGCGTGATGGATTACCGACCGTTTTCTTCCCTAGAGCAGGTTTGAGACGCAGAAGTAGAAACAATATTCGGGTGTTCAAATTCCAAAAGGGCTTAATACTCAAAAATACTTATCTCATATAGAAACCTACAAAAATATTAAATTATACAAAAAAAAACACTCGTTAATTCTTTTTCATTCAGTATAATTTTTGTTTTATCATAAGTGTGTGTTTGAGGCAGAAAATGAAAGCTATGGGTATAAACTGGTACAAACTCTAGGACCAAAATGCACTACCAAGTAACAAGTTTTTTTTCCATCTTACCTGAACACAATCAGCCCCCAGTTATCAGCGGGCTTGACCCCCTGGTAGTTGGGCAGCGCCACGATGTCCAGCCTCTTCAGAGGTAGCGGCACCCTCCAGAACGCAGCCAGCTCCCGGAACACGAGGACCACCTTCTCATTGATGCCGGCGAGGGCTTCCAGGTACTCTGGACGACCCCAGACGCGAATTTCTAAGAAGGAAATAATATGTAATTGTCATCATCATTATCATTTCGTTTAGCGTCGTTTGCATTTAGCGTTGGAAGGCCTCCCACAAGGTAGATCGATGACCTTCGTGGGTTGTGGGAATCCGATGGATGCAAGACGCACAGGACCGGTCGTTGTGGCGACGCTTGGAGAAGGCCTATATCCAGCAGTGGACGTCTTTCGACTGAAATGATGATGATGATGATTATTAGCCAAAACACGTCCACTGCTGGATGTAAGCCTCCCCTAAGCGTTGCCACAACGACCGGTCCTGTGCGTTTCACATTCACCGGGTTCCCGCGACCCTAATTTTTTTTTTGGTTATTTTCCCGTTTGTGAGTAATGTAGTTAGTGTTTTTCAGGTGTACTAGTTGAAGGATTGAGTAGAGGATCAATTTTTTACGGAAGCCTCGAGGGTTTTTAGTTTAGTACTAACGTACCCAACTGCTTTAGGATCAACTAGGCATACGTTCTCCAATCGTCGGTAATGTGTTAAACTAAGGCACGCTTTTAAAATTACAACATAAAACATAACCTACCTCTTACCTCGCCGTCATACTTATAATCTAACCAGATCGGCTGAAATAAGCACCAAATTTTCATTGCGTGTCTTTTGCAAGTGGGGCTCGTTACTGAATGTGGCATGTACGCCTGGTTTACTATTATATTCATGAAGATTATATAATTGTAAATTGAATCATTTCTCACAGTCATTGTTTCTCACAAATAATTTTATGTATTTCTTTTTCGTTAAAAAATATGTCCTGGGATAGCTTATAGGATACTTTAATCATAAGAATATTTCCCTTGTATTAAAACAATAGCGTACCAATGTCCGCCTCATCCTTGACATGCGTCGAGTTGCCCAGCTGCTTCAGGTGGGCTATCTCCAGTCCGAGGGTGAAGGTGGACATAGGTGGTGTCCTCTCGAAGTTGGCAGCAGCTAGTACTAAAGTAATGACGTACCAATATCATTGCCCGCCTCATCCTTGACAAGCGTCGAGTTGCCCAGCTGCTTCTTGCTTAGGTGGGCTATCACCAAGCCGAGTGTGAAGGTGAACATAGGCGGTGTCCTCTCGAATTTGGCAGCAGCTAGTGCTAAAGTAATGTCGTACCAATATCATTGCCAGCCTCATCCTTGACATGCGTCGAGTTGCCCAGCTGCTTCAGGTGGGCTATCACCAAGCCAAGGGTAAAGGTGGACATAGGTGGTGTTCTCTCGAAGTGGTCGCATACCGCGTCTGGTTCATCGGGACTGTTGGACAAAATGTTATTAGAAAGTATTCTTTGAAGACAAGACTGACGAAATTGGGTTAGATAGAGTTATGATAAAAAGGATGAAGCATTGATAAATCTTGCCGTGAAGGTCGACACAAAAAAAAATTCTGTACCCAATACTAAATAAACATACTTTTTGATCAAATTATTCCCAGAATTTCTTTATAAAATCTTATCGTCTGGTCATGTAGGTAAATTGGAAAACGGTAAATAAAAATAAAGAGTTTGGAATCCTTAGTTTTTTTATTCAGCAGATTTTGCAATCATGACCGATGTACATACACAAATCCTATGTTTGAAAGCCTGAATAATTTCAAAGTCTATAAGAAACATCTTAAAATGAAAGCGTCTTAGTTCATATAAATCGAGAAACGATTTTTTCAAGGTCAAAAACGTTTGAGGCTTGTACCTATTGATGTTTTACAGTCGCAAAAGATATTTTATCTTCTTACAACCTACCACTGGCTTGCAAATTGCAAAAAACGTAAGAAAATTTCAATTTCGCGGGCTAACCTGACGCTTTCCCTTTAAAGACTTTGAAATAAAATTATCCAACCGATGTGTGGGTTTCATTACCCACACATCGGTATCAAACAATCAAAAGTAAGAATGCAAAGACGGTTTTATACTATTAAAAACAAAATTGCGCTGTAGCACACACATTTTAGTTTGGAAATCTTATAGTAGAATATAGCTTACATGTTCTCAGTCCTAGCAACAGGCACATTGCTGAGCGCCACCATGTCCCGAGGCCGCACCACGCTCAGCTCGAACGGCGTCTTGTAGCCAGGCTCGTCGAAGCACGGGAACATGCGCCGAGCGTTGTTGGGCCGAAGCTGGGTGGCTGCTACGATCCTGGACAGAATAAAGAGGTTGGTTGTTAAAATGTCCCCTGAAATATTCGATTCCCACCCAGGACAAATGTTTGTGTGATGAGCACGATCATTTGTTCTGTGTCTGGGTGTTATTTATCTATAATATGTACGTATTTAGAAATATGTAAGTATGTTTATCAGTTGTCTAGTACCCATAACACAAGCTCTGCTTAGCTTGGGACCAGATGGCGTTGTGTGAAAGTTGTGGAATATCTTATATTATTATTAATGAATTAATTCTAATTCAAATTCTACCTGTCCAATTCAAAATACTTATTGTTATGAGATATCACATCCAAAGCATTCCCACAATTCTTATATTGGAATCTGTAAGAAATGTGGGAATGCTTGACTGTGTGAGTGTCTACTCACTTAAGAATTAATACATCTTACGCCCGTTTTCAATAACCTATCGCAGTTCATAGATAGACAGCTATCCCCGATAAACAGTAAGATTCTATATATCTATCCACAACTTTGGTAGGAAATGCTATCCGTCGGTAGGTTATAGGAAAGCAAGTAAGGGTAAAAGGATAGATTTGTTTATCTTTAGTAGCTGCAACTGTAAATAGGTATTGAAAACGGGCGTTAGTCGAATGTGTTACTACTAGGCAAGGTCGACCTCGAGATAGTGATCAAACACGCGTCCAAAAAAAAATCTTAGGCCCGGCGCCCACTATCGGTGGGCATCGGTGCGGCTCGGTAGAGCTCGAGCGCTTTACGCCGGCTTCGAGCGGCTTAGGGCGCCTTAGAGCTGCGTCGGGCGACTTCAGGCGGCTTTGGGCGCCTGAGAGCTGCATCGGCAGTCGTAAACACGCCTAAGGACGCCGTAGCTGATTTTGGGTAGCCTAAGAATAGTTCTGGCTGCAGAAACATCGCAGACCAGTCACTTGTAAAGTTCCGTGAAAACAGTTATGTGTGTGTATTTATAATGGTGGATTGGGACTTAGTTCTCATTGTTCATCTTGCTGAAGAAGAAGAGAAACTTGGAGCCTTAAGACAAAGAAGAACATTTTGGGTGAATAACCCAAAATGTGAGCTTTGGAAGCAAAGATGTACAATGAAAAGTCTCAAATTATTTTGATATTTATTTTATTTTTACTTGGTCCCTGTATTAGGGCATATTATTTTTATAAGTATTTTGGTTAAAAAAAAAGCCGATAACAGTTTTCTTTATGAATGTACATGCGCAGAAGTTCGCAGAGCCTATGTTCAGGACTGCTAAGTTATTTTGCGTCTACTTGTACGATACGATAATGAAGGCGCGTGCGGTGATCGAAATGACTGTTCTGCGACGTGTCTGATCCGAAAATGCCACCCGAGCTACCCGAAGACCGCCTCGGCATCCTTAACCACGCTTACGGCTGCCGAGGCCGCCCGAAGTCGCTCGACGCAGCTCTAAGGCGCCCAAAGCCGCTCGAAGCCGGCGTAAAGCGCTCGAGCTGTACCGAGCCGCACCGATGCCCACCGATAGTGGGCGCCGGGCCTTAATAATTAAATCTTTTTCGTACCGAATATGTAGATCTTGATGATGGTTTCCATTCTCATTAAAACTCCTAGTTAAACTTATCAACCCAGTTCGCCTTTTCAGCTGTTCTTACCTTTCAACCTCCTGTTCCGTCATGTAGCTAGTTTTGAAGAACGCCTCAGTGTTGGTCGTCTCCAGAGTACCCTTGAAGCTGAACTTCAAGACCCCGGTGGAACCCTTGGACACTGTCCTCTCCAGGTACAGGGTGACTATCGGCTTCTTAGGGTCCGTCGATACTCTGTTGATTGTGATTCTTCGGGATTCCTTACTACAAAATACATTATATTAAAGTTACTTTGGATCTTCTGCATTATAGGTAGGTATTTTTATTGTTCTATTAATTGTGATAAGCTTATTTTTTTAATCTTAACTACACAGATTTTATTTCCTGCAATGTAACTCTATAATAGCTAAATTTAGCTGGGGAAGGCCTGATGACCTGTTAACACAGGTTTTTTTTTTAAACCTGTGTCAGGTACCAGTCTCTTAAAAAAGGTGGATTACAGCTCAGATATTGTTTTGTAAACATGAACTTTAAGTCACTTTGTGAAGAGAGTATAAATCATCATCATCATTATTAAAAATCATTATTATTTAAATATTGAAGACAGTAACAATAAGGAAAAAACTAATGTTATTAGAATGATTAATATTTTTAATACAATTTATCTTTGATCAACTTGTGCAGGAGCAATAAAGAAAGAAGCTTGTGTATCGCAAAGGATTGTCTGCAGTGCAGTCAAAAAGTAACAACATCAACTCACGAATCTCCAGGAAAATGAGCTCTAACTTCTGACTCCAAGATCTCAATTTCATGTGCAGAATGCACAGAGATCTCATTGCTGTCTTCCAGCCAGGTGATGTTGATGGCGACGTGACCCTTGAAGAGTCCATCTTCAAGGTAAGGTTCCAGATCCAGGCGGTAGGCTGTGGGTTCTACTGTCTTCTCAAGTCTGGTCTCCATGGATAAGCCGTGGGCATTGTTCAAGTCTATGCTGCGGGCTTTGATGATGTGGATTGGCTGGAGTACCTGAGGGTTGAAAGGTTAGTTTTAGGACATGATTTTGATTGTCATCTCGTTTTGGTTGGAGTGAAAATGGTTGGCCGTTTCTTGTAACCCGTAGAAATATAACTAATATTCCTTTTCTACTCAAAATGGCACGCTCTGAGATATATTGCCCTGAATTATTGTCAAAGTTAGTCAAATGAGAAAGGAGAATGTTTTTTTTGGTCCAAACAAAAAAAAAATGTATGGCCCGAAACTTGCCACATGGCTAGTTTTAAAGATCATCTCAGATACAATATTTTATTGTAACGAATGAAAAAAAATTGTCCTGCAGAAATCGAGATATAAGCAAATAATTAGTCCTTAGAAAAAATATTGTCTTTTACTGACGTAAAAAATAAATGTAACTCCTAAACTTCAAGTTCGATTTTCTTGTGTCTTTGCACACATAGTAAGTTCAAATGAATAACTCGATCAACAGTGGGTTCATGTCTGGGGACCAGAGACTTTTTTTGGACCAGGGCTCATAGTAAAAAAAAAAACATTCTCCTTTCATTTACTTTCCTCATTCACCCAAATCTTACCGTAGCAACTCTGACTCAGGCAGCAAGAGCATCTAGCTATTTAGTCAAAGAACATAGCTCAATTCATTTCTTTACTAAAGAATGTCTAAAAGCAATGTTTAGTAATGTAATGCATTAACTTTATTGTCTTCTATATTGCCTTCCAATTCAACTTCCTGTATCTCAAATACATCTGTAACTTTCAACATTATTCCCAGATTATATGTGGAGGCTTATAAATGTCTCGTCGTGACCTATAGCGCCGTTATATTTATTCTCTCTTTATTGTACACCACAAATACCTACAATTTTTACTAGAAGCTAAAGATTAGTACGGTGCTACAGTGGGCTGTCTTATCGCTAACAGCGATTTTTTACAGATAACCTTCGGATAGATTTGAATAGTTACCTTATATTGTAAGCCCCCCAAACAAATTAAAAAATAGTTTCAATGAATAATTTTAATATTTTCGTCGTGAGTAATGTCAGAAAATAACACCTATGACGTTATTCAATTGGAACAAACAAGGTATTTCCAATACTTAAACCAAATATTATGTACGGCGTGATGATAGTATGACCTCATACTGTCATAATACTGTGTAATTTATCTCACCTCAAAAGTAATAGGTATTTGCTAAATGTATAATAAACACATTAATAATATTAAGGTTATAAATATGATGTAAGTTTGTATGACTGTAAGGGCCTGTTTCACCACCTATGATTAAGTTTCGAGTATCTTACTTGGCAGATAATTTCAAACAAATTCTGTTCCAGTTTTGAATTTATTCAGTGAGTAGTGCCTACTCGGACATTGTGAAACAGGCCCTTAATGTAACAAACCTACAGTTACTCATTCACGCTCAAACGCATGAACGAATTCCAATGTTTGGCACACTGGTAAATAAAATATTGGAGGGTGTTACATCCACATTCGAACGAAAAACAAAGTGACTGTATTGTATATCATTTATAAACGAAATACTTTCTGAACTTGACACTGGCTAAATGCACAGACCAAATGAATCAAAACCGGTCAAGACCGTCCGTACCAAAGAATGGAAAAAAAACAGATTTGTTGTAGAAATTATTCTTCCAGATTTGTCACGTCACAAATAATGTATAGAATAGAATAGAATAAACTGTATTGTACACCAAAAGAAGTTATACATTATACAGAAACGAAATAAATGAAAAAAAAAACACAAAGAAAGCCATTAAAAAATGAAAAAAAATACTTACCATAAAACAAAAAACAAATCAAATGTATCTCGGTGACATGACTGTAAGGTTACTGCTATGCTATTCTCTAAAAGTCATTTTCATGGCGGTGAGCTCGTCGTCCAGACAGCCATCGAACAGCGAACGCAAATGTATGAAGAACTGTCATTGTCAACTCACAGTTGCAATTGGCTCGACAACGAGCTCGTCGCCGTTTTAGAGAATAGCACCGCACATTTTTTTTCGCTTATGAGTATGCACCAGAGAGGCAAGTTATACAATCTGACACTCAAATGCAACCTTCTTTCTAACGACTATTTGTGTTGCATTAAACCCAGCGGGCGGAACGCATATTAACTGCAAAATTGAATGTAGTATAATTTGAATATAATAGACTATCTTTAGTTCAAGGTAGTATAAACAAAAAGCCATCAAACAGTTCTGAATAGTGGTTCTCAACCATCTAGTCAGAACCACTGGTAGAAGTAAGGTATGAACAGGTCTTTCAAGAACTCTTCTGCAATTAAACACGGGTTATTGTGTCCAACACAGATCTCCAAGTTACAGAATATATTTAAAAAAAAAACATAGTAAGTTTTCAGACTTCTAATCCATGCTAATAATAAATAAACCGAATTGCGTTGGTTATGTTACATGTTGTATATATCGTTAGTTTTTTTTATATACATAATCGACTCATAGAGTCACGATTTGTTATGTAGGTATAACTGCATGATCTAGTTATAGTTAGTTTAAGTGAATTATTTTGTGTTCTTTATGAGATTAAAATATCGTTATCGAGGAGCTCGTGGCTAGATAATAAAAAGCCGCACGGGTCGATCTTCAAGGTTAAGCAACGCGTGCCTAGGTTGGTCTGTGGATGGGTGACCATCTTAACACAACGAGTTTTCTCCGTGCCTCGGAAAGCACGTTAAGCCGTTGGTCCCGGCTGTCATTTGGAGATCTTTGGCAGTCGTTACGGATAGTCAGAATCCAGTAAATCTGACTCCAGTCTTACCATGAAGTACCGTGTTACCCCAGTTAATGGGTTGTGGAGGTCTGGTAGGCTGCCGCTCCTCGTAAAATACTGGTATTCAGCTAAATCCGGCTTGACTGGAAGCCGACCCCAATATAGTTGGGAAGATGATGATGAGATTAAATATCGTTAAACCGAAGAAGAAACCGGGACCCCCGTTTAAATAAACTTTAGGAACCACTGTTTTAGTAGATAAACACTAAAATGGTTCTAGGATTGCCCATTTATTTGATCTGGATAACTGCCGAAGCATGCCTGTTTGTTGATGAATACTGCTTAGATGCTGAAAGGTGACTCTATAGTTTTTCACAAAGGATGTTTACTTGTATAGATTTCCTAGAAGAATCTCTTTGAGTTTGAAGAATCTGGGCATTATTGTTTACTTTGGCATTTTTCTATGTCTACATCGTAAATTTGATAAATCGCAATAGCCAAAATGCCAAAAAAAAAACAGCTTGCCTGTCACATAGTTGGACTGAAATTGAATTTTAATGTAATTAAAAATATCAATAGCCTATAAAGGATACCAATATATTTCATAGGTATTATTTCTACGAGAAGAAAGTTGAGGAATGTGAATTTGATTGAAAACTAGATCTTTTCCGAGTACGGTACTTAATTACTCAGATACCCGCGAAACGAGACATAATAGTATAACAATAACAGCGCGGTCTCATAGGACCGGTTGGGGATTCAAACGCTAAACTAAATGAGCGCACACAGGCGTTCTCTACAACCTTACTACAGTGTTGTTGCAATGTTTCGGATTCCGATCCCAATTTCCGAGTACCGTAAGCGCGGGCCTGAGGACGGTGAGCACTGGTTAGCTTGCCGTCTGGCAGTCCGGTAATAACCCGGACCGAGCCCAAGTCGTCAACGGCGCATACTGTTCCACGCGTGTCACAAGGAGATATCAGTAAACTGTAGGGTCGAAGCCGTGGGACCATGAATTAGATTCCGAAAACCGGAAGCTCGTGACCCCAGAACGAAGGTAAAGAAAGAACGTGGCGGGGTTTAGTCAGTAAAAGTCTGACGCATCCTCTTGCTCTACCCAAGAGCGACAGAAGTCATTTTGATGATTCCCTACTTGAAAAAAGCACATTTTATCATATTTCTCTAATTTTGTTCCTTTTTCTATAAAAAAAAAACCACGTTTCGTTTTATCGCCTGCCTGTTTGCACTAACACAAATGCTGTGAGTGCCAGCTCATCGCTCGACGTTAGCGGCCAGTTATGCACATATTTGCTGCAGCACTAACAGCCGCTAATCGCACTAAATTAATGAGCGCTGGTCAATGTTTACTCTGCTCGATCATGACGCCATCATGTGTGGAATGCCTCATTTTGATTGTGGAACTTAATGTTGCATTTGTTTTTTTTTTTAGACGGTAATCAACGAGTGGACAAGATTGGCCCTGGATGGAAGACATTGAAGATCGATCATGGAGCTGACCACCCTGATGACCTTTGCTCAGCAGGGCGATGGTAAAGGCTGATAATTTTTTTGAAGTGGAAATCGTCCAATGACTCCTTCCGCTTTAGAGTGGTACTGCAATACGGGTCTACCCTTTAAAGCAGAACTTTTTTCGTCATAATATTATTTTGCATAACAACGCATCGCATAATCTTCATTTCGCAGAAAGTTGTTTGGCATACACTCACTTGCCATAAATTCGAAACTCATAATTTTGATAGTCCGAATCATCTTTAGGCATAACTTTCATGGCCATAATAATTGAAAAGCAGAACAATCATATCGCAGAAAATTCGCAGTCAGTATATTTATTACCACTATATTTTTTTCGCCACGAATTTACGACAATAGCATTAATTGCTTGAGCATGTGACATACAGCAGGCATGCTGCATGAAAAAATATTCGAGTCGGAGTGCCCCCAAGTCGTGAGGTAAGGCGTAGTCAACGGAGCCCCGCTGCGCGGGGCTCCTACTTCTGGGTGGTTTAAAAAAAAATAACCTCGAAGGAGGTGGCGGGGTCGTAGTGAGCGAGCGAAGTGAGCGAACCCTCCTTCTAACCTAACCTGTCCGAGTCGGGGTGCCCCTAAGTCGTGAACTCGCTTCGCTCGCTCTTGCATCTTAAGTTATCCTATGGTCTGTCCAATAAACCCGGAGACTAAATTGACATAAGTAATGTCAAAATTTCTATAGGAATGACGCCAGTTCTTTGGTGTTGAAATGTCATTTTAGTCTCCGGAATTATTGAACAGACTGTAGTAACCGAAGAGAAGCGGAATGAATCGGGATGAAATTAAATGAATGTCCGAAACGAGAGTGGTATCGTCATAATCAGGGCCCAAACCCTACCAGCTTTGACCCTTTTTAGTCCCCATATTTTGCGACACTGAACTAAAGTCAAGCCGTATTATTATGGCAATAGTTATTATGCCAAGTAAAGTTCTGCCATGTTAAAAGTATGCCGTTGCAAATTCGGGCATGTAAATATTCTGCCAATCAATGGTTATGCTAAATAATTTTGTATGCTTTAAAAATATTCGAATAAAGAAGATTATGCCAAGTGTGTTATGCCAAATGAAATTCGGAGTATCAAGTTTCTGCCAAATAGAAGGTACCCCTGCAGTACTGACTAAAACCATACTTTGTTAATTCATTTATCCTTTAAGTGCTAAGGCAACGACAGCTCTTTCCAAAGTTCTCGCATTCTTGCAGGCATCTCACTATTTTTGTTTAGAATATAAAATTATTCACTGATATTTTAAAAGAGACTGTGATCCCTGAGTTTATATCGGTGTTTCTTCTCAGGGTAGTCAGTTAGGAAACACCGGCTTCATCTAGAATAATATGAATAAAAAAATCATTTGACGTGTAAAAGTGTTTGTGAAAACCTATTTGCAAAATAAATATCATTTATCATTATCATTTATCGATCTCATCAACTGATTGGTTAAAAAATTTACTCAACAATGCTATTATTGGTTTCGAGCAGGTATCAGAGAATGGTTTTTTTGAGGACGTTAGAGACTTACGGCCGAACCCAATAAGCTATCTATCTCCAGTTTTGGCATACTGGAGATAGTAAAACAAATGATACAATACAAAAACTATACATGTTTTCTGTTTTTTCATTTGTTTATCTATTTCCGTCAAGTGATAGATAGGTTTTTGGTTTCGGCTGTTAATAAGCCAGTTGTAAAGCTGCACATTATCTTGATAAATAGACAGACAATTTAAGGATTACAGTTAGGTATGGGTTTTTAGTACGGAGCAGTTTAATCTACGATACTTATCACATAAAAGGGTGTGGTGAGTTCTAGCTGATCCTAAAAATTGGTCTGAAAAGCGCTAATAAACTCATAAAATACAGCTCTGATGTTATAAATGAGTAATAGTCGACTATGTCACCTACAACACATTTATGGTGGTTTAGCAGTTCCGTGAAAAACTAAGGTGGGCGTCACAATCCATAATTAAGACCAGCTTTACCATAAGAGGTGCAATTTAGGTAACAACTACATAATATGAGTATTCGGTCAATATTTACCGCGAATTTGACCAATGACACCATGTAAATTGTCGCATGGTGTGTCATTGTGGTGTGTTAATGAACTGTAGGTAGTTGTTTGATTTTATGTAGAACAGCTGAAAATCATTGCTTTAATATTATGCATATTAATTATTACACACAAAGGATAAATTAACTGAGACTGAAAGGATTTGGGAGAACTACAAAATAAATGCACCATTCTTGTATACATGTCATCTGCCTTAGTTTTTTAGCCTGAACCAGAACTACTAGTACGCCACCGCCGATCGGCTCCACGAGGACAGGATATGGGCATATGTTCAACCAAGTCAAACAATGATAACACCTGGGCGTTTTTCATTCGCTAAATCCGAAACACGGTGAGATACTGAGGCGCCTCAAAGTCAAAGTCAAAGATTTTTTTGCAGATAAATATTATGGTTACAAAAGTTCTTACAATGGTAGTATTAGTAGCTTAACATATTCAATCATAACTTAATGACATGCAAATTTTTGATATAGGATTTTTGGTTTAGTTGGTTATTTTTGGTAGGCCTCTCTGATCATTCCTCAAAGATGGGACTTGTCGCCGCGATTGTATCTCAAGTCGCCTGGGTTGAGCAGATGATTAGATTACATTTTGTTTTTACACACGACAGGAGTAGAAGACTATTAAGACGACAAGAAGAACCTTTTTATTAAGCGTGTTTTGAAAATAGGTGGCATTCGGTAGAGGACCAATACACCCCGTATGGTATAGGATACATAGTAGAGAAAGAAAACGGTTCTCTGACTGCTCTTGGAATATAGAGGAGATTTCAAATACGTTCATTTCTTGGTCACTGGTCCTATCTTATTGAATATTTTACTTTTGTATACGGTAATGTGCGGCCACATAATGCCTATTTGGTGAATGCATAAATAGTAATCTATACTAATACTAATATACACTAATATTACTAATCTATACTACTATTATAAAGAGGTAAAAGTAAGTTTGTAAGTTTGTAGGTTTGTAAGTTTGTATGTAGAGGGTAATCTCTGGAACTGCTGGTCCGATTTGAAAAATTATTTCAGTGTTAGATAGCCCATTTATCGAGAAACGCTATAAGCTATATACCATCACGCTACAGCCCATGGGAGCGGAGCAGTCATGAAAAATGCGGGTGAAACCGCAGGGGACAGCTAGTTGACTATAATAGTATTATGAAATGACAAGCTCGCGTTTTCGTTGTCATACATTAGTAATGTTAGAAAACGTTTTTTGTTAATAATTGCAGAATTTATGAATAAAGCAGATGAATAAACAAATGAATGTATGTCAGGCAAATGACTCGATGAAATTATTGATGGTGTAAGGAAATATCGAGAGCAAAAGATCCCGTATGAGCTATTTAACGGTGGACAGACCTAATCAAATCTGGACACAATCTCTTCAATGTGAACTTCCAAGCCACAAAACACAGAGCTGTATGGCGTCGCATCACAAAAGTGGCCCAAGACTTGAGTTAGTTGACTAAGATATGACTACGATCAATCTTTCAAGAATGCGTCGTGCATTAATCAATCATCTTTGTTTTTTTCTGCGTTTACCTGGTGACTGTCAAACAAATATAAATTTCTCTTTCTTTATTTGTCATTGACAACGTGTTACAGTTTCACCATCATGAATCTATCTTACGTATTAGAAACTATCACACTTTTTATTGACGACCCGGAAATATTACGGCCTAGTTCAAGAATAGAATAAACCGTGTTGACTCAATGAAGGTGGCAAAAACCACTTAGAACTACTTACCTAATAAAGTTTGTTTTACCTATAAAGGAAAAAAATACTACTATTGTTTGGTGTCACTGACGCGTGACAATACTAAAAACATTTATAAACACAACCTCGCTATTCAGTCATCGTTACGGAATTTTAAAGTATTATGTCACAGGAAAAGACTTTAGAATGCTTTGACTGGGTTTTACTTTGTTTGATAAAACTTAGTAAATTATTTCGTTGGTGTACCATGGTGAACTCGATACGTCGACTCGTTACGTCAACTCGATACGACGGGCCCCGTCGAAGACAGTCTTACCCTTATTATATTACAGTACAGCCATTATAACTTGGCGAGTGTAAAGTTAGGCTCTGCGAATTTTGGCGCTTGAAAACTCGTACAAAAATAAAGTCTAAAAAAAATCATTCATTACTGTTAGAAACTGTTATTGGCATTTATTTTTTTAAAACATTTATTTTTGTACAAGTTTTCATGCGCCAAAATACGCAAAACCTAACTTCAGACTCGCCAAGTAATAACGGCCGTACTGTAAACTACGTGACGTAAATTAAAACCCTTCGTATAAACGAGTTGTGTAATAGGCCTTTTAATAGCAGCGTGAGTAGCGATAGCTCAGTGGTAACGGCCCCGATTTACGAGTTGTAAATCTCAGGGTTCAAACCCAGCCAGGCGCATTACTTTGTGTAATTTATTTCATCACTACTGCTCGGCATTTCCTAAAACCAAAAATGCGAAGAGATGTAATATTACCAACCTGCATTGAGATGACGTGGTGAATTACAACCCATTTCCTCTCCTAGTGAGGATGCCTGCGTCCCAGCAGTGGGAACATTATGAGGCTGATGCTATGCCAGACGCTTAATAATTTCATCAACAGATCCTCTCCCATTTTCTTTAGGTACATTTATAAGTAGCCCAGATTCCATGGCCAAACCCAAAGTCGCTTTACTATGTTTGATATATTTCAATACTCATGCATTCCATATTATGAACACAGATGGTATATAAAAATATTATCAAGATCACTAAGGAACCTTTCGGGCACAACAAAATTAGGAGAGAGAAAGAGGGCTAAGTAGCATTTCACTTAATTCAATACTTACTAACGTAGATTTAATGTACATATTTAATTTGGTGTATAATTGTTTCATCAAAGTGAGGAGCTCGTGGCTAGATAATAACAGCTGCACAGGTCGATCTTCAAGGTTAAGCAGCGCTTGCCAAGGTTGGTCTGTGGATGGGTGACCATCTTAACATAACGAGTTTCCTCCGTGCCTCGGAAAGCACGTTAAGCCGCATGTCCCCGCTGTCATTTGTACTTAGATCTTTGGCAGTCGTTACGGATAGTCAGAAGCCAGTAAATCTGACTCCAGTCTTGCCATGAAATACCGTGTTACCCCAGTTAATGGGTTGTGGAGGTCTGGTAGGCAGCCACTCCTCGTAAAATACTGGTATCAAGCTAAATCCGGATTGACTGGAAGCCGACCCCAATATAGTTGGTAAAAGGCTAGGCAGATGATGATGAATAGTTTTATCAAACAACAACCACTACAAATTAGTGCAGTTGTTGTTGTTTCTTATGAATACTATAAGTAGTCTATATAATTGTATATACTACGTGCAGACGTACAGTAATCCACGTCAATATGAGTTAGCGCGTCGCGTCGGCAATCAGGATGTGTGGTGACGTACCTTGTCCGGCGGCAGAGAGTTCGCGACTCGCAGGCTCAGGCACACTAGCAGGAGGACGCGGCCCAACATTGTAGTCTTGTCCTCTCTTTATCTGTTGGAAAATCACACGATTATTTATTTATTATATTCCACAATATATTCCACAACTAGTCCCAAGGTAAGCAGAGCTTGTGTTATGGGTACTAGCCAACTGATAAACATAATTATATATTTCTAAATACATACATATTATAGATAAATAACACCCAGACACAGAACAAATGGTCGTGTGCTCATCACACAAACATTTGTCCTGGGTGGGAATCGAACCTACGACCTCTGGCATAGCAGTCAGGGCAACTAACCACTAGATCAACAGGCCAGTCAAAATTTATTTATTATTATTATTAAATTATTTATTTTATACTTTATGCATGTAAAGGTACAAAGGTGGACTTAATGCCTTAGGCATTTTCTACCAGTCAACCTTTGGGTGATGCAGAGAAAATTAGTGGGCCACGATTAGTAAATCCAAATAATAACTAAACGCGAAGGTGTGTCTTTATGGATGCTTGTTAATCTTACACGTAAAAACTGCTAAATGGAGTTCAATTAAACTTGGTACACGGATAGACCATGACCTGGAATAGCACATAGAATAGAATACTTTTCTACTATCTCACGAGAGAAGCCGCTGGCAGCAGCTAGTGTCCTATGATAATATTGTCATGTATAATCTAAAAATCATACATAGTATTTTTCTATAGTAGGAAAGTAGCAAATATCAAATGACTTTTTCAGTACCTACTTCTCGAAAACTTGCTCTTGTCCCTACCGCTCTAAGACACACAATTCAATATTTTACGCACTAGTGCAGAAAAGCTCTCCCAGCCACAATTTATGCTATTTAAGGTATCAGGCTAAGCATCGCGTAGTCCTGACGAGTCAACTCCCGTTTATTTAATTCGTAATCACAAACTTTCTCCAGTTGTATCAAAGTGTTATATTCTCGTTATGGGTGGAGCGAGAGAGAGTGTTAATCTTCTACCGAACCCACCTGTATTCTTTCAATGGCAATTTGCGTTCCAGGCCCGCTAGAGTGCGTCTAATGAAAGCGCGACCTGGAGTATCCAATTAAATTTAAAAAATAATAATAATAATTGGCAACATTATTCAGCCGCAATTGTAGGAATTAAAAATAAATGTGAAGTGTCAACACATAATTCTCCTACTAGTTAGTATATTATTTAACCTCTTTTTCTCAGGTCGCGCTTTCATTAGATGCGGCGGACTACATGATTCTTTCGAACAATCTCGAAACCTACGTACGTTGGAATATGATTCCAACCTAGTTCAGAGGACAAACGGGATATGATATTAAGTTACGCACTAAATTAATATCATAGCCCGTTTAGTATTATATAGTCCAATGTTGTTTTTATCAGGAGGTTTATAAGATAATATAAAAAATTGAAAAATCTAAGAGAGTTTATTAAATAACTGAAATAACTAATCAGCCAGGTCTGGTCATCCGGAAAATGTGAGCACAGGAAGAACTGATGAACTAATCCAACATTTTGTATTAATAAACCAGCCAAATGCGAGTTGTGCGAGTAGTGAGCAGTGGTGGCCCAGTGGTAACCGTCCCGACTTGCAATTTGTAGGTCGCGAGTTCAAACCCAGTCAGGCACATCACTTAGGGTAATTTATTTCATCACCACTGCTCTCAAAACGGTGAAGGAAAACATCGTGAGGAAACCGGCATGTCCTAGAACCAAAAATTCGAAAAAATTAGAAAATGTGACATCCACTAACCCGCACTGGATCTGCGTGGTGGATTACGGCCCATTCCTAGACAGGAGGCCTGAGTCCCAGCAATGCGAGTTGGACTCGCGCATGAAGAGTACCATCCATAGCAAAAAACAGCAAAAAAAAATCACGTTTCCTCTACGGGAACTTACCTAAATATTTATTTTATTCTGTTTTTAGTATTTATATATAGCGACAACAGAAATATATCATCTCTAGCTATCAACTGTCTAGCTATCACGGTTTATGAGATACAGTTTGGTGACAGACAGACGGACAGTGGATCAACACACGTGTTGATCGTGATACTCCGTATACTTATATATCACAATCTGATGGGGTGCAATAAAGCCGATGCCTGCTAGTTAAGGGGACAGGGTTGTTCGAAAGAGTAACCAAAGCCCTAATGCAACTGATGGAGTAAAGGTTTTTTTTTATATATACCATAAACTAGTGCTTGACTGCAATCCCACCTGCTGGTAAGCAGTGATGCAATCGTTGATGGTGAGGCGCAATAGTTTATTAAGAGCCTGTGGTGTATTTTAATCATTAAAAATTTAACAAGATAAGGAAGGCCGACCCCAATATAGTTGGGAATAGGCTAGGCAGATGATGATAAAAAATTTAACAAGATCTCTCGCTCAAATCAAAGCGGGAGAAGATTTTTGATGTATTCCCAATTTCCCACCTCAAAAAAGGGCGTATGATGATACCACGCTTAGCAAAATGTTGGCCAAGTACCTATAACTAAATAAATTAATGCACTGCTATAACCCGCTCATATTTACTTAAAGGAGGATGCTGCCTTAAGACTAAACGAAAATGCAACGCACCAAGTTCATAGATTTTCTTCAACTTACGAACATAACATCTACACGAGACATTCTCACGCCTATTAACGTAGTTCGCAATCACAACTACTACACAAGAGGTTCAATTGGACAAGCAAATTAGGCCGAAATCAAACACGAAACAGAATTTATGCTCATAACTTGGGAAAGGACTATGTGCAACATTGAATTACTATAAAAAGAAGTAATTTTAAAGGAAACAGGACAGCATAAAACTCAGGACAGCTTAACAAACACGTGGTGGAACAACCTACCACTATGCAGAACCCTCAATGATGTTTTAAGTCCATGGTTAAAGGTATCAATCTTCCTAAACTCACAGCCACACCTTTAACAAAAGACATCCCTTCACGTGTAAGCAAACGCCCAGAGGACATAACAATACAAATGACTAAAGAGGTTACTGGTCCACAATAGTAACCTACTTCCAAGGACACTCGAAATTCAAACCCAAAAAGAAAAGAAATAAAACTGTCAAAAGTGACAGACTTGCCACAAACACTGGCAGGAATATCCGTCAAAAAATTTTTGAATAAAGAAGATTTAAGAGAAAAAAAGGGTTAAAACAAGAAGGTTTTACTTACGTGTTCTGTTCAACGTGTGCAGATTGGCACTGGAGTGTCCCAAGCATCGGTCCCCCTCAATTGCCCGCAGGATATGGCTCGTTTGCACTGACGATTCAACTGTTGTGAACCTCTTACACTCTATTGCTAATGTTATTTACGCGTCATATTGTACCGACAATTTGTTTTCAATGCTCCTATCACGCATTATTCGTGAGGATGAGTTATGGGGGAGAAGAATTCGGGAAGGACATGAGGACATCTTGTGTTGTGCTATTTTGGAACGGAAGTTACGTCACATATATGTCGCAGCTCTAGTCAGAATTACACTTGACGGATTCCCACGAGTGTTGTATTTTTTCTGTTCCCACTCTAGGATGGAGCGGGAGGGTGAGTCCGACTTTTCTGGACTAAAACCACACTTAAATCCATGGCCCCAACAGGCTTCGACCCAGCAGTGCCCCTGCGGTTTTGCTGATATCTCTTTGAAGCATGCGTGGAACACTGGAACCCAAAGGAAAACTGAAGGTACTTAGATGGGTTTTAATTAGTAAAAGCACAGAGTAATTTGATGACTTACCATCTCTTCTGATGACGTCACAGTGATAAATCATCATAAACCTACCATTTAGCTGTATGTACTATCTATTGATGGCAAGGACGTAACTCGACCACCATTGTCAAGTAATAACATGGTATTAACCGAAGACTGGCACATTATTTAGTGCTACAGGTAAATGTATGATAGAGTATTTAAATAAAAGTGCTTAACCACGAACAAAAGCTTTATTACGAGCATATGTAGACCATTCATCTTTCGGGCCGGCAAAGAAGTAAGCCAGATTATTTTCATTTCTGCTGAAAGGTGTCCACTGCTGGACATAAGCATTTCTCTAGCGTCACCATATCATCAACTTGTCTTATGCTACTGGCGTCCAGCGGCAGCGGCTTAACTCCACTCTGTACAGGCATTAACTCCAGTCTACCTGCACAATGTTTTTGTTTTAATGAATTTTATTTATAGTATTAACATATAAGCACTTAAATAAGTTACCTGAGATACAGGTTTATACCTAGTTCAGGTAAAACACATTTTAGTACCTTTACCTCTAGTTTAAGGCCTTAATTTATAAATATCTATGTAAACCACCACTGTACATAAAGTTTAAATAAATAAATAAATAATAAATAAAACGGAAATTCAATAAACGTATTATTATTAAACAATAGTGCACTAATAAACTTCTACGCTAGACTTTTCGAAGACCACCTTTAAATGCTTTCACTCCTGGCGTTAAGACACTTGTATATTTCGCGGGATTTTACTTGTTCCCTTTTCTATATTGTGCTAAAAACACTGATCTTTACCGTTTACAGCTTAAATGTGACTGGGCTTAACAAGTCTGCCGCATGCCAATCAAACGGTGGGCTAATAAAACACAAAATCGGTGCCCTGCTAAAGTCGCAAGACGGGGTCGCGCTAGAGCACGGAGAATCGTCTCCGTGCTCCAGCGCTTATCAGACGATATATTATGTAGATGTTTTTCTAATGAACTGCCAAAAAGTGGGACAATGCTGCGTTTTATGAAACTATTCCTATCGCCAAACTTGATTGGCCCTAGGCAAGGTACATTACTCGCTGAACAGGTAGTCGATGAGGACGTAAAGATCTAGAATGGCAACTGTACCGAAGACGGAGCATTAAAAGACCTCCAATAAGATAAAATGATAAAAATAAATGAAAATAAAACACGTAACGTTCTGGAATGGCAACCGTACTGGAAGAAAATATTATATATATGAAAAAAAAAATTGTACTATCTTTTTTTTTCTAAATAAATATCCATTTGCTACCTACGAAAAACTGTTCATTCGCACCTTCACGAAGTAAAGCAAAGAATCATTTATGTCATGATAAATAACAATTATTCGTAAATTGTCTGTAAGCCGTTTTTGATTGCATTTTAATTGGATGCGGCTTTAATGAGCTAATGACTTTACTGTGTGACTAATAAAAATTAAACGGAAACGCGTTTCATTATCTATGATTTATTATGGAAAATTTGAGGAAATATTGTGTTAGGAAATTCCTAAAATAGATTTTGTGTTTAATACCTGCTATGCTTCATTATGTTCTCAATAATTTATAAAAGGCCTTATTCTAAAAAAGGGACACGTTTTTGTTGATGAAAATTTTGTTAGTTTTGTTAAAAATCATTAGTTCTTCGCTATCATAATATCCTATTTATATTTTTATGGGTCTTCTCTCATTCGATCCTCTCAAGGTCGCGAGCCAGGAAACACCGGCCTCATCTAGTTTAAATTGACAAAAAAAATTGACAAGTGTTTTTTAAAAACCAATTTTCAAAACAAATCATTATCACATCATTCAAATTTATCAACCGCACACTAGATGCTATACACACACGCTTGCCCATTCATTCACAAGATCACAAGGATACAATTACTACATTATGTCCACTTAACATCGCTGTAGTGACAACTGACGCATGTGACATGCCAGTCAATCTCGTATATCAAGTAATTTTCTCATTAAAATCTCAACGACTCTCGGAACAAATTCTTTGTAAAGTCAGCCAAAAAATACGTCCTTTTACTCTTTTTCAAATATTTTCTCCCACTCTGGGTGGAGTGGGAGAAAATATATATTAAGGCCTTTTTTCTCAGGAGATATTACGCTGAAATTAATATTAAATACTCAAGTCGCCTGTAAGCAGTGAAAACGTCCAACTTCTAAATTAACGCTGTTTATGAATAAGAACGTGTATGCTCCGTTTATAACATAATCAGCCTATGAATGTTCCAATTGCTGGGACACAGGCCTTCTCTCTAGAAGAGGGAATGGGCCACGCGGGCCCAGTACGGATTGGTAGACATGTGATGTCTTTGAATTTTTGGTTCGAGGACTCATGATGATTTCTTCACCGTTTTGAAAGCAGTTGTGATGTATTAAATTACATAAAGCAATGAGTGGATTCTAGCCCGCGACTCGTAAAAGATTACTTTTTTGGCTGACCGTACCTGCACATATGTATTTATATATTTACATACCTACTTATATGAGATGTATGAACTATTGTCATTGAACTTGATCCCAACAATAGTACACATGTAATTGTGATTGCATTTCCTGGTATTTACATATATGTGTAATTGTATATGTATGAAAACATATAAATAAACTGATAGGTTTTCCTCATCAATCATTGTTAGGGTTGTCAAACATATCTATATTAGAATATAGAGTATTGCACTCTGTTTTGCGGAGGAGTATTTTATCTACGGACACAATATAGTATAGAGGAGCTCGTGGCTAGATGATAACAGCCGCACAGGTCGATCTTCAAGGTTAAGCAACGTTTGCCGATGTTGGTCTATGATGGGTGACCATCTTAACATAACGGTCCCGGCTGTCATTTGTAGATCTTTGGCTGTCGTTACGGATAGTCAGAAGCCAGTAAGTCTGACTCCAGTCTTGGCATGAAGTACCGTGTTACCCCAGTTAATGGGTTGTGGAGGTCTGGTAGGCAGCCGCTCCTCATAAAACATAATATTTTGAATGAACTTGCATGATATTTTTTTAAAATAAAATAAACTAGTGCTTGACTATGATCGAACATGTTGCATATATAGAGTGATGGGTGACAGGACAGAATGGAAGAGGTAGATGTGTTGCGCTGACCCCAAGTAATATGGGATAAATAGAAAAAGAAGACAAGCTCTTCTTCTTGATCTACTACGATCCCACCTGATGGAAGTGATGACAGTGATGCAAGATGAAGATGACGTTGATGGTGAGGCGCACTAGTTTATTTAATAGAATATATTCATTAATTATCTTCAAAACTATTTGAACACATCTTAATCTATACTAATATTATAAAGAGGTAAAATTTGTAAGTTTGTAGGTTTGTAACTTTGTATGTAGGGGGTAATCTCTGGAACTACTGGTCCGATTTGAAAAATTCTTTCAGTGTTAGATAGCCCAGTTATCGAGGAATGCTATAGGCTATATACCATCACGCTAGGACCCACGGGAGCGGAGCAGTAACGAAAAATGCGGGTGAAACCGCAGGGGGCAGCTAGTTATGTATAATCGGACGGGAAGCCCGCAGCAGGCCAATTCTCCCAGTCTTGGTATAGTTTTAACTCTAATACCGCGATGCAGGATTTACAATTTTAGTTCTCATTTGGCGTCATAGATTTCGCAGTTTCTCAAAAAGTAAAACAATGAAGTTTCTTTTTTCTAATAACCTATGTACTCTTAATTTTTCTAAAAAGGTGGCAGCCCTAATCACACTACGCGAGCCGAAAGTATTTATGAGAACTGTGTGGTTTAGAGTTATGCGGAACAGAGTGTATGAGATATGTTGATCCTTCGAGCACACGTGTCTGGTCCGGGAAACTACCCGACTGTTGATTTCTAAACGCACAAAAATCTCTGATCTGGATAATAGCGGATGGTCTCGCATCCATCGGATTCCCGCGACCCTCGCCAGGTCGTCGGTCCACCTTGTGGGAGGCCTTCCAACGCTGCGTCTTCCGGTACGTGGCCGCCACTCTAGAACCTTCCGTCCCCATCGACCATCTGTTCTACGAGCAACAGTTCCTACATTATTAAAATTCACCAGGTGAGGAGCAAGGCAGGGTCAACCCCAAGGCAATTGGTAGTTCAGCTAATATATTCATACAGCTTTGTTATTGTTGGCGGTAGACCAAGCATACTAAATCATCCGTGACTGAGACGTTTCAATGTTCATCCTGTTTTGGAAGTCTAAGGTTTTGGCGCCTCAATGGAAGGGCTTTTAGGGAAAACTATAAACTGCCTCGTTGGTCTAGTAGTCGCAAGAGCGACTGCTGAGCAGGGGGTCTTGGGTTCGATTCCTGGGTCGGGCAGAAAGTGCTATTGGGTTTTAGCTGCCCGGAATTTGGGAGTTGGTGGTGTGATACCCCCATGCCTCGGAAAGCACGTAAAGCCGTTGTTCCTGCGCCTGATCTCTCTCCGGTCGTGTCGGATTGCCGTCCCATCGGACTATGAGAGTAAAGGAACAGAGAGTGCACCTGTGTTTGCGCACACACTTTGTGCACTATAATATCTCCTGCGTACTTGGCTAATCTCTATTGAGATTGGCCACCGTGACCGAAATTCGGTTGGGGGAGTATTATATTATAAACTAGCTTTAGCCCGAAGTTTCGCCCGCTCACATAAAATATAGCCTATGTCACTTAGAAATATAGCATCTTTCTATTGGTGTAAAAATTTTAGCAATCAGACCAGTACTTCCACAGATTACCTCATACAAACAAAAGATCAGAAGGCACGGCAATCTGACAAGACCGAGAGAAATCAGGCGCAGAGCTAACGGCCTTACATGCTTTCTGAAGTACAGTGGTCACACCATCAAACTTCAAACAATTTTTTTATAGAAAACCTTAAAGCATTGTTTGCCTATGCTTAAGAATCGCACTTGCGGTCACGAAACTCAACAAGGAACTTCATCATCATCTTCATCATTTCAGCCGAAAGACGACTCTTCCAGGTCCATCCACCTAGTGCGAGGCCTTCCAACGCTGCATCTTCCGGTACGCAGTCGCCACTCTAGAACCCTTCAGAAGTTTGTGTGTATGTTTGTTACTTTTTCATGCTCGAACGGCCGCACGGATTTGGATGAAATTTGGCACATGAGTATACCATGTTCTGGAAATAATATAATAGAAAACTTTTCATCTCAGGGCTATGTGCCCTTAGGAGAATTTTCTACTTTTACGCGGGCAAAGACTTTGGCAGCAGCTAATGATAAATGGTTGATCTTTGGGGCCCTGGCACGAAAGCAAAAAGGGATTAGGAGTGGATTTTAGTCAGGAAAATTATGACATGCCTTCTCGCTCCAACCAGAACGAGAGGAGTCATTGGATGTTATCCAACCTAAAAAACAGTGTTAAATGGTTGTAATTTATATGACGCTGACATTCCAAAATGAACAGTTAATCAAAAAAACTTCACAGTAGTGTATTTTTTTACCGCTCATAATCACGCCAGCTGAGCGTAACATAATTCTTAGCCTTTCCTACATAACGCCAAGGGCAGACACGCAATTTTTATCACATTAGCGGCTAAGTACTGATAACAACGGCTGAAATATCATACTAACGATCCTCTTTGAGGAAGCAGCATCCTTCTTTATGAAAAATTAAATTATGACTTTACATGATACATTGTTATTAGGTTTAAGTAGACTCTGAAAAGATTATCCTTGCCTTGAGTTAGTATGGCCCTAGCAAGGCTACTACTGGCCATTTTTTAAATTGGTATTATTTATCATATCACTGAATTAAAAATAAATCTTTAACTACACAAATGCTAAATCAAAAATAGTCGAAAAAAGGATTTATTTTTTCAGTGTATAATGGGTGAAAAATGCCTTTTTCTTCCTTTCTTTGTCTTCCTTGACTCTTTCATTTGTAAGCCACGTGTGTTAATATTCAAAGTTAAGCAACTTTTACTGAAGTGGTTCAGTGAATGGATAGCAGTTCCCCAAAACAGCCGCCCGTCGTCACTTTTAGTCGAGATGCACAAATGTACGAAGAACATTATTTCACACAGTAGCGTGCACAATCAGGTAAATGACACAGGAAAATAATAAATTGTAGGTAGGTACAATAAATTGTAGGTAGGTACAATAATGTGAATTATTTTTAAATGACAGTACTGACAGACAACTGACTCTTTCCAAATTTAACACAATAGCCCCAGAAATAAAAATTATTGAAAAAAGTTCACTTCGTCTCCTTGGGTCTCCTATTTTTGAGGATTCCTTTCCCAATTTCGTTGAGGAAAAAATTCAAAATTTTAATGATATTTCGGAAAGATTGCTCAAAATTAATATGCATTCGGCCATCACCTTAATTCGGTTCTGCTGTTTCGGCCCTAAATTAACATATTTCCTCCGCGCTTCTCACTTATGGCAACATCCACAACTCTTAGAAAAAATGGATCAAATTATTCGACAAACCCTTACGTCAATTTTAAACGTGGCCATGGACGACCGAGCTTGGAGTCAAGCTACCCTTCCAATCCGTATGGGAGGCCTCGGTATCCGCAAAATTTCCAGTATTAGTTTACCTGCTTTTATATCCTCGGTTCACGGCACTGAGAAATTGGTCAGGAATATCCTATCTTCCTCACTGATCAATTTCAATGTGCCGTGCTTCACCGAAGCTATAGATACCTGGAGACTCACTTGCCCGAATTCTAATCCACCCGACGACCCTTCATCCCAAAGACGGTGGGATGAGCCGCTCTGCAGAGTAGTTCAGGAAAACCTGATTGCAACATCTACTACTCCTGCAGAGCGTGCGCGCCTGCTAGCTGTGGGGGAGTGGGAGTCGGGTCTCTGGCTTCATGCACTACCGTCATCGAACTTAGGCACCCTGCTCGATGATACCACTTTCCGTCTCGCTGCTTCCCTACGTCTAGGGGCTCCTTGTTGTTCTCCTCATCGCTGCCACTGTGGCGAAGTTGTCAACAGCCTCGGACACCACGGTCTATCATGCAGCCGAAGTGCGGGTCGCATAGCACGGCACGCGAATATCAACGACATAATCAGACGCGCTCTTGTCACCGTCGGCGTTCCAGCTGTATTAGAACCTCATGGCCTGGCACGCGACGATGGCAAGAGACCGGACGGTATGTCGTTATTCCCTTGGAAGATGGGTAGGCCTTTAGTATGGGATGCTACTTGTGTCGATACTCTTGCGCCATCCCATCTTCCAAGCTCGTCGTGTTGTGCTGGTTCCGCCGCTGCGGCTGCGGAGAACCTCAAGCGGCGGAAATATAATAACCTTGTGGGAAGTTATATTTTCGAACCGTTTGGGGTTGAAACTCTTGGTTCGTGGGGTCCGAGTGCTCACAAATTGTATAAAGATCTTTCGAAGCGCCTAGTTGACACTTCGCGTGACCCAAAGGCTGGCTTTTACTTTGGACAGAAAATAAGCATTGCCATTCAGCGTGGCAATGCTGCCAGTCTTTTGGGCACTTTACCAGTCGACAGCGATGTGGAGGAGTTTTTTGACGCCATATTTTAGTTTGTTTTAAGTTAGTTTTAATTAGTTTAGAGTTAGTTTTTATTAAACTGTAAATTATTAGTACAATAAATAAATTATAAAATTGAATAATTTTGCCACGTCTACAACTGAGTAAACTTCATTTTGCTTTCAAAAACATATTTAAAAATCTAGCATAAAAACGAAAACCTCCAGGCACGGTTTTATCCTTGCCTGCTTACTCCTGCCATAGTGGAAACTAACAATAAGACTATTACTCGAAGTCATAAGAGACAAACAAGAACGATCATAATAAAAACAATAAACAGTTTACGTCAAAATAAAACATGACATATTCAGTGAAACTTCCCAGTAACTGTAAAGGTTGTGAGGAAAGAAGTAGAATTGTCTCATGGGAACATACTTGCGACCTCAAGTCTCTAAAGAAGCTTGGCATTTATAATTAAATATACTCTCTGGACACGATTTTGTAAAAACCCGACCAATGTCCTCTAGTTATTAGTAATAAAATTTCACTAATCATTATTATGACTTCTCCTACTCTGGACGGAGCGGGAGAACGTCACCGACTTCTAATGACTAAAACCCACTCCTGTTCCATCTATGCCCTAATTCCAGGGTTATCTTTCTTCAACCCAGGACCCCAGTAGGCTTCGACCCTATCAGGCCCCTAAGGTTTACTGACATCTCTTTAAGACGCAACCTCTAAAGAAGCATGGCATTTGTAAGTAGGTATCTACTCTCACATATCCACAACGTTTTGTCCAAACCCGGGCAATGTCTTTTAGCATTAGCATTATCGGCCTTATAATATTCCCATTGCTGGGACTCAAGCCTCTAGGAGAGGGAATATCAATGTCTTTTAGTTACTACTAATTAACCGAGACATTGACTGGGTTTCTCTTCTCCTTCAAATCTATAGTAATAACTTTATTAGTATCCAGATTTCATAATTCAATGAGGTGTTGCATAACAATATTATTTAGAACGCGGATCGATGGTCGAGGATGCCCGATCTATTTCCATCCAGAGCGCCGCAGTGAGTAGTTTCTTTTTATTTTAGTTATGGATGCCAAACACAACACTCGATACATGGAAATCTACTGCAAAAATTTAAAAAGATACAGGAAAATATCTTTACTAATATTATAAAGCTGATGATTTTTTTTTCACTCTCACACAATGCCATCTAGTCCCAAGCTAAGCAGGGCTTGTGTTATGGGTACTAGACAACTGATAAACATACTTAAATACTTCTAAATATATACATACTTATTATAGATAAATTACACCCAGACACAATGATCGTGCTCATCACACAAACATTTGTCCTGGGTTTGTTCAACAGTTTGTCTTTTTGTCTGATTTGAAAAATTCTTTCAGTGTTAAATAGCCCATTTATCGCGAAGGCTATAGGCTATTATATCGTCACGCTAAGACTAAACTAACTCTACACGCGGGCGAAGCCGCTGGCAGAAGCTAGTCTTATATAAAAGTTTTGTTGATCAATTCTATGAACACGGAATTAATAAAGTTGAATTCTTTAGGGTAAAATAAAGACAAGGCAAGGTAACATTTTCACAACTTTTCTTTTACCGAACCCTTTTTGTTTTTAATTAGCTATCTACGGTTTCCCGGAATCTTGCTGAAAAAAAAAAATTTATATTGAATTACATTTGAAAAATTAATTTTATAATTAGAAACAAAACAAAAAGAATTACGCACCGTACTACCTTCCTGTTTGTAAATCAAAGAAATGTCTGTTTATTTATTAAAAACGCGTAGTTAAGATAATAAGACCTTGTTGTCAATCGAGCAACATCCTTTTTAGAACATGCTAAGTCATAAAACTGTAAAGTAGCCACAGAGCAAAGACAAAAAATAGACAAGGCTATCCTTTCCCTGTTTTTTGGTGGCGTAACATTAAAAAAACTCCTCCCACTTTAGGTGGAGCGAGAGGAAGTATCTACCCGAAGCTTGGAAGTTGGTGGTGTGATACCCCGTGCCTCGGAAAGCACGTAAAGCCGTTGGTCCTGCACCTGATCTCACTACGGTCGTGTCGGATTGCCGTCCCATCGGACTGTGGGCGCTTGTGCACTACACAGAGTTTTACTGTCCGGCAGTCCGATTTCTTACAAATGTCAATGAATTCTCAATGAAAGTTGATGTAAATTGACAAGCGCCCTATGAGAGTAAAGGAACAGAGAGTGCACCTGTGTTTGTGCACACGCTTGTGCATAATATCTCTTACGTACTAAGTTTTATCTCTGTTGAAATTGGCCACTGGAGGATTATTACTATTATTAGTGCATCTAACATCTTTCATTAAGTAGGTACTTCCTCCAGTCACAATACAAAGATAATTTTCAGCCTACTTTCATGACCTATGCAGTAGAATAAATTATCATGTAGTTAGACAAAGCGTAGGATCCATACATAAAGACCCACGCAGACGCAAACACACGGTACAGTCAAACGCACGTCAGTGAAACATTTGAACTACTCATCATTATCGTTCTTATTGCTTCGGATTAAAGGCACAGTCAATTTAAAATTGTAACTTTTACGTGCAGTTGAGAGTATGTCTCTTGATTCATTGCGATAAGCATTTCTGAGGAAACGAATGATCAGAAAGTAGGTTGTATACCTTGAGTCTTTGATCTTGATTAAAACATATAATAATATGTTATTAGTATGGTTATAAATAATAGTATGGTTGTATATGGTGTATATGTTGCACATACCATATAAAACCATCGTTAGAATGCACGAACTGGAATGTCACCATTCATTAGAATGCAATGTGCATTCTTATGGTAACAGGAACTTATAAAAAAATTAACTAACCATAATATTTATATTACAACTAACTTCTGCCAGCAGGTTTACCCGCGTCGAAGTCGCGAAAATTATCCCAAATGAGCATAAGTCTTGAGAAATAAAAAGGATATTATTATAGTCTTCCCGTGTGCCAAATTTCATACAAATTTGTTAAAAATATACAAATATTTACATACAATCTTTCGCTTTTTAAATGTAAGTGTGATAAATATTTATCAACTGCATTGCAATCAACTGCATATACACTACATTAAATGTGCATTAAAAAGATATGCAAGGATTACTGCATCTGAGAGCTATTAAGATAAAAAAAAGAATATTAAAAGATGAAACAGAGCGTACTATAAATGGTGTTACTTAATCTGTGGTGCAACCTTTTTATAAAGAGACAGACCAAGTAGGGCAAAGACAACAATTCAGAAACTTTATTCACGTAATCAAAATCGTAACGATATCGTAGCGACTTGGTCGTTGAGACCACTACCGTATTTACACCCAACAATTGACCGTGCAGAGCAATGGTGGCCCAGTGGTAACTGCCCCGACTTGCAAGTTGTAGTTGTTCAAACCCGGTCAGGCGAATTACTTTGTGTCATTTATTTCATCACCACTGCTCTCAAAACGGTGAAGGAAAACATCGTGAGGAAACCGGCATGTCCTAGAACCAAAAATGGGAAGACATGTGACATCCACCAATCTGCAATGGGCCCATTTCCTCTCCAAGAGAGGAGGCCTGAGTCCGAGCAATGGAAACATTATAAGGCCGATAATGTTAATAATGCTAAAAATTGACCTTGAACGGCACCGATTTTAAAGTCGTTCGATCGAAGTATATATGTCAATCACTATCCTGGTAGAATTCATAATAATGTAACTGGCAATAAGCTATTGATAGATCGTTTAGTTTCAAGCCAATTGAATTGTCGATCTATCCAATCCCCTGTGAATAATTTTGGGTAGGACTTCGATCGAACGACTATAAAACTTCAACGATGTTTTCGCTTCGTCGTTTAAATACCGCGTAAGTACATCGAGGGATTGGAACAATTTGCCTGCTGCGGGATGCTGGGGATTTAGGTTTCTTCAAGGCTGGAGTAAATAGGCTCTTAATAACCTAGTGCGCCTCACCATCAACGATTGCATCACTGCTTACCGTCAGGTGGGATCGCAGTCAAGCACTAGTTTATAACAATAAAAAGAAAAAGATTGATTTTACGTGAATCAGGATACAAAAAGCCGCACATATGAATCATGCGGAGAACGTGCAGGCCATAAAGAATTTACTCTCTCAGACGCCTAAGAAATTTAAAAAGAAAAAAACCTGTTGCGAACACCGACGTCAGTAATTGGTTTTAGCCGAAAAGTATGCGTCATCGTTACACTTTCTTAGAACGATAAGGAAACATAATCAAATATAATAATATGTTGTGGTTTCATCTGCGGTCGAACCTTAATAAATTCTAATCTTGGTTTTGGTATTCCCTATCGGAAAATACCTGTCCAACATCCCAAGAAACAGTCAAAACAAAACGAAACACAACACTTTATTTATTTCTTCTTTGAAATCACAAAATCGTCTACCTGAATTAGATTATGGTAAGTAGATTTTTGTTACGTCTTCGGCAGACAAAACTACGTTACAAGGTCAAACAGTAGCTACTTCTCGCCGATCATTGGCCAGTCAAAAAGAACCCGTGAGTTAAAACATACAAGTTTATATTGATACAGCTGCGGTCTTAAACACAGGTGTGCTAGGGACCAAGTTATGATGGTCACTGAATACGTAAATTACGCTCACGTAGAATGGTTCATATCGCCATAGATTGGAGTCGTGCACGCTCGTAGTTGTTCGGTTTATTTGAATTTCGAATTATGTTTTGTTTTTAATTTGGACAAGAATTTTTGTGCTTATTACTTTTTTATTGGATTTGGAAGTGTCAGTGATATTTTTTTTTGTATCGTCGCTTTTGGACTGGACTGTGACGGTAGGTTTAATTCCTTGCCATAATTTTTTTGTTTATAAAAAATCGTTACAGGTTTAATAAAATATTATTGTTTAGGTAGACATTATTAGCGTGTATTGTGTGTTTATTAGCAACAATGTCCTCCTTGTAGTAAATGAATCAGTTAGTGTTGGATCGCGAAACAAATACCTAGCATAACAACGGTTATAGAAGAGGGTGACTGTTTAATTATTATCAAATAAATGAATAATGTTGTTATGTCATTGACTTTGCTATGTGCCTGTATAAATCGGCACCATTTAGTTATACTTAAGCAACATGCTTAAGCAACGTGTTAATTAAATAATTTAATTTTTTATAATTAATTTAAAAGTGATATTAAAAAAAATAGTTTAGATGATAATAATTTACCAAATATTAGTGTTCTCATGTCGTCTAATATTGAATAGTGCCGTGTAAAATTGACTGAAAAATAAATGTCCAAATTATTGATAAAAGTGGGTAAAGGTGGGTACCATTTTTTTATAAGACTATTCGTTATATTCTACATTATAATTAACTTTTGTGTCGTTTAATAACATTAATATGAAATTGAAAGTAGGTAATTTTTAATTATTTATATATCGTTAGGTTTGTTTACCACATGAGCTGTTGATTGACCTCTTTAAAAATATTTTCTTATACCGTACCTAACATTACTGTATTTAGCCTACGCCTACCTACATTGGTTCGATTTCTTCCATTTGACAATTTATTAACGATCAACCACAAATCTGAAGCCAGTAAATCTGACTCCAGTCTTGCCATGAAGTACCGTGTTACCTCAGTTAATGGGTTGTGGAGGTCTGGTAGGCTGTCGCTCCTCGTAAAATACTGGTATTCAGCTAAATCCGACTTGACTGGAAGCCGACCCCAATGTAGTTGGGAAAAGCCTAAGCAGATGATGATGATGAAGTACAAATGACTATACTATAGTTCCAAAAATTATTTATTTCGGTTATCTTCTCAATAAACCCTCTTTATAAAAAAACAACCTTTATATGGAAGAAAGATTAACGTAGTTACTCAGATACCCGCGAAACGAGACACAATAGTAAAACAATAACAGCGCGGTCTCATAGGACCGGTTAGGGATTCAAACGTTAATAAGATTTTAATCAAGTTTTCATGTCGCTTCTTTTTTTGCGTGTCGATGGTACCTAAACTCCTTAGTTTATGGGCCCAATAAGTAGGTTAATTGCTACCATCGATAGCATTCATTAAGTATTCTAAATAAAAAACTATAAGTAGTCTTGTAGACTTTAGCATTAGCGGCCTTGTAATGTTCCCACTGTTGGGACTCAGGCCTCCTCTCTAGGAGAGGGAATGGGCTGTAATCCACCACGCGGGCCTAGTGCGGATTGGTGGATGTCACATGTTTTCGAATTTTTGGTTCTATGATATGCGTTTTGAGAGCAGTTGTGATGAAATAAATTACTTGGCTGTAATCTAACCCGCGCCCTATAACGAAAAAATTGTGCTTGCAGTGCGTGTGTATGTATAAGCAAACATAATAATATACCTATCAAACAAAAAGCATAGGTATATATCCAGATAGTCCTGTTAAGCAAAAGACAACCTCATGAGTTGACCTACAAGGAATCACTCATAAACTCATTTTATTCCTTTGTAAACAACACTATAAAATAAAGACATAAACAAGACTATTAAATAAACTTCTTATTAAATTATCAAAATACGCTCGAAATATTTTCTTAAAAAAAGGTATAAATAAACTTGTGTCATAAAATTATCACTATCAAAGTGAAAGTAAGAGGGTAAAAAATAACCTACAACAAAAAAATTCATTAAAATAGGGTATACCGTTTCGGAGGAGGTCGATAGCAAACACTGGTAACACAAGACAAGCAGATCAATTCAGATGATGTGATAATAAAAAGAATTTCAAACAAATTCCATCGAGCTTAGTGTTGCCATCTTCAAACTGAAAAGCCGGACAAACCAGCCACTTTAGCCGGACAATTTTTTTTTTGATCCCGTTCACGGAAGTTTTACTTTTTATATTCTAATGAAATAACAAGTCATTGCTGGTCTGCAAACGCTTGCAATTGCAAAACCACATGAAAATCTAAAAAAATAGTCAAATTTAAAAGCCGAACAAAAGCCGGACAGGCCGGACTTCGCCTAATTTGGCCGGAAACACAGCCAAAAAGCCTGAGTGTCCGGGTTTATCCGGACGCCTAGCAGCGCTAATCGAGCTTCTTCTTCTTCTGCCTTGCCTTCGCCCGTTACGCGGGGTCGACTTTCCCAAACATGCGACGCCATTTACGTCTATCTCGAGCACCTTGTTCAAGTAGTCCTAATAGTGTCCTAATAGTGTCTTTTTCACGTTAGACGACCAGGTTTTTTGGGGCCTTTCTCTTTCACTCTTTCTTGTAGTAACGGAGAAGCAATTTTTAAGGCCACGTGATCTTCTGGTCTCTGGTGACTCGATAATAACAGCCGCACGGGTCGATCTTCAAGGTTAAGCAACGCTTGCCAAGGTTGGTCTGTAGATGGGTGACCATCTTAACATAACGAGTTTCCTCCGCGCCTCGGTAATCGCGCTAAGCCGTAGGTCCCGGCTGTCATTTGTAGATCTTTGGCAGTCGTTACGGATAGTCAAAAGCCAGTAAATCTGACTCCAGTCTTGCCATGAAGTACCGTGTTACCCCAGTTAATGGGTTGTGGAGGTCTGGTAGGCAGCGGCTCCTCGTAAGATACTGGTATTCAGCTAAATCCGGCTTGACTGGAAGCTGTCCCCAATATATGTAGTTGGGAAAAAGGCTAGGTAGATGATGTGATCTTCTGGTCTACAATTTCCGTCTAAGGTCTGGTATACAAGCTCCAACGTGCGGTGTAAAGAACTTCATCTCGTTTCGTCTTGTGAATGCTCTGCATAGCTACCCACATATTGAGCAGCCATCTGGTTCAATTAGCCATTCAATTAATCTATTCGTAGCGCCATGCAATCATCACTATATTTACCAAACAAACCTGTTAACGATACTTCATTTACCATTTTTCACGCCTGTATTGGGGAATAGTAAACAGATGCATTTTTAAGAGTAGCCCATAGATTATAGACGAAAGACGGCCTTTAATTCATAAATCCCCGACCGGTCCTATGAGACCGCGGTGTTATTGTTTCACTATTGTGTCTCGTTTTGTGGGTATGTGATAGGTTAATGTCAAACTTACTAGAGGAATGATGCCAGTTCTTTTGTGTTGTAATGTCATTTTGTCTCAGGGTATAAAAAACAAGACGGTTAGTTTTGTCACAATGACATCAGAGTAAATCAATGTCAAAAACTTTTCAAAATGCACGGTTTGTACAGGCAGTTCATAAGTTTAATTTGACAGTTTAGAAATTATTTATTACTATTTTCCTTACATCATAATATCCATTAGAATTAAATCTACAGCTAAATTAAAACAGCCATTGAACTCTCGAATGATTCTGCCAAAAAATCTCGTACTTAAAAATCGTTAAAAGTTAATTATAATTTGGCAATATCATCTCAGACACAGTCAATGTCAAAATACACGGAAATTAAAAGTGTTTTTGTCAAATTGCGACTGTGATGCAAACCTAAAGAATACTATTCTGCTATTTGTTTATTTTTTGCTTTGCTTGATTTGTACATTTAGCATTTTAAACAATATGTCAAGTTTCGAAAATATTTCGTTTTTGATTAAAAAAAAATGCAGTCATATTTGTTGCATACATTTGATTGCAGATTTAACACATTCAAATGTATGCAACAAATGTATGAATTAGTCTTCTCGGCAAGCTTCGCTGAAGTAAAATTCACTGACGAGCCTGTTTTAATGATCCCACATATTACATACTTGTATTGAACATCAGGCACAAAACTATACAAATGTTATACTACAAAAATCCAGTAAAATTCAATCGCGAATAATAATTAAATCACTGATAACAACAAAAATAATTAAAACAAGGTAAGCGCGCTCCATCGTCGACCGCATCGTCGCGTTCCATCAGGTGAGATAGCGGTCAAGCGTCAATCTATCAACGACAAAAAAAAACAATCTGAAACAATAACAATTAAAACGCCTCTGAACTTCACTCTAAAAAAATCGAATTCGTTCGACTTTTTAAAATTAATTCTGAGTTTAAATCAGTGTTATAACCAGCCAGAAATATTTTCTACCAGCCTGCATACCTACTGTAAAGTTCCCTACCTAAAAGACCAAGAAGTAATTGCTACGAATCTAAAAAGTACATCAAATTGCGGGAAGGAATTATAGTCCGTCTAATGAAAGCGCGACCTGAGAAAAAAAGGTTTAATCCAAAAAAATAGTATGTGGTATTACTAACTAGTAGGAGAATCATGTCTTGACACCTAATTTTTTTTTATTTCCTACCATTGTGGCTGAATAATGTTGCCAATTAAATTTAAAAAAAAACTCCAGGTCGCGCTTTCATTAGACGCACTCTAGAAACTCATAACAACCAACTCAAATATCGCGCAGAATGTGCATTTATATTTATATGTATATTAATTTTTAAGTAATATTATGGCGTTGATTTCATTATTTCAAATTTCGATGATTATACCGAATTCTTAATTCAAATATATCCGGAAGATAATTGGCGCCATATTGTCTGAGCCCCTGCTGTTAGTAGTAGCACCTATAGAGTTATTACGTGGCTACATGTAATAACGTGGCCAGAAATGGCTGTAATATAACTAATTTATGTCATTTTGGTAAAATCTTCACGGTCAATGAAACATGTCGTTAACTGTAACCTTCTGTTTACAGAAGGAAATTCTCCTACGTAAATATAAAATGGAATATCAGTAACAAAATATATTATGTAACATTATTTACCTACAATAGGCACTTCTATATTGTAGTCATACAATTAATGTTATAAATCGGTAATTTATGAAATAATTTTGACTTTATATTACCCCATTCGTTAATCCAAAGTATTCTTAATGATATAGGTAGGTAACGACATATGAAGTATTCAGAAAACTGTCGAAAAGACGGATATTTTAAAGACATATTTTGTAGGTATTTTACTCGCATTAACCTGTAATATTGTAATATGCAAATATTGTAAAAACATTTTTTTAAATGAATTATCGTGGTGTTTCTTGCCGGTTCCTCTTCATAGGAAACGAGCAATTCTACTATAAGAACTATACTTCCTCTAAAGAGGGATATTATGGCAAATCTATTTTTCTTTTTTAAGTTCAATCCTTACCTAACCCAATATTCGACCATGGTAATACTTTCCGCTGACGCTGTCATTACATCCGAACGTAAACGGGTAGGCAGGATGGAAGGCTACTGGGACATCGTGTACGGAAAGACGCCGCACAAACACAGAAGATCGGAACCATTTATTGCACACGGATTTTACTGCGCCCAACCTGAGTGCGAATTCTGTTTAAAGTTTTATTGCAAGCGCGAATCCATCTCATGGTAACACCACCTCGGAGAGATGTGACTTTTGGTGGGAGACGCTTAAACCTCCTGATGATTTCATCAAGCCGTTTGAGAGCCTCGTGTTTGGACACGAGTTGCCATGGCCAAAGTATTCTACTAAGTATATTTCTAAGTGGAGGAAGAAACCAGTATAGAAATGTAACTAGCGTAAAGTGGAGATAATCAGCCAATTTAAGCAAGGAAACTGGTTGAAGGTCGAGGACCTGTGACGATGGAGAACGTGACTCATAAGTACAGATTGTAACCCTCAAATAATTTAATGAGAGAAATGTATTCTGTATTTTGGAAAAAGCATTTCTCAAAGAAGATAAAAACAAATGTGTTTTTATCTTCTTTCATAGCATAGCATCAGTGAAACTATTCTAAAGTTTAAGTCACATAAAATAAAAAAAACGTAAAAGCGTTGAAATCAAAAGTAGTAAATATACTACTTTTGATTTCAACGTTTTTACATTGTTGGCAATAGCCAACAATGTAATAAGGGATATAAATTAACACCTCAAAGTGCATTGTTCAAAAAGGATTTGTGGAAATTACTTAAGGTGTGCAGTGTGTGGTACCTGGCGATGTGACACCGTAATTTGATTCTTGGTGAGGTATTTCATAAATGATGTATTCACATACTCGTATAAGCAACTAGCTGTCCCCTGCGGTTTCACCCGCATTTTTCGTTACTGCTCCGCTCCCGTGGGTCGTAGCGTGATAGTATATAGCCTATAGCATTCCTCGATAAATGGGCTATCCAACACTGAAATAATTTTTCAAATCGGACCAGTAGTTCCAGAGATTATCCCTTACATACAAACTTACAAACTTACAAATTTTACCTCTTTATAATATTAGTATAGATAAAGTGAAGATATGCCAAACAAAACCCAAATGATGAGCATTGTCACAGAATTAAGAAAACTAGTAAACGCTAGCGAGACAACTCACAGACGTTGAGATAATCAGCTAATTTCAACAAGGCTACTCCTCGAAGGCCAGGGCCACATCAAGAAGAACCGGCGTAGGCATAAGTGCATGCTGTATCCCGCCAAGAGCTGAATGAGGGAAATTATGAATTATTAATCCTCAAGTAGGTGATATCACTACTGAGACAAAGTAATCTTGGAATGAGCTCTGAGCAACGGTTTAAGTGAAAATAATTGGTGGTTGACACGACTGTTTTTCTAAGAAACTGGAGGAAGGACTCAAAATTGTGGCGAATGTGATGATCAAGGAAGTTAATAATGCTGTTAGATGATGCTACTGTGACGTATCGAAGCCATCATAATTCTTTACAGTGAAAAGCAGTTTCTTCTTTTTCTATTCGAGTAGATGATTTCATTCCTTCAAAGTTTTTAGGTCCAATAAGTTGTCACGTTTATTGTGACGACAGTGGCATTTTATAGGTTTTCCAAAGTGCAGATGTAAGGACACTTTGGGCACTCTAAGCAGATCGTGTCTGAGTGGAAGTTGTTCCTGGGTTAAACACTAAGTATAAAATTTATTCCCTGCAGTCTCGACATTGGTTGTGAAATTAACGTTAGCACGTTATTTTAAGGTGTAAGACGTTACCAAATTCCCTGATATTGACTTCAGAAAATAAATTAATCCATTATTTAGGGAATTATTCACGTTCTTGAAGTTTGCTACGATCGTTCACTATACCGTGACCACCAACCATGATCAGGATACTGACGTAATCAATGATGAATATCAACCTCCTAAATTCAATTAAGTAGGGTCGGGTGTCTCACATTGAACCAGGCAGCTACATTGAACCACCGCCGAATCTCGAAAATGCGACATTGCCAAACCGCACTAATATGAGTGAAAGAGAGGTATTTACGTTCCTTTCCTGCCCACTAGTTTGCGTGGCGATCGCGTGCAAAGTGGTTGTGTGAGGAGCATTCAAAAGAAAACTGACTCAAAAAGTAAAAATTTTTTGCCAATTTCATTCTTTTTTAGCTTTTTTCGTTTAAATAATATCAATTTATTTATATATACACTGTTTTCTACGGTTATTTAGCAATTAAAAGCGCTATAATTCGTGATTTTAAGAGATTGATTTGCCGGTAAAATATTGAATTTAGTGATAAAACGTGGTGTGTCTCACATTTAACCACCTGAGGGTGGTACACATTTAACCACGGTTTACTGTGTACACCCCAGTCGTTAAAGGAGTATTTTTTACAATTATTTTAATTTAATTTTAATTTGTTATATTATGGAAGGTACTTTGGTTTTTATAATTAAAAACTGTTACTTTTGTTTTTATTATTAAAATATGATAAGAATTTGATTGAAAAAGTTTTGTGATGTATAAAACTAAGACTCTCGGTTTAATTGCATATGATTTAAAGTGATTTTTATAAATATAAGGCTGATTTTTATTATTACTGTTTATTATTATTATTATTACAAAGTATTTGCCTTATAAATTCAACTAGAAGACATCGTTAATAAGGTTTCTCAATGTGGACGATAACCTGGTTAAATGTGTACCACCGGTGGTACACATTGAACCAAAAATCATTTTTCATAAAAACCTGTTTTACACCGAAACTAAAAGGAATATGAGAAATTAATGTTTTACAAAATTGAAGCTAAATAAATATGCTAACTATACACAAAAAATGAAAGGCATTGATTGAACATCCAGCCCACTATGAGACTTTGAAATTTACCTGGTTCAATGTGGGACAACTTACCATACATCAGCGAGATTGATCGGAAACCATTATTCCTTGGACTTAACTTTTTTCCATACGAGATGCCTTTTAAATTTATTTTTAACAAATCCACACTTCGTAGTGTAACCAACTCCTATATAATAACTGCGTGTGCAAGCATGTAAACTCATATTATACACAAGACACCCAAACCCGGAACACCTATCCGAAAGCAATACAAAAATTTCTTCCGGACAAGAATTCAAGCATCCAACAATTCCGTCGTCTTTACCCATCCTTTACGCTGCCCGCCCACGACAGACTTTTTATAGGACCGAATAATCGTCACAAATTATAATCCTATAGTATATTCTGACCGACTTTTTGTAGACCGTGTGCGTTGCACTATTGCTATCAGTGTGTTCTATTTTATCAAAAAATCGGTCACTGATTATCGGTCGTGGGCGGGCAGCGTTAACAAGGCAGCAATTTGAGTCCCTTTTTAAGCACCCGCAGTCATCTGCCTTCCTAGGAAGACATAGGAAGTCAACTCTCCCACACCCATTCCTTCCTCTTGACGACACAATTGGTCAATCTCGATGCGGGTTCTCAAACAATTTAGTGTTAGTGATTGGTTAGGACTTGATAGGTGCACGACGTTTTATATTGGTGGCAATGAAAGAAATAAATGAAGCTATATGGTTGGTAAAAGGCTTCAAAAGAAATGCTTGTAACAACAGTTCCTTTTTCTTAATTCATTCAATCAATTTATCTAGGTACTTCCGCATTGACTGACGTCTTCTTTCTTTGCGTCTAATTCATCGAAGACTTCATAAAAGTTGTTTTTGTTTATCATCAAAAAACTGTGAAGATATGGACTATATATGAGCATTAAATAAGACCAAAGAAGACCAAGGCTTAAATATAAAGAAAAGAATATATACGAGTAGACAGCTAACATTACTTACAATATGTTTACCTTATGGACTTGAAAAAAGAGACTGACCTCTAAGTTTATTTCGGTGTTTCTTCTTAGAGTAGTCAGCTAAAAAACACCTGCCTCATCTAGTTTAAATTAACGCAAAATAATTATTATTTACTACGAATGCAAACTAAGAGATTTAAAAAATATGTCTTTGCGACATCAAAGAGAATATTAAAATTTAGAAATGGAGAAAGACAGTGAATACCCAAATGTAATTCCTTTTTTATCCATTAAAGAGTAGAAAATACTCGTATATTAGGGAATAAACTATACCCAACATGAGTAGATAATGCTTAATCTACGTGACGTCCCAAAGTAGTCCAGTATCCCGTAACTTTTACAACACATTCACATGACGTGGGACATCTTGTTGGTCAAATTGATAGCAATACGAGTCATTGTGGGACATTTTGTCCCCTAGTGTACCTGAGGCTTTATTAGAAATTTGCCCTTGAATCACGTCATATCCCAAGATTTCAACAATCGCAATATAATTCGCAGAACTAACAGCAGTCGATCGATACCGCGGGGGCTGTGTCCAATGTGGCACTGTGTCCAATGTGCATACGGGCACTGCGATAACACCGCACCGCCAGTTTGTTATTAGAAATTAGGTATGTACAGCACGATTAAAATATGTTGGTCACTCTGAATTTCCAAACAATGCGCATACTCGAAAAAATACGCAATACACATTCATCATCATCTATCTAGCCTTTTCCCAACTATATTGGGGTCGGCTTCCAGTCAAGCCGAATTTAGCGGAATACCAGTATTTTACGAGGAGCGGCTGCCTACCAGACCTCCACAACCCATTAACTGGGGTAACACGGTACTTCATGACAAGACTGGAGTCAGATTTACTGGCTTCTGACAATCCGTTACGACTGCCAAAGATCTACAGATGACAGCCGCCAATACATGACATGATAGATCTACACATGTTAATACGCATTCGTCATGTGATTACTAAAAGAAAACGGTCCATAAATGACGGAATTCTGAGGAAGCAAACATAAAAAGATAACAGCCAAATTGAGCACTTCCTCCTTTTTTAGAAGTCGGTTAAGAATTACTGCGCAGCTAATTTTTCGAAGTAAGGAACGATCAAGATGTTTCCGTCGTACTGTAAGTAGTTATAATGAAACCTACCACTGATATTTCTAAGCTGATATTTAAATCATGTGTAGTCAGTGCTCCTTTAGCAACATGCGTTTCATCCATCTTCACATGACCATACCAAGACAAACGATATTTTGACAAAAAATTAACAACACAAATTCATCTGTACAAATAAGACGACAATTCTTTTCCGGATGATAAACCACAAACATACAAGAATTCTGTGGTTTTTGTAAGATGACGTTAACTGAAAGTACAAATAATAAAAAGAACCAAATGATTTCAAAACAAATCATAAAAGTCAATACTTCGTAAAGGCTTCAAATAAACATAATCGCGCTCGTTTTGCGTTGTGTTTAACGTTACATTATTTATGGTGTGATAAAACGGAGTTGAAAAAGTACGTTAAGTAGTTAAAATAACCAAGTGTTTTGTGGGGGATTTGGGCCGTAGGCTCGGAGAGGCGACGGGTGACTCTCGGTCTAGGTCGTTCTTGGTGCAAAGGATGGCCATCGCTATTCAGCGAGGCAATGCGGCCAGTGTTATGAACATCTTTCACCGGGAACAATCAGGGGCGGGTTATTCATAGACGCATGACATTTTATTTGTATATAAATGTGTATGTATTTTTTTACCAAGTGTTAGAAATAATGCAATAACTAACCTGTATGCTCTGGATAGGGCCACTCCGGAATGGTATTTTAAGAGGTAACAGTGCTTCTACGTGCTAATGGTGATCACTGAGGTAGTTTTAGTGAGGTAAAAATCGCACATTGGACTTATCTGCAAAGTCTGGGCGCCTTTTGAATGTTTTCCCTCGAAACAAAAAAAGACTGTGTTCTGAAAGACTAAGCAGAAGCAGTTTCTTATCTTTGCGTTGTTTATAGGTAGTACCTAAATCAGCAAATTAATTTCTCTAACTCTGTTTTAACATTCACGCGATCCGATTAAAAATGCCTGATAATTCCACTCCTGAGCTGTACGCATCATCAAATGAATGTGTTCCCAAAACGTTTTGTGCGTAAAGGTGGGATACCCACTTGCAACCCTTACCTACACTATCGATGCTATCAATTAAATTTTCTAACAGATTTTCTTTCTGGTTTTCTAAGAAAACGTAAATTAAAATACCTGCTTCAAATGAAACTTTCACTTTAGTTACAATCTTGACCTCCTGAGTCACTGACTGATTTCCAATTATTACGGAAATACCACAAAACTTGTTTATTTGGCTGAGCAGTATTTGTAGCAGACCATAACACGGAACCAATCCAATAAGTATCATGGTCTGCCAATTTGGTATGCAACGTGATTATACGAGTAACAGTACTTATTCAATAACAATACATACGAGTATAGTACAGGAGCTTAACGATGAAAGTAGTATACTCATTTTAAAATTAATAAGTATTGGAAAAGATAGATAGAATTTGTGAGAAGTTATTATAAGTAAGAAAACATTTTCCACAACTTTCCACACAGCACCATCTAGTCCCAAGTTAAGCAGAGCTTGTTGTATGGGTACTATAATAAACAACTGACAAACATACTTATATATTTTTAAATACATAGATATTATAGATAAATTACACCTATAACAGAACAAATGATTGTGCTCATCCCATAAACATTTGTCCTAGGTGGAAATCGAACCCACGACCTTCGGCATAGCAGTCAGGGCCACTAACCACTAGACCAACAGGCCAGTCAAATATAGTCAGCGACAATCGACAGGATAGAATGGGACATGGGACAAGGGCAGAAAAACGATGAACAAACCACGCTTAAATGTAGCTTAATAATACCAGCAATAAAGGTTAATTTTCAAGGTTCACGAGTTACCGCTGCAATGGAACGCAAAGGGCAACGAAAGGAAAACATATATACTGTTTAGTCAGTAAATGTTTGGCACTTCCTCTCGACCCACATAGAGTGAGAGACTTTTCAATTGCCCTATGCGTTCCAGGACCTTTGTATCTCTTTCGAACGACCCTGCTGCCAATCCCATAGAACACTATAGACCACCGACCAGTTTTTGACCAATTTTATTTTTATTGTGCTTTTGGGTACATTACTGACTGATCTACTCTGTCCTCGTATATGTGTCTGTGTTGTAATATGGAAGTATTGAAAACCCAATATTTTTTTTGAAAAGAGTGACCATGGAGTTTCTTTCCGGTTCTTCTCCATAGGAAACGACCAATTGGAACCGTGCACTAGCTTATAACGTTTTATAAGTGCCCATGTAGGCCTGTGTAAAATAAAAAGATTTTAACTTTTGACTTTGACTTGACTGGAAGTTTTAATCATTCAAAAAATGCACATCTGTTCACGCGCGCGAATTAAACGCATTTATATTAAATGCAGCTGCGCGAATCGTCAAAGTGAACCGAGTGGAATGGATTACAATGGTGCCGGAGGACAATGCCAACACAAATCGTACTTAATTGTACATTTCTCTGAAATTTACGAAGCGATCGTATTGTTGTTACCGTTTCTGGGTATTGCTGTGGCGGTCCTTGGTTACTGTGGATTATATTGGGATGGGTCTTTGGTTATTCTCGTCACATCCTGAAGTATTTGATAGCATCCTTCCGATAGATGCTTCTTCTTACTTCTCCCGCTCTAGGTCCGAGCGGGATAGCGTTCCAGAACTACGGGTTTCCCTTTCGGAAGCCAACCCATGGCTCATTTTTGTTTCTTTTCTAATTAATCCTTTTTTGATGTACAATAAAAAGTATAGTCTATCCTTGAATCTCCCGGCATCTTCTTAAAGTTCAGTTGTTGCGATATCTTCTTCGCCTTTCTTCCACTTTTCCAATCCAGTATTGTAGGCAGCGTCATTTGGTCAGTGCTGACTTGTACCTACAAAACCAACGGCATTATTAATTGGTCACAAAAGACAAGCAATACAGAAACAGAATTCGTAATGGTGGGCTAAGGGATTCTTACCCAGGAGTAAATTGAAAATATCACTGCAACCCTAGAAAACAAAAGGACAACTATACTAAATTTGTTATAGGATGGTTTCGGTGACAGCTGTCAGATTCGTGCAATGTAGCTATATATCCTTTTCTCTCATCTTAAAGATGCATATTTCCGTCCTGCTGTCACCCAACTCATGCTATGTAAAAAAGACTATAGAGAGGCACGGGTGGGTATTTGTTAGTAAAAGTCTGACAGTCTATCTCGCTACCAAGTGTCATTAGAGCAGAAGGAATTATTTGATAGTTTCTCTCCCAATAAAAAAATGGTACCTATCAGGTATACCTAGCTCGTAGTAGGCCATCATTATCCCTGGCCGCTATATTTTTCACTTTGCCAGGCGGCAGAAGCTAGTTATTTTACGATTTAATCATCAGTCTTTAGAACCAGCTGAAAAAACCTATATTCAAGACTCCTGAAAACAGAATAAAAACGCGTGCCTTATGATCACACAAGTCGAAAAACAATCGTGAATCATTCCAACATAAAAAAGTTAAACAGTTTTCATTGAGGCCTTCGGATTTTACTTTACATTCGAGACAATTCAAAGTTCACGAATTCTTTTAAATAGTTTTCTATGAATATACCTAAATATTCAGCATCTGAGTCATCCAGAGTCGGTCATTCATAAAAACAAAATTCAAACTGTAAGTAAATCGCTTAGTTGATGTATGTATTTTTTTAAACATTAACCACCAAAAAATCTAAAACAAACGAAGGAAGTTCTCACAAAAAAAAGTCGCCAAAATGACATTGGACTGCAAAAAATCGCAACAAAAAGGACACAGCAGTTTGTGGGTAACGATCAGACATACGTCCTACGTCCGTTGGCTGTCAATTTTGAAAATTAGTTCAGGTTTATGATAATTTGCGTGAAAGAGATGGTGAAGGTTATTACGTACAGTATGTCCGTTATAAGTTGGCGAGTGTGAAGTTAGGCTCTGCGAATTTTGGCGCTTGAAATATCGTACGAACATAAAGGTTTTAAAAAAATAAATGCCAATAACTGTTTTTAACAGCAATAACAACTGCAAATTGCATTTATTTTTTTAAAACCCTTATTTTTGTACGATATTTCAAGCGCCAAAATTCGCAGAGCCTAACTTCACACTCGCCAACTTATAACGGACGAATTGTATCTACCTACTCGAGTATTGAGTGACATGGGAGTGACAGGCGTAATTTGGTATTTAGGTAATTCAGTATTATTTATTATCATGGATGAATGAGCTATCGTATTTCTACACGTGGTGATAAGGACCATGGCTTGTCACCTCGATCAGTGTTCAATGCTAGTGACATTATATATTTTTTCTATCATCATGCGTAAGTGAATCACATAGCATTATAGCGCTAGGCATAAAGGTTACAATGATAGTAGGTAATCGAAATTTAGTGCGAAGCACATGCTACGAGTATTAATCGAAATGGCTCAATTAAAAAGTTCATATGAAAAATATATCTACTACTGAAATAAGAACTACAATATTAATAAAAACTAAGTACTTCGTTTAAATGCTTGCTGAAGCCTATGTTTCCTGATGGTCTTCTCTAATGAATTTGCTTTCTTGAGGAAACGAATGCCTTATGCTTATGCCGATAGTACCTACTACTAATCACAATTAAAAAACGCCATTCATGCCGCCCGCATCTACAAATCACCGTCAATATTAATTACTCAGATACCCGCGAAACGAGACACAATAGCAAAACAATAACAGCGCGGTCTCATAGGACCGGTTGGGGATTCAAACGTTAAGACCAAAAAAGAAAACCTAACAGAATTGTGTCATTTTTCAAAGTGACAAAACGAGGTTGTGTTTCATTGAGTTTTTGGCAGGATTTTTTGAAGTGAAGTTTAGTACTGTTTTAATTAGTCACAAATTGTGATGTAAAATTGGCGTACCTATTTACGTATCTAAACCACTGGATAATCACGAAAAAATGGAGTTGAGGATGTTAGTGTACGAACCTACCTATGGTCTGTTCAATAAACCCGGAGACTAAATTGACATAAGTAATGTCAAAATTTCTATAGGAATGACGCCAGTTCTTTGGTGTTGAAATGTCATTTTAGTCTCCGGAATTATTGAACAGACCATAGTAGGTACCTATTGACTACCTCAATGTAGCTTAACGAAGAAGCTGACTTGTTTTGCTAGGTACCATTAAACATTGCAAAACCCAGGAAAACTAGTTACCAAATTAGACAATGTGACCGTTTGTCGTATTCTACTTATCAAAAAAGTTGACACTGGTTGCCACAAACAATGCAAAAAAAAAAGAGATAATAGAAATACCTAATATACCTACGGATTTCAAAAACTAGCTACGTCATCTACGGAAAGACCCTATATGGTAAACAATTCATAGCATTTTCCTTCAATAATAATAAATAATTTAAAGAAAATACAAAAATATACAAGTACCTATTTAACAATAGTTTTTTTGTTCTACAAAACATACATTTTTTATAGTAGTTGGTACCGCAAACGGTTTCGAATATGAATCATGATGAACAATAAACCACAGCTGTGTGTAACCACAGAGTAACATAATTGTACACTTAAACGCCACCTCACGTAATGCGTTTGTTAATTACTTACCTGCCCTGTGGCGTAACGACCGCTTGACTGTTTATTAATAGCAGTTTATTGTCTATAGAAGGTCCCATAATGACAGTAGTATCAATTTAGGTGCCTACCTCTTTTTATTGTGGGTCGGAAATCATCGCAAAACTTCTACCGCTCTGCGTTGAGTGAAAGAGAATTTCAGACTTACAGACCCACCTGTGTCTACTTAGTTGCCCTTTGGGTTCTAGAGCCGTAAGGGTCCGTCCTTCATCGTCACCTAATAAATAAATAAAGTACCTATTGTTAGGTAAGTACGAGTAAGTGGCCTTAAAAAGGGACAAGAAACCTACCAAACTTCGGGCCAATAATAATTGTTCATTCGAAACTGGTCTGTCATGGTAAAGTGATCTTTCACTAATCCTGCTATGAATATTCGTACAAATATTAATCGGTGCCAATTTATAGTAGGTCAATCAGATTCAAAGACTCTCAGTCCAAAGCAGTGCAAAATTTCCTCATAGAATATACCTAATGCAAAAGGTCTAACCAAATCTGGTAGACAGCCACTCCTCGTAAAATACTGGTATTCAGCTAAATCCGGCTTGACTAGAAGCCGACCCCAATATAGTTGGGAAACGGCTTGGAAGATGATGATGAAGGTCTAACCAAATCAGCAGCCATGTATGGCCATAACCATGGAGTTTCTTGCCGGTTCTTCTCCACAGGAAACAACCGTGCACTAGCTTCTGACGTTTTATAAGTGCCCATGTAGACACATGTGAAATAAAAAAATTTTGGCGTTGACTTTATGTTCTTTCCTATTCCCGAGAATGCAGATTGGGCAGCACAGGCTTCAGTTTAACAATGGTACCTACAGTTTGCAGATTAACCACGAACTTCCCTAATTAATTGTTTTATTTACAATGTAAAGTAATTCCCATAGTGTGTGTTTTTCCAGGACATCGATAGGTACTACAATAACTCTGTCCTTTAGCGTTTGAATCCCCAACCGGTCCTATGAGACCGCGCTGTTATTGTTTTACTATTGTGCCTCGTTTCGCGGGTATCTGAGTAACTACGCAACGAACCCATAACTATTTTTTAATCAATACCTAGTTACTCTGCTAATTCTCTGCGTGCTAAATTTGAAGACGCATTTCTGACTGGAATTGCCTAGCTCCGTCTACGTATATATAGACCACTTTCCTTCTTCTACCTTTCTTCACAGTTCCATTCCGGTGCATCCCTCTTCCTACTCTATGTCGCAGTTTTAGACGTCCCTCCAGGGTTTATCCCAAACTCAAAGGGATAGTGTAGATAATCCTTGAGAATAAACAAGTGGGAACTAACCTACGACAACACTGCCCCAAGTTCATGAATCCCCGACCGGTCCTATGAGACCGCGCTGTTATTGTTTTACTATTGTGTCTCGTTTTGTGGGTATGTGATAGGTTAACAGTACCACATTCTCCCCGACCATTGAATCAATTCAAATAAAATGCACTTGTAGTCGTGTGAGAACACACGCATCCGCCATTTTTATCGCTCCGAGTGCACACGTGCGTACGCTCGCCACTGTTTGAGATTCCCATAAGACTTGACGTAGGAAAAACAACACATTGGTATTGAACAACACTGTTGATTGTTTGGTTGAGCAGCTGTTCTGCACTTCCGTTAGTCAATCAAGCGGAAATGCAATAAGTAGGCACGTATCTACAAAAAACCCTAACAGTTCCGTTAACGCGTTAACGCATCAATGGATTTAAATGGTAATCTGTGAGGCAAGTACCCAATTACTTAATTGGCATTTAAAGTCGAATCAGTTATCAAGCAGATAAATCATGACTTTATATGTATTAGTAGACCATCGTGGATTTGTGGATATGTTTTAGTTGCAGGTCTCTGTTAGATAGGTCCCTGTACATGGTGATTTATTTTTATTAATATCTCCATGTTTTACTTCAGAACTATAGGCTAGGGATTAGACCAATTTAGACAGATACTGTTTTTAAAATATAGCAGCGACCGGCCTTTGAATATAAGTAGGTACTATACAAATGTTTTCTCTGTTTACGATGACTGTATCAAAATCCGTTACGAGATTTAACAGTTCACGAATAAACAGATCGACAGACGCGTAAAGCGACTTAGTTTCCTACTATAGAAGTAGGAACGGCATCGGCAGTCTGAATTAGAAGCATGATGAACAATAATGAACCTAATAGCAACCACGACGTACCTACAAACCTATCTTTATGCAATTACCCTCATGGTATTACCCACAATGATTTCCTAATAATCATCAATTTGACACACTACCCACTAAGTAAGTATCTACCAAGCATTACGCATCACGTGGCTATGTAATCGAAGAGATATTGCGAATCACGATTCATGTCTGTGATTCACTAAAAATAATATAAGGAAACCGCTCCCCTTAGCAAGAAGTTCAACAATTCAATATTAAAAAAACCCAAGTGACGAAATTCTAAGGCCATTTTCACAGACGTTAGTAACTAACTAGAGGTCTACAAGCTATTATCGATTACCTACTTAGAATGTAAATTGAAACAAATACTAATGAGAGGTTTTGCACCCAACAAAGGTAGGTGAAGGTCGTCAGACAGCTATCTTCTTAATTAAACTAAAAGCCCGTTATACTAATAGGCAACTAACTGTATTGATTGAAACAAAATATTAGGTAACACTGCTAGTTTCGCAGACATCGCTCATTTCAATATCGTTACGCTAACTAGGTAAACTAGTGCAGTTAAACTCCATATTTCTTTAACCTAGAAACTGAACAAAGTTCTCTTATCAATATGCTAATATCGCGATTATTTCTATTGTTTCAGAATGAATTAACAACATGACGCTCTCAACGAGCCGGCAACAGTTCCTGGCCTACGAAACCCAAACACCTGAAGATATCCAATATGGAAGGAGAGGCGGAATATTCGTGTCGAACTGCATCTGCGTCACGTTCATAATTTTCGCAGTTGTAATCGCAGTCATAGTCGGCGTCATTGTGCACTTTATCACCTACTTCAAGGTAAGTCCGAGCTTAATCATGACATGTTTTTATGTTCGTAGGCACTATATAAAAATGTGTTCAAACCGGCTGTTATCTAATCTGCCACTAACTCCATGAGACGTTGCCCGATTTCAAGTTCAATTGCTATCTTGTTATAATTATATTTCTTATCAACTTCAATTAAAAGCTACCGTATTTTGTATGTTTTTTTATCGAACTTAATTCCGCAGTTACACGCTATTCCCAGCCATTTATGGATGGAAGTGGTATAAAAAATCATAATCAAAATTACTTTGACCGAAGTAAACGCGACCTTTGCGAGTGGGACTAAGCTCTGAAAAAAAAGCAAACGTCAAAATGACAATCGATCTTTGAGTGGTAAAAAGTGTACTGTGTTATCGAATAATATTAAATAAATTAATAAAACACGAATTAAATTCATCTATAGTGCAAAAATGAGAATCTTTTTATAAAGAGCTTAAACTTTTCAGTAATAAAACTGCATTTTATAAACTGTGATATTTTTAGTTAACACACATAATGTTTTTAAAAACAATTTTCGTTTTAATTATATTTAGAGAAGTTATAAGTAGTGAAGATGAGAACGTGAGTATTAATCATTACTGTTTTGATGCTAGACTAGGCCTGTGTTGTTATTTCCTGCAATTATGGATTTTGAAGCTTATAATAAAAGTTTATAAATAATAACTACAAGGGCTAATCAATTCTACATTAAGTATTTACTTAACTAGTAAAGCTAAAATTAAAATTAGTATTAGCTTAAAATTATATTAACTTTTAATGTAATATTCTCCCTTTGAGTAAAATAAAATATTTTCTGAAAAGTATAAGATACTTATACTTATATTAACTTGTTGGATACTTACAGTTTTTTTTTTAGATAATAATAATATCATTGGTATAAAGTTACCCAGTAATAAAATAAAATCTTGCCACAGTTGCAGTAGGGAGTCTAATTTATAAATTATGCCTCTAAAGAATTTTATCTAAATACTCTATTAAATATTAGATATTTTTTTCTAACAACTTGCTTAGTATAAACCAAAAATTTAATATTATACAGACTAAGATTGTCAAGAGAAGTGCTTGATATTACTAGAGTTTTAGCCCCTTGTATTCTCAAATGCTGGCATTCAAGAATTATTCGAAAATGTGGGTGTGTAGAGAATCAAGTGTTAATTCATGAATCCCCGACCGGTCCTATGAGACTATGAGAGTTACTGTTTTACTATTGTGTCTCGTTTTGCGGGTATGTGATAGGTTAAAATAAAATAACACTATCCAATCATCCTATTTAATTGTTACTAATGCAGTGCTTGTACTTATTTATTTAAACTTTATGTACAGTAGTACAAGTTGGGTTTAATTAATTTATTATTTATTTATTTATTCTTTATGCAACACAAAGTACTTAGGCAGACTTAATGCCTTAAGCATTCTCTACCAGTCAACCTAGGGTGGTGAAATTTATCATTAAGCAAAATTTGGCATTCTTTACAAGTCAGCCTTTGGTCTTTGGTCCTTACTTATTTTCTGCACACTAAATTAATTACTCAGATACCCGTTAAACAAGACACAATAGTAAAACCATAACAGCGCGGTCTCATAGGACCGGTTGGGGATTCAAACGTTAATAGTCCCTTTACATAACATAGTAATAGGCCTACACTTCTTTTGTATGCTTAAGTCTTTGTGTACAAGTAATTTCCAGTAATATTAATTTTGTAAACTAATCAAATGCATTTATTTCTCTCCACTGATGAAAATAGTGATTCATTCAAACACAATTTTTTTTTTTTGTTCCAGGTATCACAAAAAACTGTAGACTTCTGGGATGAAACAGAACCATTCGGCCAAACAAATACACCGTCACCAGACCTTCGGCTTCCTTCCACAGTAGTGCCAAGCTTCTACAGACTAAAACTAAAAGCGGAACTAGAAAACTCTACGTACTCCGGCGACGTATTCATTACTATACGGGCCAGTAGGAGTGTCAAAGAAATAATATTACATTCTAAGAATCTCAGTATTAGTAGCAATGCTAAGCTTACAGAACAAATATATGAGAAAGTTGAGACATTACATTCTCCAAAAGTCAAACGAGAAGTGAGTGAGGCTACGGTAACTACAGCAACATCAACTGATAATGTTACTTCCACCGATGTTCCTACAACGACGGCAGCTGCTGAGGTGAATTCTACAGCTCCTACGGTATCAGAAGGTACCGTATCAGATGACAGCAACCAAACAACTTTAAGATCTGATACAACAGAAGTTCCTTCAACTCCTGCACCAGCTGATACGGAAATAACCCGTAGTGCAGTACGGACTATAAAAATATTGTCAATACTGGAAGGAACTGGGGATAGACTGATATTGCAATTAGAATCTGCGTTGAAAGCGAATGTGGACTACGTACTGCAGCTCTCGTTTGAAGGAAAGATCTCTAATTCCATGACAGGATTTTATAAGAGCACGTATATTAACGATAAGCATGAAGTCAAGTAAGTTTATTTTCATTATTATAATTGGTATTTGTGTCTTTTTGTAATTTTCCTACTTTTTGAGTAGTTTTTCGTGGTTATTAGGCTGTCATTAGAAAATCTACATGACAAAAAGTCTAGTAATCTTAGTGTCATTGGTTTAAGTGAAGCCCTTGAAGATATTGTTCAATTAGTTAATAGTACCTATACTTTCTAGGGTTCCGTACACAAATTCTTTGGGATTCTATTACTAAGATCTCTGTCACCAGACTGTATCTCATGAACCGTGATAGATAGACTGTTGAAATTTTCACTGCATTGCTGCTATAAAGACATATACTAAAAAACAGAATAAAATTAATATTTTAAAATTTTCCTCCGTGCCTCGGAAAGCACGTTAAGCCGTTGGTCCCGGCTGTCATTTGGAGATCTTTGGCAGTCGTTACGGGTAGTCAGAAGCCAGTAAATCTGACTCCAGTCTTGCCATGAAGTACCGTGTTACCCCAGTTAATGGGTTGTGGAGGTCTGGTAGGCAGCCGCTCCTCGTAAAATACTGGTATTCAGCTAAATCCGGCTTGACTGGAAGCCGACCCCAATATAGTTGGGAAAAGGCTATGCAGATGCAGATGAAAGCGGCTCCCATACAACAAACATAGTATACCATCATCTATAAAAAACAAAAAAAAAAAAATTGCCGTTTTTATAGATAGTACTACGGAACCCTTCGTGCGCGAGTCCGACTCGCACTTGGCTGGTTTATTTATATGGTTCTAGGACTACAAAAATCCGGGGCATAAAATAACTCTTTGAATATAAAGCAATTTGAATATTTCAATTCTCAGTCATGACTTATAGTAAACAAAGATTCGCTCTTCTGCCAAACAAAACTAAATATGACGTAATATTAGATTGTTTAGTAAATCGCGCTTTATCGTTCGGAAATAGTACTGATAAATCTGAATAAGTTGGCTGAATAATTTGATTGAGTGACTTGTAGAATTCATTCATAAGTGAGAGATAGAGAATTATTTGTGGAATAACCTTCGATCAATAAGGAATAACTAAAGAGACATTTGTACATAGTAACTCATAATCACCATGCGAGCCGAAAAACGTCCACAGCAGGACATAAGCCTTCCCCTAACTTTGCCACATCAACTCCAAATAATTAATTCATGAATCCCCGCCGCGCTGTTATTGTTTTACTATTGTGTCTCGTTTCGCGGGTATTAAGACGATGGCCATAGGCGAGTGTAGTGGGAAGGGGAAGGGCGACTGGGCCATACCCTCCCCAGTATGCTCTGATGCCCATCCCCAAGACATTCTAATAATTTCACAATCAAATTAATCAAAAATCAGGGTCGTCAAGGGTCGAAATACGTTCAGCTGCTTTAGCGTAAAGAAGTAATATACACGCACGAATAAACAATTAACGAAAACATTTCCATGCTAAAAACTTAATAAAGCTTATCTTTCAGAAACCTAGAGGTCACCCAGTTTGAGCCTGAAACTTTTCCATACTAAAAATTAATCAAACTTTATCTTCCAGAAACCTAGGGGTCACCCAGTTCGAACCAACATCGGCGCGGTCTGCGTTCCCCTGCTTCGACGAGCCAGCCTTCAAGGCCAAGTTCGAGATCAGCATCGCCCATCCCGAAACCCTCACGGCTTTGTCGAATATGAAGGTGGTTACCCAGGAACCCATGTAAGTTTGATCTTGGATAATTTATTTATTGCGGATTTTCTACCAGTCGACCTTAGGCTGTATACAGAAAGAAAAAGACGCTGGTCCGTTCTATACAAAGGAAGCAGGTTGAAGCAGACCAAGCAAAATGTCGGACTCATCGGACGGTGATTTGGTTTTGTTACGCCCAGCGCTGACCAGCGCGTGTTGAAGCTTGTCGGAACTTGTAGGCACCGTTCGGCGCGCGTTCATATATTTTCCTGCGCGGGTTACCAGCGCTGTCAAGCGCCGCTAAGCGCTTATAAGTTTCCAGCTTTCTTCCTGTATACAGTCTTAGGCTGGTGCAAGTTTCGTGCTCGTAAACCTTGCCTACAATTGTGACTCATTGCGTCACTTCATCTTCCAGTGCGCGGTGGTCACTCCCTTTCCCTTTCGGCCCCATTGATCATCTTTCTGCGACCAATGTGCCCTGCCCAGTGCCACTTAAGTTTGGCGATTCTTCGGGCTATGTCAGTAACCTTGGTTCTCCTAGCCATCTTCACTCCTGATGCGATCATGTAATGAAACTCCGAACATAGCCCTTTCCATTGCCCTTTGGGTGGTTTCTGATGGCCCATTGTAATTGACCACGTTTGCAGTTATGACTGGTGATCTCTTAACTGCCAGTAACTTGTTACAATTTATTTTTTAAAATTACTTTTAGTCATTACTTGTTTACATTGTGCTTACATAATAGAAGAGACAAGAAATATGTAAACAGTAATGATTTAAAAGTGTCCTTGAATTTTCTTGCATGTGCTGCCCCGTAGAGATCTACACTTTGGAATGTAGAATTAGGTTCAATTTGCTGGTTCACCGTCGTTTAACAAAAAATTACACTAATTTTTAAAATAAGTATTTTTGTATTCATGTAAAGCAATCAATAAGATCTCTACTGGAATGAATATACCTGGGAGATAATTTTGCTTTTAAGATTGTAGATCAGGGATAAGTAACTAGTTTCCTTGCGGGTCGGGAAGGTCTGCCATTTGGTGACAACTTTTGTACACATAGATAGGAAGTTTTAAATCTTAGGCTGCGTTTCTAAGCAACTCGCATGCTTGTTAAACTACAATCGAGCAATTACTCACATTACCTACCCACAGGGCCACCGATAGCCCACACTGCAAAGCAACCTGCATGCGAGTTAATGTATCAAGTACAATGCGATCGGTTGCACGTGAAAACGTGGCTTTTAGCTAAAACAATGTACACGAATTTGCCTTGTCACCATGTTTAGACAAATTTGATCTGACATCGTCATTGTGATTAGGCAAAAACGCTATGAGTTTCAAAGCATCGAGATACGAAACTGTCAATATGGTTGAATAATACAGCATACAATTTTGTTCAGATTTGAAAATACACCACATAGACGCATTAGAACCCAGTCTGAGTCTGTATTAAATCGATTCTAAATCGATATATTATATTAGATCGATTCTAAATCGATATATTATATTAAATCGATTCTATAAAAAATAAGAAAAAGAAAAATACCTACTAAGTTAGTTCCTTATCATTGACGGAACCCTATAACAACTAGATGACGATGACGACGCGAAACTGTGAAATCGATTGAATACGCATCGACGCGCAAATTGTTCAATAATCACTATACACAGAAATGGTAATAATGTGCTCTCATAATCAAGATTTTTGATTGCTTAATTTGAAAACTTGTTGGACATTTCTTTCAAATGATATTTTATTTGAAACACGAGACTTTATTATTGTTTAACTTCGAATAAAACTAAAGTATCGATTAGTAATCGATTTAGTTCTATATTTGTCCGTGCATGCAATCAAGCATCAATTCGGGAACAATTAACACTTCTTGTTAGATTTATTTTAAGTTAGTCAAAGCTTTGAAGGCTAAAATGCTAATCCTAAAAAAGAATAACAGATATTACCTAGATCACTTGCTCCAAGGTAGCCCGATCAGTGGCCACGACCTCTTGCGCCGGGCCCTGGTTCAGGCCATGGTCCGGAGCGAAGCCATTGGATCATTTCCCAACTAAAAAAAATGGGTAGCCCGCTAAATTCGAATTTTCTCAAGTTTACTATCCGATATTGAACTGCAAATTGCAAAAAACATTCATAAATTTGAATTCCACGGAATTTTCTTACTATGCATAGGCTCGCGTTTGGCCACTATCTCACCTGATGGTAAGCGACGATGTGGCCGACAATGAAGCACGCTTGCCTAGAAGTACCCTATTCCTTCTTGACTTAAAGACCCTTAATTTTTGAAAGTTACCATTAAGAAATTGCACAAGAAAGCTTTATCACATACACACGTTGACCCGAAACTCCAGAAAAGACAGATCTTTTGCTTGCACCTCATCACATAGACACCACTAAAACAAATCATCTCTCCCACAGTCCCGACCAACCCGGCTGGCAATGGACTCACTTCGACCGCTCAGTCAGCATGTCAACATACCTAGTGGCCTACGTACTCTCCGACTTCAAGTCTTTGGAGACCAGTTACACCAGCAAGGACAATGTCACCATTCCCATCAAAATTTGGACGAGACCCGAGTTGATAGGGAAAGCGAAATACGCGTCCACGATTACTCCGAAACTCTTGGAGTATTATGAAGATGTTTTCGGAGTGCCATATGCTTTGGATAAAATGGATCTGATCGCGATTCCTGATTTTTCGAGTGGAGCCATGGAGAATTGGGGGCTGGTTACTTTTAGGTAAGTGTATTTTTTTTTTATTAATGTTGATGTCCATAGGCTAGAAGTCAGTGAATTGTCGTTGCCATTATTTAAGGCAGTTTTAGTAGAATTATAAGAACTTCACTACAGAGCTTGCGTTTTTAGTTCCTGTGTTCCATAGCCCTGAAGGAACAAAGGTAGATTTTAGTCAAGAAAAGACCAACCCTAATATGAACTCCAACCGGAGTGGGAGCAGTTATTTGATCATTTCCCAGTACAAAAAAGGGAGTATACCAACTCCCGGTGGCCATGTCCTAATCTAGGACGTATTCCACCCATGTGTCAAATCCGTTAGTTTAACAGAAAGACTGATTAACATCTTTTACAGACTAATTACTTATTTTATTTAGAACTAGCCGGTACACCGGCGTATGCTGCTAAACTAAAAAGTTTTTGGAATATAATATAAATAGGGCATCTCTTTGATCGAGGAGCTCGTGGCTAGATAATAACAGCCGCACGGGTCGATCTTCAAGGTTAAGCAACGCTTGCCTAGGTTGGTCTGTGGATGGGTGACCATCTTAACATAACGAGTTTCCTCCGTGCCTCGGAAAGCACGTTAAGCCGTTGGTCCCGGCTGTCATTTGAAGATCTTTGGCAGTCGTTACGGATAGTCAGAAGCCAGTAAATCTGATTCCAGTCTTGCCATGAAGTGCCGTGTTACCCCAGTTAATGGGTTGTGGAGGTCTGGTAGGCAGCCGCTCCTCGTAAAATACTGGTATTCAGCTGAATCCGGCTTGACTGGAAGCCGACCCCAATATAGTTGGGAAAAGGCTAGGCAGGCAGGGCATCTCTTTGATTGAAACTAGTTTGAGGCATATTGGTTGGGTAGATTTAAAGTCTACAACAGTCATAGGTAGAAACAATATGTGTCTTTTATATATTAGGATACTACTGTGTCTGAAAACTTACGTCACGCGGACTATGAGGTAAATAAGAGTGACGTAAATAATTATATAATTTCTCGTTGTTATGTGAAGTATGGTTGACGGAGTTCCAATTACTTTTGGCGTCATTAATAACAGTGTGAATTATGCTTCGATCAAGAATTATGTGAACAAGTGTGACGTTTTTGATACTACTTTCAATTTAAATTAACTTAGCGATGCTCGATGAAGAGGTGTTTTATTCGATTGTTCGAACATCTCGACGGCTCTCGATTGTTTAGACTTTGACTCGAGTCCGACTCGATCTGTTATTGCGACTGGCGCATGGCGCGTTCATTTATGAGGTGTTCCTTGTTGGTTTAGAGTTTCAAGTGAGAGTGACTGATTCGAACAATCGAAAACTAGCGGTCGAAACCTCTCGATTATCTCGAATGGCGAGTGATGGTTGACTCTATAGTTTATTTTAACGACTCCGATTCATGCGATTTTTATATAATTCCACAAATAAGTTATATACTTATCGATATCTAAAGACATTGAACAAAAAAATACTTTAGACGAATACTGAGGTCAACGACCGGTGGAACACTGACCATGAAATTACAACTTCATATTTTTCTGTCTTATCAAAATTCAGATCACCTTTTAATTGTCATGTAATAGTAGTAGGGGAGGCCACGATGCTAAATGGGGATTTACTCGAGCGTCGTAGAGACCTATTGGGTTGCAAAGCTTAGATGATAAGAAGAAAAAAATGTTCTATGATTATACCTTTTCATCGGTGGGGGAAGCGGCTATAGATTTTTAAATATGTAAAAAAAAACTGTTGCATGGACATCCTCGAGCGCGTCAGATATTGATAGCATCAATGCCCTACGTATTTTTAATAATGTACGTATGTTAATCTGATCGTTTGCATGATGGGGGTGGTTGTATGGAAGGGTTGAAAATGGAAAAAAAAATAATTTAATCGAGCGCGTCAGATTTTCTAAGGGAGTGTTAAATTTAATTTAATTAATTTAATTTATTTAATAAGTACCAAAAAAAAGGATCTCATTCACTAATCTGACCATTTCGATGGGACGCAAACTCGTGGCCACTTTCATAAAGTGCAAAAAAAAATCGCCATTTTGAAATACTCAAGCGCGTCAGATTAAGATATATATGGTTCATCTTTATGTTCTAAACGTACTGTCTCATAATCTGACGATTATCTAGAGGGATTCGCCTGATCTGACAAAAAAACCCCTGCAACTTCCAGCTAATTCCTGGGTGCTTAAAATTGTACTTATATCATTTTTGAGCTCAAAATATATTTTATGTGATATTTTGAGCTCGCTGAGTTCAAAAAGATAATATTTGAGCTCTCCTAGCTCGAAAGTCTGATAAAAGTTTCATAGAACACTATTTTTGGAATCTTCAAACCGCAATAACTTTTGAACGGATCAAGTAATTTTCACGCGGTTTGCGGCATTCAACGCAGTTTTATCATCCTCATAAGTTATTTTCTAGTTTTAATTTATCGAACCAAAAATTTCAGAGTAATCCCGAAGAATCACTTTTTCGGGTTTCTTTCGTTCACGATATCTCTCGAACGAACCAACCGATTTTGACCAGCTTGGTAGCGATCGACGTGGTTTTTTAAGCTCAAAGGCGGATTAGTTTTTGAAGTTGATCGATAAAGCCGTTTAAAAGTTATTAAAAAAAAACTACTTTCAAAATATAAAACTTATTATTTTGAGATTTTTCAAAATTTCTCAAAATCTAACGGTCCGAATCAGTTCAAATTCCCACGAAATCTAATTTTGAGGGAACTCTTTAGAAAATCGGAGAAGGAAATGTAGCCATCACACAACTGCACGCATTTAACTTTATCGACGATTTTTTGTTATTTCGGCATGCGGAAATCGTCAGATTATATATTTTTCATTATTCTTGAATTATTTCCTTCAAAATAAAAAAAAAATTAGCTACGCTCGAGAATGTCGAGATGACATTTTTTTTTACAACTTTGCTGCCCTCCCCTTTCTTTACGTCTCTCTCAAATGGTCAGATTAGTGGAATATACACTTTTTAAGATGTAATTAACTCACCCTACCTTAATCTGACGCGCTCGAGAATGTCTGAGGGTCATTTTTTTTTTACTAATCTGATTCTATATCCTTCACGGGCGGCTTTATATATGGGCCTCATATTTGGTGGAGGTACTTAACTGGGTACAAGGTATCCCCCTATATATTAATCTGCCGCGCTTTAGTAAATCCCGAAATCCCTTCTGGGGCTCCCCTACTATAGGGAATATGCAAAAAAAATCTGTTATCTAACCAGTTTATCAATATATTGACATAAATAGAATACTAACTGAAAACAATATCGAAATAAAAAAGCAAACGAGATAATTGTAACGATTTCATAGAAATTTATCTGTCCCTCTTGGCAAAACGCTATTTTCCTACCAAAGAAAATAAGTAAGTGCGTGATGTAATTTGACGTCAAATTACATATTGGACATCTTTTTCCTATTAGCAGCGTTGAAGCTGTATAAGGTATAAGTTCGTTGTCGATATGGGTATTTTAAAAATTCTTTTATATTTATTTGCTATAGCTAAAAGTGTATTCATTTAGCAAACAAAAAAATTGCGTGCATATTCCCTATTGAAATAAATTATTTGACTTTGCTTCAATAGTTTATCGATATATCAAATACCGTACCGTATCGTCTTACTTATTTAATTTGAATTTTCAGCTAGGTTAGGGTCACGTTTGACCACTTTCTCACCTAAATATAAGGGATGATTTGGCCAACGATCGAGCACACTTGCCTAGCAGTAACCTTTTTTCTTGACTTTTAGAACCCTAAGCTGTAGCTTAGGTTCTAAAAAGAAATACAGACTATGGCAGGGAATTAGGTTCACTTTCACTAATAAATGAATTTTTAAACTTAATCTACAATTTATTCATGACACCACAAAAGTAATTGAACTCCGTCAACCATGCTTCACATAACACTTTTAAAATTAAGGAAATTGTATAATTATTGACGTCATTCTATTTACCTCATTGCGTGATATAACTTTATATACAAAGTTTATTCTAAATATAATTTATTATAGTCCGGTTTTTTGAGGCGGGAAATCCTAGTAATTTATCTCTATCTCTCCGAATTTACGCGTGTAGCGTTGACCATCAATAAATTTAACCTACGACCTACTCGTGCAACTGTTACTAGTAAATCGGGGCCGTTATTACTAGCCCACCACTACTCATTACTAGTCATCAACATCATCTACCTAGCCATTTCCCAACTATATTGGGGTCGGCTTCCAATCAAGCCGGATTTAGCTGAATACCAGTATTTTACGAGGAGCGGCTGCCTACCAGACCTCGATAACGCATTAACCTACCAGCCGGGACCGTCCCGGCTGGTAGGTTCCGAGGCACGGAGAAAACTCGTTATGTTAAAATGGTCACCCATCCACAGACCTAGGCAAGCGTTGCTTAACCTTGAAGATCGACCTGTGCGGCTGTTATTATCTAGCCACGAGCTCCTCACCACTAGTCATTACTAGTATGGGTAAAAAAAAAAATATGACTTCGCGTCTAGTCCTCGGTCTCCTGCATCTCATGTTCCACACACTCTTTAAAACTCAACCTAAGCACTATTTAAAATTAGTAGAAAATAATAATATTTCAAACACATTTCTTGGAGCGTGCGTAAAATCAATCTAATCGCGCGCAGGCGTAGCGATATGCCTACGGTTTTAACGCCTTTTAACGAGTTGCAGTAGCCATGGAGAGCTGAGAAAAGTCAATATTTCATTATATATTATTTCTTTCTTTCTTGAGGAACTCGTGGCTAGATAATAACAGCCGCACGGGTCGATCTCCAAGGTTAAGCAACGCTTGCCGAGGTTGGTCTGTGGATGGGTGATCAACTTAAAATAACGAGTTTCCTCCGTGCCTCGGTAAGCACGTTAAGCCGTAGGTCCCGCCTGTCATTAGATCTTTGGCAGTCGTTACGGAGAGTCAAAAGTCAGTAAATCTGACTCCAGTCTTGCCATGAAGTACCGTGTTACTCCAGTTAATGGGTTGTGGAGGTCTGGTGGGCAGCCGCTCCTCGTAAAATACTGGTATTCAGCTAAATCCGGCTTGACTGGAAGCCGGCCCCAATATGATTGGGAAAAGGCTAGGCAGAAGATGATTATTTCTTTCTTGTACTGATTTTGCAAATGATTTGTGATGTGATGACTTTATGCTCAAACAGCCGGACAGAGTTGGATTCTTTATGTCCCGGGAGTATATTCTCTTAGAATAATTTTCTACTTTGACGCAAGCGCTGTCGCAGTTTTAGTAACAGATTTATTGTTAGTAAAAAAACTTGCCCAGTAATCATAAACTTGTAAGCAACCAAGGACCGGTAACTTATTTGCACGTTAAGACCTATAAACCCGTACTTTCCCATGCACTACTAGTTAGACCCTCACCCTCTCTACCTGGGCCTTTTTTCCCAACTATGTTGGGGCGGCTTCCAGTCAAGCTGGATTTCAGGGAGGAATCAGATTTACTGGCTTCTGACTATCCGTAACGACTACCAAAGATCTACAAATAGCAGCTGGGACTAACGGCTTAACGTGCTTTCCGAGAAACGGAGGAAACTCGCTATGTTAAGATGGTCACCCATCCACACACCTTGGCAAGCGTTGCTTAACCTTGGAGATCGACCCGTGCCGCTGTTATTATCTAGCCACGAGCTCCTCTCCTAGTTAGAACCTCAACCAAGTGGAACAAATCCGAGAACACAATCACAGAAGTCTGACTCGCTTGGGCATCTGATTATGGTTCAGGTATTTAGATTTCTGTGGGTTCAGGCCATGGTTCGGTAACTATAATCTAAGACTAAAATTTTTCGCTGTACATACACAAGTAGGTACGTAAAAGTATACTCATTGTTCAATACCCAAATGAAATGCAAAAGAAATCCTTGTCCCACAAAAGAAAGTATCGTAGCTACAGTTCTTCACAAGGCCGTCTCTTACATCATTTACATATTCAATGCCACTGGAAATGGTTTCAACTTTTATCTAAACACTTATGAGTTTTGACGCATTGTAAGGCCGTTAACAACCTCTTAGAACATGGTAATTATACCTAATTCACTACTTTATCTCCGGAAATAACAGTTGTAGTTGTAAAAATATACGACGAGTATTTAAGGCAGATAGTGATTGTTCTTTAATGACGTCTTAAGACTTTGTGTATCACAAAAACTGTGTTATATTGAAGAGGTTATCGCGGTGTGCTGTCTATTGAGAAAGATAATAAAAACTGTCTATGATTTGCTATTTCATTACTATAGTTACGCCATTGATAGGGTCTTATTCACTATTTTACGAGTAGTTACGACACTGTATTAATTGGGACCTTATTTCACTACTTCACGAATAGTATAAAAATTGGCACATACAGTGCGTACTACATACATTAATTACTGGTCTACCCGTGTCTCAAATTTCATGCGAATTTGTTCAGCCGTTCGAGCGTGATGAAGTAACAAACTTGTGAGTGTGTATGTTTGTTCACACTTGTAAACTTTCACGTGTACTGAACAACACTGTTTTATTATAGTGTAAATACGTTTTTACTTGAACTAGCAAGTTCAAGACCGAATTCTTCTACGAGTATATGCAATTGAGTTAAAGTAGATCATCATTCTTTTCACCATGTTCCAGCGTCTTCTTGAAACAGAGACGTTGCCTGGAATAATTTAGACGTGGGCGAATGCATATCAGCGAGGCCCTTTTATTCATTTGAAAACGAGACAGTGACTGTTGGAACCCAGTGTTAGACCATATCGTCGCTTACCATCTGGTGAAATATTGTTCGAACGCGAGCCATTATAAAATAAACCTTTATTCTTAAAGATCTCTCGTTTACGCGAGGCCCCTCCAAGGGCCGCTTCTTCAACGCGTAGTTACGCTACTGCCTTGAAGACAACCAATTTTTTCTGCCAGATCCAAGATTTAACTATTTTTGTTCCATTTTACAGAGAAACAACCCTACTCTTCGACGAAGCCGAAAGCGTACCTCGAGACAAGCAGAACGTGGCCATCGACATAGCTCACGAGTTAGCCCACCAGTGGTTCGGCAACCTCGTCACCATGCGCTGGTGGACCGACCTCTGGCTCAACGAGGGCTTCGCCACTTACATCGAGTACGTCGGAGTGGACCATGTGAGTACTAACATCTGTATAGACAGAACATAGCTCACGTCACCAGTGGTTCGGCAACCTCGTCACCATGCGCTGGTGGACCGACCTCTGGCTCAACGAGGGCTTCGCCACTTACATCGAGTACGTCGGAGTGGACCATGTGAGTACTAACATCTGTATAGACAGAACATAGCTCACGTCACCAGTGGTTCGGCAACCTCGTCACCATGCGCTGGTGGACCGACCTCTGGCTCAACGAGGGCTTCGCCACTTACATCGAGTACGTCGGAGTGGACCATGTGAGTACTAACATCTGTATAGACAGAACATAGCTCACGTCACCAGTGGTTCGGCAACCTCGTCACCATGCGCTGGTGGACCGACCTCTGGCTCAACGAGGGCTTCGCCACTTACATCGAGTACGTCGGAGTGGACCATGTGAGTACTAACATCTGTATAGACAGAACATAGCTCACGTCACCAGTGGTTCGGCAACCTCGTCACCATGCGCTGGTGGACCGACCTCTGGCTCAACGAGGGCTTCGCCACTTACATCGAGTACGTCGGAGTGGACCATGTGAGTACTAACATCTGTATAGACAGAACATAGCTCACGTCACCAGTGGTTCGGCAACCTCGTCACCATGCGCTGGTGGACCGACCTCTGGCTCAACGAGGGCTTCGCCACTTACATCGAGTACGTCGGAGTGGACCATGTGAGTACTAACATCTGTATAGACAGAACATAGCTCACGTCACCAGTGGTTCGGCAACCTCGTCACCATGCGCTGGTGGACCGACCTCTGGCTCAACGAGGGCTTCGCCACTTACATCGAGTACGTCGGAGTGGACCATGTGAGTACTAACATCTGTATAGACAGAACATAGCTCACGTCACCAGTGGTTCGGCAACCTCGTCACCATGCGCTGGTGGACCGACCTCTGGCTCAACGAGGGCTTCGCCACTTACATCGAGTACGTCGGAGTGGACCATGTGAGTACCATCATCATCCCACTTGACACCACCCATCATCAACTGACATGATACCATCAAAATCTGACATGGTTTACCTGTGTCCAGTTTCATAGAAGTTCTTTTAGTCATTTAATCATGATACTCACAAACCTTCGCCTTTATGACTTGTAAAAATCCCTTACCAATAAAATAAAGGAGTATTGTCTCTTTTCTCGCTCTAAGGTGGAGCGAAGGGTGCCTATCTCCCTTCCCTTTACGTTCTAGAACCACAAGTAATCTTTTGAGTTCAACCATCACAACAATTCGTACAATCCATCAGCCCCAGCAGGCTTCGGCACTGCTGGGCCCCACGGTTTTACTATGAAATCTATAATTCAAACATCGCTTTTCAGTGAGACAGAGCGAACTGAAGTATTTATTTTGGTTTTCATACATTCAGTATACGAGCAGTTGTGATCAAATATATCAGCCAGCTCTATTTTGATGCAAAACTAACACTTAGGGTCAGCACACACCAAGACGTGACGCGACGCGATGCTGCACGCACATTTTAATAGAGACTCAAAATAGAACTTTATTTACTACGCGAAAAGATACATATTTCATTGTGAGAATTTAGAATACGTTGCTTCATGCAGCGCTGCGCCTCAAGATGCCGTGTGGCTTCGCGCTGCGCCTCGTGACGCCGCGCGGCGTCTCGCTGCGCAGCGGAACGTTTTTACATTCGCGACGTCGTGTTGCCGACTATTTTACTTACTATGCGCCGCGCAACGTTGCGATGCGTCTCGCGGCGGCGCGCGGCGCATCGCGACGTCACTGGCCTCGGTGTGAACTGACCCAAAAACATAATTTGTATTAAATCCATTCCCCAGGTGGAACCCGAATGGAACATGTTCGAGTCGTTCTCTCGCGACAAGATGGACCTGCTGCGCTCCGACGCGCTCAAGAACACGTCGCCCGTGTCGCGCAAGGTGGAGGACGCGTCGGAGATCTCGCAGAAGTTCGACGAGATCTCCTACACCAAGGGCGCCAACCTCATCCGCATGCTCAACCATACCATATCGGAAGAGCTGTTCCATAAGGGACTTGTTATTTATTTGAATCAGTGGTGAGTGTGAAATCATTTTATCAAAAGAGCAATTTTTTGTTGACATAAGCTAGTGCTTGATTGCAATCCCATTTGATGGTAAGTAGTGTTACAATCGTTGATGGTGAGGCACACTAGTTTATTAAGAACTCACTTGAACCTTATCTTACTACCTTGTCATCTTCCTGCCCTTATCCCGTTATTTAGGTTGCATAACACTCTCTACCATTCTCTCCTGTCAACCGTCACGCTATCACTAACTCTCTTTTATTTCATATTGGCTTCTAGCGGTAGCTTCGCCTGCGAGAAAGTAGGTGTCACTATACCAATTTTGAACCTCTGTTTCATCCCCATAGGTGAATTTTGGAAATTCCTCTTAGTAGGCGCCTACGTCATAAAACGAAAAATTGTGCTCAATTTCACGCTCCTAGTCCATACAGTTTAGGCTGTGCACTAATATGTCTATCAGTCAGTTTCTGCTTTTATAATATAGATCACTCACCCAAACCATCCAACTACCTTATATCAAATACTTATCATCTTATTCCAGGAAATACTCGAACGCCGAAGAGAACGACCTATGGACCGCGATGGCCAAGGCGACTCCTTCAGACCCCTTACTCAAGGACCTTAACGTGGTGGCCTTCATGAACTCGTGGACCAAGCAGGCCGGGTACCCGGTTGTTAAAGTTAACAGGGACTACGAGAAAGGACAAGTTGAATTTGAGCAGGTAAGGAATTTGTCATCAGCTTACAGCTAAAGGATGTTCACTGTTGGACATAGGCCTTCTCAAGTTTCGTGAGTAAAAGGGAACTGCGTGCTCTCCGTGCGTCTCACATCCATGCATTCCCACGACCCTCGAAACGTGGTCAGCCTCATCAGAAGGCACACAAAGAGCAATGAAAAGGGCTATGTTCGAAGTTACCTTGCATGATCGCATCAGGAATGCAAATAGCTGCAGGAGAACCAAGGTCACCGTCATAGTCTGAGAAATCGCCAAACTTAAGTGGCAGTAGGCACGTCACATTGCTCGTAGAACAGATGGTCGATGGGCCGAAAGGTTCTGGAGTGGTGACCACGTACCTGAAGACGTAGCGTTAACGCGGCTTCCCATAAAGGGGATCGATGACTTGGTGGGGGAGAGAATTGAGGATCGTGGGAATCCAATATCGTTCGAATTGGTGTTGTGATGAATGTTCGTGTGGTGACTCGTGGGAGAGGCCTATGTGCAACAGTAGACGTCTTTCGGCTAAAATGATGATTATGAATAAATTTTCAATAACATTCATATTTTAATAGTACATTACGATATTAGTGCGTAATGATGGTTATAACATGCGAGGCGGAATTTCAGCCCGAGCCGAAGGCGAGGGCGTAACTGAGCCGAGCATGTTATAACCAATACGCACGTATATCGTACGACGTTTTTTAACACATTTGCGAGGAAACAGAAAAAAAAAAACATTTAAATAAACTGAATCTGTGAATGCACACTGTTGCTTCCCGCCATTTTAACAGCGCGCCAGCGCTGCCTACTGACTGGCGCCGCACTGAGTGCACCTTCCTGCCGGTCGGAGTGGAGGGTGTTAGGTTTTTTAGTTACATAGTAGTAAAGAATAGCAAATTCAAATTTCGAACTAATCGCCGCGCGCGAAATGGCAAATAATGCTGTTAAGGAATTTGTATGGACTATAACTTAACTATTTGCTTTGGTAACACACGCGTTTTTTATGACCCGCTTTACATATTTAAAACCGGTGGAATTACATCAGCTTTACGAGCAACGGTGTTAAAATAGTACATTACGATATTAGTGCGTAATGATGGTTATAATATGCGAGGCGGAATTTCAGCCCGAGCCGAAGGCGAGGGCGTAACTGAGCCGAGCATGTTATAACCAATACGCACGTATATCGTACGACGTTTTTTAACACATTTGCGAGGAAACAGAAAAAAAAAATTTAACATCTTAGTGTTTGGCGCCAAAGAAATCGAACGCAAATATTGTTTGGTAAAATGACAAAATGACAAAAATTACAAAAAATGACGAAAATGACTAAAAATGACTGAAATGACAAAGAGTCACAAAAAGTGACAAAAATGACAAAAAATGAGTAAAAGTGACAAAAAATTACAAAAAGTGACAAAAATGACAAAAAATGACAAAAAATAACAAAAAGTTACAAAAAATGCCAAAAAATGACAAGAAATGACAAAAAGTGACAAAAAGTGACAAAAAGTGACAAAAAATGACAAAAGTTGACAAAAAAACACAAGAAATGACTAAAAATGATAAAACAGGACAAATGATGAGGCTCTTCAAATTTTGAACTAATCGCCGCGCGCGAAATGGCAAATAATGCTGTTATGGAATTTGTATGGACTATAACTTAACTATTTGCTTTGGTAACACACGCGTTTTTTATGACCCGCTTTACATATTTAAAACCGGTGGAATTACATCAGCTTTACGAGCAACGGTGTTAAAAAATATTTAAAGTTATCCTAGACTATAATGATAAATGAACATGTCTTTTAGGGTCCGTTCACACAGACCGGCTCGGAGAGCATCGGCGCGCATTTTTCTTTTCACACAGACCGGATCGTATACGCTTGAATTTGGTCAGAGCGGAGCCGCCAACTATTTCATATAGACCGGCCGGAAGCGGATGCGCTCGGAACGGGTAGGATGTGCTCGCAGCTGGTCTGATGCGCTTGCAGCCGGTCTGATGCGCTTGCAGCCGGTCTGATGCGCTCGCAGCCGGTCTGATGCTCTCGCAGCCGGTCTGATGCGCTCGCAGCCGGTCTGATGCTCTCGCAGCCGGTCTGATGCGCTCGCAGCCGGTCTGATGCTCTCGCAGCCGGTCTGATGCGCTCGCAGCCGGTCTGATGCGCTCGCAGCCGGTCTGATGCTCTCGCAGCCGGTCTGATGCGCTCGGAGCCGGGTAGATACACTACAAAGGCAGTACCAGTGTTCCACGCAGTCCAAGTTTTGTTTCGACACGCACGCAATCGGAGCCGATCGGCTGCGCGGTAGAGAAAGAGTAAGTTATCGGAGCCGATTGGCTGAGCGAGCGATAAAAAGCACGCAGTCGGAGCCGATCAGCTGCGCGAACGGGAAAGAGCAAGCAGTCGGAGCCGATCGGCTGCGCGAACGAGAAAAGTACGCGATCGGAGCCGGTCAACTCCTCTTATTATTTCACACCAAGCGCGTTCAAGCATTCTTTATGACAAAAGCAGTGCACATGCAAAAATAAACCTTACTACAAATACTTAAAACTCTGTTCTCAACGTGATAAAAATCTGCTCTCCTCTCCGAGCCGGTCTGTGTGAACGGACCCTTAGGCGCACTCTGTCCCCCTCTTGATATATAAAATCATTAGCATTTTACTAAACAAAATGATTAACAACCACTATTCTTCCACAGCGCCTCTTCACATCCGCGACAGATCCTTACCAGAAGATGGTAGACCAGCTATGGCACATCCCTATCAGCTACAGCATCGTGGACTCTCCGGTAGACTCGTGGACCACGGCGCCCAAGTCCTGGCTGAAGGGACGCAGCAGTACTGTCAGCTTGCCTATCAATGACACGCAAGCGTTGTACGTCAATGTTGATGCTATCGGTAAGTCTTTTGTTTAAATGGTCTTAAAACACTTATGAAAGTTCTATGAAACCCACAATACACAAGGAAATTTAACACATGCAATACATACACACTCCCAAAACTTCACAAGCACAATTGGTGTATCACACCCACACAGTATATTTACGTCAAGAAATTAGTGACTCATTGATGCTACTGCAAAGTGTAAGGTTGGGTAAAAATTAAACCATTAATATTAAGGGGGATGTTCCAGCTTAGCCCGCGAAATTCAAATTTTCTTACGTTTTTACAATTTGCAAGCCAGTGGTAGGTTGTATGAAGTTAAAAATACTTACGCGGTTGTAAAACGTAACTAGTTATATAATTATAATCATAAAAATCATCAATACAAGCCTCCAAGCTCACTTAGTTGCAAGAACGTTTTTGACCTCGAAAAAATCGTTCCTACACTTAGGTGGGCTTGGAGGCTTGTATTAATGATTTTTATGTTTATAATTATGTAACTAGTTACGTTCTACAGCCGCTTAAGTATTTTTAACTTTATTAAACTTATCACTGGCTTTCAAATTGCAAAAAACGTAAGAAAATTTGAATTTCGCGGGCTAAGCTGGAACATTCACCTTAAGGCAAAATTTTTATTACGCAGTGTTTTACAAATACAAATATACTAAGTAATTATTATTTTAGAATTGAATCATGATCGATAGAATTTTCACTTTAATTATTACGAATAGGTGAGGTTCATTTTTGAAAAAGACGCTTCTTTTATGTCTAAAGGGCTTACTTTAACTGGCCTGTGTGCTTTCTATTTTCATCACTTCAGCCGAAAGACGTCCACTGCTGGACATAGGCCTTCCCCAAGGGATGAATCACTGTTACCTTAACGTGACTACACTATAACAACACCAATCGTTCCCCAGGATACTACAGAGTAAACTACGACAAGAAGAACTGGCAGCTTCTCAGCGAAGCCCTAAAGGCCGGCAGCATAAAGTCGCCCATAACCAAGTCGCAGCTGATAGACGACGCGTTCAACCTGGCGAAGGTGTCGCAGCTGGACTACAGCTACGCGCTCGGCCTCACCACCTGCGTCAGCAACGGCGAGGACTCCAAGATGGTGTGGGACCTGCTGCTCAACAACATGGCCTTCTTGAAGCATAACATGAGAGCCACGTCGGGATATGTGCATTTTCAGGTATGTTGGTGAAATGGTCATCATTATTTCAGCTGAAAGACTTCGATTGTTGGACATAGACCTCCACAAGGGTCGCCACAATGATCGTTCCTGTGAGTCTCGCATCCATCGTACGTTCCACCTTGTGGGAAGCCTGCCAACGCTGCGTCTTCCTGTATGCAGTCGCCACTCCAGAACTTTTCATCCCCATTGACCATCTCTTCTGGGAGCTACAGGTCCTGCCCAATGCCACTTAAGTTTGGCGATTCTTCGGGCTATATCTTTCTGCGGTTATCTTCATTTCTGTTGTTGGAGTACAGTGATCACAGTGGGGTACAGTGCCAAGCTACAGTGTGGCAAGGCTTTCAAAATGCCACGGGTTCCTGGTCTGACGGCTTCCTAGTCTGAGAGGCTAGGTGAAAGAAATAATAATGTACAAAACAATATACAAACGAATAACTAAAACATAGGAAATCTTTCTTTCTGATGCGTCAATCAAGTTATAACCCGATCTTTCAATCATCCTGTATAATAATTTGTGTCACCCTTATTTTGTGAATGCTGGTTGACCTGTAATTGGCGACTATGTAAGACTTAGGTCAATTGTTTTTTATTCCTGAGAAATGCTGTACATAGAAGCTGTTAGTTTTACCTTAATAAATAAATAAATAAACTCTACTTTTAACTCTTCCAGGACTACATGCGAATAATCCTGGCGAAGCAGCTGGAACGCGTGAACTACGGGCTGTCGAAGCCGAAGGACGACAACGAGGCGTTCCTCATAGAGAACCTGGTGATGTGGGAGTGCTACGTGGAGTCGCCGCGCTGCCTCACGTGGGCGCGCGAGCAGTTCGACAACTGGACTAAACAGGCTGATGTTAATAATAACCCGTGAGTTTGTTTGGCACTTTTGAGTAATCGCGGCTAGCGATGGGCTATATTTTACCTTAACCTTAGAATTACTGTCTTTTTCTCAAAACCTAATATTTTATATTTATTATTTTAATCTGTAAAGATGTCGTCCTTTTGACCGCCTCAGTCATGCATTCATGAAAAAACAAAATGTGTCCCACACGCCACGGTCACGACTACATGACAGATGAAATTATGACATTGTAACTTCGTGCCGAGAACACGCTTTAACTTTTTTTTTAACACAGTTGCTCGTAAAGCTGATGTAATTCCACCGGTTTTAAATATGTAAAGCGGGTCATAAAAAACGCGTGTGTTATACCAAAGCAAATAGTTAAGTTATAGTCCATACAAATTCCATAACAGCATTATTTGCCATTTCGCGCGCGGCGATTAGTTATATATTAGAATAGCAAATTCAAATTTCGAAGTAATCGCCGCGCGGCGCCAGTCAGTAGGCAGCGATTTCACAGACAGATTCAGTTTATAAAAAAAAAAAATTCGACACACAAATTAAAAATCAACTTTATTTAGTAGGTATACGAAAAGTTTATCTAAAGAAACAGTTCGTAAATGTGCAGTCAGTAAAGTTATAATTAACTATTTTGACTGTATAGTGGTCCCATGACATAGATTTTCTTGCGTACAGCACAAATCATTTTCCTCATAAATAGTTTTTGTAGACATATTTATAAAATCGGCATTTTATTTTTAAATATGGCGGCAAAAAAATGACTTTTCTTAAACGCGCGCATGCGCGAAAAATGGCGGTCATAGACTAGCTATAGCTAGAGTAGCTAGTCTATGACCGCCATTTTGAAAAAATATATTGGTTTAGAAAAAATATGAATGATATATGCAACCATAAACAGAAAATACAAATTTGATAAAAGATTTAATTAGTTAAATATGTAAAGTTTTAAATATTTTATTTAAACACGAAATTGCATGAAATAAGTGAGTAAAAAAAAAAACAGTTTATTCGGTAATTTAAAAACTTGGCTGCATGGTCTCTAACGTCTTTGCCAACATTTTCACGCAGCTATGGCAGAAAATAATCCTCGCGCCATTTTCTCAAATTTTCTTTTCTTTGTACTTGTATTGTGAAAATATAAATATGACAACTTTCAATAATGAAGAAGAGCCATATATATTACTTCAACTCCACCGGATATACTAACAGAAGCGCGAACCGCATGCGACAGCTTGCTGCCGTCAATATCCAAAGACAGTATCATTTTAATAATTGTAATTTCACTAACTGTTTCAATAATTAAAAATTAACAAAATTGTTTTTTTTTTCTGTTTCCTCGCAAATGTGTTAAAAAACGTCGTACAATATACGTGCGTATTGGTTATAACATGCTCGGCTCAGTTACGCCCTCGCCTTCGGCTCGGGCTGAAATTCCGCCTCGCATGTTATAACCATCATTACGCACTAATATCGTAATGTACTATTAACATGGTAGTTAAAAGGTATAATTTCTCCTAATATTTTACATTCTTGTCTCCAGCATCCCCAGCTACCTCCGCTCGCTGGTATACAACATGGTACTACGTCACGGCGGGCGCGCCGAGTTCGACTTCCTATGGAACGTGTTCATGAACTCCACCGACCCCAACGTGAAGAGCCTCATCATCAACAACCTGCCCAGCACCAGGGAAGAGTCGCTCATCACCACGTAAGTCCTCATCTTTAACACCCCGAAAGCAGGAACAGCACAGACGTAGGGTAGCCAGCCTTCGGTATTTTACAGGATGAAGTATTGCGGAATTACATGACTTGATACCACCATCTCCTTTCAACCATCGGAAATCGGCGAGTGTCTGCTCTTACATTGTTAACACCTCTATGGTCCTATGGACTAGGCGTTTCGCCTCGTCGTTTATACTGTGTACATCGAAGGATTGGAACAATTTTCCTGCTAGAGTCTTCCTGTCCTATTATAATTTAGGTGTTAATGGCTAGAGTGAATAGCTCTCAATAAACTAATGCGGTTCACCCTACAACGATTGCAACACTGACTACCATCAGGTGACATGTCGGTCATAGCTGTTGACTCTCGATGGCAGCCGTCGTCATGCTAGCAAATGAAGACCAGCAGCCGTCATGTATGTCATGTGTTACTATTAGCATTATCGGCCTCATTATGTTCCCACTGCTGGGACTCAAGCCTCCTCTCTAGGAGAGGGAATGGGCCATAATCCAACGCGCGGGTGCAGTGCGGATTGGCGGATCTCACATGTCTTCGAATTTTTGGTTCTAGGACATGCCGGTTTCCTCACGATGTTTTCCTTCACCGTTTTGAAAGCAGTGGTGTGTTAGTATAGGTCGACAGTTTTCGCCGCCCTGTGTCGACGTCTGCAGTTACCTCTGGCGTTGACAACATGCCACGAGTGTATATGAGCTCTTACTTGAGCGGAACTGCGGGCGAAAGTTAATCAATAAAATTCTTCTTCATTGATTGCAGGCTCCTAGAAAAGTCGCTAACAGAGATCCCGAAGCAGTACGCGGTGGCGGCGTGGAGCGTAGAAGCTCCGCTGGGCACGCGGCTGGCGCAGGACTTCCTGGTGGCGCACTTCCACCAGGTGTACTCCAAGTTCACCGACATGGACGCCTTCACCTTCCCCGCCGTGCTCAGCGGATCCTTCGGCTTCATTTCTACGGAGGAGGAGCTTAGCAGGGTATGTAGTATGTATGATGATGACAGTATCGTCTAAATGACGTTACTGTCGTCTATAGAGTAGAAGATACTGTGGAGGTGTTCCCCGCTTGGGCGAAGCATCGCCGTGTCCTCTTAGGAGCGATCGGCAGCAGCTCGCTCTCACGCCGGGCCCTGGTACAAGCCAAGGTCTCCAGCAATGATGAACATGCGAAGCGGACGAAGATGCGAAGGTTTGCGGACAGTGTGCCACCCATTGCTTGTCATACTAAATCGTAGGGGCCCAGAAGTGGTGAAGGCCACTGGAGCCATGGGTTATACGAAAAAGAACTCTGGAACCCTGGAACGAAGGGAAAGACGGTACAGAAGTGGGTTTTAGTCAGTAAAAGTCTGTCATGCCCTCCTGCGTCGCCCGAGAGCGAGAGAAGGCATTGGATGATTTCCCACAGAAAAATAGGCTGCTGGATGTCAGTATTTGAAGCGACTGGCTATCTGATTTCCAAAGCCCAGTAATTGAACGTAATTTTGCCCCTTGGTTAGACTAGTGTCTGATTTCCTTGCTTCCTATCCGCTTGACTATCCGTAGCGACTGTTAAAGATCTACAAATGACAACCTAGGACCAACAGGTTAACATGCTTTACATAACACCACCAGTCCACCACCATCCACGGCCTCAGGAAGTTTTGTCTTTTGGTAATCGATAAAAGTGACAAATGATCTCTTCCCCTTCCAGCTGAAAAGCTTCGCGCTGCAGCACAAAGAACAGCTGATGCCGATGTCACAGACTCTTCAGAAGCTGGTGGACACGGCCACGTTCAGGATCGACTGGGTGCGGAAGCACTCCGCCGGCATCAGCAAGTGGTTCCAGAACTATGTGGCTGGTATGTATTCTGGTTTTTTTTTTAATATTATTTATTTATTTACTACAACCTGTTTCCTTCATGGGACATTCAGAAGTATGTCGGTTTGTGCGCAGACTCGCTCAGTATGTGACCTGTGCCACATCTTCATTGTTTAAAAAGTAGTTATATTTACTGTGATTGGATTGAGGTATTTTGCGCTTTAATCGTCGCGCTTTGTTATGATTCTCCATTAGTGACCGAGCCAGAGTATTTGGGTGTTGTTGGATTCGTTCTTTATAGGACTTGATATGGTGTACAATTTCCTGATTGACAGTGGGCATTCGTAGGTCATGGTGTAGTAGTTCGTTAGGTATAAACCAGGGCGCGTTATACGCAGAGCTTTATTTTGAAACCTCTGTATGATTTCTATGTTTGAGTGAGATGCGGTTCCCCATAATTGGATCCCGTATGTCCAGATTTGCTTCAGTATTGCCTTGTACAATAGTATTTTGTTTTCCAGAGACAGTTGAGACTTTCTTCCTATGAGCCAGTAAAGTTTTCGTGTTTGGATACCAAGTTGCTTCCTCTTAGTGAAAAGTATGTTTTTGCCAGGTAAGTCTTTTGTCTAAATGTAATCCAAGATATCTCACATGGTCTGCTTGTGGGACTTCAATGTTGTTTAGTGTGACTAGAGGGCAGGATCCCTCTTCTTAAAGTAAACGTAACATTGACTGATTTTTTTTCGTTGGCTTTTAATCGCCACTTTTTAAGCCAGTCTGATATGACATTTAGTCCTTCTTGGAGTATTCGTGAGGCAATTTTTGGGTCTCTATGGCAGTATCGTCAGAAAAAGTCCCAGTAGTTAATGATTCGGATGTCGGCAAGTCTGCAGTGAACAGTAAGTAGAGTATGGGACCCAGTACGCTACCTTGTGGCACTCCTGCCTGTATGGAACAAAGATCAGACAGTGCTTCCCCACTTTGTACTATGAAGTGACGCTGTTGTAGAAATGATTTTAGTATTCAATACAAGTGGTCTGGTAGGGCGTTTTTTAATTTAAAAAGTAGACCTGCATGCCAGACGCGGTCAAACGCTTGAGATATGTCCAAAAATGCACTGGTACAGTAAGACTTTGCCTCCAGGTGATTCCATGATCTTCTTTGTTAGTCTATGCACTTGGTCGACAGTGGCATGTTTGTTGCGGAACACAAACTGATGGTCAGGAATTAGTCTCTTTTCCTTGAGTATAGGTAGGATTCGTTGCAGCAGTAGAGATTCATATATTTTGGATGGGATGCGTAGCAGGATTACGGGTCTATATGATTTTGCTTCTTCTGGTTGTTTGTCTGGTTTCAGTAACATTATAATTTGCGCAACCTTCCACTCCAGGGGAAAGAACTGCAGTCTTGTCATGGCATTAAATAATGACGTCAGAAAGGTTATGCCAGATTCTGGTAGTTCTTGTAATATGCGGTTTGTAATAAGGTCGTATCCGGGTGATTTTTTGGGACCGATTTTTTTATGATTCAGGCAACTTCTGTCTTTGTAAATTTTAAGGGCATTTCCTCCGTATCTTTAGGAATATTCAAATAGTGATTTCTGCGCCATCTACTGGAGAGCCTTCATATGGATGAGGAGTAAAGACTTTTGAGAGATGTTCTGAGAAAGTTTCGGCTTTCTCTTGGTCCGTCCGTGCCCAGGAACCATCAGATCTTCTTATAGGAGGAGAAACACTAACAGGCCGTTTCAGTCTTCTGGTGGCTTTCCATAATGAATAATCTGAGGAAGCGCATCCAGGCCAACGAGATAGTTATGAAATCCGTCATTACGATCCTTGTCTAAAATATGTTTCAGCTGTCTGTTGATGAGATTAAGTTGTTTTTTTACACCAGGGTCTGTGCTTTGCTGCCAGTGCTTCCTTATTCTCGTTTTTTGGATTATTTTATCTAGTATATGTTTCGCTACGTAGTTGTCCGTGCTTCTATGTGGTAGTGAGGTTGAGGACTGAGGAGGCTGCATCCTGCACACTGTTGGTGAAGTACAGAACAGCTTCTGTTATTTCGTCTTCAGTTTTTAGTCTAACTGGTTCCTGGAATGATTTTTTGTACTGCAGAACGCATTTTTTAGCGCGTACTTGGACGGTAGTGTGTAATTCTACTATGATTGGAGAGTGGTCTGAGGACAGATCCCAGCAACTCCGACACGATATATTGCTATTTATGATTCCTTTGCTGACACAAAAATCGATAACATCCGGGATTTTACTTTTCTGTTGGCCAGTACGTGGGTTGGCCAGACGAAATCACGTTCATATTTCTTGTTTGGATGCATTTAAAGAGTTCGCGCCCTCTAGGTAGAACAAGCCTAGAACCCCAAAACGTATGCTTGGCATTATAGTCACCTCCCGCAATAAATCTGTCCCCAAGGGATTGAAAAAAGTCATTAAACTCCGTTTCCTTAATTCATGAATGCCCGACCGGTCCTATGAGACCGCGGTGTTATTGTTTTACTATTGTGTCTCGTTTTGTGGGTATGTGATAGGCTAATAGTAAGTCTCGGTGGACAGTAGAGGGCCGATACTGTAATGTCACTGATCCAGTCCGTTATTACAACGTTTGTTGCTTGGATGTAGTTTTTACAGTACTCTTGTAGTACATGATGCTTGATGTTAGACCTGATGAGCACAGCAGAACCTCCATGTGCTTTGTTGTCTGGGTGGTTAGTGTGGTACATATTGTATCCAGGCATCCTGAAGTAGCTATTGGATGTGAAATGAGTTTCTGAGATTAGTAAAACATCTATGTGGTGAATTTTGAGGAATATTTTTAACTCTTCCGAGTGATTTGACAAGCCATTAGCATTCCATACACCTACTTTTAGTGCTGTGAATGTAAAGACATTTTTGAGATTAGATCAGTTAACGTTTGGGTCATAATTAGCATTTGGTTCGTCAAGGCAACAAGTGTCTCTGTAATGGCATTGAATTCGTTGGTTCTTTGTTTGTCATCTTCGTCGTTAACGGTTTGCGTTGTAGGTTTTTTTGGGGAGTTCTTTTGTGACTGATGAATACGATTTTACGTTATTCGTTGATGTATTTGTTGGTGCTTGTTCAACACTCGTAATACTTCTTTTGTGTTGGGTGGTTGGGGGGGGGGGGATATCGGACTTTCAACAGCTCCTTGTAGACGATACAGCCTTGGTAGTTAGCTGGGTGGTTTCCCTCGCAGAGGACGCATTTAACTTGGTTTGTTCTTTCTTTCCGTGGGCAGTGTGAAGTGTGATGCGAATCTGTACATTTGACGCATCTGGGCTTTCTATTGCAGAACTTTTGTGTGTGATATAATCTTGGCAATTGGTGCATTGAGGGATTACTCGCTTAGGTCTGGGTCTTCAAACAATATACGACAGTTTAATAGAGATTTTAAGTAAATAAACTTTTCAATTTGACAAACTTTTAAATTAACAATTTTAAAGTTTGTCAAATTGAAAAGTTGTGTTGTAGAAATGTTGACTTTAAACTCTCAATTCAGAAACCAGAGCTTGCTAAAGATGAAGAAGCTTGGTGACTGAACTGTGAGAGGATAGTAATAAGAAAATCAAACGGTCTCGCTTACACAGTGCCACTTCTCCCACTTATCTGTCTTGTTCCAGTATTTTCAGAAACTAACACAGCTTAAAAAATTAACAAGGAATTGTTATATCCCACAGGCAAATCCCCCCTCTCGCAAGTAACGCCGGCCCCCTCTCCCGTGGCTCGGTCGGACAACTCGAGTGCGCCCTCTGACGCGTCGCCCGCACCTGACACCACGACGGCAGCACCCAGCGTCACCACTCCGTCTAGTGAAGCTCCTGCACCCGCTGCCAAGTAATATAATCTGCCTACTCGTAGTTGAGTCTAGGAGAAATGTTCCTATGTACATTTTGGAAGGGTTAAATGCTGACCATTTGTGTGTTTTATTGATTTTTCTTAAAGGATTTTCAGCTCTAAATGTATAGTAACAAAGACAAATACCGCATTCGCAAACTCCTAGTCAAAGCCAAAACTAATACCTACTTAAAAACACATTAATGGATTTTTGACGTATTTCATAATCAAAACAGTTTTTTTCTGTGCTATTGTGATATCAGTAGTTTGCGAAAAATAATAAGGTTCAATGGTCTGTGTTTAGCTCTTAGATGGTATATACAAAAGTCTACCTGAATTTCATTAGTATTCGGGCGAACTCGTATTTCGAAAAGTCCTGAACTAAAAAATAAACGAGAATTATCGCCATCTTCTTTTTAATAAATGTACCCAGAGAGGCTGTAAGTTTAAAAAAAAAATTAATAAAAACATCATTAACAATACATAAAATATCACGATGTAAAAATAGACCCTTACGCCTACACTGTCCACGGACGCGTAGCTTCAAAGACGCGTATTCGCGATTATACGCTTCGTGTACGCCTGCGTGAAGCTTACATACTAAACTATGAAACTCTGTCGACAAAACGGCAATGTTGTGCCGTCGTGTCGTAGGTCTTACGGTTTATTTTTATATAATTTACAGTATCAGTTAAAATATTGGTTCCTAAACTTACAACAATACAATTCATTTAGTGGAGCTAAGAAACTAACTAGTCGCGAAAAACAAAGAGCTCAGATTATTATAAAATAAAATTGAATCAAGAAGTTTATTAAAAATGTAAGAAAAGTAAATACAATTATCATAATTTTTCAAAAACTTATATCAAATCATGATGAAAATAATTAATAATTTCTTAAAAGTGAAAAATTTCTTCGTCAGTCAAATTCACATGCTCTCATATAATTACTCCTTCGCAATTAGGACAGCATGTTCGAGATTTGATCTTGACGAAACAACATGTAAATAACATTAAGCATAATCGATAAAAATACAACTCGATAATCGCTTCGATTATCGATACTTTTTTAGTGCAATTTACTTCCTTAATCGATATTTTTAAGAAACTTATTTTAAAAATAAATGTTTTCTCTATTTCTATCCATTTATGTATTTCTATGAACTTTTAAATACTTAAGATATTATTTATTAGCATTTATAGCTTTTAAAGTGTGTATTTTATAAATATTTGCCAAATTATATGGTGCATATGTGGAGCCAAAGCTAAATACATGATGTCACAAAAAAAAACTATTTTAATAAAGAATTATTCGGCAAAATCATTGTACTTATTAATTAATTTTAATAAATAATATCGATAAATTATTTTTAAAATATCCAAAATGTTTTGTATTTAAGCGTCAAGTTTTAGAATTAGTACAATTTTAAATATGTTATGTTACCAATTTTTGGCCATATTTTTTAATTATGATTTAAAAACTGGTATTGTATACGAAATATGCACTAGGTTTTAGCTTAGCATGTGAAGCTCAACCTATTAAGGCTAACTTAGCCTGGTGAAAGCTAGCCTATTTAGGCCAATTTAGCCTGATTAAATTCAGCCTAATATGGCTAACTTAGCCTGATCAGGTCCAGCCTATTAAGGCTAACCTAGCCTATTATGACTTGGGACAGTTTTGAGAGTTGGTATAACAATGTTAGTAGGATTATATGAAAGACGAAACAACCTTGGATGGATCTGGAAAAAAACTATGAAATTGTCAATAGTAGAAGGTGCCATTTAAAGAAATAAGTTTAAAAGTATAGATTTCAAAATATAATATGCAAATAAATGAAATAAAAACACTTAACCAAAATTACGCACAACCCTAGTTAAGTTAAACTCTAGTTAAATAAATATGCAAAGTTATCTATAAAAACACCGTTTTAAATAACGTCTTACATTCCTTTGCTGTTGGTATTTATTCGGTACAGTCGGCAAAATAATCCATTATAATATTTATTACAACCTACTTATAACCTAGAAATAGTATAATCAAATGTGCTGTGTACTTTTATACCAAATATTCTAGATGTTTTAAAAGACATTATTTTGCTGACTGTACACTTACAATTATAATTTATGTAATTATTCCTATTATTGTAATTTGAAACCACTCGAATTTAGATAATATCTTTTTTTGTTAAAATTTAATTGTCTAAAGTTAAAAGTTTATTTTATAAGTGTTTGCATGTGAAGGCTTAATGTTGATTAAATAATTTAATTATTATACAAGTATTTTATTTATTAAACCACATGAACCTGTGTAATAGTAATTATAAACACACCAAGTTGACCAACCAGACTCATATCAGTGGGCCAGGCAAAGTACATATTGAACTAAAGTACCGTCTGTTTTTTATACCCTGAGACTAAAATGACATTACAACTACATAGTAAGTTTGACATTAAATGTGTCAATTTAGTCTCAGGGTATAAAAAACAGACTGTAGAGATGGACCGATTATTCAGTACAACCAACTATCTAGCGACTTATCATTATAATCGACAGACTCCACGAATCCACCGCGTGCGATCGCATCGGGGGTGCGATTCTTTCTCACTTTAGTAACTGACAGACAAAGATAGAAGCGGAGGAGCTCGTGGCTAGATAGACAGCCGCACAAGTCGATCTTCAAGGTTAAGCAACGCTTGATGAGGTTGGTCTGTGGATGGGTGACCATCTTAACATAACGAGTTTCCTCCGTGCCTCGGAAAGCACGTTAAGCCGTAGGTCCCGGCTGTCATTTGTACATCTTTGGTAGTCGTTACGGATAGTCAGAAGCTAGTAAATCTGACTCCAGTCTTACCATGAAGTACAGTGTTACCCCAGTTAATGGGTTGTGGAGGTCTGGTAGGCAGCCGCTCCTCGTAAAATACTGGTATTCAGCTAAATACGGCTTGACTGGAAGCTGACCCCAATATAGTTGGGAAAAGGCTAGGCAGATGATGATTAGACAAGGATTGAAGCATAGAAAAACGTAATTTGGTGTAATCAAATGTAGCTCAACCCTAAACCAAATGCATAGTTGACCCTATGCTGGACAAACCACTCATACTCTCAAAACGTTTTAAAAAAAGAACACTTTCATATTTCGTACAGCTAAGGAATGGAATTACCTGCTGGAATTTGTTAGTTTATATGTATAGTTAGCTAGCTAGTTACTTAACACCTTGGAGTAAAGAGTGCATAGTTCACTTTTAGACAAGCATACTCCACCATCATTATCAGAAACGATAATGGGTCAAACGATGAAATATATAATAATATAATTGAACCGATAGTCGTCTCAGGGAATGGCTTAATAGCCAAGAGCCTCGACCAACACCTTAGGAGGCTCTCGTTAGGCGGCTGGATCAAGGGCTTGTTTCAGAAAGCGGTACTACTGGACACGGCTCTCATTGTCAGGAGGTTGCCGGTAGCTTGGACCCTGTTCCCGATACCGGTGGACTACTATTTTTTATATTTTTAAATGTTTTTGTTTTTTGTAAACTTTTGTAAAAATATTTAAAATTGTAAATAATATGATTAGAAAATGAATAAAGGAAATAATAATAAAAAAACATTAATCAAATAAACTGCGTATGTAACATTTCGACGGGGCGTCATTCATCCTCAGGTACCTTCTTTGTTGAGATTTACCCAGCGGTCAATGTGGATAACCAATCCAATCCCATTCCAGCCTCACCTACATCCATGATCCGCGTACCGTCTGGTGGCAAAACGACCTAGACGCCTACCACAAGGGCTGGTTTGAGGTCGCTCTAGAAAAGAATAACTGTAGGAAATTTAGAAAGCAGTTAGCCCAGGAGTGGGAATAAAAGGTAAGTACTTTATGGTAGTAGAAGTAGAAAACATTCATCATCTGCCTAGCCTTTTCTCAACTATATTGGGGTCGGCTTCCAGTCAAGCCGGATTTAGCTAAATAAGTACCAGTATTTTACGAGGAGCAGCTACCTACCAGACCTCCACAACCCATTAACTGGGGTAACACGGTACTTCATGGCAAGACTGGAATGAATTAGATATACCTACAGGCTTCTGACTATCCGTAACGACTACCAAAGATCTACAAATGACAGCCGGGACCTACGGCTTAACGTGCTTTCCGAGGCACGGAGGAAACTCGGTATGTTAAGATGATCACCCATCCACAGACTAACCTTGGCAAACGTTGCTTAACCTTGAAGATCGACCCATGCGGCTGTTATTATTTAGCCATAAGCTCCTCAGAAGTAGAAAACATTACGAGTATATAAAGGCGGAATTAGTACCTTAAGTATTTTCTACCAGTCGAACTCGTACCTCGTTAGTAAGACTCATAGTAATGACTCATGATTCGCCTATCCTTTGTCCAACTAGCAAGACGGTTGGGTTTGGCTGCCAGTCTAACCGGTTGCTGCTGATTACCAGTAGTTTTATTTTAGCAACTGTTTATCTGACCTCCATAACCCAACTATGTGACGCTCTTTAGCAGGGCTGGTCGTCAATAGACCCGTTTATAAATCATTTAGGTATAAAGGACTTCCGAAACTATTACCTGATGTGATCCTAAGGCGCGTAAAACTGCAATGTTGTTTAAAAAAGAGACAATAATAAATAATAGAGTTTCCATTAGATGGTGTTAATAAAGCAAAAGCGGGGAAGGAGCTCGTGGCTAGATAATATAACAGCCGCACAGGTCGATCTTCAAGGTTAAGCAACGCTTGCGAAGGTTGGTCTGTGGATGGGTGACCATCTTAACATACCGAGTTTCCTCCGTGCCTTGGATAGCACGGTAAGCCGTTGGTCCCGCCCGCCATTTGTAGATCTTTGGCAGTCGTTACGGATAGTCAGGAGCCAGTAAATCTGACTCCAGTCTTGCCATGAAGTACCGTTTTACCCCAGTTAATGGGTTGTGGAGGTCTAGTAGGCAGCCGCTCGTAAAATACTGGTATTCAGGTAAATCCGGCTTGACTAGAAGCCGACCCCATTGTAGTTGGAAAAAGGTGAGAGATGATGGTGTTAATAAAGTAATCCAATCTATACCTTTTTTCGTTAGAGATGAGAAGTCATCAAATAACTACTCCTGTTGTGGAGCTAGAAAGAGCTGCACTCTTTTACTGACTGAAACCCACCTGTGATCCTTCGGTCGCCTTTTGAATTCCAAGGCTACGGTAACTCTTTCGAACAATCTTTTCTAGCAGGCATCGGTCCTGGTGGGACTAGTCCGATTTACTGACATTTTTTGAGGTTCGCGTGGAATACATCGCACCGTGGTCTCCAGACTGGGTCCTTACTGGACGGCCAGACGGCAAACTACCCATTGCTCGCTGAACCCATTTGTCAGTGTCAAGTTTGAAGAGTATTTAGTTTTTGATACGGCAAACAGCGAAAGTTACAGACATTCTAATGTTTTCGAAGTTTTTAGTAGCAAATGTGTCAATACTATACTCCGTTGGTTTAGGTAGTTAACTAAAGGTAAACAATCTTGGTATGTCTTTTTATATTAAAGAGGTCGTATTTATTATAATAATACAAAGATTATTTAAATTTAGTTTATTAGGTAACATTGATTTAGGTAAATACCTATTTGCAAAGATTTTTACATACAATTTATAGACGACTTTTAGATAAAAAGACATGCCAAGACTGTTTACATTTAGTTAACTACCTAAACCGACGGAGTATAGGATAGAACTCGGAGCTCCATTTTACCGCGATCGCGCCTATTTCAAAGATTCTATCTATTATCCAGTTGTGTAAAAACTATAAATTCATAACTACACGAATTTTACGTGTATACACCAGGAATCAACTTCAAAATAATTAAATCAGTCATTTATTTAGCTTCACTCTAAAAAATCCCGCCAAAAAGACCTGTACCAAGTTAATTCAATTGTTAGAATTACCTTTACCGAAATAAAATCATCTTATAGTAGTTGCCAGTTAAAAAAAAAACAATTGCAAAACGCTTCTCTAAAAGAGCGTCAGCAAATCAAAACAATTGTAGTTTTAGATATTTAGCGTGAAATAAAAATGCGATCACATCTTATTGCACTTTTACAAGTTTTTTTACACAAATATAAATAGTATAGTTGACTCGATACATTCTCGATGGGCACCTGCCACGTCATTTTCCCTCCCTATCACAAAGCATGGCAGCCCCGACCCTCAGCGCGAAAATCAATAATCTGCTTGTAAACAACTCGAGCCAAATGTAGGGCAAACAAGTACTCAGTACAATTTTCATATTCCGCAATTATTGTTTCCTAAAACCTTTTGATTTGGTCACATTTTTAGTTGTTTGTGAGTGTAAAATAGTTTAGCAAAGATGGATACAGCGAATGTTGGCTATTCTTATCATTTGCCCTCAGGAGGCTGGAACTATAAGATCCGTAACACATTGTCGCAATTTAGTGATTTGTTCAGCGAATTTAATAAGTATATCGCGCCGGCATATCATCATGACCGTTGTGAAAGGTATTTTATATAGTTTTTATTGTTTTTTTTGAGCAACTATGTAACTGCGTAATTAAATATTTACATAAGCAGGTATCTATACCTCGCTATATCTTCGAAAGGATTCTTTTCGCATGGAGATACCTGTTAAGAACATTATTCGCTTAACTTTTTTATAGTATTTTTTTAAATGGTACAATAAAAAATGTTTTATATACTTACCTACTTTTATGAAGATTCATATAATCTTCAGCCGCTATATGAATATCTTACCAACAAATAAATAGATAGTGTTTATAATGTTTTATTTATGTAATTCCAGGTCTGTTCAAATGAGAATATATTCGATGCACAAAGGGGAGTTTGTGATGGTATTTATTGCGTTTTTCGCTTGTTTCGGCTTAGGAGTATTTATAGGACTGGCAGGTAAGATACTATTTTTTTTACCTAATACTTTTTTCGTAATTAAATATACGAGTATATAAAAATACTAGTTTCTACGAGCGGCTTCACTTGCATGAAAATAGAAAATTGTGCTAAGTATAGGGTAAATAGTCCCGCAATAAAAAGTAGTAGGTACCTTCCTATGTCTTATTCCAGGCCGTGGTCTAAACTTCATACAAATCCGTTCAGACTTATATTTAAACGTGAAGAAGTTACAAACATATTATAATACTTACATATTCGTCTTTATTATATTAGTGTGATATCCGCAACGCTCAATGTTTTCATGACTCAAATTAAAATTATTATGAAGGGACCGAAATCTTATTCGGAACTATTTTAGAAGTATTACAATTTAATCTATTATCTGCAAGAATAGGAACCTACCATAGTAAGTTTTGATAGATGCTATTCGACTTTACCGCATAATATGCTAAATGCCCAATCACTAGTTTTATTAGTGTACTACTGTTCCCAATAAAATATAATGAAGTATCTACCTGATTATTCAAATTATTTTCTATTGGAACAAGCATTCAGTTTTGATAATTAACTAAATTAATGTGCATCGAAATGGGCAGTGAACACGAAATATTCATGGAATGAATTCTTTCATTATAAATACTACAGTATAACAAATAAAACAGTTTTATTTTTTGTGGTGCATCACTAAAAAATTTGGGGCATCGTCCCTGCTGAGCAAGTTCAGTTTTGCTAACATCTCTTTGAGACGCACGGAACACAATGCACCTTCGGCGGCTGGACAGGGGGCTATTCATTGCTCGTCGTCCGCAAGCCCGCGTTTACAGTGGCTGGGAAAAATCTTGCTACACCCGATATAAGGGACGTCTCCTGTGACGGAGGCTGGAGCGTGAGGATGTTCCCTCACAATTGTGCTCATATACTTCGGAGATTACCACTTCCCATTCTCTCTCACTATGCAAAGCCGTACAAATCTGAAAGAGAGGCTATGGTAGAGCGTACGAATGACTCACTTCAGACAGTCTCAAGGCAATCTGGTGGTGTTCAACGCCGCCAAAACACAAGCGTATCTGGTGGCTGTGCACCGCTAAAAGGTGCCCGTTCACCTTGGTTCCTGCTTTTCAGTATGTATCCCTGGAGTGCATCGACAGCCTTCAGCTCTTGGGAATTAAAATTTCCTCAGGCCTCAACTTTGGGCGAAGCATTGAGTCTAAAGTCATGATAACTGCCAGGAAACTCCGCTTTCTTGCAAAGGTGCGGCGGTACTTCGCACCAAGACAAGTTCTAATGTTATACAAATCACAGATCCGATTTCGTGTGGAGTACTGCACCCACATAAGGGCACCTTTAAACTCGGTAGAAAGACGTGCGAAGAGGCTAATTGGTGATCCAGATTTGGTTAAGTCCAATCTATAAAGCCTGCACCACAGGCGCAGGATAGTCAGTCTTTCAGTATTTTACAGGATGCATTTTGGAGAGCATGCTCAGGATTTTTTTTATTTATTTACTGGGACTTAGGCCTACTTTTTATGTGTGGTAATAGGCCGTAATTCATCACGTGGATTCAGTACGGGTTGGCAGATATTCGTTGTAAATTGTTCTAGGACGAGGCGGTTTCCTCAAGAGGTTTTTCTTGGCTGTGTATAAAGCAGTGATAATAAAATAAATTAGCTTTAAGCCCACGCCATATAACTCTTAGGGCCATTGCCACTGGGCCATCACTGCTTTCCATTTTCATTTTTCCAACCCAAAACAAAATCATATCTTAAAATAAAATTCTAGGGCCATCACCAACGATGACGACGTCGATCAAAGCCTCCTCCGTGCTGACGAACAGCAGCACCATATATCAGGGCCCGTTCCACCTGCGCAGCAAGGCGCTAGGCCTGCGCGCGCAGCAGCTGTGGCTCATGGCGGAGATACTCACCAACAATGATGACGGTAAGAACTGCTTCGATATTCGATCAAACCTGTCCCTTGCTATCCTTCCCCCTTAGCGTGTAGTCGCTTAGTTTTTAGATCAGTTTTAGGTTTTTATTAGTTCTGGCTGGAGGCTTTAATTTTATTTAAGTCGCAGTAAAGCGCGCGTAGTAAAGCAGAAGACCTGAAAGATGTCAGCCATAAAAAAGAGTCAAGTCAACAAACTAAATTGAGACTAACTAGTCTCACTTCTAGAAGTCCTCGCTGCTTAATCCCCCTTCCCCCCGGACCTCGAACTCCCCCTTCCCCCCGGACCTCGAACTCGAGTAGACGTGCCAGTGGCTATATCGTATTTTTTTATTAAATAATTCAATTAAATATTGTCATAAAATAAGAATCAAAAAATAGGAACGCATAAATTGCAAGGAAGTGTTCAACTCTTTAACACTCCACCTTCTCCGAACGGCATTGGATCAGCTACGGATTCGTCAAACTACGGGCTCCACCCTTCGCTCCGCCTCAATCTGCGACGTCAGAAGCAGCGACCACCAGCGCGTGCACATCACCTACACCTGGACATCGTGCTATCTTCGTCGCCCGCAGCGGGCCCCCGCCCTTCGCTCCACCTCAGTCTGCTACGTCAGAAGCGGCGACCACCAGCGCGCGCGCATCACCTGCACCTGGACATCGTGCTATCTTCGTCGCCCTCATCGGGGCCCCGCCCTTCGCTGGTGTCGCCGACCACAAGACGCAAGTAAGCACCTCCCTTCGAATATGTTCTCCTGGTACTTTGTGAGTTGTGTTGGTGACGTTACTGGTGATACTCGTAAATAGACTTTACTATTTTTGTTATTGGTGCTCTCATAATATCCTGCGGATTTATGATTATCGGGTACTTCATCTAATATAGTGATCATACAGAGCGGGCTATTTTTCTGCAAATTTAGTAAACACATTCACACCAACGTTACTTAACATATTTAATGAATTCTGGGTGGGCAGCTGGTACCAAAATGTTACGCTCGCCACCCATAGCAAAAGCTATGAATCAGTCCCGTTCCGAAACCGATCTAATCAAACTCTGTGAAGATGAGCAAAGCCATGATCTAAGTCCCCCACACATCACGCAAAGAGCAAAAAAACGAGCCTTCTCGCCGAGCGCTAAAAAATTAGGCAAATCAGAAACATCAGTTGAAGAAATTGATTACAGAACTGAGTTAAGAGATATGATGAATCAATTTATAGCGTCTCAAAATGCCCGACTCGAAACTCTCGAAGCTCATATATTGGAGCTCAAACAACATTGCACTAAGATTGAGACGTCAAACAATGGCATGACCAGCTCTCTGAACGGGTTATCAGACCAAATTACTTCCCTGGAGTCTAAGATCACTGGTCTCGACCGACAACGCGCTGAAATGTGTTCCCATCTGTCGGCCCTTGATGAGAAGATCGACACACTGGAACGAAATATGATCAAAACGTGCGTCGAAATCAGAAATGTCCCGCTGCGTCAAACTGAGACTAAGCAAGATTTATACGGCTCTGTTGCCGTACTCTCGAATTGTCTCGGTTTTGATACTAAATCAGATATAAGGGACATTTCGAGGTACCGAATAGACAAGAAAAGTAACTCCTCCGCACTAATTCTGGAATTTTCAAACACGCTGATCAAAAGCAAGTTTCTGGACTCGGTTAAGAGTTATAATAAGAAAAACCCTAACCAAAAACTGGATTCAACCAACCTAGGCTTTACGACCAAGGTAAATCCTATTTTCGTGGCAGAGCAACTGACAGCGCAATCTAGAAAGCTATTTTATTTGGCCAGAAATTTTGCTAGAGATCATAAATACGATTACTGTTGGATCTCTAATGGTCGTATTCTAATGAAGAAAAGTAGGGAATCGCCTTATATTGTTATCAGGAGTGAAGCACAGCTGCGACAGATGTCGGAACTTCCTGTAGCATGACTATGCCTCTTGATTGTTTTTGCTTTTCCATATTGTAATTTCTATTTATTCTATTCTGTTTTTTGTTATTTTGCTAGATTAAGTAAATTAATTATCTCCATAATTTGCCATTTAAGAACATTTTTAGTTTGTAACTTTTACACACACATACTCACAATTATTACATCAGTCTTTAATACACACACATTAGCTTGTATACTCTATTCACACAATAACACATCACCCGAAACTTACTATATAACCTTAATAGTACTTTATATACATGAATTCCATAAATCGTGTCTTGATCGGTCCCCTAAACTTTACTTAAATCTAAACCATTACATTCGATAACGTTAAATTGCTTAATGATAATTTAGACGAATTTTCTGTATCCAAAATTTATCAATGCAATCCGGAGGATTGTACGGCTACCGTTAAGTCCCCTGATAGCTGCCTAAAAGTACTCTCTCAAAATATCAGATCGATCAATCGTAACTTTAATAATTTTGAGACACTTCTTGCCCGACTTTCTCTAGAGTGCGATGTGGCTGTACTAACAGAATGTTGGCTACCTTGCATTAGCAATTCTATCTTGCCCCAGCTTCAATCCTACTCTACTGTACACACATCTAAACACCGCAATCAGAGTGATGGGGTTGTTGCTTTCATAAATTCTAACTTGTCGTTTAAGGTACACGAACCCGAATTTAACAACTCTGCCTCTGGTTTAATTATCGAACTTGGGACCAATGTTGCTATAGTTTGTATTTATAGATCTCCCTCTCAGGATAGTATTGATGTTTTTCTAAAATCTCTACATGAAATTCTATCCTCTTTAACCCCTTTTCAAAATGTTATACTAACGGGAGACATTAATATTAATATAAACTTGGATGTTAAAACCTCAAGCATAGACCCTCGATCGCACGAATATCTTAATTGTCTCTCCTATCACGGGTTTTTACCATCCCATCACCTACCCACAAGAGGTAATAATTGCCTTGACCACACAATTCTTAGAACCAAATTACCCTCCTCTACATACATTTTCGATTCTACTATAACTGATCACTTCTCTACCCTCTTATGTATTGATATGAAACCAGCTCGTAACTTCACTCACACCTCAATCTTAAAGACGGATTTTGTCTCGCTAGATAAATCTATACAGAGTATGGACTTCACGCACATCCTTACCATGAGTGATCCAAACGCTGCTACAGAATGTCTCATTCAATCCCTTTCACTGGAGATAAGCAATCACACAGTGCTAAAGCGTACAGGCAATCGCAAGAGAATCCTAAAACCTTGGATTACTCCAGGATTACTACGATGTATGAGAAATAGAGACTCTTTACATAAGAAACACAAACACTCTCCTGACAATGAAGTCCTTAAAGCAACTTATATTAGATACAGAAATTTTTGTATTAAGATCCTCAAAAAAGTGAAAAGACAATATGACACAAACGAAATTTCCAAAGCCGGTCGTAACACAAAACTATTATGGGACACAGTCAAGCGTGTCACAAATACCACTAAAATTACACACCCTCCCACGGAGCTATTATCTTCATCTGAAACCCCATCCCAATCTGTTAACGACGTAAACGCCTTTTTTGTAAATATAGGCAAACATCTTGCTGAAAGTACTAGGAACACAAATGATAATTGTCCATATTCTCCACCTGATCCTAGCAACAGCGTTGGCTCTTTTGTACTCTTGGAAACAAATCCTGAAGAGATAGCATCTACCATTAGATCATTAAAGGCCAATGCTGCAGTAGGCTGGGATGGAATTTCCACTACTTTCCTAAAAAGGTACTCTTCACTTCTTACTCCTATACTTTGCCATATTTTCAACCTTTGTTTTGTCAATGGAACCTTTCCTTCTTCTCTTAAAAAAGCAATAATTCATCCCATTTTTAAAGGAGGAGACCGCTCATCTTTTACGAACTACCGCCCTATTGCAGTTCTTCCAGCCATTTCCAAGATCTTAGAACGTCTCATTAATAGCAGGCTAGTTAGCTACCTTGAATCTAATAATTTACTTTCTACCAACCAATTTGGCTTTAGGAAGAATAAATCTACATCTGACGCAGCCTTACAACTTCTGAGTGGTATTGTTGATAAGCTAAACCAACGCAAAAAATGTCTTACATTGTTCATTGATCTTGCTAAGGCATTTGACACTGTACCTATTCCATGCCTTCTAACAAAGCTTGAATGTTTAGGTGTACGTGGCACTCAACTTCAGCTCTTTAAATCGTACCTATCAGATCGCAAACAGGTAGTTAAGATCGATAACTACTTGAGCGACGAGTTACCTATATCGTACGGTGTGCCACAGGGCAGTGTTTTGGGTCCCACGTTGTTCCTGGTGTTCATCAACGAACTTTGTAACTTACAACTGAGCTATGGTAACATTATCTCTTTTGCTGATGACACTGCAATAACTTTTTATGCAGATTCCTGGAATAATTTACAAGCAACGGCTCAATCTGGTTTCCATCATGTATTTACATGGCTTATCTCTCACTCACTCACCCTTAACACTAGCAAGACGAAACTCATTACATTCTCACTAAACTCTACAACACAACCATCTACACCTATTACTCTCAAAGCTCACACCTGCCAAATTAATTCATCTTCTTGCAACTGCCCTACTATAGAATCCACTGACACAACTAAATATCTCGGTATTACCCTTGATAAACACCTCAACTTCAAAGCACATATAACTCACCTCACTAGTCGAGTACGTAAGCTCATTTACTTATTTAAAACACTTAGACACATTGCCAATACCTCTGTAATACGTACCGTTTATCTTGCAATGTGTCAGTCTGTCCTTTCTTACTGCATTACCGGCTGGGGTGGAGCTGCGAAAACAATACTGAAACCTTTGGAGGTGGCTCAAAGAGCCATACTTAAGGTTGCTACCTTCCGGCCAATGCTCTTCCCTACCTTTGACCTCTATCAAAAGTGCAAAGTCCTGACGGTTCGTCAACTTTTCATTCTGTACACTGTATTACAACAACACACCAAAACTCCCTTGACACAAACACAATCTTCCTCAAGGCGAAATTACGAAATTTGCAAAGTTCCTTTCACACGCTTTACCTTTACTAAACGTTTCTTTTACTACCTAGGTCCCTTCTTATACAACAAGTTAAATAAAACTATCCCTATTCATCTATCTTCTTATGGTATATGTAAAAAGCAGATAACACTCTTCCTAACCAACAAAAACTACGACGAAACTGAACTTCTGCTTCCTTCATTATCCTAGTACTTTACAACTGACACTCCGTATCTACACTCATACTATTTATTTACACCGTCTACACACACGCACACACACACACACACACACACACACCACACTACATTAGACATATAAAACACACATACAACATACACTATATAAACGATGGCAAACGTGTTTAATAATAATTATGTATCACTATTGTAGGCAGTCTCTTTGTATTCTTGCAATAATGGGATCTTGGGCTGGCGTACCTTAATACAGGTTACTGTGTAACCTAGTTAGGACGCCAGGACAATCTTCTACTACCTTTTAATTGACACTAAATATTGTAACTTTAGACTGTACCTCTATTTTGTGAAAATAAATATATTATTATTATTAATTCCCAGCGGGTATTCTCAGAGTAAGCAAGAAACAAGGTGGTTTTGGTTGGCCTTGGTCTCTGCAACACACTTTGGTGCAAGTCCCGAGCCCACCATCGACAAAACGGCTATGCCAGAGATTTAAAAAAATGGAACATTATAGGCCCCAGAGGCCATCAGATCCACTTCCATCTTACGACTTAAACTGAACTGTTAAAAAGAACGGAGCTTTATAGAGTGTATAACTCCATCCCTCTTTCTTGCTTGCACACCTGACATTTTAACAAGTCATGGTTGTAAGTTTGTAACAAACTCTTCTTGCTAAACAGTTTTAACACCCAATGTAAAGGTTATACAAGCTTTACAAGTTTAAATTAAATGTATGGTTTCTTTTTCAGAGGAGATATTCGATAAGAGCTTCCAAGTTAGTATTTCAATAGAAGGCGTGTTGGCAGACCATAGTACGGAGGAAATATTGTCCGAAGCTGACGCTCCTAATAGGTGAGACTTGACACAGTTTAATAAAGTAGTAAGTTACTGGGAATGAGACTAGCGATGGGCCATTCAGACATATTTAAGAATCGAAAGAATCAAAGTTCGTTCTACAAAATAATCGAGATGTTTAACGATTGTTTCGAGTCAACGGAATCGAGTGCTAGTTTTCGATTATTCGTACAAGTCACTGTCACTCACCGAGTCTCGCTCGGTCACCGGGTTGAGACCCGATAACGGACCGAGTCGGACTCAAGTCAACATCGAAACAATCGAAAACCATGGAGATATTCGAAGAATCAAATAAATCCTCACGCTGTGGTGCATCGCTAAACGAGGTAGCTGAAAAGTTTGCGTAGGCAATTGAATGAGAACGGGAATGTGACGATGAGGTGTGAATGGAAGCGACTTCTATGGCGTCAGATAAGAACTAAGAAATCCTTCATCGCGCAATTAACGTTTGAATCCCCAACCGGTCCTATGAGACCGCGCTGTTATTGTTTTACTATTGTGTCTCGTTTCGCGGGTATCTGAGTAACTACAGTTCTCCACGTGATTTGAACAGATATGACAGCCCGAACATCATCTAACGGGCAACTGGCCAAAACAGACATAAACATCCGTCTGGTCGGAGGATCCTCCCTTTTCAACGGAGGTTTGCGGGACTTAATACTCTGTACCGCATACCTCCAAAGAACAAACAATTGACTCTTTTGCGGTGGCTTACGTGAGCAGGCGCACGTGGGTGCGGTGCGGCGATGAGTGAAGCGAAGTGGACGCGTTAGTACGCTTGAAAAAGAAGGCTCTTCCTACCAGATGTTTTGTCTAAGCTAGACAACTGTAATAAGTGATTTCGTGTTATTCATCTATATTAATATTATAAAGAGGTAAAATTTGTAAGTTTGTATGTAGGGGGTAATCTCTGGAACTACTGGTCCGATTTGAAAATTCTTTCAGTGTTAGATAGCCCATTTATCGAGGAATGCTATTGGCTATATACCATCACGCTACGACCCACGGGAGCGGAGCAGTAACGAAAAATGCGGGTGAAACCGCAGGGGACAGCTAGTTGTACATATTTAAATGGCGAGGGGAACTCTAATTGCACGATGCAGGATTTTGTAATTTAGTTTAGCTCCTATGTAGTGGCATAAATGTCGCTACAACCGCTTGAAAATTAACTCAATAGTTTGTGAGTTTATCGCGTAGGCGTAGATAAACATAATAGACAAATGCGGTGGGGAATTTGTTTTATAATATGTAGATACGTGAGGATCTTCTTACTACATAAGCCCTATTTAAGATCCCATGACGACCGTGTATACGCGTATTATTATTACTGCGTGTTTTTAATAAATCTCCAAAATTACGACGTTTTTATTAAAAAACATATTAAAATACATTGATTTGGATAGACTTTAGGAAAAACGAATAAGAAATTTTGTATCAATTTAAATTCAAAATGTTTTGGTAGAATCAATTTTGCACACCCGTTTTGTCGGGCCCATATTTCTCTCTTCATATTTTTAAGATGGGTCAGGCACAGACCGTACAGACGTCCTTTAATCGTTTTTCAAAGTCATTCTAGTTGCACAGACATACGTACAATAGTCGAAGAGTTAATATTTTTTATTATTATTGATAGGCTCGCGCTTGACCACATCTCACCTGATGGTAAGCGATCATGTGGTTGACGATGGAGCACGCTTGCCTAGGAGCAACCTATTCACTCTTGACTTAAAGACCCCAAAGATGTTTTTTTTCTTCGTTTCAGGACGCAACACTTAAAATGCAAGAAGCGCGTCTGCGACGAGGTGATGATCCTGCACATCCTGTGGCTGGACTACACGCACTACGTGTTCAACATCAACTTCTACGGGCTCAAAGAGTTCCACCACCGGTATTTTATTAGGGATATTGTATTCTATGTGAGTATCGAGATTCAACAGAGAGATAGTCTGTTTTTTATACCCTGAGACTAAATTGACACAGGTAATGTCAAACTTACAATAGGAATGATGCCAGTTCTTTTGTGTTGTAATGTCATTTTAGTCTCAGGGTATAAAAAACAGACGGTAGACGAAAATAAGCGTAGAACTACATTGCGCATACGTGGGCCACATACGCAAGTCTGGGCGCGGCAGTTTGTCGAACGTATGTTGTCTAACGCCCGTTTTCAATAAGCTATCTATCTACAGTTGCAGCTACTAAAAATAAACAAATCTATCCTATTGCCCTTACTTGCTTTCCTATAACCTACCGATGGATAGCATTTCCTACCAAAGTTGTGGATGAATAGACAGAATCTTACTGTTTATCGGGGATAGCTATCTATCTATGAACTGCGGTAGGTTATTGAAAACGGGCGTTAATAGAGAGCCGTCGATCAAGTGCATGTTAAAGAAGGGATCTGTCAAAGTAGTGTGTTTTGAATGTGTGTGTTGTCGTAGTATGTTCTGTCGGGCTAATGCTTTTGGAAAATATGTTCTGTGGAAGCAGTGAGTATTCGAACTACTGTTTTTCGAAATTCAGACTGTGTCGAAATAATTAACTGTCGAAGTTCAGGATGACACACTCTGGCTCCATACACTTTATATGGCAACTAGACTTGTGGAGCCACATTAAATCCACGCCACGCGACGCCACACGACGTCCTTCTACGTACAAATCAGGCGGGGCCTACGTGTGTGTTCAATCTAGTTCCCGCAAAAATTATTAAGAATAAATAATTTTTTACCAGCTTTATACAGATTAGAGAACGGAAAAGTGTGGTCAAATTTTAAATATTGCTTCTTAAATGCCATGTAAATAAAAAACTTTTTCAAGGAAGTCGAATACCTACGCACGAAACAAATAAAAAATTGGATCTGGAGTGTCAATAAACTTTTTTTTTTAATATACATAGGCTGTTGCACGTTCGTCTCTTTAGAGATCTACGCGTTACAACGTGCAACTTAGCGTCACTTCTTTGACTGATCGATTCGACCTGTCAATCTAATTTTGGTCAGTTGGTGTTAATAATTAATAGTTTTGTACGAAAAACTCAATTTTAAATTGACTTCCTTATCGACTTCTATCTAAAGTATAACCACATATTTCCGTTAGTAGGGTATTGTCTCCGGTATTGTGGTAGATACTAGCTACGTAGATAATACAAATGATTTCTGTCTGTTGTGTAATCGGGCCACTATACTGGTTTCCAATATAGTTGTATGTTTACCCAGCATTTTGACAATTTACTTAGGCTTGCCTCTTTTTGTTTAATTTCATCAAACAACTACGCCCACTCTGAGTGAAACGGGAGGAGGTGTCAGACTTTTGCTGACTAAAACCCACCTGTGTTTCAGTTTTCTTCTTTGCGTTCCAGGGCCACGGTAACACATTTACACCTAGAGAGATATTTACCGTGGCAGATACCGTTCGACAATCCGAACCACATCTCCGTAATATTCCTGTAGCGCAATTAAACTAGGACTACATTAGATCGACGCACACGTGGGCCACGCCTGATTTCTATGTAAAATGACGTCGCGTGACGTGGATCTAATGTAACTCTACAAGTCTAGTTGCTATATAAAATGTATGGAGGCCGACGCGCCCAGATTGGCGTACGTGGCCCACGTGGGCCCATTGGACATAGTTCTACCGTCTGTTTTTTATACCCTGAGACTATAATTATATTACAACACAAAAGAACTGGCATCATTCCTATAGTAAGTTTGACATTAAATGTGTCAATTTAGTCTCAGGGTATAAAAAACAGACTATACCTAATCGGCATACGTGACCAACATGGGCCCAATGTACCTAAGTTCTACCTTAGAGTTGTCCGCGTGAACAAAATGTAATAATGTGTTTTTGTTTTCAGTTCAAAACCTACAATCCAGCATTTACACAAATGGAGACGTGGTTCAGGTTTATATTCGTGATGACCTCGTTCTTCATGACTGTAAGTTTTCATTCAGTTATTATTATTAGTCTACTACCTACTTGCAATTTCTTTGGTTTATTAATCGGAGATCCAACTGCTGCATCTAAAGGTGGATCCACACATTGCGAGGCATGCGCTCCGCACGGCGCACAACGCATGCCTCGCTAAGTGTGGACCTTTATATTCGTGGCGAGGCATGCGCTCCGCACGCGCGCGGGCGAGCCAACGTATGGCGGCAAATGCTTCAAGATCAAAGTGCCTCAGTGCGAGCATTACGTTATGTGTGGACGTAGCCGCGCATGCACGTTCGAGGCATGTGCCGCGTACAATATCAACGCACGCCTCGACTGCGAAAATGAAACTGCGTTTGCTCGGGCCACACAGCGCGCAACGTATGCTCGGGCCGATCCAACCCACACAGCAGCAGTCAAAATGGCGCCTTTGTATCGCGTGTGCGTATCCGCTGCTGCTTTTATAATTATTAATTCAATTATTAAAATTCTGGTTGTTTACAATTTCACTAAGTAAGTATACCTACTACTTATTATCTCATTAACGGATGGACTGATTTACATGATTTAAACGGATAAAACGGTTTTAGACCTAGACTTTTCATTTGACACCAAACTCGTTAAGATATCTCAACAAACAAAAAAAAAACATTTTCAAGTTGCTCTCGTAATTATCCAATATTATGTATGAAGCGTGTACGATTCATTTAAAACCATCTTATCAAACGTTAAATATATGTAGGTATTTTAAACTATATAGGTATAATTCAATAAAAAAATATCGAAGTTTTCTGTGAACAACACGATAATTTTCCTTTTCTCATCTGCAGCGACCTAGGTACCTAACGAAAAAAAATCTGTCGTCTCCTTGTGTCGACACACATCCGTCAAGTAATTGAAATGAGCCATGCCTAAACCAGCTAGCAGCGATTACGACGGCACCACGCGAAAGTCTAGGTAATAGGTATTTACCGCTGCAAGTACGGCCTAGTGAAGGAGGCCTGATAGTAGTAGGTAGTTCAGAAATAATTGATTATACATACCTGATCCAGTTACCTTGCTTTTACTTTCTCGACATTTTTCCCTTCTATAAGATCCTAGAAGAGAATTAATTTTTTTTTTCAACTCAGCGACGGTTACATTTACTTCGTTCGCGATTATACGCCATACGTCTTCCCTTTTATTTTTATTAAAATAATGATTATGTTTTGGATCCCATAATAATCTATTACTTTCGTATAATAAAACTGCTTAACATTTCTTTATCGTTCATAATGCGCGCGTACATCCGCAGCGAGGCGGACACAACAACGCAACGCACTGCTCGCAATGAGCCGGCCGCCACACGGCGCACAGTGAATAGCGCGTGTGCGGCGCACACGCGCTGTGCGTCGTGCGCCGTGCGGAGCGCATGCCTTGCCAAGTCTGCGCGCACACTTGCCTCGAGCATTTGCTTCGCACGCGATGGCTCGACCCGAGCATACGTTGGTATAATTTGTCAACACGCATGCCTCAAGCCGAGGCATGCGTTGTGCGCCGTGCGGAGCGCATGCTCGCAATGTGTGGATCCACCTTAAGACGAATGTTCGTAAAGCGCTATTAGGTTTTGCAGTTTTGACGCATTTGCAGAAACAGTGTGTCGATTTCAACAAAAAAGACGTCGTCTATAGAACGAAGAACAGAAAAACTTTTTGGGGACAGACGCAGCACAAGAGTTACGTCAGTCACCTATAAACACAAAGTAAAAAAGAGAACATAAGTATAAAATACACAAAGCTTAGGCCTGCACCGAAAGGACTACAATCTCATCATTTGCTTCACTGTCATTATCTTTTGTCTTTTTTTTTACGGTAAACAGATGTTTTTCATACCTTTATAATCGTCTCTTATAAAGTAACATTTTTATTTTCAGTTCTGGTTTGCCTACATGATGCGAAAATACCCCATGTCCGACTGGTCAATAGAGCAAAGATGGATCTACATTTTACTGCCGTCCTTACTTACTTTCAACGGTAAGTACCAACATAATAATAATTATTGTTTAAAGTAGGTGTGCAGCCCGAGCGGGAGAAGTCATTAGATGATTTCCCACCTAAAAAAAAACCTTCCTTTTGCGAAGCAAAAACCTTCCTTTTGGGACGTCTGGTACCTAACAGTTTACTCAAAGAAATGTCAGCAAACTGTAGGGGCCCGACAGGGTCGAAGCCTTCTGAGGCCTGGGTTGACGAAAGAGATTCCTGGGAACCCGAAATTTGGGCAAGGAAGGAACAGGAGTGAGTTTTAGTCAGTAAAAGTCTGACACGCCCTCCCGCTCCGCCCACAGCGGGAGAAGTCATATGATGATTTCCCACCTAAAAAACACATCTGAAAGTGTTTTCTAAAAGCCGATGTGAATAATGGATTTACCCCGTTGGCTTGGCTATGGCCAAAGTGAACTAGTGCTAATCTGTAGTACCTACTGACTACTATGGAAATACCAGAGCTACGGCAGTGGCTATATCGAAACCAAAGATTTTTAATTTCTCTGTTTATCGATATTGGAAACGGAACTGAAATCTGAGGCAGTCACAGAAACGTCAAATTAAACAATACTAAAATTAATAAAAAACTTAGATACACCAACATTGCGAAACAAAACAACAAATGAAAGAGTAATCGACGGAAGGTACACGTGGAGGGCATTCTCTGCACGTCGGGTGTGGTTTGTACGTCTTTTTATGCCCAGTATCGGGCCAAGACTGATCCACACATTGGTGTATTGGATCCAAGACTATAACTTGGAGCCAATATATCCAATGTGTGGCGCCGGCATAAAATGTGGACTCCGCTCTCACTGTGACCACTTGTCGAAAATATCGTTATCCGACTGGTTCCATGGCCAGATACAGAAGATAGTACTCCTCGATACGGGTGGCATTGTGATGCGGACTACGGTTCCTGCCTCTACAGTCTACGGACTGACTGGACTGACCGGGAAAAGAGTTAAAGCCACCGGTGGATATAGATCCACTGGTAAACTACAATTTTAATTTTTAAATGTAGATTTTGTAAGGTTTTTTTGAAGTAAGTAGGACTACTAATCTGTACAGTATCAAAGTCCTGACTCTGTCCCTGATTCGTCAACGCCCGGCCCAAACCTTTGGGCTTAAAACGTAGAAATTTTACATACAAATAATAAGGATTTTCTAAAATTTACCCCCGAGACGAAATGGAGGTCTAAAATTTGTATGGAGAAACCTAACTTCATGTTAGCGCTTCGCTAACTAGTAGGTACAAGTCAGTTAGGTTAACTAGTTTTAATTAATAGTAGATTGTGTGACTAGGGGATAAAGCAGTGACTTTAAATCGTGGGTGACATGTTGCATTCCGAATGAAACGAAAGTGGCTAAGTTTAAATCCCGAACGAAGCGAGGGTGTTAATATAGAAACCTAAGTGAAGTGAGAAATTCAAGCCGACAAAGACAACTTTATCCCCGTATTTGATAGTCTACTTTTTACACGTTCTGGGAGATAAAAGACTATGTACTGAAATAAATTATATATTTGAGTAATATATGTAAGTATTATTTACAAGTTAACGCTAATAAACTTAATCATAGGTGGTGAAATAGGCCCTTAGGGCCTGTTTCACCACCTATGATTAAGTTTCGAGTATCTTACTTGGCAGATAATTTCATACAAATTCTGTTCCATTTTTGAATTTATTCAGTGAGTAGTGCCTACTCGGACATTGTGAAACAGGCCCTTAGTATAATAATGTTATTTTTAAGACAGTCCTTCTCGTGGTAGGCCATTGCATCGGCTGCCGGCTTAAAGATTACCACCCACCAGACAAAGCCATGCCGCCAAGCGATCCGTCGTGTTCCGGCATGATGTTTGGTGAAGCCGTACGGTGGAGGATAGGTCTGAGCAGTTGTGTTGCGATGTGTACCGGGTATGATGCACCAGCTGTTGTTGTGCCGTAGACAGTTGGGGGCCCAAGTAGTGTGCCAGCCACACACGAAAGGCTGCCCCGCCATCTGCGAAAAATCCCAGGGTGGCCCCATCGTGCCGGTTGGCGACCGGATGGGAGGACCCGATGGCGATCCTTGGGGGGGTTCGGGCGTCCCCGCAGTCTCCAGATCAAACCTCCATTGGCGCAGCAATTCTGAGTGTGTTATTGGGTCTAACATCGCATCACCTCGCTCAACTGCTATCTTCCACCATTCCTATTCACTCCAAACCCAAACAACAATGAAAAAAGGTAAAAAGAAAAGCAGGTGTCGACAGCGGTTGCACGTCCTCCCATTCCAAGTGCATCTCTCGAATATTCGAGGGATGCACTCCAATATCAATGCGGTCCACCACCACCTTGAAACCGATAAGCCACACTTGCTTTTCTTGACGGAGACGCAAATTAGATGTCCATCAGATGCGGCGTACCTCAACTACCCGGGATACTCACTGGAGCATCACTTCCGACAGCGTGCCGGGGTCTGTGTGTACGTCCGCAATGACATCTGCTGCCAGCGTCTCCGTCACCTTGAAGACCCCGATTTTTCAACCTTATGGCTGTTGGTGGACACAGGTACGGACAAAATTGTCTATGCCTGTGTCTACCGATCCCACAGCGGTGATCAGGAGACAACTCGGTTATTTGACCACCTCGGTATGGCCGCCGATACGGCCCTGCATCGGCACCCTGATGCGCAGTTCGTCGCTCTGGGGGACTTTAACGCCTGTCATCAAGACTGGCTTTTCCCATACCAGAGGACTGACCACGCTGGGAGAGAAGCGCGAAACTTTGCAGTTTCAATGGGGCTCTCTCAGTTGGTAAAGCAAGCGACAAGGGTGCCTGATATTGCTGGTCATACTGCCAATTGTCTGGACCTTCTGCTGACAACCGATCCAGACAGATGTATCGTAACAGCTTCCTCACCACTCGGAACTTCAGATCACTGTCTGGTGAAATCTGTAACGTCCTTCTCGCCACCTGACTGCGACTCACGCGGTGAACGGCGAGTGTGGCGTTACAAGTCAGCAGATTGGGATGAGATGCGGCACTTCTTTGCGTCTTATCCTTGGCAGCAGGTCTGCTTCTCTTCGGAAAATCCGTCGAGCTGTGCGGAGGCAATTTCCGATGTGGTGCGTCAAGCTATGGAGTATTACATCCCACATGGTGACGTACCCGTCGGTAGCTCAGCCCGCCCATGGTTCAACGCCGGCTGTGCTGAAGCTGAAAAGCGAAAGCACTCGGCGTTTCTTTCCTGGGTGGATGCTCGTGACCGCAAAGCTCCGGACCTGAACTCAAAGAAGAGAGCCTTCAACCATGCTGCCAAGTCCTACAAAAAGGCACTAAGGAAGGCTCGCTTCGATCGCATTTCCCACATTGGCCAGAAGCTCTCTGCGCAACCATCCGGTAGCAGAGCATTCTGGTCCCTTGCCAAGTCGGTCGAAGCGAACTTCTGTCGGCCCACATTGCCTCCGCTGGTTCGGCCAGATGGAACACTAGCTCATACGGCGAGAGAGAAAGCGGGTCTCTTTGCATCTCTCTTCGCCCATAATTCTCGTCTTGACACTGGCAGTGCTACTCCACCGACTTTGCCTCACTGTGGCACCTCGATGCCCGAAGTCCGTATAAGGAACAAAGAGGTTCTGAGAGCACTGTGTCGTCTAGACGTGAATAAGGCTAGTGGACCAGATGGTATTCCAGCGATTGTTCTCAAGGCATGTGCGCCCGAGTTGTCTCCTGTTCTGACACGCTTGTTTCGCCTCTCATATAGGACTGGTATAGTGCCGAAGTCCTGGAAGCTTGCCAACGTGCAGCCCGTGCCCAAAAAGGGCAGTCGTGCCGATCCTACCAACTATCGGCCGATTTCAATAACCTCCATACTCTGCAAGATTATGGAGCGTGTATTGAACTCGCGCCTCATGGCATACCTGGAAGGTAACGATCTCCTCAGTGACCGACAGTACGGGTTTCGTCGCAATCGGTCTACTGGGGACCTACTAGTGTATGCCACTCACTTGTGGGGCGAGGCCCTCGAGAAGAATGGGGAAGGACTTGCAGTCTCCTTAGACGTCTCGAAGGCCTTCGATAGGGTATGGCACGCTAGCCTTTTGAGTAAGCTTCCAGCGTACGGCATCTCTCCTGGCCTGATTAACTGGATAAAAGACTTCCTGAGTGAACGGTCCCTCCGAGTTGTTGTCGACGGATGCTCATCAGAGCCCATGATAACTAATGCCGGAGTTCCTCAGGGGTCTGTTCTCTCTGCAACTCTCTTCCTGCTCCATATCAACGATCTGCTGCTGCCCGGTATCTATGGGTATGCAGATGATAGCACAGTTGTAGAGAGATACATGCCGAGTACTCAGGCTAGTAAGGAGCTAATCCGGTCTGAAAGAGAGGCTATGGTAGAGCGTACGAATGACTCACTTCAGGCAGTCTCCAAGTGGGGCGAAGCCAATTTGGTGGGATTCAACGCCACCAAAACACAAGCGTGTCTATTCACCGCTAAAAGGAGCCCGTTCACCTTGGCTCCTGCTTTCCGGAATGTATCCCTGGAATGCACCGACCGCCTTCAGCTCTTGGGAGTTGAAATTTCCTCCGATCTGAACTTTGGGCGGTTCATTGAGTCCAAGGCCAAGATAGCTGCTAGGAAACTCGGCGTTTTGGCAAAGGTCCGGCAGTACTTCACACCGGGACAGCTTCTAATGTTATACAAAGCACAGGTCCGATCGTGTGTGGAGTACTGCAGCCACATATGGGCTGGTGCTGCAAAATGCCACCTGGCAGCTTTGGACTCAGTGGAAAGGCGTGCAAAGAGGTTAATTGGGGATCCAGATTTGGCTAACTCCAATCTACAAAGCCTTGAGCACAGGCGCAGGGTAGCCAGCCTTTCGGTTTTTTACAGGATGCATTTCGGAGAGTGTGCGCAGGAATTGCATGAATTGATTCCGCCATCCCCTTTCCACCATCGGACAAGCCGTCGTACGGCGGGTATCCACCCTTACGTTGTCCAAACCTCTACGGTCCGGACTAAGCGTTTCGCCTCGTCCTTCATACCGCGTACATCGAGGGACTGGAACAATCTGCCTGCTGCGGTTTTTCCGTCCGATTATGATTTGGGTGTCTTCAAGGCTAGAGTGAATAGGCTTTTAATAAACTAGTGCGCCTCACCATCGACGATTGCATCACTGCTTACCATCAGGTGGGATCGCAGTCAAGCACTAGTTTATAACGACTAAAAAAAAAAAAAAAGTCCTATAACAGCACAACATTACTTTGCTCAATGAAATACCCTTATAACTTAGTTGCATCCAGATGACAGAGCCATGCACACAATCATAACGCTTACAATTCACAAACTACAAAACAATGCACTTATCTACTTCCATCCGGTTCCGATAATGTGCATTTACTACTTACACTTACAAATTGTAACATTTCAGTTCACAAAATAACTGACTTAACAACTCCTGCGCCCCTTACCAAATTTCTTTCCCTCGCTATAACAACAAAGGGAGCCTACTCACACACCTATAGATACCGTACGTATATCTAAGTTGTATCCAAGCGTCCATATTTAAAACTAGCTTTAGCCTGCAGCTTCGCCCGCGTACATAAAATTATGCCTATGTCACTCAGGAATACAGCAGCTTTCTATTGGTGAAAAATTCTTAGCAATCGGACCAGTACTTCCACAGATTACCTGATACAAACAAAAAAACAAACTTTACCTCTTTATTATATTACTGTCCACAAAATAAGTGACTTAATAACTCCTGCGCCCCTTACCAAATTTCTTTCCCTCGCTATAACAACAAAGGGAGCCTACACACACACCTATCTGCCGTACGTATATCTAACTTGTATCCAAGCGGCCATATTTAAAATGCCGGGACGTACGCGATTACCCCGAGGACCGGTTCGTGTCGCCCCTCGGCACGATGCACAATGCGATTCGAAACACGCCAACGACACTTCAACTACAAAAACCGACCTTAATGCTACGAATTAAGGACGGTAGTAATATAAAAGTATGACTTTACACTGCACTGCATAGAATACATAATAGAAGTTGCATCGTGACGGTTGGTATGGTTTTTTGATTTACAAAAAGTAACCTTATTATAACCTAATAAAGGTGCAATTTGGGACACTCGTGTGGTTAACTCCACAGAATACTCGATAAGAGCTGCGCTTCATCGAATGTTCGAGACTTTTGCGTCACTCGATACCAAGCCTGTATACAATCACTAGTCAGCCTACGCTTGCCTACCCACATGTAGGTACGCGACTAAGGACAGAGTGAGTAAGGCCCTTTTTGTGGGACATAACTTGACTGAGGTTAACAGTTTCTAATTTGGGCTCTTACTGCGATGAATAACCTGGTCTAAAGTAGTTAAAGATGGACTGAAACTCATTTAGCGCTATATGCATGGATAGGATCGAATATATTAGGTAACAGATAAGTCTAGTGTCTCACATCAGTCATCACTAGGCCACTAGGCTTGTCTTTGTTCGAGCTGAGTTCCGAAACAAATCCAATTTAAAATACCCTTTTATTTGGCGTCGCATTTCTCAATATTCACATACCCACAAAACGAGACACAATAGTAAAACAATAACAACGCGGTCTCATAGGACCGGTCGGGGATTCAAAAATCTTGCAACCATGTGTGCACAAATCCGTTGCAAGCCAAGCCACCAACTGTTAACAACAAAAGGCACAGTCACACCTTGTCATGCCATAAATAGACACCCATAGGATGGAAGGACCCAACCTCGAACAAGTTTTTTTCATCCATGTTTCTTTTGCGTCGGCATTAGATAGACCTTTTTTTTGGAACACAATAGGGGCGCAAGCTGCCACTAGAAATGCCATCGTTTGTAACGAATATTTTTGTAGATATGAAACATGCAATATGTGCCGATCTGAAGCTAGTTGCATGCATGCGAACGATGCAATGTTATCTGCAGATCACATATTAAAAGATAAAGTCTATAGAAAATTGCTTACTGTGATCTAGATTAGTGTTTAGAAGAAAAAACGACCTGATGTATGGCGTTGCGTTTCACCGTAGCTGCGTAGCTAAGAAAGTTGTGAGACACATGGAGAAATTGTGCCTTGTAGACATCGAGTAACCTCGCTCTTACAGAAAGGTTTTGTCAGAGACTGAGGAGTTAGTTTTATACTCTCGAAGTTTTAGGTAGTTATCTAGCAACTAATTTGCTCAAATCCTATTTGGACTCCAAACTGAATGAATTTCCATATGCTTTTAAGCAGCATTAGTAAAGATAATTTATTAGTTTAGGATTAAAATATTAATTAGACTATACACAAGGCTAGATTGTTAGATAAAATTAGGGCCCATCCTATGAATGTAGTCTAAGAACCGAAAAAAATCCACATCAGCTGGAGCAATTTATTGAAAATCAGAAATATGAAATTTAAGAACAGAAGATCATCATCCACCTAGCCTTTTCCCAACTATATTGGGGTCGGCTTCCAGTCAAGCCGGATTCAGCTGAATACCAGTATTTTTTTTAAATTTAAGAACAGAAGATAAAGATAGAAAATAATGTATTATTTTGAATACAACCAAGTATATGAGTTTAAACTTACACAATGCGTCTTCGCCAATCAAACCGAATCGTCTGACGAAAACAGAAGCATACTACCTACAGCCTTAATTAACACTTGAGTCCTCTCAATTGAATCAGTGAGTCAATAGGGCCCTTCAGAAACTAGGTGCTTGTCCCATCCAATTAGGGACATTAATCAATTTATTCTACCTACCGCTGTTGGTAAATCTCTACATCTTGAGATCTGCAATTTGTGTCACGTAGTGGCTTAGCTAGTTCATAATATATTACATATATGTATGGGTGCTAGTTGGGTTTAGGTATTTCGTAATAAAAACAGTGTCCCTTCTATATTGTTTTTATTAAACAATAAACCCGAATAGCACCTGACAATTCGGCAATTCGACAGCAGGCCAAAACCCTGAGATCCTATCATTAGTAAGAATTTGAGTTTTTAGACAGTAATTTTATGTTTCCTAGGCATCAGGGGGACTACTGGGGGCCCAGTATTATTGATACAGCTGATACGCGCCTGGCAGTCGCGAAGCCTTCATATAACTCCATTCCTTACGAGTTCACTTTGAAACAGAAATCTATAGGTCAACAACCCTTCTATTGTTCAATTACTTCGATTTTTTTAAATGTATACAACATTTGTCGTCAATGCCAAAATCATAAGCCGAAAAACACCGGATTACCTTTTCAAACAACTAAAACCCATAATACGCATCTATCTCTTTCTTTCCTATAAACTAACGCCTATTACTCGAACTCTTGCCGTCTCGTTTTCGCACGTAGAAAATTGAACTCAATATAACTCGATCCGGAACGAGTTATGAGGAAGAAGACAGTAAACATTGCATAGGTGCAAGCGAGAAAGAAAAATTCATTCATTGTGCAATTATAATGATTCCAAAATAAGAATGAATTTCACTGCATAATAACTGATATTGGCGAGTAATACATCTTATTTGGTAGGGTTTTTTATACAACCGAATTATCATGGCGGTTATCTTTCATTTTCTGTTTTGTAGTTGTTTTTTTTTGTTTTTAACGTTACTGTACATATATTTCGTGCTATTTAGTAATGGCATTAATTCATGGTAGAGATATAATATTGTTAATAGATTCTTTGTATTGCAACCAAATCCTGTTCCCAAAATTAAGTTACGAGTGTTACGACAATTAATAAAAACGCCGGTTTGGATTTATTGCATCATTGAGCGAACTGCATTTGGTGAGTGAACTTTAATAATATATTTTACATACTATTTTTAAAATTGCGTTTATATAAATATTGGTTCACTGCGTCATCTTTTGAGGAAATTGTGAATTTGTGAAAAAAGTTGGGAACGCGGTCACTAGATGGCGTTGTTAGTTGAGCGACCTTTTCTGAATCTCGCAGTTAAGATTTTCCGTCGCTTAATTAGGTCAGGTTTATAATATTTTTGGAATAAGTAGCGGATTAACTCGCACGCAAGTCTACCCCTCGCCACTGGCGCCTGGTGACACGAGAGTTGGGCATCCAGTCATCCACCAACTACATCAAGATTGTCTTCGTATTCAATAACAGTCGTATTTATGTTTTCAGATCCTCTGTACCCTCTGAGATTCTTCTCGGGGGCCATTATGGCGCCTTTGATTGGGAACTTCTTCCAAACCGCATTCCTGGCTGTCGTTATGATATCGTGGCTCTCACAGTACCATGGACTTAGACAGGTATGTTTACAATATAGGTACCATTTTGTAGACTAATAGCTTCTTGTGATTAGGCCAAAAAACGCTGACTTTGTCATGAGTGATTGAGTGTATTTTTTTTATTGATATCAACTATAGTCTTTTTTACATAGCATGGGTTAGGTGACAGCAGGACGAAAATATGCATCTTTAAGATGAGAGAAAAGGATATATCTATTAGCTACATTGAATGAATCTGACAGCTGTCACCGAAACCATCCCATAACAAATTTAGTATAGTGCTTGACTACCATCCCACCTTATAGTAAGCAGTGATGCAAACTTATTAAGAGCCTGTTCACTCTAGCCTTGAACACACCTAAATTATATATAATCCGACGGGAAGACCGCAGCAGGTAATTTGTTGACGAGGCGGGCGGCATAGTTCGGACAAGGTTTCAACAACGTAAAGGTGAATACTCGCCGTACAGTACGGCCGCTATAACTTGGCGAGTCTGAAAATAGGCTCTGCGAATTTTGGCGCTTGAAAATTCGTACAAAAATAAAGGTTTTAAAAAAATAAATGCAATTGGCAGTTGTTATTGCTGTTAAAAACCGATGATAAAGACGCAAGATAATCAAGCGAACTCCTCTAAGTACGGTTTACAGTAACTACCCCGTGTTTGGACTTAAGTACATCTATTATCTTAATGAGAAAACTAATGAGTGTCTGATAAAGGAGTCAGAAGATATTAGAGCAAACTCCTCAACGGTTTACAGGAGCTACGTCGTGTTTGAGCTTCTTTTATTTAGTTTACCTACTAAGAATTTTACAAATACCTCGGTAATTACTGCCTCTAAGGACCTGATGATGTAGCTGTAAGAAAGTTAAGCGAACTTCTCAACGGTTTACAGCATAGAGCTACGTTGTGACTTGTGTTTAAGCTTGTAAATTTTATCTTAATGAGAAATTAACACCTGACTTAGTTTTGACTGCCATCCAGGGTCTAAAGATGGAGATGTAAGACAGTTCAGTGAACTCCTCAACGGTTTGTAAACCGTTGAGGAGTTCACGTAGTTCGAGTAGAGCAGCAGCTAGTATTTGGACTTATTGCATATACTTTAGTTAGTGAAACGTTTATACCTAGAGGGCATCTAATGAAAGCGCGACCTGGAGTTTGCCATCGAGGTTCTGATGACGAAGATGGAAGGATTCTACTATACTCATATACTCCTTAAAAGTTTATAGCAGTTACTGACTATTAACTTAAACACGATAGATTTATTTAGTTCACTTAAATGAGTTGGTACTTTATACGTAAGTGGTTTTTAATTACCATCTGCGATCTGATGATGCGGAGACGGAAAATAAGCTAATTAGTATATTTTATCTAGAAAATATTAGTAAATACGTTTGTAGGAAATGTTCATTTAAGCCAACGTTTACTACGTAAGCACATAATTTATTGTTTGTTTGGCTGGCACTGAACATGTAGGTATTCATTTAGCAAATTAGATGTCATGTTAGTTAGTAGTACTGAGAACGTTACTTTTTGTAGCTTTTTATTTCGACTCTCTCTTTGCTGGTTTGATACCGGTACCTACCAATTTAGTTAACTTTCGCTGACTTTTTACCAGGATATCAATCTCACTCATAACTTAACTTACTAACCAACAATTTACTCTACTTCGTTGATATAGGAGTGTACAAGTCCCTTCCCCCCCCCTCTGAAAAATAACCCTACAACTACATACGCCAGTGTACTTTGATATCCTGTTAGAAAGTAGCAGATTCTGAACTATATAATTTTACTCCATTGGTTTAACTGCTGCAAGGCGTTCCGATGCAAGTATAAACCAAAGAATAAATAAATAAGGTTCAGCTCACACGAAAAACGTTCCGCTACGCAGCGAGACGCCGCGCGGCGTCACGAGGCGTAGCGCTGCATGAAGCAACGTATTCAAATTCTCACAATGAAATGTGTATCTTTTCGCGTATTATATAAAGTTCTATTTTGAGTCACTCTATTAAAATGTGCATGCAGCGTCGCGTCGCGTCGCGTCTCGGTGTGAGCTAACCCATAAGCACGCTATTTATGTAGTTTATTATTTGTTTAATTCCAGAACGACAGAGGCCTGGTCTCCTTCTACCTGTTCAAGTTCGTGCTGGTGGGCTTATGCGTCATCCCCGCCTTCATGATGGGCAACTGGCAGAAGTTCAGCAGCTACCTCGATCCTACCTTCAACTATATGATGGACCCTGACTATCCTGTAAGTTTTGTTATTGTGTTTATTAGCACTCATCGTCAACCTTATAATGTTACCACTGCTGGAACTTAGGCCTTCTATCTAGAAAAGGGAATGAGCCATAACCCACCACACAGACCCAATCCGGATTTGTGGATGTCATATGTCTTCGATTTTAAACTTTACAACAAGTTAAATAAAGTCTCCGCACAAATCCAGTGCTAGAAGGACGGTGTCACCGTTACCCAGGAAGAAGAAGTAAAATGATTTGGACACTCACAGCAAGGGCTGGCTTGAAGAGGAGTTAGAAAAAGTTTCTGAAAGAACTTAGGAATGCCTTACTGTGAGAAAGCCAAAGAATGTAGTCGAAGGAATAACATTAATTTTGACAATTTCTTGATCAAACATATGGAGACGAAGCTATTTCCAGATGGAAGAATTCAATTGAGCTCGTGGCTAGATAATAACAGCCGCACGGGTTGATCTTAAAGGTTAAGCAACGCTTGCCAAGGTTGGTCTGTGGATGGGTGACCATCTTAACATAACGAGTTTCCTCCGTGCCTCGGAAAGCACGTTAAGCTGTTGGTCCCGGCTGTCATTTGTAGATCTTTGGCAGTTTGGAAGCCAGTAAATCTGACTCCAGTCTTGCCATTAAGTACCGTATTACCCCAGTTAATGGATTGTGGAGGTCTGGTAGGCAGCCGCTCCTCGTAAAATACTGGTATTCAGCTAAATCCGGCTTGACTGGAAGCCGACCCCAATATAGTTGGGAAAAGGCTAGGCAGATGATGATGATGATGAGAATTCAATTAACCTTCTGCCAAACCGAGCGTTCGGAGCAAGAACTATTTAGAGGTCGTGTTCACATGTCTTCTTTTGAGGTGGAAAATCATCCAATGACGAGAGGTCTCGTCAGAAAACAAAACCTTTTCCTACAGTTGCCCTATGTGTTCTAGGACTGTTGTTTTTTTTTTTAGAATTTCCCTTTAAGGTACACTCATGAGGAAATTCTAAAAAAAAAAATATGTCTGATGACCACTAAACAGTCCAAGTGTTCAAATCAAACTTCTAAGAATTGTGATCAATTCAGCCAATTTAACTGACAGCTCCTTATTTTAAGTGATAAAGTTTTTTTTACACCACCTGCTCGATAATGACCCTATTATGTGTCATGTAACCTGCACTTAAAGCAACTCGTTATCACCTAGGGAGATAATACAGTATGGCCGATCCCTAGGGCATAATGTTTTTTTTTTTTAATTTAGAACATCAAATACGCCTTCAGTAATTTAAAATGTACGTGCATCAAACAAATTTATTCAAAAATGAAACTGGCCACTAACAAAAAAAAAGAATAACAAATGTGGTTACATACTGAGGAAAAGGTTAAGGAGGTTCTAAAAAAGAGTAAAGTTATAGAGTAAAATTGAAGTATTGAATTTTGTTTGCTTCTAATTTGGAGTTGAGATTAACGTGTAAATAATGTTGCATATTTTTTAATTTATTTATAGTTTGTTTTATACGATATATAGTACCTAGTTAATTAATCGTAGTAGACTTGTAATTATCTCACACATGGTGTAAAAAGTAGAGTATCCAACACGGGAATAAAGCTGTCTTTGTCTTGGGCGGCTTTAATTCCTCACTTCACTCAGGTTTCTCTATTAACTCCCTCGCAATGCTCGGGAGTTAATTATATAAATCCCTCACTAACGTTCGGGATTAAAACTTAGCAACCTTCGTTTTGTTCGGAATTCAACATGCCGCCCTCGCCTTAAAGACACTGCTTTACTCCCTAGTCACATAATCTACTATTGTTTCATTTCAGCTCGTCAAACTGTGGTTCTTCTGCGCAATCACGATATATTTCCTATACTTAATCATTCTGATCATCAAGGCATATAGTGATTTGAGGAATATGCCATTTTTTGGTAAGTCTTTCAATTTTGTCATACTGTTTAATTCATAAATCCCCGACCGGTCTCATTGGACCGCGCTGTTATTGTTTTACTATTGTGTCTCGTTTCGCGGGTATAAGGTTAAGATGAACGCACACTTATTCGAGCTGAATGCGTCGAACAAACCGAAAAAAAATATTAGAATTCTTTATAAGAAATGCTATGGAACCTCGCATACAACAGCGTCGATCACCCAAATCTGGAAGGCCTCCTGAACAAAGAATTGTGAAATTCTTTTCTTTCGATTCGTTCGGTTCGGATAAGTGTGCACCTTTAGCATACAAGCTTCCAGGTGTAGTTCATAGTACTTAATAGGTACTAATTTTGCAAAAGTACCTTTACCCAGCCTGCAGTAGATAGGTAAAGGAAAATTTCAAACATACTCGTATAGGTATTCTAATTTACCTTTCAACTTTATTCAGGCGTGATTTTTTTCAATTTCTGATATCTATAGCTACCTATAACAATCAGATAATTTATGAAAAACAGTCAAATAAAATTGTATACTTACTTTTTTATTGTGTCCATACTTCGAGGAGTCCATTATCTGCACTTAACTGCGCACACGATGCTAGGATGTAGCCGACTATTTGTGCTCCAATGGTGTAATTGCTGGAAGGCGTTCCGTTGAAAGGATAAACGAATAAATAAATAAATACTTACACTCGTGTGAATAAACAAAATGATTAATTGGTCTCATAGAAAAAAAATTACATCATCTGATGATGAACTTCGGAGATATGGAACGGAACTCTTCATAGGATCATAGTAGAACTGTCATAACTTGTCCATATCCCCGAAGTTCATCATCAGATGATGTAAATTATTATATGAGATGTATTTTGGAATATACTCTTTCAAATAAAAATAAATATGTAATTTAAAATTCCTCTACAATTGGCCCAGAAATCGGTATTTTCCTACAAAACCTATTTAGGTGCATATCTTTTTTTTGCAATCGAATTGGAGGTTGTGCCAATAGTAACAATTTAAGTACAAACCTAAGCCTTTAAAATGGAATATGCCGTATCTCTGTTGCTAAAAGAGCCCACGCTTCATTCATTGTTGTCCATGGTTCTTTGCCTAAATTCTACCGAGTAAATTCGACGCCAGGGGTCTTAATTTTTGTCTCATAATATCTAACTATTTTTCCAGACATCCGACTCCGTTGCCTATCAATAGTGGTGGGAACAGTGACGTCCATCATCACAATCCTGGCCCTGCAAGGTTGGGGCCCGGCGGCGCTGCAGGACCACTGGGCTTGCCAGCCGAAGATACACTTCGACACCTCGGCTCCCTTCATGGCGCTCTACGGACTGTTCAACTTTTATATATACATACTGGCCTACTTGTTCTCTCCTGGCGGCGGAAATATTCATGGTAAAGTATTCAAATTATATCTTCATAATTTTGAATAGCTTAATTCCTTAGGAATTGGCTCGGAGCCGAGAACAACGGAAGGAATGAAGAATCTTCATAATATTCGCACTTTTAATCAAAAAGAAACACCGCACCGCAAATATTTGCGCGAAAATATCAAACCAACTGATTGCGTCCGCTTCGCTTCACTCGTCGACGCACCGCACCCACGTGGTTGATCGTGAACACCACCGCAATAGAGTATCGCTTGTTTCAATCGCGCCGCATCGCCTCCCGTTCCCGTCCTCGTTCAATCGCCTACGTAGGATAGGACACGTCGAAAAAATAAGTCCTTAAGAATATCAGGCTATCCCCAATAAAAACGTGAAAGTTTACATAATCTGTAGGTATTCGTCACATTTGTTGTAGTGACGAATAGGTCGAAAGAGTCTGGATACAATTCGACTTTAAAATAAACTAATGACTCCCCAAATTCGTCAAGGCACAGTGACGCGACGCCAGACGAGTCGAAGCGCATCGATGCGTCAAACATCATAATGACATACGCTAATTATGGTCCCTAGTTCCAAAACACGATACACACATTTCTATCAAGATCAGGAGTACGCATTCAGTCGAATACGCCAGTCTGCGAACAAATGATTCCGAAAGGTACGCGCGTACTCAAGCGCATCAAATGCAACGCAAATCAAAGCGTCAGTTGGGTACACACAACTAAGTGGCAACTGCAAATCCTTCAATACTGACTACTAAGTCAGTGTCTAATACGATACTACCTACACTCCTCACTCTGTTTTACTAAGATCAAAACGTTTATGAAGTTCGGCGTACCCATTGGCCCGCTCCAAACTATTAACCAATCAGAGAACCAAATGCGGTAAACGTTATATACAGATTAAATACGCGCGAAAACGATTTAATACGCACCTGGTCAAAACGCTTTGTTTAGACTCGAATCGACTCAGTGTTATTGAGCCTTGACCCTAAATTACATTTAAATCTCGACCATCTAAAATAAAAACTAAACTCGCCATATTACATTGTTCCAGAAACGGCCATAACCAAAGACAACCCCGCATTCTCTATGATCAACGACTCAGACGAGGAGGTTATCTATGGTTCGGATGAGGAAAGCAGACGTCCATTGAACTCCCACCATAGGATTACTACTGACGAAGATCTATGAATAATTAATTATATTAAACTTAAAATAATATTTTCCGTAAATGTAATTTTTTCTTGTTATAAAATTCTAAAACTAATTAGATGAGACTTGTTTTATTTAAACGTTCCTCCATTTTCTATGTACTTACCTAATCAATTGTGTAAGTACTTAATTGGTAAATTAGTTCGAAATGATCTAATTTAGCAATTAGGTGCTTATTTAGAGCACATACAAAACCCATAACGCCTACTTTGAACAGACAAAGCCGGTGTTGCCGCTCGACGCTTGTGCGCAAATTCCTGTGGTTTCGCTTCAAGCGGCCATTACGTCCGGCCGCTCGACTAGGGCAGTATTATATTCAAGCCAGTCCTGCTACATCGCCGCATTCGCTGAATAAATTCATATAATAGTAAATGCGTAGCCCCAACCTCACAATAAACAGTGTAGTAGTTAGTTCCATATTTTAGTTATTTACACAAAGATCAGTAAATTAAAGCGTAGATGCTTTTGTAATACAGAATTGCTGGTTATTAGAATACTGGCAGCTAGCCTAGTTTATGAACTGAATCAGCATTTTGAACAGTGCGAACACAATTATTTTGTAAGTAGTTACCTAATATGACGAGTCAAATTATTTTTCTTTCTTTCTTTGTATGTTCTCGTTAACAAGAATTTTGCTTATAAAGGATGCCTAAAGAAACTGCTACGATTGTTGTTGTAACAACATTTCTCTATCAACAAATCATTATCTATACTTAATATTATTTAGATAACAATCTTCATTCAGAAGTAAATGTATAATTCAATGCTCTTTTAAATTCATATCTGCGCATGTTAGGCGCTTCGTGTCACGTAACAAAAGATAAATGTGAATTTGTCCTCTGATAAAATAAAAACGAAACCCCTATGAATGGATAAAAATATCTAATACTAGCTTTAGCCCGCAGCTTCGCCCGCGTACATAAAATATAGCCTATGTCACTCAGGAATACAGCAGCTTTCTATAATATTGGTGAAAAAATTTTAGCAATCGGACCAGTACTTCCACAGATTACCCCATACAAACAAAAAAAAACAAACTTTACCTCTTTATTATATTAGTGTAGATTAGAATAGTAGGTTGGGCGGACAAATAAATAGTTATTTATTCATTGACTGAACGTCAAATCACGTTGGTTATTAGTCATGGAGGTAAGGCTCGCGAACTGCAGTGTGTCAACGACCCGAGTTCCTGGTTGTAACGTACCCAGCGTAGTGTTACTGAGACTCGACTTACTATGTAGGTAATCTTGGATAGTTGCAACATTTCTGTTGCTACACTAGAAAGACCTATGCGCTGGTAGGTCCTACCTAGGTATTGTATTACGTTTCTTTAGATATTTTTCTACTTCAGATTTTCATCAGACATTTTTTTTAAAAGTGTATGATTCTTTCGTCCAAAGGTAAGGTAACAAAAGTTTTTTTATCGAGTTAAGAATTCTCCAATAGGTACATATATGAGATTTTTCTCCATGAGGCCTGTTCTATTTCAAAATAGACAGCAAACCCAACCGGCAAACTACACAAAGATGACAAACGATAGGCCTGCTTGCTATTCGCTTACTCGATTTAAGGTTCGTCATATCGGAAGATGCCATCGCCGATTGCCGAAGCATACTTACCGCACATAGCACGCCTGTAGAGTAGTGCCTTGCCAGAATTTTATTCTAGTTGTGTTGGTGTATTACTTTTATACAAAATGGGTTTCGCGTGCCAACGGGGTCGGATACTAGAAAAATGGAGACTTGCCTACTTATATTATGGAGTGGGTGTCTTACTCCTACAATAGCTTGGCGTCTTCAATTCTTTTTTCGTCTTTTACAAGGTCGACACAAGATTTCCCATAATAATACAGGAAGTCGATATAGAATGTTCCAGATCGAAACTGTGGATAAATTATATTAGATCGATGAAGACTTTCTAACTGATGCATACTGTCGAGTGTCGCAAATCTATAAAAACTATCCCAGATCAAAGCAGAGTATCCCAGATCGATGCAAATTATCCCAGATCAAAGCAGACTATCCCAGATCGATGCAAGCTATCCCAGATCGAAGCAGACTGTCACAGATCGACGCAAGTTATCCCCGATCGAAGCAAACTGTCCTAGATCGATGCAAATTATCCCAGATCGAAGCAAACTGTCCCAGATCGATGCAAATTATCCCAGATCGAAGCAAACTGTCCCAGATCGAAGCAAATTATCCCAGATTGAAGCAAACTATCCCAGATCGATGTAAACTATCCCAGATCGAAGCAGACTGTCGCAGATCGATGCAAGCTATCCCAGATCGAAGCAGACTGTCCCAGATCGATGCAAGCTATCCCAGATCGAAGCAGACTGTCCCAGATCAATGCAAGCTATCCCAGATCGAAGCAGCCTGTCCCAGATCGATACAAGCTATCCCAGATCGAAGCAGACTGTCCAAGATCGATGCAAGCTATCCCAGATCGAAACAGACTGTCCAAGATCGATGCAAGCTATCCCAGATCGAAGCAGCCTGTCCCAGATCGATACAAGCTATCCCAGATCGAAGCAGACTGTCCAAGATCGATGCAAGCTATCCCAGATCGAAGCAGACCGTTCCAGATCGACGCAAGCTATCCCAGATCGAAGCAATGTCCCAGATCGATGCAAGCTATCCCAGAACGAAGCAGACTGTCCCAGATCGATGCAAGCTATCCCAAATCGATGCAAGCTATCCCAGATCGAAGCGATGGTCGCACATCGATAGATCAATGCATACTATCCCAGATCGAAGCAAACTGTCCCAAATCGATGAAAATATTCCAAAACGAAAGAAACTGTTCCAGATCATGACAAAATATCCCAGATCGAAGCAGAATGTTCCTGATCTCTAAAGCCTGTCCAAAATCGATGAAAACTGCCCCAGATTGATAGACTATCTCAGATCTATGCAGCCTGTCCCAGATTGATGAAGACTACCAGATCGATGAAAACTATCCAGATCTATAAAGTAGACTGTCACACACGGACACAAACTGTCCCAGATCAATGCTGACTGTTCTAGATCGATGAAAACCATCCCAGATCGAAGCACACTGTGCCAGATCGATGCACCTTCCCACATCAATTATGGTATCCTAAATCGATACAGGATGTCCCAGATCGCTATAAATTATTCCAGATCGAAGAAGACTATCCCAGATCAATACAGCCTGCCCCAGATCGATGCAGACTGCCCCAGAACGATAACCTACGCCAGATCGAAGCAGATTAATCCAGATCGATAAAGACTGTTCGAGACCGATACGATACGCCGCCGTGAATTAGAAAACAAAGCAATTCCGTGTTTTATAATCACGTGTGCCTATTTCAGTCACATGCGGCTTCATAGAACCACGTGCTATGCGTGAAAAAATGGCTACAATTAATATTCAAACCCTTCTTTAAATCATCTGATCGAAAATTATAAGAGCAGAAATATTTACGTAATAGTTGAACGCACATTGATATGTTATCTGCAGCATAATGTTACTGTCTCTAAACAAAACACCCCACTTTATCACGTTAGAATAAACGCTCCATGCAAGCTACGTACAAGTTTTCATCGCTACATCAGCATATTTAACGTCGAACACTAATCTATGTACAACCAAGAGCTGCAGTTTAGAAGTGGCCGGAATTAGATGGGTTTAATAAAATTCCAGATTAATAAAATGATATAAAATTGGCTTCTGCACAGCCATGCGCGTTGAAGAACGAGCAAATATTTTCGGCGCGATTATCTTTTTTGGAAGGGAAATCATGAAATCCCATCAAATCCCATTCTGTGTGGTGCGACAGGAGTGTCAAAATATAGTCATTAATATTCTGACGGATGGGCCACCAAGCTGAGCTCCTAAGTTGCCATTTGTATTCCAGGGCCCCGCTAGTAGCCCTTTATATTCCAGACCCGGGGTAACTTCTTCGAAAAATCCCGCAGACGTAGGATTTAGTGCACTACACAAGCCCTTTTCGCGCTGATAATGCCCCTCTTTGAGGAGTAACTACACTTTCTGCCTGACACAGGGTCTTTACCAGACATCATTGTTTCGGGAAGTTCCTGTGTCGGATTGAGCGGGAAGAAACCATTGCAAAATTCACCATTGTGCGGATCGCCCGCAAGACACGGTGAAGGTCTGCCCCACTTGAGCTCAGTACCTCTCACGTTCGTCACTGGTGCAGGCCATAGTACAGAGTGAGAGGGAATGGGAGGCAGATACCTATTGAGAAGCAGTAATGTGAGCAAAGGAGGCAACCGAAGCCATGAGGCGGAGACAAGTCTCACGCCCCGGTCCCCCCGCTTGAGACGCCTATGGCGTTGAAAGTCGCAGGACGATTTCCGGTCAAAATCCTAGACATTCCTGGATCCGTGGATTCCTGCTTAGAATAGCAGTGGGCCCCTAATAATAAAAATTGTCTAATGGCTATTCTGAATCTGAAACAGTCAAATATTATGATCCTAAAACACCAGTTTCAACTTCCTGGATCTATCAAAGGCCTTCTAGCCTCTGTGATATTTTTTATTATACATTACTGACGGAAACGTGTTAGCAAAAGTAGCTTGTTACTTTAAGTATTTGTACCTGAACCAAAATGCTGTTAGATGGGTGAAAGCCTAGAGTGGCGATTACAGATTGAAATGTGGAGTTCGGCACCAACGGTGGTTGACTTCTCGTAGCTTATTCTAACTCTTTTCGAACCAGCTGATCGAGACACTCAGGGGAGCCAAGGTTAGCTGTTCAATAAACGCAACTATGCTTACTTACGCTTATGATAAGGTTCCGCAGATTCCATCGGTGAACACTCTCAGGCGTCTGGTAAGAAAATTTGATTACTACGCCGACAGTGATGAAGTAGAGAAGAAGTATGAAGTATACTGCAGAGAAGCGCCGTAATCGTCTTCAAAGCAGACCCCTTTTAATGTACCCATTTAGATTTCTGTTGTCTCACTAGACGGGTTCGGCCTTGACGTGGACATAAAGAAAGAAAGAAGGACATTGTCAGTTCATTGAAATATGCTGCCCTGCAGATTTGCGCGTACTACAAAGGTTAACACTATTCCGAGGCTGTAGTCGGTCTTTTTACAAGAGCAGTCTGTGAATCAACTTTACGCGGCGAACTTTCACCGTCCTTCGTGTTTAGTACAACGCTGAGGAGAATGTTGAGTAACTCTTCGTACTGTAGCGTTTCGGCAATATTTGCCGAGGCAACTGTTGGCGCGTACAGACGTTGTTTGCCATTATTAGCAAGTCTGTAATGAGCGGGCTCCGCATAGGCGTATATATGGGGGGGAGGGCAAGTGAGCTGTTTGTGTCAGTAAGAGTCAACCACTCCTCGCGCCATCCGGGATCCAGGAGGAATTGATAATTTCCAACACCAAAAAAAATGGTTGCCCAAAAAATTTATAGCCCTTTTATTAAACACTAGAGACATGGAATTTTCCATCTGCACAGGAATAAGAGCGGTGTAAACAGAATATAGAACCTAAATCTTATCTTTAGTTGTAAAAACTAACAAACTAGTAACACTAATTTACCGTTTTCCTAATTAAGTGCATATTTTGTCGCTAACAACCTACTAACATATTTTTTGTTTGTATTTAATTTTAAGTTATTTTGTTAGCCCCTAGTTTGCACTTAATAATTACGGAAATGCGGGTAGCATTTTTTGTTGTTGGATGGTGAAGCTGTACGAGATATTTCCACCACATGATAAGACACTACGGTAAGGAGTAAAACGAAATGGGAGGCGGTCTCACGACCTATGCGAAGCGAAAAACCATGACGCGGAGGCAAGCCTCTATCGGAGACGCGCCAGGAGTCAGGACTCGCAGATCGATTACTAACCACCATAGGCGTGGACGGCGAGGAATCGGTAGCTCGCCGTCCAGTAGTTCTGAAGGACCAAGGGGAGGACCTAGCCCGAGTCGACAACGTCGGCACGCAGTGTTCTACGCGCACCTCAAATAGATATCACTAAAATTGACGGGGCTAGTTAAGGCCTGCCAGGGCATTAGAAAGTTACATTGTGGGATTTAGTCAGTAAAAGTCTGTCACTCCCTCCCGCACTACCCAGAAAGAGAGAAGTCATTCGGCAAGAGAAAACAAAAAGGAAAAAGGATAAGACAAACATTCATTAAGTACAAAGTTAAAATTCGCATTCTGCCAAGAAATAGTGTTAACACAGGCTCGAATTTGGTATGGACAAACCACAGATTTGGTTCGCTTCCGTACCAATACAGTCCATCTATAAAGTAGTCAGGCGACCATGAATACTAATAATAAATACAAAAATACTAATAATATAATATGATATTACTATTAGGGCCGCTATGTTGGTTGGTATGGCCAGAACGATTTTTGAATTGATTCAAATCGAAGTCTAAAGAATCAATGCAGTAATAAATCGATTTCCTAAAGATCGTCCCGTTACCGTGCAGGTACGGAGTCGCTAAAGTTGTATGGGTGAAGTTCAATTAAACATGATGATTCTATATTACAAATGTGTATCATGACTAGTGAGTAATCGGTTGGATCTCGATTTCAAGATTCTGAGACCGATTCACACAAGCTATCCATTTTTTAAAATGGTTTTTATAATTCGATTTTCTTGACCTAGAAAATCGATTACACGATTAATAGATCTCAGATCGCCATCCCTACACTTGAGGTCATACGGACAGCAACGGTCCGGTCTGGTCGTCTTTTGCGAGAACGAATCTGGTCCGGCAGGTTTGGTCCGTCGTACTAAATTCGTGCTTGTATTAACACTAATACAGTAATCACGGAAAATTAACAAAGGGAGTTACGAAACTGTTTCGACATAAGAAGTAAAAGAAAAAAAAGTAACCATGATTGTAGCTCCTGAGCACAATGGATTGAATTGCATAATATTCTAATCAACATCTATAGCTCCATTTTCATGGTATTGCTCCATAAATGCTCTTATTATAGTGTAATCCGTCAATGAACATCATTGTCAAACAGGGGTCAATCTATAAAGGCGCCGTTAGGCATACAGAGCTGTCTAATGACGTCATTAATTGTGGTGACCACTGGATTCCTCAGACGCAAATTGTCCGTCAGAAAGTCCGTACGATTGCGATGCTAGGTCATCTTTTCTGACACTTTCGCAACATTTCTATGACCTATCCTTTGAAATCAGTTTACCGCAGATTGCTGTATAATCGGAATTCTCACGTCACATATCGTTGGAGACCTTCTTATTACACCCCTGTGTATAAATAAACCTCTCGCATGACATTTTGCTCGGAATAAATGTAATACGAGCAGCTACAGCTAAATATAATACCGCACTCATAAGAGGAAACTGTCAGCAGTGATAATATTCACATTAACGTGTCATTATAGGTAAACTTTAAAACTAGGTCTGTTATTATCTACCAACCCATACTTATACTTACGTATCTTACAAAAAAACAAATTAAGCCCTTCGAATCGGCATCGGCACCATTCTGGATGTTTCTTTCCAATATATCAAATGACTCAATTTGGAAAATGCGCAGACGCACTCGCCCACAACATTAATGGAAGTTTAGTTTTACTTATTTATTTATTATTTAAAATATTCCTTGATAAGTAGGTAGGTATTACAATGATGGAATACCTACCTATCAAGGAAAATTTTACCATTCAATGAGCTCTCTGCCCGCCATTTTGATTACATGGCTGTCATCGCCATTTTGTGGTGTGTTTTGAGTGTTCGACAAAATGGCACTACGTTACTGAATGTTGAATTTGAATTCTCAAACTGGACACGAAATGAAACCTTATTTTTGACATTAAAATTTTAATCTCGAAGGAATAATAAATAATAATTAGCGATGTCCCTAATGATAAAACGTTATTACAATTGGAAATTCAATCTATGGATATAGTCTGTAAATTGTTCAGAGGATGCGTGTGCGCAATGAGAATGACAGGATGTGGTTGTAGAATGGCGGCGGGTAGAGGGCGCTGGCGGGCTCCGCACGGCTCCGCGGGCAGCGCTTGCGGCGTGGCCGCCGTGCGCCGCAGCACCGCGCCCCCGCGCATCACGCACGTCACTCCGGCCCGAGGGTCACAGTTCTCATTAACACTAGAAGTCTCATCATCTGAACACAAGTCAATCACTTCACAATCATTGTCCAAACGCTTCAATGGATCCAACATCATCTCTGAGTCAGCAGGCTGATCACACTCCAGCCCGTCAACAAACACAATGTCCTTATCTTCCGTACACTGCGGTTTACTCTCTCGTACTTTCCTCAAGTTCTCGAGGTATTCGTCTATGCTTTCTTCTGACATCCTATCTACACGGACAGTGACCGGTTTACATTTAAGGAGAAGCAATTGAGCTTTAATATCAATTACCCTTTTTTTTCTCTGATGTGGAAATATATAAGGTCTGTTCCAGTAGCTCAAGGGTCGTCTGTACCTTATAGGAAACTGCTGATTTTTTACTTTAACATTATAGTTTTTATTGAATGGAGTTGTGGTGCAACAGTACCGCTCAATCCTCTCCCTAGAGAAACTCAAGTCCCTCTGATTATTTAATTTAGCGTTCCGTCTGTAAGCCAACGAAGAAAATGGATATGGTGGGCCCCGGTCAATACTCGTAGAATTTCTAAGCTGCTTTTGAGGCTTACCGTCTGTGTCCATATAAGAATTTACAGAACTGTCCAATTTTTGATCCAACGGGAGAAGTTTTAAGGCAGAAAGAAACTCAGGTAGGCCACCGCTAATAGTACTTGTTGGGACTGCTTCATTATTACATAGCCTCTCATGTGCTCTCAGTATGTCTGGATTATCAAAGTGGCTGTCACAATTATCACACAAATAAATATCAGTAGATTTAACTGGCGAGTCTTCAATGGTCTTGGAAGTACTTTTGTCATAGTATATATTCTCATTTCTAAATGTTACTAACAGTCTTCCGGAGGGTCGGTAGTACAGAGAAGTGGTGTGGTCTCTGTTGTCAACGTACCTGAGCCTGTTGCGCGGGTACCGCGCGAGCTGCGCGGAGAACACCAACAGGAATGCGCTCTTGTGGTACTCGTAACATTTCCTCACCAAAAGCTTCAGTTTCATGGCCCAATCCTTGGGCACCTCGCTTGGTCTCACAAAGGGGTGCGAAAACGCGACATCTTTCGGCCACCACGGTGGTTGACGAATGTCTTTCGCAGTATCATGTCCCCAGGAACATGTCACCATAAATGTTATGAACTTCTCCAGCTCAGCAGCCGTTATCTGCGACAACGGTGTCGGGTTGCCGTTAGCAAAAAGAAGCGGCAAGTTGGCGATCATGGTTCCCGCTGACGCTTATGGTCATCGAAACCTGAGGGAGGCCAGCGCTTGCGATGTCAGTCCGCGCAAGTTCACACTAACGGTTATTGCGTTACAGACCATTTTAGCGGTGGTACACGGGAACATTTATCACTCATAAGGATCGCCACAGTTGTAGAAATACTTTAAACACGATTACTAAACACTAATCGCAACTAAATTCACAAAATTGTTCAGAGCGAGAGCGCTAACTAAAAAGAGAAAGATCCATAGATCCGCCACAGACTTCATAAATCTTCGCAACGCCGATTTGGCTGCACACTGTACGAGCTGCGAGATGCGCGTCACAAAACGATATCGAGTTCTATAAAAAAAAACTCATTCTCCGAAATAGCGCGTTTTATAATGACAGCGTGCAGCACACGCCACATGATTCGTTCTTTCTTTCAAAGTAAACCTCCATTTTGAATTTTTTAAAACGTTCTGATTGGTGGTTTTTTTCGTTGTATGGACAATTAACCAATCACAATTTAGAACTAAGCGTGTGGTTTTTATTCTGTATGTCATTCTACGAAAATGATATTTAGAAAAAAAATCCAATGCATAAGTCAAGCCACAAACTGATTTGTAATAAAAATAATGTTTAATGTTTTACAGTCAGTATTTTTATTTATTATTGATGATATTTTGATATTTTAATTATCACCTATTATGACTTATAAACATTGTGTGATCCAAGTTAAAACCTTTCATGGTGATAAGAATGTGGTTTGATTTGATTATATTTATTTTCTGATTTTTTAAATCAGTTTTTGTGTGATCCCACTGCCCCATTTGTATCGCACTAGGGTCGAGCCGAGTTTTATTTCTAAAAACTCTTACAAACAGATAACTGTGGCCCAATATAGAATAGGTATAAGTCATCAGCAAATGTTATCAACGGCTTAAAGAGATACCATCCAATGCCATAATGTTCTTATAACTTAAACTTAACTTTGTCTTAAATTCTGTAGTAGCGGTCTCCATAATCCCAATTTAACTATCGATAATCGATTCTTACTGCACACTTGCACAGCCGTCAGCTGCCTGTCCAACGTCAATGTCACAGAACAAAATTGTCAAAATGCCACCACTGTAAATTACTTGTCAAAGTTGTGTGTAATCTCCTCTGTTGTTATCACATTGATAAACCAAGAAAATATCTTATAACCGAAAATAAATCAGATCAGTTTCGTATCAGAAATTGCACATATTAGTTTTGCTGTTTTCTTTGTTTGTAATAAAAATGAATTCCCGAAATTAATAAAAACGAAAATGGTCAGTATCGATGTGTTTGCTTTACGAATTTTATTAGTTAAAAATGTATAAGTTTATTAGAGAAATTGTTTCGCAGGAACACAACAGTGCCGATAGTTCTCCTAATTCTCCATCGAAGAAGTTTCCTGAAGTGACGGACTACCAGTAAGTGAAATGAACCTCCTTGAACCACAACCAGCATGTTGTTATTTTTTATTTCTTTGTTCAAGGTTCTTGCTGTAAATACTTACGTCGGTTTGAAAGTCCACCGTTATTATTTATACCAAATGCATTATTTCATTTACAGTAAATAGGTGAATGTCATAGTATTTTATTACCAATGTTATTATCTCGTCTATATCATCCTTCTGTCTTTCTTCTTCTTCTTTTTACTGCCCTTATCCCATATTACTTGGGGTCGGCGCAACACGTTTTCTTCTTCCATTCTGTCCTGTTGTACATCACACTATCTCTAACTCCCTTTTCTTTCAAATCGGTCCTCACACAATCCATCCACCATCCTTCTGTGTTTATTCTTTCTTAATCCTTCTTAATTTGCTGCTGGCGCATCAGGTCCCGTCTTCCATCCTTCACTACTAGGCGTCATCTCAGTAAGCCTCCTTTCTAGAAAGATATAATCTTTCAAACAATCTATCCATTATTACTTTAAGTACTTTTACATTAATCTACTGCATACTCAAAAATTTAATATAAGAACTCAAAAAAATTACTAACAATATTTATTTTATTTATTGGTTTATCCTTGCATCCAAATACCGTACATCAATGGAGCGCACAACTAAACAACTATATAGTTCAGAATCTGCTACTTTCTAATATATCCCCATCACACCAGGTTGGACCTGCCAGCATGGAGTGTAGACAGCCTGAAGACCATAGCCATCCAGCAGAGGCTGCCGCGCCCCAGGAGCCTTGCCTGGGCCATCTTACTGAATGCTCTGCCTCCACCAAATATGGATATTGTGTCAAGGTACAAATTGTGTATTTGTTTTTCATTTAAATATTTTTGTTTTGGATAAACTGTACTATGCAGGACGGCGAGTTTTGAGCTCCTAATTTCTTATTGGAAAGATCTAATGGCGCATTTACATTAGTCGGTCAGACCGTATCTGGCTGCAGTCCATAATCGGTCAGATTGGATCGGACAGAGGTGGAAGCCTCCTCTAAGGGGGGCTCCGTGGACCGGTTCTCCATTGACTAGGAGCATAGAGAAGGGTGAATCTTCTTGTCTCTGTAAAATCTTGAAGACAGGAATAGGAGATCACATGGAAAAGTGTGATAGAGACAAATGTTGATTAAATTTGTCATACCTACATATTAGGAAAAAAAAATTGTTAAATATTAGAACCCAATCAAAATACTTTGAACAATAGTTTGTATTTTACTAGTAAACTTAAAATAAAAACAAAGTGGTGCTCATATATTACTAAATTCTTTAGTAGTTTTGCCCACATGAAAGCAGGTTTCACCATACAAACTTTGGACACCCATTTCAGAGCCCTAGGGGGTGAATTTTGTAAAATCCTAAATCTTTGTTGTAATCCAAAAAATGGTGTACATTATAAAAGGAACTTCTGTGCAAAATGTCAGTATTCTAATTAAGGGTTTGGGCTGGGTGGTGATGACTCAGTGAGTGAATCAGAGCTTTGCCTTTTGTAGGTAAATACAGAAAAAATATTTGAGATTTACCTTATTTTTTCGAAAGGACAAGCAAATTCTTTTTAATGTCATACATTCCCTTAAAAACTGGTTCTCTGTAGCAAATAAAACTGCATACTGACATAACAAGACTTCTTTATCTCAAAGAATGTAAATGTATCAAACAGAGGCTAATATTATTGTTGATCTGAGTCACACTTTCCTCAAGTTTGTAAATATTGAGTCATCGTTGTTTCATGGAACTCAAATAGGCAATGTTGGTCACATATAGGGGATCATTCATAAACATTATCATCTGTTGCTTGTAACCAGTACCACTCTTATACACGAGCGGCATGTTGTCAATGGCAAAGGTAACTGTAGCGTTCAAGTCAGGCCCAAGTCGCCAACGGCGCGTAGTGTACCACGCGCGCCTCAAAGAGATGTCAGCACATTGTAAGGTCCCAGTTTTTCCAGTCAGATCAAAGTCTACTGGAACCCTAGGTTGTACGAAAGTGAACCCCGGAGCCCTGGAACGTAGGCAAAGAAGTAACAAGAGTAGGTTTTAGTCAGTAAAAATCTGACACGCCATCCCGTTCCGCCTAGAGCTGGAGAAGTCATATTGATAATACCTCACCTAGAAAAAAAGAGGTTACTGTAGCCGTCGACCTATAGTGACACTTGACTCACACGACGACGGCTGCCTTGATCTTCAAAGTTGGAATGTCGACGGCGCGCCAACAGCTGCCACCGACGTGTCGTCGGCTGCAGTTACCTCTGCCCTCTGCCGTTGTTGGAAACATGCCGCTCGTGCGTATGAGCTCTAAGAGCAATAGCGCAGTATGAAATCGCCATAGAGCGCTTCTATGGCGATTTCATATTATGTTTGTATCTCTATGGCCGCCGCGACCTGGTCGCTAGTGCGCTATTGCTCTAAAGGTTTCTCGAGTTGCTCGAACTCGAAAATGGTGACGTTAAAATGCATATTGTCTTATTCAATTTATATCTTCTGCGACAGTTAGAAATACTTTGTTGAGCACTAGGAAGCTAGTACTATATTATGAGAAACTACCCTGCTGAATTTAAGTGATAGTAGAAAGCTTTAAATTATAGCAAGCTAAAGCGTTACGATAAGCGGAAATCATTATTTCAGCCGTCCCTTCAAATGTCCCATCAGATATAGTGAAAATACAGTCGCGAAATTCTTTGAGCAGTGGTGGTCCAGTGGTAATTGCCCCGACTTACGAGTTGTAGGCTGAGATTTCAAAACTAGCCAGGTTCATTACTTAATTTATTTCATCACCACTGTTCTCAAAACGGTGAAGGAAAACATAGTTGAGGAAACTGGAATGTCCTAGAACCAAAAATTCGAAGACATGTGACATCCACTACCCAGTACAGGTTGTTGCCGCACTAGGCCCGCGTGGTGGATTACGGCCCATTCCCTCTCTTAGATAGGAGGCCTGGGTTCTGCAGTGGGAACATTCATAAGCTGATTATGCTATGCTATTTATCTCTGATTTAATATCTATACCCATATTCTTTTATTGTTTCAGTTTGAAAACTCATAGGAATTTCTACAATGATTTGAGTGACAAGCTGTCTATGGACCCAAGAGCTGTCATCGGCGACGATCCACTCTCACAGGATGATGAGGTAACAACTTCTCCAGTATCCTTACCCTTACATGTTATAAAACAAAACCCCCCACTGTGTCTGTCTGTATGTTTGCGTTAAATTTTAAAATTACTAATTTTCACCAATATTCATCTACCTAGCCTTTTTCCCAATTATGTTAGGGTCGGCTTCCAGTCAAGCCGGATTTAGCTGAATACCAGTTTTTTACGAGGAGCGGCTGCCTACCAGACCTCCACAACCCATTAACTGGGGTAACTCGGTACTTCATGGCAAGACTGGATTCAGATTTATTGGCTTCTGACTATCCGTAACGACTGCCAAAGATCTAGACAAATGTCAGCCGGGACCTACGGCTTAACGTGCTTTCCGAGGCACGGAGGAAACTCGTTATGTTAAGATGGTCACCCATCCACAGACCAACCTTGGCAAGCGTTGCTTAACCTTGAAGATCGACCCGTGCGGCTGTTATTATCTAGCCACGCGCTCCTCCTAATTTTCACCAATAGACAAAGTAAATATTATAGTAGAGACAAGCCGAGAAATTTTGAATGCCTACTAACTGGGGCCATAGGTTCGCTTCTGAAAGGAACGCAGGCAAAGAAGGAACATAGGAGTGGATAGACAGCAAAACTCTGACTCACCCTCCTGCTCCACCCTAGAACGAGAGAAGTCATTAGATGCTTTCCTACCAAAAAAAGTACGGTAATACAAGCCTTATGCAGTACACAATAAATTCCATACTTGTTTACCTACTCACAATTGACTTTTCATGGGCGCCCGCATAAAGTCACATCTCAAATTCGTCACTGTCGCATACCAAAAACAATTTGCAGGCGTGTAATGCTCAAATGTTATTTGTGTTGAACATGATACCGTTATGCAACCTCTTTATAGAGTTCAATGACACAACACATGTTATACTCATCAAGGTGAAATATTATTTGTTTCAATGTCTATGGTATTCATTGTCTAAGTCGAGTAACAAGCAAATAATGTGTTTTACTAGCGCGGCCCTGGAACGCAAAAGTAACTGAAAAAATACAGGTCGGTTTTAGTCAGTAAAAAGCTGACACTCACTCCTTTCCATCTAGTCACTAGTAGTGCCATGTAGTGTCTAAAGTTTGGAGTACTACTAAAAAAAATCGTTACCCCACACTAGAAATAGCTCTTGTATCGTGGATGCATTCACAAACATGTAAAGTCACATGCACAAGACATCCAAACTCGGGACGCCTATCTGTAGGCCATACAAATATTGTCTCCGTCCGGGAATTGAACCACCGACACGTAGCTCAAAAGCCAATCGCTCAACGACTGCGTCAACCGTGCTATATGTCTATCCTTATAAGTATGTTTTGTTTCAGAGTGTGTGGAAACAGCATTTCTGTGATAATGAGCTCAAAACGTTAATCCTACAAGACGTGGTCAGGACCTTCCCTGAAGAGCTTTACTTCAGAGACAAAGAGGTGCAGGATTTGATGGTAAGCAACGTTATTTTATAGCAGTTCTGTTAACTTGTAAGTAAAAGCCGTGCCTGGGTACAGGTCATGGTCCGGAACGAGAAGGGATAGCAGGCAGTCGCTTCATTCTGCGAAGCAGTAATGCTAGCGAAGGGACCGATTTCCAGGCCACCGTAACACCTACGGTGGCTGGAAATCGGAACCCAAGTCGTCGACGGCGCGTATTGCTCACGCGCACTTCAAGGAGATGTCAGCAAAATTGTTAAGGGCCTCTCTCAGGAGTGCCGAAACCTGGGGTCATGGGTTCGCTTCTGAAAGGAAATGCTGTGGCCTTGGATCGCAAGGCAAAGAAGGAACATAGGAGTGGGTTTAAGTCAGTAAAAGTCTGACACGCCCTCCGAAAGTTGGAGAAGTCATTGGATGATTTACCATCCAGATGATCCACCTAAAAAAGAAAGGGAAGTGGAATTCATGCCTGGAGTCCGTGTTTCCTGATAGCTACAGCCTGGGAATCTTTTAGTCACGAGTAGATAGACAAGTGTGCCCCATCGTCGACCACATCATCGCTTTCCATTAAGTAAAATGGTGGTCATAAAAAGTCGTGTTTTCGTTATCCGAACAAGATCAAAGTCATACACCCTTTAAACAATTTTTTACAGGCATTAGCAATAGTCAAATTATATCAAATCAATCAAACACAACTCCAACTGAATTATTGAAAAGTTCAACGAACTAGAAAAAACTTAAATCACTTATTACAAATAAACTATTTAAAGGCAGTTTTGAATTGTCAAGGTCAGTCAGTTGCACAAAAGATGAAAGTACTGGCACGATACAAAGCGTAGACAAAATGAATCATGCGATATCTTCAGGAAAGCGCCTCCTAACCGCCAGGGCATATTAAAGCGGGAACTACGGTCTAATACCGAAGCAGACGTAGGCGACGCCTGAGTTGTACGTAGCGTGGCGTGGGTCTAATGTAGCTCTACAAGTCTAGTTGCCATATAAAATGTATGGAGAACGACGTGTCCAAATCGGCGTACGTGGCTCAAGTGGGACTAATGTAGTTCTACCTTAAACCTGACGTCAGAAATCCTGCATCGTTTACGTAAGGTTTACCGTGAAATCCCCTGGCTGTAGAAGTCAGTTGAACATCGGAGACCCCGTAGGCACAGGTTTGCGGGCGATTCAGGCACGAGTCAACAGCGCGTCGTGTTTCATTTGCGCCTGAAAGAGATTGCAGCATGATTGATGGGGCCCGTCTGGGCTGATGTCTGCCAGGGCTGATTATTTGAAAGTACTCTGGTTCTAGAACGTAGGTAAAGGTTACCTAAGGGAAAATCCGACAAAGTGTCTCACTCGCCCGTGCTCCACTTAGAGCAGGAGAAAAACCAAAAAAGCCGCGTAATTGGGCATTTAGCCTTGGAGACAAAACTCAGATTATTCTCCAATCAGACAAGTTTTTTGTCCAAAGAAATCACGTCGTTGTCTTTCCTCCATTTCAGTCATCATCATCATCATCTGCCTGGCCTTTTCCCAACTATATTGGGGTCGGCTTCCAATATTTTACGAGGAGCGGCTGCCTACCAGACCACCACAACCCATTAACTAGGGTAACACGGTACTTCATGGCTAGACTGGAGTCAGATGTACTGGCTTCTGACTATCCGTAACGACTGCCAAAGATCTACAAATGACAGCTGGGACCTACGGCTTAACGTGCTTTCCGAGGCACAGAGGAAACTCATTACGTTAAGATGTTCACCCATCCACAGACCAACCTTGGCAAGCGTTGCTTAACCTTGAAGATCGACCCGTGCGGTTGTTATTATCTAGCCACGAGCTCCTCCATTTCAGTATAATGGATTTATTTCATTAACTTCCATTAAGTTCACTTCCATAGACTTGGGTTTTTTAAAGTTATCTTGTTATCACCAACTATTTCCACATTGAAGGTCCGCATCCTGTTCTTCTGGGCGCGCTCGCACGCCAACGTGGGCTACAGACAGGGCATGCACGAGATCCTCGCGCCCGTCCTCTTCGAACTCTACTTAGACAGGAAGTATGCGCCTGATGATCTTGGGTAAGTCTTCTACAGAAGCGTGTTTTATAATGGGCAAAAGTCTAATTTATTTATTTTGGGAAAACAAACTATTACACATAGTTTCTTAATTAATAAAGCCTTAGTATCTAATGTTAGCAATTTATGTGTAACTCACAAGTTCACTGCACTAAACAGATTCAGAAAACAAATATTTATTTAATATATACTTATGTTATTCTTCAGGATAAATGCTAGGTAGTCTGTTCAAAACATAATACAACTAATTTCGTACAATAGAAAAAAAACCGGGCAAGTGCGAGTCGGGACTCGACCACTAAGGGTTCTGTACAAACTTACTTATGAAAACAGTTCTGTTCGTGATGCTCTCGAGGTCTTCAAGATTTTTCTGAATCGCAATATTTTTTTTTCTTGTCACGTAACTTAAAATTTTCAGTATTTCGACCAGTAAGAGTTTGTATGGAGAAACCTACGGTCAAGCAGGAGAAGCCGCTGGCAGAAAGTAGTGAAATTATAAAAAATGGTCTTGTTTGTTTCAGAGAAAAGTTAAAGTTTATACTAAAAGAAGACTGCTTAGAGCACGATAGCTAGTAAGTATTCCTTTACTCGTATTTACTACAATAAGAACACCATATTTGAAGTAAGCATGGAAAGCACGTTAAGCCGTAGGTCTCGGCTGTCATTTGTAGATCTTTGGCAGTCGTTACGGACAGTCAGAAGCCAGTAAATCTGACTCCAGTTTTGCCATGAAGTACCGTGTTGCCCCAGTTAATGGGTTGTGGAGGTCTGGTAGACAGCCGATCCTCGTAAAATACTGGTATTCAGCTAAATCCGGCTTGACTGGAAGCCGACCCCAATATAGTTGGGAAAAGGCTAGGCAGATGATGATGATTTGAAGTAAGCATGACTTAAATTTCTGGAACACAGACTCTCTCCTTGTCTTAGAAAAAAGAGGAAGAGTTTGGAAATCGACCCTAATCTGAACTATTTTTGGGTCGACTTCCATTCTAACCGAATGAAGGTGCATTCGGTTAAAATGAGAGCGATTTCCATTCTGATTTGCAAAACTGGTATCATATTTTCCGGCTTTTAACTGTCCGTAACGACTATCGAAGATGTCCAGATAACACCCGGACCAACGGTTTGACATGCTTTCCGAGGCACGTACAAAACTCTGTATGCAATGTATAGTCACCCATCGACGATTGACCTCGGCAAGTATTGCTTAATCTTGAAGATCGATCCTTGCGACTGGTAATACTTGTCCACACGTTCCTCCTGTAGAATTGACTAAATAAATAATCCTCTTTCTATAGTATAGAATATACAGATGATTGTGTTTCCAGCATGCTGTTCAGTGCAATAATGAAAGGTATAGAAAGGTTCTACACAACTGGCGACATCGTACCGACTTCGTGTGGAAGACTGCCCAGCTCTAAAATATCCCATGTAAGTTTGTATTAACTACGAGTATTCGTAACAGGAAAATTAGTCTATATAGTATTCTTCGTCAGAATTTTTTCTTGTGATTGTATGAGGAAAATTAAATATCATCCTTCTAAGGCAGTCAGGTAATAATATAATAAATAACAATACTGCTTTACTCAAAAACTGTTATATTTTGTGAGGAAAAAAGGATGTCTTAAAATTTTAAATTCGAAAACATTTGAAATCCGCTAGCGCGGATTGGTGACTCTCTGGGATGGAGAATGCTGTAATTCATATGTCAGTATGCCTGAGTCCCAACAGTGGAAGCATTATCGGCCTTGTAATGTTCCCACTATTGAGACTCAGGCCTCCTCACCAAGAGAGGGAATGGGCGGTAATCCAACACGCGTGCCCAGTGCGGATTGGTGGATGTCACATGTCTTCGAATTTTTAGATCTAGGACATGCCGGTTTCCTCACGAAGTTTTCCTTCACCGTTTTGAGAGCAGTGGTGATGAAATAAATTACACAAAGTAATGCACCTGGCTGGGTTTGAACCCGCGACCTACAACTTAGTCGCAGCTGTTACCACTGGGCCATCACTGCTTTCGGAAACATTATAAGGCTGATTATACGTATGCACATACATATTTCAAAACTCCTTACGGGTAGGCAAGAAATTTGTGTTTTCTCACTGCAATTCTAAACTAGATCCTAATTATTCCTATACAATGTATTGTTTTGAAAGTGTATGGCATTTCGGGAGGTATGTAATTATGTTAGTAATACTCGACCCGAATCAATAATAGAATGAGTAGGTAACTTTTTTATTTATTTTTTCATTATGGATATCGGTACGTGTGAACTAGGTACCTTTATTAAAACGCGGCCAGTCTGATACTCGCCCTATAACTGCGCTTTCACACACACAAACACTATTTCATTGATCCGAAGCACACTAGCACTTCCCGCACGTTTGTTTAGAGAGTTATTCTGAAAAATAAAATAATAATAATAATATTTTTATATGATTTCATTTGTACAACCTCCCGAAATGCCATACACTTTCAAAACAACACATAGTATAAAAATACGAGACAGCAATTTGATCGTAAATGGTCATATCTCTTGTTTCAGAATCCTAACGAAGTAATAAGATATTTGGATAAAGTGAGAGAAGAGTATTTAGTGCCGTTGGATCTCGAATTATCTTTACATTTAGTTGAATGCAACATATCTATGGAACTGTTTGGAATGTAAGTTTTTTATATCCATATTAATAATGTCTCGGTTTAATTGGTTTTTTGCTAAACTTCCAAAGATGACCAGCGAGTAAGTAGAGCAAAGTCTTTTGTTGATATTGAATAAAGAAAACAATTTAAAAAACTATTAATTTTATCAATAAATATACAAAAATAGAATACTAACTGTCCCTTGCCAAAACGCCATTTTCCATGGCAGCCGAACGGGAGCAATGTAATATGACGTCACATTACATTTCGGACTTCTCTTATTTGAAGATATTTTAAAAATTCTTTCATATTTATTGAAAGTGTGTTAATTCGGCAAATAAAAAAAAACATTAAAATAGTTAATAGAGTTAACTATTTTCATGTGTTATTCCGGTTCCTAATACAGTAACTTGCTCTACTACTTAGATGTTCATACAATTTTGAACTCTATAACACTAAACTTAGTCATTTTTTCTTAAGCACTTTCTACAACTTATATTTTCCTCGCATTGTTGCAGCCGCTGGTTGCGACTGCTGTTCGGGCGCGAGTTCCCGCGGTCGGAGATCCCCAACCTGTGGGGCTTCCTGTTCGCGGACGGGCCGGCCTTCCCCAACCTGCACTATGTCATCGTCGCCATGCTAGTCTCTATGCGGAATACACGTGAGTTATTTAAAATATCATCTTACTAGTTTTTTTAGGTCCGCTAACTTCTACCGCGCTTGGCCGGAACGGGAGGGCGTGTCGGACTTTTAGTGACTAAACTCACTCCTGTTCCTTTCACAGTAGAAAAATAAATCAAGGGGACATACTCCCAAGATCAAAAATATCCTATATGGTATTCCAGGACATGGGCCACTCAATACACACAAACTTTCGCTTTTAAAATATTAGTGTGATCAATCATAATTTTTTTAAACACACTTGCTCAGAAAGTGAGTCTAATTGCACTGCATTTAGGTATATAAATGTAAATTGTGACATTTTGATTAACATTACACGCTATAATATAGTTAAAACAAATTATATAGTTTAAACATTCTCAAAAATAATTTTAATACGAAACAAAATTATTAGGTTATTGCGTTCAAAAGTATAAATTAGTATCTTGCTTATTTCATACAATTACGCCCATTTTAACACACACACTTGTAGTGAATTTATTAAAGTAGTTCTAGAAGTCGTTCTTGGCTCTCTTAAGACCTTCACCATGGCTCGGGTCTAAATAGCGCCTCGACGGTAATCATCACCAACATTACACACTTTACTAAAATCAACTATTCCAGTACTGGACCCCGGCGTGATCCTGTCGGCGCTGATGCGGCCGGTGTGCCTGTGCGTGGGCTACGTGTGTGCGCTAGCGCTACATCAACACACTTGTATCATAATGTACTATTGCAGTACTGGACCCCGACCCCGGCGTGATCCTGTCGGCGCTGATGCGGCCGGTGTGCCTGTGCGTGGGCTACGTGTGTGCGCTAGCGCTACATCAACACACTTGTATCATAATGTACTATTGCAGTACTGGACCCCGACCCCGGCGTGATCCTGTCGGCGCTGATGCGGCCGGTGTGCCTGTGCGTGGGCTACGTGTGTGCGCTAGCGCTACATCAACACACTTGTATCATAATGTACTATTGCAGTACTGGACCCCGACCCCGGCGTGATCCTGTCGGCGCTGATGCGGCCGGTGTGCCTGTGCGTGGGCTACGTGTGTGCGCTAGCGCTACATCAACACACTTGTATCATAATGTACTATTGCAGTACTGGACCCCGACCCCGGCGTGATCCTGTCGGCGCTGATGCGGCCGGTGTGCCTGTGCGTGGGCTACGTGTGTGCGCTAGCGCTACATCAACACACTTGTATCATAATGTACTATTGCAGTACTGGACCCCGACCCCGGCGTGATCCTGTCGGCGCTGATGCGGCCGGTGTGCCTGTGCGTGGGCTACGTGTGTGCGCTAGCGCTACATCAACACACTTGTATCATAATGTACTATTGCAGTACTGGACCCCGACCCCGGCGTGATCCTGTCGGCGCTGATGCGGCCGGTGTGCCTGTGCGTGGGCTACGTGTGTGCGCTAGCGCTACATCAACACACTTGTATCATAATGTACTATTGCAGTACTGGACCCCGACCCCGGCGTGATCCTGTCGGCGCTGATGCGGCCGGTGTGCCTGTGCGTGGGCTACGTGTGTGCGCTAGCGCTACATCAACACACTTGTATCATAATGTACTATTGCAGTACTGGACCCCGACCCCGGCGTGATCCTGTCGGCGCTGATGCGGCCGGTGTGCCTGTGCGTGGGCTACGTGTGTGCGCTAGCGCTACATCAACACACTTGTATCATAATGTACTATTGCAGTACTGGACCCCGACCCCGGCGTGATCCTGTCGGCGCTGATGCGGCCGGTGTGCCTGTGCGTGGGCTACGTGTGTGCGCTAGCGCTACATCAACACACTTGTATCATAATGTACTATTGCAGTACTGGACCCCGACCCCGGCGTGATCCTGTCGGCGCTGATGCGGCCGGTGTGCCTGTGCGTGGGCTACGTGTGTGCGCTAGCGCTACATCAACACACTTGTATCATAATGTACTATTGCAGTACTGGACCCCGACCCCGGCGTGATCCTGTCGGCGCTGATGCGGCCGGTGTGCCTGTGCGTGGGCTACGTGTGTGCGCTAGCGCTACATCAACACACTTGTATCATAATGTACTATTGCAGTACTGGACCCCGACCCCGGCGTGATCCTGTCGGCGCTGATGCGGCCGGTGTGCCTGTGCGTGGGCTACGTGTGTGCGCTAGCGCTACATCAACACACTTGTATCATAATGTACTATTGCAGTACTGGACCCCGACCCCGGCGTGATCCTGTCGGCGCTGATGCGGCCGGTGTGCCTGTGCGTGGGCTACGTGTGTGCGCTAGCGCTACATCAACACACTTGTATCATAATGTACTATTGCAGTACTGGACCCCGACCCCGGCGTGATCCTGTCGGCGCTGATGCGGCCGGTGTGCCTGTGCGTGGGCTACGTGTGTGCGCTAGCGCTACATCAACACACTTGTATCATAATGTACTATTGCAGTACTGGACCCCGACCCCGGCGTGATCCTGTCGGCGCTGATGCGGCCGGTGTGCCTGTGCGTGGGCTACGTGTGTGCGCTAGCGCTACATCAACACACTTGTATCATAATGTACTATTGCAGTACTGGACCCCGACCCCGGCGTGATCCTGTCGGCGCTGATGCGGCCGGTGTGCCTGTGCGTGGGCTACGTGTGTGCGCTAGCGCTACATCAACACACTTGTATCATAATGTACTATTGCAGTACTGGACCCCGACCCCGGCGTGATCCTGTCGGCGCTGATGCGGCCGGTGTGCCTGTGCGTGGGCTACGTGTGTGCGCTAGCGCTACATCAACACACTTGTATCATAATGTACTATTGCAGTACTGGACCCCGACCCCGGCGTGATCCTGTCGGCGCTGATGCGGCCGGTGTGCCTGTGCGTGGGCTACGTGTGTGCGCTAGCGCTACATCAACACACTTGTATCATAATGTACTATTGCAGTACTGGACCCCGACCCCGGCGTGATCCTGTCGGCGCTGATGCGGCCGGTGTGCCTGTGCGTGGGCTACGTGTGTGCGCTAGCGCTACATCAACACACTTGTATCATAATGTACTATTGCAGTACTGGACCCCGACCCCGGCGTGATCCTGTCGGCGCTGATGCGGCCGGTGTGCCTGTGCGTGGGCTACGTGTGTGCGCTAGCGCTACATCAACACACTTGTATCATAATGTACTATTGCAGTACTGGACCCCGACCCCGGCGTGATCCTGTCGGCGCTGATGCGGCCGGTGTGCCTGTGCGTGGGCTACGTGTGTGCGCTAGCGCTACATCAACACACTTGTATCATAATGTACTATTGCAGTACTGGACCCCGACCCCGGCGTGATCCTGTCGGCGCTGATGCGGCCGGTGTGCCTGTGCGTGGGCTACGTGTGTGCGCTAGCGCTACATCAACACACTTGTATCATAATGTACTATTGCAGTACTGGACCCCGACCCCGGCGTGATCCTGTCGGCGCTGATGCGGCCGGTGTGCCTGTGCGTGGGCTACGTGTGTGCGCTAGCGCTACATCAACACACTTGTATCATAATGTACTATTGCAGTACTGGACCCCGACCCCGGCGTGATCCTGTCGGCGCTGATGCGGCCGGTGTGCCTGTGCGTGGGCTACGTGTGTGCGCTAGCGCTACATCAACACACTTGTATCATAATGTACTATTGCAGTACTGGACCCCGACCCCGGCGTGATCCTGTCGGCGCTGATGCGGCCGGTGTGCCTGTGCGTGGGCTACGTGTGTGCGCTAGCGCTACATCAACACACTTGTATCATAATGTACTATTGCAGTACTGGACCCCGACCCCGGCGTGATCCTGTCGGCGCTGATGCGGCCGGTGTGCCTGTGCGTGGGCTACGTGTGTGCGCTAGCGCTACATCAACACACTTGTATCATAATGTACTATTGCAGTACTGGACCCCGACCCCGGCGTGATCCTGTCGGCGCTGATGCGGCCGGTGTGCCTGTGCGTGGGCTACGTGTGTGCGCTAGCGCTACATCAACACACTTGTATCATAATGTACTATTGCAGTACTGGACCCCGACCCCGGCGTGATCCTGTCGGCGCTGATGCGGCCGGTGTGCCTGTGCGTGGGCTACGTGTGTGCGCTAGCGCTACATCAACACACTTGTATCATAATGTACTATTGCAGTACTGGACCCCGACCCCGGCGTGATCCTGTCGGCGCTGATGCGGCCGGTGTGCCTGTGCGTGGGCTACGTGTGTGCGCTAGCGCTACATCAACACACTTGTATCATAATGTACTATTGCAGTACTGGACCCCGACCCCGGCGTGATCCTGTCGGCGCTGATGCGGCCGGTGTGCCTGTGCGTGGGCTACGTGTGTGCGCTAGCGCTACATCAACACACTTGTATCATAATGTACTATTGCAGTACTGGACCCCGACCCCGGCGTGATCCTGTCGGCGCTGATGCGGCCGGTGTGCCTGTGCGTGGGCTACGTGTGTGCGCTAGCGCTACATCAACACACTTGTATCATAATGTACTATTGCAGTACTGGACCCCGACCCCGGCGTGATCCTGTCGGCGCTGATGCGGCCGGTGTGCCTGTGCGTGGGCTACGTGTGTGCGCTAGCGCTACATCAACACACTTGTATCATAATGTACTATTGCAGTACTGGACCCCGACCCCGGCGTGATCCTGTCGGCGCTGATGCGGCCGGTGTGCCTGTGCGTGGGCTACGTGTGTGCGCTAGCGCTACATCAACACACTTGTATCATAATGTACTATTGCAGTACTGGACCCCGACCCCGGCGTGATCCTGTCGGCGCTGATGCGGCCGGTGTGCCTGTGCGTGGGCTACGTGTGTGCGCTAGCGCTACATCAACACACTTGTATCATAATGTACTATTGCAGTACTGGACCCCGACCCCGGCGTGATCCTGTCGGCGCTGATGCGGCCGGTGTGCCTGTGCGTGGGCTACGTGTGTGCGCTAGCGCTACATCAACACACTTGTATCATAATGTACTATTGCAGTACTGGACCCCGACCCCGGCGTGATCCTGTCGGCGCTGATGCGGCCGGTGTGCCTGTGCGTGGGCTACGTGTGTGCGCTAGCGCTACATCAACACACTTGTATCATAATGTACTATTGCAGTACTGGACCCCGACCCCGGCGTGATCCTGTCGGCGCTGATGCGGCCGGTGTGCCTGTGCGTGGGCTACGTGTGTGCGCTAGCGCTACATCAACACACTTGTATCATAATGTACTATTGCAGTACTGGACCCCGACCCCGGCGTGATCCTGTCGGCGCTGATGCGGCCGGTGTGCCTGTGCGTGGGCTACGTGTGTGCGCTAGCGCTACATCAACACACTTGTATCATAATGTACTATTGCAGTACTGGACCCCGACCCCGGCGTGATCCTGTCGGCGCTGATGCGGCCGGTGTGCCTGTGCGTGGGCTACGTGTGTGCGCTAGCGCTACATCAACACACTTGTATCATAATGTACTATTGCAGTACTGGACCCCGACCCCGGCGTGATCCTGTCGGCGCTGATGCGGCCGGTGTGCCTGTGCGTGGGCTACGTGTGTGCGCTAGCGCTACATCAACACACTTGTATCATAATGTACTATTGCAGTACTGGACCCCGACCCCGGCGTGATCCTGTCGGCGCTGATGCGGCCGGTGTGCCTGTGCGTGGGCTACGTGTGTGCGCTAGCGCTACATCAACACACTTGTATCATAATGTACTATTGCAGTACTGGACCCCGACCCCGGCGTGATCCTGTCGGCGCTGATGCGGCCGGTGTGCCTGTGCGTGGGCTACGTGTGTGCGCTAGCGCTACATCAACACACTTGTATCATAATGTACTATTGCAGTACTGGACCCCGACCCCGGCGTGATCCTGTCGGCGCTGATGCGGCCGGTGTGCCTGTGCGTGGGCTACGTGTGTGCGCTAGCGCTACATCAACACACTTGTATCATAATGTACTATTGCAGTACTGGACCCCGACCCCGGCGTGATCCTGTCGGCGCTGATGCGGCCGGTGTGCCTGTGCGTGGGCTACGTGTGTGCGCTAGCGCTACATCAACACACTTGTATCATAATGTACTATTGCAGTACTGGACCCCGACCCCGGCGTGATCCTGTCGGCGCTGATGCGGCCGGTGTGCCTGTGCGTGGGCTACGTGTGTGCGCTAGCGCTACATCAACACACTTGTATCATAATGTACTATTGCAGTACTGGACCCCGACCCCGGCGTGATCCTGTCGGCGCTGATGCGGCCGGTGTGCCTGTGCGTGGGCTACGTGTGTGCGCTAGCGCTACATCAACACACTTGTATCATAATGTACTATTGCAGTACTGGACCCCGACCCCGGCGTGATCCTGTCGGCGCTGATGCGGCCGGTGTGCCTGTGCGTGGGCTACGTGTGTGCGCTAGCGCTACATCAACACACTTGTATCATAATGTACTATTGCAGTACTGGACCCCGACCCCGGCGTGATCCTGTCGGCGCTGATGCGGCCGGTGTGCCTGTGCGTGGGCTACGTGTGTGCGCTAGCGCTACATCAACACACTTGTATCATAATGTACTATTGCAGTACTGGACCCCGACCCCGGCGTGATCCTGTCGGCGCTGATGCGGCCGGTGTGCCTGTGCGTGGGCTACGTGTGTGCGCTAGCGCTACATCAACACACTTGTATCATAATGTACTATTGCAGTACTGGACCCCGACCCCGGCGTGATCCTGTCGGCGCTGATGCGGCCGGTGTGCCTGTGCGTGGGCTACGTGTGTGCGCTAGCGCTACATCAACACACTTGTATCATAATGTACTATTGCAGTACTGGACCCCGACCCCGGCGTGATCCTGTCGGCGCTGATGCGGCCGGTGTGCCTGTGCGTGGGCTACGTGTGTGCGCTAGCGCTACATCAACACACTTGTATCATAATGTACTATTGCAGTACTGGACCCCGACCCCGGCGTGATCCTGTCGGCGCTGATGCGGCCGGTGTGCCTGTGCGTGGGCTACGTGTGTGCGCTAGCGCTACATCAACACACTTGTATCATAATGTACTATTGCAGTACTGGACCCCGACCCCGGCGTGATCCTGTCGGCGCTGATGCGGCCGGTGTGCCTGTGCGTGGGCTACGTGTGTGCGCTAGCGCTACATCAACACACTTGTATCATAATGTACTATTGCAGTACTGGACCCCGACCCCGGCGTGATCCTGTCGGCGCTGATGCGGCCGGTGTGCCTGTGCGTGGGCTACGTGTGTGCGCTAGCGCTACATCAACACACTTGTATCATAATGTACTATTGCAGTACTGGACCCCGACCCCGGCGTGATCCTGTCGGCGCTGATGCGGCCGGTGTGCCTGTGCGTGGGCTACGTGTGTGCGCTAGCGCTACATCAACACACTTGTATCATAATGTACTATTGCAGTACTGGACCCCGACCCCGGCGTGATCCTGTCGGCGCTGATGCGGCCGGTGTGCCTGTGCGTGGGCTACGTGTGTGCGCTAGCGCTACATCAACACACTTGTATCATAATGTACTATTGCAGTACTGGACCCCGACCCCGGCGTGATCCTGTCGGCGCTGATGCGGCCGGTGTGCCTGTGCGTGGGCTACGTGTGTGCGCTAGCGCTACATCAACACACTTGTATCATAATGTACTATTGCAGTACTGGACCCCGACCCCGGCGTGATCCTGTCGGCGCTGATGCGGCCGGTGTGCCTGTGCGTGGGCTACGTGTGTGCGCTAGCGCTACATCAACACACTTGTATCATAATGTACTATTGCAGTACTGGACCCCGACCCCGGCGTGATCCTGTCGGCGCTGATGCGGCCGGTGTGCCTGTGCGTGGGCTACGTGTGTGCGCTAGCGCTACATCAACACACTTGTATCATAATGTACTATTGCAGTACTGGACCCCGACCCCGGCGTGATCCTGTCGGCGCTGATGCGGCCGGTGTGCCTGTGCGTGGGCTACGTGTGTGCGCTAGCGCTACATCAACACACTTGTATCATAATGTACTATTGCAGTACTGGACCCCGACCCCGGCGTGATCCTGTCGGCGCTGATGCGGCCGGTGTGCCTGTGCGTGGGCTACGTGTGTGCGCTAGCGCTACATCAACACACTTGTATCATAATGTACTATTGCAGTACTGGACCCCGACCCCGGCGTGATCCTGTCGGCGCTGATGCGGCCGGTGTGCCTGTGCGTGGGCTACGTGTGTGCGCTAGCGCTACATCAACACACTTGTATCATAATGTACTATTGCAGTACTGGACCCCGACCCCGGCGTGATCCTGTCGGCGCTGATGCGGCCGGTGTGCCTGTGCGTGGGCTACGTGTGTGCGCTAGCGCTACATCAACACACTTGTATCATAATGTACTATTGCAGTACTGGACCCCGACCCCGGCGTGATCCTGTCGGCGCTGATGCGGCCGGTGTGCCTGTGCGTGGGCTACGTGTGTGCGCTAGCGCTACATCAACACACTTGTATCATAATGTACTATTGCAGTACTGGACCCCGACCCCGGCGTGATCCTGTCGGCGCTGATGCGGCCGGTGTGCCTGTGCGTGGGCTACGTGTGTGCGCTAGCGCTACATCAACACACTTGTATCATAATGTACTATTGCAGTACTGGACCCCGACCCCGGCGTGATCCTGTCGGCGCTGATGCGGCCGGTGTGCCTGTGCGTGGGCTACGTGTGTGCGCTAGCGCTACATCAACACACTTGTATCATAATGTACTATTGCAGTACTGGACCCCGACCCCGGCGTGATCCTGTCGGCGCTGATGCGGCCGGTGTGCCTGTGCGTGGGCTACGTGTGTGCGCTAGCGCTACATCAACACACTTGTATCATAATGTACTATTGCAGTACTGGACCCCGACCCCGGCGTGATCCTGTCGGCGCTGATGCGGCCGGTGTGCCTGTGCGTGGGCTACGTGTGTGCGCTAGCGCTACATCAACACACTTGTATCATAATGTACTATTGCAGTACTGGACCCCGACCCCGGCGTGATCCTGTCGGCGCTGATGCGGCCGGTGTGCCTGTGCGTGGGCTACGTGTGTGCGCTAGCGCTACATCAACACACTTGTATCATAATGTACTATTGCAGTACTGGACCCCGACCCCGGCGTGATCCTGTCGGCGCTGATGCGGCCGGTGTGCCTGTGCGTGGGCTACGTGTGTGCGCTAGCGCTACATCAACACACTTGTATCATAATGTACTATTGCAGTACTGGACCCCGACCCCGGCGTGATCCTGTCGGCGCTGATGCGGCCGGTGTGCCTGTGCGTGGGCTACGTGTGTGCGCTAGCGCTACATCAACACACTTGTATCATAATGTACTATTGCAGTACTGGACCCCGACCCCGGCGTGATCCTGTCGGCGCTGATGCGGCCGGTGTGCCTGTGCGTGGGCTACGTGTGTGCGCTAGCGCTACATCAACACACTTGTATCATAATGTACACTCTGTTACTTATTTCGCGTAGCACCCCCACACTAACGTAATAAATGTGTGTGTTTAAACGCAAGCGCGTGAAACACAACAGGTATTATCGTTGTGTGCTACAAATTAAACTCGTCTGCGCATCGTCATCCCAGCGAGCGGCTACGATTGGTCGGCCCAGAGGTGAAGTGCGGGGCTTAGTTCCGTTTTCTTACGCGCGCGCCGCCACTGTCATTCCGCCGTGGCGCAATGCGTATGATACATGTCTGACGAGTAAGAGGTCCCAAGTTCGATTCCTATCGTCTGATGTAATAGAAAGATTGCTTGTTTTTGTTTTCTATTTGATTTACCCGTTTTTTAATAGTAATGTTATAGTTACTCCCATAATAATTAATTATCTGTTATTTTCTTTTTGTTTTACTCGTGCTTTTTTTTAATAGTAATGTTATGGTTACTCTCTTGTAATAATTAAAATATTCGAAATATAATTTTGTAATTTTATACATATAAACTATGTATATTTACGAAATTAATTAACAAAATTTTTGTATATAACTTGTAATATAAATAATTTTATAATATATACACTCGGCGTCACAAAAATCGCACCTCTTCGAAAATAAGTTTAAAGCATATCCCGCCAGCAACGAATACATTAAACCCAATTAATATTGGTATCAAATGAAAGTGTGTTTAACGACCTTTAAATTAACAACAGTTAGAATTCCTAAACACAACAGATCTCATTAGCACGAAACGTTAAAAAAAAATTGTCATAATACACATTACAACGGCCACTAATTGCACCTCCGTACAAGGGTAGAAAACGGGCGACCCGGGTTAAATCGGGGTCCTTCGCTATTCAACCTTTAAAGTTGAACACACGTGAACAGCTACAGCAAAAAAAATACCCCAGAAGATGGATACCACTGCAGATGAAGCCGCTCAAGTCATTGCACTACTGCAATCAGGGATGCGGCAATGTGATGTTGCTCGGCAACTGAACTTGAGCCGTTTTGCCGTTCGACGAGTGTTCCAACGCTTCCAAGAGACTGGTGGCTATATCCGAAGACGTGGATCTGGAAGACAACGGTGCACAGCCGAAAGAGACGATCGCTTCATTGTTTCGACGTCTTTACGTAATCGGTTCTCCAATGCTGTTGAGCTGCAACAACAACTACGATCAGCTCGCAGAACTTCTGTAAGCGTCTCCACGATTAGAAGAAGACTGCAGGAGAAGAAAATTGCAGCTCATAGGGCTGCTACAGGGCCAAAATTGACTGCACAGCATAGGAGAGACCGGTTGCAATTTGCCCGTGACCATGTGGATTGGACAATAGACCAATGGAGGGCTGTGCTCTTCTCGGATGAGACCAGGGTGTGTCTTTTCTGCAACGACAGGCGTCGAAGAGTGTATAGGAGGCAAGGGGAACGATTCGCACAAGCCTGTATTCAAGAGACGGTGGAATACGGGGGTGGCTCGTGCATGTTCTGGGGCGGCATCTCAATCGACGGCAAAACGAACCTTGTGTGTGTTTCTCGGACTGGAAGTGCTCGCGGGCAAGGGTCGTTGACTGCTGCTCGGTACATAACAGAGCTCTTAGAGGAGCAGGTTGTCCCTTATGCGGGTTTTGTGGGCAGTGGGTTCACGTTAATGCACGATAACGCCCGCTGTCACACCGCTTTTATTGTAAGAGACTACCTGCAAGAACTTGGAATCCCTGTTATGCGCTGGCCGGCACGAAGTCCAGACCTAAACCCTATTGAGCACCTTTGGGATGAACTGAAACGGCGAGTACGGGCACGTGATCCTGCCCCTACCACTCTCCAAGACCTCCAAGATGCCGTCGTTGCAGAATGGGACAACATTCCGCAAGAGACTGTTGTCACTTTAATTAGGTCCATGAAAGAACGCATGGAAGCAGTCATCAGGGCTAGGGGGGGTAACACTAGGTTTTAAGTTGTTTTTAAGGACTTTGTAGTAATTTTTGCTGATAAAATAAAATTTAACTTTTTAATCATTTGCATTAGCTTGCTTTTTTTATTCCCTGGTAAACAAAAAACCAAATCCATTGATTTATTCTAAAATTTCAATAAATTGCCTTTCCAATGATACCTTATAGTCATATATCTACCATTGATTAATAGGGTTAAAATGACTTTGAAGGGAATTTTTAAAGAGGTGCGATTTTTGTGACGCCGAGTGTATATAATACATATATTATTTACGTAATATAATAATAGATACGTTATTATTATAATTATTGTTAGTTGACAATACTTTCATTGTCAACTTTTTTTTTATTTTCGCAAACATTCACTTATGAAATTATTATAGTTATTTAAAATAACATCAAACACTTACACTTAATCTTTGGAAAGTATATTTTTATGATATGGGTAGGTAATCAGTAATAATGTTCACAATAATCAAGTAGCTGTGGGTATAAATCAAAAATAAAGTAAAACCATACCACCAACCAATTCACCTATTCAAGTAATATTATGTAGCCAGCTCAACTCGTAAACAAAATAAAACTCGTTTACTACTCGATATACACACACACATATATATGTGTTTGCTACGAATCAGATAAACAAATTCGCTTCATTCATTAGATGGTAATTTAGCACTGATTATTAAGTGCTTGCTTGCCGTTAAAGGAGTATCGAGTTCGATCCTAGCCATTGACAAAACATTTTTTTTCTACTTTATTGTAGTATAATGATAACGAAGTTTAATAAAACTAAAACTTAGAATATTTGCTTTAGCGTTTGAATCCCCAACCGGTCCTATGAGACCGCGCTGTTATTGTTATACTATCGTGTCTCGTTTCGCGGGTATCTGAGTAATTAAAAACTAAGTGTATGAATATTATCATCTACCCACTTTATTAGTTATTTACTAAGAAATGAGTCGGATAATAAGTTAACCTGGCATAACGCTTTTGCCTATCACGATCGTGTGTTCTACAACTTACTCCGAGACAAAAAATAATTAATCGTTGTGGAAAGTGATACTTTTTACAAATAATAAACAACATGTCTCATTATTTTGTCTACACTTTTGAGGGCTGAGATAATAGTATTACATAAACAAAATGTATCCATAAGTGAAATTTCGAGGAGATTAATGCTACCGGTAAGTAACAAATCCAAACTTAAAATAGGTAATGCAAAATAATTTAACATTAGCGCCCTGCACACGTACAGTTCGAACCGCGCATCTTGGACTGCGTTCCAAACCGCGGTTAGATCTGTACGGTTTGGACTGCGGATCAAACTGTTTTACTGATTACGGTTAAAAATGCATTCACGGTTTGGACTGCGGACGAAACTTACATATCTAGACAGACGTTCCGAACTGTGCGTGTAAACTGATTTTCAAGAGTTTGGACTGCAGTTTGGAATGGCGCGTGGAACGTTATAACTTTTAAAAGTTTTTGTTCCGTGTCTCCGTTACTTTCTTCAATTCTTTGCGAAATGCACCTCTTTTTTTATTGTAGGGGAATCATAAGAGGTTTAAAAATTTTATGATCTAAAAATGTGAGTTTTTAGTTCATTTGAAGCTGAAGATGGTTTTGCTTTATCAAATTATTTCTCCCACTGTGAGTGGAACGAAATTGTCACTCTTTTAAGAAACTCTAATGTGTGTACCTTTAGTTCCCTTTTACGTACCAGAACTGTAGTTTTTTTTTCGGGTAGGGGAATCATCTGAATGACTTCTCCCACTCTTGGGCGGAGCGGGAGGGTGTGTCAGGCTCTTACTGACTAAACCCTTACCCAGTGCTCGCTGTCCGCGTCACGTTACTATACTCCTTACTTTTTATCTTCCAGAGACACGGATGTTCACGGAACAAACGAATGAACTCTGTGATAGCTTGGACGCTCCAAACCGCCATTCTTTGTAATTTACGTTTATACGTGATGCGCGCGTAAAACTGTGAGACATGCGTTCGCATCGATGTGCCAGATCGGACTGTTAGACCCGTACATCTACACGTACAGTTCGGAGCGCGGGATGGAACGGCGCGTGGCGTTTCCCGCAGTCCGAACTGTACGTGTGCAGGGCGCTATTGTTGATATTTGTAAGGTTTTAACGTAATTTTGTGATTGTTTACAGAGGAAAACTGTGCAGTTTTGGGTGCAAATATTGTTGCTACGTATAACGCTGACGGCTTTGCTACAACAAGAAACACTGCAATTATGCACGACGTGTCTATGACAATTGTTCGGCGCCACTTACTTAAAATTAAATGTCGCAAGCCCGCGAAAAAAATTTTACTGACGGCGTTGCATAAGGAAGAAAGGATGCGGTTTGCAAGAAAATTTATAGATTTCGATTGGTGCAATAACATAGTTATATTTAGTGATGAAAAGTGTTTTAAGTCAGATAAGGATGGGCGTAAAATATTATGCAGAAAAAATGGAGAACGTTACCATCACAAAAATATTCTCCCATGCAGGTCTAGTGGTCGCATTACGTTAGGGGGGATGCTTCAGGTCAGCCCGCGAAATTCAAATTTTCTTACGTTTTTTGCATTTGCAAGCCAGTGGTAGGTTATATGAAGTTAAAAATACTTACGCGACTGTAAAACGTAACTAATTATATAATTATAACCATAAAAATCATCAATACTAGTCTCCAAGCTCACCTAAGTGTTGGAACGATTTTTTCGAGGTCAAAAACGTTCCTGCAACTAAGTGAGCTTGGAGGCTTGTATTAACGATTTTTATGGTTATAATTATATAACTAGTTACGTTTTACAGTCGCGTAAGTATTTTTAACTTCATACAACCTATCACTGGCTTACAAAATGCAAAAAACGTAAGAAAATTTGAATTTCGCGGGCTGACCTGAAGCATTCACCTTAGTTATTGGGGCTGGATGTCATCGATGGGTCCCGGTGAGTTAGTGGAGGTAGGGGGTCGCAATACCAGTCAAGGTTACTTGGACATCAAGAGTTACGATACCTATCATAGTTCATTTTTTAAAACATGTTGATTGATAACTTTGATAAGTAAAAAAAAAGACTAAGAAGTAAGCTGTAGGTAATTATACTGTTGTTGTATTATGTGACATGATGTTATTGTTATTGAGATCAAGAGTTGCGATATCTATCATAATTCATTCTTGATAACATGTTGATTTATGTCACTAATAAAAAACTTAAAAAAAAGTGACGTCCATCCTTGTCTGACTAACGGCCCGACTCAGGGACATTCATTAACGTTAATCATCACTTAAGAAATTGTCACATTGACAGTTTTACACAGTTTTTCAGTGAAGGTTTGACAATACTTAACTTTAATGGACGCTAATGAACCATTAGCTGGACTATGCGTTCGGCCGTTAGAATATTTTCACTTTATATATTGTATTAAGGATAATCATGAACAGATTCGTTAATTGTGACCATTCCGTTTAATGTATGTAATTAATAAGTTGTAATAAACATAATTGGATCGTTATCGCAGTTTTCTTTGTCACAATATTTTCAAAATATTTTAATTATTATGAGAGTAACTATAACATTACTATTAAAAAAAAGGTCAAATAGAAAATAAAAACAAGCAAACTTTCTGTTACACCAGACGATTGGAATCGAACTTGGGACCTCTTACTCGTCAGTCACGTATCATACGCATTGCGCCAGGGCGCCGATAACAACAGTAGCCAATTCTTGCTGTAGGTACTTTCATAGTGGTATACGGCTACTAATTGCTTTTTGCAAGAGTGTGAGTGTAGAAACGACGAGTTACTTTGTAGCACACAACGATAATACCTGTTGTGTTTCACGCGGTACACGGCGCACACATTTATAACCTGCTACGCAATCTCCGCCGCCGTGTGTACTATTGCAGTACTGGACCCCGACCCCGGCGTGATCCTGTCGGCGCTGATGCGGCCGGTGTGCCTGTGCGTGGGCTACGTGTGTGCGCTAGCGCTACATCAACACACTTGTATCATAATGTACTATTGCAGTACTGGACCCCGACCCCGGCGTGATCCTGTCGGCGCTGATGCGGCCGGTGTGCCTGTGCGTGGGCTACGTGTGTGCGCTAGCGCTACATCAACACACTTGTATCATAATGTACTATTGCAGTACTGGACCCCGACCCCGGCGTGATCCTGTCGGCGCTGATGCGGCCGGTGTGCCTGTGCGTGGGCTACGTGTGTGCGCTAGCGCTACATCAACACACTTGTATCATAATGTACTATTGCAGTACTGGACCCCGACCCCGGCGTGATCCTGTCGGCGCTGATGCGGCCGGTGTGCCTGTGCGTGGGCTACGTGTGTGCGCTAGCGCTACATCAACACACTTGTATCATAATGTACTATTGCAGTACTGGACCCCGACCCCGGCGTGATCCTGTCGGCGCTGATGCGGCCGGTGTGCCTGTGCGTGGGCTACGTGTGTGCGCTAGCGCTACATCAACACACTTGTATCATAATGTACTATTGCAGTACTGGACCCCGACCCCGGCGTGATCCTGTCGGCGCTGATGCGGCCGGTGTGCCTGTGCGTGGGCTACGTGTGTGCGCTAGCGCTACATCAACACACTTGTATCATAATGTACTATTGCAGTACTGGACCCCGACCCCGGCGTGATCCTGTCGGCGCTGATGCGGCCGGTGTGCCTGTGCGTGGGCTACGTGTGTGCGCTAGCGCTACATCAACACACTTGTATCATAATGTACTATTGCAGTACTGGACCCCGACCCCGGCGTGATCCTGTCGGCGCTGATGCGGCCGGTGTGCCTGTGCGTGGGCTACGTGTGTGCGCTAGCGCTACATCAACACACTTGTATCATAATGTACTATTGCAGTACTGGACCCCGACCCCGGCGTGATCCTGTCGGCGCTGATGCGGCCGGTGTGCCTGTGCGTGGGCTACGTGTGTGCGCTAGCGCTACATCAACACACTTGTATCATAATGTACTATTGCAGTACTGGACCCCGACCCCGGCGTGATCCTGTCGGCGCTGATGCGGCCGGTGTGCCTGTGCGTGGGCTACGTGTGTGCGCTAGCGCTACATCAACACACTTGTATCATAATGTACTATTGCAGTACTGGACCCCGACCCCGGCGTGATCCTGTCGGCGCTGATGCGGCCGGTGTGCCTGTGCGTGGGCTACGTGTGTGCGCTAGCGCTACATCAACACACTTGTATCATAATGTACTATTGCAGTACTGGACCCCGACCCCGGCGTGATCCTGTCGGCGCTGATGCGGCCGGTGTGCCTGTGCGTGGGCTACGTGTGTGCGCTAGCGCTACATCAACACACTTGTATCATAATGTACTATTGCAGTACTGGACCCCGACCCCGGCGTGATCCTGTCGGCGCTGATGCGGCCGGTGTGCCTGTGCGTGGGCTACGTGTGTGCGCTAGCGCTACATCAACACACTTGTATCATAATGTACTATTGCAGTACTGGACCCCGACCCCGGCGTGATCCTGTCGGCGCTGATGCGGCCGGTGTGCCTGTGCGTGGGCTACGTGTGTGCGCTAGCGCTACATCAACACACTTGTATCATAATGTACTATTGCAGTACTGGACCCCGACCCCGGCGTGATCCTGTCGGCGCTGATGCGGCCGGTGTGCCTGTGCGTGGGCTACGTGTGTGCGCTAGCGCTACATCAACACACTTGTATCATAATGTACTATTGCAGTACTGGACCCCGACCCCGGCGTGATCCTGTCGGCGCTGATGCGGCCGGTGTGCCTGTGCGTGGGCTACGTGTGTGCGCTAGCGCTACATCAACACACTTGTATCATAATGTACTATTGCAGTACTGGACCCCGACCCCGGCGTGATCCTGTCGGCGCTGATGCGGCCGGTGTGCCTGTGCGTGGGCTACGTGTGTGCGCTAGCGCTACATCAACACACTTGTATCATAATGTACTATTGCAGTACTGGACCCCGACCCCGGCGTGATCCTGTCGGCGCTGATGCGGCCGGTGTGCCTGTGCGTGGGCTACGTGTGTGCGCTAGCGCTACATCAACACACTTGTATCATAATGTACTATTGCAGTACTGGACCCCGACCCCGGCGTGATCCTGTCGGCGCTGATGCGGCCGGTGTGCCTGTGCGTGGGCTACGTGTGTGCGCTAGCGCTACATCAACACACTTGTATCATAATGTACTATTGCAGTACTGGACCCCGACCCCGGCGTGATCCTGTCGGCGCTGATGCGGCCGGTGTGCCTGTGCGTGGGCTACGTGTGTGCGCTAGCGCTACATCAACACACTTGTATCATAATGTACTATTGCAGTACTGGACCCCGACCCCGGCGTGATCCTGTCGGCGCTGATGCGGCCGGTGTGCCTGTGCGTGGGCTACGTGTGTGCGCTAGCGCTACATCAACACACTTGTATCATAATGTACTATTGCAGTACTGGACCCCGACCCCGGCGTGATCCTGTCGGCGCTGATGCGGCCGGTGTGCCTGTGCGTGGGCTACGTGTGTGCGCTAGCGCTACATCAACACACTTGTATCATAATGTACTATTGCAGTACTGGACCCCGACCCCGGCGTGATCCTGTCGGCGCTGATGCGGCCGGTGTGCCTGTGCGTGGGCTACGTGTGTGCGCTAGCGCTACATCAACACACTTGTATCATAATGTACTATTGCAGTACTGGACCCCGACCCCGGCGTGATCCTGTCGGCGCTGATGCGGCCGGTGTGCCTGTGCGTGGGCTACGTGTGTGCGCTAGCGCTACATCAACACACTTGTATCATAATGTACTATTGCAGTACTGGACCCCGACCCCGGCGTGATCCTGTCGGCGCTGATGCGGCCGGTGTGCCTGTGCGTGGGCTACGTGTGTGCGCTAGCGCTACATCAACACACTTGTATCATAATGTACTATTGCAGTACTGGACCCCGACCCCGGCGTGATCCTGTCGGCGCTGATGCGGCCGGTGTGCCTGTGCGTGGGCTACGTGTGTGCGCTAGCGCTACATCAACACACTTGTATCATAATGTACTATTGCAGTACTGGACCCCGACCCCGGCGTGATCCTGTCGGCGCTGATGCGGCCGGTGTGCCTGTGCGTGGGCTACGTGTGTGCGCTAGCGCTACATCAACACACTTGTATCATAATGTACTATTGCAGTACTGGACCCCGACCCCGGCGTGATCCTGTCGGCGCTGATGCGGCCGGTGTGCCTGTGCGTGGGCTACGTGTGTGCGCTAGCGCTACATCAACACACTTGTATCATAATGTACTATTGCAGTACTGGACCCCGACCCCGGCGTGATCCTGTCGGCGCTGATGCGGCCGGTGTGCCTGTGCGTGGGCTACGTGTGTGCGCTAGCGCTACATCAACACACTTGTATCATAATGTACTATTGCAGTACTGGACCCCGACCCCGGCGTGATCCTGTCGGCGCTGATGCGGCCGGTGTGCCTGTGCGTGGGCTACGTGTGTGCGCTAGCGCTACATCAACACACTTGTATCATAATGTACTATTGCAGTACTGGACCCCGACCCCGGCGTGATCCTGTCGGCGCTGATGCGGCCGGTGTGCCTGTGCGTGGGCTACGTGTGTGCGCTAGCGCTACATCAACACACTTGTATCATAATGTACTATTGCAGTACTGGACCCCGACCCCGGCGTGATCCTGTCGGCGCTGATGCGGCCGGTGTGCCTGTGCGTGGGCTACGTGTGTGCGCTAGCGCTACATCAACACACTTGTATCATAATGTACTATTGCAGTACTGGACCCCGACCCCGGCGTGATCCTGTCGGCGCTGATGCGGCCGGTGTGCCTGTGCGTGGGCTACGTGTGTGCGCTAGCGCTACATCAACACACTTGTATCATAATGTACTATTGCAGTACTGGACCCCGACCCCGGCGTGATCCTGTCGGCGCTGATGCGGCCGGTGTGCCTGTGCGTGGGCTACGTGTGTGCGCTAGCGCTACATCAACACACTTGTATCATAATGTACTATTGCAGTACTGGACCCCGACCCCGGCGTGATCCTGTCGGCGCTGATGCGGCCGGTGTGCCTGTGCGTGGGCTACGTGTGTGCGCTAGCGCTACATCAACACACTTGTATCATAATGTACTATTGCAGTACTGGACCCCGACCCCGGCGTGATCCTGTCGGCGCTGATGCGGCCGGTGTGCCTGTGCGTGGGCTACGTGTGTGCGCTAGCGCTACATCAACACACTTGTATCATAATGTACTATTGCAGTACTGGACCCCGACCCCGGCGTGATCCTGTCGGCGCTGATGCGGCCGGTGTGCCTGTGCGTGGGCTACGTGTGTGCGCTAGCGCTACATCAACACACTTGTATCATAATGTACTATTGCAGTACTGGACCCCGACCCCGGCGTGATCCTGTCGGCGCTGATGCGGCCGGTGTGCCTGTGCGTGGGCTACGTGTGTGCGCTAGCGCTACATCAACACACTTGTATCATAATGTACTATTGCAGTACTGGACCCCGACCCCGGCGTGATCCTGTCGGCGCTGATGCGGCCGGTGTGCCTGTGCGTGGGCTACGTGTGTGCGCTAGCGCTACATCAACACACTTGTATCATAATGTACTATTGCAGTACTGGACCCCGACCCCGGCGTGATCCTGTCGGCGCTGATGCGGCCGGTGTGCCTGTGCGTGGGCTACGTGTGTGCGCTAGCGCTACATCAACACACTTGTATCATAATGTACTATTGCAGTACTGGACCCCGACCCCGGCGTGATCCTGTCGGCGCTGATGCGGCCGGTGTGCCTGTGCGTGGGCTACGTGTGTGCGCTAGCGCTACATCAACACACTTGTATCATAATGTACTATTGCAGTACTGGACCCCGACCCCGGCGTGATCCTGTCGGCGCTGATGCGGCCGGTGTGCCTGTGCGTGGGCTACGTGTGTGCGCTAGCGCTACATCAACACACTTGTATCATAATGTACTATTGCAGTACTGGACCCCGACCCCGGCGTGATCCTGTCGGCGCTGATGCGGCCGGTGTGCCTGTGCGTGGGCTACGTGTGTGCGCTAGCGCTACATCAACACACTTGTATCATAATGTACTATTGCAGTACTGGACCCCGACCCCGGCGTGATCCTGTCGGCGCTGATGCGGCCGGTGTGCCTGTGCGTGGGCTACGTGTGTGCGCTAGCGCTACATCAACACACTTGTATCATAATGTACTATTGCAGTACTGGACCCCGACCCCGGCGTGATCCTGTCGGCGCTGATGCGGCCGGTGTGCCTGTGCGTGGGCTACGTGTGTGCGCTAGCGCTACATCAACACACTTGTATCATAATGTACTATTGCAGTACTGGACCCCGACCCCGGCGTGATCCTGTCGGCGCTGATGCGGCCGGTGTGCCTGTGCGTGGGCTACGTGTGTGCGCTAGCGCTACATCAACACACTTGTATCATAATGTACTATTGCAGTACTGGACCCCGACCCCGGCGTGATCCTGTCGGCGCTGATGCGGCCGGTGTGCCTGTGCGTGGGCTACGTGTGTGCGCTAGCGCTACATCAACACACTTGTATCATAATGTACTATTGCAGTACTGGACCCCGACCCCGGCGTGATCCTGTCGGCGCTGATGCGGCCGGTGTGCCTGTGCGTGGGCTACGTGTGTGCGCTAGCGCTACATCAACACACTTGTATCATAATGTACTATTGCAGTACTGGACCCCGACCCCGGCGTGATCCTGTCGGCGCTGATGCGGCCGGTGTGCCTGTGCGTGGGCTACGTGTGTGCGCTAGCGCTACATCAACACACTTGTATCATAATGTACTATTGCAGTACTGGACCCCGACCCCGGCGTGATCCTGTCGGCGCTGATGCGGCCGGTGTGCCTGTGCGTGGGCTACGTGTGTGCGCTAGCGCTACATCAACACACTTGTATCATAATGTACTATTGCAGTACTGGACCCCGACCCCGGCGTGATCCTGTCGGCGCTGATGCGGCCGGTGTGCCTGTGCGTGGGCTACGTGTGTGCGCTAGCGCTACATCAACACACTTGTATCATAATGTACTATTGCAGTACTGGACCCCGACCCCGGCGTGATCCTGTCGGCGCTGATGCGGCCGGTGTGCCTGTGCGTGGGCTACGTGTGTGCGCTAGCGCTACATCAACACACTTGTATCATAATGTACTATTGCAGTACTGGACCCCGACCCCGGCGTGATCCTGTCGGCGCTGATGCGGCCGGTGTGCCTGTGCGTGGGCTACGTGTGTGCGCTAGCGCTACATCAACACACTTGTATCATAATGTACTATTGCAGTACTGGACCCCGACCCCGGCGTGATCCTGTCGGCGCTGATGCGGCCGGTGTGCCTGTGCGTGGGCTACGTGTGTGCGCTAGCGCTACATCAACACACTTGTATCATAATGTACTATTGCAGTACTGGACCCCGACCCCGGCGTGATCCTGTCGGCGCTGATGCGGCCGGTGTGCCTGTGCGTGGGCTACGTGTGTGCGCTAGCGCTACATCAACACACTTGTATCATAATGTACTATTGCAGTACTGGACCCCGACCCCGGCGTGATCCTGTCGGCGCTGATGCGGCCGGTGTGCCTGTGCGTGGGCTACGTGTGTGCGCTAGCGCTACATCAACACACTTGTATCATAATGTACTATTGCAGTACTGGACCCCGACCCCGGCGTGATCCTGTCGGCGCTGATGCGGCCGGTGTGCCTGTGCGTGGGCTACGTGTGTGCGCTAGCGCTACATCAACACACTTGTATCATAATGTACTATTGCAGTACTGGACCCCGACCCCGGCGTGATCCTGTCGGCGCTGATGCGGCCGGTGTGCCTGTGCGTGGGCTACGTGTGTGCGCTAGCGCTACATCAACACACTTGTATCATAATGTACTATTGCAGTACTGGACCCCGACCCCGGCGTGATCCTGTCGGCGCTGATGCGGCCGGTGTGCCTGTGCGTGGGCTACGTGTGTGCGCTAGCGCTACATCAACACACTTGTATCATAATGTACTATTGCAGTACTGGACCCCGACCCCGGCGTGATCCTGTCGGCGCTGATGCGGCCGGTGTGCCTGTGCGTGGGCTACGTGTGTGCGCTAGCGCTACATCAACACACTTGTATCATAATGTACTATTGCAGTACTGGACCCCGACCCCGGCGTGATCCTGTCGGCGCTGATGCGGCCGGTGTGCCTGTGCGTGGGCTACGTGTGTGCGCTAGCGCTACATCAACACACTTGTATCATAATGTACTATTGCAGTACTGGACCCCGACCCCGGCGTGATCCTGTCGGCGCTGATGCGGCCGGTGTGCCTGTGCGTGGGCTACGTGTGTGCGCTAGCGCTACATCAACACACTTGTATCATAATGTACTATTGCAGTACTGGACCCCGACCCCGGCGTGATCCTGTCGGCGCTGATGCGGCCGGTGTGCCTGTGCGTGGGCTACGTGTGTGCGCTAGCGCTACATCAACACACTTGTATCATAATGTACTATTGCAGTACTGGACCCCGACCCCGGCGTGATCCTGTCGGCGCTGATGCGGCCGGTGTGCCTGTGCGTGGGCTACGTGTGTGCGCTAGCGCTACATCAACACACTTGTATCATAATGTACTATTGCAGTACTGGACCCCGACCCCGGCGTGATCCTGTCGGCGCTGATGCGGCCGGTGTGCCTGTGCGTGGGCTACGTGTGTGCGCTAGCGCTACATCAACACACTTGTATCATAATGTACTATTGCAGTACTGGACCCCGACCCCGGCGTGATCCTGTCGGCGCTGATGCGGCCGGTGTGCCTGTGCGTGGGCTACGTGTGTGCGCTAGCGCTACATCAACACACTTGTATCATAATGTACTATTGCAGTACTGGACCCCGACCCCGGCGTGATCCTGTCGGCGCTGATGCGGCCGGTGTGCCTGTGCGTGGGCTACGTGTGTGCGCTAGCGCTACATCAACACACTTGTATCATAATGTACTATTGCAGTACTGGACCCCGACCCCGGCGTGATCCTGTCGGCGCTGATGCGGCCGGTGTGCCTGTGCGTGGGCTACGTGTGTGCGCTAGCGCTACATCAACACACTTGTATCATAATGTACTATTGCAGTACTGGACCCCGACCCCGGCGTGATCCTGTCGGCGCTGATGCGGCCGGTGTGCCTGTGCGTGGGCTACGTGTGTGCGCTAGCGCTACATCAACACACTTGTATCATAATGTACTATTGCAGTACTGGACCCCGACCCCGGCGTGATCCTGTCGGCGCTGATGCGGCCGGTGTGCCTGTGCGTGGGCTACGTGTGTGCGCTAGCGCTACATCAACACACTTGTATCATAATGTACTATTGCAGTACTGGACCCCGACCCCGGCGTGATCCTGTCGGCGCTGATGCGGCCGGTGTGCCTGTGCGTGGGCTACGTGTGTGCGCTAGCGCTACATCAACACACTTGTATCATAATGTACTATTGCAGTACTGGACCCCGACCCCGGCGTGATCCTGTCGGCGCTGATGCGGCCGGTGTGCCTGTGCGTGGGCTACGTGTGTGCGCTAGCGCTACATCAACACACTTGTATCATAATGTACTATTGCAGTACTGGACCCCGACCCCGGCGTGATCCTGTCGGCGCTGATGCGGCCGGTGTGCCTGTGCGTGGGCTACGTGTGTGCGCTAGCGCTACATCAACACACTTGTATCATAATGTACTATTGCAGTACTGGACCCCGACCCCGGCGTGATCCTGTCGGCGCTGATGCGGCCGGTGTGCCTGTGCGTGGGCTACGTGTGTGCGCTAGCGCTACATCAACACACTTGTATCATAATGTACTATTGCAGTACTGGACCCCGACCCCGGCGTGATCCTGTCGGCGCTGATGCGGCCGGTGTGCCTGTGCGTGGGCTACGTGTGTGCGCTAGCGCTACATCTGCGCGCGCCGCTCGAGTACCCGCGCCCGCCGCTTAGGCAAGAAGTTAATAATCACAAGTAAGTCGTAGTTTAAAGCCTTTTTCTACTAGACCTGATGTTATTAGATATAAATGGGTGCAATCCTATTAGTTGTGATGAGTCCAGTGCCTTGTGTGTGGGCTGTGTTAAGTTGTGAATGTTAGCGCCGATGCGAATAAGGCAACCAGATGCCAGTCGAGTTTGCCTTGGTATATTTTTGTGTCTCTTCAGAGCATGTGAGTTCCACTTATAATGATTGATTTGTTGGTCGACCGAGGTTTTACTGGAGTGATCCTAAAGATTTTTATAAGAGATTTTTTAAGGTCAGTAAACACCAAAAATAGGGTAAAGAAAACAGTGGTTGATAACGATCTGGAGTTGCGAGATGTCCTTTGTGACCTTTCAGGTTTTACACCCATACAGCAATACGTTTATAATGGATTTTGGCGGTTTTACATGTTACAAACCGTTATTTACATATCTTTATCTATACTAATATTATAAAGAGGTAAAATTTTTAAGTTTGTATGTAGGGGGTAATCTCTGGAACTACTGGGCCGATTTGAAAAATTCTTTCAGTGTTAGATAGCTTATTTATCGAGGAATGCTATAGGCTATATAACATCACGCTACGGCTCACGGGAGCGGAGCAGTAACGAAAAATGCGGGTGAAACCGTAGGGAACAGCTAGTACTTTATATACTGGTATTCAGCTAAATCCGGCTTGACTGGAAACCGACCCCAATATAGTTGGGAAATGGCTAGGCAGATGATGATGATGCTTTATTTACAGCAATAGTGAAACACAGTCCCTAAAACCGTGGAGCAGTATAGAGCAGCTCCCATCTTCCGTACGTGCTGGAGGGGCAGATGGAGACTCGGGGTCGGAGGGGGTGGCGGAAGGCGCCGATGTGGCACGAGAGCTGGCGGCCTTAGCGCTACTGCGCGCGCAGCTGCCCGGTGCCGCGGCTGCACTAGCGCGGGCACTGCCCAAGCCGCCGCCTGAAGTGCAGCAGCCGCTGCAGCAGATATTGCAGGTAAATACACACGAGAAGCTAACCCAACCAGGCGCATTACTTTATGTCATTTATTTTTCATCACCACTACTTTCAAAACGGTGAAGGAAAACATCGTGAAGAAACCGGCATGTCCTAGAACTAAAAATTCGAAGACTTGTGGCATACACCAATCCGCACTGGGCCCGCGTGGTGAATTTCAGCCTATTCCCTCTCCTAAAGAGGAGGCGGCAGGAGGCCTGAGTCCCAGCTGTGGAAACATTATAAGGCCGATAATGCATGTAAGACACGAGGAGGAGAGAGTAGGAAGAAAGGGGATCCCCCCCTCCTCTCTCCTCCTCATTTTGAGGTATAGATGTTTCTGAAGGTATGCAGAAGAAAGTACCAATTTCCGTTGAAAAGGGATAATCCTCCGACCAGACGGGTGTTATGTCTGGTTTGGTCAACTGATGAAGCGTGGAGTTCACGAAAAATGTCAGCCAACTATGATTCAGATGTTTTATTATTACTAATGATATCAGGGAACTTAGCGAGGAAGGTGGAAGAGATCTAATTAAGATTTTAAAAGTAGTGAGAGAAGTGAATATGGTGTTGGATGAAATGTGTATCCAATTCAAAATTGCTTTATTTTACATAGGCCGATAAAACGTCAAAAACTAGTACACAGTTCCAAATTGGTCGTTTCCTATGGAGGTAAACCGGCAAAAAACACCATGATTACTATTTTCAAAAAAGCTATTGGATTTACAATACTTCGATATTACTACACAGACATATATGCGAGGACAGTGTAGACCAGTCAATAATGAACCCAAAAGCACAATAAAAATAAAATTAGTCAAAAACTGGGTCGAAAAAGTAATAATTAAAATCTGTAGTATTCAGTGCCCTCTCAATCACACTATAAGAGAGAAGCTATATAAATAAAAGAAAAAAAAATCAAACCTATCAACTAATGAGATGTTAACAAAAATAAACCACGACTTAATGAATTGAAGGTGATTGAGCTCCAAATAATATAAAAATATTGCAAAAGCATGTATGTTTAATAGCGACAATTATATCACATTTTAGTACATCCTTATTCTGTTAGTAGGCAATTTCCCCTTCTACCAAACTTGAAAAAATTCTAACTTTCTTCATTTTGAGTGGATTTAAACATTTTTTTCTATTTGCGATTTTAAATAAGTAACTGTTGTACTTCCCATAAGAATCATTCTTATTTAAAATGCTAACTAACAAACCTTTACCCCTCAGCTCGCAGCCCTCCTCCAATGCCGGAACCACGCCTTAATCGATGTGGAAACAGCCTTAGAAGCAGCTGAGGGTCAAACAACGGAGAAGGTAGGCCGCCGACAACTCGTCCCGGTAGCCATGATCAACAACAAACGAGGGCCACCTAAACAGATCATGAAACCGTTGAACAAAGTTAAAGAGGTCCAGTTAAAAGTGTTCCATCAAGGAGAGTGTGTGAGCAGTGATCTGCCGTGTTTGGACCCGCTGCGGTTGAGGACTGAGTGACTACGGACCAAGCTGATGTTGTACAGTTACTACCATTGACTTTTATGATTGTTGGTTTATAAAGTTTTGTTTGGCAGTGAGGTTGGCGTTGTGTTTTGGTAATAGGTATGTGATCTGATAACGGAATCGGAGTTTTGAAATTTGGTTTATCGGATGCGAAGGCAGAAATGTCGAATAAAATACTACTAAAATTTATCAAAATTCTGTTAAGTAGGGTTGGTATAAATGAAGCGCGAACTCGCAATATGCCAAATATCAAGTAAGAGAAGTATAAACTTGTTTGTACCTCCGATATAGCTAACTTCCGTTTAAAAATTATCGGAACTGAAATCTGAATCCGGAGGTGCAAAGTCGATGGGAAGTTCCTATTTCTTAGATGTTGGAATTGAACCTCCGTAAAACCTTTTTCACTTTTCAGAGATCACTTAACGCGTATTTTGGTTTCTGTCTTTGCAGACTGATTTAGTTCGATAGTGAACAGAATAATGCGTAATAAAAATGCCAAAGTGCGTGCTTCATCTCCTTCGTACCTATAGAACAAGACTTTCCACTCTACTCCACACGTACTTACATAGCGTCGTCGATGGCAATGCAGAGGTTGCTTATGCTGTCTCATTGCGTCACAAAATAACGTAAAAATTGATCACGGCCTTATAGCAGTGTACCTCATTAAACAGATAAGACTGGCCAACGTTATAAATCTACGGTAGATTTGTCTCACAGTTAGAGAACTGTACCTTATTACTTTATCGTGAACAAAGTCTGCTTTTTTTACTAACACCATTTATTTTAACTGTATGTGAAAATATTACTGTTGGCATTCAATTCTTGCTCTTTGCCGAGATTTAAATCACAAATGGACAGTAATATTGAGCTCGTGGCTAGATAATAACAGCCGCACGGGTCGATCTTCAAGGTTAAGCAACGCTTGCCTAGGTTGGTCTGTGGATGGGTGACCATCTTTACATAACGAGTTTCCTCCGTGCCTCGGAAAGCACGTTAAGCCGTTGGTCCCGGCTGTCATTTGTAGATCTTTGGCAGTCGTTACGGATAGTCAGAAGCCAGTAAATCTGACTTCAGTCTTGCCATGAAGTACCGTGTTACCCCAGTTAATGGGTTGTGGAGGTCTGGTAGGCAACCGCTCCTCGTAAAATACTGGTATTCAGCTAAATCCGGCTTGACTGGAAGCCGACCCCAATGTAGTTGGGAAAAGGCTAGGCAAATGATGAAAAATGATGGACAGTAATATTGAGCGTTTTGAGTAAATTCTAGTGTTAGTAAAAACGGGCATATGTGCTGTGTATGGGCAGTTGGCCCAATGTCACAACTTGTCTTTGAAACTTGGCTTTAACTGTTATTTGTGAAATTAACAGTTTGTAGCTTTTAAACACTTTTACATTTATACCTTTCTAAAATTCTCAATCTATTCTGTGTTAATGGATGTATAGATGAATATTATATTAGTATTTTATGATGCAAAAGTCAAGTGTCAAGTTCATTTTTTTTTCTGTCTATTCCAGTTCATGTTTTTTCTGGGTTATAAGTATGACTTATGTAAGTAAAATATTTGTTGAATTGGCAGCATGAAGTTTATGTTTTGTAATCTCTTATTTGAAATAATATAATTAATATTTTTATTCATGTATAACATTGAAATTTAAGTTTAGTAGTGAAAACATTATTGGTTATATAATATGTCTCAAAAGCCTTGCTGTTGAAATTTATAGTACCTAGTCTATTTTTATTTCTTTGATTAGAATTCTTTATTTTGTTTTCTATTACTGCTTATTTTCCTATTTTCTTCGTTAAAAGTTTGAAATTTTATATTAAAAAAAAAAACATTTTTATTATTATTTAATTTAGACTAGTCAGGTCACAAAATAGTTTGTAAGTTGTACTTCCTCGAAATTTTTATTAAGAATAAAATGGCGGTATGCAATTTTTAGGTTATAAGTGTTTGCAAATGGAATAAAGCATTTAATTTTACAGTCGTGTAGTTATCATCGAAAGTGAATTTAAAAGTAAGAACGTATCATTTTAATGCTCAATGGAATGCTGTATGAGTTTATGGTTTAAAGGTAATGGTGTGACCAATAAATGCTTTTGCGATTAATTAGAAGATTATACTTTAAGCCAATAGTTACCACAGTTGGAATGATTAATTAATGTTAAAAGACCATGGTGTTTTCAATTAGGTACTCTAAAGATGTGCCCCAATTAGCTTAAGAAAAATATCTCTTTCATTTATGTTAGGGCCCCCGCTCACGGCGTCTTCTTGTAGCTATACTTATGTTACATTATTATTCCTAAACGCACGACAGCGTCGCTACTAACGCGCGTTAGGCGCATTTGCCACGCGCTACAAAAATGCTAACGCGCGTATCGAAGCAAACGTACGACCATGTTGTCTTGTTACAGTAAAATGGGGTGAATAGGGACAAAACTTCGAAGAGCATTTTATGGCTATTTAACAGCTTTTCCAAGCATTTAAGCACTTTTATTTATTCATTAATTGTAATAGAAGTCGATGCTTAAATAGAAATCAATATAAAATATTTAACTTCAAAGTAAAAATCCTAATCAAAATTTTGTCCCTATTCACTCTTAAGTTAACCCCATTTTACTAAATTACGTTTGTATCGCGACTAAGAATCGTGGTGTGAGCGAAGGCAAACATCTAGCGACTACATCGCGATTGTATCGATGCGGACGCGCGATAGCATCGCTACAAAAAACGCCGTGGGCCAGGACCCTTAATTTGTCTTGTTACTTATTATAAAATGTATGTAATCCTAATGTTATCCTCGTCTTAGCCGATATCTGATACAAGGTAAGCAGTATTTCTACTATCCAGTATTTAATGATTTCGGTTCTACAGGTTTTACCCAATGATGGAGGCAGGAATGCTCATAGAGGAGGAACTTTGTTACTTTCACTATCTATGCCACTATTATAAGAGATCTATGTGCTAAAAATATCCACAATGATTTATTTAGTTTTCATTCTAGTCTTTATAATACAGGAAAGATTATGGAATGCCTGTGTGCTCGATAATACTTTTCTTTCATTTTCTTTAAAAAAAAACTAATACTTATTTCATTCTTTGTTACCTAACATTTTCATTAGGCCTAACTGTTCACAGACTTGTAGCTTTATAGACGTGAATTCGTCATTATACGCTTGGCGTACGCCGGCGTGAAGCTTGCTAACAGTCGAACCCAATAACCTATCTATCACATATCGGAGATAGGAAAACAAATGAAACAACAGAAAACGTGTATAATTTTTTAATTGTATCAATTGTTTTACTATCTCCAGTATGCCAAAACTGGAGATAGATAAGTTATTGGGTTCAGCCGTTAGAAAACTATTAAACTATCGAGGAAGCGGTAACGTCGTGGCGTAGTCTTGTTGCAGCTGTAAGCTTCACGCCGGCGTACACGAAGCGTATAATGACAAATACACGTCCGAAGCTACGCGCCCGTGGACAGTAGGCCTAAGTTGTTTTGCAGAACAACTATGTGTGCATTTATTGCAACGCCATTGGGTTAATTTAAAATGAAGTAGTTTTAATAATAAAATTATTGTTTCAACTTCTATATTTTGTAGGTACTAGTATTAAGGATGGCAGTTAAGATAAATGTTAGTAAAGTAATGCTTTGTATATTGGGCCAAGGTTTGGCCAAAGCGTCTTGTAAAAGTGGGGTCTCAAAGAGCACGAAGGGGCCTTGGCGGTCACTGCTAAGTTGTCAATAATTTCTATACAAACGAAGAGCGTCGTTAGACTCACAGAAATTGACTACTGACTGACTATGCTATAATATAGGCTATGACAGTCGAAACTCGTGCACATTTCAACTGTTTGACCACGAAGATTATTATTAATTGCGTTTCTACTTACCGCAGCAGGTGCGCCTTTCCATGCTCTGTGGGAGCATCTTTTGGGTATTCGTGTCCAAACATTGCTAAATAATTTTGGCCAATATTTGGACAAAAGTACCCGAAATATAGACTTTCTTAGCTTTGGCCCAAATCTATGACCAATGTAACGTTAGCATAAAATGTATTTTGTGATAGTGCTTCAATATAAAATGTTCGAACAAAAATATTGGCTGTTATGAGTGAGTGATTTTCGTACAATGGAATTTAGTGCAAGATAAGTGTATATTTGCTCCTTAGATGTAAGCCAAAGAACAAGATGTTATACGTATAAAAATGTATATTGATGAGCCTTTGGAATTTATAAAAAGTAAATAAAATATATTTTTTGCGTCAAACTTGTTTCTTTCTTCTATTTTGCCCCAATAAGTTTGCACACTACACACATACCTAAGTAAAAAAAAAGTCCTATCAACATGTTCCTGATTATTTATTTCTATACTGGTTACGTCGCGGGCCTTTTATTTTTTGTCAACTTTCTCTCTCAACTCGTTACTGCGTACAAACGCACAATAAAAAAATCTAAATATTAGTATTGTGCGTATGCGCTACCATGTATGACATGAATGTCGCATAGTCGTAGTGCTCCACCATGTATCTCTTGCGTATCGTCATACGTTTTGCTGTCCTATGATAGAACGGGCTTACTAGTACCCCGAAATGGCGTCGTCAAAGTGAAATGGTCAACTCTGATGTGCTGTTGACTGTACACAGACTTGGTTAGTGTACTTTAGTGGAGTATTTACTGTGCAGTATTTGCTGTACCTAGGATAGGGACATACTCGTAAAACTCTCTGTCAACGAAGAGGTTTGTGTGTAAGTATAATATGTAGTGTTGGTTTTTTATTAAGGCAATGTCTTTTTTCGGTAAAATTCAGACTCTCTCTCTCACACCACTCAAAGCGTGAAAGCGTGATTTGATGATTTCTCATCTCAAAAATGGAGAAAGCAGTGGTTTAGCTTATATCATGATAACTTAAGTAACATTTAATATTGTTTCATTTAATTTGAGGAGCTCGTGGCTAAATAATAACAGCCGCACAGGTCGATCTTCAAGGTTAAGCAACGCTTGCCTAGGTTGATCTGTGGATGGGTGACCATCTTAACATAACGAGTTTCCTCCGTGCCTCGGAAAGCACGTTAAGCCGTTGGTCCCGGCTGTCATTTGTAGATCTTTGGCAGTCGTTACGGATAGTCAGAAGCCAGTAAATCTGACTCCAGTCTTGCCATGAAGTACCGTGTTACCCCAGTTAATGGGTTGTGGAGGTCTGGTAGGCAGCCGCTCCTCGTAAAAATACTGGTATTCAGCTAAATCCGGCTTGACTGGAAGCCGACCCCAATATAGTTGGGAAAAGGCTAGGCAGGTGATGATGATGAACATGTTCCTGAATAATATAAAACTAATTTTCGAACCTAGCATAATCACTTTTGTGTCTAAGGGCCTGTTTCACCACCTATAATTAAGTTTCGAGTAGGTACCTATCTTACTTGGCAGATAATTTCATACAAAAACTGTACCATTTTTAAATTTATTCAGTGAGTAGTGCCTACTCGGACATTGTGAAACAGGCCTTAACAGTTTACTTCTCTTGGATACAAAAGAAGTAAAATCTTAAATAGATTATTATACCCAAGGTAGGGCAAAAAACTAGTCTCTTGTTTGGTCCGGGTGTGCTTGTTAAATTAGTTCTGAATAATACCAAACTAATTTTTGAACTTAGCATAGCAAGCACGTAATCTCCTGGACACAAAATTGAGGATAGATATAGGTACTCAAGGCAAGGCAACAAACTAGTCTCTTGTCTGGTTATTTTCATTTCTAGGGAGAATCGCTTTCAACTGACAGCATAGATTGCAACAGACGGACGGACAGCGATTTTTTTGAAAGTCAGATTTGTTGAAAATATTGACCATTTTTCAAACAAAAAAATAATGGCTGAATAGCTATTCAGCCGGCCACAGAAAAAAAAACAAAATAGGCGGGAAAGCTGCAATCTGATCTTCATTTATTTTTTCGAGTTGTAGAATATTTTTATAAACAAAACTACAAAATTCCAACAGAGAATTGTATTAGCACGATAAGATCATCAGATTCAGATATTTAACATCTGATTTCATTAAGTTGGAGTAAAGGCTAAGACAGTAGTGGAAAACCTTTTATCACCTGAATCTGAAGAAACGATACACCAGATACAACCATACGACGACTCAGGTTTTTTTTTTTAATACTTATTCATAACTAGCTGTGCCCGCGACTTCGTTAAGTTAATTATGCTCTAAGGAGTAAAGGCTAAGACAGTAGTGGAAAACCTTTTGTCACCTGAATCTGAAGAAACGATACACCAGAATAGATACAACCATACGACGACTCAGGTTTTTTTTTTATACTTATTCATAACTAGCTGTGCCCGCGACTTCGTTAAGTTAATTATGCTCTAAGGAGTAAAGGCTAAGACAGTAGTGGAAAACCTTTTATCACCGAAACTGAAGAAACGATACACTAGATACAACCATACGACGACTCAGGTTTTTATTTTTATTTTTTTTATACTTACTCATAATGAAATGATGTGTTTACATCGACCAAACCCCATCTCAGGACTAAATACCTAAGATGACCTAAGTTACTTTCAACCCTAATAACTATGTAAGTACTATTTTTTTTAAATAAGTACGAATGTTCGGAGTGTTTTACTTTATAGTGCGTAAAACGATTTCGCAAGTTATAAAGTCATTGTCATTTTGCTGTCACTGTCAAACGTTGTCAAACAAATTACGAAGTCAACACGAAGCAAAATCAGAAAAATGTTTTCGTTTTAGCCATTTACTGTATTGTTTTGACAGTGGTGCTATAGTTTCATTTCTCTACAATGGCTGAACCAAAGGAAAAGGAGGAGAACCCTCTGGATATAGACGGGAGTAACTTCAACCCCGACATGTATTTAGACTGCTTGTTAAAATGTGCGACGTTGAAGCAAGTCATGGATAAAGAGGCTGAAGTAGTCACCCAGAGCCAATTCTTACAGTCTGAGATGCAAACATTAGTCTACGAGAACTACAATAAGTTCATATCAGCTACAGAAACCGTACGGAAGATGAGAACAGACTTCAAGATAATGCAAGAAGAAATGAACAAACTGAGCGAAAATATGAATAAAATCACGACATTTAGCGCTCAGATATCCGATTCCTTGAGAGAAAGTGGAAATAACGTCAGCAGATTGTGTGGGACAAGACAACTTCTGGATAAACTTCAATTCTTGTTCCTTTTACCTTCTCAACTGAACAAAGCCATCGAAGAGGGAAGATATGCTGATGCCGTCCACGAATTCACTCACGCGCAAAGAGTTCTACAGAAGTATGGCAATCAGCCCTCATTTCAGAGCATTCAAACAGAATGTTCTGAAATAATCTATGGTTTGAAGAAAACTTTACGGGAAAGACTACTTAGTCCAGATACTTCAGCATCAGAGTTAGCTGAAAGCGTAGGATTATTGAGACAACTACAAGAAACAGACTCTTCTCTCCAGGATATATTCCTTAGCTGTTCTGAAAGTCGCCTTGACCAGCATCTACAAGCCCTAAGTGCTATGGTAGAAAGCACTGATATCTTAGAGTGGGTTGAGAAGTGCAATAACACCCTTTTGGCAGACCTTGGTATCATCATATCATGTTACCATGACATGTTCCAAGATAAAGAAAGTACTAACATTCCAGATTTTGCAGACAAAATCATGTTACAAGTATTCCACCTGTTTGAGGAAGTGGTGAAGAAACCAGACAATATTGGAACTGAAATTTTGATCAGAGGACTTGATAAATTCTTTAGAAAGTTACAAGCAATGACTGAAATCATTTCAAGTGATACTATGTCAAACAAAGCTATAGATGTAGTGATACAATGCATCAATCATAAGGCTACAATACAGTATCAATCAATACAGTCACAGTTCAAAGATAGTCTGACTAAAGTGAGACAGTCTTTGGCAAGCAAAGGAACAGATACAACAGATCTGAAGGACATACTGAATTCCCTCCAAATATACTTGATGCAGAAAGTCCAAGCCTCACTATTGGATCTAATGGCATTCTTACAGAACAACCTATCCTTTGGCCTCAAACCATGGTGTGCTAAGGCTGTTGCTGACACATGCTGGAAAGTTATTTCAGAAACAATGGTCAACCTCTCAGACATGGTCAAAAAGATGGCTTGCTTACAAACATCCAATAACAACATTCCCTTTGAATTACTGTTAATTTTAGCTAAATTATGTTTAGATATGCAAGAGAGTGGTGTGTCTACATTACACACTCACTTACTGAAGCTCCTGGAGGAGTCTGCTCCAGGATTAACTGTAGATAATAAGGATACCAACAGTGCCATGGTGCACCTGTCAACTGCCGCCCAAGCTGCCTTAGATTCAGAAGTGGTATTTATTGGACAGACTGCAGCACAGATGTTGAGGGTTTCTGTGCTAGCTAGGGACTGGTTAAGAGCTCCTGAGCCGCGAGGACCTCGAGCTGTATGCCGGAGAGTCGTTGAGACACTTGCAAGTGCAGACAGTGCTGCATCACAACTATTTCCGACAAGCATCAAACCTTCGAGCGATTCCAGTCGCCGTACTATTTGGTCTCGTGCTCCATCTTCATTCTCGCCTCTAAACAGGATATTCTCAGAAAGAATCGAAGTTTTCAGTCCAGCGGGAGCTGATAGAGCCGCTTTATCTAATGGAGCTCTGAAGGTGGCTCTGAAGGCGTTGGTGGAGTGCGTCAGACTGCGCACGTTCGGCAAGCACGGCCTGCAACAGCTGCAAGTAGACGTGCACTTCCTCCAACAGAGGCTGTCTTGTATGGGCAATGATGAGAGGCTACTGAACGCACTGCTAGAAGATGCGCTGGCGTCCGCGCAACTGAGATGCGTAGACCCACAGCTGATGGAACCTAGCATTGTAGATATTATTTGTGAAAGAGGATAAATATTGTAAATTATTCCTATTATATTCCAATTTATGTATATTTATAAATATCTGAATATTGTATAAGTATAAAAATAAAATACAGTAATAAATTTTAGACAATTTATTTATAACCCATTAATCAAAATTGCATCATCATATTAAAAATAATGATATCATCTACATATATAAAATTTTATGTTAAATGCTTCTAAAACATAAATCTCACAATACATACTACTCTTATAAATTTTAGGTTTTTACATTTTACACTGTTAGTCACGAGAGTAGAATAAACATTATTTAAAATTAAAAACAACATAATATATTATTACCATTAGAAACAGAGAAATTGATATATTTTGGTCCTAGTTCACTATAAATTTTGGGGAGTATCATTGTATGAACACTCATAGACTAACAAGACACGACACATTGGTCAAAATTCTGCGATAAACTTCCGACGGCCAACAGCTTCCATGCTATCAAAGCGTGAAACTCAACTGTGATATAATTGAAGACTATTGAAACTAAACACGACAACATTACACGACATCTGTATTAACATTAACGGCAGAATAATTCATTTATAGAAGTGCTAAGAATGTATTGTAGCTATGCTTAATGTATATGGTAAAACAATTGCAAATATCTCAACAACTTGGTAAAGTGCTGTGAGCAACTCCCACAGAGCCCGGTATCGCACCTGCAGTGACTAGAGGCGGCAGTATAAGTCAGTACCATTAACCTTTCGACTACCACGTCAAAAAAGCACAATCGTGTCCCCAGCACCAAGTTATGATGTCATCCTTAAATTTGTCGTGTAGTTGTGACCGTGGCGTCCTGGACACATTTTGCTTTGTCATGTATACATGACTGTGGCGGTCAAAAAGGTAATAAAATTTGGAGCGCCAAAAGTATCTTGAGCGCGCAATTTTCGTCATTTTCGGCCACCGGCAACACCGTCAATTTCGATAATTCAATTATGTCGTAGCGTGAGTAAACGTCTACACTAGGTTTGTATGGGAAATGTTCACGTTGCCGCCTCTAACATCGGCCGTAACAGCGTCCGTGTTCTGTGGAAATCCCGAATTCGAAGATATTCCGAATCGTTAAAATTTTCTAGTACAAATATGAGTAACATTTTGCGAAACACCATCCATCCTGATTGGCACTCTCGAGACTAATAACATAATTCGGAATATCCCTAATTCGAGATCCTCAACAGTTATTGTATTGAACTACATAACTTCATTTATAATATAACTTAGCAACTCCGGAACTACCCTCAAAGTCTAAAAATTATCCGATTTGAGGTGCTGTGCTTATCAAATATTTCATTTATTTCGTTAGAAAAATCTGGTACTCAAATTCCTCTAATCCCTTATAATAATGATGAAAACATACTACGAAGCACTAAATAACCCAAACTCCGCGATCGGGAAGCTCAATAATTCATTCTTATAAGCATTGTGTAAAGACAATTCCATTCAAATCAATATTCAAAACAATTCAATAATAAGCTCATTTAAAACCCACCAAACATTATAAACTTCATTAAGAACTCTGTTATTCTAATATAAATTTTACAACATAAGTTTGCACCTTCTTGCAATATATTTAGGCTTACCATCTCGAAAACAATCAGATAAATCATTGAATGGCGAACATTTACAGTTTAACTGAAAATTACAGCGTGCTAACCGATAATGCCAACGAAAATTATTATCCCTACATCTAATAAACATAAATATTTACTCTTATACATACATAATATCTAACTTCTAGAACAAATTGACAAAATATACTTATTATTTTAAGAACTCATTTACATATAGACAAATCAACGCCTAACTAACGACTCACGATAAAAATATTGTTTGTTGATGTAACAATTCATCAAACGTGTAAAAATATTTTTATTTAACAATGGTCCGTTTGTTACATTTGTGAGCCTTGTGATGCGTGATATTATCTAAACAATCATACTTGCGGTCCCCTCGCTAACAACGTCCCGAATCTAAGGGAACTCTCAGTCCAACTTTAAAACGCGAACCAATCTATAACTAAAATATTTATTTATTATTTTTTTGCATGAGTTTCCTCATCTTCTCGGGCACGGGCACGCCGCGGTGCGCCGGCGTTCGCTTCGGCTTGATGCTCGATTTCGCCTCAGACTTTTCAGGTTTGGGTTTCCTCGTCGCGGCCGGAGTTTTTGTTTCTTTATCGAGCGATTTTCTTGCAGGTTTAGCTTCACTTTTGTTCGGTTTTGTGTTGTTGGAGGTGCTGCTATCGCTCCGCGCGCTCGACTTCCTTTTAGCCGGAGCTTGCTTGGGTTTGTCGGCGACGCTGGACTTCCGCGGGGCTGGTTTGCTAGCGGGCTTGCTGGCGGGCTCACCGGTGGGCTTGCTGGCGGGTTCACTGACGGGCTTGCTGGCGGGCTGGGTGGCGAGCTTGCTGACGGGCGGCGCGGCCGGCTCGGGCGCGGGCGAGCGGCGGCGGCGGATGCGCGGCGGCGTGTGCGCCAGCGACGTGTGGCGCGCGAGGAGGGCAGCACTGCTGAACAGCTGCCCGCAGTCGCACCTGTGCTCCACTTCCAACGTTCCTGCGGAAACACATAAATGTTGTAACAAGGAACATTTGTATTCCTATTACAAATAATGGATGCTAAATATTTGAAGAAAAATGATAACATTTAACATATTGCTACTTACTTCGTTTAATCTGTTTCATGGGCGATGTTTTGTGCTTTGCTGTGACCACTTTGCCCAAAGATTTTTTCTTTGCAATGCCACTCAAAGATTTTCTCTTATCAGCTAACGTTTTCTTTTGAATTTTCTTTTCTACAGTTTTAGGTGTGCGCTCTTGTGCGGGTTTCGTTGTTTTTTCAGGAATGGTTTTTGGGAAAGAGTATTTAACAGTTTCGCTGTCGTCAGAGTCCGTCGAAGGTATTGGTTCTAGTTTAGGTGCCTTAGCTACGTGTTTTACAGCTACCGGGTTGGGTTCGACGGCCTTCGGCTTCAGGCGTGGTATTTTAGGCGGGTGCTGTAACGACGTTCTTCTCTTCACTAAGTCTTTGGAGTTGGGCCGCTCTATTTGAAGGGAGCTGCGCTTGTTTGCCCTCACTTTCATAAACACTTTTTCTTCGGCTGGTTCCTCCACTTTGAAGTTCGGGTTGAGCATGTATCTGACCTCGTCGTCGTCGCTCGATTCCGCAGCTGGTTTAGGATCTTCCGGAACAGCGACCGGCGCTGTTGTCTTCTGACGTTTGCTAGCACTACCCGTAGATTTATCTTTGTTGGATATTTTCTTCTTAGGTGTTTCATGGACTTTAATAGTTTCTTTAATTTCAACTTTCTTGATTTTCTCAGGAACTTCCGGCTTCACTTCTGTTTTGACAACTACTGTTTCTGAGAAATCTCTCTTTGTAGGAGTGACTGGTGGCTCGACAGGGATAACTTCTATTTCCTGCGGAACGGGCTCTACTTCTTTTACTACCTCTTTTACAACTTCAACAGGTCTTTCTTCAGCTGCTTTGGGTATTTCTTTAGGCAATTCTATGTCTTCAACAACCAGCGTTTTGTGCTCATCTTCTTTTATGTCTTCAATAATAACTAATTTTGGTGAATCAATATCATCCAATTTTTCTTCAATCTTTGGACTCTCACTCACGTCTTCAACTAATTCAGCCGTAGCATCGGACTCAGCAGGTTTAGCCTGCTTGGACTGCCGTTTTTTTCGTTGACAGATGATTGTGTGTTTGTTTAACGAGTGCTCGTTCGGGAACACCATGTAACATAGTGAGCACTCGTGTATTATATCTCTGGTTGATAAAGAACTCTTGACACTCTTGTCATCAGATTTTTCTGAGCTGGTTTCAACATGTTGCTCCTTGTGTTCGATCAAGTGATGCAGTTTCCTGAATGTTTTCTTACAAACCTCGCATTGGTGCAAAGTCACAGGCTTTTCAACTTTTTCTATTTTTTCGACGTTGTTTGTTACCACTGCGGGCGTAGTCTTCTGTCTGTTTATTCCGTCATGGGTTTCCCTGTGCTCCACTAAATGGTGCAGTTTTCTGAATGACTTGTCGCAAGGCTCACAGCGGAAGCCAGCGCTCGGGTCTTCGCTTAATTTAGAAGTACTTGGTTCTTTTTCAATCTTAGTATCGGATTGCTCAGACGAACTCTTTCGCTGAGACCTCGTGGGTTCTGAGCTAGGGTTATGAATGATGCGATGCTGAACTAGATGGTGTAACTTCCTGAACTCTTTCTTGCAAACTTCGCAGCTGTACACCGACTTGTTTGCGACTGGAGCTTCTATTTCAACTTTCTTTGATTCATCTTTCTTGTGCTGTAATTTGTGGCTGACCAAATAGGATAACTGTCTGAATGTTTTGCCGCAAAACTCGCATATCAGATCATTAGTTTTGGGGAAAATTTTGGCTCTTGGTTTCCTAGATTCGTGTATTTTTCTTTCATCAACCTCTTTTTCTTTCTTTTCAGCCTTTTCTTTGACTGGCGGTGTATCTTCGATGACGATGACATCGTCTTTGTCTTCCGATTTAGAAACAGAATCTTTGGATTTACGCTTCTTAGGAGTTTCCTTCCTGACGACAAGAGGTTTGTCATCATCAAGGTCCATATCATCAGATTTACTTCCTTGTGACTTTGAATCTGATTCTTGTGATGGTCTCATTCTTCTGGGACTTCTTTTATCCGAGCCAGATCGACTAGGTGAAGGGCCTGTACAATGTTTCACGTGTTTAAACACAACATTCTCAGTTCTGAATAATTTATTACAGATTGGACAAACTATGTTTTCATTAATTTTTCCCATCGTCCAATTTTCTTTGATGATCTGACCATCGCTGTCTTCATCGTCATCTTCATCATCAGTAGTCGTCACGGGATCACGTTTTGGTACTTTGGCATCTATTAACCGAGGCTTCTTTTGCGGGCTTGGCACTTTATTCTTATCAACAGTCGTACCTTCGGGAAGAGGATATTTCCTCGGACGACCCCTTCCTCTCTTAACTGGAGTACTCTGCTGACTATCAGGAGTTGGAGAATCGATAATGTTCAAGTTTTCTGAGTGTTCAAGTAACTCGGCAGCTTTTACCAAACTGTCTATAGCTGAGACAGTATTCTTGTGAGCTACGCCATTGTCGTTACGATTCACCGTCTCTTTGAGCGGATTTTTAATAATTTCTGTTGTGTGTGCGTATTTATCCTCGGCTGCTGTATTAGATCCCAGAAGATAATACTTCTTTCGCACAGGATACTTAAGGTTTTTATCTGTTTTATCATCCTCGGTTTTCCTTTTCTTCTTAGGTGACACTTCAAGACCTAAATCTTTTGGTTCAATCAGTTCTAATTCAGGTTCTTCAACAGGAGTCAGAACTTGCTTTCTCTGATGCTTAGTTTTAGTTTTCACTTCTTCTAGGCCCTTGGCATCGTCAGTCATATCCAACGCGTCGGAGTCTAAAGAATCAAGAGTACTAAGAGTGAAGTTGTCTGATTCGGTGACTACTTTCTTGGCAGGGGAAAGTTGCTGACCTTGGATATTTAATGAGCTAGGAACGAACTCCATGTTATCCATAAAGACTACTTTAACTGGTTTATCTTCGATGATGGTGATGGGGCATTCTTTCTGACGTTTGGCAGACAAAGCCGATTGATAAGCTTTTTGTAACTTAGATTGATTCCTGGTAGAAGAGTCTTCAGCAGTACCTAACTTGTTCGCAGCATGTACTTTAACCGGTTGGACAGGCTGACGCACATTTTGATATTTATGTGTCATCTTAGATTTGTGATCAACCCGTGCAACATCATTTCGTGAGTATGTTTTTGGGTACGGATCTTTTTCCACTACCTTTTGAATAACGTTGTGTGACTCTTTGCTGTCGAAGTTCATAGTGAGACAATTCTCGTACGTTATAGAATTTCGCCTCGCGAATTTGTCGAAATCTTTCTCTGTTATAATAGGTTCTATTTTAGCAGCATCAGAATTAGATTTATCTGTCTTAGCATACGATAGCGCTTTTTCTTTAGGCGGTAACTTATTAGATACACTCTTCTTATTTATGTCAATATCTCCAGTAATAGGCTCATGTTCAATGATTTCATCTTCTGAGTCTACTTCAATTACGTTTTCTTTAGTAATCTTTTGCTGAATTTTGTTTGCGAATGGTAGAAGATTCGGAATTTTAGTACTTTTAATGAGAGAAGGCTTATCTTTATCAGCTTTAGTAAAGGCTTTAGGTTTAGGTTCAGTTAAAGGAACGACAGGTAATTCATGTGGAGGCCTTTCAATGAATGGAATACCATGTAATTCGTTCATCTTCATTTCTATTTCATCAAGTGTGGCTTGATCAGTTGGTTGGTAATTTGCTGGGAATTTACCAGTCGGAGGATCTTTTGCCGAGTTCTGATTGGGTTCATCTTGACCCGGTTTTGAATGCCCTAGTGTTCTATGTATCATATCTTCAATAGTTTTATCAATCAAGTCTTGGTAATTAACTTCCGTTCTTTGGGCGTCTTTCTTCTGACTGCTCGCAGTTGCAGCTTGAGAAACATCTTCGTTATGAATATCGTTTGGTACATCTGGCTTGACAGGAGCCTTCTCAGCCTCAGTATCAGATGTTTCTTTAGCTGTCTCAACCTTAAGAGGTATCTTGCTTTCTTGAGCATTATTATCTTTATTTTGACTAATGCTAGCTTTGCTCACAAAGGCAGTTTCATTTTTAATAGCTTTATTGCCTTCTTGAGTTTTTGCTAAAGCTGCTGCATTGCTGGACTGCTGCCTTTGGCTGTCAATTTTCTGAAGAACATCTCTTCTGTTGAGATCATTAGAGTTCTTCAACTGATTGCTACTAGTGGAAGGCACAGCAGGAGTGACAACTGTGTTCCTATTCTTTATTTTGTCTAAGAACTCTTTTCTATTAGTAGCTGTCCATTTCCCGAAAGGCACTGCTTTTTTACTCCCGCCTGGTTTAGGTTCTTCCGAATCGTCTTCGCCTTCGTTTCTACTGTCATTCGGACTGTCAGTTGACGTACTACTGACATCTTGAGTGCCCGAGCAACTCGGCTGTTCTTCTCTGGGTACTGGACTTACTTTTATATCCTTGACATTCCCTTCTCCACTAGTACTTGCCTTGGGTGTTATTTTTATTTCTAGCTTTTCATCCTTTTTGGTGGTCAACTGAGGTTTTAATTGAGAAGATGACCCAGATGCTACTTGGATATCAGGTTTATGTTCCTTTACATCTTTGCTAGTTACTTTGCCACTGCTGACTGAGGATTTTCCAGAAGTATCCACTTTTACGTTCGTGGTACTGTCAACTTCCATAGGCATTACGCTAGACTGAGATTCAGCTATTGGAGTAGACTTTTTAACTTCCTTTTTAGGAGATTTTTCAAGCACATTATTTTCTTTCTTATGTAAAGCATTTTCTACTTTGGTTATTGAGGGAGATATGTGAATTGGTGTTTTATTGAGCGCCAAAGGTACAACTTCTGGCATAGGCGGATTTTTCTGCATTTTTACTGGTTTTTGAAGTACTTCCGGAGTACTAAGTGGCTGTGGTAGCTCTTTATTCCGAACGACATCTTTCGAAATTTCATTAAGAGGAATCCCTAATCCTGTTTCTTTATTTTTTACTGGTTTTAATTCAACTTTGCTTTCTTTACCTGTATCTTTAGTAGGTTCAGGTATCAATGCCACTTTCCCTACTTTGAAATCCACCGGAGGGGTAGTTTTCGTTATTGGAATTGCGTTGCTAGTAGCTGCAGGTTTAATTATTTCTTTATTAGTATCTGGTTTAGCAATTGGTATTTTTGACTGATTATGTTTTACTATTTCGGCAAAAGGTGCCGTCTCAACTTTTTTCATTTCTTCTTTGTGCGTATCAAAACTTACTGCGGAAGTTGAATTAGTTTGAATATTCTCAGAATCTTTTTTATCGTCCTGAACATTTTCTTTTATTTTTGATTCATCTTCAATTTTTTTATCAATGTTTGTTTCTTTCTCTTGATCATTGCCTTTAATTTTTTCATCTTCTGTTTCATCTTTATCAGTTTCTGCTGTAGTCTCTACAATTTTGGTTTCATCTAATTCACTATCATCAATAATAATGATTTCATCATTATCTTGGTCTGTTATATCGTAAATAATTTCTTCAACTTTGGTCTCATCTTGACTATCACATTGAGTATTGTCTTTAACTATTGCCTTATCGTTGTTATCAGTTACATCAATTTCAACATCTTTATTAACAACTTGAATAGGCTCAGAAGTGTTAACTTCAGGTTGGCTTATTTGAATATCATCATTTATCTTTGTCTGGTTATCATTATCGGCTTTAACAAGCTCTTCAGGTTTTACCTCATCTTTATCATCTTTAACAAGATCGTCCATTTTTGGAATAATTTCAACTGCTTCAATAAGCTTTTCAGTGTTTGCCTCACTTTTTTCGGAATTTAAAGGTTCATCAGTTTTTGGCTTATCTTCAATGGTTTTAATTTCTTCACTTGCTACTTCATCTTTGTCAACTTCTGTTTCAACATCAGTTTCTACAATAACAAGGTCCATACTTTCTTCAATATCTTCTATAGGTTCAATAATTTCTTCTTTTTTCTCTTCATTTACAATTTCACTTTGTAGATTTGCAGTAAATATTGATTTTTCTTTAGTTAAATCTTTTTCAGTCGAATCAATACCACTATCTTGTTCAATTGGAATTGAAGTGTCATTGGGAATAAGTTTTTCTTTCAATACCTCATCATTACTTTGTTCCAATGGTTTATCCAATGGCATATCAACATCAATATTCTTCTCTTCCACAATTTCTTTCACAGTTTCTTCAGCTACAGTCTCTTTTTCAACTGACTCATCAATCACCAACTCTTTCTCAGGACTCGATCTCTCATTAGTTTTACAATCATCATCATCATCTTTATTTTTAGTTGGTGTTTCAGGTGTCCTTTGCTTACAACTATCAGTGTGTACTTCTATAGTTTTCTTGACATTATCTGAATGCCTGTTAGGATGCAACTGTTGGTCGACCATTGTCTTAGTTAATGGCCTAGGCTCTTTATTTGGTGTTGAGTGGTATGTCATAGGTGTGAAACTGCCTATAACTGGAGATTTCCTTGATTCACTGAACTTCATCATTTTTCCATTAATGTTGACTTCTGATTTGCTTTCAGGTGATGTTTCTTTATTTACTTCAAGTTCAACTTCAGTAATCTTTGTTGTTAAAATTGGTTCTTTTCTTGGTGTTGGAATTTTTCTTTCAGCAACTTTGTTGCAAGCAGAATCACTTATGACTTTATTGATATCCTTTATAGGCACATGTGATGATATTTTCTTATCAGCCAACTTCCCTTCTTTTGCAGGCTGTAAAATGAAAACATACGATTTATTTACGTCATTTCAGATACTTAATAATAAATGGTTTATTATCTTAGAACAAATCCTTACCACTTCTTTAGGTACTTCTATCTCTATTTCTTCATAAACTTCTAAATTACCCTCCACATTTTCACTGAAATTCATAAATCAATATTACTCTACTACCAAACTATAAAAACATGAATCATCAGACAGGATACACATTACATCAAAAAATTATACCAATTTGATCAGTCAATTAACACCTCTGTTAAGTTAAAGTCTAGCTGCAATAGGAATGCTAACTTGTACAGAGCTTCAACTAACAAAATGATTATATCATGTCATCATATCTACACCGTGTTCCAAATCACGATAACATCGCTATTAATGCTTCAATAGTCATCCAGAATGACTATAATCGTAAGAGCGTCCATCAATTTGATGACGCCCTTACAGCAATGTTATGGTAAGTCCAAATGAAATATAATGATATTAAGATGCTAATTATGTTATTTTCAGTTGGAAAAATGCTGCATATTTTTTTAACTTATTCCCTGATTATCACAATTGCATTGGGAGCTTGGGTTTGATAGAGAGACAGACAGTGGCACTTGATGAATGTATTAAGTACCCACACTGGGACAATATTATTACTTTCTTTTTTGTTAAATTTAATGCTCTCATGTAAGTGACAATTGTGTTTTAGTGAGAATAAAGATATTTTAAACCGAAGTACAAGTAATATGTGGGCAATACACATACTACACACTGTAACGAGACTTATTCGCCTCGTTACATGGAAAGGATTTTTGGTCGATTTTAGTCGATTTTGTCTATGTTTTTTTGTCTGTGGCACGGTCTTTGAGTGTCGTCTGTCAAAATCTGGACGTCACTCTCGATCCTATATCCATTCCCAATGGACACGTAATTTTTCAATTTATATTATTTCCTTGTAATCGGCTATAATCGCCGTAATTTAAGCCATTTAGTGGCATCTATATTGCACAAAGACTTCATGGACGTAGTATAATGCCAGAGATTCCATTGGTAAGAGATTTGTCGTATTTTTTGTCAAACATTTTTCTAGGGCGTGGTCCGAGTTTTATCTTACTGGTTTTTCAATCTTTTCAGATTTTACAGTGATTTGTCGCACGCAGCTGTTTTAATACGCTGTGTCAGCGCACTGTAAGCTATTTTTGAGAAGAGACGGTGAGTTTCCATTCCTAAAAAGGTTTTACGCGGCCCACGTGTTTGAATTCGAACGTACAATCTAACTTATTTTTATATTATTGTTACAGCCTTGACAGAGGCGTTTCTTCTCTTTCTTCTGGTTTTTTCTTTTGGCCTTCTTCTTCCTTTTTTTTTCGGCGATACCCCGAGCATACTTCGGGAAACTTGAAGCCTCGCATCCTACGCGTCATGAAGGATTTTCTTTTGCACGTGGCATGGAACAATCAACCACTTACAAGTAACATGTAGGGATTATTCCGGTAGGAGAATTCCTTTACTATATTCTCTTTTGTTTCCAAGATGCAACAATAACCATAATTTCCATAATTCCCAATAACATTAATTATTTTTTTTTTATTATTAGTGTAGAAAACAAAGTCATGTTTTGAAGCTTACGGGCAGAGACATTAAAAAGAAAAGACAGAAGTATTTTATCGTTTTATTCATTTTGATGTAGCCTCCCACCGGCAGATTAATTGTCCAAACTCTTCCAACTTCGCTATTCCGGTCAGTGTGACTCCTTGGCGCCCGAATTTTATATTTGTTTCTTATTCAACCTTTTTTTTATTTGGGAGATCACACACAAACATACCAACACATTTGGTAACCATCCAGCTACACACAACCCAATATAAATTTTTATTTTTTTAATTTTTTTAATATTACATTTGTCGCCTCGAACAGGACCTGAAGTTTGCTTCATGACTTTGTTTTTGGGATAGGTTTTGTTGCATCTTGTGGTACATATATCTATTGTTTACAGATATTGTTTATTCTGTATTATTTAATAATTATTGCTAATTGCTGTAAACAACTTTAATAATTATTCTTCTGATATTTTTTGTGAAAAACATACTTCTATTTAACAATATTGTACACTTGCTAGTACAATATTAATTATTTTTGTGTCTTGTTAACTTGTATTGTTACAGACATACCTTTATCCTTACATAAGCAACATAATTGTATGGTAAGACAGCTTTTGTTATATTTAAGGGTTCAACGGTGTAAACTTAGTGCGGTGAAACTTTTATATTTTACTTTTGGTGAACTTAACTTCAGTTTTACTTGTAAACTTAACTTTAAGAGATTGAAAACTCAATTGTAAGTTATTATTGCATCTTTTCACTCCTAAATACTTTAATATTTTCATAAAAAAGACTTAGATTTTTTGAAAACCGGATAATCACATTTTAACTTAACCTCAAATATTTTTTTAACTTTGAAGTTTTGCTGTTTGCTTAGTTTGGTTCATTGATCATTTTGCCTTTTCATCATGGAAAAGGAAGCTCAATTTTCTCCGCCTCTTGCTGAAAAGAATAACTTGGAGTCTGAAGGTGCTTGCACGGTTCCTGAAGCTATTGCACATGTGCCTGACATGATTAATTTGACAGATGTTCAACATCCTTTTGATCATAATGACAGGGTTGCACATTCTTCTTCAGCTCTTGCTACGCATGCCTTGCCTTCTTTTAATTCAATTAATGCCTTGGTTAATGATCACATTAAGAAAAACTTGCCTTCTGCACATAAATTGCCAGACTTAAAAAAGAGTAAAATTAATTTCAGTGGAAAAACCTGTGTCAGGGAATTTATTACTGAGGTTGAAGAATACTTTTTATATAAGAACTTCGATGAAATTGTATTAGTTGGTTCATTTACAGACTTGCTTAGTGACATTGCTCTTAAATGGTTTCGCACGGTTCGTATTCGTATTTCTTCATGGCATGAGCTTAAGCTTGCTTTACTTAAACGTTTTGACAGGCCGGACTTTGACTACTTTTTGGAACATGACCTCCGTACCAGGAAACAGAAAAGTTCTGAATCACTTCCGGACTTCATTACCGATATTATGGATATGGCTAGTCGTCTTTCTTTTCCATTGTTTGATGCGGTTTTGGTTAGTGTAATTAAACACAACATGTTGCCTATTTACACACCTTTTATTTTTGGTAAACACATTGACTCTGTTGAACAATTTCTTGATCTTGCAAAGGAACTTGAAGTTTTTGTCAACAGAAAGGCTTTGAAAGACAGTAAAACTGATAAATCCACAGCTAAGTTTAATGCAGTTTCAACAGATAATATAACCTGTTTAAAATGTAAAAAATCTGGTCATCATTTTAAAAAGTGTCCATCCATTCCTGGTGTTATTTGTTTTAAATGCCAAAAGGCTGGAGTCACATCTAAGAATTGTGACGTTTGTAATGTAGATAAGAAAAACTCTGATGAGTCAAAAAACTAATTAGGTCACATCGAGCCCCTGTTATTGATATAACTGCGAGTGTCTCGATGAACAAAAATTTGGTTAAATGTCACAAACCTGATGATGCTACTCGTAACAAAGACTTTGCGGATTGGTTAGATTACTTAAAAACATTCTTCAAAATTTATAAATCAGCTCCCGTTTTATTTGTTAAACATAATGATACTAGACCATATTTACAATTTTCTGTAGGTAAACATACTTTTTCTGGTTTATTGGACAGTGGTTCCAACAGTTGCGTTTTAGGCGCAAATTGTCATGAACAATTTTCACGTTTAGGTTATAAAATAAATTCCGTTTCTAGTTCTGCTTATACAGCTGATGGTTCTTCACAGAGAATCATTGGTACTATTAAATTACCTGTTACTTGTGATAATTTAACTAAAAATATTGATTTTCTTATTATACCTTCTTTTCAACCTGACATCATTTTAGGTTTCGATTTTTGGTTAAAATTTGATTTGGCTAAAGATTTATGGAAAAATATAACTTATGTTCAGAGTAATAGAGTCCAAGTTTGTACAGTCACATCTGCTAGTGAATTGTCTCCTTCTGAGAAACAGAAACTAAAGGATACAATTAAACTTTTTGAAGATATTTCTTATGAAAAGAAAGGCTTAGGTCTTACTCATCTCGTTCAACACAAAATTAATGTTACTAGCGAACCTTTTAAACAAAGATATTGGCCTTTAAGTCCTGCAAAGCAAAAGGAACTATTTGATGAAGTCGAGGTTTTATTAAGGGAAGGTATCATTCAACCTTCTAAATCACCTTGGTGTTCACCTGTCTTAGCTGTAGAAAAGAAAGATGGTAGTACCAGATTATGTTTAGATTCGAGACGTTTAAATTCAGTCACTATTAAAGATTCTTATCCTCTTCCTTATACCTCTAGAATATTAGATAACCTTGGTGGAGCTAAATATATTAGTACAATTGACCTTTCTAAAGCATTTTTACAGATTGCTCTCGAAGAATCTTCTCGAGAAAAGACTGCTTTCGTTGTTCCGGGAAAAGGACTTTTTGAATTTGTTCGCATGCCATTCGGTCTCACTAATGCACCTGCTGAGTTGCAGAGACTCGTAGATAAACTTTTTGGTCCTGAATTTGATAATACTGTGTTTTGTTATTTAGACGATTTAATTTGCGTAAATTCGGATTTTAATCTACATATAGAGTATTTGCATAAAATTTATAATATTTTGAAAGAAGCTGGACTCACAGTTAATTTAAAAAAGTGTAACTTTTGTAAAGATAGACTCCGTTATCTTGGTTATATAGTAGATAGTAATGGTTTGCATACTGATCCTTATAAATTAGATACAATAAAAAGTTTTCCACGTCCTGAAACCGTTAAACAACTTCGTAGTTTTCTCGGTCTGTGTTCATATTATCGTAGATTCATTTGTAAATTCGCTGATATGGCTTCTCCTTTAACTAAATTAACTGCTGGTAGTAAAAACTCTAAAAAACCACTTTGTTGGAATGATGAAGCTGAGATTGCATTTGATAATTTGAAAGAAACTTTGATTACTGCTCCTGTTTTGCAATGCCCTAATTTTGAAAAACCTTTCTTTTTACATTGTGATGCCAGTTCTGTTGGCCTTGGTAGCGTTTTGAGCCAAGAGGATGATAATGGGGATCAACATCCTATTGCGTTCTATTCTAGATCACTCAATAAATGTGAACGCAATTATAGCACCACAGAACGTGAATTACTTGCTATCTTAACTTCCATAGAACATTTTAGACCTTACATTGAAGGAATGAAGTTTACCGTTATTACTGATCATGCTAGTTTGAAGTGGCTTTTAGGTCTTAGTAATCCCAGTGGACGCTTAGCACGTTGGGCAGCTAGAATTTCTCAATTCACCTTTGATATTGTTCATAAGAAAGGATCTTTACATTTAGTCCCAGATGCTTTATCGCGTATTGAAGTCGCCGCTATTGATATTTCTCAGAATAATTTGGTTTTACCTGACGATGATATTCATGATCCTTGGTATAAAAATGTATTTATTAATTGTCAAAAATCACCTTGCAGATATAGAAATTTTAGAGTAGAAAATAACACTTTATATAAATTTTGTAAAAGTAAATTTGATCCTAATAGTCGTCTTAATTGGAAAATAGTTATCCCTAAAGAACTTATTTTAGACACAATTCGTTCTAATCATGATGATATTAATTCTGGCCATCTTGGCATTCATAAAACGGTAAATAAATTGCGACAACACTATTTTTGGAAGGGAATGTTCAAGGATGTTCAAAAATATATTCTAGCCTGCGATACTTGTAAAGCTTATAAACATACCACTCATTCTCCCTTTGGTATTATGATTAATCCTAAAAAAGTCGATAAGCCTATGTTAATGCTATCAGTTGATATAATAGGTATATTACCTAAAGCCTATTCTGGTCATAAATATATTCTTTCGGTTGTTGATGTTTTCACTAAATTTTGCTGGATTTTTCCTATGATAAATGCTACTACTCGAGTAATAAATAAACTTCTTGAAAAAGAAATATTTCTTAAATTTGGTTGCCCCAAAATAATTGTTTGTGATAATGGCACACAATTTACTTCTAAACATTTCGTAGAATTCATGAAAGGTTTTAATATTACTAAAATATTTTATAATACTTTATACACCCCTCAAAATAATCCTGTTGAGAGATATAATAAAACTGTTGAAACTTGCATCGCTTGCTTTGTAAAAGATGATCATAGAACTTGGTCTAAATGTTTACCTCATGTTCAATTAGCTTTAAATAATAGTGTTAATCTTGCTACAGATTTCACACCTAATTTTTTGATGTTTGGTAGGGAGCTTGTTTTTGACGCTTCCTTACATCGTATTAGCGATTGTATTGAAAACTTAAGTGAACTTGAAGTTTCCAATAGAACTCACTATGCTGATTCTCTTAATTCACTTAGTGATATTTTTGCTAAAGTTCAAACTCATTTATTAAAAGCTTATCAGCGTAATGCTCGCTATTATAATAAGGGTCGTAGAGTCATTTCTTTTGATGTGGGTGATGTTGTGTGGCGAAGAAATTTTGTTCAATCTCATGCACCTGCTTATTTTTCGGCGAAACTTGCTCCTAAGTTTATAAAATGTGAGATTACTGAAAAGATTTCGGATAACGTCTACGTTCTAAAAGACCTTAAAAAAGGCTCAACTGGGCGTTATCACGTTAAAGATATAATTAAATTTTAATTTGGTTCCCAAGTGTTGACTTGTTTTTGATATTTTTGTTTGGAGGAGCTTTAATAGATGATGAATGAAGGGATGTATGATAGGTTACCGCTCTTTAAAAGTGACTTTGTCAGGCAGGCTTCATACAAATTTATTAAATTCAATTAAACATTCTAAAACATAACTTAGGACATTTTAATGACTTTTTCACACCCACACACGCATTTTTCATATCAAAAGATCTTATTTTTTGTTTTTTGTATACACTGTTTTATACAGTTTATACAATTTTTTTTACATTCTCGTATACAATTTTAAATAGCTACCTACTCATTTACACTTGGGTGCTTATTGTTATACTTGAATGTATGGGACTTGCCTCTAACATCCTGTTAGAAAGCAAAATCTTATCTTTTTGATCTGTGGAACATTCTGTTTCCCCCTTTGTGGAAATGGTAATGATTTCTGCATTTCTCCTTTTTTGCAGTTTTGCTAGCTCTTTTTGAGTTGGTATCTTCTGTACATCTTTTTAGGGATTTCTTTGCGAGTGGCAATTGTTCTTGCTTGTAGGGATTTCTCCTAATTTTTGCTGATCTTGGTGAATTTTTTTTTTTCCCTTGATTTCGCATTTTTCTTTTTTTGCTATTGTGCTCGGGAAGTCGGTGGTGTTATGCCGATCACAATATGCATATTTTTGGAGATGTTTGTGCTCGGAAAATCGGTGGTGTTATATCGGTCACAACATTCTTCCTCTTTTGTTCTCTTGCATCCTTGCGTATGCAATTTTTTTTTTGCTATTGTGCTCGGGAGTTCGGTGGTGTTATGCCGATCACAATATGCATTTTTTTTTAAGGATGTTTGTGTTCGGAAAGTCGATGGAGTTGTATCGGTCACAACATTCTTTTTTTACTCTTGCCTCCTTGGTTTAAGAGATTTGATACTGTGTCTCACGGTTATATTTTGTTCTTGCTAGTCAGTGGCGAGGGTGCCTAACTGTACTCATATGGACATTTCTTTGGTTTTTTAAGACAGCGGCAATTGCGCCTAACTGTATCCAAATTAACATCTTTTATAGTTTATTCTACTTGCTAGTCGGTGGCGAGGGTGCCTAACCGTACTCAAGTTAGTCTTTATAGACATTTCTTTGATTTTTTTTTTCTAAAGCAGCGGCAATTGCGCCTAACTGTATTCAAATATAACATCTTTTATACTTTCTTTTACTTGCTAGTCGGTGGCGAGGGTGCCTAACCGTACTCAAGGTAGTCTTTATAGACATTTCTTTGTTTTTTTTTTCCTAAAACAGCGGCAATTGCGCCTAACTGTATTCATATTAACATTTTTGTTAATTTTACTTGCTAGTCGGTGGCGATGGTGCCTAACCGTACTCAATTTTGTTTTTGTTTATAACATTATGCATATTGGTCAGCGATGATTACGCTTGGCTGTACTTATGATATTTACTTGGATGTTGCTTGTTAGTCAGTGGCGAAGGTGCCTAACTGCACTCATGCTAGTTCTTGTGATATTGTAGGTCGGTTATGTTTGTGGTCTAACTGTACTTATTTTAACTGCATGTTGTTCTCTTCTAGGAGGTTTTTTTTAAACTCTTTTTTGGGGTTTATTGTTTTTGGAATTTGTATTTCCATTTTGTTTTTTGAAGCTTTTGCTTTTGTCTTTTGTTTTTTTCTTAGCATAAAAGAAATTGCTTTCTTTTATTTTTTCGGGGAGGGATGTAATGTAACGAGACTTATTCGCCTCGTTACATGGAAAGGATTTTTGGTCGATTTTAGTCGATTTTGTCTATGTTTTTTTGTCTGTGGCACGGTCTTTGAGTGTCGTCTGTCAAAATCTGGACGTCACTCTCGATCCTATATCCATTCCCAATGGACACGTAATTTTTCAATTTATATTATTTCCTTGTAATCGGCTATAATCGCCGTAATTTAAGCCATTTAGTGGCATCTATATTGCACAAAGACTTCATGGACGTAGTATAATGCCAGAGATTCCATTGGTAAGAGATTTGTCGTATTTTTTGTCAAACATTTTTCTAGGGCGTGGTCCGAGTTTTATCTTACTGGTTTTTCAATCTTTTCAGATTTTACAGTGATTTGTCGCACGCAGCTGTTTTAATACGCTGTGTCAGCGCACTGTAAGCTATTTTTGAGAAGAGACGGTGAGTTTCCATTCCTAAAAAGGTTTTACGCGGCCCACGTGTTTGAATTCGAACGTACAATCTAACTTATTTTTATATTATTGTTACAGCCTTGACAGAGGCGTTTCTTCTCTTTCTTCTGGTTTTTTCTTTTGGCCTTCTTCTTCCTTTTTTTTTCGGCGATACCCCGAGCATACTTCGGGAAACTTGAAGCCTCGCATCCTACGCGTCATGAAGGATTTTCTTTTGCACGTGGCATGGAACAATCAACCACTTACAAGTAACATGTAGGGATTATTCCGGTAGGAGAATTCCTTTACTATATTCTCTTTTGTTTCCAAGATGCAACAATAACCATAATTTCCATAATTCCCAATAACATTAATTAATTTTTTTTTATTATTAGTGTAGAAAACAAAGTCATGTTTTGAAGCTTACGGGCAGAGACATTAAAAAGAAAAGACAGAAGTATTTTATCGTTTTATTCATTTTGATGTAGCCTCCCACCGGCAGATTAATTGTCCAAACTCTTCCAACTTCGCTATTCCGGTCAGTGTGACTCCTTGGCGCCCGAATTTTATATTTGTTTCTTATTCAACCTTTTTTTTATTTGGGAGATCACACACAAACATACCAACACATTTGGTAACCATCCAGCTACACACAACCCAATATAAATTTTTATTTTTTTAATTTTTTTAATATTACAACACCTCTGTTTGCTATTTCAGGGAATAGAGACGCAACATACTCTTAAGCATGAACATGATTATCAAATACTTATTCCCATTAGTAACTAACTAACCTACTATACTCATATTACCAAAAGGTAAAATTTTTAAATGTCTAAGTATTTTAATATCACCAAGTACTAACTTCATGCAGGTGGAGCGGGTGGCAACAGCTAGTTTTTCATATTAAGAGGCCTGCGGAGACCGCGCGCTATCTCGAGTTGAGACGAAATAAAATACGTTTCTGAGGTTGATGGAAGCAATCCAGATAGTATAAACAATTCTTGGACACACTGACTGGAGTTAAGTCATCATCCACACACTGACAGTTGCTTGCTGTGATAGCAATACAAACTATTGGCAATTTGGGAGATGTTCCGTAATACCAAAAATGATGAATGAAAAATTAATGTATTTCCAATATTGTTTCGAGTATTTATAACTTGATAATAATATCTGTGTTCCTACAAAAAGATATTTTGAAATATTGTTGTTTATAATATAGAAAAAACAAAATAAAAACATGACATTTTCGCTGTGAAAATGTGCAAATTTAAATTCGCTTAAATTTCGTTTGGGGTAAGTTTTTCAACAAACAGACGATGTAGGAACCTAGATAATTATTGTCTGAATCCGAATAACATCATATTATGGTGTAAATATGCTTAAATTGCAAATGATTTTGGTATTACGTTTGTATGGATAATTCTAACGTCGCGCCCACCTTAACCAACTTTTAATGTTTGAAGTGAGTACATATTTATTTACATCTATAAAAACATACTTGCAATCTAGTGTGCAATGTGAAGTTGTGATATTACTACTTGCATACATGAATGATAATAGCTATATTAACAACTCAATACATTTTTAAGGCTACTTTTATTAAGTAGGCTTAATATTGATACAATATTATCTCATACTAATAATAGTTTATATCTTAAGAAGAGTTTAGAAGAATTATTTTAATTAAAGCCCATAACATCATATGTCTTGGTTCCTCAATGTGTTAGGCAGAGGTACACATAGTATCACAACATAGTGGCACAAATCAGGTCTACTGCTGCTGTGGACTACTGCCGAGATACTAGCACAATGGTCCAACATGGACTAAGTGTGGAAATCAAACTCCAATATATACACAGTGACTGTTGAGATATTCCAAATATAAAACCAAATAACATTTTTCCTGACTCTGGAATCAAACTCAGGAGACAAGACTTCATGCCTAGCATTTGAGACCATTACACCAGAGAGACTGTTCACTAAAAAGTTGTCCCAAATATGTATTGGAATGCTTGTTGTTAACATTATTTTTTTTTTTTTTTTTTTTTAAATTTGAGACCATTACACCAGAGAGACTGTTCACTAAAAAGTTGTCCCAAATATGTATTGGAATGCTTGTTGTTAACATTATTATTTGGATGAATGTTAATCTTAATCAGAAGTAATTTTAAAAATAGGGATAGATAATAGCTTGGTCGGCACAGTGGTTGAGCAATTGATTCTTGTGTTGTGTATTAAGGGTTTGATTCCTGTAGGTACAGAACAAATATTTGTATGACCTACATGTAGATATTTTGGGTCTGGATGTCTTGGTTATACAAGTTTACAGGTTTGAGAATCCACACGCAATACCAGAGTTATTTCTAGTGTTGGACAGGTTGATAAAATGTTTGGAATCAAATATGGCATAACATCTATGGCTCTATATTAATATTCAACTGCACAAAATATATTTTTTCAAAATCATCTTCTGTTAATAATTGAAGCCAGGACCAAAAATAAACTACCATCATGACATGTTTGTTTTTTCATTACATAAAGCTAAATAAGTATAATCCCTAGTTTCTGAAATCTTGTACAAGATTGTTTGTCTTCACATCTCATATCATTTGTGATTTGTTTACCTGTTGATATTTAGGTCAACTTAACAGAATATCAGATATTTAGACATCTTTGCTGAACATGAAACTTTTCTCTTATCTCAGTTTTAAAAAAATTGTTCTTCTTGTGTATTACTGAGACCTAAACTTATGATTTAAATATTATTATAGGTTTGATATCAAAATCCTGTTCTCCAGATCTCAATATTCTATGTAGCAGTTTGTTATTGGTGATTTTTCGTGCCTATGTAAAACACTAAATTTGTTTTTCACACAGGCAGTCTGTAAGCTTTCAGAAAAAATAAACTTTGTTATAAATAAAAACAGAGAACTTGGGTTCAGGGCATTTTTGTTTTAAACTAGCTTCTGCCAGCGACTTCACCCACACAAAACTAGAAAATTACTCCAAGAAGCTACTTCTATGGGAAAAAAGTATCAATTATAAGCTTTTCTAGAATATGGTCTATCATATTCAGGAAATTCCATCCGCATCCATTCAATAATTTGAACATGAAGGAGTAACAAACACATACAGTCAAACTACTGCCTGTATATTATTATTTTGACATATTATGTCAGAAAAAAAATGATCATATTATTTGATTTTGATTTTAACAAATACTAAAAACATGATGCTACAAAAAGAGTGAGGCATTTCTAAGAGTGAGAGTAAGAAACATCTTACATCTAATTAGGTCAAGCAATGTTTATGTTATAGTTACACCTACAACAGTTTATTTATAGAACAAATAAGACATTATACTCAATCTTATAAGAAATATTCTACTTGATCCTACAAGTTGAGTTTTGACTTCACAATAACAAATAATGAGTCATAATCATAACAAAGTCAAAAATACAATGTATCTATAAGAAAATGACAATATCTACAAGAAACAAGAGGTAGCATTCAGAGGGTGATCTTAGGAGAGGGAATGTTGAAAAAGGTTAGTGTATTTTCAAATATACAACAAGCCATTGCAAAATTCAAGTTCACTAAGTAAATAAACTCACCGCACTTTCAGGAACTTGATGCTAGTCTGCTGCTGATCATCGTCTATTATCTGAACAGCCGCCAGCTCCTCCTGACCTTCCTTCCTATACAGGTACAATCCATTACCAATATCTATTGCATCTACATTTTTACCATCAATCTGTAGCACCACTTCTGTATCTTTACTAGCTATGTCCGCCTCCTCATTTATCAAAGTAGATTCTATCATATTCTCATCAGACTTAAACTCCATCTCTTCTGGCTGCTTCAACTCCGAATTAGACTTATCATCAACATTGTCATCAATCACTAGCTCATCGCCATCATAAGAATTGTCGTCATTATCATCAAATATGTCAACACCACCGGACAAAATGTTTGCTGCAGAAATCTGTTTACCAATTTTGTAGGTGTCTAGCATATCACTTTTCTTTCCAATTGGTGATAAATTCGATATCAGTTCGTCTGCATTCGTCATGGTCCCTTCGGAGTCAGTGGTGGTACTAGCCAGCGACACATCTTTTATAGAAGAAATGTCAAATGTTGAATCAACAGAGTCAACTTCTGACAGAGAAAAGTACTTGGAGGAGCTCTCGTTGGCTGTCATGAAGGACTCACTCGGCGGGGACGTGGTGTCGAGCGTGGAGTCCCGCGAGCCCCCCGCTTCTCCTCGCAAGTGGCTCAACCTATCCATTTGCACACTTCATCTGCTGCGACAACAGGAAAACGACAATTTAGTAACAATGCATGTTATAATCACAACGCGAATTCACTTCATCGATTATAAGAAAGCTAATGAAAACATTTGAAGGTTGGTCGATTAATTAGCACCTAGGTCAATAGCAAAGAACAGTGAAACTTTTAGAACAAACGATATTGATACTGTGACACTTTCGATAAAATTTTAATAAATCACATCATACCAGGTAATTATTTTACGATAAAGGTCTCAGACAAAACTCTTGAATAGAATTTGTGCATTAAATTAATTGTAGAAGTTATAATAACAATTTTATTACAATTTTGTTAAAATAACACAACACATCAAAAGATTAAAGATGGACGCCAAATAGCAATGTTGCCGTTATTTTGCATGTCATTATGTTGATAAAAAATGGCAAAATAAAATTCCTATTACGAGTTATTCGATGTTTCACAAATAAAATCTCATAGAAATACACTGCTTATGTCTAAAAATTGGATATACAGTGTGATTAACCCATAATTCGCATTTTACGCCTCGCTTTTCGTGAATTTATTTTAGCATTTTTTGAGTTGGCAATATAATGTACTGTAATGGATGCTGCTGATAATGCAAAATACCTATCGCTTGGCAATGTCAATGACCGCCGCGGTTATGAAAGTATTTCAATTCATATTTTATCATAAAATGCTAAACTTCGCGCAGTAAAAATGTATTTTTGGCTAAATAAGTTTATAATTTCGTCAAGAAATGTAAGATTTGGTTTTACAGACCTAATGTAAGACGGGAATCGAATTTCCCGCTTCATTCCCTTATCAAATAAAAATAATAATTTATTACGGGATAGAAACAGCAAGTTTAGTTTGCATCAACGTCAGTCTTGTTTGTGATATGAATTCTATTTAATTGTTTTCTAGTGTATGAATTGTACTGTAGGGCAATGAAATAAAGAAGAAATCGGAATCGACCTACTTATGTGGAAAAGCCCGGCCCGCCCATCCTCTTGGCTTAGCGGCTTTGCCGCAGTTGGTTTGGTTGATAAAAAAAATGGTCCCTAATAGAAGAAGCCAAAACGTTCATCGTAAATGCACCCCATCGAAACTGTTCAAGTTTTCTTTTTATGCATTGCCTATAAAATAGAACTTAATTATTTGTGATCATTTACGATGTATTTATCACTTAAATTGTTTTATTTTCAGATCCGGATATGCTTTAGATTTTATTTGTAAAATTTATTATTACTTTATAAATGCACATTCTACTTTTAGCTGACAGAAAGAAGAGTCTTGTCAAACAAAACAACTGTCAGTGTCATACAGTTCGTCCACTATAAGTTGGCGAGTGTGAAGTTAGGCTCTGCGAATTTCGGCGCTTGAAATATCGTACAAAAATAAAGGTTTTAAAAAAATAAATGCAATTTGCAGTTCTTATTGCTGTTAAAAACAGTTATTGGCATTAAATTTTTTTAAAACCTTTATTTTTGTACGATATTTCAAGCGCCAAAATTCGCAGAGCCTAACTTCACACTCGCCAACTTATAGTGGACGAATTGTACCAAAAACGTTATATTTTTGAAAGTTGGTTGTTGATCAGATCAGGGCTTTTAGCTGTATTTGTATTTTATGTGTATGCGTTCATATATTGACGAAAAGTTTTCAAAAAGTGAATAATGGCACCCCGAGAAACTCCTAAACCTGCGACAAAAGTGCAACGCACTGTTAGGGACGCGCCAGCCAAAGGCAGGGCGTCACCAGTAGGGGCGATAAAAAAGACCACACTGGTCAAGAAGACTGTGGATAAAACTCCCCTTCAAAGTGAGTAACTGGTTCATTTGCCTTTTTTCCATTTAAATGAGATTCTTCTGAGCAAAGGTAGTTTTCGGTATGAGCTAAAAATTTGTGCCCTTTTTTTTACCAGACGCTTAGCCAGTTGTTTATGACGCCACTGCAGCATGTGTTTGGAGAAAAGTCGGTTGCTTTAGGATTTGTAATTCTTACCATCGTAGTAAGAAATCCCTAACTGACTTATTTTCGATTTCCATCACGTAACATGGAACTGTTAAGAATTTTTAGTGGAACACCAGTATTTTCTGATTATAACCTTTTTACTTATAAATACTTACGTTATTTCCAGTCAACAAGACCGTTGAAGTAAGAGCAACAAGACAGCGGACGAGTACAGCCCCAATGTTAGCTACTCCGAAACCAAAAGACAAGAAGCCAGTCCCCGCTCCCAGTAGTGTGACCAAGAGTGGTAAGAAACCGTCCTGGAAAAGACGTCCGATGCCAGCCCACTCCGGTGTACCAATCCCGGAGAAGATGAGGAAGCTAATGGAGAAACAGTTAATGGGTTCAGATTCTCTATAAGCTTAATAATTAATGTTACTATAATTTTAGAATTATTTCACTTGACAGTTATACTGATGTGCATGGTCAGGTTGCCTAAAAATTGTGTACCGTAAAACTTTAAGTCATATTTATAAGCAACTACACTATTTAGCACTTCTAAAGCAGTCTTACCATAAACACTTTATGAAGAACTTTGCTCATAAGTTGGCATACAGCTGGCATAATAGGATATCCTATTTTTTCGGGCTACACATCCTTATGACTGTCCTTAGAACTGGAGTGCTATTCTCTAAGGAAACAGCCTTGTGCACAGCGCTACCGGTAAGGCTTCTTTCTTAGAAAATGGCTTTTCGTAGAGGCTATTCTAGTAGCCTTTAAGGGGTCTGTCAGACTTATTAAGAGCACCATGATGTTGCCTCTCACACTTGTGTCAGGGGTGTTGGGGTGCAGTGTGACTTTCAGTAACAGTGATGGTGCTAGTGTTGTATCTCACAGGATAAACTCAACCATCTGCACCTTCCACAACTTGGACAAAGCTAAGAACAGAGCTAAATAGGGAAATTTTGAGTCAAATTGACATGTAAAGAATAAGTTGCTGAGCACAGCATAGCATCAGCCTTAAAGTGTTCCCATTGCTGGGACTCAGGGCTCCTCTCTCGGAGAGGAAAATTGCTGAACATGTGCTAATTTGTTCCAACAATTTTGTGAAAAGGTAATTGTTAGCTACTTGTTGGTACTTTGTTGAGCCATAGGAGTTCAGTTGGGTAGGACAATCATAAACTAAAGATGACTTGGGTTAACCTACATGCCTTCAAGTATAACTGAACACAACTGAAAATATGATTGAGTTTTAAGAAATATATTATTTTGTTTAGTACTTAGAGTATTATTTCTTGTGTTCGTTTTTAATTATGTGTCATTTAGATATATTGTTTAGCGTTTTAGAGGGTAAACATATTAATTAATGTATGTAACCCCATAATTATGAAGACTAACCTTTTCAGTTTTGAAAAAGGTATAAATATTGTATTGACTGGCCTTTCACTGTACTGTTAAAGTTGGATATGAAAGTTAAATTAACTGGGTGTAGATTTATCAGAGTAAGTTCTTCTGATTAAAGTCTCAATTTAGGTTGAAAACACACCACACATGTTTTTGCAAGGTACTATAAACATTCTAGTATATACTAGAGAGTTCTATGGCACCAGCATAATATCTAGTGAGTACTGCCGTCATAATAAAAAAGGCCGTAACTGTCAATTTTGTCAAAAATGAACTAAAACCATAAAACCATCCGAATATGGTTTAAACTCATTTTTGACAAAATTGTCAGTTACGGCCTTTTTTATTATGACGGCAGAGTAGTCTTGTAACTGCTAGGCAATTGTGTCACACATCAGGATTATCAAGTCTTTTACTTTTTTGTATACCATTAGTTTTGAGTGCCATGAAAATATTTTCTTATGTACTATAAATATACTAGTAGTATGCTTCTTGATAATAATGTATCATTATTATATTTGGAGGCCAACTAGACACACTGTATTCATTAGGTATTTCGACTGGACCTAGTGACTAGGCCAATTCTAAATTAAATAGACTAGGACCTAGTCTATTTTAGCATAAGTACAAGGTTTGTGCCAAAATAAAATTATACTGTAAGTTAGAATTTAAGTTTCATTCAAAAAGTCGAAGCATTTATATAAAATACACCATTTAAATTATAAAGTAGTTATTCAGACAAATAATACTAATTGCACACTCCAAAGAGTAGACCTCTGGTGGTATCACACCTTAAAAAAAAACTGTAGATCTCTATGGAGAAGAATGTGCAAGAAACTCTATAGACACTCTTGTAAATCATGTTATAAATTACAAAATATAATTTTTCGCCCTTTTTTTTAAATTAAATATGATTAATTAATCATTTAGACCTCACAAATAACTGCATTATAGATTTAGATTATTTTTAAATTAAGAAAGTTTTGTGTTTTTTAAGGGTTTCCTTTTATTTCCTTTTTTAATTAAATCCCACTGAAGAAGTTGCTATCATTGGTACCTGGCTACTACGTAACGGATTTATTACGACTTATTATACTTATAGCTAGTTATTTGTAAAAGCTAAAGTATATTGAAAAATATTATAATAATAAATGAAAAATCATAATTCATGCAGTTTTGTTTTGACGATAACCAGCTGCACCCTTCGGTCCTGAGTCGCCGCAACACTTCTTCCTACAATCCTGCATCTTGATCCCTTCACAGGTTTACTTTATGCAGTGCATCTTGAGCACCCTGCCTCCAGAGAAGAAGATTTCTTTTGCCAATTTTAGAAAGTTTTGAATAAAGCTATCAAGCGCCAAGTCCATCTAAAATAACATCATCTGCCTAGCCTTTTCCCAACTACCATGGGTGGCCATATTATTAGGGACAGTACCTAGATTTCTTATATTATTATCAACTTTAATTGCATTTTGCAGGTAAATGGTTGGTTGTAGGTTCGGCTAATATTTTTTATTTATAGACTTCATTGATTGAGATAATAAAACATCAAAATTTGAAGTCAAATTTATTTATATGTATTTGAAAAAAGAAAGATACGTAATAAGATGGATGAATATTGCTAGTATTTTGTGACAGCATCCATTTATCGTGGTATGCTCTCTATGCAAGTTCTGGCTTTCTGTAGCAGATTTCTGGTATAATGGCCACTCTTTAATGAGGGCTACAATCAGCTGGTGTTATTTTTTTCACCGGCAAGAGGATCCAAATATTCACCAAATGTTGAAAAAAGTCAACAAAGTTAAAAAATATCACTTAAAAAAAATGCCGCGATCTCACAATATTGCTTTATATCAAAAATAATAATACTGATGCCAGTAATAATACCAAAATAAAAAAATCTTATATAAATCCGCTGGTTAGCTTAAAAAGTGAGATTTATAACTTTGTTGACTTTTTCGAAATGATCGTATTATGTATCTTTTTTTTTCAAAAATATATAAAAGAATTTGATTTTAAATTTTATGTTTTTATTAACTCAATCAATAAAGTCTTAAAATAAAAAATAATAGCCAGACCTACAACCAACCATTTGCCTGCAAAATGCAATCAAAGTTGATACTAATCTATGAAATTCAGGTACTGTCCCTAATAATTTGGCCACCCACTGTATATTTAGTAGTACGAGATCCGATAGACGAAATATCCCTCATGAGAAAATAGATGAGAAAATATACCTCATCAGATCTCTTATTTGTTTATAATTCAGATTATATGCGATATTAGTTAATTAAATGAATGATTTTTTTTTTCTGTTTGTCTTTTTTTTACGATTGTACGATTATTCGTGTAAATTAATGCGCGTGAAGTGAATTCGAGCAATTAATTCATGAATCCCCGACCGGTCTCATTGGACCGCGCTGTTATTGTTTTACTATTGTGTCTCGTTTCCCGGGTATTGATAGGTTAAAAGAAAAAAAATCGGCCAAGAGCGTGTCGGGCCACGCTCAGTGTAGGGTTCCGTAGTTTCCCTTCCGTCACAATAAGTGTTCCCAACTTTTCAAAAACTGTTCGTCCCATCAAGTTCAAAACAATTTTCCTAGAAAGTCTGTATATAGCTCTACTTTCCAGATTTTTTCATATTTTCAGCCGTCGCGTCGCAGCGCAACAAAGCGCGTGTGTTCATACCGACGGTCCTCGTCGCAGAAACCAAAATATTATCCTCGCAATGAAGCTTGTTCAACTTGAACGGTGTGCATGTAGTCTTGTCGATGGATAACTTAATTCATGAATCCCCGACCGGTCTCATAGGACCGCGCTGTTATTGTCTTACTATTGTGTCTCGTTTCGCGGGTATTGATAGGTTAATGTACTTATTATTACGTAGCAAAACAAATGTGGGTCGCGCCTCCCCGTGACGGACACCCGCGCTGGTCCCCGCGACGGAGCACTTTTGTATGAAACCGCGCGGGTGCCCGCTTAACGCAGTTTCAGGCCTTACATGTAGGGGGGCTACCAGGGCTTGACGTTAGCACAATCTAATAAAACATTTTTTTCCAATTTTTATTTTACCACTATGTTGACGTGATTGATTATATACATATTGGTACCAAATTTCAGCTTTCTAGTGCTAACGGTCACAGAGATTAAGCGAGGACGGACGGACAGACATGGCGAAACTATAAGGGTTCCGTTTTCGCCACTTGGCTACAGAACCCTAAAAAAACGATGCTTTAAAATCGATGTACACGCCCAAACAATAAGAAGTGGTCGGCAATACTTAAAGACAATTTTTTTTTACTTTTTTTAATTAAATAAAGTTACTAATATAAAAACCTAATAACGAGTGTGACCTCCTCTTGCCAAAATCACAGCTTGAATCCTTCTGGGCATGCTTTCCACGATGTTTTTAATAACGTTTTGAGGAATACGTTCCCACTCTTCTGCAATGACTATTTTTAGCTCCCTGATGTTTTGTGGAGCAGGTTGCACGGATCTTACCCGTCTCTTTAGAACATTCCACACATGCTCAATTGGATTGAGGTCAGGACTTCGAGCTGGCCAATCTAAACGACGGATCCCAACTTCTTGCATGTACGCTTCCACGTCGCCAGAACGGTGCGGGCGAGCATTATAGTCCATAAAAATGGAATCTTCCCCAAGTGCAGTCAATGTGGGTAGTGCATATGTGCAATTAGGACTTCCATTATGTACCAGTATTGAAAACTAACTCCGTGTACTCCGTCGAATTAATTGCTGCCCAAAAGATAACGGAGCCTCTGCCATAAGGACTAAGGAGTGATTTCTTCGAAAAGTTCGAAACACACTTCCGCATAGCGTTCCCGTGGTCTTCGCAGCACTCGCCGGCGTCGGTCCACTCCACACAAAGAGATTCTAGCTTCATCAGAAAACAATACTTTTGTAAAGTTGTAATTATTGTTTTTTAACACAGTTGCTCGTAAAGCTGATGTAATTCCACCGGTTTTAGATATGTAAAGCGGGTCATAAAAAACGCGTGTGTTATACCAAAGCAAATAGTTAAGTTATAGCCCATACAAATTCCATAACAGCATTATTTGCCATTTAGTGCGCGGCAATTAGTTCGAAATTTTGAATAGCCTCATCATTTTATCATTTGTCATATTTTATCATTTTTTGTCATTTCTTGTTATTTTTTGTCTTTTTTTGTCATTTTTGTCACTTTTTGTCACATTTTGTCACTTTTTGTCATTTTTGTCACTTTTTGTCATTTTTTGTAATTTTTGTCACTTTTTGTGATTTTTGTCACTTTTTGTGATTTATTGTCATTTCAGACAGTTTTTGTCACCTTTTGTCACTTTTTGTGATTTATTATCATTTCAGTCCCTTTTTGTTACTTTGTGTCATTTTTGTCACTTTTTGTCATTTTTTGTGATTTATTGTGATTTTCTGTCATTTTTTGTTACTTTTTGTCTTTTTTTGGCATTTTTGTAACTTTTTGTTATTTTTTTGTCATTTTTGTCATTTTTGTCAATTTTGTCACATTTTGTCACTTTTTGTCATTTTTTGTGATTTGTTGTGATTTTCTGTAATTTTTTGTCATTTTTTGTCACTTTTTGTCATTTTTGACACTTTTTGTCATTTTTTGTGATTTTTTGTGATTTTCTGTCATTTTTTGTCACTCTTTGTCATTTCAGTAATTTTTAGTCATTTTCGTAATTTTTTGTAATTTTTGTCATTTTACCAAACAATATTTGCGTTCGATTTCTTTGGCGCTAAACACTAAGATGTTAAATGTTTTTTTTTTCTGTTTCCTCGCAAATGTGTTAAAAAACGTCGTACGATATACGTGCGTATTGGTTATAACATGCTCGGCTCAGTTACGCCCTCGCCTTCGGCTCGGGCTGAAATTCCGCCTCGCATGTTATAACCATCATTACGCACTAATATCGTAATGTACTATTATAGGTTTTATAAGAAAATGAGTAGCGGTATTTGGCTTGACATTTTAATAATAATCATAGATGTAATAGTACATTATGGTACAAATGTGTAATGTGAGTCATTATCGTCGCGGTGGTATTAAGGCCCGAGCCATGGCGAGGGTCTTAATACCGATCAGAACACACAACGAACAGAAAACATACCAACTTCTTGAAAAAAGCTGATATTTTGACGGGTGAGTTTTCGATTGAAAATAAGGGTGTTTTTTCGATAATAATTCAAAATAAGGTGAAATCGAGGAAAACCGTTTTTTACCCTTAAAAACTCACCCTTATGGGGCCCCTTCCCGACCTCAGATCGCCCGTAAATTATTTTCCTTTCATTTTTATAATAATCCCCTCCTTTTCTAATGGGTTTCATCCTACTATTATTTTTTTTCACTTTTTATTATTTTTGGTCTAATAATATGATGATGATGAGCTCGTGGCTAAATAATAACAGCCGCACGGGTTGATCTTAAAGGTTAAGCGATGCTTACCAAGGTTGGTCTGTGGATGGGTGACCATCTTAACATACCGAGTTTCCTCCGTACCTCGGAAAGCACGTTAAGCCGTAGGTCCCGGCTGTCATTTGTTGATCTTTGGCAGTCGTTACGGATAGTCAGAAGCCAGCAAAATCTGACTCCAGTCTTGCCATGAAGTACCGTGTTACCCCAGTTAATGGGTTGTGGAGGTCTGGTGGGCGGTCGCTCCTCGTAAAATACTGGTATTCAGCTAAATCCGGCTTGACTGGAAGCCGATCCCGATATAGTTGGGAAAAGGCTAGGCAGATGATGAGATGATGATGGTCTAATATGATGGTAAGCGATGATGTGGTAGGTACGTGGACACCTTTTTTTTTGTTTTCAGGCGGAAACCTTCAAAAGGCGCCCGGACTCTGGGGATAAGTCCGGGGAGTGTGGGATTTTTACCTCATTAAAACCACCCCGGTGATCAGCACTACTAGAGGGGGCGCCGTTCTCTCTTAAAAAACCCTTCCCGGTACCCCCTCTGTGCAACGCCTATTAAGGCACAACACAGAGGAGACTGTACAATGGTCTCCCCTTATTCTCATTGTGCAGGTACGTAGGTACCTAATGTATATTATAAGTTGCAAGTTTTGACGACGGCAACATATTTCAAAAATATATCCATAACGTTGTTGAATAAATAAATAAATAAATGTTAATTTCAAGCCAGACTAAAGTAATTACAAGAAGTAATACTTATAATAATGTATAGGTACTTATCTATAACATTGGTTCAATTAATGTTGATTTATTCTTAAAATAATGTAATTGATCTCAAAGTCAAAGTCAAATATTTTTATTTCACATAGGCCTACATGGGCACTTATAAAACGTCGAAAACTAGTGCACGGTTCCAAATTGGTCGTTTCCTATGGAGAAGAACCGGCAAGAAACTCCATGGTTACTCTTTTCAAAAAACTATTGGGTTTACAACATTTCCATATTACAACACAGACACTTATGCGAGGACAGTGTAGACCAGTCAATATTGCACCCAAAACCACAATAAAGATAAAATTAGTCAAAAACTGGGTTCAAAAAGGTAGTAATTAAAATCTGTAGTCTACAGTGCCCATTCATTCACATTATACGAAAGAAGCTATATAAATATAAGAACAAAAAAAAAACAATTATAAAACTTATCAAAGAATGAGATGTTAACACAAAAAAAAAAATCACGACTTAATGAATTTAAGGTGATTGGGATCCGAATAATATAAAAATATTGCAAAAGCAATGGCTTGAGTAAATAAATAAAATAAGACAAACATGGAGCAGTTAATAGACATGTTTACACAATAATGCAGTTAATGAGTACCAGGGGGCCACATGTGCAGAATATGCAGTTAATGCCAAACAAGCGTGTCTTCGACGTAGTCTCTAACTTTCCCTCGCTAAGTTCTATAACGGACTTGGGCAACTTATTATAAAAGCGTATACTATTGACAAGGAATGACTTGCTGGTCTTCGCTAGTCTCCATTTAGGTAACACGATTTCGTGTTTCCTACGCGTATTTTTGTCATGTAAATCACTTCTAATTTTAAAAAGTCCTAAGTTTTTACGTACATACAATATACTTTCTAAAATATAAAGAGAGAGCAGAGTTATTATATCAATTTCTCCAAATATATTTCTAAGGGACTCGCGAGGACCCATTTTATAGATAGCCCGGATTGCTCTCTTTTGCAACATATCCATATTTCAACTAACTTAGCAATCATAATTCCTCGACACAATGTGACCCATTAAGTCTCGCGAGATGCAATGGCGCGCCGCGGCCTCCCGTGGAATGAAACGTCATGACACGTCATGCAGCAGCTTACCGCGGCATCGTGGTATCGAAAAAAGTAACATGATTTCTAATTTCATCGAAATAAGATTCAAAATAACTTAATTTGTAATAAAATCCTTTGCCACGACACGCCATGCTGTGCCGGCAGTGAGCGTCGGCCCTTACTGATCGTGTCTCGCCATCTGTGTTTCTCTTTGGCGTGTCACACCACAAAATTTCAAACTCCTTTTTACCTCGAATTTCTTAACCTATCACATACCCACAAAACGAGACACAATAGTAAAACAATAACAGCGCGGTCTCATAGGACCGGTCGGGGATTCATGAATTAATGTAGAAACTCGATAAAACTGCCCGACTCGTGCATCGAATCTGGACCTTAAGCTCAAAAGTAGCGCTATAGACTGCTAGACCAACGATGTCATTAGATCAAAAGATCACGCAATTATAGACCCTATCTTTGTATTTTCAATGCTCATAATTACGAACAGAGCAAAACATTTTATTATGTATCTCGTAATGTATCACTGAAATATTAACCTATCACATACCCACAAAACGAGACACAATAGTAAAACAATAACAGCGCGGTCTCATAGGACCGGTCGGGGATTCATGAATTAATGATCGATGTAATTTGACGTCATCCGTCGATAGATGTCGCTATAAATTGTGTCAGGAAGATTGATGAATTTCCCATCTACAGTGGTTGTGCTTGTACGTCTAAATGTTAGACAATAGAATCATCTAAAACTCATCAAACTTAAGGGGAGGCCTAACATAATTAAACATAAGTCAAAGTCAAAGCGTTTATTGCGAACTAAGTGTACTATGTTGGTATATATCATGTTAGATGTTAGTAGGTTATAACTTAGCAGCCTTTTTCAGGCATTGCAATTTCATTCATTTTAATTTATTATCATGCATTTAACATTTTCACAATTATCATTATTAATTCTAATGGGAAAATACAGTTAGGTATGTCAAAATATTAAAAGTTAATAATAATGCGCATAATAATAATATGTTAACGGTTTTTGCAATGAGTAGGATTATTTTTTGGAAGGGTGAAAATCCTAGTTCTCCTGTTCTAGGGTGGAGCGGGTGGGCGTGCCAGACTTTAACTGACTTCTAACCATCGAGATTTCTTCAGTTGCCCTTCTTCTTCTTGTATTGCCCGGCACATGTCTAGTTTTTAAATAACACTGTCGTTGAAAAGCATGTAAAAGCTACTAAATAGGAATGCCTACGTTACAATATTTAAAATAATCCACTTCTTGTACACAACACAAACTAACTAGCGCTTGACTGCAATCCCACCTGATGGTAAGCAGTGTTGCAATCGTTGATAATATGTCTTAGCAAGGAACACTCATAACGGTCTTCCTAAATACTAGTAATCAGTCTTTTATAGTGTTGACAAGGGCTGAAAATAGACTGTATAATCCACCACGCGGGCCCAGTGTGAGTTCAAATGGTTCACTACAAATCATTAAGAATACCTTTATAAACGTCCTTTTCCTTGTGTCCCATATCGCTGCCAATGTGTTTTTTAGGTGGAAAATCATCCAATGACATTTTCCGCTCTTGGACGAAACAGGAGGGCGTGTCAGGATTTTACTGACTAACCACCCGCTCCTGTTTCTTTTTTGGCTTCGTTCCAGGGCCCTGCGGTTCACTTTCACATAACCCATGGTCTCAGTAGGCTTCGACCCTGCTGGGCTTCTACGAATTCCTGACAACTCTACGTGCCGTACTGCCAATGTGATAAAGTAGTCGATGAGTCAACCATCTTGGACACCGTGACCAATAGTAGGACCGCTCATCGGATAGCACGGCTTAAGGTGAAAACGTCAGGGTAGCCCGCCAAATTCAAATTTTCTTAAGTTTTTTTACAACTTACCACTGGCCTGCCAGTGGTAAGTTGTATAATTATAACCATAAAAATCATCAATACACCCCTTCTTCGTTCATATAAGTCGAGGAACGATTTTTTCAAGATCATAAACGTTCCTAGACTTAAGTGAGCTTGGAGGCTTGTATTGATGATTTTTATGGTTATAATTATGTAACTAGTTACGTTTTACAGTCACAAAGATATTTTTAACTTCATACAACCTACCACTGGCCTGAAAATTGCAAAAAACGTAAGAAAATTTGAATTTCGCGGGCTACCCTGACGCTTCCCCCTTAAGTAAATGATACAATCACACAAGGACTCAAGAGCTGTACTGCCGCGCTAGCGATATTAGCAGTAAGTCAAATTTTTGACAAAATGAGTTAAATATTGAAACCGAATCAGCGCAATGAGCTCTACCAAATGTGCTGACACCTGTGTTGATAGCTTATCGGGAACCAGTAAATTTCGTTTAGAATAACGGCAGCTCTATTTCAGTTGCTTCAACTAACACTAAATATAAAAGGAAATTCGTCATCTAAAACTATTCAAATATATATACAACCTTATTAAGTGAAGAATATAATAGCGCTTTATTTGGGCTATACGTTTCAACCATCACAATTGATATAAACAAAATTTGTAACAAAAACTTTGCGCGTCAATTACTCAAAACTACGCAAAACGTACTTACTGCTCATATCGCTAGCGCGGCAGTGTAGTGCAGACACGAGCAGAACATTTCAAACAGAGTAGGTAATAGTACATTACGATATTAGTGCGTAATCATAATAAAATACGTAAATAATACACCTAAAATAATACACAAGCCAGCAAAAAACTAAATGAAACCACGCAACTAAAATCAAAAACTGTACAAGATAAAATTACATACGAAATTGCTAACAGCTACGATAACCTAGGCTCAAGTCGAACATCACTACGATTTTTATATGCAAATATACGTAGTTTGGTAAAACCTGGCAAAATAGATGAACTTAACTGCATACTGGCAACAATTAAAAACATTCACATAGTAGTACTAGTTGAGACATGGATTAAAAACGAAACAGAAGCTAAAAGCCTACAACTACCCAACTACAAACATTACTACAACTTCAGAACACAGTCAAGAGGAGGCGGAGTATCAATATTTATACACAAAAACATAAAACATGAGTTTATAAGCGATAAATGCCAAGATGACAACCACTTTTTATGGGTACATCTTGAAAAATTTTCTCTCGACATTGGCGCAATATATAAACCTGAAAGAACGAATTCAAAACAGTTTCTCGAGACCTTTTCGGATGAACTCCAGAAACGGAAACGAACAATTATATTTGGAGATTTCAACTACAACCTGCTAGTACCGAACCGATCTACCTCGGATTACAAAGATACGCTCTTAGAACAAGGATACACCATATTGAACAAAATTGATGCTAATTACTGCACAAGAGAAACCTCAACCACAAAAAGCATATTGGATCACGTATGTACCAGCCTCAAAGACCATAAAATACATCTAGCTATTGTAGAATCTGCCATGTCAGATCATAAGCAGATTTTCTTAGAAGTCAAGAGATATAAGCCCGAGCCTATTAGAAAAGTGAAATTTCAAACTATATCATACACAAACTTATATAAAACTGTAGAAGACCTAGACTACAATAGCATTGGCGAGGAATACATTAAATTAGAGGAAGCAATCCGGTCAGCAATCAACAGAAACAAAATAGTTAAAACTAAAATACTTAACCTTCCGAGGCGAGATTGGATAAATAAGGACATAATTAATCAAATAGATAAAAGAAATGAACTGTGGAAAATTTACAAGAGCAATCCAAATAACCGAGAATCTGAAGAGGCTTTTAAAAAAGAGAGAAACAGTGTTTTCAAAAATATTCAAGCGACAAAAAGTAAATTTTATCATAAATCTTTTAAAGAATGCGAGCGTAAACCCCTAAAGATGTGGCAATTAATAAATAGCTTATCCAATAATAAATCAAAGAAAAGTGTTGCTCCCTCTAAATTACAATCATCTACAGAGCTGATTACAGATGAAAAGGAAATATGTGAGTGTTTTAACGATTACTTCTCTAGCATAGGTACACTTCTAGCTAATCAGATACCCACTAAATATCATTACACTCAGACTAACACTATCACGCCTAACAAAGCTATGGATGCAGCTTCACTTTCCCAGATAACACCAGCTTCGGCTGACGAAATTGGGAAAATAATTGATAACCTGAATACAAACACCAGCACAGGGTTAGATGGTATTAGTGTCAAATCAGTCAAATGTATAAAAAGTCTTATATTACCTAGTCTCACCCAATGTATCAACAAATGCTTGAGTGAAGGTTACTTCCCTGACACATTAAAGTACGCTAAAGTGACTCCCATCTTTAAAGCTGGCTCCAAACTCTCCCCAGGCAATTATAGACCAATTTCGGTCTTGCCTGTGCTGTCTAAAGTGTTTGAAAAGCTATTGCATAATCGGCTTAGTCTATATTTAAATTCAATCAACTATCTTTCTCAACGACAGTATGGCTTCAGATCAAAGTCCAATACTCTTGCAGCAGCAACAGACTTAATCACAAGTCTCAAAACTAACATAGACAAAAGACACATTGCTTTAGGGATCTTCATTGACCTAAAAAAGGCGTTCGATACTGTTAGTCATAGACTGTTAATAAACAAACTTGCCTCGATCGGTATAACAGGAAATGCTCTGAAAATTTTTGAATCGTATCTTCAGGGGCGCCAACAAGTTGTTAAAATCGGCGACAATGTAAGCGAGCCTAGGATAATCAATTACGGCGTGCCCCAAGGCTCAATTTGTGGTCCCCTTTTATTCCTAATATACATTAACAACATAGACAAGATAGGCTTGAAGGGACATATTTCTTTATATGCTGATGACACTTGCCTTTTTTATTATGGTCACTCAATTGACTCAATAATACAGGATGCACAAGAAGATCTTAAAATTTTGGAAAGATGGTTTCTAAATAACCTATTAACTATCAATACATCCAAAACCAATTATATAATATTTGCAGCTAAAAACAAAAAAATCCCAGATCACAAACCTCTTAGTATTAACGGTGAAAATTTAAATAAAGTCAATGAAGAGAAATATCTCGGACTTATCCTAGATAATCAACTTACATGGAAACCACATATAGAAAAAACCCGTTCCAAAATACTGAGCCTAACGGGGGCATTACGTCGAATTGTGAGATGCTTTCCTCTAAAAGTCCGCCAAACTATTTACAATTCATTGGTCAAACCGCATATTGAATACCTTATAGAACTGTGGGGTTCAGCAGCTAAAACCAACCTAGAAAAGCTCCAAAGAGCGCAAAACAGAATTATAAAAGTCTTATTTCACTACCACTATTTGACCCCTACACACAAAATTTACAAGGAAACGAAGCTTTTCAACATCCCTGACATATATTTATATAACACATGTATTTTAGTTCGTAAAATTCTATCCAAAGACTTACACACACAAATCACATTCACAAAAAATATACAGGTCCGAAAACGTCTTCTGAGACGAGCACAAGACTTACACATACCTAGAACTAGAACTAACTACGGAAAAAAAACAGTAATACATGAGGGAGCAAAACTTTATAACTCACTACCAAAAGATATTAAAAATACACAATCATTATTATTATTCAAAAAATTACTAAAAAGCCACATCTTAAAAAGTCATAAAATAATTAACTAATAAGTTAATAACATCCATTTGCTCCTAGTGTAAACGTGCCCTTAGATCTCGAACGCAAAACAAAGTTACCTAATCACCGCACAGCGAGCGCGTCAACGCGCCGCATGGCGGTAGACTGTACAAAACTGTTTGTAACTACCTACCTTCTATAAAACTATGTATTAACATTGTAAGCCCAAGTTGCTACTCATGGACGACAAAAATGTACCTCATTATTTAATTTTAAGTATTTATTTCTGTACAAGTGATTTGTAATCTTTAGAAATAAATGAATTCAAACCGTAATGATGGTTATAACATGCGAGGCGGAATTTCAGCCCGAGCCGAAGGCGAGGGCGTAACTGAGCCGAGCATGTTATAACCAATACGCACGTATATCGTACGACGTTTTTTAACACATTTGCGAGGAAACAGAAAAAAAAATACATTTAACATCTTAGTGTTTGGCGCCAAAGAAATCGAACGCAAATATTGTTTGGTAAAATGACAAAAATTACAAAAAATGACGAAAATGACAAAAAATGACTGAAATGATAAAGAGTGACAAAAAATGACAAAAAGTGACAAAAAATGACAGAAAATCACAAAAAATGACAAAAAGTAACAAAAAATGACAAAAAGTGACAAAAAATGACAGAAAATCACAACAAATCACAAAAATGACAAAAAGTGACAAAAATGACACAAAGTAACAAAAAATGACAAAAATGACACAAAGTAACAAAAAATGACTGAAAAGACAATAAATCACAAAAAGTGACAAAACATGACAAAAAGTGACAAAACATGACAAAAAATGACAAAAGTGACAATAAATGACAAAAAGTAACAAAAAATGACAAAAAGTGCCAAAAAATGACAGAAAATCACAAAAAGTGACAAAAATGACACAAAGTAACAAAAAATGACAAAAAGTGACAAAAATGACACAAAGTAACAAAAAATGACAAAAAATGACTGAAAAGACAATAAATCACAAAAAGTGACAATAAATCACAAAAAGTGACAAAACATGACAAAAAATGACAAAACATGACAAAAAATGACAAAACATGACAAAAATGACAAAAGTGACAAAAAATGACAAAAAGTGACCAAAAATGACAAAAAGTGACAAAAAATGACCGAAATGACAATAAATCACAAAAAACGACAAAAAATCACAAACGTTGACAAAAAATCACAAAAAGTGACAAAAAATGAGAAAAAGTGACAAAAAATTACAAATGTCACAAAAAATGACTAAAAACCACAAATAATCACAAAAAATGACAAAAAGTGACAAAAAATTACAAATATCACAAAAAATGACAAAAAATGACAAAAAATGACAAAAAACGACAAAAAATGACAAAAAATGACAAAAAATGACAAAAAATGACAAAAAATGACAAAAAATGACAAAAAATGACAAAAAATGACAAAAAATTACAAAAAATGACAAAAAATGACACAAAATTACAAAAAATTACAAAAAATGACAAAAAGTTACAAGAAATGTCAAAAAGTGACAAAAAGTTACAAGAAATGGCAAAAAATGATAAAATATGACAAATGATAAAATGATGAGGCTATTCAAATTTCGAACTAATCGCCGCGTACGAAATGGCAAATAATGCTGTTATGGAATTTGTATGGACTATAACTTAACTATTTGCTTTGGTATAACACACGCGTTTTTTATGACCCGCTTTACATATCTAAAACCGGTGGAATTACATCAGCTTTACGAGCAACTGTGTTAAAAATTGGTATAACGTAATCTTACTAGCTTCTACCTGCGGATTCACTCGCGTGAAAGTAGAGATCTCCATACAAAATTTGGAATCCCGCTTCTTCCGCATGTAGGAGGTGAAGTTTGGGAGTTATTAGTGCTCACTTTCGTCATAAAATGAAACCTTGTGCACAATTTTACACTCCTAGTCCAAATAGCTTCGGCTGTGTGTTGATATGTCACTCAGTTTCTCCTTTTATTATTTGTAGATTAGGACTTCGGCTTTCCAGGATAACACGCGAAGTTCATTTCTTAATTAGGTATTTTGCATTTTGCTGGCCAATACATGTTACGTTATTATTTTGATTAAAATATGATTTGATGGCTTATTTTATACGAGACTGATTAAATCCGTAATTAAATAAATGTAAATTATAATTAAAGTATGACCAATCATACATTTACTTTAATCATAATTATATCGGGGACCGAGTTCGTAACCAGCCAGACTCCTATTTCAAAACATCGTCAAGCAGTCGTTCGATACTACCTACACGTGACTAGAGGGTTTTCCTCGGTCATAGAAACCGTCGCCAACCAACGTGGAAGTCCTGCTACAGAGCCTTTTGTTTACTTTTCCCTTTGACAGCGTTGCGAAAGAATTTTTATTGTCCTTTGGGCACTTTTCTCCCCTTTCCAATCTACAAATATTTTTCTTTGTAATGAATTGAATTAAAAACCTCTGGACTAATTTAAATGGAATGGTGCACTATACCTACTCCGTCGGTTTAGGTAGTTAACTAAATGTAAACAATCTTGGCATGTCTTTTTATCTAAAAGTTGTCTAAAAATTGTATATTAAAATCTTTGCAACTAGGTATTTATCTAAATCGATGTTAGCTAATAAACTAAATTTAAATAATCGTTGCGTACATTTTATACGACCTCTTTAATATAAAAAGACATACCAAGATTTTTTACCTTTAGTTAACTACCTAAACCGATAGACCATAGCATTTTATAGTGCCCATGTACCTAGACCTAGGTATGTGAAATAAAACATTTTGATTTGATTTGATGATTTGAGCGAAATCGCTGGCAGAAGCTAGTATTAATTGAAGATAAAGATAGCCTGAAAACATTTCTTAAACAATAGCATTCATTTACCTTATATGAAAAACAGGATAAATAAAAAAATAGGAAGTGCCTTGTAAAGCTAAGGATGGATTAGTATTAGGATACAATTAGGATTCTAGCACCATGCCTAACGATAGACAGATCAGCCCACTAGATAATTATAAGTCTTTCAACTGTTGGTGGCCGCCTTATCGCCCGCCATATCTTAAACACGCTATTAAATTGCATTCTACAATGCAATAGAGTCGATTATAAAATAAATTATGGCGCCAACACGTATCAAACAATTCGGAGATGGCTATCGTATATTCGCCTTAATAAAAAAATGTTTTAGGATGCGTCGCGCGGGCACTTAATTCGAAAATTGTCTGGCGCCGCGACGTGCAAGCCATTCTCAATTTGTCTTCTAGTATTTGAGTTAGTTTATTACTCAATGCAGGTAATAGATTATTCTTAGGCATTATAAAGATGTCTGTGCGTCTTGTCCAAGTTATTCCGGTTAGTAGTGTGACCTTATAGAGTAATCTTTTGTGTTTGCTGGCCCATCCTGTTTTGTTTTCTGAGGGCGATGGTTTGCCACCCCAGGAACAGTAGGATGGTTCGAAAGTGTAGCGTCGGTCCTGAAACGCATAGGTAACTAAGCAATACGGGTGGTTTTTTTAGTCAATACTTTCTCTCCCTCTCGCTCTAAAAACATCGGGAAAAGTTACAATTAAGTTATGATTATTTCCCAACCAAACAACAGTGTAATTGAGTTTTTCCGAATATGGGTTTTTCCTGAATTTGTGCCAAGCGACTGGATATAGGCACTGGACCAACAGAAATCAGGAAAAAAACCATTGTGTTTTTGTCGAAATGAAAAAGTTGTTTAAAAAAATGCATTGTTGACAAAAAAAAGGTTATATTTTTGTCTTTTTACTTGTAGCTTACATGGCCCCAAAATAAACTAAGTATTCAATTTAAAAATTGCTTTAGGGTCGGCAAATTAATCCCAGAAAATTTGCTATCATTTTATCATGGTCTAACTCCTAAGTTCTTCAAATATGCACCAAAAAATTGGACTACTTGAAAACCATATCTTCTTAAAAAAAGAATCATTAGAATCAATTGACATTTGGCGTAGATATCGGTGACAAAAAAAAACATTTACACATTAGACTTGAGAACCTCTACCTTTTTTGGAAGGCGATGAAAAAACCATGTACGAGTATCTAGATTGGAACAAGATACATTACGAATAGTAGACTACTTACCAGTGCAAGTGGTTCTTACCTCTTAAGGACTAGGTCACACTAGGTCAGACTAGGCGTGTGACCTAGTCCATAAGAGGCCTCGTGTAATAACAACTACGGAACCCTAAAAATGGGGGCTCTCTTTTATCTGATTGCTGGAAATCCTAGTGCTTGGGTTTAGGTATTCCCTATTAGATATATTGTTTTTATTACGAAATAAACCCAAATATCACATAACAATTCGGCAATTAGACAGATCGATAGTCTGAGAGCCCCTGAAGCCTGGAGGCCCTATATACAGATATACAGCGGTAGCTACGGCCCTGCTCCTTACCTAAAGGTAGGTAACTTAATACCTAGAACTCTACGTTACCTAGGTCTCTTGTAAACGGCACGTTTTTCGCCGTGCGTAGGCCTCGGTTGTCAGTGTTGTATGGATCGCTAGGGGAGCTTGTCTGACATACACGGCGCCGCCACCGCGCCGCTACAACACGGTACCGCCGCCGTTTATTAACCGTGCCTACACATGGCGAAAAACGTGCCGACTGCCGTGTACAAGAGGCCTTACGCTTTTCGTAGTCTTATTGGTATGTAGGTAGGTCATATTTTTTATCAGATTGAATTCATATTGAAAACTAGACCTACTGAACTAGAGTCTAGAGTTCTAGACCTACTGAACTGGCCTAGACCTTGGTAATTCGATACACTTATTGAATGAATATTTAGTTTCATTATTTATTCATAGTTCTTAAGTAGTTTGTTATGTCTGGAGCTCAATCATGATGAGATAATCTAATAGTATTATAGATTATGACGCAGGAAGGCGTTTACCAGATGTGGTCAAATTAGTGGTTTTTAATCATCAACAAGCAGGATTATATCAGAATAATAGACATGATTGTACTAGAACCAAAAATTCGAAGACATGTGACATCCACCAATCCGCACTGGGCCCGCGCGGTAGATTACGGCCCATCCCCTCTCCTAGAAAGAAGGCCTGAGTCCCAGCAGTGGGAACATTATATAAGGCCGCTAATGCTATCAGACATGATTGACAGTATGGTTGGAGCAGCGGTTGAGTGTTTTTGCTGTAACTGCAACGTTATGTGTTGCGGGTTTACTTTTACTTACTCACTCTTATGTTCCTTTTTTGCCTTGTGTTCCAGGACGCTATAGGGTCGACTACTTCGGCTTGATCCGGATGGTTACCGGACGGCTGGACGGCAAGCCACCCATTGCTCGTCGTCCGCAAGCTCAGCTACGTTGTTTTAATGTGATAGATATTTCCTGATTGGCTCTTATTATAGCTTTATCAATTTATCTGGTGATGATATCATGATTAATTTTGCTTCTAATGTGCACTTGTTTTAGGACGGATCTGTTTAGAAATTGATGTCGGGGTCGATTGATTGAATTGATGGTGTTGATGATGATGATTTAACACTTTAAAGAAGTTAATTAGCCATTATTCCCACTCAATTTTAGTGTGTTGATTAATTAAACTATGTTTAATGGGCCCATTAGAATTTAAATTACTTGATTTTATTTGATTAATGACGCTACGCATTTCTAGTTCGATGGCTAATCTAATAGTTAAAAGTAATCTATTAGATTAGCAAGCACGTACTTTGTATTATTATTATAATAGCTTTTACCAGCGGTTTAACTCATGACTGTACTTACATGAACCATTTTATATCAAGAACTGGATTAAAATGTCAGATCTAGTAAAAAACATTTAAAAGAAAAAAATATACTTTATCTAAACTATAGTTAAAAAGTCAGTAAACGACTTCCAGGGATTTACAAGAACTACTTACAAAAAAAAAATCAGTAAACGAATTTTAATCCTCATCATAATATGAGCTCGATGAATAAATCAACCGTCACAGGCCCAGAAGGAGATGGCATAACGAGTTGGACTCCTACCTAAAGAATTGACTAGAAGTAGTTAAAGACAGGGAAGAGTGGAAGACTGGAATGAGGGCCTTCGCTTTGTATAATAATAATAATAAAAAATAACCCCATCGCTGTATCTCTTCGTTGACGTCACCGTCGAATTGTGTACTTCAATAAACCCTTGACTAATAACATTGTTCAGGCACTGGCCTTTGACTTAACATATTATTATGTACTAGCATTAGCCACAGCTTCGCCTGCGTACATAAAATATAGCCTATGTCACTCAGGAATATAGCAGCTTTCTATCGGTGAAAAAAAATTAGCAATCGGACCAGTACTTCCACAGATTACCTCATACAAACAAAAAAACAAACTTTACCTCTTTATTATATTAGTGTAGATTTCTTTAACCAGTCCACTAAGTTGACTGGTTTAAGGCATGTATTTGGCTTTAACCAGTCTTAAGTGGACTCAACTTAACCCTCACAAAACCATGGTTTTATACTTTTATTTCCCATATATAGCAATAGTTTCCCACCATCGGAGGGTGGTCCATAGCGCATACAAGAATATTGGTATCACGTTCCATGAACATTTTATGAAGGCCTAAAGGGCCTCTGCGAGTTGGCTTCGAACTCTCGTACGCCTTCCAAAGGACTTTAAGATCTCAGGGTCTTGAGATAATAAATGCATAATAATATTATTTAATTAAGCTTTTTCATGGAATTGCATAATTTGATTCCGCCATCACCTTTACGTTGTTGCAAAACTTCTACGGTTACTCCATGAGCGTTTAGTCTCGTCGTTTATACCGTGTACATCGAAGGACTGGAACAATCTGTCTGCTCCGGTCTTCTCGAATGCTTATAATTTGGGTGTCATCAAAGCTAGCATGAAGAGGCTCTTAATAAACTAGTGCGCCTCATCATCAACGATTGCATCACTGCTTACCACCAGATGGACTCGCAGTCAAGCACTAGTTCATGTTGTATAAAAAATAAAAACAATAATAACAATCAACCAATTCAATACTCTATATCAATCCAATCCACCCATCCATCATAAAAAAATAGTTTATAATAATCAAACTCCGCCCCCAGACAGGAATGTTCGCGCCATGCGCCATATTGGCCGCGTTTACACCGAACACACATAAATCAGTATTGGTGTCACGTCTGAAGCTGCTATTAACAATTAAGTTTAGCAGTGAGCATGATTTATAGGCGCCTAGACTCCGCCTGTCCGGTGTGATAGACGCCGATTCTGTTCGACGGTTGATGAATTTTTATTGGGATTTAGTGTGGTCTAAGTATGAGGTGAAGATGGTTTAAATATTCTTTGGGCCATCTGTAAGTATCTATATGTCATTTTCTACTGTAGAGTCATGTATGTAGATATCCAGCTAGGCCACTGGCGCTTCAAAGTGTCTTACTATTTACCAAATTATTTTCATATGAAATTTAAATTAAATCAAGAAAATAACAAAGTTGCTTCTCCTCTCCTTCTCCTTGACATGTGATATTAAATAATAACTTATTTTACAATATCATTCTAGCATAAACGTTACATCGCACCAATAAAGCATCGATGGAGTAAAACATCGTACAACTGAATTATCGACACACAGCTTTCGATATAGTAAAAATCCCTCCTTACCTTCATCCCTACCGAAATTAATTCGAAGCTCAACCCGTACTGAAGGCTGGCTGAGATGATGATGATTATTTGTTAATTAACAAAAAATATTAAGTATAACTAAAACATTACAAAACCGTAATAACTGTTGTCAATAAAATCGAACCGTGTGTAACAGCGAAAGCTTTAAACTTGCACCATATTTGTATTAAAATGACGCCTCGACGAATGATTTAATCACTAATAATACCTACTATTAGTGATCAAAGCTTATTTAAAACAAGACGCGTCTTTCTTGATTTGACTTTTATGATTTGATCTTATCAGTTAAATCAGTCTGCACATATAAATATGTGGCTTAGGGCCTGTTTCACAATATCCGAGTAGGCACTACTCACTGAATAAATTCAAAAATGTGACAGAATTCGTATGAAATTATCTGTCAAGTAAGATACTCGAAACTTAATCATAGGTGGTGAAACAGGCCCTAAAACTACAAAAATACCGGTAGCAAGGAGTTTCTTGTGACTTACAAATGTCCCACTTGACATTGTTAATGATAGATCAGGCTATACTAGTTATCATTATGAACAATTCGTCTCCACATTGTATAAAGTCTTGTTTACCTACAATCCACTACTACAGCGTGAAATAAAAAACATCTTAACTAGTACCAAAGTTACGATAGTATGCCGTAGACTTCAGTTGGGCTCTAGATTGGCTATAAGAATGCTACGGCACTACTGGGATAATACCGATCTACAGGGATGATACGTCGCTACTAGGATGATACGGGCCTACGGGGATGCTACTACACTACTAAGACAATACAGGTCTACGGAGATGCTATGCTATGATGCCGATGCTACTGGGACAATACGGGTCTGCGGGACTGCTACGGCGCCGATGCTAACTGGGACGATACATATCTACGGGGGTGCTACGACGCTACTAAGACAATACAGGTCTACGGGGATGCTATGACACTTCTAAGACAATACAGGTCTACGCCCTACGGGGATGCTACGACGCCGCCGCAGCGCCACGCCAATGCTACTAGGATGATACGGGTCTACGGGGGTGCTACGGCGCTACATGACTATAGGGGTCTACGGGGATGCTACGAGATCTACGCAGGGTTGTAGCTAGGCTACGGCGTAGAGCGTGCTTTTATAAAATGTTTCAATTTCTTAATTTTGCCAGTATTTTTAGGCAACTAAGTAGGTGCGCAATTTTTTTTTTAATTATTGTTTTATAAACTCGTGTTTGACAACTATCTCACCTGATGCTAATTTAGTAACGATATGTTCAACGATGGAGCTCGCTTGCCTAAATGTAACTTAGAACACTTGATAGGAAACAGACAGAGATCCAGGTTGCCCGGAAGAAATCGCCAAGTGTGATACGGCCGCTTGTTGAATGTTTTTTACTATAAGGTTTCCTATTAAACTATTGTAATTTTGGTGTGTGATAAAGAGTATAATAAATAAATAGACTCTGGCAAGGAATTCCACTCCTTAGCTGCACGCTATGGGTGGTATGCTTATTTACCATGTACTCCTTCCGGTGGCGCATCGCCGCGTGTCTTGTGGTTCACTGACGGGACGAGCTTGCCTGGTGGTATTCCGTTACTTATACAATTTCGACGCACACTTCCCGAAGTATAATTGATAGACCGACCGGCGTCGATATGTGCATACTTAAATTTTGGAGTTTTGTTTCGACCGGTGCATGAGGTGCATTAGTGATTCAGTGTCGATGACTGATGAACTATGGTAGGGTCAACCTTCTGAACGGTTTTTGGTTCTGCGGTGATTGCCTGAGAAGCAATTTAATTGTATTTTTTTTTGTGTATCATCATCTACCTAGCCTTTTCCCAACTATATTGGGGTCGGCTTCCAGTCAAGCCGGATTTAGCTGAATACCAGTATTTTACACGGAGCGGCTGCCTACCAGACCTCCACAACCCATTAACTGGGGTAACATGGTACTTCATGGCAAGACTGGAGTCAGATCAGCCAGTAGCCACGAGCTCCTCAGGGGCAACTATACCTATAATTAAATAGTTGACTATTAAAAAAATAATTCAGTATCTAATATTAGTAAAAAAAATCGTTGCGGATAGTCAGAAGCCAGTAAATCTGACTCCAGTCTTGCCATGAAGTACCGTATTACCCCAGTTAATGGGTTGTGGAGGTCTGGTAGGCAGCCGCTCCTCGTAAAATACTGGTATTCAGCTAAATCCGGCTTGACTGGAAGCCGACCCCAATATAGTTGGGAAAAGGCTAGGCAGATGATATAGTTGCCCCTTGCCAAATAATTTTGCAGCTGAGTGGATATACAAAGTTAAATCTGAACAACTAACCGAATCATAAACTAGGAAAAAGCTTACCAAATACTATAATGCCTTTTAGGGCAATATCCTGAAATGACGTTTATCAATTGTTTCATTTTCGACACAATTACTACGTAAGTACTAACAGAATTTCCTATATCGTCAACTAAAATAGGCATATTATAATATGAGAAAATACCTGTGGTTTAGGTAAGTACTGGGACCGACTCAGTTTTCCTTAGCAATTATTAGTTATCCCTTATTGCGGTTTGAACAATTAGTCGTTGGTATATTACACTTTTAATATGAATGGTGTAATATGAATCGTGCGATTTATGAATACGAAATTGGGTTAAAGTTTTTATTAGGTTTAAATTTCATCAAAATTCTTTATGTTCACACTTCATGTGTTTCATGATTTCTTATAATTATAGCATATTTTCAGGTTGCCTGACCTGCGGACTATTACCTTTTGGACTCCCGGCTCATCACGGCCCTCACACCGACTTACCACTGCGATTGAAAATTCATTGTACAAAACGAATACTAAAGCGATTCAATTAGGTACTTATCTTCTATTTTTTTTATAGATTCGCGCTTGACCGCTTTTTGCATTTGATGGAAAGCGGCGATGTGGTCGAGGACGCGCTAGCATAGAAGTATTATTCATTCTTGATCTACCTACCTATAAATCCACCAATCCAATTTGCCACCTGCGGATTTATCTATCAGGAAACACAGACTATCTGGAAACACAGATTCCTACAAGGAATTCCGCTACTTAACTGTATGCACAATGAATAGAATATGTTCCCGAAACGTTTTGTGCATAAGGGTGGGATGTCCACTATGTACTATGTTCAGGAACATTGTAGGACTACAATGAAATGGGCTTTATATTTGCACCCGTCTTCCATGCGAAGCAGCACACCTTCACCTTGACTAATTTTACCAATCTTTTTGGAAAACCCTGTACCAGGCTCTCCAGGCATGCTATCCCAAACCTTCACCGTCATAAGCCATTAGCTTCTAATACCAATATTTGAATCATTCATTACGTAGAGGTAAGGAAAGAACTCGACCCACCGGTTGCGTAGAATTTCCTGTTACGTATGTAATACGACGTATAATGTGACGTAATCATTATCCCTATGAACTTTTGTCCCCCTAATGTCTACTGGCGTTGCTATCGAAGGGCTATGCGGGACAGTACCTCAGGATCAGGAGGCCAAAAAACCTCATTAGTGAACAGCTTATTGAATTACTGAAAAATTCTCTCACCTACGAAAACTAAATGAAATAGGTGCAATACTACTTGACTCACGGCGAGTAGTTTTGATCAGTAAAAGGCTGACACTCTTTCTATCTGCGCCCAGAGCAAGAGAGGTTATCTAGTGGTTTTCACGTAAAAATAGAGGGGGCTCCTTTTTATTTCTAACCATCTGTACCTCTATCTGTATATTCCAGCTTCCAATGCCGAATAAAATTCCTAGAACAATTTATTTTGCCAGTTTTAGACCTTGACCTATATGCGACACCATAGTAACACATAAAAGTTTGCCTCTATGACTGCGTAGTCTTTTCTGTTACGCGAATGAAACGTCATTTCACGTCATATAGGCGCCAGGGATTTATATGAATTCATTCATTAATTTATAATGAATAGTTAAATGACTCATTTCACGTAACGCAAAGTTGTCAAGGGCGTCAAGGGTTGCCTGTCTGAATGAGGGTATTCATGAAGCTATCTTCTGGAGATATGGATCTACCAAGAATTGATATGTGACCTGTCAATTGGTGCTCAATTTTTTTTAAAGTTTTAGTACCTAATCGGAATCAAAAAACTCAACTTATAAATAGAACGAGAAAGAAAAAGAAGAAATAACTAGTAATTTCGTAAAATGCCACTATAAGCATTTTAGTAGGTAAAAATAAAATACTTAACACAAAGGACACATATTAAGTATTTTAATTTAAAAAACACTAGTATTTTATATAAATAATATTTTATTGAAACATTCATCATAAAGATAAAATCTCTCAAACAAACATAATATCATCTTAAACTAAAGGTGCGTTTCAGCATGTATCTACCTATTGCGTCTGGCCTACGTGTCATAATCACAATGTCACCTTATATAGAAAAGAACAAAGCCCATTTCATTTGCGTTGAATTTCCTACTACGCGTCGCGTCCTACGTAACTAGGTACGTCACCATAATCATTGTCGCTATGCACATCTTCCCTAAAACTGAATTACTAACCTGACTAATTAAATACGTAATGAGTATTCAACCACCAAATGAATGAAAGTCCTCCTTAATCATGACACTGCTTTAGCACGTCTCGTACTTAGTGCGTTTCGGATTCCCCTCAGCAGGTTCTTCAGGTGAATCACATTTCTAGCTTTTACATCATGACGAAATGGCAGGCGAGACGGCTATTGCCATGTGGACTTACTTGGGCTGACTTACCTTTCATTCATTTCTTTATAGCTCAACAGTTTTAGGGTGATCGATGAGTAATGAAGATTATTATAATGTAGGTACCTACCTAAAAAACTTAGCAAATTAATAACTTTTTTTTAGGCAGAAAATCCTTCAGCATATTTCAGAGGTTTGTCAGACTCATACTGACTAGAGGCACCCCTGGTGTTCCCTCGTACATCGGTGGCAGGGTCTGCAGGTGCAATGGACTAGTGCTGACCTACCGACCGTTGACTTCGTCCCGTAGTGAGGTGTTAACTCCTCTATACGTCTCAGAGAGGCGCGCGTCGAATACTACGCACTGCCATCTAGTGTCCTGATAGATGGTTCTACGGATATCCCCTAATCCCTCGACTCTAGACCTTTTTAGTTGGGCGTTATCCGTCCTTCCAAGATAGCCGGTGCGCCTAGTGCGAAGTGAGATAGAACTTGTAGTATCTCCTTCCCATTCCGTAGCCACCTCCTACGAGATTTTTGCATGATATAGACGCAATCCAGGAATCTGCACGAGACGAACCACGGGCGGTAGCGAAGGTCACATAATTAACAATAGCTATCATATTACTTAAAGAAAACTCTATGTACAAACAGTAAATGTGCAATGGTAACTTATAATGACGTTTACATTACAATTTCTTACTAAGTTCGTCCCGGTTTCCCCTCAGGTTTCTTGCCTGGTGAATCAGATAGTTCCCCTTTAGATCCTCCCGTTAATTTCGTCATGTTCTAAGGTCGGCCGTGGTTTTATTAATTCGTCTGAGATAGGTACCCTTTTTCCTTCTTTCCTGGACAGAGTGTCCATGCATGAGTAATGAAGATGATGAAAGTGTCAAGAAAACTTGCTTTTTTGAGGTGCAAATTCTTGTAATCTTTGGATAATAAACCAATCTGTACTCTCTGCAGGCCATACAAATATATTTATCGTGCGGGAATCGAACCGCGAGTTCGAAACGCAGGGTAACATACCGCTTAATTATTGTATCAGTCGTGCCAGATATCAGATGTTTGAAATATCAATTTAAAAAATATTTACAAATGGCCAAGCTTGATACTGCTTGCAGTCATGTGTGGAGTGTGACCGAGAGTTATAAATCTGCCAAGAATGATTTGTACATAATATCGAGATTTGTATGCCTATTTAAAGTCTTAATCGCCATGAAAGATTACTGATAAGTAAGAAATACAAGTTTAAGGCATCATAAAAGTGTAAAGGAGAGATAAATATATATACGTGCAGACGTTGGATTGAGTAGAGTAACCGTAGGAGTTCTATAGTCGTATTCGCCAAACAATACACAAAATAATACACTTAAAAAACCAAAACAAGTTTATTTATTTATTTAATTACCCACACAAAAACATTTAAAAATTAAAAGAACAAATACAGTTAGTAGAACCCTCAGCAAGTCAGCACCTGCAAGGGCGTCGCCAGCTTATGACAAAGGGGGGGGCAATGGGGCACTTTGGAAATCTTTGCCTCGATGACGATTTATTTTTCAAGTGGGGAATCATCAGATTGACTTCTCCCGCTCTTGGGTGGAGCGGGAGGGCGTGTCAAACTCTTACTAACTAAACCCCACCCCATTCCTTCGTTGCCTTCGATCTGGGAGGACACGGGCTTACCTTTCGGAATTTCCGTGTTCCCCTGAGGCATCGGCCATACCGGGCCCCTACAGTTTGCTGACATCTCCTTGAGGCACGCGTAGAACAGAACACGCCTTTGACTTGGTCCGGGTTATTACCAGACTGCCGGATGGCGAGCTACCCAGTGCTCGCCGTCCGCAAGCCCACGCCTACGGTGGTTGGTGGAAATCGGGATCGGGATCTCGGCGGCAGCGGCGTGAGGGCCGTTCCCTCGCGCGCTCGCCACCCCTCCTCGCTCCGGACCATGGCCTGTACCAGGGCCCAGCGCCAAAAGTCGCCATCGCCGATAGCCTCCACAGGGACACGGCGGTACTCCCTCCGCCCAAGTGGGGCACACCTCTACCCTGTGCTCCACCGTGTCCTCCGGGCGGTCCACACAGTGGCGACACCCGGGCGTCCTTTCCTCCTTGATCCGATGCAGGAACCTCCCGAACTTACCGTGTCCGGTGAGGACCTGTGTCGACCTCGGTCGCTTACCAAGCGACGGTGCCCATACCGGCGCTCCGTAAAGGGCCATGGACCAAAAGATCCCCGCGTAGAACTTCCGGCAGGGGGCGTCTGGACCCTCTGGGTTAGGCAGGAGCCGCTTCAGAGCAGCCCCAGTCCTGTCCAGTTTGGTAGCCAGACGTCGAAAATGCTCCTAGAAAGTCCACCGGCTGTCGAGCTCACAGGTACTTCATCGTCGACCCGACGCCGACATGGACGGGGGGTCCACTACCGATATTTGGGAACCCGGTGGTAGCGCGTTCCGAGGGCCATGAAAGCACATGGCCTCGGACTTGTGCAATGCCACCTTGAGTCCCAATTGCTGGATCCTGTTTACGACTGTCGCAACCCCGCGTGTCGCTGTTTCGGCCGCCGCCTGGTATAACTCTCCCCGCGCTAGGACCAGCGTGTCGTCTGCGTAGCAAACCACGCAGACACCGTCGGGGAGGTCGCCGCGCAGCACGTAGTTGTATCCGATGTTCCACAGGGGCGGTCCTAGTACCGATCCCTTCGGAACACTGCACGGCATCTCTCGCCGTCTTCACTCTCCCTGGTGATCGGGGTAGATGATGAACCTTTCCGACAGGTAGGCCTCGATCACGCGACGTAGGTAGGCGGGCTGCTCCAGGGACTTCAAGGGAGGTGATAATCGAATCTAAGTATGGTATTACTAAAGATCTCTACCAGTATTCTAAAGGGCTTTCTGCTGAATGATTGTTTCTGTGACGTTGTTTCCCCCGTAATACGCGGCATTGATGTAATGTCCAACTCCAGTCCGACTTTCTCCGCAACAGCAGTAGCTTCCTTTATAATTTCTTGCAGTTTATAATATGGCAGCATAAGTATAATTTCTGCATTTATTAATAGTTAAGTCAATTGCTCGCACTTTGGTCGCTTTGCAGCTAGCTACATTTGATCTCTAGGGGGGGGCAGCTGCCCCCCCCTGCCCCCCCTTGGCGACGCCCTTGAGCACCTGTGCAGTGCAGCTTAGTTCAAAGGAAATTTCTTCTAGTAGACCTGCTATAGGAGAGTTGGAAGAGAGATGTAGGCACAGGGTACATAAATAAGTGTAGCGTATAAGTAAGTTGTTTTCTTTGAGGAGCTCGTGGCTAGATAATAACAGCCGCACAGGTCGATCTTCAAGGTTAAGCAACGCTTTCCTAGGTTGGTCTGTGGATGGGTGACCATCTTAATTAACATAACGAGTTTCCTCCGTGCCTTGGAAAGCACGTTAAGCCGTAGGTCCCAGCTGTCGTTTGTAGATCTTTGACAGTCGTTACGGACAGTCAGAAGCCAGTAAATCTGACTCCAGTCTTGCCATAAAGTACCGTGTTACCCCAGATAATGGGTTGGAGGTCTGATAGGCAGCCGCTCCTCGTAAAATACTGGTATTGAGCTGAATTCGGCTTGATTGGAAGCCGACCCCAATATAGTTGGGAAAAGGCTAGGTAGATGATGATGGACTCCCGACAGATAGTACCTATCGTACTGTGATCCTAAACGTCCGACGCATCCTGGACAGCTACCACTCGTGCCTATCCAACTGCCCTAATCCTTTCATAACGATCGCTCCAACTATTTTTCTTTATTAGGGTACGGTATAAGAGTACCTACCTACATTGCAGAACCTTAATTATTATGCATGTCTTTTTTTATGGAGGCTCAGTCCTGTTCCTGCAGTAACTCTTTCGACCAATATTGCAGCCATAGCGGACCTGGTCCCAAGCGGGCCCCATCACCTATTTTCACATTTATTTGAAGTGCGTGTGGAAACAAGGTCATTTTCCTCACTAGCTTGAGGCCGGCTTCCAGTCTAACCGAATGCGGCGGAAAACTCTTCTTTTACATGGAGCAACTGCCTATCAGACCTCACTTAACCCAATCCATAACCGGACAACACGATATTTCTAGGATAGGGTGATGTTCAGTCTTTCTATTTGGCTAAGGGTGTTAAATTACCTTATAGGTACCACACACGTTGTGAAATCGTTCGAAACTTTTCACATGGCTCTGGGACAAAAATGATGATAATGGGATGGCAAAGGGCAACTGACTGAAGGAAACACAGGTAGGTTTTAGTCGCCATGGGTTATGTGAAAATGAACCCCGGAGCCCTGGAACGAAGGCTAACAAGGAACAGGAGTGGGGCAGGAGTCAGTATAAGTCAGACACTTCTTCTCAATTCCAGGCCCACCCAAGCTATGCAGAGTTTGTGTTATGGGTACTAGACAACTGATAAACATACTTATTTATTTCTAAATACATACATATTATAGATAAATTACACCCAGACACAGAACAAATGATCGTGCTTATCACACACACATTTGTCTTGGGTGGGAATCGAACCCACGATAGCAGTCAGGGCTACTAACCACTAGACCAACAGGCCAGTCTACAAATGCAGAAGGGATACCTTCAGTGAGCAACAGAAACAAGTGATAAGAACACTTTCAAGAGCAGCTGAATATAATAGCTCGTGAATATTTTGATAACCACCCATTGTATATCGATTGTCCAGAAACACAATGAACGACTGACATAAAAGTTTATAAATACTAGAGTACAATGATTTTGGGTGTTAAAATATTGAATAACACGCGGCTCAAAAATTACAATGTATTAATTATTCATCATATCATAATCTGAATGATAAAATAAGCACCATTTTTAAAGACCACTAGTTCGAACCAGCAGCTTGGAATACAATATTCTCGGGACAAAAAGTAATATAAAGGGAGAAACTGGCATAATATCAACGCATATCCAAAACCACTGGGACTAGGAATGTGAAATTTTACACTAGACTTCCTTTTATGACGTAGGCGAACAGACAAGGTGACGGAGAGGAATTACGAAACCACCCCCTAAGAGGGAAACAGGGGTTCAGTTTATATGGAGAAACTTACCTTAAATCGGGTGAAGCCGCTGACAGAAGCTTTAGATTATAAATTCTCTCACTCTTTGTAAAGCGAGAGGGCGTGCCTGATTTTTTCTTACTCAAACCCAGCAGTGTTCCTATAGTTACCGAAAAATATTATTCCTCAAATAAATTGGTAATTTTTGTATCACCAAACGTTAACGTTTAAACGATCTGGTCAGTTATAAGTTGGCCATATCATGAACTGATTAATTCAAAGATCTGGCCACGACGACATACGCAAAAACAAGGAGCCGAAGTACTAATAGTCAACGTGGTCGTTGTTCATAGTTGTGTAGTCACCGATGTAGTTTGGGCACGACGGAAACGTGCCCACTGGCTTATATTTTAAATACCACTGCTGCATATAAACAACCCAGTACCTCTTTATACGAATGTATTATGTTAATGTATGTAATAAAAAAGATAAACACAAGAAACAAATGTAAATTATTAACCAGCCTAATTCTTTAGCACATAATTAGGAATTATACAGTGGCGTAGCTAGTCCGTAAGGGGCCCCGTATAATAAAAAAGGGGCCCCTCTATTATCTGATTGTATTCTCTATTACCTATGTGATTAAAGCCCCGTGCTAGTTGGGTAATAAAAATCATATCTCTTTTATATTGTTTTTACTCAACCCAAATATTACCCGACTATTCAGCAATTCGACAGGCCAATAGCCTAAGAGCCAGTAAGAATTTGATAGTAATTTTATGCTTCTAACCAGCACTCCTGTAGCCTGGGGCCCTTTATAATTGATACGGCGGTAGCTACGCCCCTAGAACCTGATAAACCGAACTACTTTTTTACTTAAGGAAAATAGTTTCACGTGCCAAAAGAAAATTGAAAGAGTAAATAAGCATATACTTACGTATTAAACTGCATATAGGTTTATTTGTAACACGGGTAGTCTACCTGTCATGTCTAGATTACCTGGTTCTCAGTAATGCAATTATTTTTCTAGGTGACCATAATGAAAATGATAGATTTTATAAATATAGGTACAGTGGATCATACTAGTCATCAAAATTTTCTGTGTTCCTGACTTCTAAGCCATAGGAAGATTCTTCTAAGTCGTAGGAGTCAGAGCTTTGAGAAATAACAATATTTTTTTCGTCTTAATGCTTTTAGACTTAACAGTTTATTAAAAGCAGGCATTTGGTGAATTCAATGTATTTATAAAAAATATAATCATTCAGCTAAAAGGCCTCAGCATAGGGTTCCCCCAAGCAACGACATATCGAAAGCCTTTAGTCAAAAGATAAATTCCAAGGCTGCACAAAAAATTCTTCAGGGTCACAACAAGACAATTATAAGATAAAAATATAAATCCTACTAATACAAACTACTGGTAGCGGAACCCTCGATCGGCGAACGTATCCAACTCGCACTTGACCAGAAATTTTGAAAATGAATTGGGTTCTACATTCGCTATCTTTCAAAATGTTTGTAATGCTAAAGTGGTTCACATAAATGAATTATTTAATTTTTGTATCTACCTAAAAAAATATGTCATCAACCAATGGAATACGGGTAAATTATGTATCAATCTACTAAAAAAGTTAATTGCCCATGTTTCTAGTTAATCATTTTCACATGTTTCTTGCAAACTGAAACAGGTTGTTTTTTTAATAATTTTCCTTAACACCTCAACGCTTTGCAGGAAACCTGAAGAGCGGTTCCCATATTTTTAAACAACGTTCACTTTCATCTCAGTTTCAATCTATATCAGTTGAATCTTCCTACATTTTAATAATATTTCTTTTTGTCACTGATAATATTATTCGCTTAATTGGAGGGGGAGTGTGCCGCACTCACTCCAGGACGTTTGTGAGATTCGAACTTGAATATTAATATCTATTCTACCATTTAAGAAATTATGCCTTTTTTAGGTGGGAAGCCATCAAACTTTTCTGGCTCTGTCTGAATTTTACTGGATAGAACCCACTAGTGTTCCCTTAACTTTTTCAATATTCTGCAACCCAACAAACTGTTGCGGAATGATGCGGAAGGCCGAAGAACTCAGTGAAACCATTACAATAGGTTTTGTGGGTCTTAGCTAAACTTATAAGTTACTTACCTATCTAGTATAAAGAGAATAAGTAAATAATAATAACTTGTATGCACAGTGCAGCTTGAGATATCCCTATGTCCAGCAGAGACTGCGAAAGGCAGATTTGATTGACCTAGGTCCGGAACACATTGCGGAGGCCACAGTGACTCGTTCGAACAATACATAATGCCGCGGCCAGACTATGCTCCTCGCGCTGCTCATCGCTCTGCTCCTCGCGCTGCCGTGATTTGCCGCGATGTTGCTCTCTCTCTCTCGCGCGCAAAGACCGACAAGATAGGAAGCAGTGGGCAGGACGAGGAGCATGACGAGTGGCATGACGAGTAACGTGGCCACACTATGTCTCTGCCTCCTTTCCTCGTTACTTCCCATGCTACTCGTCGAGTGTGTGGCCGCGGCATAAGGCATGTTGCTGTAAGGCCGTAACTAGAACGGTGCTATTGATGCCCAGGCACAGGACGCAGGCCTTGGGAAGGGCGCAGTAATGATCAATGGGCCTATAATTAAACCTTCTATATACCTACCTGAGGAGCTCGTGGCTAAATAATAACAGCCGCACAGGTCGATCTTCAAGGTTAAGCAACGCTTGGCGAGGTTGGTCTGTGGATGGGTGACCATCTTAACATAACGAGTTTCCTCCGTGCCTCGGAAAGCACGTTAAGCCGTAGGTCCCGGCTGTCATTTGTAGATCTTTGGCATTCGTTACGGATAGTCAGAAGCCAGTAAATCTGACTCCAGTCTTGCCATGAAGTACCGTGTTACCTCAGTTAATGGGTTGTGGAGGTCTGGTAGGCAGCCGCTCCTCGTAAAATACTGGTATTCAGCTAAATCCGGCTTGACTGGAAGCCGACCCCAATATAGTTGGGAAAAGGCTAAGCAGATGATGATATACCTACCACCTTTAAACACCTTTGTAACATTATGGAATGCAATAAAGTATTAAGTTTTACATTATGATTTTTATTTATGTACAATAGGTACCAATTATTTATCTTTATATGATAATCGAAAAAGCCCAGGACCCGACTCTATTACTAATGAAGCACTGAAAATAGACGAAAAAATTATTTCAGGTTTAATTACTATTCTATAAAATCCTAAAAGAGCGGAAAGTGCCAGATCAGTGGACTATATCTGAAATCATCCTTATTTACAAGAATGTAGATCCATCAGACGTCTCAAATTACAGACCGATTAGTCTCATGACTAGTTTATACAAATGTGCTCCCAGTGTCTGCTGAAAAGAATCGGACCAAAGATTGACCCATAGACCAGTCTACCAGTCAGTAAAAAGAGTTTGTAATACTAACTTACAAAAAATAAATATAATTGATCATAGTCTGGGTTTAAGTCTAAATACTCTACAATAGACCATATTTTCAGTCTCAGTCAAGTGATCGAAAAATATAAAGAATTTAATTCCCCACTCCACATAGCTTTCGTGGACTTACGGAAAGCCTTTGATTTTATAGCACACGCGTCAATCAAAGAGGCTATACGATACCACGAAATAGAAACAACTTACGTAGAAATCATTACTAAAACTGTATACGAAAACTGTAAAAGTAAAGTCAGACTGGAGAGAACAGGACCAACTCTCAAAATTGAACGCGGCGTCCCCCAAGGAATAACTTTGTCACCGACATTTTTTAGAGCCGTTCTAGAAATCATTCTTAAAGATTCAAGTTAGAAAAATAAAGGCATAAAAACAGACGGCAAGTACCTGAGCCATCTGCAATTCGCGGACAGTATTGCACATCTAGCTTGCACCGCTGATGCACTTAATGACATGGTAACAACTTTACATTTACGAAGCATTAAAGTCGGACTAGAAATTAATTTTGACAAAAGAAATATAATGAGTAACAATATCTTAACACCAATTCAACTAAACGGTGAAAATGTCGAGTATGTCATACTACATTTACCTGGGTAAGAAATTATCCTTTAGACTACTTTAGAGAGACAAGGAAAAGGTGGAGAGAACTAAGAATTTAGGATATTATTCTTAATTAAAGTAACTTCATGTTTATTAAATTAATTCATGTTTAGTTTTATTAATTACGTGAATTTCTCCGGTGTGATGCGTATGGAAACTATTTTCACTTTTGTGGGATTGTTCTAAGAGTTACAACTTACATGGCTTTGGGACGCAAATGGCAAGAAAGAACACAGGTTGGTTTTAATCAGTAGCACACCCTCCATTCCACCCAGAGCGCGGAGTATTTATATAATGACATCCAAACTGAAGACAAAATAAAAATGGGAACCTACTGACTATAGATTATTCTATAACGCCCGTTTTCAATAACCTACCGCAGTTCATAGACAGATAGCTATCCAGTAAGATTCTATCTATCCATCCACAACTTCAGTAGGAAATGCTATCCGTCGGTAGGTTATAGGAAACCAAGTAAGGCAAAAGGATATATTTGTTTATCTATAGTAGCTGCAACTGTAGATAGATAGCTTATTAACGGGGCGTAAGACAATGACACGGGATGAGCTATTGTTTAAACTCCCAGTTACTTTTAAGTTAAATTGTATTGCAATATTTATTATAACAGCGGGCCTTCTTACAAATGTTTTTTGTAAACTTTCACACTAGCCCTCATGTTATGGACTACAGCCCTATTGTAATGACAGCTAGGTGCTTTGTAATACTGCTGGATTATTGCTATCAACAGTTCACAGGCTATCGACTGTGGAACCCTAAAAGTTAATAAAGATCTATGAGAACAAAACATGGTTGTTCATTCTCCCACGTGACGGAGTGGTATCTACTTCCAGATACTTATTGAACCGAGAGCCACCCGCTCTCTCTTTCTCATTTTTTCCATATCTATTAAAGGCAAACCAAAAACTGAAAGGCGAGGGTAGTATACACACCCGTCCCGGTACCCACGATACTAAGGACCAAGGAAATACTAAGGCAAAACCTAAGGTTGCGAACCTTTAGGTTATGCCTTTAGGACCTGTCACTAACAAGACCAGTACAATCTAGCCTATTATACTATTGAAATTGCGTACTACACCAGGACAGCACCATAACTTGATTTTGTGTCGTAAGTTGTAACAGTAAGAGTGATTCTCTAACTGCAAGCGTTTGCACCATACGTTACGAGCACTGAGAATCTGCAAAAATCTATCAATTTCAGCACAACTCTTAAAAAAAATTGTGTTGCGTAATGCGCAGGTTAGGTCCAGCTCTAGGAGACGAGAAACAATAACTAACCCCATTTATACATCAGAACTGAACAATCCTTGTCATTTCATTTTCATTTGAATAGACTGGAAGGACAATAGACGAACAATGGAACTAAAGATCTAAGTCTGACCCAATAGTGACAATTGTCTTCAGACTTTGACATTGTACCAGCTTGAGTATTGGAGCTGTGGCCTAAGGGTATAATGCATCCCATTTACAATCTTATTAATCTCTAACGATACTACGCAGTTATTAACTTACTTCACTAAGGGCCTATTTCACCACCTATGATTAAGTTTCGAGTATCTTACTTGGCAAATAATTTCATACAAATTCTGTCACATTTTTGAATTTATTCAGTGAGTAGTGCCTACTCGGACATTGTGAAACAGGCCCTAAGTAAGTTAGGAAGTTTTTTTTCCGTTCATGTTTAATATTGCACCTACCACAATTTGTCTCTGTATCACCCAAAGGTTGACTGGTAGAGAATGCCTCAAGGCATTAAGTCCGCCTCTGAATCTTGTGTGCATAAAGAGTTAATAAAAAAAAACTGAAGGGGAATCCAATCGCACATTTCATTTCAAGGCCACCACGAATAACCAGTACAATATTGCCTCAGGTCAAGAGTACCTTACGTACATTACACATTATTAATGTTGTGCCCACTACGATATTAGATTGGATTCAGGAAGAATTTTCCAACTTTGCGTGGTAGCGCAATAGGCTCTTCATTGAGCCCATTTTGCTCGAATCCTAGAATAGGTAGGTATTTTTTTTTTCTGGTAGGGGAATCATCAGAATGACTTCTCCCACTCTTGGGCGGAGCGGGAGGGCATATCAGAGTCTTACTGACTAAACCCCTACCCCGTTCCTTCGTTGCCTTCGATCTGGGGGGGACTCGGTGTCAAACTTTCGGAATATCCATGTTCCCCAGAGGCTCAAAAAAATCTACTCAGCGTCTAGCTGCAAATAAAAATAATAAAACCTTTGCAATACCTCCAAAAGAAAAAAATTAAGAAGAGGAAAAGGGAAGGCCAAAGAAAAAATGGATGGATTTTGTGAGGACTGATAACTATGAAAAAAAAGGGCTCAGTAATAACGTGACGGTTGACAGGATACGGGAAAAACTGACAGGAAAAATGAGACGAAGGCAGGAAGATGATAATGAAAATCCCAAAATAGTGGTACTCGTAAATGCAGTTTATGGACTGCTTATACCACTGGTTTTGGGGTTTTAGGACGTTACTACGTAAGGATACCTTAGCATTAGCATTATCGGTCTTATAATGTTCCCACTGCTGGGACTCAGGCCTCCTCTCTTGGAGAGAAATGGGCCATAATTCACCACGCGGGCCCATTGCGGATTGGTGGATGTCACATGTCTTGGATTTTTTGGTTCTAGGAAATACCGGTATCCTCACGATGTTTTTCTTCACCGTTTTTAGAGCAGTGGTGATGAAATAAATTACACAAAGTAACGCATCTGACCGGTTTTGAATCCGCGACCTACAACTTGCAAGTCAGGGTAGTTACCACTGGGCCACCACTGCCCTAAGGATACCTATCAAGCTATTCTATTATGGAAAATGGTCTAGCTTTGGATGTCAACACATCATAAACGCGGCGAATAGCCCCGAGGCTAATTGAAAGAAGTTAGACTAGACAAGGTGTTACTGAAATAACTAAGAACTTGTTAAGGGAGGGAATGTTACTCTATTCGTTCTTACTAATAACTTTTATGATAGAATCGAACATAGAAATCGTAAAAAAATAGTAGCTAGTTCAATAAATTTCATGGTCATATAATTTAACAAATGTTGAGAACAAGCAATTTACCACAAATTCCAGAAATTAAATGTTGTTCTTATTTATAAGTACAACTACCACTATGCATGTCTTCGTTCGTGAATTTAACCCCTAAATCGTTTTTAGAGGGTAGTTTTGAAAAACTACTAAAGCGTTTATTTATTATTCATTTAGCCTATCATATACCCACAAAACGAGACACAATAGTAAAACAATAACAGCGCGGTCTCATAGGATCGGTCGGGGATTCATGAATTAAATCAGAATTTCAGCCAATTTTCAAGTTCATTAACCCCAGAAATACGAATCTTCCATGCAATTTTTAACACCCCCTAAATCTTCTTATGGGGTGAATCCGCTTCCTCGCTTTAAAACATAGCCCGTACCCAGGCCCGTCGCAAGAGGTCTTTGCCAGCTTACGGTGCAGGTGTGCCCCGCTTGGGCGGAGTACTGACGTGTTCTCGTGGGGGCGATTGGCGGCAACGCCCTCTCGTGCTGGGCCCTGATACAGGCTATGGTACAGATCGACAAGGAAGGGCAGGTGGTCGCCATATTCTGCGAAGTAGTAATATTATTGAAGGTGGCGGCCGCACGTGTGAGGGAACGGACTTCTTCAACCCCTGCTGCGGGGTCCCTACCCCAATTTCCAGACTCCGTAGACGTGGGACGACGAGCAATGGGTAGTCGCCATCCAGTAACCATCCGGACCGAGCCCAAATCGTCGAGGGCGCGTAGTATTCCGCGCGCACTTCAAAGATATGTCAGAAAAACCGTAAGGGTCCAGTAGGGACAAAACCAACGACGGCCATAGGTTGGCTTCCAAAATTGAAACCGGGGGTCCTGGAAGTTGGAACACAAGACAAAGAAGGAACATAGGAGTAGGTTTTAGTCAGTGAAAGTTTGACACGCCCGTAGAGCAGAAGAAGTCATTGGATGATTACCTACTCACAAAAAAACCATCATCATCTCATGTGCCTAGCTTTTTCCCAACTATATTGGGGTCGGCTTCCAGTCAACCCAGATTTAGCTGAATGCCAGTATTTTACGAGGAGCGGCTGCCTACCAGACCTCCACAACCCATTAACTCACAAAAAAAAACATCATAAATTATTTCAAGGGCTTTCTGACAATAACTGCGGGATCTGACTTGCCTTTGATCCAGTCAGTTTGAGTCAGCCAGTCTTGTGTAATTCACCACAAGAATCCGTCGGTGACTGGAGCGATATGAAAGAAAAGACAGTGATAGTGTGACGGATGACAGAACAGAATGGAAGAAAAATATGTGTTGCACCGACCCCCAGTAATATGGGACAAGGGTAGGAAGAAGAGTAAGGTGTCAATGACTGGAGCGATATGAAAGAACAGGGAGTTAGTGTGACGGGTGATAGGACAGGATGGAAGAAAATATGTGTTGCACCAACCCCCATTAATATGGGACAAGGGTAGGAAGAAGAAAGTATCGGAGACTGACCCTTTTATACGACCAACAAGACCAAAACGACAGGACATACGGGCACGAGTATTTGACAATACAACCGAAATTAAAGACGATAATCTGCCGAAACTAAATAGATGACTATTGAATTCTCATCATAAAGACACATCAAATTAATTACCTACTAAAAACTTAAATTTCTCAAAAAGGAGTTTAATTTACTAAGATCTTCGATGAACCATTGAGAGTAAACGCAAAAATCAACCCGTTTTAGAATGCAGCCTGCCTTTCCCGTAAACTATACCATCACAATCATTTTTCAATAACTAGACATTAGGGCCCATAATGTCCAGCGATCCAAAAATAAATCCACTATCGGCACGATGATAAAGACTTTAAAGTCGATGAAAGTAGCCCGCGACATTTAAATATTCTAAAGATTTTGTACATTTTGCAGGACAGTATGAAGTTGTATGTCGATTAAAATATGATTGACGGCCGTACCATGTATAAATTTACGGAGTTATAACATTTAAAATCATCAATACAACCCTCTTAGTTGGTATAACCCTAATAAAATGCTACAATTTCATACGCGTGATTAACTTTATTTATTCCTAATGTTCAGGGCCAGAAAACTCTCTTATTGACCTCTATCTTTTGTATTTCGCGGGCTACCCTAGCGCTTTTGTTTTAACAGAACGTATATAAACCTATTAGCAGAAAAAGCGAATTAAGATTCCTCAAAATAACATCCAAAGAATAAATTAGCGCGCCTATCCCAACTACTGCAGTTTTTTCTAACGTAGCTACTTTAATAATTTATGAATGAACGATAAATACGAGTTCAGTAAAGACTATAATGAAGTCTAATAAGCCTAAATGAATGGCTGAAGCTGTTATACCCGAGTGGTCACCTCTGCTTGCAGCCACTGAATGAAACCCTACTTGTCCAATAAACAGGACAGATGATTATTTTGGTTATAATTATTTCTATAATATTTTTGTTCTATTATAATGGCAGTATTATGACAAGCAGCCCAATAATATACATCATCTCTTCGTTATGTTATCATCAATTGTTGAATACATTCGTTCAGTTAGGCAGTCTTCGTTTAACCCTGTCAATGCTGATGCTTTTACTTTTCATGAAAAGAGAATGCGGGGTAAAATATACCCTGAAATGTATGTGTATAGTAAGTATGTACGAAAGTATGACAGGTCAAGATGTAGCCAAGTCATTTGTTACAGAACTTATGTTGTTATTTAGAAAATAATCAGAATTGTATGTACACTGAATGCTTGATAGAATCCGAAAATAAAAATACGTGCATCCAAAAGCAATAAATGCATGCAGTTGAGGCGTCCTGCACATAATAATAGTTGTTTACAAAGCCGATAATTGAGCAATATGCACCCTCCAGGGATACCGTCCATCCGATAGTAAGAAATACGACGGGTTCTCTTATAAAAATCAAAACATAAGCGTTCGTTAAACCCCATTCAATGCAGATATTTTATGCTCTGAATACTGATAGCACAACATTATGCAGTCACTAAATATACGATTAGTATCCTGAATACTATTAAAAATACTAATTAGGCGGAAGACTTCTCTCATGTTTTGGCATTGCTCAGTTGTTCCAATATACATTACGAGTAATCTTTTCATTACTTTAAAGTTTCATTCAGTTAGTTTCATTTTCGGAGAAATTTTTCATGCGCATTCAACATTGAATCGACGAGGTCGACAAAATTGCATCGGTTTAACTATTATCAACCGTGAAAAAGTAATAAAATAAAATACTTAAAATACGTGTATCCAAATTGATTATACACTATTTTACTGTGTGTACCACGCTTTTCGGTTCGATTGGTTGTGGCTCTATTTTTATTAGTTCGATTAATAATGATTTATGTGTAAATATGTATTAGGATAGAAGTTAAGTATCAGGACAATTTTCATTAAAGTGTAGAGGAAAATACGCTCCGTAGTACTGAAACTAAATGTGTCATTATTGGAGGGTTAATTCACACGGCGATGACGCGTTAGGCCATTGAAAACGCAGTGCTCAAGATGTGGATGTGTAGTATATAAACCGCGGGCTCCGAGGCAGGAAGCATCACAGTGTCCACCACTAATCATCTCATCTTTTATTACATTACAAAAAATAAAAAGTGAAACATGAGATCTGCTGTTCTAACAACTGTCTTCGCCATTTTGGCGGTAAATGGTAAGTCAAAAAAATATAAAAAATAATTTTTCAATTAAATTAAATCAGTTTTTATTATTCAAATTAAATTAAATCAGAATTTTCTTTCATTTAAATTTATAAAGTGGTGATAAAAATAATAATCTACTAAGTCTTGATTAAAAAAATATAGTGCAAATAGTAAATAATAAAAAATAATTGAGTGCCACATCGAATCATAAATCTAATGGAAGTATTCAATTGATAATAAAAATAATATTTTTGTGCAACAGAAAACCATCATTCGAGTAAGTGCAAGAGGATAAAAGAGGTCAAAAAAATCGGGAATAATTACTACTTATTACAAATCGCCAATTTATCGGCCAATCATAGGTTGCATTTAATTGCACCACTTGAATCATAATTTTAAAATATATAGCTAAAGTAGAGTGAGGCCGAATAATTATAGGCTATCATAAAACATAGGTAGAACACGTAAAGTTAATCAACAGCTAGGTAATTGAAACATGCGAAAAACGCAGTATCTTCCTCCGTTGCGCCGGATCGCACAAACATCCGACAATCGCAGCAAACATTGTCTTAGCGAATACAAAACTCAAATAATTCGCTCTGCATTCTATCTCGGCCACGTAGTCCAAACAATTTGAAACATAGATAGTTTTAATTACCAATACATATGCAATTAACACTTCGATAACGATTTGAACTACATTTTCTTGAATACGTTTCAAGCATCCGGCAATGTTCAGTTCCTAAAAAAGCAATTAAATTTCTATCGACTATTTAAGACACTAATTCCTGTCTGGTTTCATCATATTTTATCAATGCAGCGGGAAGTGTGTAAAAGAACATTAATTTTATCGCACAGTCACTTTAATAGAATTTAACTATGCAACTAGTAAATCGAAAAACAAAAACATCAATTGGAATGTGCAAACCAAAACATCAACAACAACTCATGTGTTTGATGAAAACAAATTGACCGTTTAATATGATTCTTCATCGCGAGAACTAAAATGACAATACTAGAACACGGGAAAATACCACAACCCATAACTTTGATAGGAAAGCCGCATTTACTTGTAGTAAACACGAAAACCTAGGGTAGGTGACTGGACAAGAGCCTGGAATAGATTGCCGAACCCATATTATGGCGGTTTAGCACGCAACAGCCTAAATAATTAAAACTAGCTAACCAAAATAATGAAGGTGAAGGGCGTTTTTGCTAATGATAAATATAGCTTGGGAATTCGTGTGACAATAATATATGAACAAATTTGTCTACACGAATAATTATTTCTATAGCATATCCAAAATCCTAGACAAAAATCGTAATAATAAGTTGACTTCATGACAGCAGAATCCAATTTTCTGCTTGTAAATACCTATCTGAAACGCGATTCGCGAATTATTCTATGAGAATATCGCGTTAACTCTAGAATAATTGAATAAATATTCTTAAAAGAAATGCACAAACGGCACACATGGTCACTATTCTAATCGATCGCACTCAAAATTGCAACACCCAACCATGTGCAAACTTAATCTGCATACTTGACCTCAAATCTAAGTAAGATAATCTAACTGAGGTCAGGTCTTATTTGTCAAATCAATTTTCTCTAAAATGCATAGATAGCAAATCGATAAAACATGTGACGTAGTGGATTTGCAAAGGAATGCGGCCTAATAGTCACGAATTTATCTAGATAGAGATAAGTTTTTGCATCTAGCAAGGATATTTTAATAATCGACTTATTATTCGTCGTCACTATTAGATCAAATAGCAGCATTAATAAATGCATTACTTCGCGCCTCTTACTCGGAAAGCGGCTCCGATCTAGACAAGCATTGCTATAAAAATCTTCTTCCCCTTTTAGGTAACGTGCCAACACCTAGAAAGGGTAATTTTATTAGAATTTATTGCATGATAGATTTAAATTTTCTCTTGTAACTTTTATGAATATAAATTTTAATCACTTTGAAATGTATGCAGCATTTAAAGCGTTAAACAAATACCTAGCACCCTATTCACCCTACACCAGAATTTCGCATTTTTTATTACCGTTTCAAAATTATAGCATCAAATTTAATTTTAATATTCTTATTAATTTTATCACCTAATTACGCGTAAAGCTAAGCTCTATAGCAAGCTCCTGATTTGTATAATTGCATGCAAATTACTATCAATACTACTGACACATTTTTTGGTCCATAACGACATTTTTTGTTTTGTAATATCATATTGCGCAGACATGCATGCTTCAGTACATATCAAGTCTTAAAAACCCGCTCTATTTCTAGATTGTATTTTAATTATAAATTAATTTGATTGACACTAGAATAAATCTACATGTGCATAGCTAAATCACAAGTGAATTACGATATAATAAATTATCATTCATTAGATTATGCATGACCTTATTTACATAAATCGACATGCTTGTAGTACAAAAAAGTTTACGATTGTCACAGCTAAAATGGATACTCCTGCTCGCATACAGAATAAATAATAGGACGTCTTAGGATTTTAAATTTATTGCCCACTTTTTTATTCATAATCCGGCCATTTGTAATCCCTTTGCGTTTGCTTTTATGGCTTCTAACGATCAATGTATGTTTGGGTTAAATGACCATTAGATGGGATTTAAAAAAAATTAAACAATTAATAAATGAATCAAACACAGTCGTAATTGTTCAATCATCACAATGCATGTGTCAGACATGTATCAAAAACATTAAAAATGTTGATAGAACATTATTTATTTTGTTTATTAAATCATCAGCAAGCAATCGTAACAATGTATCTGTATTATCAAAACAAGATGGGATAGTTCAATTATTATTATATCATCTCGAATGTTTTAATAACATGCTATGCCTGTATTGAAACAATACTCTGAGAACATTTACATCGACTCATAAAACTTCAAATAAACATTTCATTTCAATAAACGGTTAGGATCAACGTAATAGCATACTTGTAGAATTCACAGGGTGAGATTTCAACAATAGTTAACTGCCTCAATTGATTTTTTGCAAACCCTACAATTTATAGCTATCTACTATTACATCAACTTACCAAATCATCTTCTCTTCTTTCTCCACAAGTCGTAGCTTCCAATACAAAACTGATCAACGGTCACTTTTCCTTTCGCAGTATCCCTCGTCCTCGGCTGGGGTTACAGGGCCTCTGACCAGAGGCGCTGGGCTGTCCTCCACCCCGCGTGCGGAGGCCGCCAACAGTCCCCCATCGCCATCGCCGCCCGCCAAGCCATCCCGATCTCGATCCCCGCTATGGAACTCATCGGCTACCAGAACCCACTGCCTGGTCCTCTTACCACCACCAATAACGGACATTCAGGTAAGAATTTACAGGTCAAAAAGTGGTCTTATCATCAGGCCTATATCCCCATCATAAAGCTGAATAGAGAAGCTGCCTAGAAAGCCTACACAACCTTTTACAATTGGCAATATTTATTTCATATTTGCATACCGAAACTTGTACTTCAAAATTCGCGCACATAAAAACTATTCCTTCATATTTCCAGTGGCCCTCACCATCCCCAAATACAGCTCCGAAGAAGAAAAGAAAGGCTTCCGTCTGCCCTACATCTTCGGAGGACCTTTAGACAATGAGTACGAGATCGAAGGTCTTCACTTCCACTGGGGAGACAAGAACAACCGAGGTTCCGAGCATACCCTGAATGACATGCGCCTGCCTTTGGAAATGCATATCATCCACAGGAACAAGAAATACAGGAACCTCGCTGAAGCTCTCCAGCACCCCGATGGTCTTTGCGTGCTTGCCTTCTTCTACCAGGTAAGATTGATCAGGAATTCCTATACCTATAGGCCAAACACACGCCTTTGAGCACTGAAGTTGAGAAAAACCAACAGAAGCCTTGCAAAAATTGCCTTATTCAACAATTCTCTACAAAAACGTCTTCAGAAGTCTACTACACCATCACTCGCAAACCAGTCTTTCAAGCAGCATCATCTTAATCCGCCATCTTCGTTCCAGGTCGTAGAATTCGACGCCAAGCTCCTGACCCCCATCGTGAAGAACCTGTCCGCCATCGAGAACTACAACACCTCCATGCAGCTGCCCCACACCTTCTCGCTGTCCTCCATCCTGTCCGGCCTCGACACCGAGAGGTTCTACACCTACAAGGGATCCCTCACCACCCCTCCCTGCGCCGAGGCCGTCACATGGGTCGTGTTCTCTGACTACCTCCCCATCTCCGTGTTCCAGGTAAAATATTAAAAGCTTTCCTACACTTTAGCGACCCAGCTACAATGCTACATAATGACTATCATCTGAAGACACCTCTACAGCATTTACTGAACACCTTTCTCCCGACAGATGGACAACTTCCGCGGTCTCCTCTCCAACCTGAACCTGCCTCTTGTCGACAACTTCAGACAACTGCAGCCTCTCTTCGGAAGGCGCATCTTCGTCCGCATCACCTCCAAGAACCCCAAGTTCAAGAAGACCAAGCTCCACTACTCCAAGTGGGACTGGGTTGGACACAAGAAGGCCGAAAATGACGTCAACGAGTTCGATGAATAAATAACCAAAGAACACCATCGTCTATCCCAACTGTACTAATCATCACGACGTTTTCAATACGGGTATATAAGTAGCTATGTTTTATTGATACCAAATAGGTTGTTACCTACCAGTTTGTTTTTTTATTTTAATATAAAATATGGTTGTGTGCACTGTATAATAATGTATATTTGTGTGAATAGAAGTATTATAGTGTTAATAAGTTTTGTTAATAATCTTTTAAATAAAAATTAATTTAAAAATTTCTTTGGTTTTATTAGAAGAATATTATAGATACATACATACAAATGAAGAGGCCAATTGTTACAATAGTGCTTTCAATAATTTAGTTAAGTCGCGTAGTTGTCTTGTCCAAACATTGACTGTAAAAAAAGAATATCAATTGAATGTAAATATTCAACATTAATTTAAATTAACAAAATATAAACAACGCAATACTCACTCAGGTTTCCACAAAACACACTGAACAACTCAAAAAGTAACCATTAGTAAAACAACAGAATAAAACACTATAGACAATGATACAATCCACACTTTTTTTTCATATAACACAGGAATAGGGTACATTTCTCTTTGGACAAACAGCGCAGCACTATTTTGTTCCTAAAGCCGCAACACACGCATAATGCCAAGAATCACAGAAAAATCACACTTTCGCATAATCTGAACATGCTGCTGTTAAAGTAATGGGATGGATGGAGCAATGACTGCTTAAATAACATCTAAATAAATAATGGCAATGGTGGCATCTATGATCCTAGAAAATATCATGAGCATCAGTACATCTCTGCCTAATTTCTTCGGATTTGACAATGGCACTCATATTCTTAATAGTTAATAATACGGTCAAAAATTTAATACGAGTAATTAAAGCATTCTAGAAAACTTCTTCATAGAAAAAACAATATTTGAAACACTACTTTTCAGCATTTTATGAAATAAAAGAATTTTCAATTTTTTTTTTTAAATAATATTTCCAAACTATTTTATAAAAGCAACCAACAATATGTGCTTGTGTGTTTATTCAATTTGGAACGGCTGAACAGATTTCGATGAAATTTAGCAGACGGATAGACAATGTTCAGAAATAACACAGAATACTTTTTACCCTAGGAGTATATAAGGATAATTTTCTACTATCACGCGGCGAAGCCGTTGGCAGCATATTTTTTTAATTTGTATTCTATAATGTTGTATAAATAGTTATTCAATAACATTAGCTAAGATTTTTTTTCAGTATCGTTTAATAACAATGATGAAATTTTAATTAAAAAAAAAGTTGTTGACGACTGTACTCAACCGAAATAAAAACTATTGCTACAAGAATAGTCCTAAACATATCTACATAGTTCATGCTACACTCTTTGATAGCTAGCCCTATTCAGAATGCAATGCATGATTAGCATGGAATGCCGCTCGCATCCTTTCGCATTCGAGTCAACATTGCGAGCGCCGGTCGATAACGATCGATTAGCAGCGGTAAAATTAGATAATTGCTATAAGTTCCTACTATACCTAGGCCATTATCGCAAGTCGCGTCTTATGGCTGAACCCAATAACCTAACTTCAATTTTGGCATATTAGAGATAGTAAAACAAATGATACAATACAAAAAATAGACATATTGTTTTCTGTTGTTTCATTTGTTTTTCTGTCTCCGATATGTGAAAGATAGGTTATTGGGTTCGGCTGTTAAACGGCTGAGTGCGGAGTGCCAGTGTCATAGAACAGAAAAATTTTCGAAGTAATTTTTAATTTCTATTACTTTTCACAAATAAAATTATAACAATCATAGAGTTGAAAATAGCTTGCGCAAAATCAATGCCTTAGAGAATTCTCTGCAAGTAAAATAGTGCACGCTATTTACAACTTTATATCAGTTACTTTATAGCTTTAGTTTCAAAAGGAATGTAAATAAACTATGTAAACTTATTTGCCAAAACCGTTACTATTTTATAATCATTATTTATTTAGTTGTTAGTCAAGCAGCAAAAATCACTCAAAAACTGAAAACTCCAAAAAAATAAAACAACAAACTGGTATTTTATATTCTATAATACAAGTTCAACAAATATCTATACAATATGATTGATTAATACTCTGTAAATTTAGGCTGGAACCACATTAAAGTTGCAATGGAATAAATTATAAAATATTTAGTGTCTACGTATAATTTTAATTAATATGGATAAATTTTATGACACATAATATTTTGAGAATGGCCTTAGCCACTTTACTGAACTTCCAACCTTACATATTTGAATAATTTTATCACATTAAATAATGGTTTCATTCACTGTAACAGTTAAAATAAATGTTTCTGGGAAGTGGAATGTATTAATTAAAACTGCTTTAGTTTGGCATAAAATTGCACACTGAAAACTGAAAGCCGAGTATTGGCTTGGCAACTTGACGCTCAGTAAGTGATGTCAGAAAGCGCACACGAATATTGGGTAATGGCGCTTATATTTGTTTTTTTTACATGTACAATTATTTTACATATTTAGAATTATAACCAGTTAGATCTTATATTTTTGGTCTACAATTAACGAAATTCAACCTTCTTAAAGGAAGCGAGAAGTGTTGCCAGGCCAATAAACGGATAAAATGGCGTTTTGCGGATGACATTAGTGGTTAGTTCTGTAACGTTGGTACACAGTTGGCTTATATACACGTGCCGTCTGATGCACAGACAACGATATCATGCAATAAATTAGTTTTAGCGTACCAAGTCTTCGGGGTTGAACATGCCCTGGAACAAACAAAAAAATAAAATTAGATATGATCGTAATTTATGTAAGTATTATGAGTGATGTGTGACATGCACCAGAAATCTACACCACTAATATAACATAGTGAGTGCAGGCGGGCCAAGGGCATAGCCATAGACCATTGATGGTCGCTTTAAAAAACCTACGACTGTGCGTTATTTCATTTGTGGGCCATTGGTCCTTTAATAAGGACATGTCATAAGACTTATAGACATCCCAGTCAGGACGACACAGCAACTCATCTGTTTCCAAGCTGCCCAGTAGACGCTTGATACAGGGCAAAGTACTTCGGAAAATAGTAACTCCAAGGCGCTACCATTCATTGAAGAGCTGGGCAGTATTGAATGTGCGTTTTGAACGTAGAGCTGCGAACACTAGTCTTGCACATATACATACTAGAGGTGTTACAGAACTTTGATTTTGAAAGTTCGGAATTTCCGATTCATCGTGCACCTACGATTCCGATAATTTGTTATCTGAAGTTACAACGGAGCAGGACAGCGGCTACGGCGGTCACGAGCAGCGACTATGATTGCTGTCCACGGTTACGTAGCTTCATAGACGAGTATTCGTCATGATACCGTGCCGTCGTGTCGTTGCCACTTCGTCAACAGTTTTATAGTTTTGTATGTAAGCTGTGAGCAGGCGAACACTAAGCTTATAATAACAAATACGCTTCTATAAGGATAAGCGCGCACCGCGATAAAAAATCGTTGCGATTTTTTTAATGCGAAATAAAATCTAATGTTTTTTATTTGAAATTTATTTTCGCAATGCGCGGATTGTAGTGTATTTCTGTGGTTCACACATTTGCGATATTTTTTCGCAACGATTTTTTATCGTAGTGCGCGCTCGCCCTAAAGCTACGCGTCCGTGGGCAATAGGTCTAAGTCGAAAAAAATATTCTATTTTAATCTATTATTATTATCATAAGCCACTGCAAGGCAAAGGCCTCCCTTTCAGGCTTCCGCTTTTTTCTATCTTTAGCCTCTCTTCTCGCCAATTCTTTCTAAAGGAGTCTTCGTCACACCATCTCCATTTAGGCCTACCGAGTCGACGGCTACTGCTGTTTGGGATCTAGTTAATTTTGTCACCTTTGCCCAATTTTGTTGCGCCATACCTGCCCAGTCCCATTTTAGTTTGGCGTCTGAATAGACTACGTCTGTAATTTGCATTATGGACCGAAGTATAGTGTTCTATAAGCGGTCTGTTTTTGTGACCCCGAGAATACTTCATTCAATGGCTCGCTGGCAGACCCCGAGTGCGCTCACGCTGCCACCGCCGAGATCTTGATCCCGATTTCCGACCACCGTAGGCGCGGGCTCACGGACGGCGAGCACTGGGTAGCTCGCCGTCCATCGACAGTCTGATAATAACCTGGACCGAGCCTAGTAGTCAACGGCGCGTTCAGTTCCACGCGCGCCTCAAGATGTTAGCAAATTGTAGAGGCCCGACAGGGCCGAAACCTCTGGGGTTTACGGAAATTCCGAAAGGTGAGCCCATGTCCCCCCAGATCGAAGGCAACGAAGGAACAGGGTGGGGTTTAGTCAGTAAGAGTCTGACACGCCCTCCCGCTGCGACCAAGAGTGGGAGAAATCATTATGATGATTCACTTGGAAAAAAAAGCTGGACGGGGCTAGTCGCTAGTATAAAATAAGTAGTAGTACCTTTGCACGCCGGAGGATGGAGTCCTTGCTAGCATCATACGGATGGTCCTTGGAGGGTATCTCGAGCACAGCGGGCACGGGCGCGTGGTGCGCGTCGATGGCGTGCCGGATGAGCTCGGCGATGTTCTGGTTGATCAGGATGATGTCGATGTCGTCGCGCTTGACGAAACGCTTGAAGCACTCTTCGATCTCGCTCACCGGTGTGTCTGGAATGAGGTGATGGGGGTTTTAATAATAATGTATTGACTGATGAGCTGGTGAGGGTTGCGGGAAACCTATGGATGCGTGACTCATAGTACCGTTCATTGTGACGACACTTTGGGGAGGCCTTTGCCCAATAGTGGACGTCTTTCAGTTGAAATAATTATGATAATGTATTTTCTAGTGTGGGCAAAGATTTCAATTTTATAATTATCTTTCATTCTTCTACATTTATGCCTCAAGTTCCTACAGCTGGGCATAGACCTCTAAAATTAAAATAATTATTACACACATGGCCACTAGTGAAATGTCATTAGTCACTGATTTATTCCGCTTTAGGGTGAAGCAGGGCCGCCGCGTGCGGGCGTGCAGAGCGTGCGGCGCACGCGGGCGCCGTCATCAAGGGGGCGCCAAAAATGAAACAGTGTCATAATTTGCAAGCCTAATATATTTTTATTATATACTGGCTTGATGTCTGAGAAACTGATGAGGTCTCAAATGTATGTTTACATGTCAGATGATTCATTATATGTGTACCTTTGGCGCACGAAACCCAACACCACTTGAACAAGCGACCACGGTGCCCCTTAACTCGAAAAAATTAAACAAGTCAGCGGTTATGTCGTGAAATAAACAGAAATGTTTGAAGCTTCGCATTACTAAAGTATAAAATTGAGCCCCAAACTGGAACGGATTGGGGCTGCCCTATCGTGGCTCCAGCCCAACCTAGGGCGTCCAGATGCCTCCTGTCGGAGGCTCTACGTGGGGATCGTTCGGTCCATGGCCCTTCACGGGGCGCCAGTGTGGGCGCCGTCGCTGCGTAAGCGACCGGCGTCCAAGATAAACATTTGCCAGAGGGTCATGGCCATCCAGATGGTGCGGGGATACCGCATGGTCTCCCGCAAAGCGGCAGAACTCCTTGCTGGCCTGCCACCATGGGATCGGGAGACCACATCTTTGCACGCATGCACATTTTATGCGTGGAGATGCAACGCCGGGGCGACACTCCGCTGTCTGCAGCGGAGTGTCGCCCCGGCGTTGCGGAATCTCATAGTGGAATGATGACAGCTACTGATGCAAATTGTGGACGCAACCCAGTAGTTGGCACGCCATCTTTATGGCAGTAATAACCCTCTTTGAGGAGTGGCTAGAAAGACGTCACAGCGTTCTCATCTTTTTCATGACGCATATCATCACCGGATATGGTACGGATGGAACGACCCTGCACCTGATTCGTGAGGAAGAAACGCCCGCCATTGAGTGATCCACACAAAGGTGACTAGTGTGGATCACTCAGTGGACACGGAGGAGGCGGTCGTCTCCTTCTGCGAAGTAATAAGGCTAACGAAGGACGCGACCGCACGCGTAAGGGACACGCATCCTCTTGCCCCAGCCGCTGAGCCCCCGGAAATCGATTTCCAGCCACTGAAGACGATGAGCAAAGGTCAGACCTCCAGTCAGACCGAGCCTAGCGGGTAATGGACGCCGCATAGTGTTCCACGACCGCTTCAAAGAGATGTCAGCAAAACTCTAGTGACCTAGCAAGGCCTACCTTGGAATAGCAAGAAGGAATATGCGTGTGGCTTTAGTCAGCAAAATTCTTACACGCCTTCCCGGTCCGCCCTAGAGCGGGAAAAGTCATTGATATATTACCACATCAAAAAAAATCAACAGGGGCGCCTTAGCCGGTGTTGCACGCGGGCGCCCAAACAGCTAGCGGCGGCCCTGGGGTGAAGTGGAAGCATATCAGAATTTTACTGACTATAACCACATTTGTTTACTTCAGGTACGCTTTGTGATCTAGGACCTCGGTTTTCCTTTTCAGAAACTCCCTGTGTCGCCGAACCATCGTGCTATCCGATAACTGCTTCAAAGGAGGTGAGGTGTGATTATAAATAAATCAATCAAAATACAGAAATTATAAAAAAAAAAGAAAATTACGTCAAAATCCACCAACCGGCGGCGCGCCATGTGTCGCGGGTTTGATTCCCGCTTGGAACAAATATTTGTATGACCTACAGAAAGCTGTCTTGCCTTTGGTTGTCTAATGGACGTGAATTCGTATATTTGTGAATATACTCAGGATACAAGAGGTAAACTGTGTCCATCAGATTTTTCTTTTAAATCATGCCTTGATTGATGGATGTCACATGTTTTCTCAATTCTTGGTTTCAGAATATGCCAATGTCCGTACAAGGCTTTCTTTCACTACTTTGAGAATGTTCAGGGTCGAAACCCATAACCTACAAAACAGTATAAGTTACGGTTGTTACCACTAGGCCACCAGTGTTCTTGTATTCAATGGTTATACTTAAATTCGAAGTATATAATTAGTAATTACATAGAAAGGAAGCCTAATTTCAAGTAGAGAATATTCAAAATTATACTGAGAAATCAAATATGATAATAATTATTTTCTTCTTTTTGTTTATATAATACTAGCTTTTACCCGCGGCTTCGCTCCCGTCAAATGACTATCCTACATATCCTACGCTACCCTACCCTACCTTCCCTACACTACCCTACCTACCCTACACTACACTACCCTACATTACACTACCTTACACTACCCTATACTACTCTACACTACCCTACTCTACCCTACTTTACCTAACTTATTTTTTTTTAGCATTTTTCTCTCCGTAAGAACCATCATTGAACTTCAAGGAACATTTTAAAAAAAGAATCAGCCAAATCGGTCAAGCCGTTTTCATGTGATGTTGTGACAACGAAAAACGGGTTTCATTTTTATATACAACGTGTAACTTTAAATGCGCAAAACCTCAGACACCCCAAACGATTTTTAATCCAATTGACCTAATTCTGAGAGAAAAAAAAATATTTAAAAAAAATTGAAGGTTTTATGAGCTGTTTTAGTTTGTTTAAAATTCGTATTTACATCGAAATAAGTATGATTATTATCCCGTTTATGAGAAAATCTAAATTGGATGACAACCATTTGTGTTTGTTTACCTATTTACGCAGGTTTATGCAGGTAGTGACTAGATTTGTTAATAAATAGACAAAAAAAAAATTTTAATTATTTTTTTTGAAAAATGTGACCTATATTAAAAAGTGGTTTTATTGCTTCTGCTCGTTATTCTGAACAAACTAATTTCAGGTTTTGCGCATTTGACGTTACACGTTGTATATAGATAAACTACTGCTTGACTGCATTAATGGTGAGGTTAGCCTTGTAGACACCCAAATATAAACAGATGAAAAGATTGTAGCAAGCAATTTGAAATTAAATTGGCCCCAAGAACCTCTTTGTGAGGAGTTTCTAGCACATGATGAATGAGGCGCTCAATTGAAGAATGCATCTTTCTTTATACACAAAACAAAGACAAATTAATAAATCTTATCTTTGGTAAACTAATTTTAGTAACAATTCATCATTCCTATCAGAGATTATATGAAAAGACTGAAATGAACTGTCACACTGGGATAAAAGATTACTTATTGTTTTTGGTTTTTACTTTGTTTTGCTGTTTTGAGAAAGAAGTTGTATGACTTTATAACCTTGGAAGCTGATAAATCATGTTTTTATCAGATGACATCTCAGATTTACAATGCCAATTAGCATATTTATCTCAATAAATGAAAGATACAGCATACCATACAGTGAGGTGTAAATAAGAATTAAAATGGAAAATGTAAACTTAACAACCATAATTCTCAAATCTAGATAAAAAAGAGTTTTGTATCCAATATAAAGAAAGGTTATTTTATTTAATGAGCTTAATTTATGAATCTCTGACCAGTCGCATGAGACCACACTGTTATTGTCTTACCTACTATTGTGACTTGTTTCGCGAGTATGCATAGGTTAAAATTGAAACCTACTATAATTATTTTTTATTACAATATTTGTTTAGTTTCAGCTTTGAGGACATCACATATAAATTACAAGTTTGCAAAAACTGAACAAAATAATTATACAATTTGCATTACTTTAATTATAAAAACATTGCTATCAATTATGTCTCTTTAATAGAAGCAAACTTGGCTAAATTCTATTTACCAGTTTATTACTACAACAATAAGGCAGCTTGGTTTTCTGATCTAATAAAAAAGCCTAATCTTTGTTCCTTGTTCAGAGCACACAAAGGCAAAAACTTTACAGCATTCGAGATGTTAAGGTGTTTGCCTGATGGATTTGTATTAATTACCTATAAATTATTGTAAAACAAGCGAAGCATTCAACTCATTAACTATTAGTGCACATCTAATACCAATCGACAAACACAGCTTGAAACGAAGAAGCAAAACATATCACTTTAATACATTTCTAACCTTCCTGAAAAATTGTATATTGCTTCTAGGTTTAACGAAAATTGAACCTGGACACTGGACAGGGCAGACAGTGAATTCACTGAATTTTTATTCTAATAGGAACAAATATTATCATACTGATGGCCTCTGATAGAGTAAGAAATTATGACTTACTTTTGTCGACAACCATGAAATTGGGGTGTCTGTTTTTGTTGATTTCACCGATTCCGCCCAGCAGGAATCCAACGCAGGTGTCCTGTAATGAGATATACGTTTCTAGGGTAATTTTCGCAGTAATTGTATGAAAACTTACGACTGACTTTTGTTTATTTGTTCCACAACGACATGGTTTATTAATACTGGTTAAAACGATTTTCTTACCTCATCACCGATTACGCTGATTAGTTTTCCCCGGTTTGCTAGCGCGTGCATGGCCATGTTTAATGTTTTTCTTGATTTTTATGAATTTCAGAGAAATACAGTGAACTGTCACAAGGGATCGTCACCTGACTTGAACAGATAGATTTTTTTCGGCGCTCGGTTGGCACAATTGTGGACCCAGATAATAAAGTAATTTAAAAGCAATAAAAGTAAAAAAAAATATGGTTATTCTATGCAGTCTTACAGATTTGATTTTTCCGGTAATACGTTTACTTTCAAAATAGTTTTTCTGGCTTTTATTTACGAAAAGGTCGTAAACGTCGTAAAAAGTCATAATTTTTAATACTTTGTGAGATATTCATGACATTTATTAATTAAAAAATGAAAATGTATGTGCAATAACGCGGATGACGCTGCGAGTAGCTAATACTTTCCGAACGATTTATTTCCCGTCATTACAAAACAAAATCACGTTCCATTAAATAATATTCTATATCTTTGGCATAAAACTGATAACTCTTTCTTTTTTACCTACACATTTCCTATCTTGTATCTCAGTCACTATGACATTTATTTTTGAGACGCTTCGTATTCGTAGGCTTTAGCAACACAAATTGGACTTCACACACAACTTTGTTTTATTCGCACATTGTTTTGTTATGATTTGACTATTATAGTTTAATAGAATTAAGTAATTAAGTAGCTTATAACAATGTTGAACATACAAAACTACGGTAGTAGTTCAGAGGACGAAGGGGATAATGAAACCGAGACTATCAAAGGAGAAAACAACGAAAAGTTATTAGCTCATTTGAAACCAGTTGATTCTAACTTCTCCGTAGCCAAATCAATGCAAATATGTGCTGCTCCTACAGTTATGCCAACAGTAAGTATCATCAACTCACTAAAAGTAATTATGATATAAGATATTGGTATCAGAGAAAAGTATCTGTAATTTCCCATACAAATTCATTGTACTGAATCATGCTTTTAAAATCATAATATTGATCATTTGTGGATGTTTTTTTATTAAAAAACAAAAGCACTTCCACAAGTGGAAGAGTAAGTTTAAAAAGTTTGTTTTAATGTTTACAAACAAATAGGTTAGTTTTGTGTTTGATCTACAATCAGTGGTTTGTTTATTGCACAATATTGGTATTCTGACGCATAGCTTCTCTGAATGATTGCATGAGAGTCAAGTTTAAACCTGCTCTATAATTTTTTTTTTTAAAAAGGTAAATCTTTCCCCCTCTCTAGGAATGACTCCTGTAAAGTGTCTCCTGTAAAGTGTGTAACTTGTGAATTCAGATACAATAAAACACCTAGACTTGGAACACTTATCTGTTATACATTTTGTTTATATATTTCTTGTTGTGTAACTAAACATATTTTGACTTTTTTTTTAACGTTTGAATCCCCGACCGGTCTCATGAGACCGCGCTGTCATTGTCTTACTATTGTGTCTCGTTTCGCGGGTAGGAGAAGAGTTAATTGTTATAAATTAGTGCTTGACTGTGATCCTACCTGATGGTAAGCAGTGATGCAATAGTTGATGGTAAGGCACACTAGCTTATTAAGAGCCTATTCACCTAGCCTTGAAGACATCTAAATTATAATCGGATGGGAAAACTTCCATTAATAATGCTCCAAAGTGTTTTATTACATTTTAATTATAACAACCACACTATTATCCTGTTTCAGAATAGTGACGACACTAGAGTGCTATTACCAAACAGTCAAGAATTAATGCACAATCCTAAATATGAAGAACTCTTTGCTCCCACATTCGGACCGGAGAATCCGTTCCAAACGCAACAAATGAGGGCCAATAGAAACATGTTATCTGGTTACGTAGAAAAGGCACATATAAGTGACTTCCAGTTTGAAAATCAGAGGAGAACCTTTACGAGTTACGGTCATGCTGTCGATCCATCCACGGATGGCGATGTGGGGAATGGGGATGCTATAGTAGGTAAGTTGTGAATAGTATACTGATACTTCTTCTTATTATGTTAATGGCAAGACTAGTTAAATACCATGACTGGCCTAGTATTTTGCCACGGTAATGCTGTCCATGACACTTAATATGCAAAAACCTTTTAGATGGGCTTTGTTACTGCTATAAGAGTAAAGGAACAGAAAGTGTACCTGCGTTTGTGTGTTTGTGTGCATCTGCACACACACTTGTGCACTATACTAACTCCTGCATGCTATAATGTGATAAGGGTACATGTGTTGATTTTTATGTTACAGTATCAGCTATGGTTGCACCTCCTGAGGAAGCATTAGGCAAATCAGTGTTTGAAAGCATAAAGAAGAGACCACTTGACAAGAAAAAAAGGACAAAGAATGACAACCCTGAGGATATCACGGGCTTCCTTGGACCTTGGGGAGGATATGTAGGTGAACAGAGGTTAGTAGACCTTCCCATAACTGGCTAAAAGCAAACTAATAATTTTATATCTTTTGTTTGTCATCGTAATATAATGTCACTATGGTCTGTTTTTTAAAGCCTGAGACTAAAATGACATTACAACACAAAGGAATTGGCATCATTCTTATAGTAAATTTGACATTACTTGTGTCAATTTAGTCTCCGGGTTTAAAAACAGACCATAATTGCCTATTGCCTAGCCTGTAATTGCCACTGCTCTGATATAGGCTTCATGTCTGAAAGAGGTAGGGGTCTATATACCAATATGCAGATCCAGTGTGGCCTGTTTTTTTTTGTAATTATCAAATAACCTCCCCAGCTCTGTATGGAGCTAAAATTTCACTGACTAAAGGAAAACAGGTTCCTTCAGTTACCCTTTGCTTTCAGGACTGCAATAGCTCTTTTGAAACATGCTCACAAGTCTGGAGGTCACAGTCATATCTTGAAATTTTTGTTCAAGAACATAACAGTTCCCTTATAATATTTTTGTTTACCAACATGCTAAAGAACATTTCAATTTTATTTGTAAACTATCATATTAATTTCTTACTTATTACCAGATTTAGCTCCCTTAGAATATTGTATGAATCTTATAGTCGCCTAGTGGTCTATTTCAGGTCTCTACTTTTAGGTAAGTTTTTTATTAGCGAATTTACTTAGTTCACTTTTTTTACATAAAATATAGCCTATAGCGCTCAGGAAGAAAGCAGCTTTCTATCAATATATACTGTTACGAACGTGAGTAATTAAATGCCGGTTAACTAGCAGATAACTTTATTCACCACAAAACAATGACAAATTAGTCCAATCAACAAATAACCAATCACTATAAACACTCAGAGTTCCGTTTAGTATCGCTTAGGTCGCTAGGTATCACTTCAAGCACTTAGGTAGTTCGCTCTGTATCGCTGTCGAAACTAAACTGACTCACTTCTAGCCGGGGACCCGTATTTATATGCGAAGCCATCGAAATTTCTCGATACCGACGTTTCAAGGACATTCTAGAACAATAGAGTCGCATCGGGAGGCCATAAATCATTTTTATTGCTCTCGTAAGTAGGTACTTATCTACCACCTTACATGCGAATTTCGACTCTATTGCTAATACCGGAAGGTACAAATTCCCTTATCCACCCACATAACTACCTACTGAATCTTATCTAATAATAATAGTGTATTTAGGACTTTTCTGGAATTTGCCAGGCCTGAGTATGTACTCCTATTCTAGAAGCTTCGCACAGCAATGCGTTTTAATTATTTGATGATCTTCGACGGAACCAATAGTATTGGTTCCGTCGAAGATATAGCGTACTCAAGTTTCACGGCGTAACAATACATTTATGTAATCGAACCAGGATCTCCAGAGATTATCCCATACAAACAAAAAAACAAACTTTGCCTCTTTATTATATTAGAGTATAGATTTAGCATTTTCATAATTGTATCGTCTCATCAACTGGTCCCTCACAAGGGCATTGGTCCTTGTGGGAAGCTTTCGACGTTGCGTCTTTTTGAGCGATCGCCACGAGCAGGACTTACTTTCGCTACTCGGTTTTTTGCTTGGAGGAGATTAAGAGTTAACTGCGAAAAACAAATCAATATCTACTGCTTTTTAAAAAAACAGGGTAGTTACACAATCGTAACGACGTTCCCGCAAAACCCCGTTGAAGAGGGAGCCGCATCTTCGGACCAGACGGATGTATTGTCTAGTTTGGCCAACTGCCCTATAGATGATTTCGGGCTAACGTATCTGTTCAAATCGTGCGGGAAACTTTAATTACGCTTTGTAGGATTTCGAAGTTCTTATGTTGTTGTTGTGTTGCTAGGATTTCCTTGTTTGTATTAACAATATACCTGTAGAGCCCCGGGGGGCCGCCATTATTTATTTTTATTTTAATATAATTAATATTAATATAAATAATATTAATAATATAAACTGTTATTGCTCTGTTTCTGTTGCTTCTATAATTATACTACTAGAGTACAATTTTAAATCGGTCGGGGTTTGCTGGCACAATTTTTTCCAGCGGTTCTCAAAGTTAAAAGGTAATACTTGTTTGCTGGCACGTTTTCGTGCCACGGGGTCCTACAGGTTAATCGTAATACTTTAACAATGATTCCAGGGTCATGAGGCCAGAAGGCGAGGAGGCGAAGGAGTTACAAGAGATTGTCGCCAAGAGACAGAAGAAAGGCAAAGTTGACGATGACAAACCTTTGGAGGAGAAGTCTATATTCCATAGTGAGTTGCATGCCATCTACCAAAACACGATTTGCAGTCAAAATCGAAACCGATTCCGATTCGATTATCATTACAACTTCTTTTCCATATTCGTCCGTATTGAAACCGAAACTGATGTGGTAATAGAAAAAAAATAATAATATTCTGATATAGTTATTCCTAACGATAATTCGCTGTGCTGAATGATATAGTTATAACTTTTCTTTTTTGTATTCGTAGCGTGCGCATGCGATTTCGACTGAGGTTCCTACCATGTGCGTGTGGCGTGTGGCAATGGCGTTAATTGTTGAGTATCGATGATAGCATCAATACTCAACAATTAACGCCATCTCTGGTATCTTTTGAACTTTTGAAGATTTGAGAAATTCGTTATTTAAATACGAAGGTGCGGTTTAGAGGTCGATTTATACAGAAACGGTGGTGACTGGGCCGCGAGCACTTTTAAATTGAAATAATTTTTAACTTTATTTACATAATTAAAAGACCAGTGTCGCTTGAAAGGTTCAAAAAGTTCTCAAGAGGCAATCTTCAAGTCACTGCCATCTCCGGCCCCGTCGGTATCAATCGGCCGTTAGACGGCGCTTTTGTGTTTAAATTAGTTTTCAAAACATTTCAATAAGGTTTCTGGTGTCAATTGGCCCTTATTGCATAAGATTTTAATTATTACTAAGCTGTATAAATGTTCTCCTCCATTCCAGTCGATAACCCGACAGACTACCAGGGCCGGTCGTGGATCACGCCGCCGCGCAGTGAGACGCAGCTGCGCAGTGACACGCCGCCCGACAAGTGCTTCCTGCCTAAGGTAACGTCACACTTTTATTTATTTAGTACATGGAGGACTTACAGCTTAGCTTTTATCATTAAATTCCTCCTCCCTCTTTCTCCTCCTTGCGTCGTATTCCTCAATGCTGAAGGTCGTGACCTCCCTGTTTGTTCACTTTAACTTTTACGATATACCTCCACCAGTTTCTCTCTGACCTCAAATTTCTAGAAAATACTAACGGTTAAGACTCTCTAAAGGTGGATGGTAGGCGTCAGAAGTTTTCACAGCATAGAGGAATGCCGAGTCAGGCCTTTGTAATTATTAATTAAATAATAAATAAATATTGAATGCGAGAGCGCGTGGGACGCCGTAATCTCCAACGATGCAGTGAATACCTAGCCGGGGCAGCCTGATGAAATGCGGCAGCACTCCAGCGCCTGGGTGGGCACCAGGTAGCTCAGAACACCGTGTGGTTTTAAAAACACATTTGGGCCTTAAGCCCAACCCCAATATGTCTTTGGATGTAGATGTATTCCATAGTTTACAGAAGGAAAAAACTTGGGGAATTGATATACAGGTATTTTGGTTTTATGTTATCCATATTAGCAGTTATTCTTATTTCTTATTGTACTTGTCACCCTTTTTACGAAATAAATCGTCGATATTATTCCTTTACCATAAGGTAGGTAATTATCGAAACTCTTGACCGATATATAGTTTTACAGGGACCAGGTTTGAACCCAAATCATTTATTTCTACACAAGCTACCATCATTATTAGGATCTAGATGTATTGTGTATGTGAGTTTACATGGTTGGTTCATGCAGCCACGACTCAGAAGCTACTCTTAGTAGGTATAGGGCAAAAGTGAAACAAATAATAATTATATACTGCCTGGTAAACAATTTAAAGTTTGTTCAATTAAGTTCCTATCACTATTATACATAGTTTCATATAACAATTTCGGTGCATGGTTGGTTGCAGGCGCACATCTACACGTGGAAGGGTCACACGAAGGGCGTGGCCGCCGTGCGCTGGTTCCCCGGCACCGCGCACCTCATGCTGTCGGCCGGCATGGACTGCAGGGTCAAGGTAATGGAATGTGATACTGTCTTGGTTTCAGGAAGATTAAGGTTCAAAGAACACTTGTGTTTTAAAAAGGCAACTTATGAACGGAAATCGGATCTATGGCAGCCACTGGTGTGAACCGCTGTATTGATCTTAATGATCGGTCAGTGGTCTCGCAATAGAGTTGTAGTAAAATGCCAATATCGAGCATATTGAAAGCAATAACTGCTCAATGACATTGTAATGGTAGGCCACTGGTCAAAAGAACTGTAAAAACTTTAGCAAACTACCACGTAAGTCAGATATTCATTTGATAGTATTAGGAGATTACCATTCTATGCCGTTTCTTTCAATGGAGTGTCAGTGGTTGACCATTGGTAAGTCACAATGACTTGTATTAATAGATTACCAAAACTTGTAAAAATAAACAATTATAAAAATCAAGGATAGACCATTCTGACACTATTGTAATAGCAAACTTGAGGCCTAGATATGCCGGGAGCCAGGAAGTGGGACCACTATTTGCTCCCAACAAATGCATTGTTTTACACGAAGTGCTCAAAAGGCAAGCGAGGTGGGTGGGCGGGGTAGAGGGGGAGTGCAGTGTGTGCAAGATTCCCTGCCCCGCACGCACGCGTCCTTGCACTTGATTCTCTCATTGTTTAGAGTGTGTACGTTAATATTTTTTGAGTTTGTGATTTTAATAACGACCCGGCTTTGAATAGTGACTTGATCCTCCTTATCTGAACAACCTTGCCTAGGGTTCCTTCTATTTGGCAGAATCTTAATACTCCGAATTTCATTTGGCATAACACACTTGGCATAATCTTCTTTGATCGAATTTTTTTAAAGCATAAAAATTATTTAGCATAACTATTGATTAGCAAAATATTCACATGTCCGAATTCGCAACGGCATACTTTTAACATGGCAGAACTTTTCAAGCAGGAGAGGACGCCCGGGTGTCGCCACTGTGTGGACCGCCCGTAGAACACGGTGGAGCACACGGTAGAAGTGTGCCCCGCTTGGGCGGAGCACCGCCGTGTCCTTGTGGAGGCTATCGGGAGCGGCGACCTCTCGCGCCGGGCCCTGGTTCAGGCCATGGTCCGGAGCGAGGAGGGGTGGCATGCGGTCGCCTCCTTCTGCGAAGCAGTAATGCTAGTGAAAGAGGCTGCTGACCGCGAGCGCGTGAGGGAACGGTCCTCACGCGCGCGCCGAGATCCCGATCCCGATTTCCGACCACCGTAGGCGCGGGTTCGCGGACGGCGAGCACTGGGTAGCTCGCCGTCCGGCAGTCTGGAAATAAGCTGGACCGAGCCCAGTCGTCAACGGCGCGTTCTGTTCCGCGCGCGCCTCAAAGAGATGTCAAGCAAACTGTGGGGGCCCGGCAGGGTCGAAGCCTCTGGGGGGAACACGTGGTATTCCTAAAGGTTGACACCGAATCCCCCCCAGAACGAAGGCAACGAAGGAACGGGGTAGGGGTTTAGTCAGTAAGAGTCTGACGAGCGGGAGAAGTCATTCTGATGATTCCCCTACCAGAAAAAAAAACATGGCAGAACTTTACTTGGCATAATTACGATTGCCATAATAATACGGTTTGACTTTAGTGCAGTGTCGCAGGATATGGGGACTAAAAAGGGTCAAAACTGGGCTTGGGCCCCCGATTATAACGATACAAGTCTTTTAACAAAAAATAGTCGTCAGTTTGTGTCAGTATCACTGTCATTCGTTTCGGTCATTCATTCAATTTCATTCCGTTTCTCTTCGGTTATTAGGATAACTTAAGATTTAAGAGCGAGCGAAGCGAGCTCACGACTTAGAGGCACCCCGACTCGGACAGGTTAGGTTAGAAGGAGGTGGCGGGGTCTGTGTTCGCTCGCTTCGCTCGCTCACTACGACCCCGCCACCGCGCCGCGCCGCGCCGCGCCGTCATGAAAGTTATGCCTAAAGATGATTCGGACTAACAAAATTATGAGTTTCGAATTTACGATAAGTCAGTGTATGCCAAACAACTTTCTACGAAATGAAGATTATGCTATGCGTTGTTATTCAAAATAATATTATGACGAAAAAAGTTCTGCTTTAAAAGGTAGACCCCCTTGCCTACACCCTGAACATGAATAGAAATCACATTAACAAACAAAAAAGATAGCCTTCTTATATAGAATCTCAGATTTTTATAATTTATTACTTTGCGGTAGTGATAAATAAATGATAAATGATAAATGATAAATGATATTTATTCTGCAAATAGGTTTTTTCAAACTCTTTTACACGTCAAAAATAGTATCTTTTACACGTCAAATGTAGTAGTAGTAGTGATTTCTCGTCCAAATAGTGTTTCAAAGCGACTTTTTTTTTCAATTTCGCAGCTTACGTTCAGTTCTCAAGCGTGTAACAATCATATCGTATGTTCCTCTATTTTCACCCACTAAAATAGTTGATAATGGGTTAAAACCGGGTGATTTGGGTTTTAACCCAGTTTTGACCCAAACGGATTGAATGGGTTTTAACCCACTGCCCATCTCTACGCGCATTAGAGGGGTCCGCGAGTGAGTGGCGCGGCGTTGTCCCAGCGCTGTGATCGCGGCTGGAGGGGCGAGCGAGGCAGGTCGCCGCACTGTGTGGTGGAGCCCGATGAGACGTCAGGAACAACCGCTTTCGTGCACACACTGACAACCACTCCTCAAACTCGTCTCAGCTTTTGTTACACATCGACATCGCTTAGGTGACGATTTCTCAGAGAATTCGAAACGATAAAACCTGGATTGGAAACACAGAATCCACAAGATATTTGTGTTTCCAAAATCTCTAGGGAAAGATGTATAATATAACGTCTTTTGAGTGCTTGGTCAACCTTCTTGCAACATACTAAAACCCCCGATTTGCCTGTATAATCTGATGAGTTGCTTCTACTGCTAGAATTCGGAGCTCCTCTCTAGGTGAGGGAATGGGTTGTAATCTACCACGCGGGCCCAGTGCGTGTTAGTTTTCGGGAGCGGCGACCTCTCGCGCCGGGCCCTGGTTCAGGCCATGGTCCGGAGCGAGGAGGGTTGGCATGCGGTCGCCTCCTTCTGCGAAGCAGTAATGCTCGTGAAGGAGGCTGCTGACCGCGAGCGCGTGAGGGAACGGTCCTCACGCCGCCGCCGCCGAGATCCCGATCCCGATTTCCGACCACCGTAGGCGCGGGTTCGCGGACGGCGAGCACTGGGTAGCTCGCTGTCCGGCAGTCTGGAAATAATCTGGACCGAGCCCAGTCGTCAACGGCGCGTTCTGTTCCACGCGCGCCTCAAGGAGATGTCAGCAAACTGTAGGGGCCCGGCTGGGCCGAAGCCTCTGGGGGGAACACGTGGTATTCCTAAAGGTTGACACCGAGTCCCCCCCAGAACGAAGGCAACGAAGGAACGGGGTAGGGGTTTAGTCAGTAAGAGTCTGACACGCCCTCCCGCTCCGCCCAAGAGCGGGGGAAGTCATTCTGATGATTCCCCTACCAGAAAAAAAAAAAAAAAAAAAGTGCGTGTTAGTTTACGGTTGGGTTTTTCACCGTTTTGAGAGCAGTGGTGATGAAATAAATTACACAAACAACAATACAATCGAACAATCTGGTCAATCTAGTAAAATTAATTTGTCTCATCCATTTGCTAACAATACAGCTGTCTGTTTCAGATATGGGAGGTGTACGGCGATCGTCGCTGCATACGAACGTACTTCGGTCATAGACAAGCCGTCAGAGATGTCAACTTCAATAATACTGGAGACAAATTCTTATCAGCAGGTAAGCATTGAAAAGTATTAACTTAATTTAGCTAAAACATGGTCGAATACAAAAAAAGCGAAATTTTAGGTGCTAGGTATTTCAAATTTCCATTACATTATTGACACTTCTTCGGTCCGGTCGAAGCGTTTCGCTTCGTAGTGTATACCGCCCAGAGGACACGGTAGAGCACACGGTAGAGGTGTGCCCCGCTTGGGCGGAGCACCGCCGCGTCTTTGTGGAGGCTATCGGCGGCGATGAGATCCCGATCCTGATTTCCGAACACCGTAGGCGCGGGGTTCGCGGACGGCGAGCACTGGGTGGCTCGCCGTGCGGCAGTCTGGTAATAACCTGGACCGAGCCCAGTCGTCAACGGCGCGTTCTGTTCCACGCGCGTCTAGGAGATGTCAGCAAACTGTAGGGGCCCAGTAGGGACCGAAGCCTCTGGGGAACAATGAAATTCCGAAAGTCCCCAGATCGAAGGCAACGAAGGAACGAGGTGGGGTTTAGTCAGTAAGAGTCTGACACGCCCTCCTACTCCGCCCAAGAGCGTGAGAAGTCATTCTGATGATAATCCCTTCCTAAAAAAAAAGTATACCGCGTACATCAAAGGACTGAAACAATTTGCCTGTTACGATCTTCCTATTCCATTATAATTTTGATGTATTCAAGGCTATTGCGCTTTACCATCAAAGATTGCATCACTTCTTACCATCAGGTAGGATCTTAGTTAAGCACTAGTTTAAATCAAGTTTTAACCCACTAACCGCCTGCGCAGGTTTGGTCTGACGAAGTGTTTTCGTGTCCTATTCGCAACGGTCGTGTTTTTACGACTGGGTACTCCATCTCGTTTAGATTTTTAATCCCCATAGGTGGCAAAAGCGCTGACGATATGGATTTATTGGTCGTAGATATGCGACTGTGGCGGAATAAACGCAAGAGTGTTTTTGTCGGATAAATCCGACGCAGGTGGATAAAAAGTTTTTAAAATTTCGTAGTTTTCTTTATGTAATGTAGGAGCTCTATTAGCTACTGACTAAAATCTACTCGTGTTATTTTTCTGCCTTCATTCCTGGGTCCTTTTCCTTGCGAGGGTCGCGGGAATCAGGTGGATGCGGGACGCACAGGACCGGTCGCTGTGGCGGCGCTTGGGGGAGGCCTATGTCCAGCAGTGGACGTCTTTCGGCTGAGATGATGATGATGATGATGATTCCTGGGTCCTGGGGTTCTCTTTTGTTCAATCCAAGGCCCCAGTAGGCTTCGACCCTGCTGGGCCCCTGTGGACGACATGGGCTTAGTACGACTGTTATCGGACGTTCGGACGGCGATCTGCCCATTGCTCGCCGTCCGCAAGCCAGCCTTTTGAACCTTTTGTAGTTAGTAGTTTATCGGCTTTGTAATTTACCCACTGTCGGGACTCAGGCTTCCTCTCTAGGAGAGGGAATGGACCGTAAGCCGCTACTCGGGCCCAGTGCGGATCGGTGGATAGTCAGTAGTATGATAGACACCATATCCAAATCAGCTATATCATCATCATCAACCTAGCCTTTTCCCAACTATATTGGGGTCGGCTTCCAGTCAAGCCGGATTTAGCTGAATACCAGTATTTTACGAGGAGCAGCTGCCTACCAGACCTCCACAACCCATTAACTTCATGGCAAGACTGGAGTCAGATTTACTGGCTTCTGACTATCCGTAACGACTGCCAAAGATCTACAAATGACAGCTGGAACCTACGGCTTAACGTGCTTTCCGAGGCATGGAGGAAACTCGTTACGTTAAGATGGTCACCTATCCACAGACCAAACTCGGTAAACGTTGCTCAACCTTGAAGATCGACCTGTGCGGCTGTTATTATCTAGCCACGAGCGCTTCTCCTCTTTTTTCGTATGACAGACACCTTATCTATATCAGCTACTAGCTTTTACTCGCGGCTTCGCTCCCGTCAAATGACTACCCTACTTATCCTACGCTACCCTACCCTGCCTTCCCTACCTACCCTACACTACCCTACACTACGTTATACTACCCTACACTACCCTACCTACTTTACCTAACTTTTGTTTTTCTTTTTTGAATTTTTCTCGCCGTAAAAACCATCTTTGAACTTCAACGAACCTTTTAAAAAAAGAATTGGCCAAATTGGTCCAGACGTTGTTGAGTTATGCGCTTGCCAACACATTTTGCGATTCATTTTAATATTATAGATATAAAATGTATGATTGTTGTGTTCCGCAGCGTACGACCGCTACATAAAGCTGTGGGACACGGAGACGGGCGAGTGCGTGTCGCGCTTCACGTCGCGCAAGGTGCCGTACTGCGCCAAGTTCAACCCCGACGAGGACAAGCAGAACCTCTTCGTCGCCGGCACCTCCGACAAGAAGATTATCTGTGTGAGTATGTTATGTAGCACGAGAAACAATTTTATCTACCTACATAGCTCGAAGCAGCCTTGTACAAGGGGCCTGCGCAGACCACGTTTTTTAAACGCGCCGTTGAAGCGCGGTTTAGAAACGTATTTTTTTTAATAACATTTCACAGGCCTCCGTTTTTAGGGTTCCGTAGCCAAACCGTAGGGACCGTTAGCACTAAAAAGCTGAAATTTGGTACCTATATGTATATCAATCACGCCAACAAAGTAGTAACATAAAAATTGGAAAAAAATATATTAGGGTACCCCCCTACATGTAAAGTGGAAAGTGTTTTTTTTATTAATTTCAACCACAACGTGTGATATATTGTTGGATAGGTATTCAAAAATGAATAGGGGTTTACTAAAATCATTTTGTTGATAATATCAATAATTTCGGAAATAATCGTTCCGAAAGTAAAAAACAATGTGTCCCCCCGTCTAACTTTTGACCCGTAAGTTTAGAAAATATGAAAAAAATCTGGAAAGTAGAGCTTTATAAAGACTTTCTAGGAAAATTATTTTGAACTTGATAGGACGAACAGTTTTTGAAAAGTTGGGGTCACTTATTGTGACGGACGGGAAACTACGGAGCGTGGCCCGACACGCTCTTGGCCGGTTTTTTAAAGTGGATGTGTATATATATAATTATTATTAAGCTTGTATTAGTATACATTTTTTTATTGGGTTGGCAACCCCATGGTAATAGGGTTATATACAGGGGAGATATACATGATAGAATAACGAATGATCATCTTCTTCTTCCTGCCCTTATCCCAAATTATTCGGGGTCGGCGCAACATGTTTTTTTCTTCCATTCTGTCCTATCACCCGTCATGCTATCATCAACTCCCTTTTTCTTTCATATCAGTCCTCACACAATCCATCCATCTTTTCTTTGGTCTCCCTCTTCCTCTCCATCCGTCCACATGTAAATTCATAACCACTTTCGTAACATGTGTTTCATCCCTCCTCTTTACATGACCATACCAAGACAAACGATTTCCTTTCAGTTTTTCAGTCACTGGTGCCACTTTCAAACTTCCTCTAATATACTCATTTCTCACTTTATCCATTCTCGTCACACCACACATCCATCTCAATGAATAACGAATGATATGCAAAGGAAAAAAAAGTAAACTAATAAAAAGAGGTGAATTGTTTGTTAATCGATTATAGTTTTTAGAAAAACAAATCTCTCGAAGAGCTCAGATGAGATAGTGACCCAAAGCAAAGTCTACCAATAGTTAAAATAGATATAAGATCTGGTAACTAAATTCTTTCACAGTAAGTAAATTATCTTATGTATAAAATCACTTTCACTTTTACACTTGCTTTTGATTTTTGGACTCATTATATACTTCTTCTTCCTTATAATTATATTTTAGGATTACTGTTACTATTAGATTCTATTATTCGTTAATATTCGCTTGTAACAGAATTTTATTCCGCCTTACCAAAATAGTACCACGTAGCTCGATAGATGGCGTTAGCACGTTTAAAAGCGAGCTATCGTTTGCTTCTCTCGGTTTGGTTAGGTCGCGGCGAGTTCGTCGCTACAGTTAAGATTACCCTACAAACAAACTACAAACAAAGTTTAGGTAAAACTAGCTTTTTCCCGCGGATTTCTTCCGCTTATTTTTGAATTGTTGCGGTCGTGAGACTTAGCAACTTTATTATTGGTAGAATGATAAAAATAAAGAAAGAAAAACATTTTTTTCACGTTAAAAATAAACGATGCTTACTAAAATTTATAAAATAAGACTAGCTGCGATTTTGTACGGTACGCATCTTTATTCGAGATAAATAATTGTAATATTTAATTATACGTGTATTTAGTTTACTGAAAGACGTCTGAGAGAAAAGAGCGAAATTTCACAGAACCAATTCAGTTTTATGCCATGTCGGGGTACAACGGATGCCATTTTTGGTATACGCGAGCTGTGCGACAAATACAGAGGTGCACATAAAAACTTGCACATAGTATTCGTTGACCTCGAAAAGGCATACGACCGGGTACCTCGTGAGGTTCTGTGGTGGGCCCTCAAGGAGAAAGGTGTGCCTGGGAAGTATGTGCAGTTGATCCGAGCTATGTATAGTTGATGCAGTACCCAAGTCCGGTCTACAGTGGGCACCAGTGGCAGCTTCAATGTGGCGGTCGGCATACATCAGGGGTCGGCTCTCAGCCCTTACCTCTTCCTGCTGATAATGAACGCTTTGACGTCAGATATACAGGAAGAGGCTCCCTGGTGTATGCTGTTTGCTGATGACGTTGTGCTGGTTGCTGAGAGTGGCCTAGAGGTCCAGAGCAGATTGGAGGTGTGGTGGCACCGACTGGAGAGTGTTGCCGCGATACACACTGTGCTTGTTTTTTTTTTAATTTATATCGTCATCTACCTTGCCATTTCCCAACTATATTGGAGTCGGCTTCCAGTCATGCCGATGGATTTAGCTGAATACCAGTATTTTACGAAGTGCGGCTGCCTACAAGACCTCCACAACCCGTTAAGTGGTGTAACATGATACTTCATGGTAAGACTGGAACCAGATTTACTGGCTTCTGACTATTCGTAACGACTGCCAAAGATCTACAAATGACAGCCGGGACCTACGGCTTAACGTGGTATCCGAGGCACGAAGGAAACTCGGTATGTTAAGATGGTCACCCATCCACAGACCAACCAACCTTGAAGGTCGACCCATGCGGTTGTTATTATGTAGCCACGACTCCACGAGCTCCGAGCTTTTTTTTATTTATATGTGCCAAATAAATATTTTTCTTTTTCTTTTCAAAAATTGAGCAGAACCAAAACGGAATACTTTCTGGTATTTCGGCAGTTTCTCCGGTTCTGTGTCTTTAGCTCTCACCGGAACGCACATACCAATCTGTTCCGAATTTTGGTATCTTGGGTCGCTTCTCCACGGGGACGGTGAGATAGACGGAGACTTAAGACATCGGATCAATTCAGAATGGATGAAATCGACAGGTCACTGTAACAACTTGTGATCCACGGATGCCCCTTAAGTTGAAGGGTAAAATCTACAAGTCTGTGATAAGGCCTGTCATGCTGTATGGGTCAGAATGTCGGGCTGCGAAAAAGATGACAAAGATTGCATGTAGCGGAGATGAGAATGTTAAGATGGATGGGTGGTGTGACGAGAATTTATGTAAATTTTGTATTATTTATTGTGTTTGTTATGTTGTTGTATTATTTATTGTGTTTGTTATGTTGTTGTATTATTTATGGCTACGTTAAGTGTATTTTTGTGTTCTGTAATGGTTCGTGTGTATTTAATTGATGTGTTACTTCTTCTCTTATGGAAGGGAAGCCAAAGTGTCACTAATTAGAACGGTGGTTGCTGAAAATTAGCACCGTAGATTGCTGGACTTACCCAGCGCCACTGTATATGCTGAGCAACAACCCATTCTTGCCTAGATGCGACGCACAATTTTTATATAGTTTTTTTTCTTCTTATAATATTGTTTATATCACATGTTTTTCTTTCTCGGGCCCGGTCGGGTGCAACAGACCACAGAACACCTCTGTGTTCTGTCTAGTGTCTATAGTCCTAAACTATTATGCCCGGTTCATACATGGCCGATAGATTGTTGTATTTTATTACGCGTCCATTTGGGCAGAATAAACATGTGATCTTTCTGCTAATCATTTATTGGATTAAGTTACATTAGTACTACTTTTGGGGGAAGCGGCAGGGTAGCCCGCGCAATTCAAAGTTACATAATTAAAACCAAAAAAATCTTCAATACATCCCTCTTAGTTCATCTAAGTCGAGGTAAGATTTTTTCAAGGTCATAAACGTTGTAACTAGTTACGTTTTACAGTCGCAAAAGATATTTTTAACTACATACTACCTGCCACTGGCCTGCAAATTGCAAAAAACGCAAGAAAATTTGAATTTCGCAGACTACTCTGACACTTTCACCCTCATGTATGTTTTTTCAAAAAACCTTATAAAATAAGTAAACATGTTTTCTTTCCTTCTTTCTTTAAATCATACACCTTTCCAGCTGCTCGTCATTTGCATTCATCCACCACGGCTGCGTAAAACTAGTACCAGTCCCAATAATACTAACGTTAATGTATTTTGCCCAACAGTGGGACATCCGCAGCGGCGAGATAGTGCAGGAGTACGACCGGCACTTGGGTGCCGTCAACACGATCACGTTCGTGGACGAGAACAGAAGATTTGTCACCACGTCCGATGACAAGAGTTTGAGGGTTTGGGAGTGGTGAGTACGACACACTTTTCATTTTTGTTCACCATCATCTACATAGCCTTTTCCCAACTATATTGGGGTCGGCTTCCAGTCAAGCCGGATTTAGCTGAATACCAATATTTTACGAGGAGTGGCTGCCTACCAGACCTCCACAACCCATTAACTGGGGTAACACGGTACTTCATGGCAAGACTGAAGTCAGATTTACTGGCTTCTGACTATCCGTAACGACTGCCGAAGATCTACAAATGGCATCCGGGTACTACTTACGGCTTAACGTGCTTTCCGAGGCACGGAGGAAAGTCGGTGTGTTAAGATGGTCACCCATCCACAGACCAACCTTGGCAAGCGTTGCTTTAACCTTGAAGATCGACCCGTGCGGCTGTTATTATCTAGCCACGAGCTTCTCAACACCTTGCCTTTTTGTTAACTTTTGCTAATTAGCTTGTGACCACAAGGTTATAAGTGCAACTGTCGAGGGGGAAGGGCAGAATAATGGTAGATTAAGCTCAGCTGCATATGCAGTTAGAAAAATAAGGCAATTGACCGATGTAGCTACAGTTTAATTAGTTTACAATGCTTATTTCCACAGTATTATGTCTTTTTTTTAATTTTTTGTAACGACGAAGCGAAACGCTTAGTCCGGACCGTAGAGGTTTCGACAACGTAAGGATGAATACCCGCCGTACGACGGTTTGTCCGATGGTAGAATGGGGATGGCGGAATCAGTTCATGCAATTCCCGCGCACTGTCTCCAAAATGCATCCTGTAGAAAACCGAAAGGCTGGCTACCCTACGCCTGTGCTCAAGGCTTTGTAAATTGGTCTTAACCAAATCTGGATCTCCAATTCGCCTCTTCGCACTTTTTCCACTGAGTCCAAAGCTGCCAGGTGGCAGTTCGCAGCTCCAGCCCATATGTGGCTGCAGTACTCCACACACGATCGGACCTGTACTTTGTACAACATTAGAAGCTGTCCCGATGTGAAGTACCGCCGGACCTTTGCCAGAACGCCGAGTTTTCTAGCAGCTATCTTGGCCTTGGATTCAATGAACCGCCCAAAGTTGAGGTCGAAGGAAATTTCAACTCCTAAGAGCTGAAGGCGGTCGGTGTATTCTAGGGATACATTCCGGAAAGCAGGAGCCAAGGTGAACGGGCTCCTTTTAGCGGTGAATAGACACGCTTGTGTTTTGGCGGCGTTGAATCTCCCACCAAATTGACTTCGCCCCACTTGGAGACTGCCTGTCTCATCATGTCATGTCTTATGGCATCTTACTGTGGGGGTCTGCAGCTGGTGTGGAATCAGTCTTCATATTGCAAATAAAATGGTCCTCGTGAGTCCTTTAAAAATACATTCGGAGAAATTGATATACTGACTCTGCCCTCTCTTTATATTTTCGAAAGTATATTGTATGTTCGTATAAACTTAGGATTTTTTTTTAATTACTCAGATACCCGCGAAACGAGACACAATAGTAAAACAATAACAGCGCGGTCTCATAGGACCGGTTGGGGATTCAAACGTTAAATTAGAAGCAATTTTCATAACAAAAATCCGCGTAGCAAGCATGAAATCGTATTACCCAATTGGAGATAAACTACATAAGAACAGTATACGCTTTTATAATAAACTGCCTAAGTCGGTTATTGAACTTGGCGAGGGAAAGTTCAAAACCTATATTAAGCGTGTCGCAGCCAAAAAGTATATTACAATGTTAGAGACTATGTCGAAGACACAGTTGTTTGGCAATAACTGCTTCTGCGCCTCCTGGTAACTCACAAAATGCAATATTATGTAAACTATACTCCGTCGGTTTAGGTAGTTAACTAAAGGTAAACAGTCTTGGCATGTCTTTTTATCTAAAAGTTGTCTAAAAATTGTATGTAAAAATCTTTGCACATAGGTATTTACCTAAATCGATGTTAGCTAATAAACTAAATTTAAATAATCTATGTGTATATTATATACGACCTCTTTAATATAAAAAGACATACCAAGATTGTTTACCTTTAGTTAACTACCTAAACCGACGGAGTATAGTCTATTAACTGCTCCATATTTGTTTTAATTTATATTTTAATTATTTATTTAAAACATTGCTTTTGCAATATTTTTAATCTATATATATAAAAATGAAACCCGTTTTTCGTTGTCACGACATCACATGAAAACGGCTTGACCGATTTGGCTGATTCTTTTTTTAAAATGTTCCTTGAAGTTCAATGATGGTTCTTACGGAGAGAAAAATTCAAAAAAAAAAAGTTAGGTAAAGTAGGGTAGGTAGGGTAGTGTAGGGTAGTGTAGGGTAGTGTAGGGCAGTGTAGGGTAGTGTAGGGTAGTGTAGGGTAGTGTAGGGTAGTGTAGGGTAGTGTAGGGTAGTGTAGGGTAGTGTAGGGTAGTGTAGGGTAGTGTAGGGTAGTGTAGGGTAGTGTAGGGTAATGTAGGGTAGTGTAGGGTAGTGTAGGGTAGTGTAGGGTAGTGTAGGGTAGTGTAGGGTAGCGTAGGGTAGTGTAGGGTAGTGTAGGGTAGTGTAGGGCAGTGTAGGGTAGTGTAGGGTAGTGTAGGGTAGTGTAGGGTAGTGTAGGGTAGTATAGGGTAGGGTAGTGTAGAGTAGTGTAGGGTAGTGTAGAGTAGTGTAGGGTAGTGTAGGGTAGTGTAGGGTAGTGTAGGGTAGTGTAGAGTAGTGTAGGGTAGTGTAGGATAGTGTAGGGTAGTGTAGGGTAGGGTAGTGTAGGGTAGGGTAGTGTAAGGTAGTGTAGAGTAGTGTAGTGTAGGGTAGTGTAGGGTAGTGTAGGGTAGTGTAGGGTAGTGTAGGGTAGTGTAGAGTAGTGTAGGGTAGTGTAGGGTAGTGTAGGGTAGTGTAGTGTAGGGTAGGTAGGGTAGGGTAGCGTAGGATATGTAGGGTAGTCATTTGACGGGAGCGAAGCCGCGGGTAAAAGCTAGTATTATTTAAATCTTAATCATCTTAAATTCATTAACGGCCGAAATTAATAATCAATCCATCACATATCGGAGATTGAAATACAAATGATACCATACAAAAAAATACATGTTTTCTGTTGTTTCATTTGTTTTTCAATCTCCGAAATGTGATGGATTGTTTTTTAATTTCGGCCGTAAGTCGTGATATCTGTTTCCTTCTTGGGTTATATCCGTTGATTTTGATCGCTGTGATCGAAACTCAATATCGAAACTTTATTGATTAACTCCTAAGTCACGCAACGCTATTGTTTTCATTAATAGAAATAGTAATAAACGGTTATGATTGATGTGTATAATATGCACCTAAGCGAATCCGGGACGGGTCACAAGTTATCTAAATATAGGTTCAAAATATCGCGCTAGCCGATACAAGTTTATTGTTTTTTTTTAACGGAGCACACGTGACAAGACATGTGCCTCAATATTCTGTCGTATCATGATTACGATGTTAGCCTAAAACAACATCATTATAATATTTAGTAAAACATCTTCATCATCTTCTGCTATATGAAATTTTTCTGTCAGTGTTTGTTATCGAACTCCTCTGAAACGCTTAGACCGATGTTTATGATTTTTTTTTTATAGATCTGATTGACCATTTTTTTCTTTGATAATTCATATGGTAGAGCGATGTTTGCCAAGTTAGCTGATTTCATCAACGCACAATTGAAACTACTGGGACTAGAAATGTGAAACTTTGCACCAGGTTTTCTTTTATGACGTAGATCTACACTGACGAGATCTATGCTCAAGTTTCTATGAAAACAGTTCTCGTGAACAAAGTCGGTACCAAAATGCTAGTAATATATAAATTGTCGTGTCATCGTGATGTTTGACTATCCACGAATATGTTTAACTTTGCATTCTCATTAATAACAAAGTTTATTTATTATTGCATTTAAATTAGTTTTATACATAGTCATGGTTGTTTTCAATTCTTTTAGCAACAATGCCTAAACCTAAACCTATCAGATACCCGCAAAACGTGAAAAAATTGTAAGACAAAGACAGCGCGGTCACCCACCGGCTACCGCTCGGGGATTCATGAATTAATATGTTTGAATTTGGCAAATGCTGTTCCCATTTGACAAAGCTACAGTAACCATCATCCACAGTCATAACTACCTAAAGTCTATTCGCGTTAAGAAAATAGTGACTCATCATCACTACTCGAAAGTAAAGGCATATTTGTACACACGTAAAAATTAAACTAAAGCATTTTTTTATTGCACGGTATCTACAAATATTAAGTAGTTATGTTAAAATTTAACCACCATTTTATTTTTATAAATACGCGAGGCATCCATTTTTCAAATTGACACGAGAACAGATCTGTTCTGTCTGAAGGGTTTAAACAAAGTGGTTAATGTCAATATGGCTTTCTAATTTGCTATGATCTACACTACAACTGCTATAAGATGGTGCGGGTGACAGCTATCCCACCCTACCTACCCTTACCTACCTATCCTTTTTTCTTATCTTAAAGATGCATATTTTCGTCCTGTAGTCAACCTACCCATGCTATGTGAAAAAGACCATAATCGGTCAACGGTCAATAGGCATGGTTAAGCTCAGTTACAACGATGAGTCACTATTTTCTTAACGTGAATACACTATAACACTAACACAATAATATTTATAAAAACTAAATCAATTCAAATAACCCACCCATAGTTCTTCTCGGCGACAAGGTGCCCATAACGCTTGCTGCGTTTAAACGTTGAATGGTAATGGCCCACCTCTGCACCAGGAACGACACTCGTTTAGTATGTGTCCTGATTCATGCTCGAAATTCGTTTTTTATCTTTATTTTTTTCTTATCATCTGCGTAGCCTTTTTCCCTACTATATTGGGGTCGGCTCCAAGTCAATCCGGATTTAGCTGAATACCAGTATTTTACGAGGAGCGGCTGCCTACCAGACCTCCACAACACATTCAATTACTGGGGTAACACGGTACTTCATGGCAAGACTGGAGTCAGCTTTACTGGCCTCTGACTATCCGTAACGACTGCTAAAGATCTACAAATGACAGCAATAAAATAATACAATAAAAATTAAATACTAACCACGTCTTTCCTTCCACAGGGACATACCCGTAGACATGAAATACATAGCGGACCCGACGATGCACTCGCTACCCGCCGTAACAGTGTCGCCCAACGGCAAGTGGCTGGCGTGCCAGTCGATGGACAACAAGGTGATCGTGTTCAGCGCGCTCAACCGCTTCAAGATGAACCGCAAGAAGACCTTCAGCGGACACATGGTGGCCGGCTACGCCTGCTCTGTGGACTTCTCGCCTGATATGAGGTAAGGGTCCTTTTCATGTCTTCCAGAGTTTTTTTTACGTGGGAAGTCATCAAACTTCTCTCTAGATCTTGGGTGGGTTGGGACGGCGTTTCAGCCAGCCATCCAGCCACTGCTATGTTCCGGGCCCCAGGGCCCTCTTTCGCACAGCGCATGGGCCCCAGTAAGCTTCGACTCTGCTGGGCCTCTACGGTTTCCTGACATCTCTTTGAGGCGCGCATGGGACACTAAGCGACTTGGGCTCAGTCCGCACGGCCGGATGGCAAGCTATCCATTGCTCACCATCCGTAAGGTAAGGCAGTCTACTGGTAAGACATGAAGTATACAACAACGGCAAGTGGCTGGCGTGCCAGTCTATGGACAACAAGGTGATCGTGTTCAGCGCGCTCAACCGCTTCAAGATGAACCGCAAGAAGACCTTCAGCGGACACATGGTGGCCGGCTACGCCTGCTCTGTGGACTTCTCGCCTGATATGAGGTAAGGCTTCATTTCTGCCAGGGTTTTTTAGGTGGGAAATCACCAAACTTCTCCAGCTCTTGGGTAGGGTTCAGCCAGCCATCCAACCACTGCTATGTTCCTTCTTTGCCCTTCACACCAGGGCCCCAGGTTTCTCTTTCGCACAGCCCATGGGCCCCAGTAAGCTTCGACTCTGCTGGGCCTCTACGGTTTCCTGACATCTCTTTGAGGCGCGCATGGGACACTAAGCGACTTGGGCTCAGTCTGGACAGTTCCCAGACGGCCGGATGGCAAGCTATCCATTGCTCACCATCCATAAGCCTTACATTTCTCCTACTGGTAAGACATGAAGTACATAGCAACGGCAAGTGGCTGGCGTGCCAGTCTATGGACAACAAGGTGATCGTGTTCAGCGCGCTCAACCGCTTCAAGATGAACCGCAAGAAGACCTTCAGCGGACACATGGTGGCCGGCTACGCCTGCTCTGTGGACTTCTCGCCTGATATGAGGTAAGGGCTTTTTTCGTTTCTTCCAGGGTGCGACATCGTTTGATGAGTTTTGGAGCGCAAAAGTAAAAGTGCAGAATAAAAGGTAATTAAAAATAGAATTCGCTGTGATAGACCCATCATTTGTTTGACTTACGATTCTCAAGAACAGATTATGGATACAATGATACGTAAATCCGGGTAAAATAAACATACTTCTTACGTCATACAAATTGCTAGAACAAATTGCATATTAGTTACAAGAAACATAATTTAATATTCATGACTAAAAGTTAGTTACAACTAATACAGTTGTAAACTTTTCAAAGATTAAATTAGAAAAAGGAATCAGTGCACATGGTCCGGTCGTACGTCGAGTATCCACCCTTACGTTGTCGAAACCTGCACGGTCCGGACAAAGCGCTTTGCCTCGTCGTTTATACCGCGTACATCGAGGGACTGGAACAATTTGCCTGCTGCGGTCTTTCCCTCCGATTATAATTTGGGTATCTTCAAGACTAGAGTGAATAGGCTCTTAATTAACTAGAGCGCCTCACCATCAACGATTGCATCACTGCTTACCATCAGGTGGGATTGTAGTCAAGCACTAGTTTATGTTATATAAAAAAAAATGCCCTCATCTCATTTAGCTTATCATACTTCTCTAACATTTGACAACTTAGAAATGTGATATTTCTAGAGGAGAAGGGTCCCTTTTTTTCTAGAAATATCACACGATCCATCTATTTTTTTTAAACGTGACTAAATCAGTAATGATAAAAGAAAAACAATTGTTTATTGACGCAAATGCTAATATTCTAAATAATAAAAACCTGTAACTAATCACCACATAAAAATAAAATGTACATGACCTAGCTACACATGTTGCATTATTAATATTCAATGGAGTCTATAAAATTGCATTCAGAAAACGTTATTCTCTGTTTAACTAGAATGTATGAATAAAATTCATTGTTTTAGGTACTACGTTGCATTTTTATTGCACCCTAATAGTAATGGTGTGAATAATATTGAAACAGTTGTTTTTATTACGAGGGGTGATCCAAAAGTAATGATAATCGGACATTTGTAGGGCACGTAAAAATATGAAATATTTTTTTTTTTGTTTCCTCATATATCCAGTACTTCATCATAAAAAAATCATAACAATAGGCCACGATTACAGGGAGTTACATTAATTTGAATACGAATAGTCGGAGAGTAAAAATCAAAATGGAGAAAAATTAAATCAGAGCTGTCATTAAGTACCTCTGTTTGAAAAAAAAATCTACCAAAGACATACAAAGTGACATAGTAGAAACATAAGGGGACTTCTGCTCCTTCATATTCCACAGTTGCGCGCTGGTCAAAGGAGTGCAAGCTGGGTAGAACATCCACAGAAGATGAACATGGCGAGGGACGCCCACCCACGTCCCTTACTGCAGAAAAAGTAAAAAAAGTCGAAGATATCGAATTGGCAGGTCAAAGATTGACCATAAAGCATGTAGCTGAGGTCATAGGGATGTCATTTGACAAGTGTTCAAAGAATCATTGCAAACAAACTGCATATGAAAAAGGTCTCTGAAAGTTGGGTGCCGAGAATGTTAACCGACGAGCACAAATCAAAACGTGTCGACATTTCGAGGGCGAATCTCGAAAAGTTCCAGACGGATCATAATTTTTTTTGTCTCGTTTCGTGACTATGGATAAGACTTGGATCTACCATTTTGATCCAGAAACCAAACAAGAGTCTAAGACTTGGAAACGAGCCTCTTCCCGTCGCTGAAGAAATTCAATGAGTCAAGTTCGGTAGGAAAGGTTATGGCGTCCGTTTTATGGGATGCTGAAGGAATTATAATAGTGGAATACTTGGAAAAAGGAGCCACTATTATGGACTCTTACTACGCAGACCAAATAAGAAGATTGCGGCAGGTCATTCAAGAAAAAAAACGTCGCAAACTCCGAGTTAGAGTGTTGTTTCACCAAAACAACGCACCGGCTCACAAGCCGCAGTTGCGATGGCTGCCATTCAAGAAACGGGATTCAAATTGCTTGAAAACCCACCCTATCCCCCAGACCTGGCACCCAGTGACTTATACCTCTTTTTTTGGCCCCAGAAACACGTCTGAGGCAAAAAAAATGACAATAATAACGAGGTGGTGACTACTGTAGAGGCGTTTTTGGATGACCAAGCCAAAGATTTTTTTTCAAAGGGAATTGTGGATTTTAAAAAAAATGGACTAAATGTATTGACTTGCTAAGAGACTATATAGATAAATATAATTTTTTTATAGTTAAAATATCCTTATTTCATATTGATTATCATTACTTTTGGATCACCCCTAGTAAGAACAAATAGTTGTATAAAGCTATGTTCAGATGAGCGCGATATTAAGAACATTTTGCGTCTTGAAGTATTGTTAAAGCCTATGGGTTGTGCAGCCTATGGGTTGTGCAGTCTATGGGCTGTTCAGCCTATGGCCTATGGCAAGCCTATGCAATACAAAGCCTACTGCCACTGCCTCTCGTAGTTTCAACCGCGTCTTTGCTTACCGCTGCGCTTCTACTGGTTTTAATCCTACTAATATTATACATCCGAAAGTTTGTGAGGATGGATGTATGTTTGTTACTCTTTCACGCAAAAACGGCTGGACCGATTTGGTTGAAATTCGGTATGTAGATAGGTTATACCCTGGATTAACATATAGGCTACTTAGTTTTTATTTTTATTTCTTTCGGGCGAAGCCGCGGGCGGAAGCTAGTGCGATATAAAGCTAATAGCAATCCACGATAAATGGACTATTTTGTATAGCCCTATTTATCGGGGAGTATTTTTTTACGTTTACACGATCGAGTACTACCCTGCTCTTTAATTGGTTGAGGGCTTATAGTGGTTCAATCGGAGCGCCGAACGTCATAAACGTGTCGATCGCGTAAAAAAAGCAAACTTGGCACTCAAAAATTTCCTGAGATTAGCATGTTCAACCAAACTTATATATTCTTTATACATGCACAAAATTCACAATCACACACTTTAAACCTCTCATGAAATATCTTGTTGACCCCTTCATGTCCAGTTTTGGCTGGCCTGTTATTCTAATGAATCTCTGCAGTACGCAAGGTCAGCTCAAAGCGTACTATCACGAGATGCGTGGGTTTACTTTTCACTCAGCAGACGCGTGGTTCCCCCGAATATTCAGACAGTAACATTGTATTATGTCTACAATTTGTATCATGTATATTGTTTGCGATATCTCCCGCAAATACTATACAGTAGCGGATCAGTCACGTACCAAGAGTAGCAAATGCTACGGGCCCCGTGCATTGGGGATACTTCATCTTCATCATCATTATCATTTCAACTGACAGACGTCCACTGCTGGATATAGGCCTCCTCCAAGCGTCGCCACAGCTACCGGACACAAGATATTTGTGTCATATAAAATCTAACCAAATCCGCATTTTCCATTAAGATAATGATAATGGTCACTAGTCTATAGATCCGTCGCAACTTAGAACCCCACGGTCTGTTAGAACAAGTAGGTAGAGTTTTGATTTGTCATCATTTATAAAGATTGAGGGGGTCCCTTGGTACAATATGCTAAGTATAGGCCCCCCACTGGCTTAATCCGGCACTGATACAATACCTACATTCACGCGTAAACTGGCGATTTTTTCTCCCATCAAAACGCGTCGTCTGAAACCAATAAAATATGTAAAAAAATATCAAGTAAATAAGTACTTACGCATTACTCAGGTGTTTGTAATTAAGTGTTTTGGAACAAAGCAAACACGTTGTTCTTATTATCATTAAAGTAATTTGCGTAGTTAATTGAGGTGACTACCTACCTACATTGAACTTAATATGCATTGAAAGGCGACCTACGTGTTCTTCCAATTAGTGGAATATTTTTTAGATTTTCACGTGTAGTTTGGAACGACTGTTTCGTATTGTAATCGATTGTTGGTGATGTATGCTCGATTTTGCATCGATCATCTGCCTAGTCTTTTCCCAACTATATTGGGGTCGGCTTCCTGTCAAGCCGGATTTAGCTGAATACCAGTATTTTACGTGGAGCGGCTGCCTACCAGACCTCCACAACCCATTAACTCGATTTTGCATCGATGCGATGGTACACTAATAGGCACCTACCATGTCTCTCCACCACCCCTGGTTGTCTGGCAGAAAATGCCTAGGCATTAAATCCGCCTTTGTACATTTGTGTTGCATGAAATTCAAATAAATAAATACAGTGTAGTAATGCCTCCGAAGTAGTCTACGGAGAATTTTTTCGACACTAGAATTTAGATTGTTTTAAGGTATTTATAGTTAGTTAAATATACATAAGACTTGGCAATTTGGTCGAAAGACTTTAGCCTGTTCTTATGTGACAATATGTGACAGCTGCTTAATTACTCAGATACCCGCGAAACGAGACACAATAGTAAAACAATAACAGCGCGGTCTCATAGGAAGGAGGAACTTCAAAAATGTATTTACACAATAGCATACTTCCCTGGCCTCCTGGTCAAATGAAAAGATAAGTTATTTTGTTATTGTGAATACTAATTGTTTTTATACAACACTAGTTGTAGGTAGATGCGTCCTGTAAAAAAAATAAGTGTCAGGTCAATCAATGTGTGGAAAGTGGTCATGATTCTTTCTATATAATGAAGACTAAAGTCCCTTCGATTGACGATACAGGAAGCCAAATATTAGATCACAAACATTACTATCTCCCGTATGAGTTATATAACACATAAATAGCTGATCTACAGATCTATTTACACCTATCTCCGATCACTACATCAGTCGCTGACTCGTTATGTAAGACTAGATTATTAATACCTGATTATTATGAGATGGTATGCGAGTATGCGCGAAATGGTCATAATGTCGTAGGTACTAAATGTGTTGTTTGATGGCCTTACGGTGACGTTATACTCATGTGATCTTTGTTGGGTGGAGTCTCACTGATAGTGGGCATACTGGTGAATAAAGATTATTATGAGAGGGCTTGCGAGTATGTGCGAAATGGTCATAATGTCGTAGGTACTAAATGTGTTGTTTGATGGCCTTACGGTGACGTTATACCGTGATGTTTGTAGGGTGGAGTCTCACTGATAGAGGGCATGCTGGTGAATAAAGATTATTATGAGAGGGCTTGCGAGTATGTGCGAAATGGTCATAATGTCGTAGGTACTAAATGTGTTGTTTGATGGCCTTACGGTGACGTACACTCATGTGATCTTTGTTGGGTGGGGTCCCACTGATAGAGAGCGAGGTGAAGAAAGATTATTTTTGTCCAAAGGAAAAGTTGAGTGTGCAGTGACTGCAAACCTGTATATAATAATCTGAGTCTGTATAGATATTGAACGTTTTGATAGGAAAAAGCAGGAGAAAGAATTAACTAATTTAAATCTTTATTAACAAACAGATACGGCAAAGTTTTTAAAGTTAATGTTGACAGCCTAACAATACTACATTTTGGTAGGATTTTATTTCTAATGACGCAATTTTTTCGAGAGGAAGAAACTGCTATAAATATATAAGAAATGGAAACGATGAATTATAAGAAAATATTGTGAAGTAAAATGAGAAAGTTTTACTATTTAAACAGTTTCATTCTACGTTCACTTATTTTATATGCATTTATATTTTATTTTTAATCATCATAAAATATAATCTCTTTAGTTTAACAGCCTCCGTTACTTTCACTAAACAGTTAAAGTACGTATTTGCCGTCTGGTTAACATTAAAAAGATTACACTCTATTTACTATAAGATTCAAATTTAAATAAGCTTGTTTTACTGTCCGTCTAACCGATTTTTACTTCCATTTCGTAGACATAAGGATGACTTTAGAAGCACAAAAGTGGTTACAATACCAACTATTTATTTGTGGGAGAGGGCACTGACTTCTGTAATACAGGTTTTTACCTAGCTCAGAAGTCAGGATTTTCATAGGCTTTTGTAAAAAAAGGTTGTGAATAAAATTTATTATTATTATTTACGTCAGCGAAAATAAAAACGAGACAGCAAGTCTGTCTGAAGGCAGCATATTAATTCGCTAATTAAATCCGCTGGCACTAGCACCATACCCCGTTTCCTCGGAGTACTTTGCCTTGTACGTATGTTCTCATAACAGCACACAACTTTCTCCTCTCGACCTCGATGGGACCGCACCAAATCGGCTTAACCACGCTGTAGATGATCTTCTAGTACAGAAGAACTAACATCCTCACGTAGGCAATTAGTTTTCAGGTGAAACAGAAATAAGTAGAGCTCATAAAATAGAAGGAGAATAATTAATTTGAGTACCATGGAAAGTAGCTAATCAACTAAAAGTTTACTCAATAATATAGCAGTTCCTAAAATAAGACTAAAGTAAGAAACCATTTCCATCCGAACAGATGTCTTTGCACAGTTCCTGATATTTTAATTGTTTAAAGTAAGGTTGTAATCATTTCGGAACCGGAGGTTTTAAATTAGATTATAAGAAATCGGAGGTAGAGGCAGAAGCGTTAAATTAAACACTAATGAAACTAATTAAATACTCGATTCGATATTCCAAATGCGTAACAATAACATGTTAAACAGTAATCGTCAGAAGTCAGATGGAGGGAGATTTCCCGCGCACCAATATACATATAAACCACCGATCATCATCATCTGCCTAGCCTTTTCCTAACCATATTGGGGTCGGCTTCCAGTCAAGCCGGATTTAGCTGAATACCAGTATTTTACGAGGAGGGGCTGCCTACCAGACCTCCACAACCCATTAACTGGGGTAACACGGTACTTCATGGCAAGGCTGGAGTCAGATTTACTGGCTTCTGACTATCCGTAACGACTGCCAATGATCTACAAATGACAGCCGGGACCTATAGCTTAACGTGCTCTCGCCGATATCCAGAATAATATACAAAATCGGAATCGGAGGTGAAAAATCAACCGGAAGTTCCGTACTATCGCAATCGGAATCGAACGCCTGTAACATCTCTATTTTTGAGTTACATAATGAAGCGTATGAATGATGCGTCTTGTGCCGTGCCGGATGTTTGGGCACATGCTGGTTTATTTAATTTCCTTTGTTGGTATTCTTTTGTGACCTAGCTCTTGGAGAAAGTGGACCTTTGCTCCAAATAATTGGTACCTTAACACCTTGGTTACCACTTCATAATTAACTTAGTCCGGTAAAGCTTACAAGTAGTTGTATGTTTTTTTTTAATAAATTCCGAACTGTTATGTGTACACATTAATCTACAACATGTGCAAAATGTATTCTAATTTAAATAATCGGAGCCCAGTAGGGTCGAAGCCTCTGAAGCCATGGATCGGATTCCGAAAGCAAGCTCGAGATCCCAAATCGAAGGCAACGATGGAATAGGGTGGGGTTTAGTCAGTAAAAGTCTGACACTCCCTCCCGCGCCGCCCAAGAGTGGGAGAAGTCATCAACAAGAATGATTCTGATGATTAAGCACTTAAAAAAGATTTCAGTTTTCATAAGATTTCAGTTTTAACCGATCAGATGCCCGAAGTATCAAAATTAACAGAGCTTAATAATGTTTATCCAACCTCATTAGGATTTGATATAAAATTCGCATGGAAATAACTGCAAAAATACACACTTGCGGACTTGAAAGCGCGTAAACAAAAACAAGAAACTGTGAAGATAATGCTGCAATAATATTATATGTTGCGTAGAGACACGGTGTTGGCAAACTGCCCAAGAGTCATGAGTCTAGTCTAAAGAACTCACCTTTTGAGAGTCACGGTCAGTTAAACTGTGTTCTTTTTGGAGAAGGAATAGTTTATAATATAGTCCGTCTAATAAAAGCGCGACTTGAGAAAAAGAGGTTAAATCCAAAAAAAAATGTATGTGGTATTACTAACTAGTAGGAGAATCATGTCTCGACACGTCACATTTTTTTTATTTCCTACAATTGCGGCTGAATAATGTTGCCAATTAAATTTAAAAAAAAAAACTAAGTCACGCTTTCATTAGACACACTCTAGTTTATAATAGTATAGATAGGGTTTGATCGCTTTCGTCTCTTCGACTTTTGTATTTCGTCTTTGAGCATGTAAAAAGGAGGGATCAAGTGCATGGTACTAAAAGAGTTATGAGTATACATGTGGATGCATGGCGTGGGAGAGGGAGACCAAAGAAAAGATGGATGTATTGTGTGAGGAGAGATAGAAAAGGCAGCCATTGATAATATGACCGGTGACAGGACAGAATGGAAGAAAAAAACGTGTTGCGCCGACCCGAATTAACCTGAAAAAATGAAAATAATAACGGCATAAGGGCAGATATCAATTCGTCTTAGTATAAGGGACATAATAACTATTTTTCTTTCATAGTCACACGTCTACAACTGGACATAGACTTCCCCCAAGCGTCTCCTTGTTAACCGGTAAGTATAGTCGTATGATTGTTCGAAAGATTTACAGTCGTCCTGGAACGCAAAGGTAACTGAGAACATAGTAACATTCTAAACCTGATCTGATATGAAATGAATTGAGTATGATTCGGCTAATTTTGTGCAACCAGTTTACGAATATTAGAAGAATTGCTCATGATCTGCTAGGAATTCGGGATATGATTTGCTTTTAGAAGAATTGCTCAATGTGACCTATTTAGGCTCGTAGGAAGTACAATACAAAACCGGTAATGTGAATGAAAATAAAATCGGCTTATCAAAGATCAGTTCTTTTACGTAATCTGGCGCTTGGTTGACGTTGATAACATTGGTTGTCATTTGGCACCGTATTGTAGTATTTTTGAGAATCGACCGATAGATGGCACCATCATACGCATAGTCCTCAAGGTGACTCATGTATAGGCATTCTGTTAAACATGACCTTTTTATAAAGAAAACCAATATATTTGCGAGAAATGACGCAATTGTAAAGCGGGAACTACATTAGACCGACGAATATGTGGGCCACGCCTGATTTGTACATAGAACGACGTCGCGTAGCGTGGATCTAATGTAGCTCTGCAAGTCTAGTTGCCATATAAAATGTATGGAGATCTACGTGCCTAGATTGGCGTACGTTGTCCACGTCTGTGTAATGTAGTTCTGCCTTAGGACTCTCACTCTCTTCTTTGCTTCACAGTCATGTTACAATGATCAATCATTGGTGTTGTAGGTCGTCTCACGTTTTATTTTCATAAGGTTCCGTTAGATCATAATCTGGCCCATTTATTAAAGAGCCTCTGACCGTAGAATACATTTCATTAGTAGCCTATTTATTCATGTTTACGGTTTTTCTTACGGGATTACCGTTAGATTCGACTTCCGAATTCGTCATATGACAGTCTTATGAATAAAAGTTCCGCAAATGCTGAAAAAACACAAGGTCAACCTACAAATGTGAATGCATAAACAATAATAAACATTAAAATATTTGAAGACACCTACCTACTAATAAAAATTATAATGTATGCTTTTAAACTGCAAGTCATAAATTCAACACCATATCACGTTTCTGACATGTGAGAAATACCGGACGAATACTTTAATATTTTACTGATTTTTTTTTTAATTTTCCCCTATACTGGATTTTTTCTGGTATTCTATTCTATTCATGCACAAAAAAATATCTGTAGGTCATACACTTATTTGTTTCGTGGAAGAATCGAACCGTTAACAGGCAACACTGAATTACTCAGGCAGTGCACCAACACCGCCATGAGATTTGTTAGACTTACTAACTAGGTTTAATCAGGTTGAAACTGTTGCAATTCAGTAATGATCCCTCTCAGTCGTATGCTCGTAATAGGCTCCATTCCTTCCAACATTCACCCTTCGTCTCTTCCTCAGTCTTCGTCCTTTCAGTTTTAGCAAAATCAACCTTGTTCGTGTGGCTATCTCCATGGCGGTCTACCACGACCCCCACCCTCACTGTTTCAGGGCCTCACTGTTTTGGCCTATAGTTTGTTGGGTATGCTACAGACATGTATAGAGTAAGTAGCCTTCAATATACTTAAGGATAATGCTATAAAAGTGGCGAAATCATGTCCTTGTTTCGTTCATAAGTTACAAAATGATCTTCACAGACACTCAATTACCTGCTAATAATATTGCAATATATATAAATAGTGTTGCAATGTTAAACTAAATAAATTAAGACTGTATGCAATTCTAGATGGCATGTATGTTATCTTTTTTTATTCTTTTGTGAATACATTAAAATATTGCGAAATAGATGTCTCGAATGTTGATTGCAGTTAAAAGTAATATGCAGACTGCAAGGCGCCGGTATACGGTAGTGTTACTACTATCTCTACAACATATAGTTATGTATAATTTAATGTTTTGACTATCTTCATAATTCTCGCATTGTTTAAAGCCTTTAGGTGTCTTTACGTCTTTAGCTTAGGCAATTATCGTTGTGCGTAATAGGTTGTCTCTACACGTTGCGTTGGCACATTTTAAACTTGATAACCAACGAATATGTTTTTTTTTTCTTTTATCAAATACAGAACAACAATTCAATGATATGATTACTTCAAGAAAAAAGAAATTTGACTATCAAAATGTTCTGAATCTTAAACTCCTGTCTGTTTTTCCTCTTTAAGATATGTGCATTATTATCAGCATCCGTTGTTTTCGTCTGTCTTCTCAGAATAAACATTAGTCCTGTTAGGCCACGCAATAAATTGATTGATTACGACTGACAGTCTTGCCATTGAGTTAAAAAACGTTCAATGGACAATTGTGGTGGTCATTTATCTATTTAAATACAAACTTTTTTACTAATTGTATCCGGTTCGAAGGACCAACAACAAAATGATCTGTCACTGCCTCACTGATGACGTCATTTTGTTACTACTATCACGCTGGTAGAGGGAAAAACTTACTGCCAAATTTCAAGGAAACATCAATGGAAGCTGTTATCTTTATCCGGTACGAAGGACTATGACATGCATTTGATGAAGGATTCTGTCACTAGTGATAGCGACGATATTTTATTATGGCCGCTACACTCTGTTGGGCTGAAATTAACAACAGCTTCCTACATGAAAAATCAACGAATTTTATTCAATTACCATAATATGAAGTAACATATTTTTATAGGGTTTAGGCAGGGTACAAAGTTGCTTGTCTTCCACAAAAAAGAAAAATTTTCCATAGTGTTGTGTCTGGTGAGCTACTACTCAACGATGTACATGATTACGCGCGGATAACTTTAATATTACGGTCAAGAATCTGTCAGTTCGTATGTGACAGTATAGGTGTTACCAGAACTACTTTACCAAGACGGAACTATCTAATGTACACTTATTGAAGGCTGTGACCTATAGCGTAATGATTAAGAGGCGAGACTAATGACTAATGATGAGGTTTACGTGCGAAAAGTACAGGTATGCCTTAACCTACCCGCGAAACGAGACACAATAGTAAGACAATAACAGCGCGGTCCTATGAGACTGGTCGGGGATTCATGAATTAAGGTACAACAAATGATGATATTTGAAATTTGTAATGACATTATTTTCTCATGGTGTCTACTGTTGAAGTAGAGAGGTCTAATCCTTGTTCTTCAATTGTGTCCTTTCTTTGAATTTGGAAAATATTTAAATTAATAATATTTATAGTAGTAAATAAATAATAATAGTCCCAGCAATGGGAACATTATAAGGCCGATAATGCTAAAAAATGCTAATGCTAATAATATTTATAAGCCAAACATGATTATGGAATATTTAATCATCTAATATTCGTATCTTGTCAATGATTCCGAATTTTGCCTTTGATGGCCCCTCATAATGTCTTATTTATTTATTTTCTCTTAAATATAGGTACTTTATTACACACCAAGATAAAAAATATTAAAATTGGAAACTGAAACTAAATTCGCTTTCCACGTAACCTGAAAATGAAATAGAATGTCCCATTCCTTAAAATTCCATTTACTTGACTTATTAATGCTCCCAAACACTGAAAACCACAAAAAAACTGAGCATTTTGTGATCGATGACGAGATATCTAGAATCGGAACCTTAATTTTTATTCTTGTTTCTTATTAAAATTAGAATAATTGATGTTTTGATAAGTCCAATTTGATTGTTGGTTCAAATTTTGATCAAATGACCATATTATGGTGTGACGAGAATATTGATACAAAAATATTTTATTACTATACTTAATTGAAAACAAATAACTTCTTAATCGTTACTACATATTCTAAAGACGTATTAAATCATAGTTCAAATGGCATTGACCTTAAAAGTTTAATCATAATGTTTATCAAAATTAATACGATCTTAATCATCTGTGTCACTGCATAATGAATTTTAAATAAAAAACCGACCATATAATATTTTGGTTATAAAGAATTTACTCAAACATCATTCCACAAGTTGAGGTTTTGCGTTCCGAAGCAAGAATTATCGGTAATTCTGAGACTATTTAAAACAATTATATTGTGAGGCTGCCGGTCATGATAATTGTTAACTGAACTGAAACCGAATTAAATGATAATTTTAACAAACACGCAGTAATTATAAGCGTAGTTTTGATTTAAAAATGTGTTGAAAATGAAAACAATGTTTTATCGCAAGAGAACGTACTAATAATAAAATACCGGGATAAAAAGTGTTATTATTATGTATACTTTCATTCAGAGGAGGTTGGGTTTAGACCACACATGTAGAATAATTTTAGTGATATACTCGTACTTAGAACAAACTATCTATGAGGAGCTCGTGGCTAGATAATAACAGCCGCACAGGTCGATCTTCAAGGTTAAGCAACGCTTGCCTAGGTTGGTCTGTGGATGGGTGACCATCTTAACATAACGAGTTTCCTCCGTGCCTCAGAAAGCACTTTAAGCCGTGGGTCCCGGCTGTCATTTGTAGATCTTTGGCAGTCGTTACGGATAGTCAGAAGCCAGTAAATCTGACTCCAGTCTTGCCATGAATTACCGTATTACCCCAGTTAATGGGTTGTGAAGGTCTGGTAGGCAGCCGCTCTTCGTAAAATACTGGTATTCAGCTAAATCCGGCTTGACTGGAAGCCGACCTCAATATAGTTGGGAAAAGGCTAGGCAGATGATGACCTAGAACAAACTATCATTCCCTAAAGTTTGTACAGTCCGAACCCGGACATATTGTACACCATTTTTAAAGTAAGTGTACAAAAATCGTTCTTATCGCACAGGGCAATTTGTTACAGACAACCTTTGGAGTTAGTATCCAATTATATTTTGTCCTAATGATCATGCTCTAACGTTTTGCAAAAAAATTATGAAAATACGTCCAGTTGTTGGAAATGAAATAATATTGGTTGGTGTTAAATCGTTTATTAGTTTTTGACGCTTAATTAAAATCAAATAATAAAAATAAAAAAAAATATGATCATATCATCCAATGATAAATAACAAAAAAAAAACAGTTAACGCGTGATTGATTATCAAACTTTCTGTGGGGCATACACATATTTGTTTCGTACGGGAATCGTAGCCACGACACATAGCGCAGTCGCCAATTGCTAAACCACTGCTCCAACCGCGCCGTCTCAACGTCGTCAACTGCTAACCTTAAACCGAGTGCAGCAAGGAGTTTCAACAGATTAGGAGGCCAACTAATACCGGTTCTGATATCACCGACGTGCGGCCTTCTGACGCTGCAATATTTATCACGTCCTCAGCTGAGTGCACGTTCCAATACTGCATATGATTATGTTGCTGGAGCATTCTAATTTTGTTAGAACCTTATCTAACGTCTCAGCTTCTGGTTCCTCCATCGAGTCTCCAGATTTTTTTATCTACTGACTAGAGACTACATTCTAGATTAGAGAATAGAGTGTAGTGATATCCATTGGCGGATCTAGAGTTATTTTTGGAGCCAGAATATGCCTGATTTTTGTATGAAGTTATCAGTATTTAGAATAGAATAGAGTAACAGTACAGTTTATACAATAACTTAAATCTATGGGTACAATGGCGGTCTTATGGCTGACAGCGATATCTACCAGACAACCTTAGGATGAATCGTCCATCATATAATTTCGGATCGATAGCCTAATATCTGGGGGGTGCTACAGTATATCTTCCTTCCTCTATAAACCGTAACCGTAACCGTCGTATCCTATTGAAGGTAACCTGTGTGGTACATCTTACAGAAGTAGCTCTATGTTCATAGGCTTTTGAGCTCTGTTGTGCTTTTGACGTTCATAAAATGCGGATTCTCACTTATTTTGTATTAACTGATCATTGTGGTCACTGTGATCACCAGTCGTGTATTGTCAACATCTTTGACCAGGCTGCTCTTACAGCTATCAGATTCTGCAAGCTTATTCTATTATAATTTACTAGCAGTCCCTCGCTGTTTCGCTAGCGTGTTTAGTTACTGCTCCGCTCCTATTGGTCGTAGCATGATTTTATATAGCCTTCCTCGATACATTAGCTATCCAACACTGAAGGAATTTTTCAATTCGAAATAGAAGTCAACTCTTCAAATTTGTAATATTAGTACAAATTCTTCAGATTACGCTAAGGGCGCTTGTGCACTACACGGAATTTTACTGTCCGGCAGTCAGATTACATCAACTTTCATTGAGAACTCATTGAAATTCATTGAAAATTGTAAGAAATCGGACAGTAAAATTCCGTGTAGTGCACAAGCGCCCTAACGGTCCTATAAATACAGATTTGTTAATATTTTCAAGTTCTTAACTCCAATATTTACTGTTGTTGGGAGTCCATTCTTGTTGAGAGTTTTTCATTTAAGATGACGTGCTCTTAGGATGTGGTTCTTTAGTTTTTAGAAGAATGACTGTCTATAATAGACTGGTACAACACTTATGTTTACAGAACATACGCATATTTATGTTAAACAGGTTTAGAGAAGAGTAAATCGATTTGTAATTCACCGTGACATAGCAGTTTGCTTTATTTATGTACACATAAATGACTGGTTAAAAAGTTGTTATTATGTTTATAGTAGAACTTTCCTTTTACTTTTAAATGTTAAAAACTGCGTTGTGGACAAGTAAAATAGTTTTTAACCAGGCAAGCAGGAATTGAGCCTTGAATAAACGAGTCATTTTTACAAAAGTTGATTGTCTTTAGTCTAAGTCTTACCTTCCTACTTATACTTTTAGCGACAGTTTAGTCATAATTACAGTGCTATCGCTTTTTTCTACTTATTTGGTCCTGAGGTACAATATTCTCTCTCTTTTTACAAAAGTCTGGCAATTTCGTCTCATTCAAACTTCTTACGACAGTGAAGTCAATATTAGAGTGGGTCTAATGAAAGCGCGACCTGGAGATTTTTTTTAAATTTAATTGGCAACATTATTCAGCCGCAATTGTAGGAAATAAAAAAATTGTGAAGTGTCACGACATGATTCTCCTACTAGTTAGTCCACTTACAAACTTTCTCAGGTCGCGCTTTCATTAGACGGACTATAGGTACTCCGCCGTCGCTTCATACCCCTTAAAAAAACATATTGATCGTTAGGTAAAATATTGTCTCTCTCTACAAAAGTCTGACTGCCAGTCTCATTGTGTATATTAAAAGTTTGTAGTAGTCTCCTTCATCTTCCACCTGATGCAAACCTCTGAAGACAGTGAAGTCAAAATTACTCCGCTATCGTTTCATTCTAACATAAGAAAAAAATTGGTCTGTAGCTACAATATTCTCTCTCTCTCTACAAAAGTCTGACTGCCAGTCTCATTGTTTATATTAAAAGTTGGTAGTAGTCTCCTTCGTCTTAATACGTCTGTTGCAAACCTCTGAAGACAGTGAAGTCAAAATTACTCCGCTATCGTTTCAACAAACTATAGAAAAAAAAATTGGTCCTTACGTATATTCTGTTACTGGCAGACTCATCGTGTTTACCAAAGATTGGTAAATCGATTGGCCACGTGATCGTAACCTGAATCGAATGACTGACGTCGGATCTTTGCATAATTACAACCGCTCACTGTATAATATACACAAATGTATCAGTTTGTTTTAACTTTTTGTTAAACAACATTTACATTATTTAAATTTCCAAGTCCAAGCGTGTTTGCAACTGCGTAATTTTAGTTTTTCGACCGCATAGGTACTTATTTCTACCTTCTTTTTTTTTGGGGCGGCTGAATTAAGTTTTTGTCACTTTACAAAGCATTTTATAATTATAATATATACTTTTAAAAGCAGGTTTTAAATTATATCGGTATTTATAAGTCAGATAGCTCTAGCAGAAAAAATATTTAGTGTTGTTTGCAATATCTGTTGAAATAATCACACAGATGTTGTAAAGGCGAAAGACTACGTATTTACTTACAGTCTTATTCATAAAAATCCTCTAAAATAGGTTTAAAATACTTATTAGTTAAAATGCTCATTAGTACTAATAAGCCTTTTATAAAATTCTCTATTCATAAACGTTCAATAAACCCTTTATAGTTATGTTCTCGTTATGAGACACTTTAGCGTTGTTATGTTGTCGTTCTGATGAATCCATGGATGAAAAAGACAAAACCACTGGTATCCACGGCAAAAAACGTCACAAAAAAATGTAAAACGTCACCTAAGACATTTAATTTTGTTTGTCAAAATTCATATTGCTTGTACAGTTCGTCCGCTATAAGTTGGCGAGTGTGAATCTGCGAATTTTGGCGTTTGAAATATCGTACAAAAATAAAGGTTTTAAAAAAAAAAGGCCAATAACTGTTTTTAACAGCAATAAGAACTGCAAATTGCATAAATTTTTTTAAAACCTTTATTTTTGTACGATATTTCAAACGCCAAAATTCGCAGAGCCTAACTTCACACTCGCCAACTTATAACGGACGAATTGTATCGTGCTGCCGTGCGGAGGATATTCGACTCGTGTTATTTTTCGAAGAAAATTGTATTGCACAAAAAATGCGAATCACAGTTGGTTGAGACAAACCATGGATTTCTCCCCAATTCACGACGACCCCAACATTTTATAGATCAATTAAAAAGGCTATGGTATTTTTGTTGAAACGGTATCGTCATTTGAACTCTACAGCTGGTAAAGAAAACGGATCACATCTCTTCTGGTAAATCTTTCGACGACGTGAAACATTTTCTATTCGTTCAATAGCATGATAATGCTTGCAGAGCTTGCATAGCTAACGATTTCACTAAACAATTTTATAAAAAAAATAGCTCTACTTTACACCTCCTTACAACAAACCTCAAAACATACGGTTCGGACGAGAAAGAAAAAGAAAAGAAATCAGCTGTTGCACATTTGTCGGCCATATTTCTCTTTATTAAAGGTTTATAGTAGGGTCGAGCCTGTTATAAGTTACAAAGCCACTATTGAATACTTACAAAGCTTTTTAGCGTTATTGGACGTTTATGAATAATGCTTTTCGGGATTCTCATTATAACAAGCTAATAAACCTATTTTATCTTTTTATGAATAAGACTGTTAGACGTTTGTCACACGGATAGACCATGTCCTACAATATTACGAGTAAGTAAGATACTTTTTCCCGGGCGTTTGTTCCCTTGGGTTTATTTTCCACTATCACGCGGGCGATGCCGTTAGCAGACTGAAGCTAGCTGACTCTATCAAACATACCACTATTGACTTTAAACTGCTAATTCAAAACCAGTTATTCGTTGTATCATTAACTGTCGTCTCTGGCATTACGAGGTTAACTATTTCATCGGAATCGATTTACAGATAATAATAGCACTTAGATTTAAGGCAAAATTGTATTTCTTTACATTTAATAGTGTACTCATTGTAGAAGAGCCAAATAAATAAATAAATAGCAAGCGTGAACTGGAGCTGTGACAGACAATATGCCTGTTGCAACCTGCTTGTCGTCAACCTTTTCATCTTGAATGTGGCGGATACGCACGTTAGCTCTTGCGAATTTCCACTCGAACCAGCCAATAAAGACAAGAGTGAGGGAAATCTCTGTTCCTAGTCAGTGTTATTGTTTTCGTTGCTTAGATCAGCATCGTCTGAAAGTTATAATAGAATAGAATAAACTGGAGTTCGGCACTAACATTTTCCGCACCCACGCTATAAAATAATAATAGTATAAAATATAATATATTTATTCAGAGTTAAATTTGGTAAAATAGTTACATAAAATCTTAAGAATAATTAAAAAGTATAGCTATGTTATGTGCCTGTACAAGGATAAACCACAGGCGGTAGAAGACACTATTCCCGATTCGGCACCAATAAGTATTTTATAATAGCTTGGGTGCCAAGACGGGAATACTCCATTTCGCGGTATCTTCTTTTCTTCATTGAAAATTATCTGTACCGTTACTTTTTGGTGTACAATAAAGTTTATTCTATTCTATCTTTGTAGCATAGATAGATAAGTATAAAAAGACTACGTGACCAATATAAACTTTACTACTGGTTTTACGAATACTGCAATCGTTTCAAAACATATTATCTTTACTTATCAGTTGTGAAGTCAGTTATTCTTGTACCATTTTCTCTGTGATGGCGAAGAAAAGAGAGAAATTTAATTGGCAGGCAATTAAGAGCTGCGTGACAGATCTTTGTTTGTTTTAATTGTTATGCAACTAACTGGCAATGGTGGACTAAACAGTGCCAGTTACTTTGTCCATGACTCTGTACGAAACGATAATATTGACAAAGCAGATGATACAGAAGATATATATTTTGGTAATATTAGGTTATGGTTGATGAAATACAAGAGAGACGGAAGAATAAACGGAAAGATGAGCTAGAGTATTGGTTAGGTAGTGTTTGGTTACTGGTTACAGTACTCTACAAACAAACTTTAAATTATGTGAGATATTTCTATGTTTTTTCACTGCCGTGTCCGCTGATTAAAAAAAACTGCGCGGCCGTACCATCCTATATTCGAATTATTATTATTGGAATCACAAATCTAGATCATGATTAAAAAAATTCCATCACTTCTCAGTTTACAGATAAAGCGCTTAGAAAAATCACGTTTGTTCTACAAATTCGTTATTTTATGATGATAAGAATTTTTTTGGTCAACTGGTACTAAGGTGATATTTTTTCGTTGCAAGTTGTATCAGAACAAAGAGTATAAATATATTTAGTTTTAAATTTATTTATTTTTAGTTGCGAAATTATCATTCTTTCTGTCTTGACCCATTTCTGGCCAAGAGAGACGTCTTCAGTCTATGTAATAACAAACTTATCTCCCCAAAAACATCCTAACACTAAAATGCCGAGGTTTCATTAATTGTATGCCTTAGAAAGTAGATACCCTTCATAGCTTTCGTGGGTGGAAATCTGCACTTACAATACTCGAATCTAACTTCCTATCATCCTTCATAAACTCTTTGCATTCATAAATCCATTTAGTACTTACTCCATCTATAGAGTATCATTAGGCCGAGCGCCCACTTGAGTCAAGACAGTCTTAAGACAGACTATTGCTTTACAAAACATAAGAAGACGCGTATTACTGAGACAAGACGTCTCATAGTCAAAATTGTCTTATACGTACAAAAACTACCGCCCGCGCGGTGGATTATGGCCCATTCCCTCTCCTAGAGAGGAGGCTCAGCAGTGGGAACATTATAAAGCCGATAATGCTAATGTACAAAAACTGCACAGCAAAGTGTGGCGTGTCGTCTTTAGGAGGTATTCCACGAAGCACAATCAAACGAAGCACAACTAAAGTATTCCACGAAGCACAACTTTATGCTTCAAATAAAAATAAATTTGTGCACAAAGTTGTGCTTCGTGGAATACTTTAGTTGTGCTTCGTTTGGTTGTGCTTCGTGGAATACCTCGTCTTTAGTTAGTCTTTAGACAGACTTGCCTCACACAGACAAGTCTGTCTAAAGACCGTCTTGACTCAAGTGCGCGCTCGGCCTTACTCGTCGTGGGTGTTATAATGATGGTCGTATAACTAGCGATCAAGGGGGCATACATAATACCTGTAATCACGATCGTCATACCTCGTGCATAGTATGTACTTTTATGCTAAACGTGTCCTGTACTGGGTGGCATTACCATGCGGAATTGCAGCGGCATCGTCATAAATCTTCTAATTTACTAGCGACACGCCCCGGCTTCGTACGGGTGCAAAATATCAGTGTTTTCCTACTATATTATGCATATAAACCTCCCTCTTGAATCTATCTATTAAAAAAACCGCATCAAAATCCGTTCCGTAGTTTTAAAGATTTAAGCAAACATAGGGATATAGGAACAGAGTTTGACTTTGTTTTAACTATGCAGTAGGAATTAATGTGAGCCTCACCATCAACGATGGCATCACTGCTCACCATCGGGTGGAATCGTAGTCAATCATTACTTTAAAACAATGAAAAATATAATTTATACAAAGGCGTATTAACCTATCACATACACGCAAAACGAGACACAATAGTAAAACAATAACAGCGCGGTCTCATAGGACCGGTCGGGGATTCATGAATTAAATGCCTTAAGTATTTTCTTCCAATTGAATGAAATAACCGAGTCTATACAAAGTGGCGATTAGGTTATCACATTAATTGAAACCAGGTATTCAGTATTAGGTGTTTTATCATATACAATTGAAATAATTTAATAAAAATCAATATTATAGCCGTGGGAGAATTTTTTCCATTTTAACATTTCACAACATCATGTATACGCTAAACTTAATCAGCTGGCCAATAAAAGTAGGTCAAAGACCCGTAGGTGGTGAAGATACCTAGTTCAAAACTTCAAACATTGCCATTGTATAAACAATTATTATAAGAAACGTAAACAATTCAAGCAAAAAATGTCCTTAGTGCTAATAGTTGAAGGTGTTTTTTGTGTGTCAAATTAAAAGTTGAAAAGGGTCGCATGGGAGGTATGAAAAATATGCAAAAAGATTCTTACGATTGATGACATAAAGTATAAGTCTCTATGAACTAAACCATACGGGGTAAGAAGTACGAGGATGTTTGTAGGCAGGATTCAAATTTCTTTGGTATGTACGTGTGACGATTTGATAAGTCCATTCAGTTAGTCCGCCGCCAAAATCCTTGAGGGATAGTGGACGAGTCTATCTGCGCGCGCGTCCTTCGTAGATGTTGTTATTGTTTTTATTTTTATTTTGTGTTAACTTTATTTCTTGTAAAAGGAATAGGATAATTGTTGTAAAAATGTTAATAATACGATATTATTATTAGTTGTACTTTAGTGAAAGTGGTGTGTGTATGATAGACAGTTCATGCGGAATCAGATGCTTTATCATCATCATCAGTCCGAGTACACAGATATGAGTTTGATATTTGGAGAGTGCTACCAAAACGCAGTGCTGGCGCACAAACATTCCGACAGAGGTAGGTAGCAGTAGCATACCGATTCACGGATTTTTACACGGATAGTCCAAAGTTTAGGTGACAACTAAAACATGGTTCACATCAGGTAGAGATTCCTCATCGAGTAGCCGTGGCCAGAAAGAGAAAATTCTAAATTATTTCGCTCCTAGCTCGTCGTAATTGATTTGTTCAGTAGTGCCTCAATGCCTTGGTCGAAGAGCAATGGATTAGCCGATACGCACCTCCTCGATGACCAGCGCGGTCACCGGATCTTACGCCTCTCGATTTTTTTTATGGAGTCATTCATAGTACTCGAATAATTCAGGCCATTGATAATTAAAAAATTAATGACCTACTCAGACAGAAGAGTCCGAAATAATAACGTAAGACGACACCCAGCGTAGGTACGGCGCGTACTAGCAGGTCAATGGACTAGCATTATAAAGGATGTTTTATTTTTTACCGATTAAAATGCCTTTTATTTTGTTTGAAAAATTAACTTTTTTAATTTTAGGTAAATAATTTATTTTATCATTTTAACGAACTGTTAACAACTTCTAATACCTGCTGTAAAAGTTAATGTGATAACCTAATCGCCACTTTGTATATCTGGTGTGACGGTTTTTGTAATCGAACTGTCCTAGTAGGGAGTAGGGGCCTCCATTATTTTCCTGGATTATTTATATGGTAGAAATACGTCAGTCAGCAATTTAAGGTATACGTATTTATTTATCATCAAGTTTTATTTCAGTGTATGGGAATTCCAAAAATAAGCCAAAACACGACTCTGTATGACGCACGAGTTTACTTGATTACCCAAGTTATCTTTGTAAACTGGTGTTCCCAGTTTCTTCCAAGCATCTTTATGAGAAAATAAACCTGTAGGCTGCAATAAAAAGAAGTATACTTGTACGTGCGTCATATTCATGAGGCAGTCTAGACACATTCAGAGAACGCTGTGAGACTTTCATACCCTCCTTTTATTTCTGACGCAAGTATTAAGGCAGAACTACATTGGGCCCACTTGGGTGACGTACGCCGATCTGGGCAAGTCGGTGTCCATACATTTTATATGGCAACTAGATTTGTAGAGTTACATTAGAGTCACGCCACGCACTGACACGCAACGCGATTCTACTATACGTTCAAAATTTCAAATCAAATCAAGTTTAGCCTACATTTGCGTCGGTCTAATGTAGATACCTATAGTCACGTATGTTTTTTTTTGTTTTGTTTTGGTAACTATACATCTATACATCTGGTAGGTAATTAGTGACCGTAAAAAATGTTTTGTTCAGTACATTTATGTTCGCCTACTAACTGGTTAACATGTACTAAACTGTTGTTTTTTTCGCGATTTCAGGTTTGGTCCCATAGTAAAAGTTGTTTGTTATCACGAGTACAATCACGTGTTTAAGTATCGGTCGACGGTCACTAATTACCAGCCACACTATATAGCCATACTTACTCGTAGATACTTATAAGTGCAAAGGCATTATTATTAGGTTGGCCTATACCATAAGTACGAGTATACTGGGTCGATTCCTTAGGTTGACCCGCAGCGTGATCTGCACAAAGATTCAGCGTTTCACGCGGAAAGTGTTTATCATCGTTACTTTCAAGTTACTGCTCTAGCTTACAGAAATTGATAATAATTTATTATTGTTATTTTTTAATAATATTTTGTTATTTTATTTTTGGAATAAATAACTGCTGATGTCTCGTGTCTCGGCATGATATTCTCTTTGTAATGATTACAAAGACGAAATACATCTTACAGCACGCAAATGGTTACATTGTTATTTTTTCTGACCGTTTTTTTACTATTTGTAGGCTCATGCTTACGCACCATTTCAAGCGTCGATGTGGTCAACGATGGAGCACGCTTGCCGAGAGTCTATTGATCTTTGACTTAACAAAACCTCAGGTAGTAGTTATCAAGAAACACAGATTCCGTTGGGGAATTCCACTCCTTAATTTTACGCACAATGAATATGTTCCTAAAACTGTGTTGTGCGTAGCGGTGGGATGGATGTATCGCCGTCCGTCGCGCGTCAGTACTTTTGACCCTAATCTGAAAATCCACTTTTATTTGGCTGGACCTCGGACCTCGAAAGATGGTATAAACCTGTGGTGTTCCTAAAATCACTAGAGAGATTGCCATCGTTAGTACTTGACTTGCCCTACATTTAATGTGTATACCACAGTACCTATATCTAAAGTTGTAGGTCAGGTCCAGGAAACATGTGTCCACACATTATTATATCATCAAATAAGATCACTCCATGAGAGATAATAAACCAAGAATTCTCAAAAAATATCCCCTTATTTTATTTATAGTGTCCCTATACGAGTTCAAATTGGCGTAATCGTGTTAGTTCGTTATCAAACAGTTCCATAGACTTTGAGCACAAGCGTTACTCTTTATCAAAATCAATATCAGATTAGATTAGCAACAACTACTCGCATTCAGAAAATAAAAACATGACTTGGACTTAGATAATAGTGTGTAAGGAAGTTTGTTACGTGTGACCTACTACTACTAGAGCAATGTCGCCCCAGTAGTAACTGCCCCAATTTAAAAGTTGTAGGTCGCGGGTTCAAACAGTCAGACGCATTACTTTGTGTAATTTGATTCATCAGAGCTGCTCTCAAAACGGTGAAGGAAAACATCGTGAGGGAACTGGCCCTAGAACCAAAAATTCGAAGACATTTGACATCCACCAAACCGTACTGGTGGATTACGGCCTATTTCCTCCCCTTGAGAGGAGGTCTGAGTTCCAACAGTGGGAACATTACAAGGCCGATAATGCTAATGACTTAAGTTGTGCTCGCGTGCTTCAAAGAATACAGACAAATTGGTTCTTTTCCGCTTTAGAGTTTCATTGTACGCTTATTTTGGAGTAACCGAAAACAATACTTTGTTTCTCGCTGCTTGCTATTTAGAAATTATTAAATTTATAATTGACTTAGAAATATGAAAAACGTAAAAAAATTATCCACATACACAGTCTTGTGCTGGTTTTATAAATTAACTATCAATTTCATCAGGAATATTGAACATTTTCGAATACAGTCTTTCACAGAACACCAGACAACAACGCATCATTTTACGCTGCAAACAATGGATTGAGTAAAATGTACGGTTCCCTTCAGAAATGTGCTCCAGCAAGTACACGTGAATCGATCCTTTGACACTAAGTAATGTGGTTTAAAGAGAATGTTAGAACGTTACAATGCTAGCTACTATTTTAAAAGCGAAAAGTTGTTGGGTATATTACGTATTTTACGTACAAGTTAAATATTTTTCATTACACTTAAAGTAGAACTAACTACATTGCGCACACGTAGGTCACGTACGCCGATCTGGGCGCGTCGGTCTCCATACATTTTATATAGCAACAACATTTGTAGAGCCACATTAGATCCACGCGACATGGTTCTTCTACAAATCAGGCATGACCACCGTATGCGTCGGTATACTGTAGTTCCCGCTGAAACAAACCGTAAGATTACTCTTCAGTTCAGTTACTGAACCAACTTCGAAAAATGGTCTTTCTATTCGCCGATATAGTAAACGAAACGTAAAAATAATTAAGTAAAACTGTACAGTGTGATAGAGCCGGTGCTATTCGTTGAGCGGCTAAACTTTCAGTTCACCACGCATTGGTGTCAAGTTTCGATTAAGTGGCTTGACCCTAATAGTGTAAATTGTTTGCCACCGTGTGTTACCTTTTCATAGCTATGCTTAAAGATGGCCGTCCCTATGGTTGTTAGGAGGTCAAATATCTACATAATACATATATACGCACAGACATGACGCTGTTTTGGCCTTTCTTTTCTTGTCATGTTTCTGTTTTGACGTGAACGTGTGGACCATAAGAATTCACATTTATTTGTAAATTATGGTTTGTTGAACATCTACAAATTTTAAAACGAGTTGGGCCCCTATTGACTATATTAGTATTATTAAACTACGAATTCTATCCCCAGTTAATGGGTTGTGAAGGTAAAAAATACTGGTATTCTGCTAAATCTGGCTTGACTGGAAGCTGATCCCAATATAGTTGGAAAAGGCTAGGCAGATGATGAATTCCACCAATCGAACGATTAAAATAGTACCATAGCTTTTGCCTTGCTTCATTCGGTTGTTAAAAGAATCGTTGAAGATGAAACATAAAAGGAAGCATACAATATTAGACCAATCATATTATGTGTTCGTAATTTGTCACTCAGTCGGTAAATGTTTTGTAATCTACGGCCGCGGCGATCGACCTTTGCCACTGTTTTGGTTATAACTGGTATTGTATTTCGGGTACGTTATTCTTGGCAACAACGTAGGGCTTCAATACGCAAGTCAGGCGTGAATCCAAATAATGTGGGCGCTTAAAACTGCTAAAACTCTTAAAAATATTGACCCAAATATATTATTAATGAAGTGAAGATAATATTTGATGTTGTAAATTTAGAACTCGGTTTTGTATGAAGATGTGCTCGTAATTTCATATTAGTTTTGTCAAATTTTGTATGGTTTCGTATAAATGAGTTCTTATGTAACGCGTTTTGTGTTTTTCCACTACCAACGCCTCTTCCAATATTGCTTCAAAGACGTCCGTTATTTTATCTATACCTATGCAAATCAATATAAAGTAAATAACCAGTATAAAGTAGTAACCCAATAGGGTTCGAGGGTGTAATAACTATATTTTATACTGGATATTAAGCCATTATCTTTCAAATAAACGCTTTAAACTGTCATAACCAGTTAGGATCACAATTTTACACTATGTATATTAGATTTTCTTCGTTCAGAATATCCGGTCCTTCGGGATGTATGAAAAATAAAAATGACCTAATTGAGTTCTTATACATAGCTTATTTATTAACATTGTAAAATTAAACCGCGTCCTAGGTCATTGGCCGATTGACCAACATACCTATCTTCCAGAATAGGATTATTGGCTTACTTACGGAAATAACAAGATCTGTTCCGGTATTTAACAAGCCCTTTCAGACTGTTTTTGGGTCTAGCCACGCGGAATTTTTGGCATAGCTTTTAGATTTTTTGGCTAACTCCTATTGATGAAAAATCTAGTTTTTTTTGTTTAGTTAGAACCAGTTGCTATGAGCCTAGTTTAGTGACGCATACAAATTATACTATTTGCCAATTCTGTATAAACCTACGATGTTATTCTAAATGTAAATAGGTATACGTACACAATACACATGCGTGTTTAACCTTCAATGTGTTACTTTGTAGTTATACTTAAGTATTTGATTACTCAAATCGAAGTTCATTAGGGTCATATTAAATGAGAACACAGCTAATCTGTTTGGGAAGCAATTTTTGTTTTTCATAATTTTAATTTAGTGGTTTTTATTGATTTACCAAACGTTAGTATAGTTCTAATAACTTAGTACTTAATTATCGCGGCAGGGGCGTAACTCCAGACAGTTCCAACGAAATCCCATAGCGGTATGTAAATAGCGACTGTCGCAACCTAGCTCTGGGCACGCGACAGTTGTGGCGGTAACTCCTCTCTTTCAAGAGTAGTTACAGAGGCCCAATGGCGTACTCTCTTTCCGCCTGACGCAGGTCCTCACCGGGTATGGTGGTTTAGGAAGGTACCTCTGTCAGATTCAGTGGAAAAAAACGCCCAAGTATCACCATTGTGCGGATCGCCTGGTCGAGCATAGTGTGCAAGACTACCCTGCTTGGACGGAGCACCCCATTTCTTCATGAAGGCAATCAGCATCGACTTCTCGTCTGGCTCTGGTTCGGGGGAGAGAATGGGGAGCAGTCGCCTTCTTCTGCGAGACAGTAATGCGAGCGAAAGAAGTGGCTGAACCTGTGAGAGAGAGGATATTCTCACTCCCCAGCCGCCACCGTCACAACCCTTAAGGCGTCTCGGAGGTCGCAGGGCGATACCTATCATAGGCGCGGCCGGCGAATAAGAACCAAATCCTAGTCAATCGCGTGTTATGTTCTACGCGCCCCTCAGATAGATTTCACCAAAATCGAAGGCGAATAAACACTGCTAACATAAATTAGATCCGTTATCAAACTTCAGTAATCATGTATATTATTAAACGTTTCAAGGAAATTACGATCTTGTTTAACAACAGCGGTGCTTGACTGAAGTGTTCAGGATGTTATTCTGCCAATGACATATTATTGTGTCTAATTCAAACATCAATTTCCTGTTTTTGCAAACACATTTATGTATGTGGCCGTACAAAATGGATACTGTCCGACTGGAATACGATTTTAGCCAACTTTTGTACATGTTTGGATCTCCTTCTAGTGGTGCCAGAAACCGAAGCTAACCGAAGGATTAATCGAAAAAAAGAGTAAAAAACTTTAAACCGAAAAAAGCTATTACTTCGACCATTGAAAAATCATGAAAAGCCAAACGTGTGATAAAAAAGCGAACGTGAGCGAATCAATCATAATAAAAAAAATCCAACTCCATGAATGTGTTGTTGTCATCATATTGTTGTGTCATTGGTCCAGAAACGGAGCAGTAGGTAACAGGAAAATTCAAGTCTTACAATAATTTCGATAGGTAATAGGTTACTGGAGTAGCAATGTCCTATTTCCCTCCTCTTTCTTTTTATTTTATTACAAAACGTTGACCCACAGCTGTAGGAATTATTCCTGTATCATAAGTGCGTTTACAAGCCCACTAGACTCACATACACAAGACACCCAAACGTGGAACAACTATGTGTAGGCCATACAAATCATACAAATATTTGTTTCGTCAAACCTACGACTCCCAGCGCAACAGTCAATCGCTCAACCACTGCACCAATCGTAGCGTATTGAAACGTGATTGAGAAACTATTGTGTAAAACAATTACAGTAACTCTTAGTAATAAACTGCAATGACTTTACTGCTACCTGCCTTTGCACGTGCATTTACATATTTCTATGTATCGATATTTAAGGTAAAGCGGGGACTATATTAGACCGAGGCACATGTGGGCGACCCGCCTGAGTTGCACGTAGAACGTTTCGTGGCGTGGCTCTAATGTAGCTCTACAAGTCTAGTTGCCATAAAAAATATATGGAGACGACGCGCCCAGATCGACTTACGTGGCCCTCGTGGTCCCAATATACATTCTACTACCTTCACGTTTTCTATCATCTTTCAAGAAAGGTTTCGCCCAGTCAGGCGCATTCCTTTGTGTAATTTATTTCATCACCAATGCTCTCAAAACGGTGGACGAAAACATCGTGAGGAAACCGGCATGTCCTAGAACCAAAAATTCGAAGACATGTGACATTCGCCAATCTGCACTGGGCCTGCGAGGTGGATTATGGCCCATTCTCTCTCCTAGAGAGGAGGCCTGAGTCCCAACAGTGGGAACATTATAAGGCCGATAATGCTATGACACCCATGGCTGAGCAAAAGTATTACTAGTATCAAAATCCACGCCTTATTTACCAGCCTCATACAAGTTCTACTCATGATTTCAGCATTGTTCTCTACCTATTTTCCTTCGGATGGCGCGAGGATAATCTTGGTTTCTTTGGCCAGTTTTCAGGAACTCTATGCTTGATTATATCTTGACTAAAAACAGTCTGCCAACAAATACAGCATCTATTTTACTTTCAATTGAAAGAAAAGGAAATTAATTTGTATGTAGATATCGTCTTCCTTAAAACATCAGGCTTCATGCCAAGAATATTGATTATGGCAAGTGCTCCTGTTGACGACTTGCCTTTTTTTAAATATTCAAATTACCTACTTGTCTCGCGCTAGGTAGAGCAAGAAGTAATATCAGACTTCTGACTTAAACTCCCCTCTGTTCTTTCAATTGCTTTTCGCGTTCCATATTCGCAGTGATTGTTTCAAAGAATCCTGTAACTCTGGCAAGTATCGGTTCTAGAGAGCTACGTCAATTGTACTGACGACGACGTTGTCGACCTGTCCCGATGTGGTTTAGGCGCACAAGACGCAAAAGGACTAGTTCTCAAAATAGTAAATTCTGTAACAGCTTAATTTTCTGAATGACCAGTTCCCTAAAAGCTTAATTCCCAGAATGGCTAATTATTATAGTTACTTATTATTCTTTTTATTCCTTCCGTAAGGTATTTTATTCTCGCTAAACAGCACTTTTAATAAAAAAGGTGCCGTTACCTATTTATGTCACATTAAAGATTTGATTTCTAATCAAAAAGGTCAACAGACATCCGAAGTTTATTCAGTTTGTCACTAAATTCTTATCGCGTTGTTTTTCGAAAAATTTCGCAACAACAAAACATTTGAAAAGATTTATCTTTATCTATGTACAGCTAAATTGTATTCTTATATCATTTCTGTATATTCTGATTTACAAGAAATTTTCAGCAAAATCCGGCTTGACTGGAAGCCGACCCCAATATAGTTGGGAAAAGGCTAGGCTAATGATGATGATTTACAAGAGCTATAGAATTACAAATGCTATGCACACCGTTATTGTCATGTACATTAGATCTACAGTGAAGCAAGTATTTTTCTGTCATTTTTAATTTATTGCGTGTGGCAGTACTCTAAAAGCCATTCTTTTGAGCCATATTTTTTTATTATGGATAATAAGCTCCCGTTTGACTACTATCTCACCTGATGGTAAGCGATGATGTGACCGACGATGGAGCACGCTTGCGTAGAAGTAACCTATTCACTCTTGATTTAAAGACCCTTAGGTTGTATAGCTATTAATTAAATTGAATTGGTATAGTTAATTTTAGTTAATGGAGTCTTGTAAATTTTTATTAGTAGGTTCTCTATCAAAAGGATATTTTTTAACTAGCTCTGTAACTACAATCATATTGTTCGAGTATCACAGGTAACGAACATTCTTTTAAATTACTTATACAATTATCAACATTTCCTGAATACAACTAGTTAACGACTGGCTTAAGTACGTCATTGATGCAAGGTTCTTCTCAGTAATTTAATGTTTAAAAGAGCTAAGAAGTTTATACACTTTTAAAACTAATTCATTTTAATGTACCAAACTCTACGACATTGAACATTTTCATCACGAGGTATCGCCGGTGTGTTATCCTATCCTACTAATATTATTATGCGATAGTTTGTATGTATAAAACGTTTTTGTTACTCTCTCATGCTAAAACTTCTCATTGGATGTCGATGAAACTTGGTACAAAGGTAGGCTATGTCCTAGAATAGCACATAGGATACTTTTTATACCGGAAGCCTTTTCTCGTGCTATAATTTTCTGCTATAACGCAAGCGAAGCTGCTGGCAACAGCTAGTTTTTAATACATCTGTCAATTGGTTACGAGGGGTGATCCAAAAGTAATGATAATCGGACATTTGTAGGGCACGTAAAAATATGAAATATTTTTTTTTTGTTTCCTCATATATCCAGTACTTCATCATAAAAAAATCATAAAAATAGGCCACGATTACAGGGAGTTACATTCATTTGAATACGAACAGTCGGAGAGTAAAAATCAAAATGGAGAAAAATTAAATCAGAGCTGTCATTAAGTACCTCTGTTTGAAAAAAAAATCTACCAAAGACATACAAAGTGACATAGTAGAAACATAAGGGGACTCTGTTCCTTCATATTCCACAGTTGCGCGCTGGTCAAAGGAGTCCAAGCTGGGTAGAACATCCACAGAAGATGAACATGGCGAGGGACGCCCACCCACGTCCCACACTGCAGAAAAAGTAAAAAAAGTCGAAGATATCGAATTGGCAGGTCAAAGATTGACCATAAAGCATGTAGCTGAGGTCATAGGGATGTCATATGACAAGTGTTCAAAGAATCATTGCGAACAAACTGCATATGAAAAAGGTCTCTGAAAGTTGGGTGCCGAGAATGTTAACCGACGAGCACAAATCAAAACGTGTCGACATTTCGACGGCGAATCTCGAAAAGTTCTAGACGGATCAGGATTTTTTTTTGTCTCGTTTCGTGACTATGGATAAGACCTGGATCTACTGTTTTGATCCAGAAATCAAACAAGAGTCTAAGACTTGGAAACGAGCCTCTTCCCGTCGCTGAAGAAATTCAATGAGTCAAGTTTGGCAGGAAAGGTTATAGCGTCCGTTTTATGGGATGCTGAAGGAATTATAATAGTAGAATACTTGGAAAAAGGAGCCACTATTATGGACTCTTACTGCGCAGACCAAATAAGAAGATTGCGGCAGGTCATCCAAGAAAAAAAACGTCGCAAACTCCGAGTTAGAGTGTTGTTTCACCAAAACAACGCACCGGCTCACAAGCCGCAGTTGCGATGGCTGCCATTCAAAAAACGGGATTCAAATTGCTTGAAAACCCACCCTATCCTCCAGACCTGGCACCCAGTGACTTATACCTCTTTTTTCGGCCCAAGAAACACCTCTGAGGCAAAAAAAATGACAATAATAACGAGGTGGTGACTACTGTAGAGGCGTTTTTGGATGACTAAGCCAAAGATTTTTTTTCAAAGCGAATTGTGGATTTAAAAAAAATGGACTAAATGTATTGATTTGCTAAGAGATTATATAGATAAATATAATTTTTTTATAGTTAAAATATCCTTATTTCATATTGATTATCATTACTTTTGGATCACCCCTAGTACATATTTAGTTTTATAACACAACCAATAGTTATCTTAAGTACGACTCATATCTATTGTTTGTTTCTTTAAGATTATGTTATCAACATCTAATACTTCTATTGTCAAAATAATGATCGATTATAATTATTGTCTATCGTAGTAGCAACAATCTTTGGAACGATTGTCCGGGTGTTTTTAGAGATAGTGATAAAATACTAACATATTACCAAGTCGGATTATCTTTTTATACTTACTAATCAGAAGGTTGATAGCTGGTCGTCATCAGGAAATCTTGTACCGTCAGCATCAAAAGTCGATGAACAGAATCAACATAACAAAACACCTGTTCGCAATAAAATGTGTTTCATCTGTTCACAATAAAATGTTTTGTTATGTTGATTCTGTTCATCGACTTTTGTTCCTGACTGTACAATTACTGTATGACTGATATCACCAGCGTGTTGGTAAATATGGACCCATTTTAGTGAGTTTTTTCTCTATCCATATTCTGGTTCTTTTACTCAGATCTATAGAAGTTTAACGCGAGAATTACGAGTACATTAGATCGACTCACACGTGGGCGACGCCTAAGTTATATGAAGAATCGCATCGCGACATCGTGTGGCTTGGGTCTAAAGTAGCTTTACAAATCTAGTTGCCATATACATAAAATGTATGGAGACCATCGGTGTAAGTGGTCTACGTGGGCCCAATGTAGTTCTATCTTTACTGCGTCTGCATTTTCAGTTACTTTCAAGTGTCCTTGTAATTTAAAGTTGTCTGTCAATTCTCTACATTACAAGGAGTTTGTGAGGGGGTGTGTCGGTGTGTTTTACTTCTTCCCGCTCAAACAGCTGAACGGATTTGAATGAAATTTGGTACACGCATAGACTATGTCTTGAAATGGCACATATGAACATTGTTATCCCGGGAGTAGGTATGTTTGGTTAATTATTTTGGGTTCAATTTCTTGCGGCTGGCAACACCTAGATATAATATAAATGATGCGAGTTAGTTACACCGATCGTTCTTAAGGTGAATGCTTCAGCTAGCCCGCGAAATTCAAATTTTCTTACGTTTTTTGCAATTTGCAAGCCAGTGGTAGGTTGTATGAAGTTAAAAATACTTAAGCGGTTGTAAAACGTAACTAGTTACATATTTATAACCATAAAAATCATCAATACAAACCTCCAAGCTCACCTAGTTGCAGGAACGTTTATGACCTCCAAAAAATCGTTCCTACACTTAGGTGAGCTTGGAGGCTTGTATTGATGATTTTTATGGTTATAAATATGTAACTAGTTACGTTTTACAACCGCTTAAGTATTTTTAACTTCATACAACCTACCACTGGCTTGCAAATTGCAAAAAACGTAAGAAAATTTGAATTTCGCGGGCTAAGCTGAAGCATCCCCCTTAAGAACAACACTGATGTTATAGCCATAGTCTGAACGCTTCGATCAAAATTAGTGATCGAAGTCTGAACGTTTATCTCATATCTTAATTCATGAATCCCCGACCGGTCCTATGAGACCGCGCTGTTATTGTTTTACTATTGTGTCTCGTTTTGCGTGTATGTGATAGGTTAAATACCTATCTCTACGTACATTTTCCATTGATGAATGCTCGATAGTAGAATTTTAAAACACATTTTTTTTTATTATCATGTCAAGTTTATCAAAATAAAAATATATTGATACGCGGCTGTTAATGGAATGTTCAGAATTGTATTTAATCGAAATACAAGGTAAATCCGGTTTGGTTAGATTTTTTTTTAACTTTGCAATCGCTGGAATTTTATCATTGTGATCAAATTTATGTTTATAATATTTTTTTCAATATTTGATTAGGCAAATCATCAGATCATCGTTTGCCAAAACAAGTTATGTAACTGCTAATCAATTTACTAAACAAGATATTATTTTGTAGTTTATTTTCAAATACTTTGTTTCCTTATTGTGTTGATAAAATACTTACCATCCAATTATATTATTTATCTCAAGTCACATATTTATAAATAAAAATTAATGAATACTGAAGGGTCGCTGACATTAGTAAGGTCTTTAAAACATGAAGTTGTAAAATAAAGGTCTGTTTACAAGTAGCAAGTTGTATGCGGTCATTAAACCTTTATAATTAGTATACGAGTAAAATATCCGCATGATTTAATTTGGCCTGTAAGTGCCTTTGTTTGGTTCATAGGAATTTAACTTTCTTCCCCGAGCCTTTACAGCTGTCCCCCTGCAGGCAAAGGCTTCCCTTTACTAGATACTTCTAGTCATTCTTTTCTCGCGCTGTTCTGAATCAGTCCTCATGGTACACGTCTAACGCCCATTTTCAATAAGCTACCTATCTAAAGTTGCAGCTACTAAAGATAAACAAATCTATCCTTTTGCCCTTACTTGCTTTCCTATAACCTACCGACGGTTAGCATTTCCTACCAAAATTGTGACATTAACAACTAGAATCTTATTGTTTATCGGAGATAGCTATCTATTTATGAACTGCGGTAGGTTATTGAAAACGGGCGTAAATCATGTTGCCACCTTGCCCACCTCTTTTTGGAAATTCATCCTACGGATTCATTTTATTGTAGGTACATATTTTTATATCAACCTGCATACGCAAATTGTCGCTAACGATGTTTATCCTGAAAAGGACCTGGGAAGGTTTTTCCTGAAATTGGTTTGGATGTCGTCTGTCACGTCTGTACAACTTGAATGACCTTGATAAACGCTTCAAGCGTCGTAAGTAGGTACATACTTGTGTACGAAACTGATCGGCCAGCATTTGTTCTCTCTATATCTTCGTTTTTCGAAGGTCTACTGAAAACGATTTTTTTTTTTCATAAAAACGTCGTAATTTGGGGTATTCAAGTGAATAACGCACGCCAACGCAAAGGAATGGTGCGAGGATATGAATTCAGGAATAATAGATAAGTATTAACATACATTTAACAAAAATCAACTCATCAGATTCTTAGCTACAGTTTTTCTTGCTCCAAAAGTACCGAACGATTGGTTTGCTCATATCGATAAAAAACATTCATTTGTATTCCCACATCGTTGAGAACAGCTGCACTAATGGAACATGGGGGGGATCCCCATAGGTGGTAACTAGAATAGGATATGCGTTGTTACAGGACACGCAAGGGGGCCGAGGACTGTGTCACGTTATTAATAAAACTTAATATAAAATACAGACTTGATAAAGCTTGAGATATGCTCAACTGCCTAGCCTTTTCCCAACTATATTGGGGTCGGCTTCCAGTCAAGCCGGATTTAGCTGAATACCAGTAGTTTACGAGGAGCGGCTGCCTACCAGACCTCCACAACCCATTAACTGGGGTAACACGGTACTTCACGGCAAGACCGGAGTCAGATTTACTGGCCTCCGACTATCCGTAACGACTGCCAAAGATCTACAAATGGCAGCCGGGACCAACGGCTTAACGTGCTTTCCGAGGCACAGAGGAAACTCGTTATGTTAAGATGGTCACCCATCCACAGACCAACCTAGGCAAGCGTTGCTTAACCTTGAAGATCGACCTGTGCGGCTGTTATTATTTAGCCACGAGCTCCTCTCGTCAAAGCTTGAGATATGCTAATCTAAATAAATCTGTTCAGTCTGACTGGTCGCGATTTGTCTACTGCAGGGCTAAGAAGCCTCGTCTCCTATTCTCGGTAAAGTTTGGCGTTCCAAATCGTTGTCTATGTTATTGCGGAACTAGAATCTAGCAAGCTGTACACTGGAAGGCTTTTCATTAGTATAAGTGCGTAAAGTGTTGTATCATTGTGTTGTGTATTGTTGACTGCTTTGAGACTAAAACAACTAGCCATTTTTCTGACTCTGCTAATATAAATAAAATATTACTTCCTATTGACTAAATTTTAATTTGTGTGTGTACAATTTATCTAAAAATATTCAGTGTTTATTCAAGGCAAATATTACAGACAGAAAATTAGCCATTACAATAAATTTCATTCCCCATTTTTAAAAATTACTATCATTATGTACTCACTAATATTATGAACAGGAAATATTTGTATTTTTGCATTTTTGTTTGTAATGAACAAACTCAAAATCTAAAGTCCCCGTCACGAGAAGCTATAAATTTTGTAAACAAGTGTTCAGGAGTTCACAACATTTGGACCAACAAAAAAAATGAATTTGTTTAAGATTTAATAAATTATTAAGTAACAATATTAATTAACATATGTATATTATTTAAGAATAATTATTCGTCAGATTCAGTTGTTTCCATTTCTGTGTCAGAATCAGTGACATGTATCACGAAGCTGTCTACAGTTTTATCAATCATCTCATCGATTTATAACAATAACAATCAGATCCGCGATATATGCAAAGCAATGAAACAAACTCGTACGCATTCGAAACTCGAATGACGCGTTTATTTCAAAATGGTGTCCCGATAGTTTACAATCCCTGCGACGGACCAAGAAACAAAAAACGATAGCACTTTGCGTCGTTAAAATATGATCCGACTAAATTAAAGAGGTTGTTACTTTCATATAACCCGTCTCTATTTCATGTCGATTGAAAATGTTTACTTAGTAAAAGATGTTTGTTTACAAAATTTATAGCTTCTCGTGACGGGGACTTTACTTGACCAATTCTAAAAATTATATCACCCGCAAAATGCTACTTGATTACTGAATTACATGGACTATATCTTTTCCATTTTCACGCAGCCAAAGCCGCTGGCAGAATCTAGATAAGTTTATAAATGCTAATACTATACATGGCAAAGCATTACAGACGTCATAACACCTCACTGAAAGTATGCAAACAAGTGTGTTGGACCTTGGCCCCGAGGTCGGAACGACGCCGAAGTTTCCGTCGCCTCTACTCTGTATAACACTTGGTTTTTTCGAAAGTCATACAACATTACTATCAAATTGTAGGTATACAAGGACTCCAGACTAATTTACCTCGAAAATAGTCAAGACTAAAAATAGATGCTAATTAAATGATTGACGGAAGTATCTTAGACTTACTGCTTCATGTTGTGTCCTAGCTAGAGCCGGCCTAGCTGTAGGGTAAAACATTGACCCAATCGAGTGTGTCCTTTACAAAGGTCAAGTGCGTAGAGCTGCTCTGAAATATGCAGTCGTTGCGCATGTCTGAAAACGATGAATGGATCCATAGGCTTGTATTCATCCCATTTATGCTTGCAAGATACTAGGAAATTTCTTAGGGTATTTGGGGAGTGTAGAGATGCAGAATGTAAAAAGAGAATAAGTACGCAATACATAGTTTTGTCTCTAATTAAGAGATTATTTTATTGTTGTTTGAAGCATGTTAGTACCTACCTGTGTCCAAAAATTATTATATTTTTAATATTATATCTACCTAGCCTATGCTTTCCATCTGCTGGGTGAAGGTCTCCCTCCATTCCTTCCATCTTTCCCGGCTTTTAGCCACTTCTCAAAAATGATTTTTTATATTTTTTAAATCGATACTTTGTTAGTAAACTAATAGTCTGGTATCTAATCAGTTTTCACGCCATTTGCCCTTATGTAACGTGAGTATAGGCATACAAAGATTAGTACCTATTTTGATAATTAGTTGAGTGTGGGTACTTACATCTAATGCAAAATCGCGATAAGTGCCCACTTCATATTTATTGATTTGTTATGTATGTTATGCTCTCCTGAATTACGTTAGGTAAGCACATATGTAATCCAAACTCGAACGTAATAATGACATTGTAATAAAGTAGTTTTACCACTTTGTTACAAAACTTGACTTTGATGTCTAAGTTTCAAATAGGCATCATCATTATCATCACCATCTCAGCCGAAAGACGTCCACTGCTGGACATAGGCATCCTCCAAGCGTCGCCACAACGCCCGATCCTGTGCATCACTTTGCTAGTATTCAAGAGTTATTTTGTGGAATTTGTCTATACAAAAGCCAGTTGGTAACAGTCAAAGTTGACGTAGCTAAGATTCCATTTGCCTTTTCGGTCGAACGGTATATTTTTTGCTTGGTCATCCAACTTTTGATAGCCTATGAAAGGAAATGCAATAAGTGATATTGCACCTACCACTTAGATTACCGTTCTGAATGTTATTTTTAGTGCTGAATCATGTATTTGTCATTTGTTACCACGAAACTAAAATGTACGGGGATTCCTCATATAATGTAACTCATTTCTAATGAATGATCTAATTAGGTATGTAAGCCATTGTATAGTACAGGTGCTATGGCAATGGTATATTTAGTTGTTACTTAGTTATCAACAGTCGGTTTTCAATGTTTATGTCATAATTTTAGGTGGACAGGTCTATGTACTTATCTAATAAATAAGGAAAACAAGCATAACATGTCCCGTTATGTAACGTCGTTTGTTTGTTTGTTACAGCTACCTCGTGTCCGGCGACGCGGACGGCAAGTGCTACATCTGGGACTGGAAGACCACGAAACTGTACAAGAAGTGGAAGGCGCACGACGGCGTCTGCATCTCCTCGCTCTGGCACCCGCACGAGCCCAGCAAACTGCTCACGGCAGGCTGGGACGGCCTCATCAAGTACTGGGACTAAATAAAATGACTGAGCTCCATTTAACCACGTTTTAATTTCAACCTAACATGAACCACGAACCGCAATAAAATAACAACAAAATATAAACATACATTTTTAGCTTAGCTTTACATATACTTTTTTTTTAATCAAGCGCCCAATGTCATGGTCGAATAAACGGTCATGTCAAGGTTAAACTACGCAACCAGAGTGTACTTGAAGGGCTCTTCGTACGCGATGTCCACCTTGTACTCCATGCTGCACTCGCGGCACGTGCCATTCTTCATGAACTCATTGAAACTGATATTGTTCTCGTGGAATGCTTCGGTGAGGGCGGTGATGAGGCTGTCGATCATCTCCGGCGTGTGGTAGGGGCCGGGCGCGAACCGCAGGCGCTCCTCGCCGCGCGCCACCGTCGGGTAGTTGATGGCCTGCACGTAGTGGCCGCGCTTCATCAGCGACTCCGCCACGGCCGCCACCTTGTCGGCGCCCGTGATCGGAACAGGTACGATGTGACTGACGGACGGCATCTGCGGCAGGCCGGCCACCAGCAGCGACAGCTTCAGGTAGCGCACGATGGCCTGGTGCCGTCCCCGCAGGCTCCTGCCCTCCTCGCTGGCGAGGAGTCTAATGGCGGCCAGCGACCCCGCCAGCACCGGCGGAGGCAGCGCCGTCGTGAAGATGAAGCCGGGAGCCAGAGATCTCACTGTGTCTACCAATAGGGAAGACCCAGCTATGTAGCCCCCGACATTACCAAATGCTTTTCCTAATGTTCCAGAAACTATATCTATCTTATGTTGCAGCCCTCTCTCCTCTCCTATACCCGCACCATGTTCCCCGTACAGGCCCACGGCATGCACTTCATCAACAAATGTTAGAGCACCATACTCATGGGCTATGTCGCACATTTCATCTAGAGGACAGATGGCTCCACTCATGGAGTGGACAGTCTCAAACACGACTAGCTTGGGAACGCCCTCCGGCGATTGAGATAACAACTCTCTCAGGTGATTCGGGTCATTGTGCCTGAATATCTGCTTTGGTGCTCGACTGTTTCGAATTCCTTGTATCATAGATGCATGGTTCCCAGCATCAGAAAAGATCAAACAGCCTGGTAAAATTCTTGCTAATGTAGACAATGTTGCATCATTCGCAACAAAACATGAACTAAATATTAAAGCAGCTGGTTTCTTGTGCAGCTTGGCTATTTCAGCTTCAAGTTTCTCGGTCATCTGAGAGTTTCCAGCGATGTTCCTGGTTCCTCCTGCTCCAGTGCCATAAGACTTGATGGCGTTAATTGCTGCGTCTTGGACGACAGGGTGGCGGGACGCGCCGAGGTAGTCGTTGGCGCACCACACGGTGACGCGGTGGTTGTCGGGTCCCTCCAGCGCCTGCGGGTACACGCCCTCCGCCGCTAACCGCGATACTTTCCTGAAGATACGGTACGAATAGTCCCTCTTCTTGGCACTGATTTGGTCGTGGAAGAACTTCTCGTAGTGGTAGGACTGCGCGGGCTCCTTGATGTCCTCAGTCATCTCTTTGGGCGCCTCAGAAATGCCCACGTTTTGCTGAATGAAGGGGCACTTGGTCTCATCATTGCCGAGAGAATGGAACCCGCGAGCTACGATAGGGCAGTAGTTTCCGTATTGTTTCAAAAGAGTCGCCCCGTAATTCTTTACGAAGGCCTGGTTCAGCGATCCTATGAACGGGCAACGCATTTTTACTTTTTATGTAATCGATGACACACGAAACACTTGCGACACAAGGTAGTACTGTTTTGTAATAATATGTTATTATACGAGATTTTTTGTATGAACGTTGGCTCGCACTGTAGCCGAACGTCTCACGGTTTTCAGTCAACTGGTGGCACGGCCAACGGCACCTTTCATTTATAAAGTTGGTGTCGTCATATCGATCACGTTCGAGTATATACTTCATTCACTTCACTGAGAATTTTGCAGAACTTTATTTTGATTTCATTAGGAAAATGTTGCCACGTAGAATTTAGTTTTGACGTTTCACTTTCAGTTGCCATTTACGACATATTTTATTTTTTAACATGGAAACATACGATACGCTAATGCTAAGTGCACACGTTGCCGGTTTAAAAATCCAACACCTCTGTCTATACACCAGTTACTTTTTTAAACTATTTTATTCAAAGTGTTGGCTCTCATATTATACAAAACTAAAGTCTCGTTATAAACGAAAAACTAGCTTTTCATGTTTGCATAATCAATCCAACCAACATGAAAAAGTTTGACAGTTCTGACAGGTTCAACAAAAGGGATGGAGGTTAAATAAATCGATTACTATATCTTTGGATGCATATGAGATATCGATTTAATTTCCTTGTATTTAGTAATCGATTGCTGTTTTACATATATATTTAGGTGTTACTGTAAAAGCCCGTTATTAGTAATTGTTACATTTTACTAGTAAATCTTAGGACATAGGAAGGTAAATGTCAGAATTTTATAAAAGAGATAACTTTTCCAATTCATCCGAACCTAACCGAGATTATAAGTTATTGATCTTGAGTTTCGTAGTTTGAACAGAGCGATTTACCTACAAAGATATTTTAAATAATAAGACTCACATTTTATTGTGTTTAATTTTAATCATTTACGTTGACAATTGGATGGCAGCTGAAAATTAAGTGATATTAAACTAATATACCCTTCGATTGAAAACGGCTCGTTACTACTCAGTCAATTATTCGTACCTTTCTAATGATTATTTGTATACTTAAAGTTGTATTTATTTATTATTTATGTATTTTTTATGTTGTACACTGGATCCTACCCTCGAATGTGATCTCTCTCTGTCACTCAAAGGTTTGCTGGGAGAAAACTCATTGTTGAGTTAAGCTCGCCTTTGTACATGAATTATCCAATAACTGTATTCAGATTATATGTTTTGTGTACAATAAAGAATTAAGAATAACACTACGGTAAAGGACCTAACTACACGACTTTGAAACGAAATCTAAAAAGTGTTCAAAGAGTGTGTAATTGTGCTTTGTGTTTATTTGAAAGATTGAAATTTGTTGATAAAAAAAAAAATCTTCTTTCTTTCGGTATATCTTGTGATAAAATAAAAATATCTTCATAATTCAATGGTTTGACTGCAAATATTCGAGTGCGTCGAGTGCCAGCTGTGCCTTAAAGTAGTCGATTGACTTAAATCGATACAAAACCGATTGATACTTCTTATTCCTAATCTGTCTCCCAAATGTCATAAATTCATCATCATATCAACACTGCCTGCATTTTAGTGTCAAATTCAGAGAGCACCGTATCTTAGAAGTTCGGGTTTTAGTTTTGTGATAAAACAAAAAGAAAACATGTTTTCATTAAACGATCAATTGGAACTACGAAAAGTAACAATATCTAGTTTACTGACATGCATTTATTTACCGAGTATCATAACGTTTATCTCATATAAAGGAATTCTTTACTCGGTCGGCAATGGCTCGTCGTGCTTTATTTTAGGTCTAATTTTCGTCGCGGAGTTGTTGAAATCGTTCTACTTAAACTCAAGTAATGATATACACGGGAAAAAGAACAAGGCGAGCAAGAATACCGCTGGAGATATCCTGAAGGGATTCGTGTACCTCTTGTGCACTAAGTTCGCATTCTTCGTCGGGATTATTCTGTTTGGAGCGCCCGTACTGGAATGTCACGAGGAGACGTTGATGTTGTCATCACTACTCACTTTACTCACAGTATTTCCTCTGCTGCTTCACGCTGGGCTAGAGTCGTCTATGCAATTGTTGTTTGGCGTCCGAAGTTATGGAAAAGATACAATTGTTGAGATGCTCGTTAACAATGCCATAATGACAGTTTGCGGAGCCTGGGTGGGGGCTGTAGTAATCCCTCTAGACTGGAACACACCTTGGCAGAAGTGGCCGATACCATGCTACCTTGGCGCAGTCTTGGGATTCCTCCTTGCCAATGTATTAACAGTATTAAGAGTGACACTCAAGAGTGCCGCTCACAAATATCCTTCACTAAACATACTAGTCCAGATCCTCAATGGATGTCAATTAACAAAGTAATTATTACATTGCATTTTGTATTTTATTTGTTTTTAATAAATTATTTAAATATGGTTACCATTTTTTTTGTTTTTTTTTTCTATCCATGGTTCATATTCTAACACAAAGCATTTATTACAGCTTTTAAAACATTTACTGGCAGTTCTAAAATTGTCAAGGAATCAATTAGTGAATTCTGGATCTGAAGAAGCTATTTATACCAAAGCTAGCAAGAAACAGAGTTACTGTGTATGTTCTATCTTGAATCTAAATGTGAAATGCAAGAAGACATGCAAATTGCAGGTGTCTAGAGCAAAAAGACAAGAAGGCAGTATCATCATCGTCTACCTAGCCTTTTCCCTACTATATTGGGGTTGGCTTCCAGTCAAGCCGGATTTAGCTGAATACCATTATTTTACGAGGAGCCGCTGCCTACCAGACCTCCACAACCCATTAACAAGTAGGCAGTATACAAATAAAATTATCAATAAACTGTGGCGGTGAAGACTTGAGCTTTATCAAAAACGGTGCCTGACGAATAACACTTGGAAAAGCAGTGGTCACTATTCATCTCAACTATTTTGAAGAAGCAAAGTTAATTAATGCTATTGAAGACTTCTTTTTGGACATAATTTAAAAAAATATAACCATGTGATTAGTTTTTACACTGAATAGCAGGTTTTTAATTAAAAAATGTTTATGGACAATTTGAATTTAGCGTCTGCAAATCAGTATTTAAACTAAGCAAGTAGCTACCGCTGTATTATTTGTATCAATGATAAGGGGCCCCTACTGTCACGGGCCTCAACTTATGCAAGTAAAATATTATCCACCAATCTCCAATTGGCCTACCGTGACAAATCTATGCTAGTGAGGTCTGTTTCATTATAAAAACAGTATTTCTTCTGGACTGTGGCATAAAATAACTTTCAAGTTTTTTAATAAGACCAATTGTGATAAATTCATGAATCCCCAACCGGTCTCATGTGACCGCGCTGTTATTGTCATACTATTGTGTCTCGTTTCGCAGGTATGTGATAGGTTAATTAGATAAGGTCAGCCTATATTGACTTTCCTTCCTATGTCATTTTATGACAGTGTTTCTGTTCCGCAATAATCCTGTGACATTCAGTATTGTATGGTGTTAATTAGAGATTGCAAAATAATTTCTGAATACAAGATGTAATCTGTGGATGTAGACAATTAGCTATAATATATTCTGTTGAGCCCTGAGCGGTAACCGGCGACCGGACACCTATTGTCTTTCTATTATGTCTCTAATTACGGTACTCGAAGGATATTTAACCCTGGTACTTAGATAATAAAGCATAATTTTACTGAACAAGAAGTAGGGTGTTCTTTTATTGTATAGCACATTTACAATGACCAAAGAAATTCTTCTGTCTATTAGCCGTCTATATTAATAGCTGTTAGAAAAAAACAGTATTTGTCTCATATTATATTTATACATATTATATTTGTCTATATCATGTAATCAATATTGTCAAACCTGTGTAATCAAATTGTCAGTAAAACGAATGAAATAAATAAATATGAATTTCTTTAGCTCTGAGTGCTCTGGCTAACATCATCATCATTTCAGCTAGGCATAATCCTCCCCCAGGGCACGTCATAATCCCGGTGGTTAGTCGCCTCTTTGAGGGGGAGTTGAAACAAGGCGTCTTCGCCGTCTCACAAGTTCGGGAGTTTCCTACATCGGATTTAGAATGCACGGGGGGACATCGTTGTGATGACCACCCGCTTGGGCGGAGAACCGCCGTGTCCTCGTAGAGATAATCAGCGGCAGTGACCTCTCGCGTCGGGTCCTGGATCAGGCTATGGGCCAGAGCGTGGAGGAAAGGCAGGTCGTATGGTAGCCTTCAGCGAAGCAGTTATCTTAGCGAATGAGGAGGCCATAAGGGTGAGGGAACCACGCTCCAGCTGTCGATATTCCGAATCTGACTACCAGCCACGGTAGACGTGTGGTTGCGGACGCTGAGCAACGAGTAGCTCGCCTTCCGGCTGACCGGTAATCATCCGAATCGAGCCATAGTCATCGACGGCGCCTAGTGTTTCACGCGCGCCTCAAGATGTCAGCAAAACAGTTGGGGCCCAGCAGGGTCAAAGCCCACTGGGGCTCGGGTTCACTTCTGAAAGGAAAAGCCGCGGCCCTGAAAAGAAAGCCTAAGAAGAATCTTACGAGTGGGTTTTAGTCAGTAAAAGTTTGACACGCCCTCCCGCTTCGTTCAAGAGCGGGAAGTCATTCGATGATATCTCGGCTAAAAATAAAACGCGGACTAAGTATTCAATTACTGAGAAACTAAACACATATTGTAGATTTTGAATTTTAACGTTTGAATCCCCAACCGGTCCAATGAGACCGCGCTGTTATTGTTTTACTATTGTGTCTCGTTTCGCGGGTATCTGAGTAACTACAGCATTATTGTGTAGGTGCCTACCTAGATGCACCCACTACAGTAGATACAATTATTGTAATTAAGAGGCGCCGTGGGTGGTAATTAGGTAGATAAGTAGGTAATTAATCCGTGAGTCAGTTTTTTGTTCCCACCAAAAAAATATCGTACGACTCTCAATAGAATAATGAACTTCAGTGCTTCAGAGAGTTTTAAATAATAGTTATATTAAGTCAAAACAATTATTACCCAATCAGAGAATATTTCGCCTTTTTGTACATGTTCTTGTAATTTTTCCAGTAATTAAGCTATTATTTCTGAAACAAGCGCTCAATTTTGAATCTCAATGATAGTAGATAGGTACCTACTCTTTATAATCTTTTATGTGAGCACTAATTTATTTTAGTTCATTATGCGCTTCTCTGCTATACAGAACTGTATAATATAATTATGCTGTACCTTATCTGTGCGTACCTACCTATCGTCGCATGCACCCCGATCGTGAACGTGTATTTTCCGTAAAGGATAGACACCATCGTCTGCCGTCTGTCTGGTCGAAGTCGAAGTCATATTGCACATACTGACCCACCCGTGAATATTTATCTAATCAAGCCGTTTGCGAATAGGGAACGTTTCTTATGCGATTACCTTCCATATAATATCACAGAACTGACTTTTTCAAGAATTATGTACTTCTGTATTTATGGAGATCCATTTGACGACGTAAACTGAACTGTAACGTTTGAATCCCCAACCGGTCCTATGAGACCGCGCTGTTATTGTTTTACTATTGTGTCTCGTTTCGCGGGTATCTGAGTAACTACAGAGATGTATAGCTCCATCCCTTTGTCCCGTTCGTACTCCTGCTATTTAACATGTCATAGAAAAAGCCCAAGGTCGGCAGTAAAATACATTTTAGAGGCAAAAATAAATAAAACAATCACTTAGTAAATTAATAATTTTATTTGTATTTGTTAAATATTTACATAGCCTATTTAATGCTCTATTTTATTAATAAAATATGAAACTTAACCAACATTCGCTTGATCACATATTTTTTGTTTAAATAACTCCTATAATATAATTAGCATTACGAATACCACGTGTTACGTCAGTGTATAACAGCAATAGACTTTGCAACACAAAGATACCATGTTAAAATAACAATAGTTAACACATCTAAGGCCTTGTTTTAACTCACAGGTTTTCTAGTGCGAACATTAATTAAAAATAATCACGACTCTCTATAAGTAGTTCGGTTACAATAATCTTTTCAAACCATGGCATTCATTTTCATTCGCTTGGAGTTTTCTTCTTATGAAAACGAATGCTAAAATTTATTTTCACTCAATTTACGTATTACGATGAAGAGGAATAATTAAGATTGCACCATTGAATTCTTATCTCCGAGAAAAAGCGAATTTTCTACAAAGTACCTGCTGGTACCCGCCATATTGCATTCAAATCTAACGGATTTCACACCAAACTTGTGCCATCTAGCGGAGAATGGCAGAAACAATTCCTTTTCACCGCAATTTTCCCAAAATATTCTACATCATAACACACCATCACGATTACATCACACAGCTCTACATTGCTTTATATATTCGTCGATTAATAATGAAGACTAACATACTCTTCGGAAAGATCACTTACAAATACAACGGTATTAAAAATTGCAACTTTTCTCTCACTCAATGACATGTAAAATGATTCATACACATTTATACTCAAACCCCGCAAATCAGTCGTTTCCTAAGGTCTATTGCGGAATGCGGTAGAATGATTTGCAACCATAATATAAAATAAAAGATCATTCAGAATTCAGAAATTTTAACTCTGTGTAGGTAGTTAGAAATCTTCAACAAAGAATTATGTAAAAGTATGTTACGTTAAGCAGTTTTTATTTATTTTCATACCTCTACCGCTTACACAGATCTCTGAGGCAAAGACCTTAATATACCGGTAATAATAAACATTTAAAAATTGTTTCAAACATGGTGGCACAATAGTTTCGGAAAACAAAACAGATTTATTTGTTTGTACATTTTTGGCTAAGAAAGAAAATAGAATCGTTCCACGAAACATCCCCTTGCCATAGACAGTAACTACGTGATTGATAAATATAAAGTACAAATGTTATATTTTGTCCTATTTCTATTATAACAACAGCATTTTTAACAATATAGAAGTTTATATAATTATATAATATATGAGGTAATTGGCAAAATCGCTACTAGAATACGCTCCATACAGCCTACTTCACTCACAAAATCTAACCACGGTTTCGTGGAACGAGTAACCTGTCATAAAAACGTTCTATTTATAAAAATATTTTAAAAGTTCAAATATTCAAAGGCTACGAACGTCACTTGTGAACACTATGGCACGTCGCGAGGCGCGTCGCGATGCCGCTACGAGCGAGTGGCAGTGTATTATATTTAACATTGGCAACACTACTGGGGCCCACTACCAACTTGGAACTATTCAAATTGCTGAACTCGTTCGGCTCATAGGAATAACGTCGTATAAATGTAACTCTACCCATTCAATACTGATAATAAGTTGATGGTGAGCCCTCACACCACGATGCACACGACTACGTCAACACTGATATCTCACGATGCTTGCCGAGAAAGTGAGCGTTTGTACTAACATACGTTTGAGCGCTCCTTGGCCGTCCCTATCTCTATTATTGGCCTCTTCTAGGCTACAATTCTATCTTAATCGACCTTCAAATCGTAGGCAGTGGAATTACAAAGCCACAATTAAATAGTTGCGTGCAATAACCTCGGCATAGGCCAAAAATACATTATGTAACATCCTTGCAATCTTGCCAATTAAATTATCTAAGCCAAAAGTACAAACGCACTTTCTCATTCAGCGATATAAAAATCTACATTACCGTAGTGCGAGATGAGTGAATACTTCCGCAAAAATCTTTAACAGCATACATATTTACAATACTCTAAATTTATGTACCGTTTAAGCCTATATTAAAATCTATGTATGTAAAAAATTAAAATCTCAATATGCAAAAATTATCAAGCACCTTTATGTAAAAATTAATTGTTAAATATCTAATTTTAGAGAATGGGTTTGTGTTATACGTAGTTTTCTAAAGGATACCAAATCTACGCGGTAGGTACGAGATATCTCTTTATTCAAAAATAACATTTTCTTCGCTACTCGCTAACCGAATACCCTGTCGCTTGAACAGTGAAATTACAGACAAATGGGGGCTCTGTGAAACTATGAAAAGTGATCAAATTGGAAATAAAACACTATATTAAGGCCATACCATCTTTAAAGGGGGAGAAGATGTACTTTTAAGGAAGGCGAGCTTGCAAGTGGAAGTGTCCCGTCAACAGAAAGAGTAATAACGCATGTTTCTCTTTCTACTAAGACTAGGGCGCGTTAACAATAGCTTGTCTACACTGGACCATTCAGAGGTTACCCAAAACTCACTCGAGAGCGCTGTAAGCATCAAGATTAAGTAGAAAGGTTACATCAATAAAATGTCAGTTTAATCTATTATTTTTATATGAAAATATAGTTTACAAAAAATAGCACACATTATACCGTCCACAACTAAATACACAGACAAAATATAAAAAATCTAAGTACCATTCTTATAGGTGGTATAGATATATCGGGGTTGCAAGAGTTAAAAATACAGACGTAATAAGAACATCTAACGATCGATAATATGTCTTATATTAATTATTACAATTAAATAATATAAAATGCACCGCTAATACTAGATTACAAGATATATTCTCAACAATTTTAACGTTTTTGTGGATCTTTTATTCAATGTCTGATATTTCCATCTAAGTTAGATAAATTTACGATAGTTCTTTGGTGAATTTATTAATTTTAACTGTACACTATTTTACAATGAGTATGGTAATGTTTCTGATCAACAGAGCCGCTATACCATCTATATTCTTGGCGTCTTCTAACATCTAAGTCTTAGGATCATTCGATCATTTCTGGACCCAACAGTTATCTGATATGTCACTGATAGGAATCTGTAATTTACATTACTCATTATACATTTTTACGCTACGCCAAATCCTTCCGATACAACAATTGAATCATTTGGAAATATTCATATTATTTTCACATTTTTGAAAACGAGATTCGTTTTAAATGCAAATTTATCAGACATTGAATAAAAAAACTCACAAAAATACTATAACAGCGGCCTTAAAAAACGAGTCACCATTTTAGACAATCCAAAAAGACTTGAGATTAGCCGTCAATTGGACCGATATCAAACGGTCACTCGAATTCAAATTGCAGTGTTGCCAGCATATCTTTGTGAAATTCTACGAATTGATTATAAAATTGAAGCAAAATTTTATTTTCCGTCGACTTATTTATTTATACGAAATACTAGTTTTATGTGTCGACGTACGCTTTTAGAAGAAAACTGTAAAATCACGACATCTAGTCCTAAGACAAACTTTAAAACTTGGCTTTGTCGCAGCAATGTTTATAGGACGTATAAATTTTGCTGGGACCGAGCGTAACCAGCGAAAAGCGAGTGAGAGACACTCTGAACCCTTCCTTTTAGTCGTTGAAGCGTGTTCCTATGACAGAGACACAGAGAGATGTTGGCAACTGGCCCAGAACATGTTATAACAACGATCAGAACGTATAGCTAAGGAGCGACAGCTGCGTCTTACGTGTTGTTCGTGTCCGGTTGGAAGTAATGGAGCCCGTTTATCTGGAAAGTAATAAGAGATTTATTATTAAACTGGAGAACAAAATTAACGCGATTGAATTAATCAATAATCGTAGATAATAACGGTGAAAACAAAATTTGAAAAGTCGGTAGCGTTAAATGAAATCTGCCTGGTAGTACTAAAACTTTAATAATCGAGACTTTTTTAAATCGTTAAAATTATTATCAAATTATTATTATGTCAAATTTAATAAAACTGTTTTGCATGCCTAGTATAAGGTAGTTAGTAAAACTGTTTTTCAATGTACTCTACATTGAAAGAATTCAAAATCAGGACAATGAAACACGTAAACAATGTCATATTAGACAAAAAGTATCATAGGCACTTAGGCAGCCGCTGTCATCGCTGCTGGTGCTACATAAAAGTTATCTTCTAAAATTACAATAAAACTCTTCTTATAATCTTGTTTACAATATGAGGCAGAGAAAGAGGGATGGAGTTACACAGCCTACATAGCTTGATCTCTTTAACAGGACAGTTCAGATCATCAAATGGATCGCGTTAAGAGCTCATGGTAGGGCCAGTACATCATAACAGTGCTACATACCGTCATATCGTACTCAGTAACGAAGGCAGGCACGTCGAGCTGGTCGCGCGCCATGACGGAGTAGAGGTACTCCACGCCGGGCAGGTTGTGCACCTTCGCCTTGATGGCGGGCGCCATGAACGTTGTGAACCACCACGTCATCATCTGTGGGAGAGAGTTAGCTAGTTAGTTATGATAGATAAGTTACCTATTATTAAAATTATCAGATGTTTACATGTATAGGTACTAGTGAATCCGGCAGTAGTTGTCCTGTCAGATAGCTTCCTGAACTGTCAGGCTTTTCGCCAGAAAATAAAATGAGAATCCGGTTGCAGCTCCACCTATCGGATCCAATTGTATTTCCAAACCATCCAGGTAGCAGGGACCCGGTCAAATATACACATACAATGTCATCGAAATCGATCTGCTTAGGAGGAATTAGGTGTAATAAAGATGGTAAAAGGAACAAGTTTTCAATTTTCTGTGTTAGTTACACGCACACTTGACGGCTCAGTTGCCATTGTGGTTGAGCTATTGGCTGCTGCGTTGCGTATTGCGGTTTCCTACAGATACTAGTTAGTTTCGGGTCTAGGACTCTTGTGTTTGTGACTTTAAATATTTATGAACGCACCTTAGTAATTCTTAGTGAAGGCCAAATTTTAAAATTTGGAGTGAATGCATAACTAAATAAGGATGTCAGCTTTAGTTACCTTTGTCCAGAATGTGGGATGTACGATGTAGAATGCTTTTAGGTTCTTCTTATATCTGGAAAAATGAAAAAAATATATTAGTGAAACTGCCCTAGTATAAAAAAAAATATAAGCAAAGGTAGGTGTTAGTCAATAGAAGTTGGACTCTTCCTCTCGCTCCACCTAGAGTCTTTTTACAAAAATTTTGCAGAAGTCCCTCAGAACAGTAAAGAATACACTTTATTGTATCAAAAAAGTAACAAAACTTTTACTCGAACACAGCGATATTTACCAGACAATCTTAGGATAGACTGTAAGAACTTACTATATTTATTTAATTATTCCTGTACAGTTGTACACACATAGGACAAAAAGAAGGAAATAGAAAAATAGGTAGAAAGGTGATGTTAAAACCAAAAACCTCTAAGAAACTTTCTTTTGGAAAACGATTGGCATGATATTTTTGTTATTTTACACCAAAATCTGACCCTTACAATATCAATTGCAACTGTGTTATTAGTAAGATATTTGTCCAGGTTTTAAATGACTAGTAGCTATTAACGAAAACTTAAAAAAAAATATGACATAAACTAGTGCTTGACTCCGATCCCACCTGATGGTAAGCAGTGATGCAATCGTTGAAGGTGAGGTGCGCTAGTTTATTAAGAGCTTATTCCTTGAAGATATGCAAAAACTTACTTGTAAGGCAGCACGGTGTACACCTCCTTGAGCCAGGAGAAAGGCGGGTGGTTGGTGGAAGAGGCGAGCGTGTGGAAGTAGGCGATCACGTAGTCGCCGCGCACGATCGGGTCCAGCAGCTTGATCAGGTACAGGAGAGCCTGGAAAGTCGGAGATATTGGAGGTGAAACAAGGATTTGGTAGGCTAAAACCATTTTGTACAGGCTAATACTTACAAAGTATAAAAGATACTATAGAGAAGACTAACAGTTAGTGTCAGTAGTAATATTTGTAATTTCTAGATCATTGATACATTTAATTTCAGTTGTCTACCGGGATTCCCACGCTAGTATTAGATATCTTAAGTTGCATCAGAAGTTAAAAAGTAGTCAGTTAGAAGACAAAAACAGAAAGAATCTCTTCATTATTAGATTAGTATTTTACTTTTGATTGTTCTAAAAGTAGACATAAAGAAACGTGTTAAATGAAATATCCAGTTAATTAAGATCCTAGGCACAAGAAGATTATCTGCAAACAGTTTTACCTGACTTCCTATTACTAAGATTAACTGCAATAAGTTTAACCTGACTTCTACCTTTTTCTTGACGAAAGTCTAGATGCTACAGTTTATTTTTCCCAACAATACTTTTCCAAATTCGCAGACAATAAGCAATCTTTCGGAATACTATCCAGTAAAACAGTATGTTGTTGTTTATGTTTCTGTCTGAAAACTATACACAAATTAAGCTGTATCTAAGAGGATATAACTCTTACCTTATCCAAATCGATGTCCCCAATAGGGAACCACTTCCCGATGAAGACGACCACGGGTCTGCCGAGCCGGTCCACTCCGCTCTGGTACAGGCAGCCGATGCCGGAGATTTCGCTCAGGTCCTCTGTGCGGGCGCGACGGAGGAGACGCTCGTATCTGGGGAAGAAGAGAGGAGGAATTGTTAAATATGTTAGCTATGTAGGCGCTCGTGGCTAGATAATAACAGCCCCATGGGTCGATCTTCAAGGTTAAGCAGCGCTTGCCAAGGTTGGTCTGTGGATGGGTGACCATCTTAACATAACGAGTTTCCGTGCCACGGAAAGCACGTTAAGCCGTGGGTCCCGGCTGTCATTTGTAGATCTTTGGCAGTCGTTACGGACAGTCAGAAGCCAGTAAAATCTGACTCCAGTCTTGCCATGAAGTACCGTGTTACCCCAGTTAATGGGTTGTGGAGGTCTGGTAGGCAGCCGCTCCTCGTAAAATACTGGTATTCAGCTAAATCCGGCTTGACTGCAAGCTGACCCCAATATAGTTGGGAAAAGGCTAGGCAGATGATGTTAGCTATGTAGTTACTACCTAAGAGTTCACGCCTAAATGTAGCTCGTAGGGACCCAGCAGGGTCGAAGCGTCTGGGGCCATGGGTTGGCTTCTGAATGGAAAAGCCGGGGAACGAAGGCAAACAAGGAACAAAGTAGTGGTACGGTTTTAGTCAGTGAAAGTCTGACACGCACTCCCGCTTCTTCCAATAGCGAGAGAAGTAATTCTGATGATTTCCCTCCTAAAAAAAACGCTTAAATGGAGGTACAACGACGGACTACATTGGCCACACGTGGGCACGTGGGCCACTTGCGTCGATTCGGTCGTGTCGATCTCCATACATTTTATATGGCAACTCTAGACTTGTAGGGCTTCATTAGACGCACGCCATGCGACGCCACGCAACGTGGTTCTACGTATAAATCTGGCGTGCCCGACGTGTACGTCGGTCTAATGTAGTTCCCGCTGTTTGACATAAATATTTTCCAAGTCAACCTTTGGCTATGTAGAATTGTAGACACTAGAATAGAGGCAGGTATTATATGTATAAACCATGAGCAGAATAAAAGCTCTCTAATAGTACATTACGATATTAGTGCGTAATGATGGTTATAACATGCGAGGCGGAATTTCAGCCCGAGCCGAAGGCGAGGGCGTAACTGAGCCGAGCATGTTATAACCAATACGCACGTATATCGTACGACGTTTTTTAACACATTTGCGAGGAAACAGAAAAAAAAAACATTTAACATCTTAGTGTTTGGCGCCAAAGAAATCGAACGCAAATATTGTTTGGTAAAATGACAAAATTACAAAAAATGACGAAAATGACTAAAAATGACTGAAATGACAAAGAGTGACAAAAAATGACAAAAATTGACAAAAAGTGACAAAAAATGACAGAAAATCACAAAAAATGACAAAAATGACAAAAAGTAACAAAAAATGACAAAAAGTGACAAAGAATGACTGTAATGACAATGAATCACAAAAAATGACAAAAAAAGACAAAAAGTGACAAAAAATGAGAAAAAGTGACAAAAAATTACAAAAAGTGACAAAAACTACGAATATCACAAAAAATGACTAAAAACCACAAAAAACGACGAAAAATGACAGAAAATCACAACAAATCACAAAAAATGACAACAAATCACAAAAAATGTCAAAAAGTGACAAAAATGACACAAAGTAACAAAAAGTGACTGAAATGACAAAAAAAGACAAAAAGTGACAAAAAGTGACAAAAAGTGACAAAAAGTGACAAAAAGTGACAAAAAGTGACAAAAAATGACAAAAAGTGACAAAAAGTGACAAAAAGTGACAAAAAGTGACAAAAAGTGACAAAAAGTGACAAAAAATTACAAGAAATGACAAAAAATGATAAAACATGACAAATGATAAAATGATGAGGCTATTCAAATTTCGAACTAATCGCCGCGCGCGAAATGGCAAATAATGCTGTTATGGAATTTGTATGGACTATAACTTAACTATTTTCTTTGGTATAACACACGCGTTTTTTATGACCCGCTTTACATATTTAAAACCGGTGGAATTACATCAGCTTTACGAGCAACTGTGTTAAAAAATATGTTGCCATACAAAATTATGTTCACAAAATAGTAGAATTTGTTAAGTCAATTGAAGTCTCTCAAATAAATTCGATGACCGAAACAAATGATTATCCAACTGGTCTCTTTCAATAACTTTGAGGAAAATTACAAGACTACGCAATATTTAGGCACGTGTTTGGGTCAACTGTCTTCTTTTATTATAAACATCGTAAAGCTCAAAATACTCAATTCCTTTTATCACGCATCCAATAAAATTATTCTTAATTTAAAACTAATAAACAGATCTAGGTATTTATTTTTATTTGATGTTTGCGTCTCGCCCTTGGCCTAAAAAGTATCTACGGAGTGACCAGTATCGTTAGAGCTTTGGCCCTGAAATTATTTTAACGGTTTAACTCGTGTACTGGGTGTCAAAATAGATTGGTGGGTGGTCATGAGCAAACAGGTCTATTTTGAGCGGCAATATCCATCACTGACGTAGAAAAGCAGTGTTATGGGGCATAGCCAATGGTCGAAAGGACATTACATACTTTTTAATATTATATCGTATCGAAAAGAACAAGCAAATCTGTGTTTGAAACGTGTAATATCTAAATCATTACCTTTTAGAAAACCTATAGTAACATAACTACTTAGGCACTAATTAACGTGCTTGGAAAAGGTAAATGTTCTGACCTAGGTAGGTAGTACCTAGGTACTATTAGGTGTAATGTTATTTTTAACATATGTACCTAACTATAAGGAACTAGGGAATAGGGATTCACAAAATAATTACCTACATGTGTCATTTTCCTTAATACATAGGTACCAATTTGAATGAGTGCGACGGTAAACATATTTTTGTTTCTTTTTTAATTCTGTCATAGACAAAAATACTGATATACGTACTTAATACCATAGGCAAATATCCTACCAAAACTATAATCTCACTAAAATGACCGTACCAAAAACTAATGCTCAAAACCATAATTCACATAATAACTTCCTATAATGATTAATATTCAGCGCCATTAGTGCACACCGCAGCAATTTGCAGTCGCGTGCCATAAGACCTCGTAATAGCCACTACAGAATAATGGCCGCCACAGAATGGCGCGCTTTTTATGCAATATTAAAATTATTTATAATCTGTGCAATACATATTGCATAACTTTCCGCTCTAGTTATCGCACTTAAAAAGTTTCATATATCAGAAACGGAACTTGTAAAGTAAAAGGCTTAAGTATATTTAATTATAATTAGTACACAAGTAAACAGCTATTTACAAATAGTCGGTAATTTAAATCCATGTACCTAAATGTCGTGACTGGCAACTTTGTTACAATCAAAATTGTGCTTTAGTGGTAAAAAATAAGGTTTAAAATTGCGTCGTTCATCTTAATGTGCGTATTTAAAAATAGTATGACGAGTGACAAATACGGACGCAACTGCGGTAATACCTATTTGTTTTAGAATTAAAATAAATTTTAATTGCAAACACGTACGTTCACAGAATCGCACTGCAGGTACTTTATATTGTAGAATTAACCTTGTAGTTATAAATATATTTTAAATGACAAGTGACGATCTTAAGAAGGATATAAAATTGTACATTTACTATTGATTTCAGGTAGGTACGACTTCTCCCGTTCTGAGACACGTGTCAGACTTCTACAGACTAAAATTCACTTCTATGTTCCTTCTTTGCCTTCTTTCCAGGGTCCCGGGGATTAGCGCCCTGCACACGTACAGTTCGGACCGCGGGAAACGCCACGCGCCGTTCCATCCCGCGCTCCGAACTGTACGTGTAGATGTACGGGTCTAACAGTCCGATCTGGCACATCGATGCGAACGCATGTCTCACAGTTTTACGCGCGCATCACGTATAAACGTAAATTACAAAAAATGGCGGTTTGGAGCGTCCAAGCTATCACAGAGTTCATTCGTTTGTTTTTTATTTTTATTTTATTTTATTTTATTTATTCATGGGACAATAAACAGCCACAATATACATATAAACATTTAAAAAAATACAAACGTTAATGACAATATTGCAGCCCACTGCATTATCCGCATAGTACATACAAAATTACCGACAGTAAATGCCGCTGGATAAAGAAACATTATATTAAATCAAATTCATTCTCATAAAGTTTTTGAAAAATCACGTTATTAGAAACATGCAATAAATTAAAATTATGCAATTCATTAAATAAAATTAAAATAGTACATTACAATAAATTCAATTAAAACTATACATTAATACATTAAATTAAAATTGATTATCACATTAAATTTAATTAAAATTGGACATTACATTACATTCAACTAAAATTATACATAAAATTCAATTAGAAAAATAATAAATAAATATACAGGGACTCGTAAATTATTGTGCTATATTTAATTACATTTCAATTTCATAAATGAATATATTAAATTAATTACTAAGACTGCGCAGACAATATTTTGAGTACGTTACTTTTAAATTTAGCTTTAGAGCATATAAAAACATCAACATCTATAAAATGACTGTTGTACGTGTCAACCATCCGACGAGTAGGGCACCGCAGCCCCGAGTTTGTGCGACAACTGTTCATAGCAAATAGTGTTCCGGATCGAACACTACGCAAGTTGACTGTGCGGGGCACTGTATAACACAGTTTACTTGTAAGCTCAATGGAGTCAAAATTATTGTGGACAATATTATACAGCGTAGAGGCTTCTAGTAGTTTACGCCTAGATTTTAAAGTTAACAATTTATACTCCTTAAGCAATTTTTCATATGACAGATATGTCCTATGGCATCTGTAGTACATGGCTCGAAGAAATTTACGCTGGACTTTCTCTATCTCATCCACGTATTTCTGATAGAAAGGATTCCAGACTGGTACTGCATATTCAAGCTGTGACCGTATTAACGTTTTATATAAATAAAGATAGGTAGAGGGACGTTTGAACTCAGTGGATGCCCTCATAACAAAACCATACATCTTAAAGGAATTATTAATAATTTTTTCCACGTGTTGGTTAAGGGAGACTGTTCCGTGAACATCCGTGTCTCTGGAAGATAAAAAGTAAGGAGTATAGTAACGTGACGCGGACAGCGTGCACTGGGTAGGGGTTTAGTCAGTAAGAGCCTGACACACCCTCCCGCTCCGCCCAAGAGTGGGAGAAGTCATTCAGATGATTCCCCTACCCGAAAAAAAAACTACAGTTCTGGTACGTAAAAGGGAACTAAAGGTACACACATTAGAGTTTCTTAAAAGAGTGACAATTTCGTTCCACTCACAGTGGGAGAAATAATTTGATAAACCAAAACCATCTTTCAACAGCTTCAAATGAACAAAAACTCACATTTTTAGATCATAAAACTTTTAAACCTCTTATGATTCCCCTACAATAAAAAAAGAGGTGCATTTCGCAAAGAATTGAAGAAAGTAACGGAGATACGGAACAAAAACTTTTAAAAGTTATAACGTTCCACGCGCCATTCCAAACTGCAGTCCAAACTCTTGAAAATCAATTTACACGCACAGTTCGGAACGTTTGTCTAGATATGTAAGTTTCGTCCGCAGTCCAAACCGTGAATGCATTTTTAACCGTAATCAGTAAAACAGTTTGATCCGCAGTCCAAACCGTACAGATCTAACCGCGGTTTGGAACGCAGTCCAAGATGCGCGGTTCGAACTGTACGTGTGCAGGGCGCTATTCTCTTTCGTTCAACCCCGGACCCCAGTAGGCTGCGACCCTACCGGGATGCTACAGTAGGTAGGTATGTGCTGACGGTCATCACCGGGGTGGTTTTAATGAGCTAAAAATCCCACACTCCCCGGACTTATCCCCAAAGTCCGGGCACCTTTCGAAGGTTTCCCTCGAAAAGAAACAGGTTCCTAATAATCGCAAACAGTGGCATAAAACAAAAACGATAGAAATGGTAGAAAATTCATTTTGCACACTGCTGTGTATGCAAAACGAGGTTTGCAGTTGCCATAAAATGCGTTCGTGCCAATTTCAGCAACCATTCTCCTCGCAAAGGAAGAAAAACGTGAACATTCTTTCACAATCGCTCGGCAAAAGAAACACTCCGTTTGAAAGTACACACTGAAACAATGATTAATCGACATTTCTTTCTAATAATAGAGTTTTATTTTTAGACGTAACCTTTCGTAGCTACTTATTTCTCTGTCTTCATTCAATGTAACTGCGACGCAATGACTCATTTGTACAACAGCTTTGTTTGAACATATTGGATCCACGTTTGTATATGTCACAGGACACTTTATTGTAAAAACCGGAAAACCCGTAGTCCCGGTAAGTGTAGTATTAAAGTTGTTAAAAAATAAAAGGCTCTTTTTGACATTTGTCATCGTGATGTAACTAGTGAAGAAATAGAATACCTACTCACAATATGTTCCATCGTATTATTTAACTTAACTATTTTTTTTAATAATAAGATGACGATTTAACGCGCCAAAAAAGTAGGTAGGTCTTAGAAAAAAAACTGTAAGTATTGTTTCTTACAGTTTCGTTTCAAGTTACATTCTAGGGTTTCTTCAAATGCAAAACGGGCCTTTTATTTTTTGCCTACTTTACCCAGTAAGAGTCTGATATCCTTTTTTACAACGAGGGTAAGAGAAAAGTCATTAGATGATATCCCACCTCAAAAAACAAATATAAATACGTTAGGTAATAGGTAAATAAATATGAATTGGGTAGGTAATAGGTTTGTTGGGAGAAAACTCACTGTTGAGTTAAGCTCGCCTTTGTACATGAAATGTCAAATCGCTGTATTTAGAAATAAGTTATTGTGTATAATAAATAATTAAGAAGAGAAGAAGATAAATTACATTGTATTTGTAGAGTAGTAATAATGTACCTAGTGAAGTGTGAGCGGTTCCATTGTCTTACTCATGTAGTGACATCGGAATGGTTTATGTTGACGTCACAAATTCATTGAAACTGTGTCACGAAGCTCTGGGATGTGAGTTACGGCTGTTTCAATACAATTTGTGTGAAAGCTATAGATAGAATATGATGGTACTGCTTTCGTGGCTAGAGTATTAAAGAAAGAAAGAACGAAAGTAAGAAACAAAAATGTAAGAAAGAAAAAAAAAGTAAAAAAGAATGAAAGAAAGAAAGAAAAAAGAGAGAAAGAGGGAGTGAGAAAAAAAGAAAAAATAAATAAAGAACGAAAGAAAGAAAGACAGAATGAAAGAAAGAAAGAAAAATCTTTATTCGGTACACAATAATTCATTAACAAACATAATGATAATTGAAAACTTAACATAAAAAAATAAGATCAACGATAACTATGTGTCTCACGACTCTCACGGCTACGCCAAATGGGTCCAGTTTAGCATAATGCCAGACAACTACGTAGCAGTTGCCTGACACTAGTTTTCAGCTATGGCTGGAACATTAGCACTTATATTCGGCCTTACAACTTCAAACTTTGGTATCCAATCCAAATGTGAAGCGAGGCATGTTACAAATCAATTTCTAATTATTTATTTACGTAACTACTCACTCAGTCCACTAATAGTTGTAGCAAGCAATCTATAGGGTAGACCACGTTTACCGTAAGATAATTACAGGGTAGAAATCTATTTGTATAAAAGGAGAAATTGACTGACTGACATATCAATGGTGAGCCGAAACTACTGGGACTGGGAATGTAATTTTAAGAGAGGATTTTCCAAAATTCATCCCCTAAGGGGATGAACGGGGGTCCAAAGTTTGTATGGTGGGACACGGAAAATCCGAAAGGTTGTCACCGTGTCCCCCAGATCGAAGGCAACGAAGGAATGGGGTAGGGGTTTAGTCAGTAAGAGTGTAACACGCCCTCCCGCTCCGCTCAAGAGTGGGAGAAGTCATTATGAGGATTCCCTACCGAAAAAAAACCAGTTTGTATGGTGAAACCTACTTTCACATAGGCACAGCTGCTGGGAGAAGTTAGTTAGTGCCAAAATGATGTAATAATAAATAATATGCAAAAACATTTCAGTAATTGAAAACACTAGAATGATAAGAAAAACTGTAATGTGTTTGGAGCGGTTTCCATTACGAAGATAAATCAATATGAACTTTTGACAGTGAAAATAAACACAAGTCTTGCAGTTGAATGCGAATTTCGCAGACACGACGTCAGCATTTCCAAAATTGGACGCACAGATGCGATTTTGTGAGTCTAAAAAAATAGCATTGAAAGAATCGAGACATTTCGATGAGTCCTGTAAACCAGAAGCATTTCATTTTTCACGTGGAATATCATTAAATATCTTCTCCTGTTCTTAAACTATAACGGGAGGTAGTATCGAACTTTTACTAACTAAAATCCAGTGTTCCTTCAGTCGCCTTTTATTGTGAGGGCTGCAGTGATTCCTTCGAACAATCCACAGCCCTAGCAGGCGTCGGTAATCCAAAAGTTATCTTTAAGGATATGATCTGATTCCTAAGAACTTCGTTGAAACTAATTAAAATGGAATTAGCTGTAGATTGTTCGAAGGTTCTGCAGAATCTGACTTCAAAGTTCTGTCACATTTTTTCTTGCTATTAGATAGTTGCATTACTTAAAGGAAAAAAAGGGAGTTGGTAATAGTCCGACGGATGACAGGACAGAATGGCAGAAGAAAACGTGTTGCGCCGACCCCAAGTAATATGGGATAAGGGCAGAAAGAAGAAGATAGTTGCATTACTTGATCTCCAAACTCATGCTTTGCTATAGCGATAAAATTGCCGTTCTCGGAAATCAAATCCAGGACCACATGATCAACAAAACTGGCGCTTACTAGACCAACGCTCGTAATAGAACCATCTTCATTTCTATTTCCAAATAGCCACTACAATGTCGGACCACGCCTGACCATTGAAAGGCCATCACTGGTAACGACCAGATGAATGACGGTCATATCATAAACTAGAAATAGATTCGTGTTATCGCTTTGTGAATAGAATACTGCTTGTAAACGCTTTATGTGCATTTTATTATCATTCGACATGGGTGTGGCATTGACCCATATTATTTATTTATTAAATATGTTTGTAGAATGCATTACCCTAAGTGAGGCGTGATCTAAGGCTACCAAAGTTAAAGAAAAATGGTGAAGGAGGTTTAAGGCGGATGCTCTGGGACAGGGTCGTGAATTTTTTTTTTACATTTTACTGTTCAGTGTCAAGTCGTACCTACGTTGATTAAAATATGATTGACGGCCGTAACACGTATTTATTTACGGAATTATAATAATTAAAATCATCAATTTCGACGTTGCCATGGAAAAGTCAATCAATTGTGATGAACCTGGCTGTCTTACTCAAAATTTTGAATTTTTATTTTAATAATGTGCCAATAAAAATGTCTTTCATGAATTCACATTTGTAGATTTAATGGTATAAATATCCCCGCTTGTTTACGGATTTCATATTTGGACTCAACCTACCTGTAGACACATCTTTTTTTTGAAGTCAAGCCTACAACGCACAGTCCTACAATAATCCCGGTCTAAACCAGACATAATCCGTGCGTAATCCTACATAATACAGGATTCTGACCCGACCTCACACACCTATTAATAGCTAGCACTTACTTACGCATAGTAAATGCCTCGTTTAGTTAGACCTAGCGATGCGCCTTCGTGAGAGGTTTTATCCAATTGTTTTGACTTTGACTCGAGTCCAACTCGGTCTGTTATTGCGACTGGCGGATGGCGCGTTCATTCACGAGTTGTTCCTCGATGGTTTAAAGTTTCGAATGGACTCCCACTCGAAATTTGAAGTTGTTTGAGAAATAAGCATTACCCTTGTCCCTATTTTCTGTCTCCTTTTTCTTTTCTTATTCTTTTGTGTGTGTACATAAACTGTTAAAAAAAAAAGAATCAAAAACTAGCGGTAGATACCGTTGACTTTGAAACGATCGAAAAACGTCTCGATTATTTTGTAGAACGGCGAATCTATGGTTGACTGGATAATTTATTTTATTGACTCTGATTCTTCGATTGTTAAAACGCCTCGAATCTTAAAAAATCGATTGTTAATAATCGCGAATTAGCGATGGGTGATTCCTCGCTAATTCGCTAGTTTAGACGGAACTGGCAGAACCTCAGTTGTATCTAGTCAGAACTAGCTGGCAGTGTCAATGCTAAGTGCATTATGACGTGTGACGCAGTTTGCTCACTGTTCAAGATGCGTTGGTTGTATGGTGGAAAAATACTGAGTTTTTTAATGGTCCTGTGACGCACAATGAGAGAGGAAATCCATTTTTATATTGGTATTTTTATTTCTTACACAATGAACCGATGACCTGGTGACGGTTGCGGGAATCCGATAAATGCGAGATGCATAGGATTGTTCGTTGTAGCAACGCTTGCGGGACGCCTATGACCAGCAGTGGACGCCTTTCGACTAAAATGATGATTTATTTGTATTTATTTATTTAACACTTTTTGCACAAAAGATACAAAGGCGGACTTAATGCCTTGTATTGTGATTATTGAACTGAACTCAACGCTGCCCGCAATTATATTGACTTTTAATGTAAGTATTTTCTTCTTTTGTCAGAACCTCTGTAATAAAATTTTCAGCTTTAGAAAACAGATAGCGAGTATGTATGTCACTTAGCGATGCAATGTTTGGATATAAATAATTAAAATTTAAAGGCAGCAATACAAATAATTATACGTGTGTTTACCTCATGTATTTAGTTTGTGAACTAAACAGAGGAAATTGTTTGTCTAATAAATTAAGATAACAAATGAGAAGCATGTCAAGATGGAATAGTTAATTACAGCAGTGATGACATAAGATTATCACATCAGTGAGATAGCACAGATTTATAGGTCACCTACTGATAAGATGAATGATGTCATTTGACAAAATTAACGATACTAGAGGACAATTTCAGAAGAGACTTTCATCTATAAACTTATGAAAAAGGAAAAACTTACTGACTGGATAAAAAATGTTCAGTCGAAACTACTGGGACTGGGAGAGTGAAATTTTTCACAAGGTTTCCTTACATGACGCAGGCAAGCAATAAAAAGATGTTTTAAGAAATTTTCCTAAAAGGGGGTGAGACAGGGTTAGTAATGGACACTAGTAAATAATCCTAACTAATATTATAAATGTGAAAGTGTGGATTTTGTTACTTAATCACGCAAAAACGTTTGAACGGGGCATGCATATGGTCTTTGACATGGAAAAGGACATAGGCTACCTTTTATCCCGATTCTTTTTTGTTAAACTTATGTGTAGTTTTGAAAAATCAAATAGACATCGCAGACGAAGACGCAGGTAGAAGCTAGTAAATAATAAAAGCTACAACTAAGACAATAGAGTTTAGATACCTCGCTGTGAAAGTCATCGGTCATGAACCTACGTTTGAAATCGAATAGCATCTATAAAAAGAGAGAACACATAGATGATGGAAACCCATTCGAGAATAAATTGCATGGCAGCATACAGTAGAGAGAGGTCGTGGCGCACCTTGGCTACTATGAGTAGGTAAGGCAGGGCGAGTATCGACTTGACTTGTTCGGTTCAACTGTAGAAGTTTAGATAGAGTGCGTCTAATGAAAGCGCAACCTGGAGTGTTTTTTTTTTAAATTTAATTGGCAACATTATTCAGCCGCAATTGTAGGAAATAAAAAAATAGAAGTGTCAAGACATGATTCTCCTACTAGTTAGTAATACCACATATATTTTTTTTGGATTTAACCTCTTTTCTCAGGTTCGTTTCGTTTGGTTCGTCGCGCTTTCATTAGACGGACTATATGAGTAGGTAAGGCAGGGCAAGTATCGACTTGACTTGTTCGGTTCAACTGTACAAGTTTAGATATCATTAGGGTTGCCAGATCTTCAAACCGAAAAGCCGGTCAAACCAGCCAGTTTAGCCGGACATTTGATTAATAAGGCCGACAATTTTTTTTTAAAGCCATTCGAAAGTTTTTCTTTTTACTTTCTAATGAAATTACAAGTCATTGCAGTTCGGCCAACGCTTGCAATTGCAATTACATGAAAATCTATAAAAAATGGCCAAAGGCTAACAAAATCCGGTCAGGCCCAACTTCGTCTAATTTGGTCGGACACACGACCAAAAAGCCTGACCGTGTCTCGCTTTATCCGGACGCCGGGAACGCTAGATATCATTGATATCTAGTGGATAAAAACATCATGAGGATCTGGAACTCAGTCTGAAATCGCCTTGAGCTAGAAGGATAATTATTTGCTCGTGTATTCTCTGTTTGAGAATAGGCCTTTATGATAGAGGCAGCAGGATAGTTACAAGATAATATTATGATTTAACAAGGCAGGTTCGGACTTACTTATTTTTATACCTTATTGGTAGGTATATGTTTGAGCCGTTTAGGCCTGAAACACTGCCCATAGGGTCCGAACGCTCATCGAGTTTGTGGACTCTTTGCGTGGCTGGTCTTTTCTTCGGTCAATGAATCAGCATTGCTATCCAACGTGGCAATGCTGTCAGTGTTCTGGGCACATTTCCCATTGACATCGATGTGGATAATTTCTTTAATGACCAGTGGGTCTACACGGTTGTACATGTTATTATCGTCAGCTACAACATTTAGCAGTAAACATATTTATGCATGCATGAAGATTTAGTGTATGTCTATGCCCTTATTCTCAGAAACTAAACTCAACAGACAGTCACAGGTCAAGCTCTTCCCAGAGGTCAGATACTATGGCGTAAAGTGCCTCAAAAGTAGTATGGAGTGCGACGCCGACAATGCATTATTGTGAGCCGAGGGGCTGAAGGGGGCCTGAAGGGGCCCCGGGGGCGGGGGTCGTCTGGCGCCGCGCCACCGCGCCGCCCGCCCATTGACTTGTGACGTCAGCGCCTTCGACACATCCCCAGCCCACTTAGACGCACTCCCGATGAGGTTGGAAACGCGTATTTATTTGGTAGCAGGTATTTGGTGCGTTTAGATTTATTGTTTTTGGATGGTTTTGTTTTAAAGGTCTTTAATTGTGGTCTATAGGTAAAAGGTCTTCTTAATCTTAACATATCAAACTTTCAGTGTAGGAAGAAGCATTGCCAATGTTGTAGTTTACTAAATATATATCGCAACGTAAGTATAATTATTTACAATCAAGGAGCAAGGTAAAAGGAGAATTCAATAATTAGCATTACTTCTAGCCATTAACCTAACTCACGATATAATGTCACAGTGAAAATTGAAGAAATTCTGGTACATTTTAAGATTATCTACTTTAAATTATTGCCTTTTAATATTATTATCATCATAATCTTGTTTTTAGGCAAATTCAATGACTTCTGGTCCATTTTCTCAATTTTTCCTTTCATTTATTTGTAAACAAACGTGCCCCATTTTTTCTTCAGCCAACCTCTTGTTAAAAGCCCATGTTATTCAGTGGTATTTCCACTTAAGGCTTGCTTGTCAAATTACGGGCAATAAGAGCACATTCAGACAAAAGTTTGCACAGAAATTGTGAACGTGATGCGAATGTTAATGTCGGAGACGCTTCTGCGATACAATACCAGGCTGACATGAAGAGAGGTAGGAAGAAGGTATTATACGAGTTTTATGATTAAGGAAGATGCTTTAAGGTAGCCCTCGCAATTCAAATTTTCTTAATTTCTTTCCGTTTCGCAAATCAGAGTGAAGTTGTGTTTTGATTAAAATATGACTGGCGATCATAATATGTATCTGTTTTTGGAATTATAAATAATTATTTAAGTCATCAATAAAACCCTCTTAGTTCGCTAGTGGTTTTTTTCAAGTTATTCAATAGGGTAAGATTTAAATTAACTGGTGCTTTCACCTTAAGGTGGGCGCGACGTTAGAATTATCCATACAAACGTAATACCAAAATCATTTGCAATTTAAGCATATTTACACCATAATATGATGTTATTCGGATTCAGAAAATAATTATCTAGGTTCCTACATCGTCTTTTTGTTGAAAAACTTACCCCAAACGAAATTTAAGCGAATTTAAATTTGCACATTTTCAGAGCGAAAATGTCATGTTTTTATTTTGTTTTTTCTATATTATAAACAACAATATTTCAAAATATCTTTTCGTAGGAACACAGATATTATTACCAAATTATAAATACTCGAAACAATATTGGAAATACATTAATTTTTCATTCATCATTTTTGGTATTACGGAACCTCTCCCAAATTTCCAATAGTTTGTATTGCTATCACAGCAAGCAACCGTCAGTGTGCGGATGATGACTTTACTCCAGTCGGTGTGTCCAAGAATTGTTTATACTATCTGGATTGCTTCCATCAACCTCAAAAACGTATTTTATTTCGTCTCAACTCGAGATAGCGCGCGGTCTCCGCAGGCCTCTTAAGGGATTATGTTACAGGTATGAATCATTTTGATATATACGGAATTGATTTAAGAATATAGCATCAAGTGTGGTAAGGTTCAACTTTGAAACGACGTATTTAAAGTTGGGTCGACAATTTGAGGTTGATTTGTCGAACTCTACTTTAATCTATAACAATATATTAAGATCAGGTATCTTAATACATATATTGAAATTTTAATTTGAAATTAAAAATAGAAATCACTTAAACATGATCAATTTTAAAATCTGAATAAAAAAAGAAACTTAATTCCAAGTCAAATTTTCCAAGGCTGAGTCTAGACGAATGACATGCGGAGGCTATAAAACCTTTTTAACGAAGGTTAGGGAGTATAAACCTGAATGTAAAACCTTCACCGGCTATTAGACCACTGGAATTGATGACGTCATAAATGTTCTAGCGTTTATGTAGTCTAGCCTTTATATGCCCGTTCAGGCAAGAAAATGCGTCGGAGAAATTTTATTTGAAAGGTGAATTGGATGTTAGATGGTTATTTGTATTGCGTAGGGTCTAGTCTTTGGTCGTAAGGTAACTATGATAGATGGTAAGCTGCCAGGTTTAGATATATATTCGAAATATTATTTTCGGTTACCATTGGGTGAGATAGGGGTTGAACGTGAGCCCTCAAAGATTCAAAGCATTTGTTTCAAATAGGCCATTTACAGGCACTTTCAAACTGTCGAGAAGTTAGTCAGAAAAATAATGATCGCTTTGGAGAAGAATGTACAAGAAAATCCATGGTTCCCACTTTTTCAGTTACATCCCTCCAACAGGCCTTCAAGGCAAAATTCAATACTCTTATTTTTATGGAAATAAAATAAAATGCTTTTGTTATTAGGGTATTCATAACAGAAAAAGAAAATGGTAGCATAAACTATACAAATTAAACAAAAGCGAAATAGCTTGTAGGTAACCAATTATTTTAAATAATTTATTAATCCAGAAAGACGGAAGACCTAATTTGAATAATTAATAATCTTATAGGTACATCCACCCATAAAGTAGATGGAAAAAGGCCTCGCGGGCGCAGCCCAATACGTTGGTCCGACCAGATCCGCGCCGCTCTTAACTCCACGTTGTATGATGCCCTTCACAACGCCAAAGACAGGAACAGATGGAGGAACATCGTAAGGGCTAAGGTGATAAAGCAGGAAGGTCACGACCCTCAGCATTGAGGAATACGACGCAAGGAGGAGGACATCCACCCATCCTAATGAACCCCACAACAATATTCATACCATTATTTCTAGCCTAGCAGATATAAAAAGAACAGTAAGTGACGGAGACAATTTACGAGATACACCCACTACTTAGTTAGATTAGTAGCTGGAAAAATATGCAACAGGTACTCGTTAAGTCTAAATGAAGGGAAAAACGTTCATAAATTCTGAGAATATGAAAGGGAAGTTTAAAAATGATTATGTGCCTGACTGCCTGTAGTAGTTAGTTTACAGTCAATCCTGAAAAAAGTATTCGATATTTACGCTATATTAAGAAGCCAGTAAATCTGACTCCAGTCTTGCCATGAAGTACCGTGTTACCCCAGTTAATGGGTTGTGGAGGTCTGGTAGGCAGCCGCTCCTCATAAAATACTGGTATTCAGCTAAATCCGGCTTGACTGGAAGCCGACCCCAATATAGTTGGGAAAAAGCTAGGTAGATGATGATTAAGAAACGTGAAGCTGAAATAATTGGAAGTGAACATATGAGCGTCCATCTTGTGGGATACCTTTCGTAATATAAGTAATCACTTTTATCGCAATTCAGAAGAATGGTTATAACGTGTGATGATCATTGGAGCTGTCAACAGAGATAGGGCCCCCTGGTAAGGGTCACGGGAATCCGATGAATGTTAGATGTGCAACCGTTGGTTGTGGCGACAATTCTATAAATACTTACGACTTATCAAACACATAGTTCTATTCAAATATAGCTACCGAATATAAGCATGAATGCAAACATTGCATAAATAATGATAGAGCGGACGCGTAAAACTGCTCCACATGTGCCAACCGTTTAACAGCTAACATTGACCTAATAACAACGAGATTGATAAATATTACCGTACTACACTGACGGGTATTAGCTATAGACAAAATAAACATACTCGCTATCGTAAATACTGGTTGGAGAGAAACCAATAGAACATAGACGAAGAAAATAAGTTTTGTACTTTTATTTTAAAATGCCTATTTCGATTAATATCATTATAATAATTTCTGATTAAAGACACCTACAGGTGCTTTTTGCATCCATCGGATTTCAGCGATCTTCGCCAGAACATCAGACCACCTTCTGGAAGGCTTACCAAGGCCGCGATTTTCATTTTTTATTTTATACCATTTGGAAAACTTACAGCTAATAAAAATACATGTTAACTTTTTTTAATAACTATATGGCCAATTACACATTTTTACTGGGAATAGTGATCAGGCTTTTAATTTATTTTTCGATATTTAATTGTCAGTTCTCCTTTTAAAGACTTCCTTTTTGGTTTCTACCCAAAATAAAATATTTTATTTTTTAGAATTACTGGTTCTTTAAAGTGGTGAAATATTTTATTTTTATCGGAGCATTTGTGACAACAGGGGGAACCGGTTGGAAAATTTATCGCACCGCGTGAAAATTGCACGTCTGTGTATATTTTCTTTCAATCGATATTTTTGTTGAGTTGTGCTGATAAAGAATTAAACTTTTTAAAACTCTACTCAAAATGACACACGACACACGAGAAACGAACATTGGAAACGTCAACGTATCAGTCGTACTCGTACCTATTTTATGTGACCGGTTCTGAAACTTTTTAGTGGACAAAGCATATTTATACAGTCAGCTAATTTGTAATGTGTAACTTTCTTTCTATTTGTGATTGTTAGTTTTTATGACTGAGCTTTTTATCGTCGTGTGTATACGATAAAAAAATTACTCTGCATTTTCGCCACATTAGACGAATGCTAAAACGAACCAAAATATTGAAGTAAGATCCTTACAACACTATTCCTGCTTCCCAACATTCCCTTTCCTCATATTTCGCTAAGCACAACATGCCTTTATTCAGTTAGTCCACCAGAACGTTTGTAGTAAGTGAAAATGCCTTGGAGATCCAATTAGGGCTGTATAAGATATGATGTAACAACATTGTTATCGTGAAAGGGCTCCCCAGGGCGCTTGGGCTGACCGTCTTTAAAGTAACGTCTCTTTTGGAGCCGTCCGAACACCCAGTAAGTTTTAATGCTGGGTTTTGAAACTGTTTGCTGAGGTTTCGGATTTTTATGGAGCTGAACAGATGAATGATTTATTTTATGATTTATTTTTAAAGCTGCGGTGGTTTCTTTAATTTTTTACGACAAGAAGGGACATATTTTTACGTTTACGGGACCTATTCAAATAAAAATATTTATAGGTTTGCTTTGTGCTTGTATTTAAAAATCAACAATAGGAAATTATGAACTTCTGTTACTAGTGCAATCAATTTATTAATAACTGGTAGTTGGTAGGCAAATACGTAAATAGATAAATACTTGTACTTGTATGAAATACTTGTGTAAAATACTATTAGATTGTAAAATATTGGTACAAAGTGGAAGCCGATCCCAACATAGTTGGGAAAAGGCTAGGCAGATGATGATGTAAAATATTGGAACAAAATACTATAGGGGAATATCAGAGTGAAGTCAGGTATAAACTTCAAATATATAGCTATATAGCTTTAACGTAGATTGAGTACAAACTTGCAAACAAACCCTAGCAATAAAATAATAAAGAACCCATGACACAAAAGAGAACCAAGTTCAAAATATCGATCGATGAGATCAGAGAAACCGTGAGATCATAATCAACATTCATACATACATACAATACGAAAGTCTATAACACTTTTATGAGAAGCCATACAATATCACATCAACCTAGTCTCATTAACGCTGAGAGCAGTGGTGGCCCAGTGGTAACTGCCTCGACTTACAAGTTGTAAGTAGCGGGTTCAAACCCAGCCAGGCGCATTACTTTGTGTAATTTATTTAATCACTGCTGCTCTCAAAACGGTGAAGGAAATCGGCATGTCCAAGAACCAAAAATTCGAAGGCATGTGACAGTCACTAATCCGTACTGGGCCCGCGTAGTGGATTAGGGCCCATTCCCTCTTCTAGAGAAGAGGCCTGAGTCCCAACAGTGGGAACATTACAAAGCCGCTAAAACGTTAATTACCGCTGACAACTCCGAATAAAAACTTAACTACCACACATAAGTCACAACTTTAACTGTTACCTTATTAATTAGTAGTTTAACTACAGAAGCGTTAATTACTACGTCACAGTTATTTCTGTAAACAATGAAAACACTATCAAGCCGAGGAAACGGCTTAACGTTTTAATTAACTTTTTTGTTCGTGAAATACAAAATGGAATTGGTGCTCTGTTTAAAGGATTGCTGTTAAAAATAAAAAGTGGCTAAATGCGAATTGGACTCGCGCATGATGGGTTCTGAATCGTACGTGGCAAAAAATGGCATAAAAATTTCGTTTGTTGTATGGAACTGGAAGCATCATTTAAATATTTATTTTACTCTGAACAGAAATACATTATCTGTGAAAATTTAAACTGTCTAGCTATCAAGATTTTTAACATACAGCCTGGTAAAAAACAGATGGACAATGGAGTCTTAGTAACCGGGTCCCGTTTTTACCCTTTGGATACGGACTTCTAAAAAAGCAGTGACGTTTAATTTATTGTAGGGGTTGATTGAAAGAAACGACCAAAGCTTACAAGGGTCGTAAGAAAAGAACGCGATTTCTAAAGATGCCAGTCCAATGGATTCATGTTCTTGAGTTGTAGCTCCGGACTTGCATCCAACTGTATTGTAAATTCAAAATTCAATAGATTTCTCAGTATTGAGCTTCGTATCGTACATTCGAAACTTTGAATTTCGAATATCAATGATCTTTTGAATTCTAGGCAGCCAGTATTTGATATAGAAAAAAGTGTTAATATTGTATATGCTTTTCGGTGTTCACAGCATCTTGCATCATTTAAAACGTACTGTTAAAATGTGAAAACTTATTACTTGTAAAATGGTTACTCCAATAAGAGCTTTCCCGAGAACTATTTATTAATTCAGTGTTACATTGCGAAACCACGACGTCGTGTCATGTTTCCCTAGAGAGTTTTCAGTAACTCTATTTTCTTGGTTAACACACAATCCAATTTTACATCGCTTGTGCAATTTGCGCAAATGCGGTAGAAGCTGAGTTTGCTATGCTTGCAGAAACTGTGCGAATACGACAGATGTGTTTGCTACGCTTGTACAATGTGTACGAATGCGATCGAAGCTGTCTTATCTACGCTTGTACAATGTGCGCGAATGCAATAGAAGCTGTATTTGCTACGCTTGTACAATGTGCGCGACTGCGGTCGAAGCTGTGTTTGCTACGCTTGTACAATGTGCACGAATGCGATTGAAACTGTCCTTGCTACGCTTGTACAATGTGCGCAAATGCAGTAGAAGCTGTATTTGCTACGCTTGTACTATGTGCACGAATGCGATCGAAGCTGTATTACCTACGCTTGCACAATGTGTGTGAATGCGATCGAAGCTGTCTTTGCTACGCTTGTACAATGTGCACGAATGCGATCTTAGCTGTGCCTATTTAAGATTATATTAGTGAATGGCCTGTATTCTAATGATTTACCTCTGCCTAATCTCTCCTCAATTGTTTTCTGAAATTAGGTGTTGAAATTTATCTTAAGCTGTTGATTAGTTGAGGTTTTAATATCACGTACTGCCACTTAAACCAAATATACGTTAATCAAAGCAACTAGTTACCTCATAAATACTAATAAGAAAGAAAAAGCCAGTCTATCATAACAAAAACAAGGTTACTTTATAAATTCGTATTTTTCATCCCTAGATTTGACCCGAAGCTTGATTAAACCAGCCTGTTGCTTATTGGTACCTTGCCAATGTAATCATTCACTCGACTAACTTTCATAATCTTTTCTGTTCTTTTTACTTACTTTTCTTCAGCTGTCTCTTCTACAGGTGGCTGTGGTACGTGTGTTGATAAATCTGGCAGTTCAACTGCCATTGTGTCCATTGCCATTTTTGTAGGTTTTATTTACACTTGTGTCCTTAAAGTCACGTACATGGATAACTCACAGAATGAAGTTTACACTTTTAATATTTGCTCTTTTTGGGAAGATATGTTATCTGTTGGGGTAAAGTATTTTAGAATATTGTGCTTATTCTGTCACCGTTAACGTGGTAAGTAATGTTTCAGACGTCAAATTAGGGTAAATACATTGTGATAGTCACGGTTAATTTAAATTTAAAAATTCAAAAGGAAAAAAAAACCTAAACTAAATACAACTCAATAAAAACAAATTATCAAAAAACGTACCCAAAAGACTGGCAGCATTGCCACGTTTTAAGGCAATGCTTATCCTCTATCTGAGGTAAACGCCAGCCCAATATTTTGGGTTACATTTTTATTGTTTCAATTATTCAGTCGTTCAGTAGCAATGACAACCTCTATAATTATCCAAATGTCCTTCAGTTATCTCAGTTAAATACTGTGACAACTGACAGTGAAATATCAGAATTGTAACGTCAACATTGAAATAATCAGGAAGCGGTTTTATCATTGTCTAATTCACTTCAGTAAATATTTTACCAACGGCTGTTGCTACCTCAACATGGTTTTAAGTAACGCCCTCAGTTTTTCTTATCAGTTCTACTCCATTATTTTATTTTTCACAATTTAGGAAAGTTTACCGACTAATCATATGATTAAAAATACTAAATAACTGTATGGTTAATTACAAACTTCCACGTCCAAATTTATCTTTTTTGTAGTATTTGTAGTGATTGATACTTGGTCTATTATTCTTCTTCTTTCTATCCTTATCCCATATTATTTGGGGTCGGCGCAACATATTTTTTTCTTCTATTCTGTCCTGTCACCTGTCACACTATTACTATAGTCTTTTTTGCATAGCAAGAGTTGGGTGACAGCAGGACGAAAATATGATTGATTGATTGATATATACTTTATTGTACACCATAAAAATAATTTTACAAGGAGCTTAAAATTAGTACGGTATTACAATGGGCGGTCTTATCGCTAACAGCGATACTTTACAGACAACCTTTGGATGGATATGCATACTCAATACTCAATACTTTATTGCATTCCATAGTACATACAGGTGGTATAAATAATATTGTAAGCTCAATTATGGACCCTTTAAGATGAGAGAAAAGGATAGATAGTTACATTATATGAATCTGACAGCTGTCACCGAAACCATCTTATAACAAATTTAGTATAACTCCCTTTTATACTTGGTCTATTATATTATAAATTCAATATTTATGAACTGTAGATAGTTGGTGGGTGGTTACTCTAAACTTTAAACGAGCCGGAATTGTTGATGTTTAACAAAATCAATAGTTTGGAATTCTTTGCTGGTGCTATGTCGTTAACTAGTAGCGGTTAGAGAAGCATGTTCGGTTATATTGTTTAGTTTAATCAGTTTGGCTTAAGTGACGAAATGAAAAAGATTGTTGCAACCAACAGAATAGATTATAGATCTATCATTGATAATGACTCAGTACGTATTGTATTCAGTATGATCATTTAGGATCTCTTCATAGTTATAATAAGTATAGATATTAAAGAGTGTATGTCTAAAGACAAAAGTATATTTGAAAGAACTATATCTTATGGTTTTAGGTTGAATCCAACTGTTGGTATGGTTATTCACATCTACTGAAGCAAAAACATGTAATGCTAATCCATACCAAAAGCAGAACATGGATTTAATGAACAACTTGTAATGAATTTCAATAAACTTTTTATGTGTTGTTGTCATACTTAGATGACATGCGAAACTGGTTCTAGATTAAATAAGACGTATATAACATAGCAAAAAGCAAACAATGATGGTTAATGGCATTTTTAAATAAATTAAAGTATTATAATTATCTTCCTACGTAGATACGCATAGTCGAAGTATATCTTCATCTATACTAATATTATAAAGAGGTAAAATTTGTAAGTTTGTATGTTTGTAAGTTTGTATGTAGGGGGTAATCTCTGGAACTACTGGTCCGATTTGAAAAATTCTTTCTGTTTTAGATAGCCCATTTATTGAGGAATGCTATAGGCTATATACCATCACGCTACGACCCACGGGAGCGGAGCAGTAACGGAAAATGCGGGTGAAACCGAAGGGGATAGCTAGTTAAATTATAAAGATAAACGCTACATAAAGTCTTGTCAACCCGCACTGGACCCACGTGGTGGATTACAGTCCATTCCACCACGTGTGTTTTTCAGGCTTCCACCTGAGTCTCAGCAGTGGGAATATTATAAGGTTGATGCTATGCTCATCATCATCCACCTAGCCTTTTCCCAACTATATTGGGGTCGGCTTCCAGTCCAGCCGGATTTAGCTGAATACCAGTATTTTACGAGGAGCGGCTGTCTACCAGACCTGATGCTATGCTATTATATATATTTTCTTACGTAGACACGCATTGTTTAAAACCGAAGTATATCTCTATATTTAAATAGATAAACGCTACATAAATTTGTCTTGCAAAACCGTAGGCGGTCTTGGTGATACAATCAAAAGCTATCAAGAGTTCTAGGTTCTAGACTATTGGCGTAATAAAATACTGTAGTAGGTACTTCGTTAGTCTAGGTTTAAGTTGGCGGACGATTAGGTCATAGGTCCAATGGCCAGGTCAAAACGCGCGTTTGGATGTGGTTTAAATTCTGTATTGGTTGACGATAAAGTTTTATATGAAAGGTTATGAAACAGTGAAATCAGCTATGGGAAACTACTAGATTATCTATGTATCTATAAGTTATATGAGGACACGGTACCAAGTACTTAATTTCATCCAAGTTCGTTCAGCCGTTTGAGCACGAAAAGCTAATAAGCATACACGAATATCTATATATAAAATTATTCCCATTATAATATTACTAGGATCTACCTATTTAAAATATCCTCAACACCTTGTTGAGACATACAACTTTTACTATTTTAGAAATAAGTGTCTCACAAATGGTTCTGAATACCTAACCATCAAATGGGTATATTTAGATTTAGTATATAACCTATTGATGTATCCATCATGTATCTTGTATGCTAGAAGTTAAAAGATAGATTGAAAATGTATCTTATTAGTCATGACTGTACAACAGTAGTAACAGTAGGTGTACAAATACCGATACTTCCGTTTCAAAAATATCTTTGTGAACATACAAAGATATGCGTCTGTTTTTGTTTACTGCACATCTTTAGCGCGCAGTATCCGCGTGGTGTAAAGCGAATATGTGTGGGTATGTTTACAACTGCGAACGTTACTATAAAACGTTTACTAAATAACTCATAGGACAGAATACGCTCGAAAGTGTATTTTTAAGTGGTCTGCTATTCGGAAGTCCGTGGTTTGTTTACTGATTTGTTGAATGTCGAAATATTATGCTGCGTTGAAAGATTTTTGTGGATAAACAGGAACGGTGGAAAATTTTACGGGTGTTTTTAAGATTTCTTTCATGGAAAATTGTTAATTGGATATTTATGAAAACACTGTGATAGATAAAGAACATCTGGATGACAAGGGAAATATTGTAACAACTATAGCAATGGACAATGGTGGTGACGAGTAAATTAGTATTCTACCGCATGATAAAAATGGAGATAACCAGTCGCATCATCACAAACAAAAGACTGCAACAACGTATAATGATGATAAAGTTATAACAAATGAAAAACTACTTAACTGTGATGATGATACACTATTTATATATAAAGACCACTTGCTTGACTATCAATTGCAGGAAGTTAGATCACAAAGCGCGAATGTCCGTAATTCTTTTAAAGATTCTTTGATAGCATTGTATGAAACATGGGCAAACAAACGCATATCTTGTGTGTCACCTTGACAGGTCGTCACAATTATTTACGTCATTGCATTATTATAATTATTAACTTAAGAAGCTTGATTGTCAATTGTTTAAAAATTTTGACCCAGACCGGCCTAAATTTTCCTCTTTGGCCTCTAGAAAGGTCTGAATGCTGTTTTTGACAGGTTTTTGTATTAGCTTTTTCTTAGTTCTTTTGCCAATGGATACTAGTATTAACATATGCAGTAATTTTGTACTGGAATTCTTTAGCAAAGACATGTTTAGCAACATTTGAAGAATATGTTTGGAATATTTATTATCCAAATTCAGGAAGACTGCAAGTGGAAAGTTTTTATTAATTTTCTTTCACCGAGCGCAATAACTTATTAGGACGTCAGCCACATCGGTCACCATTGCAGCTTTATTGAAAAGTTTTATGAAAGAAAAATATGTTCTACGAAATTTTACAAAAGTTCTTTCCACATTGTTTTAGTTTCGATAATATGAGTGACTTATTTCCTTTGTTCATATATAGAGTAAAAATTTCGAATATTAATGTCTTCATTTTCTATCAGGATATTTTTAGAATGTTTTAAAACTATAACCTCAATTTCTTCCCTTGAATTTTACGGCATTTGCTTCAATACCGCAAGACATTATAATTATTTATTCTTGGTTATGAAAAGTAAAGCTACGTAATTCCAGCTCACAGTGTACTTACTATATACATAGATAGTAAACAATCATTATGAATAATAATGAATGAATCATCAGAATTAAAACGTACACTTCAACATGCAATACTTTGTTAAAATTCATAATTTGTTGAATGAGTGATTCATAAAATGATGAATATAACAAGCTTAGTAATTCATTTAACAGCTTTCATCAACCCTTTATTCCTAATTCCCATTTTACTCATCGCCTGTTTAATTTAGGGGAATTAGCCTAGTTAATCTTTGCTCAGCTTGTTTGCCTTTCGACTTTAAAGCAGACTTTGGGGAACGATCAAAGTTTAAATCCAACCCTTTTTGAGCCAATATAGATTTTTCATCGTTAAGCAATGCTTGCCAAGGTTGGTCTGTGGATGGGTGACCATCTTAACATACCGAGTTTCCTCCGTGCCTCGGAATGCACGTCAAGCCGTAGGTCCCAGCTGTCATTTGTATATCTTTGGCAGTCGTTACGGATAGTCAGAAGCCAGTACATCTGACTCCAGTCTTGCCATAAAGTACCGTATTACCACAGTTAATGGGTTGTGGAGGTCTGGTAGGCAGCCGCTCCTCGTAAATTACTGGAATTCAGCTAAATCCGGCTTGACTGGAAGCCGACCCCAATATAGTTGGAAAAAGGCTAGGTAGATGATGATGATAGACTTTCCATCGTGGTCGAGAAAAACTACGCACGACTGACGGAAATATCACTTCGTATTACCGTCTAAGTCATATCCCATAAAATTATTCTAATAGGATGGACAGCTGTGGTCTCTTGAGTAATAATATTGTGGTTCTTCCGTCTCATAATTTGTATTTTATTTTTTTTCTCGATTTCTGGTTAAATATACGAGATAATATTTACAAAAGACTACAATTTTAATATGTGAGATTTTTTAACAATAGCTATGTATGTTATCAACGATATAGGAAATGATGTTTAATGTCTTTAGAAGACAATCTAGAGTATATGGGTCTGACGTTATCGTTTATATATCATATATATGATATACGTATATTTATCTCTTACATCAATTTTGATGCCCTATCTAAATCTTCATCTACCACACTATTGAGCATTAAAAATCACTAAATATAGGTGTGCTAAATTTTTTGTGACTAAATTTGCTCTGTGTTCCTTTCGTTCTCTTTCGCGTTGCAGACCAGGAATCCAACCTAGGGTTGATGTTTCTGTCATGGGTCTCTTTTTTACTATATATGGATCCCTATAGGTGCTATTTCCGTCACAATGACCACGATACGCAATAACGCGCACCTAATGAACAACACGGTCCCCGCTTCGAATGAATGCATGCTACGCGTCAACTCCTCTGTGAAATCGCTTGTAACTCATGTTTACACACGTATGGGTTAACAGTGAAAATGAACGTAGATTTTTGTTAATAGTAATATACAACGTGTAACATTTTTTATTATTATTGTGGATAGGTCGCATTTGACCTTTATCTCACTTAATGGTAAGCGATGATGTGGTCGACGGACGATGGAATACGGTTGCCTAAATAATAAACGCGCATCCTGAAAGTAGTACGTACAAAATCGGCTACAGAATTGATTTCAGCTATTTTTAAATTAGGCAGAAATTAATTTAAATTTTTAACAATTTTAATAAATTTTTGATAAATCTTGAATACGTCATCAGGGTATTTACGTGTACGTATACATATACCTACCAATACCGCTGCGTTGAGGCCCATAATACTTATAGTTAATTTAAAAATAAAACCACTACGTTTATTTAAGTAAAATTATGATTGTAACAATTTTCGAATTTGGGTGTATAAGGGTGTGCATTATGCCAGCTATATGTTGCATAAGTAAAACCGTAAAACCTATATAATTTAAAATTAATTTGCAACGACGAAAACGAGCTTTGAAAATTATTTAAATGGTTCAACGAAATTTTCACGGTGATATTTTACAAAGAACTGCAAAACTGACACTTGTGCATATTTCAAAATTTTCTTAGTTTTGACAAAATCTTGTTCATTACATTTGTAAATTTTCAGTTTAGTTTCCAATTGAAGATATAAAGAACATTCATTCAGTTTTAAGCGCAGCGCCGTCGTTAGTATGAATTATTTTTAGATCATCTACTTTTAGCATATTGTAGGTAGTACTTTGCTGTTCATTGAGACAGATGTTAAATATGATTTTCTATTTTTACATTACGATTTGACGGATTAGTTGGTTAGACTTCAGTTTAAACTTATGGTTTACTTCTACTTCTTCCTGCCCCCATATTATCCCATATTACTTGGGATCGGCGCAACACGTTTTCTTCTTCCATTCTGTCCTGTCGTCCGTCACACCATCACTAACTCCCTGGTTTACAATAAAGAAAATCTCCTATTTATCGATAATTATCTGAATTGGTGATAATCAATGCTTCATCATTATAAAGTATACCTTTATTCAAATTTTAATTAGTGATAAATTCTATCTTGTCAACAGATTCATCTAGATTGTAAAAAATCGAGAGTAACAGATCAACCCAATTATTCGCAACATCGGGTGAAAAAGCAAAATATTATCGTTTCAGTTTCACGATTTGTTATTTTTATGTTTGTTTCATGGGTTTCTCTTGTGGGTTAACTGTTTTCAGCCGTGTTGCTTGCCAATTTGTATCAAGGTTTATGGTTTTAATACTGGTTCGTGTGTTTTATTCAGCATCATTGAAAACTGCATTTCCTTTTCAAATTGTTTTTATTCCGAGTTTCGTATAAGCGTTGTTTTGCTGCATTAATTTACAAGTATGTCATTCAGGTTTAAAAATACGTCGTTTAATGAACTTGGTGTATTGTTGATTTGCATCGCAGAACGGATGCAGAAATATGAAAACATTGTTTTATTTTCAATTGTGATAATAAGTTAACAGATTTTGAAAAGATTTAACCATTATTTCGATTTTTAAACCGAACAATGAAGAATTGAGAAGTTATAAGAAACGATACTACGGTAGAGAAAAGTTCACAGTTGTTATTATCGAAAGATATTTTTAAATCTTGACGAAGTTAACCTTCAAGACAAAGTAAACTGTAGTTGAGAATTTGTAATTGATGGAAAATTTTAGACTAAATTAATTATAAGACTAGACTTCGGCCTAGAACAAACAGACTGACAAACTGATAAGCGTAACTGATGGCACAGATCATAAGTCAACGTAGGAATACTGTGCAAAGTTAGCTGTATAGGAAAATAAAGATATAGGTAACTGTTGTACAAAAATAAGACCTATCACAATGATTGATATAATAAGAATTTATAATTTAAGTCAGTCAGCTTGGTATTAAATGATTCAATTTTGCTTATGATTATGTTTTACGGTAGCAATATCATAAACTTTTTCCTTTTCAGTTTGATTTTGCCTTCAATTATTATAATTTCTGTATTTCCTCATACACAGCTGTTTCTACACTTGTTGTTCCGATTACTCCACGTTACAGTTCGAAACTGTAACTATTATTTCCATAAAGTTCAGCGGATGTGATTGTTTGAGTATTATGTGATTGTTTCATAATGAGCATAACACTGGTTTCACAACACTGGACGGTATTACGCACATATGCAAGCGTTGCATATGCAACAATAAAAACATTCTAAATATGGACATTATGAGTCGACTCGATTCGCGAGTCAGTCTCCATTTCATTGTGTGTAATTACTTGAAAGTACTTTTTTATGTATCTACATGTGTATACGTTCTGTTTTATTGTAGCTGTTAATTAAAATTGTTTCCATAACTCGTGAATTAACTGTTCAGAATTCGTGGTAATCGCAGGTGACTTTAATAATGAAATACCAACTGATGGATTTCAGCTACCTTTTCGCCAAAGGTCTTGTATTAACCTTTTGAAATGTTAAAACACTACCCACATCCTAAGCAATATCCACTAAACGAGTAACGTCTGAAACATTTTTCTAGATACCAACGTTTAAGGTGACATCTAAGCAATCAATTGTGGAAATACACAGCTGGGGAACAGTCGTGTTTAGAATGACATTAAATAATGAGCACTTATTACACTTCACATTCACTGGGTTGTCGATTACAGTGTTGGGTATGAAACTGTTGTTTATACAAGGCGGCGGGGCGAGCGCGCGTGTGGCTCGGGCGACGGTCGCGGCGCTACTGGAGGTAGGGGGCGCACGCTACTCGCGAGAGATGCGCGTCGCGACGCCCCCCACGGGGTAAATTACCAGATAATTTGGGTAATTTATGTGTTCTCCATTCGGAAAATACTTGTTTTTTAGCGTTCACGTGAGTTTGTAGTTTACAAGGATTTCCGGTGATAGTGAATGAGTTGTTTCGTCATTGTTAAAAACGTAGGAAGGTATTTAAAAGTTCCTACAGGCGGAAAACTGAGAATTAATACTGACCTAAATTGTAAACCTTGGACTGAAAATCAGAATTACAGGAATCAAAAGTCTGAATCAAACTTTCACGAAGAAATTAAAAGGTCAAATCTCAAGGCCTACCGAGAAAACACTGAAATAATTTTCGACGTTTTCCTTAACTGCAGCAAGATAATTAATTTTGATTAATTATTGGTTGGCATTTCCTTTGAGGAACAATAGGTAAAGCTGGTAACAGCGGAATAAAAGTGTGGAGCTTGGGGTTGGTCGCGCCCGCCCTCCTGTCGGGTGGTTGTCGGATCGATCGGTACACCGGTCGTACGACCGATCGTGCAACTGGTCGGTCGACCGGTCGCAGCCACGGCGACTGCTTGCGACCAACCTACGTCACTCATCATCGATATTCGAAAGCCGTGGGTACTTTGTTTTGATTGTTTTGTCAACAGACTCGAATTGTGGTCGGGCGTCGTTATGTTTTTCAGAAGGTAAACTTTTGTTAGGTCAAAGCTTTTTGGCTTTGAGTGTTTATAAAATCATTATAAGCCGTCGGTTTGATATCGACGCACAAACGAAATGTATCCAGTACATGATTCTGGAATATCGTTTTTCTAACAGTTTTAGTGAAAAAAAGAAATAATGACTTTTTAATAAAAAAAAACCTAAAAATTTAATCGGGTTTGAAAAAAGCGTTATTCTAATCAACCCCGATGACATTTAAGTAATTAATTCATTAAAATAACATCGGGGTTAGTTAAAATAAATATAGTAAATCAACGATAAAGAATGGCACCACTGCACTGGGGGTCCAGAATTCATTTATGCGTTGATGTCTAACACACGGTGCATAGGCACAATTTTTTTACTTCATGTCAAAATTTTGATCCCAATTCAAATAGGTGAAGCCAAAAAGAGGATTATATTTTTTTATTATTTTTCCTTTTTCTATATTATCCACTCCCATTATTTTTCTACATTTGTTCCATGTTGGAACCGACGCAACATGTTTTTCCGTACCTGCAACTATATTGTTACCAGTGCCAAAGAAAAACGTGTTGCGCCGATCCCAAGTACGTAATATGGGATGGAGGCAGAAAGAAGAAGAAGAATAATGTAGCCAGTTCATTCCACTACAGCCTGAGTTTACAACAATAACAGAAAACAACGCCACTGATTAAAACCTTCTCACAACGCCTTTTCATGCTCATAATTGCTCACAAGACAAAATTGATTGTCCGATCAACTCCGATCAATGATTGTCTATTATGAAGTCAATTTTTTACCGTCAGTTGGTGTTTAGCCTGTCAATATTTGAGTCACGCTACCAAATAAAAGTACACGCCTAATAGGAATTGACTTGCATTAAAGCATCTTCTGAAGCTGGTTCGCCTTGACTTTATTAAGTGTTAGGGTTATGCCGTGGTCTGGGATATAGTTAACCAGTTTTACCAGCAGGTTTGCTTGCGTGGAAGTAGAAGATTGTCCCGATGGAATATTCTCTCAGTATAAAGGATCCCATTTGTTAACATGAATGAATGAAAGAAAAAAAAACAATCCACAGACCACATAGAGACAAACAATCCAATGACCAATGTGGCCATGTTTTGCCGGATGAATGTTGTCTTGTTACGTCGGCCTTTAAGCAATCTCGTGGTATAACTGCCAGGATATCGCCTATCCGTGTAAAGAATTTCTCGTGTGAAAAAAAATAGTAATAAAATGTATAAAATTGTAAAACTATTCTGAAAGATCAATTAAAAAAAAACTTTAATTATTATAAAGCTTACTCTTTTCATAAAGGGTATGTATATTTTATCAGCTCTGTCTATTGATTATAGATATATAGGACAGTAGTATAGTTACCATTCTACATCTTCTAAATAAAGTTAGTAACCCTAGTCTTGACGTGGCTGCATTGCAACCAAGAATATTGAAGCAGGAAAGATTCTCTGAAACGTATAGCCTCGCCTGGCTTTACATAGCTAGCGCCAGCTTTATCGCAGAGGACGTGAACCTTTTATGAATCTCAACCGAGATCGAAAATACCAATATTCTGGACTGTAAATAAAACTGTATTGTGCGAAGCGTTGACGCGAGGACGTTTTGAAAGACTTTGAATGAAATGGCGTGAAGAAACGTTATGGGAAATTGTGAGATATTGAATTATTTATTTTATTATTTTTAATAAAAGTAATCATTAAAAGCGCCTCGTATCTTTTAAACTTTCATCTCTTTCACTTAATTATGCTTTAAATGTCTTGTCATTCATCTTTATGTTTCAATCCACTCATCAACTATTCATCATATCATAATAAATAAATTAAAAGTGTGTGCACAAAAGAATGCCTATAGAAATTTCTTCCAGTAGACCTGCAAATGAAGAGAGTAAAAAGAAATGTACCTACGCAAGAGTGTATAAAACATTAGAAGAAAGATATATTATACTTTCTTTTGGCGAAATATCACAAGTTTTAGACCAAGAAAATCTGAATTATTTTCCACCGACAGGAAAAATAAAATTAGAAAATGTTTAAACAAGTACGTTTTAATGTGAGTACTGTGTAGATATTCATCAGAGCCCTTTACCATGCCGTGTTAAAATGTCGTGACAGGTATATGCGAACGAATAAGACGACCATTTAGTTTAGGTTGTCAATTGCGTCGTGTTAAGAGCTCATGGTAGGGGGCCACTGAAGAAGGTAATAAGGTAAATCACATTCTCATGTGGCCGAAATTTAACCATGCACCTTTTTGAATTTACATAATGTTGGTGCACCCATAATTAATTCTATAAGTTTTTATACCTTACTTTCCCCACAAAGGACCTAGTTTTTAAAAAGAGAATATTTCAAGCATAAAGCCACTTCACAGTCTTTTGTTTGTAGAACAAAAGCGACTCGTTTGTTTTACAGCAAGTACGTTACGTTACACCTAGCACCGTCTAGCTTCATAAGTACCCACATAGGGTTAGTACACATTATTCAGCGTGCAATTTCTATAGCGCGACACAACGTAAACTTTAATTACGGAAGTAAAAAATAGACTTTATTACAGAAAAAAAGGTATAGTCTATATGTATAAAATTCCAGTGAAATATAGCAATATTACAGAATATGCAAAACCCAAATGAACGAAAAACTAATTTATAATAAAAAGCAAGCTTTTAAAATATTGTATGAATGTTCTCATAGTTCAAAGAGACCTATTTTTATAAAATTGCAAACCTATAAAGTACAAGACCTAATAATTCAAATATACATTGTGCAATTCAAAATTCGGACTCTATTACTGAAATTACTTATAGATTTGTAAATAAAATTTTATTGCGGCAATTAAATAGTATTTCAAAAACACATTATTTTTATTTGTAAATTGCGATAAGTATGGTTATCAGTTGTCTAGTAGACAACTGACTACACAATGTCTAGTACTAGACAATGTCTAGTACCCATAACACAAGCTCTGCTTAACTTGAGACTAGATGGCGTTGTGTGAAAAGTTGTGGAATATTATATTATTGTTTTTTTTTGGTAGGTCTTAAAATACGTTGTAGGCTATTTTTAACCCGTCTAACCCAACCTCACATTTTCATTTTTATTTATATGGCAGACCAACTTTTATTGGGTCAGCTAGTATGTTACAAAATGCATACATTTAACGTTGCATCGCATCTCGGTGTGAGCAGCCCTTTACTGGATGGAAACATAAAACGAGTAGGATTAATATCCGCCGAGCTGTCACGCTGTCAACACGTGTGCAGTCTGCTAACGAACGAATGAACGAGCGAACGAGTGAACGTGTGACAAGGAAACGTCCCGTCTATGGAGACGCGCGATGAATGGTGGTGAAGAGAAAGAGTTAATTAGGTAATGGATTCATTGGTAGTTATAGTATTTAATTATGTTTCATTGCGTTTAGATTAAGGGCTTATTACTTATCACATACCCGCGAAACGAGACACAATAGTAAAACAATAACAGCGCGGTCTCATAGGACCGGTTGGGGATTCAAACATTAAAACCATGTTCTGTCAGTACAAAAGAGTTTAGGAAAAATATAAATCAGAAAAAAATGTACTTTCGTTTCTATTTTTTATATTTAGGACCTTAATTTCGCAATTGCAGGGTTTTTGGTTCTAAACAATTCGCAATTCCTTTTATGGGCGTACACGATAAAACTATGGATTATATTACCCTGTTATTTACTTATGTTCTTATAACTATAACGAAAGATTCAAGAGACTGCGTCTGGGATGTGTCAGAACATGAATTCTATCAATAATCCTCCCACATAAAAAAATCAGCAGAGTATTTTGTTCTTCTCTACTTACAATTTTTAAGCTTTCAATTATTTGAAAATACTACAAGTGGTTGCTTGGATTAGCAATCATTAAAAGTAGCCTCCAATTAAATCAAACTTTTATTTACCAAGCCTTCAAAATCTATATCAATCAATTTGCCTAGCATTCACTTATCAATCTTGGTCTTAGTTTCAAATATTAAATGTGGCGTGCGATTACAATAATATCTTAAATTCTAGTTAAAACACAACGAACCTCTCCAAGACATCAAACTAGGAATGTTATACTCCATAACAGTAATCGAAACTATTGCATATCATAACCAAACTGATATAACCACAGAAATTTAATCTATACTTCTATACTAATATTATAAAGAGGTAAAATTTGTAAGTTTGTATGTTTGTATGTAGGGGGTAATCTCTGGAACTACGATTTGAAAAATTCTTTCAGTGTTAGATAGCCCATTTATCGAGGAATGCTATAGGCTATATACCATCACGCTACGACCCACGGGAGCGGAGCAGTAACGAAAAATGCGGGTGAAATCGCAGGGGACAGCTAGTTTTGGATAAAGGCGAAGTCTAAATGACAGGTTACGACCGATTATTGTTTGTTTCGCTCGGCCAAAGAAATGATAATGTAGACTAGTAATGAAAATGAAAATTTATTATTTGTATTTTACGTTTCTCTCTGCCTAGCCTTTTCCCAACTATATTGGGGTCGGCTTCCAGTCAAGCCGGATTTTTAGCTGAATACCAGTATTTTACGCGGAGCGGCTGCCTACCAGACCTCCACAACCCATTAACTGGGGTAACACGGTACTTCGTGGCGAGACTGGAGTCAGATTTACTGGCTTCTGACTATCCGTAACAACTGCCAAAGATCTCCAAATGACAGCCGGGACCAACGGCTTAACGTGCTTTCCGAGGCACGGAGGAAACTCGTTATGTTAAGATGGTCACCCATCCACAGACCAACCTAGGCAAGCGTTGCTTAACCTTGAAGATCGACCTGTGCGGCTGTTATTATTTAGCCGTATCCGTATCCGAAACTAGCGGATAATCCGAATTAATTTCATGTCCTTAACCGTATCCGATCCCAGTATAATATTATTTCTATCTTCGTATCCGAAACCGGTATAATAATTATTTCTATATCCATATCCGAATTCAAAGATCCGAAATTTTATACCCGTAGCTTCCCTGTTCCAAATGTCAACGCAGCAAATTGACTGGTACAATATCCGCACGTCACATCAAGCCGCCATACGGCAATATGGCGGCTGGCAAGCGCAGCGCTGTCCATTCACTTCTCATATTGTGTGTCATGTCATTATGTGCAGCAGCTACAGACGGGACACAAACGCCTTTCAGAGAAGGGTGCTTGCTAGGCGTGTGTCATTTCTTTTAAATAGTAGATGTTTTTTATTGCATTCTGTTTTATCATTTCATTATAGTTACCAGGGTTATAATAAGGGGATGATTTGCCTAGTCAGTAAAAAAACTAACTCGCCCTTTAACCCCACTCTAAATCGGAACAAGTCACAATTTAAAATGTCACTTACGGGATATCTTCCGTAATTATTTATTGTTTTGAGTTCCCGATATTTCGACACTGTTGCAAGAACAAGTCATTTGATGATACCCATGTGTGATAGTCTTTTGATGATAGTAATGTCTGAGAGTCATATGATAATAGTCATTTCATGGTAGTCATTTGATGCCTGTTATTTGCTGATAGTCATTTCATGATAGTCATTTGATGCCTGTCATCTGTTGATAGTCATTTCATGATAGTCATTTGATGCCTGTCATCTGTTGATAGTCATTTCATGATAGTCATTTGATGCCTGTCATCTGTTGATAGTCATTTCATGATAGTCATTTGATGCCTGTCATCTGTTGATAGTCATTTCATGATAGACATTTGATGCCTGTCATCTGTTGATAGTCATTTCATGATAGTCATTTGATGCCTGTCATCTGTTGATAGTCATTTCATGATAGTCATTTGATGCCTGTCATCTGTTGATAGTCATTTCATGATAGACATTTGATGCCTGTCATCTGTTGATAGTCATTTCATGATAGTCATTTGATGCCTGTCATCTGTTGATAGTCATTTCATGATAGTCATTTGATGCCTGTCATCTGTTGATAGTCATTTCATGATAGACATTTGATGATAGTCATTTGATGATAGTAATTTGATGCAAATCATTTGATGATAAGTTATTTGGAAACTACCCACCTCAAAAAAACCGAACCTAAAATTGCATCTCTCTCAACAAACACACAACCTAATTCAGCCATAACCTGAAAGTTTCACAAACAGACCGAGCATTGAATTATAGAAGCACTGCGCTGCGCTCGCCAAAGAGCAGTAATTAAGAGCACACGACTAATTAACGAGCAGAAACGAGCATAGCCGAGCATAGACGAGCATAGCCTGTTTATTTCCGTTTTAGAGGGCGACTGGTTTTTTGTGTGTGAATTTTTAATTGAAAAGCTTTGGGAATTTTGCTCGAATGTGTATAATGTTTCATTCGTGATGTTGGCTGCAGTATCATGAGTGGAACTTCATTGAATGGTACACTAAATTAAAAGAGGGTTGCTATTCTGTATCAGTTTACTATGCAAGTTAATGCAGTAAAGCATTCTATGAGTATACTATATTTTTAACCTTCCCTCTTACGGTGAGAAGGAGCTGACAAACAATTCGATCGGTTTTAGCAATTTTTCTCAATTTTTAACGTTAACTCTGGAAGTGAGAAGGAGGTCAGCTGCTGGTGTTTGCAATTTTAATAGGATTGTCACGTAGAAAGTGTGAGTATCGAGTATTGTGGTGGTGCTTCCGAGCAAGTGTCGCTTAAAAGTTAATCACATTAGCGATTATAAAGTGAAACAATATTGACGATTCAGGTTGATTTACTGCGAATGAATACGTTAATCACGATTTAAAATAGTAAATTGTTACTTATACTTATTATATATTGGTTGAAATTAACTTATTAAGGGATTTGTCACACTGGATGCGTTCTGCGGCCTGCGGTCCGGTCAACGTTGTCGGTCGGTCCCTCGCTTCCGTTCCGCCGGGCCAACATGCGTTCTTTGGTTGTGCTCGCGCGGTCAGATCGCATTCTATATAAAATATATTAATACCGACAATGCTGTTCATATATGATGCGGGCTGCGTTCGCTTTGACCTGACCGCAGACCGCAGAACGCATCCAGTGTGACAAATCCTTTAGTCCCGAGAAGAGAGTTCTTACTAATGCTTATAGAGAAAAAAACGTCTACGATAAAATATCAGTACACCTACTTAGATTATAATCTTTTCACACAACTTACGCGAAAACCTAGTGAGAAAATAAGAAAAACAACGTCCATCTCTTGTAGACTCGTATATCTTATTCGGGGAAGTATTTTAAAAATACAACACCTAATTCGGAAATGTTCTGTTAACCCTGGTCTGGAGATTTAAGCTTAGCTCATTGGTTATTCACGACTTGCACTAGGTTGGTAACTCGTTCCTAGGTTTGGCTAGGCAATAAATGTGATACATAATAAAAGGAGTAAGTGACTGACTGACATATCAACGCACATCCGAAACTTCAAGGCTTAGGAGCATTCCTTTTATGACGTAGGTAAGCACTAAGACAGGATTTTCCAAAATTCGCTTAGTAAAGGGATGAAACGGGAGTCTTAAGTTTGTATGGAGTAACCTTCTTTTACGCGGACGAAGTCGCTGGCAGAAGCTAGTCTATTTATAATTTATAACTTAAACGAGAATGTTTTTGAATTATTTAAAATATTGAAGAAAGGTGTCGGAAAATAACTAAAGTGTACGTAGAGATTAATTGAAAAGGAATTGCACGTTTTCCAAATATACTTAGGTACAAAACAATACGTATATACATAAGCAATACATTAATAATCCCTGAATGTTATCTTATTGTATATCCAGCCTACAATTTACGACTTTTATTTTTTGTAAAGAAATGATTAATCTTTTCTTTCACAAATACTTTAAAAATTATGATAGTCTCGTGACTTTTCTTCTATGATCTATCTAAAAAAATCCATGCTTTTTACGAAATAGACACAGTACTAACTTAGCATTTAGCGACGTTGAGTATCTTTCTGAAGTGGAAAAAAAAGAATTCAATCCATACTTCAGAGGTTACTTTTTACAACTTAAAAAAAACATCATCTTATTTTGATTTTTTTTTACATTAAATATACCCCTTAATAATTACTTGCAAACCTAATTCTCACCACTAGACTATAAGAAAGTCATTATACACAGACGCAAAGTACCTAACTGCGCGTAGACGGGTAGGATGACGGCATGGCGGCCATTTAGGAAAGTTCTCGCGACTGAAGTGACTGCGGATGACACAATCCTGTAATCCAATCTAATAATGGAGCCTCTGGACAGACTGATAACGTCATCGGAGGAGGAGGGAGGAATTATCTCCCTTTGATGTATAATGAAAAGTATGGCTGATCTAGTAACCTAGTTTATTTTTAGACTTCTCGTTAATACTGTTGCATTTGGTTTGAACAATGAGTTTAATTCTCTTTGGGTTGACTGAAAACCGTTCCCACTTGGGTGAGTCACCCTGGAGAGTAACTGAAGGAACACTAGTGAGTTTTAGTCAGTAATGGTCTTACACTCCCTTTCTCCAATCAGCTTCATATGTATGTGTACTTATTTCATTTGCTGAAATAGAGGACCGAACAAAGCCGACATTAAAGTCAAAATGCTAATGAATTTGAACTAAAAAAAAACAGTCGGACTTTGTGAACATATAAAAATACTTTAGTTTACTGTAGGTATTTGCAGCTCCAAAGCAATTGATTCGCGTGGCAGTAAATTGGTATACGTGCGGTAGGTACCTACTGCCTCATGAACTTTTTACAAGCTAAATGTTAGTAGGTATATGCGAATTCGAATATTCGATTTTATAAGTAGATTCCTGAATTTAAGCTTGCCTTTTTGTGAGAGCTTTAACAAAACCACCTACATTTAATTGTTTTATAGTTATTTGAGGTTCTATTAGGGCTGTAAGAACGCTAACGGAAACTGTAGAAACACTATTTTAGTCAATGAAAGTCTAATACTGCTTCTCATTCCACCCGGAGCTATTTGAAAATTTTCCTCTAAACAACTTTTCCGTTCTGGGAATCTCCCACCTCTTATTTGTATTCACTTTTATACATTATTATATTATTAGACAATGCTCGTAAAGTTTTAAGTAGAATGCATTCGGTTACAAAAGCAGATAACAAAGAACGGATGTGTGACGTCAATCATAAATTCATAATTCCTCGCTTCAGTTTTCAGTTCAGTACTGTTTGGGGAATAGAGTAACGATTTTCAGGAGTTGCGAGTAGTTTCACAGGAATTGAAATGTAGTTTCTACGGTTTAGATTTTCGGGTAAATTGCGTGGCATTTCTGGAAATTAACTTTTCTTAGATTTTTTTGTAGTTTTGAGGTTTTCTGTAGTTTTTGTAGGACTTGGACCTACGAGTACTTTCGAATTGATATGGTCAACGACGGATTACGCTTGTCTAGTAGTAGGTAACCTATTCACTCTTGATCAACAAATACAGAATCTGGTAAGGAATTCTAGTCCTTAGCTGTACGCACTATGAATCAGCATCTATCTAGTCTTTTTCCAACTATACTGGGGTCGGCTTCCTTACTTCATGGCAAGACTGGAGTCAGATTTACTGACTTCTATACGCACTATGAATACATTTCCAAAAAGTTTTGTGCGGTCGTGGTTTCACTATTGAATATTGGTCATACGATTTTCATTTTCTAGAAAACATTATCGTCATTTTAAATGTTTGTTCTTGCATTATTTACATGACTTCAACTTAGTCACAATGACTAACCATTTCTCCAGACATCCGGATCAAAATCATTAGTCATAATTCTCAATTAATTAGCGTAAATGGAGATTAATAACGAGTAGTGATTTATGTAGGTATCTATATCTGTTATCAAAGTAAATTGCCTTAATTTACTCTCGAACGTCAAAGAGTCAATCAGACGAGGTGCTAATCAGTTGATTGGGACTTCGATTTGATTAGCTGTTTACATTCTTAAAAGTGTTATCAATTCCAATTTCTATAATTACAAATGGCATAATTTGGGTCATACATATGTATATTCAGGTTTTCATTACTTATATTTTGAAGAAAATATTTTTTACGAATTGTTAAGAGAGGTGGATATTTTATAGAAACCCTGGCATCATTCTTAGCACGGCTTAGTGGTTGAGCGATTGGCTACTGCGCTACGGGTCGCGGGTTATCAAATATTTTTATGGCCTACAGATAGGTGTTCCGGGTTTGCGTGTCTTGTATATGTGAGTTTACATGTTTGTGAAAGCAACGACGATACAGGAGTAATTTCTAGTGTGGTCTTTAAAAAAAAATCTTTATTTAATTTAAGCTTTAAATTATTTTTTACGAACAGATTTCTGTTACTGTTCAAATAACAAATGCACAATGATTACGCCTTTAGTGAATGAAACAAATTCAATGAATAAATTGATAGTTGGTAGTTAACTACTACTATAAGAAACTTAGAACAGCGAAGTAGTGTTAAAGAAAGGCTTAGAATAGACGTAAATAGAAGACGTACTCGTAAAACCTTTAATCCATTAAATGTGTGACGTGCGCGAGCTGACTGCGTCGTATGAGATCACACTGCTACGACTAAGTGTGTTCCACATAGCTTCTACTAAGTATTTATTATACCATTAGTATTTATATAGCCATTCCAATTTGCAGGACATGATTAACGTGTGCTAAATTTTATTGAAATCCATTTTCACGGTTTAGCGTGAAGGAATTGATTAGAAAAGTTTTTTTTATTGATGAGTAACAAACATGCCTATAATATATATATATATATGCAAACATATAGGTATATATATAAATATACCTATATGTTTGCATACCTACAAATTTTCTCCTTTGTAATAGAAGTGTGATTTACAAGATAATAATAACATTTGACTGATAATGTGTTGTGCCAAATATGTTTATAGTTTTTTTACTTCGACTTGAATAACTTTTAATAACACGATCGCATTGATAGGTAATAATCTGCTATTTTACCAGATGATCATGATTTTATAGATATAAAGTAATCGCAACAGCCTCAAAAGCAAAAAATTACAATAATTAAACAAACAGTTCTAATAAAGAGGTTTTTGGTACGTTCAGTTTTAGATTTTCTTCCCTTGATATCAATAATCTATTTTTTAAATTTCTAGATACCTATCTACATAATTTTAACATAGTCAGAACGGAAAACTAGATCGTGTAAATATTTGTACTACTTATGAACAAGCATTTGTGTTATGTGCCACAAAAATATGAATTACAATGTTAACAAAATGTGTCACGAAATGACCCTACTTATCATTTATTTAGTTGTCAAACATTATTTATTGTAGGATAAAAATATTAGATTGTACAAACGGAAGTGTAAAATTATGTTGAACAAAATATTTGTGCCCGACAGGGTACATAATTGTTCCATTTGTTGTTATTCATTTTTCACTTGACATATAATTACGAGTCAATTATGGATTGCAATATTGCTGTCACTATTAAAAGGGTACAACTTGCATATTTTTTGAATTTTGTTATACATATATGTAGATACATATTCAGATTCAAATTTTTCTTAAATATGTATTTTGGAAAACTTCGAAAATGTTGTGGCCTTTTTATTAACGAAGGCGGAGTAAAGATTTGAGATTTAAAAATATTTTATCTTTAAATATATTGATTATGATAATTTATGAATCCAATGGCAGGTGGCTAAGGACATAGTTTATTAGGGGTCCTTTCTTTGTGGAAAATTAAAAAACTTGGTAGTTTATATCTGAAGAATGAAATCGTTTATATGAAGACGAGAGGAATACCTTTTAGTAGAATGGTTTTCCTTTAGGAGAATTGAAAAGCTTGGACATGGTGTTAGGGGGCATTACTTACGACTTTTAGAAAATCATTTAATATATAAAAACTCTGCCGAAACGACTTGACCGATTTTATATTTATTTTTTTGCATGTATTTAGTAGGTCTGAGAATTATTTACCTAGCCTTTTCCCAACTATTTTGGGGTTGGCTTCCAGTCAAGCCGGATTTTAACTGAATATACATTTATTCTATTCCCACCAAAATAGAAAAATTAGTCTACTACCTATGTCGTAGACTAGGTACTTTGTGTCCTAGATGATGAGGGTGACTCGAAATCATTTATATGGTAAAACACTGTTTGTCCGTTTTTTCAGCCTGCTTCTCTACATATAATCAAGGCATTAATTATAATTATGACTTATACTCTAGAAACGTGTGGTTTCTTCTTCTTTCACGTCATATTCCACCATAACGCCTCCCACCAAAAAAAACCCAAAACTGAACCTTACTAACAATACCATCAATCACAAGGTTTCCTGTTTCCAACCTCCTTGTTCATCACATGACTTCGTTGACAGTTGATAAGGGTGTCGTCACACTGCGGCATTCTCGCTCGGTGGCGACGCACCGATAGCATTGTTTGAACGCGTCACGAGTTGACGTGTTTGCATAAAGCTTTATTTATTCAAAATATGTAGAGCAGGCGTGATAAATTGTGGAGTTGAGGTGACTTGTTTTTTTTGTGTTAGTTCAAAACTTCAAAGTTGCTACTTTAAAATATTATTAGGCTAATCTCTATAACAAATCCAATATTTTTTTAATATTTTATAAATTGCTGCAAGTACCTAGGTAATTTAAAATTTAGAACTCACGTCTGCCAGCGGCTTCGCCCGCATGAAAAGACGTTTCTCCAAGCAAATTTTGGACCCATATTTCATCCCCTTAATTTAATTTATTTCATTAAGTCGGATAACAGCAATCCATAGTGTTAGTAAAATATCTTATAACTAGTGTTGGTAAATACTGACAGCTTTACAAAAATACTTATACTTATGGCAGCCCTTTAAACACTTTGTACAGAGGATGAACAAGTTTTTAACTCGGTCATCCTCTCCAGAAAATGCCTCAGAAAAGGGCAAAACACACTCTCGGCCACTGTTTATATGAATATTGGAAAATCCTTTCTTAGCACGTGTCATAATAAATTTATGCACAATCTGTTCAGTAGTTTGAGTTGTCTGTTGATAGATCAGTCAGTCAATAACGGTTATCTTTTATAGGCACATAACATCTAATATATAAAATTTTGTGTCACGGTGTTTTTATTCTCCGAAACGGCATGGCGATGATATAAAATTTTGTATATATTTGGTAGGTCTGAGAATAGGTCGCATTTTCGCTATTTTGTTTACTCCTGTCGAAATCTATACTAATATTATAAAGAGGTAAAATTTGTAAGTTTGTATGTAGGGGGTAACCTCTGGAACTACTGGTCCGAATTGAAAAATTCTTTCAGTGTTAGATAGCCCATTTATCGAGGAATGCTATAGGCTATATACCATCACGCTACGACCCACTGGAGCGGAGCTGTAACGAAAAATGCGGGTGAAACCGCAGGGGACAGCTAGTAATTTATATAGCAAAACAAATTTTACCGGGTCAGTTAGTATTAAAGGTATATGTATAGATATGCCTCTATGATAGGGCATCTACCATACAAGTATTAATATGAATACCATAGATTTTATATTATAATAATTGGCTTAATTAGATCATAACAGTCGTTTTTGATCTACTATCACACAACATCGACTATTAAAATATCAGTGTGATTTTATAATAGTACAACACAAATGCTATATACGTAATTAGTTAGATATGTATGCAGTATCATAAACTATTTTTTATCTTATCTCATCAAAAACGCCATTTAAAATATTGTACATATCGTATTATTAATATAGTGCATAATTATAGCAATGTGTTTTATATAATGACTTGTTTCTGCCAGCTTCGCCCGTATGAAAATAGGTTTCTTCATGCTAACTTTGAACCTGCCTTTTTCTCCCCTTGGGAGTAAATTTTCGAAAACCCTCTTTTAGTGTTCGCCTACGTCATAAAAGGAAACCTTTTGCAAAATTTCACGTTCCTAGTCCCAGTAGTTTCAGCTGTACGTTGATAATGTCAGTCATTCTCCTTTATTATAGACTTACCTATAACTACTTGCGACTTTATTTTATACTATGTATAAAACAAAGGCGCTTTCTCTGTCCCTATATCCCTATGTATGCTTAAATCTTTAAAACTACGCAACGGATTTAGATGCGGTTTTTTTAATAGATAGAGTGATTCAAGAGGAAGGTTTTATAATACATGCATAATATAGTAGAGTAACACTGATAAATTTGCACCCGTGCGAAACCGGGGCGGGTCGCTAGTATATATATATATAGAGAATATACCGAATTATTTTTATGAGTGTTTTCGCTTCTTTCACGCAGTTGATAGGGTTGGAAAAAAAGGGGATGAGAGAGGGAGGTGGGGTTAACCTCAAGTAAATAGGACAAAAACAGGAGCATTTTTGATGAGAGATTTCCCTATTGCCTCTGTCAATCTCCTGTCAAAAGAGATAATGGCAAAGGGACACTTTTGTAATGGGACGACATGCGTTGCAACTCAAGCTTTGGGAATCATGTTGTCATCAGTACGAGAGATCGGAACAGCTAGAGCATAATTTGTAAAAAAAAATTAAGTACGAGTAACAGAGTAGATAAATACAGTATGTTAGTTTAAACGAGGGACATATTCAACCTGACAATAGTATACCTACGCTTACATGATACTAATAAAAAAATATGAACAAAAAAAACACTGAATTTATTAGTGCTTTTTGATGATTATATCCCAGGATTAAAGAATTGAGACTATATTATGATGTTTTTCAGTTTCGTACTAAAACAGACGGTTAAATTAAAACAAAGCTCTTTAAGTTTCAGTAAACCCAAATAAACTAACATGATTTTTCAGCGTAACAATTCAGTTTAAATGTAGATTACAATTCTGTAATTGTAATCTACATTACAAATACTGTTATTTAAAGCGCAACAAGTAATTTGCATAATCATAATCATTTATTTATTTCTGTAATTTTTTAAATCACTGGATTTAATAGTCATGTTTATGATTCCGGGATTTTAGAAGAGATACATTATCAACTCTAATAATCAATTCTATTTATGTATGTGTGTCAGATTATGTACCTACCACATCAGATTGTGTATCTTCCGTTTTTCGTTATCTGCATAAAACAGTATCTACATTATCAGTACCTGTACCTAATTACGAACTACTGAAAAGAAACAAGTACAGTCATACGTATTTATCATCATATCAGTAGACTGGTGACGAGAGTTTATTTCGTATTTTTACCCGACTGCAAGAAGGTATATTTTACGTATTAAAGTTACTGAATTTGTTACAATAATTCACGTATACTACCACTATTTGATCAAATAGGTACCCGTATATTTGTATAATTCTTAAACTACTCCAATACCTATAGTTACATCTGTTTATACTTTGTCCGAATGCTTTCGTACTCCACTAAACTAGTGAGACAGTTCGTTCTAATCGGAACTGTTCTTTTTTTAGGTGGGTAATCATCCAATGATTTCTTCCGCTCTAGGCTGGAGAGGGAGGACGTATCAGACTTTTACTCATTCCTATATTCCTTTTTTGCTTTGCATCGCAGGACCTCGGGGTTGACTTTTGGATAACCCATAGCCCCACTAGGCTTCGGCCCTGCTGGGCATATACGATCGAGTGTTTAGATAAATCTTTATTAAATGCATTTACCATTATAGATTCCCTTGGACTCCAAGGTGTACCCTTGAAGGCATGTAACACAATACCAAGATATAATCAGCCAAGGCATACCATTGTCGCAGCAGGATCTAGGTCAGAAGCATGGGACTTATGCTAATTTCTATTTGTTGTGCTTATCAAAAATCTAGGAATACGAGTAGGTAATAAATATTATAATTTGTCTCTTGCACGCAAGTTTATAAGATTTTTATCATGTATCTACGTATTTACGTAAGTATATTCATCTATTGCGACGGTACCTACAAGTTTTAAAAATGATAATAATTGCTTGTTGTTTCGTTTTGAAAATTTTTGTAACATCATCATCCTAGCATTTTCCAAACTCCGCGACCTCTCGTGCCGAGCCCTGCAGAGCGGATTCCGATCCGATTTCCAACCACCGTAGGGGCGGGCGGGCTTTGGACGGCGAGCAATGGGTAGCTTACTGTCCGGCAGTCTGGTAATCATCCGGATTGAGTCCAAGTCGTCGACGGGTGTACTATTCCAGGCGCACTTCAAAGAGATGTCAGCAAACCGTAGGGGCCTAGCACAGTCGAAGCCTACCTGGGCCGCACTAGTGCGAAAAACAATAACTATATATAATAAATAAATAAAATAAACAATAACTTGTGTGCCCAAAAGCTCCTACCACTAATAGGAGAGAGTTTCCAAATAACTGTGTTTAAAAACTATTTCTGCTAAGGTTATCAGAAATAATCTAGTTAGTCATAGTTTCAGAATCCACGAGTAAAGGTCGTAGGAGTAATACTACAAGTAGTAAATTATTCTATTTAAAGCTTCTACCAATATCGTGGGTTGGATGACGTCGGCGACTGCGTGTGCAGTATTTGCCCATAAATAAACCTTTGCTTGAAGTGACGTATACATAGTTGTTGATTCCTTAGAATAGTATTCATAGTCAGAATGTTTCTTGCGATACCGGAAGATGTGGGGTCAAAAGTGGAACGAGTAAGTCGATAATAGATCTCGAGAAAAAGGAATATGATACAAAAGTATTAGTATGAGATCCGGTATAGGAAATAAGTTCCCTCATCTGTTATTTAATGATGATAAAGATTTTGTGAATAGGTAGCCTGGCTACCTCGGTAAATTACGCGCCGATGATGTTAATTCATGAATCCCCGACCGGTCTCATAGGACCGCGCTGTTATTGTCTTACTATTGTATCTCGTTTCGCGGGTATTGATAGGTTAAATAATAGCTCTTTAACCCTATGTGGTATTTGTCACAAAACAGATAGATACATTTATGTATGTACTAACTAACACTTACCTTTTTGAAGACGTAGTTTTCTCGTGTGGACTTTTCAATAGAGAAGGTGATGATAAGCTGCGTGTCATTAAGGGTAACAAACGCCAGTATAAAAATGGTGGTTAGTATAAAAAAGTCGATGTCCCAACCCATAGGTACTGAGCGCGAAAAATATTCTAACTAAAGCGGGAACTACATTAGACCAACACGCACGTAGGCGACGCGACGCCTTAGTTGTTCGTTGAACCGCCTTCGCGTTGTGTGGGTCTAATGTAGCTTTACAAGTCTAGTTGCCATATAAAACGTATGGAAACGGACGCGCCTAAAAGCGAGTTTTCTCCGACCAGAAGGGTGTTGTGGCTGGTTCTGGTAAATGTTCGATATTGAACTGTGGTAGTTGTTCTAATGTTGCAGAGATTTCTGATACCGTAAAGCAGGATAAATCCTATATGACAGCATCCTTAACAATAAGAAATTTGTAGTAACTAGGTACTCACTGGTCTTGATTATCAATCCTGGGTCTCCGTTCGTAGGGGACGCGCGCGTTGGCGGGCGCCAGCAGTCGCTGCGTGTCGGGGGCGCAGGCGCGCGCGAAGGCTGCCGCCGCTTCCACCGCCGCCTCCTCGTCGTACGTTGATGTGTCGTCTTCGGCTGCAAGAGGGGTGTGGAGTTAGATGTGCGATATTTGAGGCTAGATGGGCTGGGGATTTATGGATGTTAAAACAGTAGGTATATTTTGATGCAATGGAGGCAAGAGCTGCAGTGCCAAAGTTTCACGTATATCAAACGATGTTATTCAATACACTTATGAAGTAATAATAAGGCTAGCGAAGGTAGCTTAACGCCCAGGCTTATGTGACGGGAGCACATTTCCCGCACATTTTTGCACTAGTGTTAAATACTTGTAAATTACGAGCCTCAAGACAGTGTATTGAAATACTGTTCTAAATTATCTGTGATTGAAATAGGACAGTTTGATACGAGTGGAGAAATTTTCTCATTGCAAACATTACAGAGCCGAGTGCTGGGTTCTTGTATTCGCTTTTTCTCGCTCTCTTTTATTGATTTACTAGCATTATCTAATTTAATCATTTTTCAGTTTATCAAGGATTTAATAATAATTATGATAATAGTTTCAGTTGCATCCGGAACTATCAAAGATTCCGGACGGAAAACCTTACACTGATTTATTTACATAAGTACCTAAATACTATATCTCTAAATCAAATATTTGTTTATTTTATGATAACAACAATGTTTTTCGTAGCCTCGTTTATATTTCAGGAAATTATACACAATAGTAGATAGATATACATAAAAATCCGCAATGCGCAAACGTAGAGAGATAAGATGTGTTGTTTTAACTTCTATTGTGGTAAAGATATGTCTGGATGACATAACTAATGAGTATTCAAACAATGTAAATAGCATCTGCTTATTAATAAAGTATTTTTGGCAATCTTGCAGGTGGTATAGGTACTCTCAAAAAAATAATAAAAATAAATGTACCCTGTTTTGGTTTATTTCAGTTGCCCTTTGCATTCCCTAGCGTTTGAATCCCCAACCGGTCCTATGAGACCGCGCTGTTATTGTTTTACTATTGTGTCTCGTTTCGCGGGTATCTGAGTAACTAGAACGTAACCCTTACCTTGACAAGTTAGGTAAGGGTTAAAAATTGGAAAAATTGTCCCGAGGGAAAATACTTCCGAGATAAAAAATTTACCGATGTGCTAAACCAGGACATAATCTGCCCGTGTACCAAATTTAATCCAAATCTGTACAGCCGTTCGAGCATAAAGAAGCTATAAACATACATAATCACTCAAAACACACACACAGGCTCACAACTTTCGGCTTTATAATATTAAGTATGATGATGATGTGGTAGGTAACTCATGGATGAAATGAATAGAGAAGAGAGTATAACACATTTTATTAGGAGATGCCTATGTTTTAGCAAGAAACTGATGATGAGTGTACAATTAGTGAGATAACTGTCCTGACTTATCTGTGTGTGATATGTATTGTGTAGGTAGGTTAGGTTAGGAGGACACATTTATATTTTTGTTATTTTAATAATAACCTTAAGAATAACTGTACCAATTTTAAGAATTCTTTCACCAGTAGAATGCTACTTTATCCCTGAGTATCAACGCATAATTATTTTATTTTCTACTTTCGAAAGTAAGTTTTGATGGCATAGAATATAATCTCAATCCATTTATCGCAAACTAGCTTCAGTCAGCGGCTTCGCCGGCATCATAGTAGAAAGTAAAAGCTGTGTTACAAAGTGTAGATGTAGTTTACTAATGGTGAAAGAATTTTTGAAATTGTAACAAACAAAAAATCAAATGTTTCCTCTTTAATAATACATGAAGCTAGCTAAGTTCACGTTCTGAAGCGTAGTCTATACTATACGAAACAATATCATTGTGTCCTCAGCCTTAGTAACTTACGGTCGTATTCAAAAGCTTCGTTGTACATCGTTATCTATGACAGCTTCCGAACCGTAACCACAGACAATACAAGATGGCGTCGTGGCGGGAAACAGCTGTCACTTTACGAACACTGACGACTGTTTTGAAGATTCTGTTTTAGTTTGAACATTAATGTGGGTCCATTTCATTGTTATAGTATTGATTAATGTTGTCTAATGTGATACGAGCATATAATATTGAATTTCATTATAAAAAATCTCTACAAATTTTTGTTTTGGTGATGGAAATATAAAGCCGCCAAAGCGTCCCGCCAAGACCACTTTATTTTTATGTTTGTTAACTTATCATATCACACACATACTGTAAGACTATTTACTTTAAGCACTAGGTATTTATCAAAAATACGTCCAAGTTACAAACACAACTTATACATTTTGAGTCATTAGATTATTTCCGAACTATCTCCTGTCATAATAACACACTATTCTTTTTTATTAAGTCCGCTAAAACACATTTTACGTCCACCATCTTGAAAACCACACAAAAATTTTCACAAGTTTTTTTTTTAATTGTAGCAGATAATATTATGTCACTGGTAAGTTCATTTTAGGAGCACTATCTCCTTTCAACAGTATAATGTGTAAATTTGTCTAGAGGATGACTTGAAATGAGCCGAAATTGTTGAATGTTTGTACATAGATACGCACGTGTTATATGTTATAAATGTTATGTATAGGTATTAAGAAAATGTTTAGTTCGGAGATGACAGAGAATCTATGTGGTTATGTCGTGATTGGATTTTTAAAGGATTATTATTAACGCTGTATTAGAAATTGTAAAAGTAGTAGTAGGTTTAAACATATTATAACTTATAATATGTTTAAAACCTATCTACTTACTGGCTACTTTATAGCATAAACAAATCTCCTACATGACAGTAACTGATTACCTTATGAACGTAAATAGACTTATGCGACATCAGATTTGAACCAAAATCAAACGGGGATATTTTAGACCGAAGATTATTTCATTCTGTCCTTTTGTCTAGCAGATCAGATAATACAAATTATATGCATGCAAGCAAGCAGATGGCCTTTAGGGCCGAAAGGGTCTGGAGTGGGGATCGTGTACCGGAAGACGCAGCGTTGGAAGGCCTCCTACAAGGTGGAGCGATCACCTGGGGGAACTACGGGAATCCGATGGATGCTAGAGCGAGAGCGTAAACTCAAAAGTCTGAATGAAAAACAGAGCGAAAGCAATCATAACAAAAGAGAAATGTTATCAGTAGATAGTATAGGTGTTTGTACTATTTATAAAAGAATAAAATATCATTAGTGTCATTGCGACTAGTTTGAAGACTGATAACAAAAAAATCTTTGGATCTTTATGCTTTTGTACAATCTAGATTGTGCAGTTTTGTTTAATTTAGATAATAGCAATTAAAGCGAAGATATGTTGATGGAGATCAACAAAGGATGAAGGAATGTCGATTTTGACTAATTTTCCTATTTCCTAATCTTATTTCGGTTCGTAAGTATTTTAAAATTGTGCACTTAATCTACAAAGATGCATACATGTTCAGAAGTCTCCCGAGAGAACACAGGAGTCAGGAGGGAAACAGGAGATAGACATTGCGGATCATAAGATCCGCAATGATTGGAGTCAAGTAATCACGCTAATATTATAAAGGCAAAAGCTTGGGGGTGTATGTATTGTTACTCCGTGACTGTGTCCTGTCCCAGGAGTATGTTCATGATAATTTACTACTTTCACTGTCAGACTTTCAGTTGATAAAATCTGTTCTTCAGTGGCTCTTTGTGTTCCATTGCCCCGTTGCCTTTTCTAAGCAATCCTAACATAACCAACCCGAAACCAATACCAAAGGCAACTCGCAAGAAATTCTGCTGGGGCCATGGGGAAAAGTACGAAAATGATACCCATGAGAACGCCATGGGCAACTGAAGTGCCTTTGTGTGGTTTAGTCAGTAAAAATCTGACACGCCCTCCCGCTTCTCCCTAGAGTTGGAAAAGTCATTAGATGATTTACCACCTTAAAAAAACCTTACAAGACAATAGCAACAGCATAACTTTTACACAGGAAGACAAATCTTTTTACACTCAATGTTCTTTTTAGGGTTCCGTAGCCAATTGGCAAAAACGGAACCCTTATAGTTTCGCCATGTCTGTCCGTCCGTCCTCGTTTAATCTCTGTGACCATTAGCTCTAGAAAGCTGAAATTTGGTACCAATATGTATGTCAATCACGCCGACAAAGCGCAAAAATTGGAAAAAAATGTTTTATTAGGGTAATATCAACCCTAAAGTGTGATATATTGTTGGATAGGTATTCAAAAATGAATAGGGGTTTACTGAAATCATTTTTTAATAATATCAATAATTTCGGAAATAATCGCTCCAAAAGTAAAAAACAATGTGTTCCCCCCCCTCTAACTTTTGAACCATTAGTTTAGAAAATATGAAAAAAATCTGGAAAGTACAGCTTTATAAAGACTTTCTAGGAAAATTATTTTAAACTTGATGGGACGAACAGTTTTTGAAATGTGGGGGACACTTATTGTGACGTACGGGAATCTACGGAACCCTACACTGAGCGTGGCCCGACACGCTCTTGGCCGGATTTTTATATAATTGAATGGCCCGCGCTAGACCACAGTCTCATCTGCTGGTAAACGAGAATGTGGTCGATGATGGAGCATGATTGCCTAGATGGTTTGAAGAGTGATATAAAATTAATGAGAGCCAGTGATAGCGTGATGGTTGACAGGATGGAATGCAAGAAAGAAACGTGTTATGCGGTCTCCCAAGTATTATGGGACAAGGGCAGGAAGGTGATGAGCGAATTATAATATGCAAGGTTGCATAAGTAAGCGTAACTTTGGTAAGCATGGGGTTTCTAACGCTGCCGTAGCAGTAATCTGAATTACAGATTGTACGAAAAAGTTACTGTGGCTCTGGAACGCAAAGGGTAACTTAAGAAAACTGGAGGCTGCAGCCATGAGGGAACGGACATCCTCACACTTCAGCGTCGAGACTTCCAGGGCGAACTCCAGCCATCGTAGACAGACTACAGAGATGCCAGCAAAACTAATGGCCCAGTTAGATCGATGCTCGCTAGGGCCGCGGGGTAACATTTACATTTACTTACAGAACTCTCTACTCTCGCTCTACTCAGAGAGGGAGAAGCTATTTGGTAATTGCCTTGCTTCAAATTAAAGTATTATCTAAACTAAGCCCTATTAGTAGTGACCGCATCTAGCAAGAAGGGAGATCATTTAATATAAAGCTTTTAAAACTTCACTTTACCCCTACTAGGTCTCGCCTTCATCTCCAAAGTGGTCACTTTCTTCTCAACTTCCATTGTCACAAACACTTATACAACAGTTTAGAAAAATTCACGGAACAACGTTTAGCTGATGATCGATAATACTGAATGCGTCAATACGCCGATAACCCATATATATGTATGTTTTATCTTTGATAAGCTTGCTGTACATATGGTCACATAGTTGTGTACATCCTTACATAATTGTGCATGGGAAAATAACCCTTATGGCCTTATCAAACAAAGGCGAGATTTCCTAAAACGTTTATGACTGTTGGTGTGGTTTAGGGCCAAATTGTCAGTGTTGTTTCGAGTTTATCCTGATGTTGTTTTCGCGAAGTTTCGGACATGATCACAGGATATATTGGACGAAATTTTATGGGTTGTACTATTATCGTATTTTTGGGTATTAATCTAAAATCATCCTGACGCGCAATCAATGGGTAAACAGGTATGTTTACATTTTAATGAGTTGTTTTAGATTAGTAATGGGCCATTTATTTCGTCAGAACGTCACATCTGACGAAATTCGAGATATTTCGTGACGATTTTATCAGTTTCCTGATAGATGCTCTTCGGTAATTTTTTGCTTTAGAAAGAAGCTATTCCTGGGCTGTGAACATGTTCAAAAGAGTGTTGGCTTTGATCAGGTAGCTTCTAAAAAATAGGTGTGTAGGATTTTTTTTATGGGTCCTTGCGGTTTAGCAGACATTTCTTTGAGACGCTAGTCAAACGCTGTGCATCGTCGACGGCTTGGACTCGGTCCGGGCGGTTAGTGGATAGCCAGACGGCGAAGAACCCACTACTCGTCGTCCATAAGCCCGCGCCTACCGTGGTTGGTAATTTAGGTAAAAGGTCATGGCGGTTGGCTCGCGCGTACAGACGTCTCCTTCACTAGCATAACTGCTTCGCACGTGGAGGTGACCGCAACCCATTCCCCTTTGCACTAGACCATAGCTTGTATCAGGGCCCGGCGTGAGAGGTCGTTGCTACCAATCAATCGCCCCCACGAGGACACGGTGGTGTTCCGCCCAAGCGGGGCATACTTCCACCGTGTTCTACGAGGTGTGTAGTTATGTTATGATTGAAATTGTCAGCCTTATTTTTTAATTTACTATTCGTGTACATGCACTTTCTACTGAGTAAAAGTTCGCCTTAAGTGCTAGCATGTGCTAGCTTAAAGCGAATTTTTACTCAACAGATTGCTTGACTTTTGTTTAAGTAGTTTATTGTTGTCCAGACCAGGTTATCGACTGCGTATATAATCCTTATCTTCAATGAATCAGTGCCACCCTTTGTAATTACGGTTCACGAATCTTTATCTATCGATTGTAATCTTCGGTACGTCGTCATTTACAATGTCGTACAATGGATATCGATATGAACAGCACTAGCTTTTGCCATCGGCTTCACTCGCGCGAAAACAGAAAATTATCACAAGGGATATCTACTATATTTTAGGACATTGTTCATCAATTAGTGCGACTGTCGCAACCCAGTGCTGGGTACGCCGTAATTGCGGCCCCTTTGAGGAGTGGTTGAAAAGAGGTCAATGCGTCCTCTTCTTTCGTGTGACGCAGGTCCTCACCGGACACGGTAAGTTCGGTAGGTTCCTGCATAGGATCAAGGAGGAAAGGACGCCCGGGTGTCGCCACCGTGTGGACCGCCCGGAGGACACGGTGCAGCACACGGTAGAGGTGTGCCCCGCTTGGGCAGAGCTCCACCGTGTCCTTGTGGAGGCCATCGGTGGCAGCAACCTCTCGCGCCGGGCCCTGGTACAGGCCATGGTCCGGACCGAGGAGAGGTGGCGGGCGGTCGCCTCCTACTGCGAAGCAGTAATGCTAGCGAAGGAGGCTGCCGATTGCGAGCGTGTGAGGAAACAGCCCTCACGCCGCCGCCGCCGAGATTCCGATCCCGATTTCCGAGCACCGTAGGCGCGGGCTCGCGGACAGCGAGCACTGGGTAGCTCGCTGTCCGGCAGTCTGGTAATAACCTGGACTGAGCCTAGTCGTCAACGGCGCGTTCTGTTTCACGCGCACCTCAAGGAGATGTCAGCAAACTGTAGGGGCCCGGTAGGGCCAAAGCCTCTGGGGAACACGGAAAATCCGAAAGGTGTTCACCATGTCCCCCAGATCGAAGGCAACGAAGGGACGGGGTGGGGTTTAGTCAGTAAAAGTCTGACACGCCCTTCCGCTCCGCCTAAGGGCGGGAGAAGTCATTCTGATGATCCCCTTCCTAAAAAAAAACTAGGTACATAGTCTAATCCAAATTGCAAATTGTTGAAAAGCTTACCTAATTGTGTACTCGTATCAGAATTACGCGAATGCGATAATGCGTAGGTCCAGCAGCGTGAAAGGTAGTATTACCTTGGGCCTACGTGAGCTACGTATTTTATAATAATGGTAATAAGGCTTGTAGAGCTACATTATAGCGACGCCACGCGACGCGAATCTACGTATAAATCCGGCGTGGCCCACGTGTGCGTCGGTCTGATTCAGTTTTCACTTTAGAATAGTGGGCAGGTTACCATTATTTAAGAGGAGTAGTGGTCCAGTGGGTTGGAAGCCAGCCAGACGCATTACTTTGTGTAATTTATCGTCAGGAAACATGTCCGCATGTGGCATGTTCTAGAACCAAAAATTCGAAGACATGTGTGACATCCAACCACCAATCCACATTGATTTACAGATCATTCCCTCTTCTAGAGGGAAAGTCCGAGCCCCAGCAGTGGGAACAGTATAAGGCTGATGTTATGTTATGCTGTGTTTCTCTTCTTTTTGATTTTATGGTAAACTCGTTAAACTTTTTGGACTCAGTGCAAGTGCAAGAGTGTAGGTATATGGGCTATATTAATAGCAGCATTGGTGGCACTCATCAGATCCTCCAAAGGCCAGGTGGACACTTTGGGCATTCTAACGTGTGGTTCTTTTTTTGAACAGGAGCACCGTATTCACATCGAGTATCCGACGGGTTTATAAAACACCATTTGGCCAAGTTGTGTCTGCAGTGGCCTACTTAAGTGCGCAACCGCTTTAGAGCTTACAATAAAGATTATGGAAATAGCGCTCAGGTGGGAGAGGTGGTATTTTACTTAGCGAGGGTCGCGTAAATCCGATGGATGCGAAACACACAGGACCGGTCGTTGTGCCGAAGCTTGGGGGAGGCTTAGGTCAAGCAGTGGACGTTTGGGGGTAGCGAAACACAGAGTAAAGTCTCACATACACCCGTTGGAAAGCGAGTGGGGGCCTACTTGCCCGATAGATGATTTCGGGCTGTTGTATTTATTCAAATCGCGCAGAGAACTTTGCTTGCGCTATGCAGGATTTTTTTGACGTCAGATGTCGCTACAGACCTTTCGGCTGGGATGATGGTGAAGATGATGATTTACCTGTATCAGAGTTATGCGAGTGCGGGTTGTGTATGATGCGTATCCGGCGGTCGTGCGCGCTGGGCTCGTCGGGCAGGCGCCAGCGCGCCGCGTCCGCCTCGCGCGCCGAGCGCGGGAAGTACAGCGGTGCTAGTGCCGCCAGCAGTGCCACGTCGGGGCCGCAAGAGGACGCGAGGATCACCAGCGACGGGAGACGGTGCTGTTCCAGGTGCCGCCGGATCGTTCCTGAGGAGAGAGACCATTTTTTTTGTTTATGCATACGTTGTGAATGTCTCAGCCGTGTGAATTTTAGAATGTTGTTTTTTTTTAAATATCCCGGTAATCATCATCATCATTTTAGCCGAAAAACGTCCACTGCTGGACAAGCTTATCCCAAGAGTCATCACAACGACTGGTACTTGCGATGACTCTTGGGATAGGCTCGGCTGTCCGTCTCGCATACATAGGATTCTCGCGACCCTCACCACGTCATCAGTCCACCTTGTAGCAGGCCTTCGATAACTGCTCGTTTGACAATGATGTCATAGGGCTCTGAAACGTGGTCGCTCACTATGGACCTCATCTGAAGGCTTGAAGTCACCCAAAGTGCAATGGGAGGCTCGAAGTTTCCTTGCGTGATTACATCAGAAATAAAGATATGCGTAAGAAGACTAAACTGCAAGGAAACTTAAGTTGCAGTGGGCAGGGCACATTACTCGTAACAGATGGTCATTGGGGACGAAACGTTCTGGAGTGTCGACCACGTACCGGAAGACGCAGCGTTGGAAAACCTCGTACAAGGTGGACCGATGACCTGGTGATGGTTGAGAGGATTCGATGGAAATGTGACGCACAGCACTGGCTTGGAGGAAGCCTATGACCAGCAGTGGATGTCTTTTGGTTGAGATGATAATGACGACAAATCATCATCATCTGCCTAGCCTTTTCCCAACTATTATTATAGGGATCGGCTTCCAGTCAAGTCGGATTTAGCTGAATACCAGTATTTTACAAGGAGCGGCTGCCTACCACACTTCCACAACTCATTAACTGGGGTAACACCACAGAACATATAAAGGAAGTTAGAAAGGAAATAGTTCCTGATTTGTATCGGAACGCGTGTCGCCGTTTATCTCCCACTCTTTAACTCCACTACAGGCAAGAAACCTATACGGACGCGCATTACGCACACTAGTAGACAAAGCACACTTAGATCGCAACTTTGCTATTGGTTGTATCACACATGCAAAAAAGCAATTTAGGGCGTCTAAAAGGTCGATAATTCGATATCGATGAAATTCAAAAATAACGGATAATATTGTCGACTAGTTATCGTTATAATTTAAGGTGGTGTACCAATACGATGGATTTATTGGTACACCTGGTTATATAAAAAAGTAATATAAATGTTATATTAAGAATAAAAAATAAAATAAAACAAAACTATAAAATTAAAACATTTGGTTCCGAAAACTTACTCCTACTTCTTACGCCTACTTTTGAATTATTTATCAAAAAATTGTTCAGTCAGAAAAGTGATGCTAATTACATATTCCAAAGCGTAGATTTCTATGGAGAAGAACGTGCAAGACTCCGTATCTCCGTAATCTCGGTTACTCTCTTTTATGGTTTTTATTATGTAAATAAATAATTAAAAAAAGTAAAAGACGCATGCTCAGGCACACTCTGTTCAACCTTTTTAAAGCAATGGAATGATCCAGTCACTCTCCGAGACATTTGAGTAAGCATAACAAACTCTCAATTACCATTCCTTTTTTATGTCAAACAAGTTATAGCCTATAGGTAGTATATTAACAGATAAACATATTTTTTGCTAAAAATACAAGTGTGTTGAATACAATACTGTTGAATACCACAAGAGAGCCAAGAACGGCCATCACCAATTACTCACATGTATCATACGACGTTTTTCAACACATTTGTGAGAAAAAACAATTTAGCTAACTATTACATTACACAACAGTAAAACTAGTATAAAGAATTGTAACATAGCGGTAAAAAATGAAATTTGTTTTCTTATGCGTACATCAAAATTAAGATATAGTCTTTTGATTATATTACCTAGTCTTATGTTTATACTTGCGTAAAAAGTTTTTATGATACCTAACGTCTTTCAGAGTGACAATAGAATAAAATTCATTTTCTATGTATTTTTTTTTACATACCATAAACTAGTGCTTGACTGCAATCTCACCTGATGGTAAGCAGTGATGCAATCGTTGATGGTGAGGCGCACTAGTTTTTTGTTGTATATAATTCAATTTAATTAATACAGCCGCCAAACTTCGCTCAAATATATCACGCCAAAAATCACGGGCATTCTTAAATGGCGGCCATAGACCACAAAGTAAAACAAATTTTATTTGTATTAAACTGGACGAAATTGCGTGACAAATTACAAATAAGACACTAATTTATACTATTGAATGAAAAATACTTATCCTATTGATTAGTATTAAAACTCTGTTCGAGGACGAATAGGTGAAACAAAACCGTTTTAACTACACTACATTATAGCACTAATAATAAAATATTTAAAAAATAATAACTGCTACAAGAAACCAAGTTATTTTAATAGATCGATAATGGTTACAGTTACAACTTGGTACAACACTATGTCCATGGAGTGAAGTTGTCAAATTCAAGACATAGTTCTCCACACGTGATATCGCAATGAACACATTACATTGCGCGCTTGTTTACTCAGTACAAGATTGTACCAATGAATTGCACACAATGTATAATTTTGCATGTCATTGCGATTTTATCGTTATAATGTACAAATTCCATAATATTATCATTATAATTATAAATATCAATTGTATTTAAAGGTTTTTAGACTAATCGGTGAAAAGAAATCCCTTCTTGGGCTACACTACACACTTGGTATTTTTTACGACACGTTGCTATAGCGCAAGTCGGCATAACTGATATTTTTCACGGAGCTTCATACACAATAACAGTAAGATCGCGATTGACGACCGGTGTCAATCAAACGGTTGAACCAAAATTGAACTATGACAATTTGGCGTACATTGAGGCACGCCTGCCCCGCCTACAAGGCCATTCTAACTTCTTTCAACTGTTCTGTGGGTAACACGGTACTTCATAGTAAGACTGGAGTCAGACTGATGATGACGACCAATAAGAAGTAATGAAGGCTGAGCATACTAACGCAGAGCGACGTGCGCGGCCAGGTCGGGCGGGAACTGCGCGTGCGGCGCCGAGATCACGCACAGCGCCAGCGAGCGCGCGCCTACCTCCGCCGCCTTGCACAGCACATTCCTGCAAACAGATGCAACGGTTTTAGTATTACGATATTTGTATACTATTAAGGACTATCATTATCTACCTAGCCTTTTCCCAACTATATTGGGGTCGGCTTCCAGTCAAGCCGGATTTAGGTGAATACCAGTATTTTACGAGGAGCGGCTGCCTACCAGACCTCCACAACCCATTAAGAACTATACGAACATAGATAATACTCTCGTTGTGCATATTGTTAAAAAGAGGGAGTAAAATTTACCACGGTCTGTGTTTAAACTGGTAACAGGTTTGGTTTAAACTAGGTCCGGTGATAAAGAAGAATCAAACTTATCAATAGTGGCAGTGTTCAGAGAAAGATTTGGACATTTTTCCAGGCGCTGAACTGAAATGAACATAACCGGTTTGATATATCCTGATCTGGGTGAATACGAATTTGCAATTAAAAAAGTATCTAAGCGCCTGATAATATTGTGCGTTCTATTTTATGGAACATGATAATGCAATGTGTCGCCTTAATCAGGCGTTAACATTTTAAAAACCTACTTCTTTACAGTTATGTTTCCCATTAGAATGCAGATGTGATGAAGACATCTTAATATTTTGCAGTAGTTATTTGGTAGCAAATATATCATTTTCCTTCTCGGTAGTTAACACTATAGTAAAATTCTCAGCTCTTTAAATAAAAATAAGGGCCATAGATATTAGCTTAATGGGACTTCCATATGTAAGGAGGTTACTTGATAATTTATGGTGTTCTGTGATCGTTCACAATTTGAACAGCTGAAATGTGGTTCCAACATAAGGGTCTCAAGGACCAATGATAAACGCCCGTTTTCAATAAGCTATCTATCTACAGTAGCAGCGACTAAAGATAAACAAATCTATCCTTTTACCCTTACTTGCTTTCCTATATCCTACCGAAGGATAGCATTTCCTACCAAAGTTGTGGATGGATAGATAAAATCTTACTGATTATCGGGAATAGCTATCTATCTGTTGACTGCGGTAGGTTATTATAAAACGGGCGTTATTCAATTACGGTTCAAACAGTCACAAGTGTGCTTGTGACGTAAAATGCACTGAAGGAGTTAAAATGATAATATGGGCCCTCTTTATCTGTTAATGAAATGGACTTTAGCCCTTAGAGGTAGCGGAGCAGGCTAAAAGCTTCGAATCCTCCAATGATAAAGTGGGACAATCTACCAGACGAGAGCTGTGTCATACTAGGCAACTTTACACACTTTACACTTTACATACTAGGCACTTTCTTTGTGTTCTAGGACTACCTACGATTTCTTTCAGAAATTCATCGTAGGAGGAACACTATGTGAAAGAAAGAAAGAAAGAAAACGTGTTCGTGTGCTATCCACGACTTTTTTTTTATGGTAGGGCAATCATCAGAATGACTTCTCCGACTCTTGGGCGGAGTGGGAGGTTGTGTCAGACTCTTACTGACTAAATCCCTACCCCGTTCCTTCGTTGCCTTTGATCTGGGGGACACGGTGGACACCTTTCAGATTTCCCATGTTCCCCAAAGGCTTCGGCGCTGCCGGGCCCCTACAGTTGCTATCAACGACTTGGGGTTTCTTACTGGATGGCTGTATAGCCAGGCGTAGGAATTGAAATAATCGGGGCAACTTGTAGGCAGTTATGTTTACCTGTAACAGTTGTGCAGCGAGGTGTCGGCGGCGGTGTGGTACTTGGCGACGTACTTGGGGCTGACGGTGTGGATGAGGTGGCGGCAGCGCAGCCCGAAGCCGGGCGTCAGCACCACCTCCCCCGTGCGGCACTCTGGAAGAAGAGGAACGGGATATGATTTATTTAAGACGATCAGGAGAACTTATCAGTATTTTATTAGCAGACTATATTTTAGTAAAATCTATTTAGGTATATATTTTTTGCAGTTGGTGCAAATAATAATATATTCATTCATTTAGGTTCGGTGTTCCAGTTCGTTTATATTTCGATTCCGATAGGAGTCGATTCAGGACAGCTTTCTCTTTATTTCTGTCTTTCAAATCAATAAGTGTAGGAGGGTTAATTTCCACTATTCTCAATTTATCTGGCACCTACCTTGAATCAATCCAATGCAAAAATTGAAGGTACACTTAGAACCACACGATGGTTCCTGTTTGAGGTTACTGTTAATTACAGTAAAAATTGAAGATATCCCTCCGCTGTAGTTGACAGTATGCACTTAATTTCTCGAACATTTCCAAAACAATTTCTCAAAACCTTTGTTTATTAAAAGTTGCGCCAAAATGTACGAATTACCTAATTAGGTGAAAACAAGGCATGACAACAAAAAAATGTTAAAATGGGCATAGCCGCTCACTCATCATCATTCATTGGCTTCAAAAATAATGTTGTAATGTTGTTCCTCAACACGAAGTTTTCCATTTGCACCAATAGATGGCGCTACTCGTCACTTCACCGAATGTCATCTCCAAATATTTCAGTCACAAAAATCCAATTTCATAGGTCTAATTCCGTACCATAGCCCCTAGTAATGATCTCCTCCTTGAGCTCAGGGCCCGCGACCTGCAGGATGCGCTCGTTGACGGCGTTGCACTCCGTCAGGGTCTCATCAGTGGTGTTTGTGATGGCATCGGCTTCCAGGGAAGATATGTCGCCTTGCCTGGAATGTGAGAAATGATGGTTAGATAGGGTATGGTACAAAGTGATCAGAAGATCTGGATAAACATTTTTCTTTGATCTGCTATGCTATGTTACTTTCTATTATAGCAGGGTTTACTTGACAAATTATTTTTTTCTGGCGAATAAACAAGGAGGGCTGGGTGGCACTCCAGCATCACCAGGTGCAGGCCTGAGAAGGAGGAAGATGAAAAAAAAATTAATTAGAAAACGAATCAAGATCAGGATTAAGTGGGCTAAAGTGGGTATCGTTCATTAAATAAGAATGGCTAGGAATTCAAACACTTTACTTCTCAAAAAAATCCTCTCTAAACACTTCTTAAGTACACTGTTATTAGGTTGGTTCAAACAACAAAACGTAGGACAGTTCCAGTGTGTGTTCATGCTGCGACGGCCAGGCTGAGAGTGTCTGCTATCCTAGCGGGCTCGCAACCAAACGGAAATGCCTGACAAAAACGCACTAAAGCTAGTTCTTCTAGTTGCCACTAGATGGCGTTCCTTGTTTTGTTGTTAAATCAACTGCTACATAACTTACCAGATAGCAAACCGGCTATTAATATGATCGTCGTGGAGGAAGACGGGGTGCGTGTGGGCAGGCACATTGTCGTAGTCGGCCTGGTGCGCGGGCGCCGAGTGCGACCAGCGCGGCACTCCGGCGCAGGACACGCCGCCCGCACCTGGCGCGCGCATCACGCACACCTCGGGCTCTGGGGAAGAAGGAGAAGAGGAAATTAAAAAAAAAAATGTTTATAGGTAGGTAGTTGAATTAAGTACCAGCTTTGCCAATGCTTAAAAAGGTCGATTCCTAGAAGAGTTGCAGACATGTAAAGCCGTAGGATCTGGCTGTCATTTGCAGGTCTTTGATAGTCAGTGCGGGAACAGAATTCAGAAAATATTAGTATTGTATAAAAGGTTCTCTATACCTAGGAATTGTGTAAATTACGTAGGTTAAGTAATGTAATGGACAATATCATTTATAATATCTAATACATTGCCAGGATGGCCGGCCCAGGTATTCTATACATTGCCTAGATATTGCATACAATACCTGAAATATATCGATTACTGGTAACATATTCATCTTTTTTGCCGTAAGAAAATATCAAATAACTTTTCTTGCTATTAGTGGAGCGAGAGAGAGTCTCAGATGAGCGCAAATATCTGCATAACAACAACAACCAAACAACAGAGTACAGGTTTACTCTGTCTTAACTATCTGCATGAAAATGGCGAAAATTACGGTTCAATTATACTGTCAGTTAGTACTGATGAAAGGCTACCAGCTCGCTATTAGAGTGTTCAGTTAAACGCAGTCAATTCCAAGGCTTTCACGCTAATTCAATCGATGACAAAGTCCACGTGTCGTTGTGTTACAAGAAAATGTCTTTGGTAAAAAATAATACGACAACATACCTTTTTTGTTAAGGTGGGAGAGAGATCATCAAAATGATCTTTTTGGCTCTGGGCGCAACGGGATGGCTTGTCAGACTTCTACAGACTAAAACCCACTCCTGTTCCTTCTTTATTAGTATTTTAGCCTCTGGGGAACACGGAATCCGAAAGGTTGTCACCGTGTCCCCCAGATCGAAGGCAACGAAGGAACAGGGTAGGGGTTTAGTCAGTAAGAGTCTGACACGCCCTCCCGCTCCGCCCAAGAGTGTAAGAAGTCATTCTGATGATTCAGGAAAAAAAAATCCTTTACCTTCTTTGCCCTAATTCCTGGGTCCCGGGATTCTCTATTCCAAGGTCCCGGGATTCTCTTATTCTAGAGTCCTAGGGTTCTCTACGAATTATACCTTTGGATAGCAACAGTAGGCGACCAATTTTTTGTAGAGGTTTGTGAGCAAATAAGTTTTTTAGGCACGACAGTTTTGTTTCCGGCTTTTTGCGTGACTCATAGACTGCCAAAAGCTATTGTGATTTCTAGTTTTATCGGTTTTGTTTGAGTCGTAAAATAATGATTATTTAAATCCTTTTAGTATGTAGATGCTTTAGGTTAAATCGATACATCTGTGTCTACAGGGAAAGTCTGAATGATATCAACGCGCAAAATAACTGGGACTAGGAGTGCAAAATTTTGCAAAATGCTTTCTTTTATAAAGTAGGCGAAGAATAAGAGGTTTTTCCAAAATTAACTCCCTAAGTGAATGAAACAAGGGTTCCAAATTTTGTAAAGAAAAACCTACTTTGACGCAGATGAAGCTGCATGCAGAATCTACGTGTTTTAGGGCCTATTTCACCACCTATGATTAAGTTTCGAGTATCTTACTTGACAGATAATTTCATACAAATTCTGTCAAATTTTTGAATTTATTCAGTGAGTAGTGCCTACTCGGACATTGTGAAACAGGCCCTAATTGTATGTTTCTAATCAACAACGAATTCATCGCATTTACAGCCACAAACGCTGAAAATTAAGCAATCAAAACTTGTAACCTGAATAAGAATGGCTGTATTAAAACCCGGGTATTCACCGAGGCTTAACATTCACAATCATTAACGTTTGCAACCCTTCAAAGGGTCTGAAAACATTTCCGGAAAACATTAAAGCCTCCGGATTATCCCATTAGTACCTCCATTAAACTCCATTTTACAGTTCAACAGACCATTCATGGAGAAATCGACCTACATTCCAGACTCAAGTACTAGGGTCGCAGAATTGAACGGAGCGTAAAATTGTGCAAAGGAAAACTGTAACAATTTGCACAATAATAGACCTTGAATAGTTTGACATAAGGGTGATTCCGCATCAACTGCTACTTAAAGAACACGAGACAATGAAATTGGAATGTAATTTCGTTGGAGCAATAAGTAGGACACGCAAAGTCCTGTGACGTCATAGAATGCACTATCTCACTCGCACGGCGTTGAAGAAAAAGATGGCAGATCCATTGATGTTGGAAAATGTATTTCCATTGCAGTGTGAGTCTGAGTGGTTTGTTGTGTATTCAAGACAGTTGTAATTGATATGTAACTCACTCAGAAAAAGAACAATCCTAAGTGATGTTAGTTTGTGCAAATTTGATGTCGATTTTTAGGCTTTTGTAAGCATACCAACAAAGCATAGGCAGGACAATGTAGCCAGGATTATCTACCAACAATTTGCTCTTAAAACAGTTGTTGCCCCGGTTAATGGGTTGTGGAGGTCTGGTAGGTAGCCGCTCCTCGTAGAATACTGATATTCATCTAAATCCGGCTTGACTGAAAGCCGACCCCAATATATGTAGTTGGGAAAAGGCTAGGTAGATGATGAATTAATCTGCTCTTAAATATACCATCTTTTGGAATCAAAAGTACGTCGTATGTGCCCGACCCAATTCTCTGCCGAATCTATGACGATTTGTTGGGATTCTATCAGCACTGATAGGACTTTTTCTGCCAACAAGCTTGACATTGTGGTAGATAAATCGATTAGAGTATTGTACAATGATTGTTCATATAGGCTTTGGAGGTCCCTCATCATAAGAATCTCGTGAAAGCTGAGAAAGATAAACAAACTACTTTGTTTCGTGAGGATGTCGCCATGTGGGAAGTAGATATAGTAGATATTGTACCGATGGCCGCGGCGTCTAATAGCTTAATAGCCGCGAGCCTCGACCAGCATCTGAGGAGGCTCTCGTTCGACAGTTGGATTAAGAGATTGATCTAGAATGCGTTTTGTTAGAAAATTCTACTCTCAGGAGCCCAGAGCACGCCACCGGTAGCTAAGACCCTGTTCTCGATTCTAGTTGAGTAATTGTTGTATTTGTTAATGTTTACATTTTTATTTAATTCATGAATCCCCGACCGGTCTCATAGGACCGCGCTGTTATTGTCTTACTATTGTGTCTCGTTTTGCGGGTATATCAATACCCGCGAAACGAGACACAATAGTAAGGTAAGGGTAAGGTTAAGTATGTTAATGTTTAAACAGTTACAGTAGACCACGAAGGAGATGGCGGGATGAACTAGATAGATTTCGCTAAAACTAGAAGGTGGAATCGAGGGCCTGCAAAGATGGAAGGAGACAATTGCTAGTTGGATAGAAAAGGATAGCTAAAAATGTATACATTGAAAATAAATGAAATAACAACTAAAAGAATTTTACCTAGACAAATATTTTTAGTGTTGTCTCAAGCTAATTTAACATTTCACATATAATATTTATGTAGATTTCTCAAAACACTTATAGCGTCCCAAGAACTGTTTGGTTAGGTATACCAGTCGTTCAATCAATGGAACATTAATACTGGTACTAGGAATTCAAGCCTTTCAAGGACTGATGAATAATTCATTAATCGGTGTGTTACAGAAATTGCAATGTGTACCTTTGTAACTGTTTAATGTTGATCTTAAACAGGCACTTATTACTGAGGAATGGAAATTGCTATGAATACAGACTGGGTAGCGTTCGGGAAGCTCCGCAGTACTTTCTCGTTCCACAACACGATTCTACCACCAGAGTGTGTTGCTAGTGATGGCATATGTATCTTAAAAGTAGTCGCTCACTATAGGCCTCAACAAAAAGTTTAAAGGCACCCAAATGGCAGTCAATGGAGAGGGCTATGCTCTAAGTGTGATCGCATCTTGAATGAAGATATCCGCAAGAGAACCAAGGTTACCGATGTAACCCGAAGAATCGCCAAACTTAAGTGGCACTGGGCTGGGCCCAATGCTCGTAGAATAGATGTTTGATGGGGCCGAAAGGTTCTGTAGTGGCAACCATGTACCGGGAAACGCGTTGGCAGATCTCGCACAAGGTGGGCCGATGATCTGGTAAGGGTAACGTGAATCTGATGGATGTGTCACACAGCACCGGTCGTTATGGCGACATGTGGAGCATATGTCCAACTGTGGGCGACTTTCGGTTGGAATGATCTTGATGATGAAGCGCAAGACCTTGGTATTGTACTTTGACCTAGTAGTAGTAGTCTAGTATGAGAAAAAACGTCAATCTTTAAGTATCTGTTTACAGTCTCAGATGATTCGTAATGGTTTTTTATCACGATATCATCGTTCAAGGCAAAATTTCTCCGTTATTTAGAGTAATGCCATCAATCTGTTGTTTATGTTCTTCAATGTTAAATAGGCCTTGTTTAAAAAATAATTGCTGGTCACGGACATCTGTTCTGACAGAGGTATTGCAAATGCATTTCCACTCGGACATAGAGCTTACTTTACTGTCTCAGGGCACTGTAGACTACAGATTTTAATTACTACCTTTTTCAACCCAGTTTTTGACTAATTTTATTTTTATTGTGTTTTTGGGTACAATATTGTTTGGTCTACTCTGTCCTCGCATATATGTCTATGTTGTAATATGGAAGTATTGTAGACCAAATAGTTTTTTGAAAAAAGTAACCATGGAGTTTCTTGCCGGTTCTTCTCCATAGAAAACGACCAATTTGGAACCGTGCACTAGTTTTTGACATTTTATAAGTGCCCATGTAGGCCTATATAAAATAAAATCATTTTCAATTGAATTTAATTGAATCTCAAGTAGGTATATTTAGTTGCACCATTTCCAAAAAAAAAGAGATAATTTATAGTTGTTGACATCAGTTTACGTGTCTATGTATGTTTTATACACTACTGTTTTACATTACTGTCAAGAGTGAATAGGTTATAGAAAAGCGTGCTACAACGTCAACCTCATCATCGCTTACTATTAGATGAGATAGTGATCAAACGCAAGCCTATTCATAAATAAAATGTAACTAGACACTGACTCAAGAAACGAAGAGAAGCGTAGAGATTATCTAAAAACAATTTATACCAGCTACCGAATACAGAAGTTCATACAATTTTCATTTATGTAGCAAGCTTATAAATAATGCAAGATTTCTGATACCGATGAGAATTTGATTTCGTGATCCATCAATAAATAAATGACTTGCGTCTCAACCGAAGAACGGAACAGCTGATTTATTACCCCAGAAACATTTACATACTAATAAACTACAATCGTAAGGTCCCATCCTTTATCTTGTACATAATCAAGGACAATGTTTAAGGTATTTTTATGAGCGAACGCAAAACTACATCGATTAACTTTGACTACACGAAATATCGCGATTTTGTACCGAAGTTACCGAAAAAATGTCTGTCATGGGACGCATGCAAAGAAATCAAACACACAAGTTATGTAGCCGTACTTACGCGTAATACGTACAGTCGTCTCAAGGTCACATTTATGGTAAAAATGTGTTACATAACATGCAGAAGGAATTTTCGTTGTGTGGCCATTGCGTGTTGTATTACATGGCTTTTTAAGTAAGTACACATTCTTTGTTGGAGAACTGCGTTAAACATTATAAAACGGGGCAAAAACTAATCACATTTTAATAGATATTCTTGTAAAAATTACATAAGAAGAGTAAATAAAATCTCACCAATAATCGTCATCACAATTCGATCACTGAATCAAAGTCACACAAAACACTCACTGGTATTAAAAAGTTAATTAACAACAGCGACGTCCGATCGGCGCGGGACGCGAACGGCATGTGACCTCGAACCGGCGGGAAGGGGACACACCCCCGGGTGACGCGGAGGGTGGGGGTGGGCCGGGCGTGACGTCACACGGTCGACGACCCGCGGAAGTGGGTCATCAGGTTGGTCGATCTGCCAGTTTTGATAGAGCCTTTTGTAATTGTCTTTGCGTTACATAACTTGTGTCATTCGGATTATCATCGAGGATTTCATGATCGATACTGATGTTTTGAAGGCAAGGTCATTCGAGTTCGTAATTACGTCGAAGCAAGGTGTACGTATAGAGGTATTGTTGACGTAACTGTGCCTCAAAATATGACGTAGAGTTCAAATTAATATGGCGTAGTTCTTTTATGGTTGGAGTCGTAGATAAGCACGTAGAAAATGCATTTTCATGGCACGCGAATGTCGGCGCGTTTTCATTATTTAATTTTCTTCAGATATTATGTCAGTTGTGTTTGTCAGGTCTCGTCAAGATAGCTGCAACCGGTCATGTGTTATTATCGAAGTTTTAATAATCCGATTATTAAGTTTTTTTATAATGACTGGGAATAATAATTACTTTCTTATGTATCTCACATTAATGAATTAATTCAATTAAGCAATAGAAATTGCCATAATTTATCAATAGTGTAATTATTTTTTAATAGGTAAGATTATTGAATTCCAATATATGACCTATAAATATCTTATTTTCTCTACGCCAGATCAACTAGGTTGACTTGGCTGAGGTTAGTCTGCCATATAAATTATCAAAGAAAAAATGGGTAGGACGGTAAAAGATAGTCTACGAATTTTTCTGAGACCTACCAAATATACACAAAAAAAATCATAAAAATCGATCAGCCGTTGTTTGTTATCGAACTACTCCAAAGTAGTTGGATAACAAACACCGTGACATGACATTTTTATGTATTAGAATTGTTTAATTACACTTGTAAAATACTTATAAATAAAGTACGATTCATTTAATGCTGGAACTATGGAAACTATGCTATATTCAAAGTAAAAATAAATAAAAATGTATTACGTTTCTTAAATTTCTTGGCCCATCCCCTCTCCTAGAGAGGAGGCTTGAGTCCCAGCAGAGGGAAAATTACAAGGCCGATAATGCTAATGCTTAAATTTCTTGAGTTATAAATTAATTTAGTGATGGAGAGGTGCTCCTATAATTTACACCTTCCACGACTTAAACGAAGTCAATGACAAAATCTTTTTATTAAGTGCAGGCTCGCGTTTGACCACTATTTCATCTGATGGTAAGCGATTCACTCTTTACTTGAAGTCCCCGGTTACCTACCTATATCCTAAATCAAATCAGGACTTCGACAGGGAGTCACACTCTTTACCTGTAAGCTATAACATTTATTGCTAATTTTATAGATGGGATGAAATTAAAAACTATCCCCTAAAAAAACAAAAGTATCCCGTCTTATAAAAATGGATTAAATTGTCCTTGTTTGTAATTTGTGGCTACATATTGGTCACACAAAATTAGAGTCGAATCGACAAATACGAAGAAGTTATTACATTTTTTTTTATATACCATAAAGTAGTGCTTGACTGCAATGTCACCTGATGGTGAGTAGTAGCACTAGTTTATTAAGAGCCTATTCCCTCTATAAAAGTGTAAAAGCTCAAGAAAAAAATCAGGATCAACAGAATCTAATTTCCTTCATAAAAAGCTGTAACAGAGCTTATATACACGCGAAAATGCACAGCCATCTTGAATAGAAACAAAATGGCGCGAACTCGCGAAATGAAATCGTCTTCTTACTAAATATATTTCCATTGGGAACTATACTCGACTATGCTACATTAAACTTTCTTCTTTCTATTTAACTTTTCCTTCTACCTTGTACTGCGAACTAAAACGTATATTAAGAGTTTGATAGACCTGTCTGGTTAGCACCGGGTTGCAAATTTAAAAACAAGTTACGACTTTACCGAGGTGTTTTCCGAACTTGTGCTAGAAAAACTATAAGAAGATTGAGTTTAAGAAGTTGGTTTTCATGTGACCTATTCTTCTGTAAAACATGGTAGAGTATACCGTGTTCTACCTACAGTCAATTTAGAAGAGTTGTTCTGGCTGTAACTCTGCCAGATTCATACAGGGTGTAAAAAGACCGATCACAACGCCGATAACTACACATTTTGTACATGTAATTAAGTAACTTAGACCAAAAAATATTGCTGGGAAAAATCTTTTTTTTTTCATCTTTAAAAAATTATTAATTAATAATAATTCCGATCAGCTGCGCGTTCGGCCGCTCGCGCTTGGTCGTTGAACCGACCGCACGCTTGTGTGTGTGAGGCGCTCGTTGTGTTTAGTTTTCGTTGCATTTTTCTAACTTCAAATGCGTAATTTGTTATGAAAAATTGATAATTTTGATAATGTTTGTTCGGAAGAAAGTTTACTAATGATACTTGGAATACGAATTTGAAAAAAAAAACGAAAAAAAATGTTGACTTTGACCTTCAATATCTCCAGAACCAGTGAATTCCCAGTCTATAAGAAAAAAACTATCCCAGTGATGAGTACAATATGGAGTTTTCGTTTTCGTTAAGGGTCTTTTTACACCTTTTATACATATTATCGGAATCGTAGAACTTGAATATCATTAATTGATGTTTACATGTTTGAAATTTAAAGTTAAAATACATACTTACTAAAAAATTTCAATTGCAATAGATTTTTTAAAATATTTTTTTGTTTTATCATATACTAGCTTCCGCCCGCGGCTTCGCCCGAAAAAAAATGAAAGTAGAAAAAAAAGGAGCCTATATGTTAAGGGTAGTAATAAAAGCTCCGACAAAAAAAGAAGAATTACCCTTACTCAAAATATTAAATCTACTGCCTAAAATACTAACTTTCCGACTACTTTTGTCCGAATAAAAATGACGAAACGACCGAATGAGATACTGAAATCTTCGAAAAATAAACTTGACTGTTTATTGCTATAATACTTTTCTACCGGCATAAATTACGTTCTACCGAAAACTATGCTTTGTAATTTTTATCTATATTTGCCAACTATTAATTCATAAATTACCTTTCTAATTTCATAGACTGTGGTGCTATTTTAACTGTAACACTATACTAAAAATATTATTCTGAGTGGTTATACAGAAACTTATAAAAAATATATAAATGTACTTGTACAATAACTTTTGCTTGTATCGTATATCATGAATTTTACTTACTACGGGTATGCTTGGTTATCGGTAAGTAGTACCTATTTCGGGCGTTAAAAAGTTAGAACAGTCGTATTTATGCTTTAATGTAAAACCACGTAGACTTTGGTTTCTTAGAATATTTACGATTCGAAAAATTGATTAAAAGGCGTAGACGACGGAGCTACTTCTGGGTGGTTTAATGATAAATGATAAATGATAAATGATATTTATTTTGCAAATAGGTTTCACGAAACACTTTTACACGTCAATTTTTTTTTGTCATAATTATTAATCTAGATGAGGCCGGTGTTTCCTATCTGACTACCCTGAGAAGAAACACCGAAACAAACTCAGGGGTCACAGTCTCTTTTAAAAAAAAATCCATACAAAATGTATTGGTCAAATCATATGCGAACTATGCAGATTAGGGTCTGAAATGGCCTTTTAAAGAAAGAACCATGCAGATTTGAGTGGACCTGTCCAGTCAGTGCAAGCATTTGTCAATCGTCGTAAAGCTCAACTCAGGACTACTAAGGAGCTCAACGTCTTGACGAACAATACAAAGGAAAGGACATTTGGTTAGGCCGCAAAAATACTCAAATTGCCAGACATAAGTTACAATTACTGAAAAGAAAGGAAAAAGAAAGCTATCCACATAGTCCTCACATTCACAAAAAAAAGATATAAATAAAATTTACAAAAATTGTAAAAATAATATGTCAGATTGTAAAAAAAATGAATATTAATGTCAAATTGAAATATAAATTGTGTACTACTCCATTAAATTTACAATGGAAAAATGCAATCAAAAACAAAAATCCAAAAGAATAAACGACAGTACAGTGAGTACTGGAGCAGGTCAATCCCAAGCCTTATTGTCCTCAACATAGTCCTTTATAGTATAAAAAGCCTTTTGGCAAAGTTTACGCTTCACAAATGATTTAAATTTATTGAAGCTTAGTTCTTGAATATGACTGGGAAGTTTATTATAGAAGTGTACACATTGACATCTAAATGAGCCCCCTATTTTTTTGAGCCTAGTTGCAGGAACTACAAATTTGTGCTTATTTCTAGTATTAAAATTATGTATGTCACTGTATTTTTTAAACATGTTTTTGTTCTTATGGGCATATAAGATATTCTCATAAATATATTGTGAAGGCACAGTCATTACCTTGATCTCCTTAAATTTATCTCTGAGGGAGTATCTGGGACTTAAATTATAAATGGAACGAATAGCCCTTTTCTGTAAAACGAAAATTGTTTGGATATCGGCGGCATTTCCCCACAGTAGAATACCGTACGACATCACACTATGAAAGTAGCTAAAATAAACTAAACGGGCTGTTTCTAAATCAGTAAATTTCGAATTTTTCTTACAGCATATGCTGCAGAGCTAAGTTTTTTAGATAATTTGTCTATGTGTGGGCCCCACTGAAGCTTGGCATCTAAAGTTATGCCCAAAAACACTGTAGTATCTTCAGGACTCAACTCCTTTCCTTTTATTAGCACACTAGTTTCAACTTGCCTAACATGGGGCATGGTAAACTTTATGCATTTAGTTTTCTTTTCATTCAAATGTAGTATGTAAAAAAAATAACCTCGAAGGAGGTGGCGGGGTCTGTGTTCGCTCGCTTCGCTCGCTCACTACGACCCCGCCACCTCCTTCTAACCTAACCTGTCCGAGTCGGGTTGCCCCCAAGTTTTGAGCTCGCTTCGCTCGCTTTTGCATCTTAAGTTATCCTAGGAACCGAAGAAAAACGGAATGAATCAGAATAAAAATGTAGTTTTAATAAGTAGTAAAAAATGTCTAAACCCGATCTCACGGGCCGAACAGTTAAGGTATTTTCATTATTATTGAGAGTTAAAAAATAAATTTGATAACCAACAATAGAAATTAAAACAGTTCATGCAAGTTGTAAAAATATGATTATTTTGACAAAACCTCTGTTGTCGGTAACTTAGTAATTTTGTCGGAGGTTCAGTATTCCATTCGGAAGTTTAGTTTTGTTATTCGACGACTCTTTTTTTAGGAGGAGAACAAGTAATTTGAAAATGCTCTAATTTGTTGTTAAATTAGGTATTTTTTTTCGTTAATGTTTTGGGTTTTTTGTCGGTAATTAATTATAACGCTGGTTAATTAGAATAATAGTCGGCCACAGATCGCTGGAGATTAATTTGTTTTTCGGAACCATTATTATTTCCCATATGTTAATCCAGGGTATAAAGTATCTACATATCAAATTTCAACCAAATCGGTCCAGCCGTTTTTGCGTGAAAGAGTAACAAACATACATCCATCCTCACAAACTTTCGCATTTATAATATTAATATTATATTATAAATATATAGTAGGATTTTGAGTTAACCCTATAGTATCTATCAGTATAAGTAACCAGAGTCGTCAGCAGTTGAAGTTTTCAAGAAAACTATGGGGCAATGTTGAAACGATTCATTACATTCCAAACCAGAACACAGAGTCACTTTGGAGGCAGAAAAAAAAGGAACAGCTGATCTAAGTAGCTAGTATTTTCCTCTATTTATAGCAAGCTTGGCCACTTACGTTATGAATACTGAATAGGCCAAGTGTGATGGTAGATAGGGACCAACATTGACGCGTAGACCATTTAACGTAGGTACTCCAATCATCAATCAGTCCAAGCCTTGTGCCACAAAGTAGAAGGTACAGAAGGCAAACTCATGTATGTACTTGACTTTTCACACCTACGCTCAGCGATCGCACTAGAGAGATAGTAGATGCTGCAGCTCAGTCCAAGGGCGGAAGTATTCTGGGTACGGCACCAAGTTTTTCGGCGCCAAAGATTGGGATTTTGTATAGGTTAGCCCAAGACCGAGAGAAATGGAAAGCTTTGGAGGAGGCCTTTACCTGAGGGGGGTTCCAGTACTGTATACTTCTCTCTATCCTATTCTAAGGTTTTTTGTATTAGCAATATTAATTAAGTATAGGTAAGAAAAAAATATTATGTAAGTTATTTTGTTAAACTGGAAATATAAGGCTTTATTATTTTTATTTTTTATTTATTTTATAGGTTACCACCATCCAAAATACCTATTGCTGCCGAAACGGGAATAGCTTGGGTGCCGAAACCTTTGATGCCGAAAAACTTGGTGCCAAAACAGGAAACTTCCTAGCGCGTACTCCAAGACATCGTGTCTGTGAGCGGTGTCTATGTGTGCGTTGCTCAAACGCGCTTTGAATGTAGATTGACTTCTGCACCTATCTCTTTTGGTACAACCAAGTGCGGTCACTATAGCCCTACCGGGGACCATTTGTTGGAGCGTTCGTGAGAAGGTAATAGCTATTTTCCGCCTGATACGACCCTCACTTTGCAAGCGTTTTGTCGGGTAAGCCCAGAATATGACAGCGCATTTTCTGGCGTTATCAAGCCAACTTATTTTCTTCCTGTCATCCTAACGTAGCACTTCTTGGTGGCTAGCTATGCTGAATCAAATAGCTATCAGACTGATTGGTCTAAATACATGGTTTTTCTCTTAGTAAGAAATCTTATCTATTTCAAGACACGCACGCTATGATTTCCTATGTTTCTGACACGCGACGTTCGTTAATGGTAATGCAGCTAATTGTTTCAATTTTCTTTTATGGAATAAATCATAGTTAAAAGAAAAAGCTGGAAAGATTTTTTCAAATAAAAAACCTGATGCGGTCTTCCCGTCTGATTATAGGTTGGAAGTCTAGAACGAAGGCTAGAGTAGAATAGGCTCTTAATAAACTAGTGTGCCTCACCATCAACGATCGTTGATGTGGGATCGCAGCCAAGTACAATTCTATATTAATAAAAATACAAATAAAACAAAAGCTAAAAAATTGGTTTCCAGATTTGTCTGTTTGTTTTGAGAAGATCCTAAACTACTCTTTCGAATTGAATCGTTGCAGTATATTTACCTAAATTCTCTATTGACGCGTAAACACAGCGCGAAAACCACCACTACACATATGAAAATGAATTTCCTTTTTTATTTTCGGCAAGCACGAATGTTTTATTTTTAAAATTAGTCGAAATAAATCTGAAGGCCAGTATTCGAAAATTCAAAATAATGTTTTGATAGAACTTATGACCCGAAAAGTTAATAGGTTTTTAGTGTTAGATAGCCCATAAAGAAAAGAAGGCTCTAATTCATTCTACGACCAACATGAGTGGAGCAGTAATCAAAGATATAATATATGTGAAACCACGGGTAAAGATAGCTTATTATATTACAAAAAGGTTACCTACGTTCAAACACCAATGTGGTCCTAGTCAAAAGTTTGTAAATTTTCAGCGAAAAATGTGAAAGGAATCTCAATGTTATGAGCGCTTCATTTATTAAATACTATACCTTTTGTATGCGGAATATTGAAATTAAAATGTGTCTCCAACTTTTGGGCGAAAAATGTCGGGCGGGTCTGATAGGACCGCGTGACAGAGGTACTACGGATTTTTGTAAACGGACATTTTTTGTCGAATAGTGACCTTGTTTAGCTCGTTTAAGGTTGCCGAGGTTGCTAAAATCTTTTTTGGGTCTGGATACAGTTAACTGTGGAAAGTCTGTAATTTTTTTGTGTTTAATGAGAATATTAAGTATTTCTATTCACTTAACATAGTATATCTGAGATCATTATTCAATGTTTACTTAATTTTACATGGCTTATAAGACTAACTTATTTTAGGCTTCCGGGTTTGCGGAACAGAGTACAAAGTTTGGCAAACCTCCATTGAAAAGAGAGGATCCTTCCGTTGTGTCTGGTCCGGGCTTCCTAGAGTTAATTTTGGGGGGTTCTTCCCGGACAAAGAGCTTCCAATTGCTCCACATCTGCAAAGGTGTCAGAATTTTGGGGGAAAGACCGGAGAATATGATTCTTTCCTCACTAAAACCAGTTTCATTATCAGCACACATATAAGGGGTCTTGTGACCTCTTCAAAAACTACGATGGAACTTCCCCTGTATATCGCGTGATAGGCCACTTCCTTGAAAAGACTGTAACAGTTTCCTTGAGCTCCCATGTACCCACTTCGACCTTAGATCACCCAAATTTGCATTATTTGACACTATAATATATACGTCTATATTTACGTGACTTTTCTCATCTGCCTCCTAATCATTTCTATACACTTTAGCAGCGTCAACAGTAACATTTAGTCATCTTTCTGAGTACAACGTGACCTCATTTCTATAAGTTAAATAAAAAACAGACAAAGTGGAGTGTAGAGTCGTAAACTGTGTCTTTGGTACAAACTTAGGTAATAATAGACCGATTCAGATGATAACCCAAATTTACACCATATTTGCGATTTTAATGGTTTCGCTATTAACAAGATGGGTTAATGATGTTTGTGTGATTTTTAATTTTAATGTTTTTTGTAAGAAAATGTATTTAATTAAATTTTTAATGGATCTTTTTGCACTGAATGTTTGAGAGAAAACACTGATTCCTATAACACAGGTGTTCTACTAAGCACAGGAGTCAGGGCCTCACAGAATTTGTACATGTTTCTTATGATAATAAAATTTATCTTAATATATCATAATACTTTGTTTCTATTGTGACCATTGTTTGTTTGTTTCATATTGTCCATTGATAAAATTCATCAAATAACTCGTTCTGCTCTGCGTGGAGACGGAGTGTTAGACTTTTGCTTACTAAAATCGCCCCGGAATGCAAAGGGCAACTGAAATAACATGGATGGTCTCCAGTTGCCCTATGCGTCATGGGATCACGACAACTTTATCAAGCAATCCCGCAGTTCAGCTTGACCAGTATCTTACTTAATGGTAAGAAATGATGTGGTCGACAATTAAACAAGCTATGTTGGAAGTTAATGGCCAGCCAAAAGCCGGTGCGACGCTTCAGAGCTTTCTAGGTAAAACAAAGAAAAATGGCGTGAGGAAAGCGAAAATTATAGTCTAAAACATTTCACACAGTAAATAAAGGTACAATGCTCTTTTTGAGCTGACTCAGACTGGTGTTATTGACTTGTTTTTAACAATAACTTAATTACTGTTTGAGGTTTTTTGTGCTCCACTATTTTGGCGTTAGAAATTCGTTCCCTAACGTTTTGTGCTCAATGGAATAATTGCATTCGCCGTCGCCGATCCACTGAATTCATTTCCAAAACAAAGTTGGATGAGACAGTGTCAAGATGGACTGTCAGTTTGTCATGACTTTTTATATATGTGAAAAGTAATATTAAATACTCCGTTCTGTTACTTTTAGTTTGCAGAGTAAAAGTGAAACTCCAAACTCAACGCAATGAAAAGATAAGGCTAAGGATAAGGGAAAAAGATGTTACGGTTTTCCTTCATTTATGCTATGAGACCTTATTCTTACCAAATTTCAAGATTCTAGGTCAACGGGAAATACGCTATAGGTTTTGATATCCTTGCGAGTGTCAAAATACGCGCGTTAGACTAGCGACCCGCCCCGGCTTTACACACGGGTGCAAAATAATTATTAGTGTTACTCTACTATATTATGCATCAAAATCAGTTGCGTTGTTTTAAAGATCCAAGCATACATAGGGACAGACAGACAGACAGCGGAAAGCGACTTTGTTTTATAGTATGTAGCGATTGCGTTGAGTTTTTCTTTTTTTAATACACGTTCTAGATCAATTCAGTGTCTCCAAAGCTCTTTTAATACTATGACCAAGTTCTAGCCATTCCACTATAGCTTCACCAAAGCTATTAATCGTAACGTCACTTATTTAAAGCGGCTCCAGCCGACTGCCAGCCGGGGCGATGACTCTTGAACGAGGGGTCGCGGGTTCAATCCCGGCCCGATGAACTGTGGTAACTCGGCCGTATTACACGCATATTTAACTTTGCTTTAACTTGATGCGTGAGATTAAGATTAAATATTAATAAGGACCCTTTATTTGAGTAAGGGTTTCATTTTGCTAGTTTGTGCACGCGGATTCACCCGCGTATAGGTAAAAATCCCAATTAAACAAAATCTCGGGATAAAAAGTATCCTATGTGCTATTTCAACACTTGATCTATCCGTGTACTCAGTTCAGCCGTTCGAGCGTACAGAAGTAACAAACATACAAATAAACTTTTGCCTTTACAATGTTACTGTGACTATAGTATGGTAGATAGGCAGGATAGATATTCCATAACTTTCCCACATCGCCATCTAGTCCCAAGCTAAGTAGAGTTTGTGTTATGGGTACTAGACAACTGATAAACATACTTATATTTTTTTTTAAGTTATATAAACTAGTGCTTGCTTAACTGCGATCCCACCTGATGGTAAGCAGTAATGCAATCGTAGATGGTGAGGCGCACTAGTTTATTAAGAGCCTATGCAATCTAGCCTTGAAGATGATGATGGGATAATATGTATTTCTAAATACATACATATTATTCCATCATGCAATGTTCTTAAGTTTCTGTCGACTTCTAACTTTACAGAGTAAAATTAAACGTGCCTTTGTAACGCTCAAGTAATGTGCGTTTTATTTGTCAGTGGTTTTGCCCGCATGAAAAGTTTTAAACCGGGTGGACAGTATCCTGTGTAGGTATTTTAATGGATTTTATACAAGCTGTATGCTATGACATTGTTTGCATATAAAAAAAGGCTTTGTTATTATTGTATTATCTAAATTATACAAATTCTATAAATTTTCTGAGTCTATGTGTGTCTGTGTGTTACTTCTTCACGCCCGAAAGACTGAACAAATTTCGATAAAATGAAATTTGATACACAGTAAGATGTCCTAGAATAACATATACTAGATATTTTTTTACGCCGGGAGTATGTTCCTTAGGGACAATTTTTCACTCTCATGCGGGCGAAGCCGTTGGCAGCAGCTAGTATTTTTGCAAGGCAGGTTAGAAAACGTGCATTAAATTCCTTTGATATAATTAATTAAAAATTAATTTGATAATTGATTAATGTGTTGCTTATCGCGATAATCATGGGACTGAAACCTTTAATTACAAAGAACTAGTTCGAATCCGATTTCTATCTCGTTGATTTATGAAAACAACCAGTAGGAAATCGTAGTTTAGGCGTACCGAAGCTAGTAATCTTACATAGAATCATTACAAAACCCCTAAAATTTTTACTAAAGAATTATGCACACATACATATATAAAGAAACAATATACATAGAAACTTAAACAAAAATTGTAAAAACAACAACATTGTGTAAGTAAGTTACAGGTAGGGAAACGTAGGGGCAGTTCTCTAAGTCTTGATAACAGTGCAGTATGAAATTTTTAATATATGTTAATTTTAATGTGCGTACAATTTGGACGAAATAATCGAAACGATGTAGGTACATGCGCCATACTCGTACAGCGATCGGGGCGGTGTGCCCGCATGGTGCATTACGGTTCATTCCCTCTCACAGAGAGGAGGCCTAAAGGTCTCCCAGTAGCGGGGACATTATAAGGAGGTTAATTAATTAGGTAAATCTGAGTCCAGTCTTGCCATGAAGTACCGTGTTACCCCAGTTAATGGGTTGTGGAGGTCTGGTAGGCAGCCGCTCCTCGTAAAATACTGATATTCAGCTAAATCCGGCTTGACTGGAAGCTGACACCAATATATGTAGTTGGGAAAAGGCTAGCTAGATGATGAATTAAATAGACCGCCAAGACCACATAAATAAATCAATACAATACATAGATCAGGGACAAGGTACTCATTGTTATAGACAATACAAATATGTTTTCTTCATAAGATAGCCAACTTTCGTTTTGCCCTTTCTAAGTAAAGAAGCTACTTGGTTGGAAGACACAAAAACACATGCATTAACCTACATAGGTACAAGGTCCTCATACGTTCTGACTATTATATTTGCCGTCAGTTTGGCTAGCGTTTCTCCTAGATTTGAAAGCCTAACGGAATACTGGTGTAGTGACATCTATGATACTACATAGGAACTAATATTCAAAATCCTGCATAGAGGTATTGAAGTTCTGCGGGCAATTAGAACACATACAACAGCTTATCTGCTCATATGCACGTTTATTTTACCGACTTTGAAGGAGGTTCTAACTTTGTATTATTTTTTGCTTAACTTCACAAAAAGGTCGACGTGTAGTACCAAAGCGGGATTCGCCCGAGCCGCAGGCGAGAGTGTTCTTGAGTCAAGTGCAGTAGTGAAAAAAAAATACGAGGATGATATAATACATATACCTAGGTTGAACCTAATTCTAGAGTGGAAAGAGCCAGTTTTCGGAGAAATATAATTTTTAACCAATTTACAATTAATTTTATCATTAAGTCCTTTACCTTAAATCAAAAATACCGATAGCATGAATTTATTATCATTCCCTTACAACCCCTTGTCAAAAAACAGCAGGCTTTAAATGAAGCCAAGTACTACCTTCCCTGATCCTCTAAATGACACCTGCGATCCTCCTTTGTCCTCCGAATGTGAATCTTCTGTGATCTTACGACAGGTAATTACTCGTAAAAGCCCGGATAATTGCCTGACTTAGATAACAGAAATTCGACGACAGTAAATTATTTACGAGAATGCTATCGAGCGTTCTAAATATAGGACTGAGTTTTAAAATAACTTTTGGGTTATCGGAATTTAATATTTTATTTTGGTGATTTATAATTCAATGGGCTGAAACAGTGTTAGGTACTTTGTTGTAAGTCAGTCTTCTTCTTCTTCCTGCGCTTTTAAATATTAGTAGGGGTCGGTGCAATACGTTTTTTTCTTCTATTTTTTCCTATCACTCGTCAAGCTATCACTAACTCCCTTTTCTTTCATATTACTCGTCACACGTTTTTTGAGGATAATTTCTTAAACCAAAGGCGAAGCCACTGGCAAAAACTAGTTTGATATATACTTGTAGATACCTTTTTCAGGTGGGGAATCATTAACAAACTTTGCAGGGAGTGTCAGATTTTTACTGACTAAACCCCACCTATGTTCTTTCAGTAGTACTTTGCGTTACAGGACCGCGGACATTCTTTTCGACAATCTCATAACCTATAGGTACCGCTATTATTAACCATAACCGAACCGAACCGAAACTTAACAAAGTAATTTATGAGAGGTGTCAGATATACTGTACCGGGCCTGCAAGAAATAATATAGTGTTTCTTGCAGACCCTGTACATTTGTACAATGTATTCAATCCACATTTCATAATTCTAAGAGCTGTTCCAGATATGGGCGACAAGCGTTATTTCAACCGAAGCCAGGACAGGTCAATACTCTTGCATAATTCATTCGTTCGCCATGATCCGCCGGTTGACTGGGGACTATTCTAAAATACCGGCGATACTAAAATGTTAATGTTGTCATGACTTACTGTTGGTGTATTTGTAAAGGCAAATGTTGTTCATTGATCCGTGGTGAGAGAGAGTTCTTTGGCTTCTTTTTTTTTTGGAGTCAATGGTAAACTCCTTAAATGATAGGGTTTCAGTAGGAGGCTACGTCTTCGGATGGTGAGCAATGGGTAGCTCGCCATCTAGTAACCATTCGGACCGAGCCTAAGTCGTCGACGGCGCGTAGTGTTCCACGCGCGCCTCAAGCAGATGTCAGCAAACCATAGGAGCAACACAAAAAAAGAAAGGAGGCTACGTCTTATTCCTAAATTTTTAGCTTTAGCCATTACTGTCTTACTACTGGGCAAACACTTCCCCCAAGTCTTTCCAGACATTCTTTTCCCGCACCTTCTTGAACCGTTTCTCGTGATACGCGTCTAGATCATCGCGCTCTCTAGGACGACGTCTATGGCACTTTTCCTTTGCAGTTGACTCTTACTCAATGGTAACTGTAGATGCGACTCCATGGCTTAGTTCTTCAAACATGTTTTCTTTATGCAAATATTATGCATTTTAATTTGTATCATCCTCTTCTTGTTTAATTTCCAAACTTAATGTTTTGTTTTCCGTTATTCGTGCTAAATTTAAAACCATTATGAAGCCACGTTAATGATGTTTTGATCAGAACAAGCAACTGTTTAAATTCAACGTCATCAAAATTTTAGTATTATTTTATGCTTAACAAATAATAAAAACATCATAAAGTATCATCACGTGTATGTGCAAAAGATATTTAACACACAGTAGTGTTTACACAGATTTATGAGAAGACTGTAAAGATTTAACGTTCAGACGAAAAGTAAATTATTATTGTGGACAAAGAAAATGTTAATACAAGTTTAAATATAAGAGATAGTACGGATTAACATAGTTAAGTCGAGGACTGTACACAAGATAACTTTGCTCATACTATGACTCATCATCATCTGCCTAGCCTTTTCCCAACTATATTGGGGTCGGCTTCCAGTCAAGCCGGATTTAGCTGAATACCAGTGTTTTACGAGGAGCGGCTGCCTACCAGACCTCCACAACCCAATAACTGGGGTAACACGGTACTTCATGGCAAGACTGGAGTCAGATTTACTGGCTTCTGACTATCCGTAACGACTGCCAAAGATCTACAAATGACAGCCGGGACCTACGGCTTAACGTGCTTTCCGAGGCACGGAGGAAACTCGGTATGTTAAGATGGTCACCCATCCACAGACCAACTTTGGCAAGCGTTGCTTAACCTTGAAGATTGACCCGTGCTGCTGTTATTATCTAGCCACGAGCTCCCCTCTAGCCATGAGCTCCTCTATGACTAATGCAAGGAAAATGGTGTGTTTTGAGGAGCGGTACTTTGCATAATGAAACATGTTACTGACCAGCCTAGATTGAAAAAAGTTTTAATTTCAAGCTTAGTTCAGGGACGTAAGATGAGTCATGTGTTTTATTTTTATTCAAGTATAAAAATACTTAGATTCTTCTATAAACGGACGTACAATACAACCCACCTGTAACAAGTTTGTAAATCTTGCTGCGGTGAATACGATTGTAAGTTTAAAAATGGATGAACTAGAAAATCATCTGTATAAACTTAGGACTGAAATGTAATTAGAAGATTATTTTCCATCACTTCATCACTTTATTCGTTCTTCATCGTTTTCACACTTAAAAGTAGCATAGCATCAACCTTATAATGTTCCCACTGCTGAGACTCGGGCCTCCTTTCTGGGAGAGGGAATAGAATATAAGCCACCACGCGGGCCCAGTGCGAATTGGTGGATGTCACATGTCTTCGAATTTTTGGTTCTAGGACATGACACTTTACATGTCCTCAAGTTAAAGGAACAAAGACTATTTTGTTTCCTAAATTTTCTTATTTACTCTTATTTTATTGTTCACAGTTATCTGCTAGTATCCCCGACGTGTAGCCGACGAGACGGAACATGCGTCATTTAATGACAGAATGAAGTAAAAAACAAAAGAGCATCGCCTTTAGGTGTTGTTGACGCAGCTTAGCTATCGCCAGACAATTGTAAATGTTTGGTTGTTTTGAAACTTTGGCCAACAAAAGAAAAATATTTATACTGTAGTTATTGCGCATGAAGTTGTGTGAGCGACAAAGAGTTCCTGAAACTTCGTGGGAAAACGGTGATAGAGAATGTGGGTACGACTATCCACAGTAAGAATGAGATAGGTGGTGATCGTCAATGTTTTTGGCTGTCTTTCAGCGTATTCTGGGATTTATTTATTATTTATCTATTTAATACTTTTTGCACAAAAAGGTACACAGGCGGATTTAATGCCTTAGGCATTTTCTAGCAGTCAACCTTTGAGTAATGCAGAGAATATTAGTATTAGTGTGTGTGTGTGCGTGTGTGTAGTTTGTGTTAGTATTAGTGTGTAGTATTTCTTTCAAGCTTCAACTTTGGTGAGCTATGTTAACTCTGTTGCAGCAGGTGTTGAGGTCCTCAAGCGATGTAAATACATCTCTGAACCTTATTGGTAGTTACAGTTTTGGGTAGTTTTTTGTCGAAATGCTTGGGGTCATGACTCAGGCGTATAATTTTTAGATTAACGAGGGCAAAATCTTTGGCAAAAGCTAGTATATTTATAAAGTTCTGAAATTGAATTTTATTTTGTGAAGCTCCTTCAAGTGGCGATACACACTTTACCTATAACAAAATTAAAAGTCTTTTGTCCTGAGCCATGCTATAATTACTTTTTACATAGGCCTATATGTGCATTTATAATAAGTTAGTTATACGATTTCAATTGGTCATTTCTTATGGAGAAGAACCGCCGAGAAACTCTATAATAACGCTTATAAAAAATGATTGAGTTTCCAAAAGACACAACGTACCTTACAATAATTATCCTTATGAATTAACTTAAGAACGAAGACAATTAACAAGCATTTGTGTATAACCATAAAGCGAATGTTAAACTAAAACTGCGTGTCGTTAGGAAATGTCGGAGTCAAACAAAGGAAAGAGCGTATAGCGGTATCAACGTTATTACTGTTGACCTCGACAGGTACACGTTATTTAGGGTCTACCGTGTCATTAACAAGCCGGATACTACGAAACTGTAGCGTAAACCATCGCATATACATTTTTAATGCAACTTGAAATTCATAATTAGTAGTATATTTATAAAGTAACATAAAAAACATTAGTTCTTTTAATTACTTTTTCTTTTTAGGTAGTAGATCATCAAAATGTCTTCTCCCTCTCTGGGCAGAACGGGAGGGCGTGTCAGACTTCTACTGACTAAAACCATGTTCCTTCTTTGCCCTAATTGCAGGGTCCCGGGGTTCTCTTTCGTCGACTCAGGCCTCAGTAGGCTTCTACCTTTGACTACTATGTCCTAGAAAAAGTTAGCCATTTTTTTTTTACATTATACTAATTTTGGCAGGTAATAAAGAACGGAAAGTTTATTTGTTTTTTTGGGAATTGATGACTTCTGTTTTATTTCTCTTAGCAGAAGCAGTACGTCTATCTAAAATATAATTACCCATTTCCATTACAGGTTGTATGTGGATTTTATAAAAAGTGCTATTTATATTTCAAAGTGTTTTGGTTACTAAGTAAGTATAAAATAATATAAAAGTTACGACTAAAGAAAAAAAACTGCAGGAAAAACCAAAACGTAGCGAGCAAACGTGATTTGGATCTGTATGAGGACAGGTTTTTGCCCTGTAGTGAAATAAGATTATAATGTTGATAATATATTTTATGGGGCGACTTTAAACTTACTAGCATAAAACCAAAAACAAAAACAAATCAGAAAGCAAAATAAAATAAGTGCGTTAAATATAAGTGAATTATTTTATTTTCCTTCCTGATTTGTTATCACCCAGGAATTTATTAAAACTAAAAATAGTTAAAAAATCTGTGAGGGCATAAAGATGCCTACGATGCGAGCTTACCATATTCAGCGATATTTAAAAACGAAATGCAAGTGAATACCGTCATGTATGTCCGTGGCAACACAGTCGGCCCTAACAGATATGTTTTTAGACTACCAAAACTAAAATAAAAAAAAATGTTAAATAGGAAAAGAATGACAATGATAAACATTGTCTACCCTACTTTTTTGAGGCAGCGCCGTGTTTCTCTTGCAAACTTTTTTTTAACAGTTTCGGTCATCTATCTCTCTCTTTCTCGACATAATATATTAACGAATCCTTCTCTCATATCTGTTATTACATTTAAAATAATCCAAAACGCTTTACACAAAGTACTTAATACAATTTGTATTCCCATAAAAGACAAGAATTTCGAAACAAAATTACTTTACCTACCATTACTTGTAGCACAGATTAGGGCTGTTACACAAAAGTGATTATCTGCGTACATAAGATTACTTTATATTCCTTTTGTTCTCTTTACGGCACTTTATAACGGATAATGCGATGATTGCAACGCAGAATGGATTATCCTTGATCATAAATATGTAGCTCTATAAAGCTGTGTTCTCAATATTTGAGAACAGTGCACACCTCTACCGTGTGCTCCACCGTGTCCTCCGGGCGGGCGGTTCACAGAGTGGTGATACCCGGGCGTCCTTTCCTCCTTGATCTGATACAGGAACCTCCCGAACTTATCGTGTCCGGTGAGGACCTGCGTCATACGAAACGACAGGACGCGGTGACCTCTTTCCAACCACTTCTCAAAGAGGGGACTTACCGCCGCAATGACGGCTTACCTATGGAGAGCAGTGGTGGCCTAGTGGTAACTACCATCATCTGCCTAGCCTTTTCCCAACTATATTGGGGTCGGCTTCCAGTCAAGCCGGATTCAGCTGAATACCAGTATTTTGCGAGGAGCGGCTGCCTGCCAGACCTCCACAACCCATTAACTGGGGTGACACGGTACTTCATGGCAAGACTGGAGTCAAATTTACTGGCTTCTGATTATCCGTAACGACTGCCAAAGATCTTCAAATGACAGCCGGGACCAACGGCTTAACGTGCTTTCCGAGGCACGGAGGAAACTCGTTATGTTAAGATGGTCACCCATCCACAGACCAACCTAGGCAAGCGTTGCTTAACCTTGAAGATCGACCCGCGCGGCTGTTATTATTTAGCCACGTGGCCTAGTGGTAACTACCCCGACTTACAAATTGTAAGTCGCTAGTTTTAAACACAGTCAGGCGCATTACTTTGTGTAATTTATTTCATCACCGCTGCTCTCAAAACGGTGAAGGAAAAACATCGTGAGGAAACCGGAATGTCCTAGAATCAAAAATTCGACAGTGGCATCCACCAACCAGCACCGGGCCAGCGTGGTGGAATACGGCCCATTCTCTCTCCTAGAAAGGAGGCCCGAGTCCCAGCAGTGGGATATTATAAGGCTGATGCTATTCTAATGCGATGTTTGCACTTCAGAATGGATTTATCCTTGATCATAAATATGTAGTTGATCTATAAGACTGTGTTCTCAATGGTGACAATGTTTGGCAGCGTTGCTTGCGCTGAGCACTCAATTGGAATAAGCAATCAGGTGTTAGTTGAGCAGGGGCTGACTGCAGATTAATTGGGGTTTGAATCTCGTGCAAATACCTTAGTCAAAATGGACTGGACTGTCAATCTCAAAATGAATGAGTGAAGAACTGGATGAGTGAATGAATCTATGAATGCATGATTGATATATTTATTTACAAGAATAATAACACGCTCTTAAGATCTATGGGGTAACAGAAAACAAATGAGAAGTCTAAGGTTAGAAACAATCGTGCATGGTCTAATTGGTTTTACATATCTAATTGCAGATATCAATAACATAGCCAACACCATCTAAGAAATATGACTAACTTCGTTGAGTAACTTTTCCAATTCTGGGTGAAGCCAGAGGAAGTGTCTAATGTTGTGTGTTGTAAACATCAGACACTTCCTCTCGCTATTGCCGCTAAGGCTACGAAGTATGAAAGAATGCTTCTCTCTCACACTTTCAGATTGGAGTGAAGGAGGTGACTCCTCCTTGATTCACACTCGGAGGAGATTTTCTCATTTTCTCTCGCTCCGTAAGTCCTGGACCACGGCAGAACGCCAAAAGTCACCACTACCGTCTACCATCGCGAGGAGTCTAACTGTAGCCTAATAGTTATAACAGGTAATTAAAATACAGAGTAACTGACTGTTAGATAAGAGGAAGTCGTCGATAATAAACAAGAATTCTCAGTTATCCATTAATATTATCTACCTATTTAAAGCGGTTTATAATCCTCATTTGATTTCTTTGATAAACGAAATTATCTACATTGTGTCTCAATGTTTTACAATCTTCAGTGGATTTTGTATAGTAGATATCTCTTTCTATATATTATTCCTTTTCCAGCTGTCTTTTTATTAAAAGACTAAGGCTAAGGTGGAGAGATGAGCTGGACAACTACCGGAAGGACTGGCCCGCAATGGCTGAAGACAAAGGTGTGTGGAAATTAGAGAGTGAGGCCTTCACCCAACAGTCAAACATAATAGGCTAACTATTCACCAATCTGCACTGGGCCCAAGTGGTGAATTACGGTCCACTCCCTCTCCTAGAGAGGAGGCCTGAGTCCCAACAGTGGGAACATTACAAGGCCGATCATAATGCTAATGCTAACCAACTAACATTGTTTCTCAGCAATTTACTAAATCTCTGTTAAATTTTCCCTTATCCAAAATATATAAACAAGGAAGCAACTGTTTTGAAATTCAAACCATCATACTAATGCTGTCAGAAGCAACGTAGAGAGTATGAAATATTCATCAGCTCATCGTGCTATGGAGCCAGTGCAATGAACTACATCGGGGTTAAGTGCTGAAATTGATGGGATCGTGCTAATGACTTCAACAGCCAGTGTCAGCATCTCGTTGGAATAATGAAGCTTCCGACTCATCTATCTTTCCGTGTATCCCCTTAGATGTATTATCTGAAGGCAGAATTGAACGGAGTTGACACTTCGATCGCGTATTAGTTATAGAATTATACATTGTAATATTGATTAGGAAAGAGTATAGAGTGTCTAATGAAAGCGCGACCTGGAGTTTTTTTTTAAATTTAATTGGCAACATTATTAAGCCGCAATTGTAGGGAATAAAAAAAAATGTGAAGTGTCAAGACATGATTCTCCTACTAGTTAGTAATACCACATATATTTTTTTTTGATTTATCCTCTTTTTCTCAAGTCGCACTTTCATTAGACGGACTATATTAGTAAAATAACGACGATAAAATTGTCAGCAAATAATGTAGTTGACAGCAAAATTGGTAACCAAGTTAAAACGTATGTATACCAAATTACAAATGAAACTATACAAATAAAATGCATGAGCGATCACAAATCATGTTCGCATGATACAAATCCAGTTAAGCCATTGTGTAAATACTGCAACTCTAATTAACAAATCCAACAAAACGAACCTATTCGTAACACGTATCCAACGATCAAACGATTCGGACGATCTGTGTGCCGTAAAAATTGACAATCAGTGCACAGTTACCGCCAATTATCATCAGCAACCAAACTGAATTGTGTTCGGAGAAAATCGCAATCACAGCGACCACAATTGCTGATTGTCTGCCAACAATTTACAACTACTAACTATTTGGTATTGTATGATACTACCCTATAATATATACACTTGTATATAACTTCATTTGTTTTGGTTTGCGAATGGGAACTTTGTTAGTATACCTATCGTGTAGTATAGAAACTGTTGTCATAACAATGAAAGAGATATTTGATGACCGTGTGGTCTAAAGATGTTTTAATTTCGACTAGTGAGAAAGGAAAATAATAATAATCATTAATGTAGCTACGTTTGCGGAGATGAATGATTGAACTGTTGCAAAAAGAATTAAAGAGAGTAAAGGGGAGAATTCTTTAGCCGACTGTAAGCGAGAGTAATTAGATATACTATAGAAAGAAGATCGTAATGACGTTGGAGAGTGTAAAGAAAACTGAGGGAGATATGCAGATAAACTAGATGCAGAAGACCAAATTTATGAAAAGACTATCCAAAAGTATGTTGATGATCTTTGATAAAGAAGAACAGACTAATGCTGTAGTCATTTAGGAAAACAATAAAGCATTCTAAGAGATATTGTTTATACAAACCGCTATCAACCTTACTTATTCGGGCTTGTAGCAGACACGTCTGGTGTAGCAAGACTAAAATAACCATCGAGCGTTTTCCAAAGGGCAAAGGGTAAGATGGTATACCTGGGGTTGTAATATTTTCGGTCAAATGCCTTATTTGGATTTTATATTTGCTTGTGAGCACAATAACATCGGTTGAATGCAGATATTTATAATTTTTTTTTTTTTTTTTTTTTTTTTTTTTTTTTTTTTATTATATTACAAAAAATAAGCCTCTCAGAAGGCCAACCCTACGTCCGAGTATAACATCTTTGCTCACGTGAGAGGCGGACACCTGCAATGAAATTTCAACACAGGTGACCAACAGGGCTCTGGCAAACCCCAAACAATATGGAGAATAATAATGATCGTATACGTTTAATGCCGCTGCCCGGGGGTGATCGCCGGGGCACGTCTGGAGCTGGCGCTGGACGTGGCAGCATGCGAACCGTCAGTGGCTCTTCGCTGAACAGGCGGGCGAGAGTCGGGGAAACCGAAGATGCCACAGCCGAAATTATCAGGGATGCCGATGATACTTTGCAAGACGCGGACAGAAATGGTCCTACGAGTCCTGCCGGTGCATCGGATTCGACCACGACAAGTTCACAAAATGGAGATGCAAGAAGAAAGTGGTCACAAGAAGAATTACATGAATTAATGTTTTGTTACTATAGAGCAAAAGCTGAAGGTTCAGGTTACATAAAAAGGTTTGAAAGATTATTTAAAGACAGAAACCAACACAATCCTAAAGTAAATAGATTCACCGGAAACAAACCAAGCCCGTAGTATAATAACCCGTAAATTCATATCCACTCAACTGTTAGATGAAATTAAATTAAAAGCCGAACAATCCTTATTGCAGACAAACTCTAACATAAACGCAAATACCAACGAACCTATAGTAATTGACTCCGATCAAATATCAGCCCACACCATCACAGCTACCACAGAATCAGGCCTTGACAATGCTGACACACTAATATCACATGACATACACATATCACCAGAACCACTTACTGATTCTGAACTACTATCACAACATGTAGAGGTAGATGATAGCCTAGATCCTGTCATCCTTCAGTTCCTACAAACCCTAGCAGAAACCAAAGAAATCTCAATTACAGATAGAAAATTATTGCCGAAACCAAAATTTAACAAACAATTTATACATAATTTTAGATTAATTAATAATTATATAAAAACACTACTAATAACGTATAATACTCTCCGCGAAATCAATGACATAATATATGCCGCTGCCAAGACCCTAATAATAATTAATGGGCAAAAACCATATACTCTGCCGTCCGTAATAAAACCTAAAAAAGATCCGCCTTGGAAGTTAAGAATCAAAAACAAAATAGAAGACATTAGGAAAGAACTAGGTAGACTCATAGAAATAAAAAGAGGAGTTAGCACTAGAAGAATGATACATATTAGGAACAATCTATACCATAAATACAATATTTTCACTGAACAAGACCACGACAATACAGTAGAAATATTAAATCAGAAAATAAAAGCACTAGCAGGTAGGATAAAGAGGTATGACGACATGAATAACAGAAAACTCCAAAATCAAAGATTTAGCGAAAATCAGCACTCATTTTACAGATCTCTTAATGGCTATCAACAACTAGCTCCGACAGAAATCCCAAACAAGGATACAATCCAAGATTTCTGGTCGTCGATACTGTCGCAGCCTGTCTCGTACAATAAAGATGCGACATGGATCTCAGAGATTCAAAATGAGGCTGAAAATATACAAGAGCATAGGTTTGAAGAAATAGACATAGATATGGTTAGGGAAGCTTTAAGGAAAACACATAATTGGAAAACGCCTGGAATAGATAAGATACAAAACTACTATTTAAAATATCTCACAAGTACGCACGAACCTATTGCAAAATTATTTAATAGAATTCTTAACAAAACAGACTTAGTCGAAAACTGGTTTACAACAGGACAAGTAATTCTGATACCCAAAAATGAAAACACTAAAGAACCACAAAACTGGCGCCCAATAGCATGCTTACCGACCATGTATAAACTTCTAACTTCCGTGTTATCAAACGAACTCTACAAACATTGTGAAAATAACGACATTATCGCTCCAGAACAAAGAGGGTGCAGGCGACGCGCCAGGGGCTGCAAAGACCATCTCATGATCAACAAAGCCATACTAGAAGACGCACATCAGTGCCATAAAAACTTAAGTATGGGATGGGTAGACTATCGGAAGGCCTTTGATAGCATCTCACACGAATGGCTTCTTCAGGTGTTGAGGTTTTACAAGTGCTCGAGCGCTATCATAGGCTTTCTTGAGATGGTCATGCCTACATGGAATGTTATCATGACGGCCCGTGGCGCGAACGCTTCCGTAACCACTGATCCCATTGTTATCCGCCGCGGAATATTCCAAGGAGATTCTTTATCACCGTTACTTTTTTGTTTAGGTATAAACCCAATTTCAACTTTACTCAACAAATACATACTAAAAGGTTACAAACTAAAGAGTAATTTTTCTATTAATCACTTGATATATATGGACGATCTGAAAGTTTATGCAAACAATAAAAACAGCTTAAAAATTTTACTGGATAGTACCGAAATATTTACGCGAGACATAGGGATGCAGTTTGGCTTGGATAAATGTAACGTTTTACACATAACTGCTGGTAGAGTTAGTGAACAACATGGAGAAGGGCACACGTTACTAAGCGGTCTGAAATTCGAACACCTGAAAAAAGACGAGGCATATAAATATTTAGGTATTAATGAGGCTGGCAAAATAGACCATAACAAAATTAGAGAACAGCTAAAAAAAGAATACTTTAAACGGATTAAATCAATAGTAACTACTCAATTAAATGCTAGAAATCAGATAAAAGCGATTAATACATATGCAGTGCCAGTTCTACTCTACTCATTTGGTGTAATTAATTACAAAAATAGCGACTTAAAGAACATAGATGTTAAAACTAGGAAACTTTTAGCAATTAACAAAGCACAGAAACAAAAAGCAGATATAATAAGATTATACTTACCGATAGAAGATGGTGGGAGAGGCCTAACAAGCATAGAAACACTACATAAAACACAAATAATAAAATATAAGCAATACTTAGATAATGAGCAGGATGATATTATTAAGATTATAGTTAGACATGATAGAGATAAAGATAAATACTCAGTATACAAAGAATCTAGATTAAATGCAGTAGAAATAGGATTAGCACAAAACAATAAATACACAGATAAAGAAATAAAAACGGCAACTACACAAAAAGCAATAGAGAAATGGAGGGCCAAGCCGCTTCATGGGCAGTTTTGTAAAGCGGTATTAGAAAAAGAAAACATAGATAGGAAATACTCTTTCAACTGGCTAAAAAAACAACCAATTTCATCATCATTAGAGTCTTCCATTTTTGCAATACAAGATCAGGCTATTATGACTAAACAGTTCGAAAGAGATATTTTGAAGAGGCCTATCGATGGCAAGTGTCGGCTATGTTTGACGAAAGACGAGACAACCCAACATATCATCTCTGGGTGTGAGAAACTGGCTGGTACATACTACACCAAACGACACAACAAATGCTTAATGCTTAATTCTTTATTGTACATAAAAACTATATTTAAGTACAGTGATTTATACAATTCATGTACAAAGGCGAGCTTAACTCAACAATGAGTTTTCTCCCAGCAAACCTTTGAGTAACAGAGAGATATCACATTCGAGGGCAGGATCTAGTGTACAACATAAACCTACATAACTACGTTTAATAAATAAATAAATATATTAACAACATAGTGCAGTATATTTTCTGGGTCTTGGCTAAAAAGCACAAATTTGAAGTAGCTAGTCTCTGGTGGCAGGAAGGCCTAACACAGCCCCAGATTAAAGAAAACGAATCAGCTAAATTAATGTGGGAAATTCCAATTCAGACAGATGTCACAGTCACACATAATAGACCGGATATAATATATATAAATAAAATAGAAAATAAAACATATTTAATAGACATTACAGTACCATCAGACTACAACATAGGGCCTAAGGAAATAGAGAAACTAAGCAAATACCACCTACTAAAAACAGAGATAACACGATTATGGAACACACATACAGAAATCATACCAATAGTAATAGGAGCAACAGGAGTAGTAGCTAAAAGCATTCATCGATATTGTGAAAAATTAGATCCAGGTATAAACATCCATATAATTCAGAAACAAGCAGCCATTCATACAGTCAATATTCTGAGCAAAGTACTGGGGGACACAGTCTTTGTGACAAATTAACAGGGGATCCGAACCTCCTTTTCCCTGAGGGTCTCAGGGCGGGAGTTAGGAAAAACCACCGGGAAAAACCCGAGTAGAAAACTCCTTTTCAAAAAACATAATAATATAATATAATATAATATAATATAATAGCTAGTCTCTGGTGGCAGGAAGGCCTAACACAGCCCCAGATTAAAGAAAACGAAACAGCTAAATTAATGTGGGAAATACCAATTCAGACAGATGTCACAGTTACACACAATAGACCGGATATAATATATATAAATAAAATAGAAAATAAAACATATTTAATAGACATTACAGTGCCATCAGACTACAATATAGGGCCTAAGGAAATAGAAAAACTAAGCAAATACCATCTACTAAAAACAGAGATAGCACGATTATGGAACACACACACAGAAGTCATACCGATAGTAATAGGAGCGACAGGAGTGGTAGCTAAAAGCATTAATCGATATTGTGATAAATTAGATTCAGGTATAAACGTTAATATAATCCAGAAACAAGCAGCCATTCACACGGTAAATATTCTAAGCAAAGTACTGGGGGACACAGTCTTTGTGACCAATTAACAGGGGATCCGAACCTCCTTTTCCCTGAGGGTCTCAGGGCGGGAGCTAGGAAAAACCACCGGGGGAAAACCCGAGTAGAAAACTCCTTTTCAAAAAACATGTAATATAATATTCTACAACTTTTTCACACAATGCCATCTAGTCCCATGCTAAGCAGAGCTTGTGTTATGGGTATTAGACAACTGATAAACATACTTATATATTTCTAAATACATACATATTATAGATAAATTACACCCAGACACAGAACAAATGATAAGTGAACTAGCTTCTGCTAGCGGCTTTGCCATACAAACATTGGACCCCTGTTTCATCTAGTGGAAAATCTTGTACTCGCTGTCGTAAAAAGAAACCTTGTGCAAAATTTCATGTCTGTAGGCCCAGTAGTTTCAGTTGAGCATTGATATGGTTTTCCTTTTATTAAAATAAATATGCTCGACAAAGTTGACAAAGGAATTGGATGACCGGACTTTCTACCCAAATATGGAGGTATAGCTCTACATGTAATCAAATAAATATTTACTAAATCATGACTGACGACTTCTAGACCGATTAGGTCTGAAAGATAAAATACATCATTACAAAAATCTCATGTCACAGAGTTTCTTATCGAACTTCTCCGAAACAGCTGACCAATTTTTTATGAAAATTTTTGTGTGTATTTGGTAGATCTAGATCGTAGGCTATTTTTAAACTTTCGACCTCCACCCCCGATAATTATGGCAAGTCACTATCTGCCGAATCAGCTAGTATTTTACTAATTGACGAGCTATTAGTAGATTTTCAAAACTTTTACTTCAAAACTTAGTCAGGAACTACGTTGTGCCATTCAAATCTAGTTTAGAAATCTTCTGTACTGTACTCACGAGTGCATCTTCAATGAATCCCAACTTTCTCCGCTCTGCTAAGCAGATTAAGCAGAACCTTTTCAAATAGTAACTAGTCAACGCAGAGCTATATAAAATGTCTCCTAGCTTACTTTTCCTTCCACGCTTTCTGCTCATGAATTCAGTACCTACTGGAATGACTAGAACTAAAATTCTGTTATTATTGATTAAGCCGTGACGAGCTTAGGTCACGGTGGTAACCATAGCGACACATGGTACCCTATGATTGACATTTATGGGTAAAGATAGGCTTGTGATATTGGTGTCACATGTTAAAGCAAAAATATCCTATTGGGCTGGATGTTTTTAAAGTGCCAGATATATGCATCAGTAAGGCATCTCTATAAAGGACCAGTCGGTGTGGTAATAATTGAAAGGGGCTTATGTCTAGTAGAGGACGTCTTTCGGTTGAAATTATGATTATTATGAAATTTATGGCCACATCTTTGGATTGTGTTCAAGGATCTTATTTGGGAGATTACTTAATTCAGATACATTGCATTTCTCTTTCATTGTAGTGTATTGTGCTTGTCAGAAACTAGCCCCTAATCATAGTTGTTTTTGTTAGAATTGAACAATTCAATGAGAAACCTTCGAAAATTCCAATGCAAATTATAAAAAAAAAAACGAGGAAAAAAGAACAACAACAAAAACTAAAAGTTAACAAAACATTCACAAACCCGACAACAGAGACTAAACAAGAAATAAATAATAAAAAATATGCAGAAACCTTAATTATGACTAAGGGTAAAAGAGCACGCGAGGATAATGCCCTTAAATTAAGAATTCTGGATAATTTAGACAGAGACGACTTTGAAAAACCGCTGGACATTTTGTATGAAGTGAGGATTGTCCCAATCCTTTTTCACGTTGAAAAATTACATTGCGTGTTTGTCCATCCCCAGAGAACCATGAATCGTTTAGAATTTCGGGGGTAGATCCTATCGGTGATTGGTAAAGCTTCGATTTGCTTCCATTACTTGATTTCTTTATGATATAACTTTTGCCTATTAAACTTCCATGTTTGTGTGTTATTCTGGCCTTAGCATTGAGTAATTTGTTAGTAAAAATAACTGCTGTATTTGCTTGTTTGTAAAGGTCAAGTCTATTGGTAGACATTAATAGAGCGGGTAGTGTTGCGAAATCTTTTTCATTATTAATAGTCTTGTTGGCTAATCGCTTTCCATTTAAAACCAGACCACTGAGAGCATTTTTCTTAAGTTAAATTACACAATATTACATATCTTCTGTCTGTTCTGAATGAATTAGTTTAATAGTAGCGTAGAAAAAGCCTCATATTTTTATTAAACAGATTCTGCTATTTATAGGAATTGGGGTCAGAAAAGTTCAGGCAGTGCTCCGCTACATTCAATTGCCGTGTTTCAACCTTGCATAAAATATTTCCTTAAAGGCTGAAGGTAAAATGGTATAGTTTTTTCCTAATGCTTATGTGGGCTATGTTCAGAAAATGTAGTAAGTCAGAACCTTAGGAAAAAAAACATATAGGGCTGAACTCAAATAACTAAAGGATAATGAAGACATTGTTATCATAACGGACCATTCACTGAACGATGAGCATATTTTAACAGTGAACAATATAACATCTGTTAAAATAATGATAGACTAATCATTGAACCATAAAAAAATAAACAATAAGTGAGATATTCCACCACGTGCAAGATAACCTTTGACAACAAAACCTTGAATAAATACGTATCAATATATTGTGTCTATATTCTAGTATAGAAACCAATAAAAACATATGCAGGTACAAGTATTTGAGGATTGTAAACCACAGAAAAATAAACAAGACTCTCAATCATTCAAACATAAGAGACACTTGATTTTTGAACATATACTTTGAACATCTTAGAAATCATTGTAAAACCTGAGTTTAGAAATATAAATAGAATTACCAGAAATTGTCACTGGAAAATTAGCCTTTTTGCTTTAAAAGGGTTACCAAGTCTACAATTTGGACAACCTGTTGTTCTAAAATTACTAGTAAACAACTACTGGTAAAGCTACATCCAGCTACTGTGAAAGTAGTAGTAGTAGGTAAGGACAGCATCATAAACTGGTTACCCCTTTTCTTGGGTATAATTATGTGGAGATAAGCATTTGATATTAGTTGTCACATGTGAAAACAGAAATCAGATTTAGCATCCAAGAAAGCGTTGAGCACGGAAAATGCGCGATGGATAGGAGACTGGGCTTGGGCGACGGTACGATTCCCAGAAACAGTAAACAGGTCTGTAACTTCAATATGGCTGTAGTTGATTGAGCAAATAGCAGGCATAGCTCGTAGTGCAGTTCAAAAATATCTTACACATATTAATGACATAACCGATGCATGTAAACGGGCAATCTTCAGATTCATTACGCCTTTAAATGGATCGCGTTTCGAGCTGTCATGCGAACAACCAATACAGCGTAGAACGTAGGTCTAGCTATAGCACCTATCATAAAAACTAGTTTCATATTTATAGAGAGACAATTAAGTTGTTATGTTTATTTGTCCAATGCACAGACATTTGTATGAACATTAACATTTACAATTTTAAAACCGACATTGATTCCCTTGTTGTGTCTTTTAAAGTAGGTGACAACTATAAATTCAAATGTGACTGGATCAGTTATAATTTGTTTGTTATTAATTAATAATGCAGTAGGTACATTTAAATAAATCATTGTGTATACCTTCTACTGACTTCTACTAAGATTGCTGGAATTAAAAAAAATTACAGCATGTTTAAACGATTGCAATAAAATTTGAATTTTATATTGGTACTAGTTTCGCAGAATTTTTGGTGCTTCGCTCCTATTAGTCTTAGCGTGATGATATATAGCTTATAGCCTTCCTCGATAAATGGGCTATCTAATACTAAGAATATTTCAAATCGGACCAGTAGTTCCTGAGATTAGCGCGGTCAAACAAACTCTTCGGCTTTATAATATTAGTATAGATTACTAAGTTGAAAATTAGCTAGTGTATGGTGTGGGTTTGATCTGTCGTGGAAAAAGAGGGGTCAAAGTGACTCACCCTTAAAAAAAATGTTTGCAGGATATTTGGGATTCTTCGGCATGCACGATGACACAGTTTACCGACAAGACACAAAATTACCGACGAAACGCCTAGTAATAGTCACTATTGCATATCATGTAGTTGTAGTCTTATATATTGCAAAACCTGAGAACAAATATTATACAATTGACTTAAGTGTTGGCGATAGATGGCATGGTCAAACATTTGACCAGCTTCCTAACTTCGGCTCTACATTGGATGCAAGTTTAGCAGGCTTAGTTTATTTAACTCACACGGTAAACTTTGCTCAAATTTTGGTTAGCCAATAAATTCGAGCCGCTTTTGCATGGTTCGATAGTTGCACAACTAAGTGTAAAGTAACCTCTGACTTGAGATGTGATAATTTATATTACCTGTATTCTTGACTAGTAAATTTCCTCTTCGTTGCATGTAGGTTATAAAACGTGATGATTTTATATCTTTGTTATGATGGCGATCATAACATCATACTTAAATCATTTGAATGCATTGATGATTGATGTATGAGCACGTTATGTTGGCAATTAAATTGTTGATGACCTTTTGAATAAATGTGATAAATGATTCTATTTGGTCACTAACTAGTTATGTGATCACTCGTCGTCTTCACTTTTAAAAGACACAGGGACAAATTGAAAATCAGAATAAACATAATCTACTAGGAGAAAATGACTGACTGACATATCAACGCACAGCCGAAACTGCGGGGTCTACAAGTGTAAAATTTTGCACGAGGTTTGTTTTTATGACGTAAGCGAGCTAGAATTTTCCAAAAGGAGACAATTTCTTTTGTTTGGGGAATAGGCCCACTGCAAATTGTGGCGTATAGCAATGAAATGCACGTTAGTTTATTGCTTATAATCTACAGATTACAGTGGTAATATTAGCAAAACTGTATGAAACCGGAATACTGTGAAATACGACAGTCAAAACATGACTCTTATAATAACTTAAAATCTCACAAGAGCTATTGTCTTATGAGTGGATAGGTCTCCTTGGTATTTTAAGTCAAAATAGTACACTTTTCAATAATATATAGTATAAAACAAAGTCACGTCTGTACTACGTGACAGATTTTGATGTGATTTACACGATTTGATAGACTTGTTCATGAAAATGGATTAGATGTAGGTATTCATTTCGAAATAGCGCGGTTTTTGCCGGCCAATACTTTAAATCTAAAATAATAAGGTAATGTGTTATAAGCTGGTTGGGAAAAAAAACACATTATAGGTACATCACAAGAAATATTATTAGGTACTGTTTATCTCTTAAAAGCAGTATTTCATCTAAAAAACCGGGCAAGTGCGAGTCGGACTCGCGCACTGAGGGTTCCGTACCAACTTACCTATGAAAACAATTCAATTCTCGAATCGAGTCTTGAAGATTTTTCAAAGAATAAAATCTTGTGACGTAACTACAAATCTTCAGTTTTCAGACTTTATTCTATATTTGTGCTAAAATTACCATGCTTTGTACCATAATTTCAAGATTCTAGGTCAACGGGAAGTACCTTATGAATTTCGATGACAGTGTCGAAATGTACGTTTTTTGCAACATAAACGAGTGTATCTCCTTTTCCCGTCAACTTACAAGTTTGATATTTACACAGCTTCAAGGGACCGCGGATTTGAGTATATAGTTTTAATTTCAACTTGATACCTTCACGCGTTCTCGAGATAAAGGGTCTTGACAGACAGACGGACAACAAAGTGATCCTATAAGGGTTCCGTTTTTTCCTTTTGAGGTACAGAACCCTAAAAAGATGCAGGTGGCTCCACCTCACCTTGATGCCGTGCCCAAGATAAATACCACACTATACACAACACATGTGCACAGCAACCAACAGCACGTCTGCCCACATAACAATTACAACAGTATCCAGCAAGAGCAGCTCTATTGTTAGTAATTGATTTAGTGGTGTCAACTAATATTTATAAATATACCTAATGAGTTTTCCTACTTGTGTGCCTCGATTGTATCCTACCTTGTAGGAGATAATTTTATTTGGACCATAATCATGGACAGGTCATGGACCTCGATTTTGAATTGTCCGGAGGCCCTGACATGCTCTCCATAGTATGAACAAGATTGTTTGATTTGATAAATTCCTAGAGAAAATAGAATTAGGGCCTGGAATGACAATTGAGGAAAATCATCCAGCTCTGGAAGGTTGAAGGTTGCTGCTGGGTGTGGAAACTGGAACACAGAGTATCTCCAAGGGGTATTAATTACGTTTTGTTCCACGGTGATTTTGAAAATAAGCCTAAAAACGCTCCTAACAAGCATTTTTTACCGTAATACTATTTTACTATTATTTCATTATTCCGGTTACGTATCGATGTGATTTTGGTCAGTTATTTATATCAAGATGATCACTATTTTCATGTGCAATATCATTAATAAACATTACCGTTTAACAGTGGGCCCAAAAAAAATTGTCTCCTTTGCTCCCTAAGGGGATGTAACGAGGTCCAACGTTTGTACGGAGAAACCTACTTTCACGTGGACGAAGCCACGTAGCATAAGCTAGTCTAAAAATTAATTTCTTTAAACACATTAAAAGAATGTTGCAAGAAAATTATGCCAAGTAAATAGGTACCTACGTAATTTTAAAAGTTTGCTCCAAATTGACTCATCCAAAATATACCTATTAAGTTTTGCCTTGAAGTTGAAACAGACTGACTTTTTTATCAACAAAACGTGGTGATTACGGAACGGACTTATTAGTAACGCTACTACGCAGTTTGGTCGGACAAGTAAGAAATTAGAATAAAAAAGGAAATGAAGAATACGAATTGCTGGGTTGGAATAACTTTTCAAAGAGTATGAGGGTACCCAAGGCGTTTATTTTGTTTAAAATTGAAGTTATGTAAAGACTTCTCCCACTCTAGAGTAGAACGAGAGACTATGTCAGACATTTACTTCTAATATTCACCGTATCCTTCAGATGCCCTTTATGTTCTAGGCCTCCCCTTCTACCCTTTTAGAAATTCTTTACTATTCGGGCATCGGCCCTGCTTGGCCCCTACGGTTTTATCTCTTTGAGGCGCGATTAGAACTCTACGCGGATGGCTGGATGGTTAATTGTTAGTTGGAAAAGCCCGCGCAAGAGAGTGCCCAGGGCTGCGACTGTTCGAAAGAGATTACCTACCTCAGTAAGAGCAGGACTCTGCTCTGGAACTTAAAAGCCAACGGATGGAAAACGAGTGGTTTATGTTAGTAAGTGCATTTATTTTCAAATTCTTTTTCCACTAGTTACCTAGATCATCAGTTATTGATCTTATATTACGGGTTCGATCTTCGTGCAAGCGAGATTTGCTTCTGTAAACACAGATTCTACTCGACTCGTGTAGACGAGTTAGTGTAGTCGATAATTACTATAACAATACCGGTATTGTTATAGTGATTATCACTATTTTGGGTGAGACTGTGTCAATATATACAAAAATTATTTATAAAGTTATTTAGTAGAGAAATCTGGGTCTGTTTGTTTTGCCTCTTTTTATAATGTGAATGTGAGAACATTATAGACTCAAATATAGACGCAAATTCACAGATTGTAATAATCCGGACCGAGCCCTAGTCATTAACGGCGCGTACTGTTCCATGCGCGCCTCAAAGAGATGCCCGCAAACTATAGGGGCCCAGCAGGGTCGAAGCCTCTGGGGCCATGGATGAAAACCCGGATCCCCGGATCGAAGGCAAAGAAGGAACAGAGTTGGATTTAGAAGGGCTGGGGTTTATTCAGTAAAAGCCTAACACGCCCTCCCGCTCTGCCTAAGAGTGGGAGAAGTCATTCTGAAAATTCCATAACTAAAAAAAAAAGATTCATAAACTACTATTTTTATTTGGGTACAAATCTAACCGGTTTAAACACATTGTCCTGTCATATCTAATTAAAATTAATTGTAATAAGGAAATATTGTAGAAACATTAATTTTTCTTTAAAAGAGTATTATGGAGTTTCTTGCCTATTCTTCTTCATAGGAATCTACCAATTATATTGGAAACGTGCGCTAGCTTCTGTCATGTCATAAGTGCATATGCCTATGTGAAATACTAAAACAATTTTTTGTAGAGTTCAGTTCCAAGCGGTATTTGTGTTACAGATAAGAAAACCTGTCGGCAGTGGTTAAAAAAACATGTCATGTGTTGAAGCGACTGATTATAATGTCAATGGTTATAAATAATGGTTCTTAATACGAAAAAATAACCTTCTTTGTTTATCTGTGCAACTTTTCGACGAAGACTTGGAGTTTCCCTCCCTAGGATACCCTATAATACATTAAAAGTATTAAAAAAAAACAGAACAACTTTTTTGGTGGTGGGAAATATTATCTAATAACTTTTTCTGCTCTCGGGTGGAGTCGGAGGGCGCATCAGATTATTACTGACTAAAACCCAGCTGTGTCCTAATTAAATTACAAACCGAAGCGGCCGAGGTTGCGAGCCACAGCTAGTCTATGATAAGGATAAACATCTACCTACTCGCGAACAGAACAGTTATCGATTGAGGTGCACGCAGAATGCAAATACAAACAAATCGTTATGCAAAGTGACATTGAACAAGTTGCAGTAGGAATTAATATCGGTAGTAGTAGCACTTAATAAATATGTGGTTTAATAAACGGTTTCTAACACACCATCTGGCTTATATAGGGGTGTTTATCATAATCGCCCTGCTTGGCAAGCGGGTGCGGTTATTGCAATGAACTGAGAATGCTGCTGCCCATTCTCTTGTTGGATGGCCTCTGACAAGGTGCACCGATGACCTGGTGAGCGTCGTGGGAATCCGTTGGATGCGAGTCGCACAGGACTGGTCGTTGTGATGATGCTTGGGAAAGGCCTGTATCTAACAGTGGACGTCTTTCGGTTTAAATTATGATCACGGTTACCGTAGAGATAGGCAGTTGTTTATTTATTAATTAGTTGCTGCATGACTTCGCCTGCATGAAAGCAGAAGCTTGTCCCAAGGGGACATACTCCCGGGATAAAACGTATTCTAAGTGCTATTCCAGGATATCATACAAATCTGATCAGCCGTTCGAGCGTGAAGAAGTAACGTACACAGATAATCATAAAACTTAGTCTTTATAAAGTACTGAGATTAAAAAAGTGCACCCCATCAATTGCAGGAGGCCACAGCATGGTTTGAAACAATTTTAAAACCGAAAGAAGAATATAATCTCCGCCCCAGAGCAGAAGAAGTCATTGGAAGAAATTCGAAATTTAATTCTGACAAACCTTCTTGCTCTACCGAGATCGAGAGTAGTTATGAGGTAAAGAGAAAAAAATGAAGTCACGCACCAAAAAAAAAACGAGATCGTGGTTAACCATAACCTATCATAAATCCTTTGTCTTCTACTGCCAAGGAATATCACAAAGATCTCAATAGTAATATCAGAAAATTATAACAGTCACAACAAGTTTTATATGCCCATACCTGTCGGAACAGGTTCAATCAATAAAACCGGTTCATTATCGTTATTGTGCTGCTTTAATAGTACCTATCATAGTTACCGTATCAACCATAGTAGTTGCCATATCGTAGGTACGAAGTATTTCCAATTACTTGAGCGTTGACTTCGCTATACGGAAATTATTGAATACAAGATGCTTAGGCTTGAGAAGACTGCATAGATTTATATTGTATACCTCCTACTGTTGTATGATTCATCTTCACCATCATCTCAGCTGAAAGACGTCCACTGTTAGGCCTCCCCAGGCGTCGCCACAACGACCGGTCCTTTTTGTCTCGCATCCATCGGATTCCCGCGACCTTCGCCAGGTCGTCCGTCCACCTTGTAGGAGGCCTTCCAACGCTGCGTCTTCGTACGTGGCCGCCACTCCAGAACCTTCCGTCACCATCGACTATCCGTTCTACGAGCTATGTGCCCTGCCAGTGTGTATGATTCATGCTGTTAAATTGGTTTCCCGAATTTAGAGTTCTTGTGCATATGTCACCGTAAAATTGTAGATACCGTTAGATTACAATCTATCTCGCGAAATTGTGAACTATCGAAAAATTGTGAACCTTAACAAAAAGTTCATGATTTATGCATTCTTTTTTGTTAGATTGTAAATATATTGAAGATCGAACTGTAAGTAAAAGCCCTGGTAGACCTTAGGAGGTTTTTTTACGCATGCTGATCATCTCTTTGAGGCACACATGGAACACAACGCGTCGTCGATTCGGGCCTAGTCTTTAATGAGCATAAGGTAGCTTGCCGTCCGCAAGTCCTTACCTTCTCTACAGGAAGGGCCTAAAACACAGGCCTCCTCTCTGTAAGAAAGAGTTCATTGCAATCTACGACACGGGCCTACTGCGCAATGATGTATTTCACATGTCTTCAAATTTTTGATCCAAGGATATTTTTCATTATTTTCCTTAACTGTTTTGAAAGCGTGGTGATGCCTACCCCTTATCGACGAAAACTTCTAGACTAATAGCAACACAATAGCCATACCTGTCAGCAAAATTGATTACTTAAAAGGACGTTCCTTACTATCCATGTAAGGTACTCTCACACCAATAGACTAGACTTATTATATCGATAGCCAAGGACACGTAGCAAATTATACCTACACGGCTACCTAGATCCACTTAGGCCTCTTGTACACGGCACGTTTTTCGCCATGTGTCATCATCATCATCTACTTAGCCTTTTCCCAACTATATTGGGGTCGGCTTCCAGTCAAGCCGGATTTTGCTGAATACCAGTATTTTACGAGGAGCGGCTGCCTACTAGACCTCCACAAGCCATTAACTGGGGTAACACGGTACTTCATGGTAAGACTGGTCAGATTTACTGGCTTCTGACTATCCGTAACGACTGCCAAAGATCTACAAATGACAGCCGGGACCTCACCCATCCACAGATCAACCTTGGCTTAAGTAACGATTGCCAACTTGAGGAAGTTTTTCGCCATGTGTAGACACGATTAATTCGCCGTACGTAGACACGGTTGTCAGTGTTGTATGGATCACTAGGGAAGCTTATTGGTTGACATACACGGCAGCGCTACGGTACGGCACTGCTGCCGTGTTTCATCAGTGTTTTATCGTAGACTATGGCCTCTTATATACGGTATCTTTTTATTAAAAATGAGAAAAAAAAGCACTACATAGTATAAAACAAAGTCTCTTTCTCTCATCATCATCTGCCTAGCCTTTTCCCAACTATATTGGGGTTGGCTTCCAGTCAAGCCGGATTTAGCTGAATACCAATATTTTACGAGGAGCGGCTGCCTACCAGACCTCCACAAGCCATTAACTGGGGTAACACGGTACTTCATGGTAAGACTGGAGTCAGATTACTGGCTTCTGACTATCCGTAATGACTGCCAAAGATCTACAAATGACAGCCGGGACCTACGGCTTAACGTGCTTTCCGAGGCACGGAGGAAACTCGTTATGTTAAGATGGTCACCCATCCACAGACCAACCTAGGCAAGCGTTGCTTAACCTTGAAGATCGACCCGTGCGGCTGTTATTATCTAGCCACGAGATTCTCTCTCTCAAAACAAAGTCTCTTTTTCTGTCCCTATATTTTGATTACGGATTTTGATGCAGTTTTTTTTAATAGATAGAGTGATTCAAGAGGAAGGCTTATATGTATAATATAGTAGGGAAACACTGATAATTCGCACCAGTGCGAAGCTGGGGCGGGTCGCTAGTTACTTATAAATAAATAAACGTTCCTATACATGACGAAAATCATGCCGTGTACAAAAGGCCTTATTCGTCAGTCTAAATATAGACGAAAACGAAACGAAACTTGGTTACGTAGTATACATCACGTTATTCATTTTTCTACGTCATTTGGCAAAACAAATTGTTATTTAATTAGATTTGGTGGTATTATATTATAATCTTCTTTTCGTCATACAGTGTTATAATCCCATCATGAGCTTATGTGGTGTGCCTTTTGTCGCTTCTGAGGGCTTCAAGGTTTCAATTTAACATATTTATTTTTATATTCTTGTTAGGAAAGATTTCTTTTATGCAACTGGAAGCTGGAAGATTTGATAGTATCTACGTGTCCTTTATTTCCCTTGATAATACTGAACTAGCTAGCAACTTCGCCCGTGTGAAAATAGGAGACCCTGGACTGAAGGCAAAGAAAGAACAGGACTGGGTTTTACTTAATAGAAGTCTTACACAAGTCATATGGATGATTTCTCATCTGAAAAAAAATCCTTTAGGCGGTGGGTGAATTTTGGAAAATCCTCTCTTAGTGCTCGCCTACGTCATAAAAGGAAGCTTCATGCAAAGTTTTGGCTGTGTGTCTTTTAAATATATAGGTTATTTATTCTGATTGTCGCGGTATCTTTTAGAAGTTTAGACGGCGAGTGATCAAATAACTAGTTAGTGACCAAATAGAATCATTTATCACATTCATACAAAAGGTGATCAACCATTGTATTACTAACATAATGTGCTAAGGCATCAATCATCAATGCATTCAAATGATTTAAGTGTGATTTTATGATCGCCATCATAACAAAGATATAAAATCATCACGTTTTAAAACCTGGCGAGCACTGGGTAGCTCGCCGTCCGGCAGTCTGGAAATAATCTGGACCGAGCCCAGTCGTCAACGGCGTGTTCTGTTCCACACGCGCTTCAAGATGTCAGCAAACTGTAGGGGCCCGGCAGGGCCGAAGCCTCTGGGGAACATGGGTATTCCGAAAGGTTGTCACCGAGTCCCCCCCAGGTCGAAGGCAACGAAGGAACGGGGTAGGGGTTTAGTCAGTAAGAGTCTGACACGCCCTCCCGCTCCGTCCAAGAGCGGGAGAAGTCATTCTGATGATTCCCCTACCATAAAAAAACATGTAACGGACAGGAAATAAACCAGACAAGAATCGGAAAGAAAACAAGTGAAAAGAGCAGTGGAGGCCCAGTGGTAACTGCCCCGACTTGCAAGTTGTAGGCCCCGGGTTAAAACCCAACCAGGCGCATTACTTTGTGTAATTCATTTCATCACCGCTGCTCTCAAAACGTTGGAGGAAAACATCGTGAGTAAACCGGCATGTCCAAGAACCAAAAATTCGAAGACATGTGACATCCACCAATCCGCTATGGGCCGCGTGGTGGATTACCGCCCATTCCCCTTTTCAAGAGAAGAGGCCTGACTCGCAACAATGGGAACATTACAAGTCAAGAATACAGGTAAAATAATTTATCACCTCTCAAGTTAGAGCTTACTTTACACTTAGTTGCGCAAGTATCGAACCATGCAAAAGCGGCTCGAATTTATTGGCTAACCAAAATTTGAGCAAAGTTTGCCGTGTGAGCTAAATAAACTAAGCCTGCTAAACTTGCATCCAATGTAGAAGCGAAGTTTGGAAGTTGGTCAAATATTTGACCATGCCATCTATCGCCAACACTTAAGTCAATTATTTAATATTTGTTCACAGTTTTGATCCAACTTTTAAAGTAGCCCGTAAAATTCGAGTTTTCTTAAGGTTTTTTGCGTTTCGCAGATTAGTGTCAAGTTCTTTAGTTACTCTATTGAATGACTTTTTTAACCATTCAATAATTAAGTCAAATTAAAAGTCAGTAGTGCCACAAAAGCATGAACACCGTACACGTAGTAGGTAGCCTGCAAAACCTAATGCAAATAGCTGATAATTTTAATTATTTCAAAAAACATAAAAAATCAACTCTGATTTTAGTCCAAAAGAAGCAGAAGTCTGATAATCCCTCTCGCTCTACCCAGAACAGGAAGCGTTCTTTGATTATTTCCCACACCAAAAAAAGAACGCCTATTTTTTTATAACTTTTCTCATAATATTCTCTACTCAGCCAAAGAGACTGGATGTCTATGCATGGTATAAACAGACTGATTCAAATTCCAATGTTCGAAAATTCTTAATTCAAAATTACGATTACCTAGCTCACGTCATAGCCATAGAGTTTTTATTGCAGTACACCAAAAGGTTTATCCGAGCATGCTAACGGGTGATGTCATTGTCCTTAGTACACGCTCAAGGCTATGTGCACCGAGTTTCGAGTATAAACCATAGTTTAAGCTGTGGTTACTATTATGGTTTGACAAACTTAATAATGTTAAAGATGTTGTATGATTTTATTAATAATTTATTATGATTTTGGCGGGATTTTTTTCGAGTGAAGTTCAGAGCTTGTTTGAAGAGAGACTGGAACAATTTGCCTGCTGCAGTTTGCCCGTCAGATTATAATTTAGGTGTCTTTAAGGCTAGAGTGAATAGGCTCTTAATAAGCTATTGCGCCTCACCATCAACGATTGCATCACTGCTTACCATCAGGCAGGATCGCAGTCAAGCGCTAGTTTATAACAATTAAAAAAAAAATAAGTATTCACATTTGATTCCTAGTGAATAGTATGATGTAAAATCAGTGTAGTTTTGTCTTCAACTAGATATATGAGGAATCATTGAAACAGGTGCGATCTTGGTAAAATGGAGAATTGGAATTTTATTTTATTGTAGTAGACTAATTCATAAAAGCTTGCTAAAAAGACTGACTAGATACATAAGCTGCGAAAGTATTAAAGTCTGTTACATCAACATTCTAATGCAAAACAAAGTGTATTCTGTGTCAGAAACTAAATACTTACCTACTTTCTAAACTTGACACTGTTTGACAGGAAGAAAAAACAAAACAAAAAAAAAATAAAGTTCAAATTCATTTTCATGAGAGTAAATATATTTAGAATAATAAATACAGAATCGTGCACATTAAGCTAACATTTACATATTTAAATTTCATGCGCAATATGTAAGCAGTTTAGAATTTTTCTTTTAAATCGATAACGGTAATTAGTTCCGTAGATAGGTACGTATACATTTTCGATCGGTAAATATTATGAAGCGATAGCAGGAAATATTTATTTTAAATAGGCATTACCTTTTTAATCAAGTATGAAAATAAATAAAATAGATCAATTGCTTTGTCGGAGGGGCAAGATTATTTTGGAAATCGATACTTAAAAAATATTTCATAAGTAAAATATGAACTTTACTTAATATTGTAAAACTGAAAAGATTGTTTGGTTCTTTGAACGCTATAAACTTAGGAGTTCATAGTTCAAATTGAATAATTCTTTTACTGTTTTATATCCAATTTATAGAAGAAGGCTGTATTTTTAAGAAGGGTTTATAACATCACGCTACAACTGATAGGAGCGGAGTAGTAACCAAATATGCAAACACTATTGAAAGCATGGGGACAGTTAATGTGTGATAATTAGGTACCATGTTTGAAAATTATTATGTTTATAACTAAAATGTAAGATGCTTTAGGGAAAATTCCAAAAAGAAAAACATTAGTTAAGGAAAGTTGTAAAACTCACTTTTTTTAAATTAAAGATTTCACAAATTAAAACTACATTTAAACTAACTCTTACTCTAAACTAAAATACACATCGCTGTCGACCGGAAGTGTACCCAAAAGACTGGTAGCATTGCCACGTTGTATGGCAATGCATAATCTCTGACCGAGGTAAAAGCCAGCCCTTGGGTCATGTCACCTTTTTAATTAGTTAAGTGTTTTTATTTTTCATGTTTTTTCTCTGCATCATAAAATAATAAATAACTTGTCACAAGATTTGACATAAAACCGAAATCTGAAAACGATTTAAGTACCTAATAAAATAATTTACAATCAATACAAACATATACTCGTATTATGACAATAATAGTTTCCATTGTGAATGCGGACCGTCACAATAGATAATGTGGAAACTAACTCAAATATACAAGAGTACAAATACACGTACATAGTGACGTCATAGCGTAGTTGTGATTCATGGAAGCAGCCTGTACAGTGTACAGTAGATACTTATGAGAGAGCCATAGCGGTAACTCTGGGCCAAAAGTGGTGACCGATTTGTTGAAGTTAGAAATTATCTACACTAATAATATAATAAAGAAGTAAAGTTTGTTTTTTTTGTTTGTATGAGGTAATCTGTGGAAGTAATGGTCCGATTGCTAAAATTTTTTCACCAATAGAAAGCTGCTGTATTCCTGAGTGACATAGGCTATATTTTATGTACGCAGGCGAAGCTGCGGGCTAAAGCTAGTAAAGAATATTTATCTAAATAAAATTAATAAAGATTACGAGTACTCTTTAGCAGGGTAAAGAATAGAACTTATTATTAGTCTGTCAAACACTTTAATTTTTTAATTATTGTTAGTGATTGCGTTTGACCTGTAACTCACCTGATACTAAGTGATTATGTGGTCGACGATGGAGCAAGTTTTACTCACTCTTTACTTAAAGACCCCCAAGTTGTAGCTATGAGAAAACTGCTTGCAGCAGAGAATTCCACTCCTTAGCTATATGTAGGTACAATAAATGTGTTCTCAAAACGGTTTTGTACGTATGGGTGGGATATACACCATTCATTTAGAGGTCTAATGATAGGATGGGCTTGGCGAAATTAAATTGTGCCGTTTCGATGCACACTTCCCGAAATGTTAACGATACTAAATAAACAGGCTAGCAACTCATCGCCGATGCTCAAGACTTTGAAGTTTTGATTCAATGAATGCATCGTTGCCAATGATATTAGCTCTCTTCTCAATGGATTCTAACGCATCAAGCTGGTATTAAGCAGATCCATTCCAAAGATGAGATCGACAGATCGATCGAATTTGCGTTTGATAAAAGTTGAGTAGCTTTTCCAGCGTCTCACCTTTGCTATGATTCCCAAAGATTCAATACAAGTAAGGAGTTACAATATCTCAATTAATATTATTATTCCTAATATTTTTTTAAATATTTTGACCCTATCAAGATATATTAAATTAGTAAAAATCTTGAATCAAATCAGAATTAGAATTTCCGTTATCAAATCATTTAATTTTAATTTCGACCACGAATTTCAACAGAAGACGTCATTTGGCTCGATGACGATACAATAAATCGATTAGGTCAGGCTAAACAGGTTTTACCCGCAAAATGTTTGTGTATTTATCACATCATCTTTAATGTTGTAACTTGTGTAACGTCTTTGTGTTTATTAGCATTCGTATTTGAACAAATCAATATGCAGTTTCGACAGGAATCTAATTCAAGTGAAATCTGTATTTATTTATTAAAATTTGTTGCAATTTAAAAAGGAGGAAAAGAGGTCTAAAAGAAGATAAATAGAGCAATTTAGAGGCGGCAGTAGCTGAGTAAAAAATAGTTTTTTTTAGGATAGGAAATATAAGTTTGTTGGTGATAGGTTAGCTCGGCTTAAAAGTATGTATTCATCAATGATTATGGAATATTATCGCTGTTCTCATCATCAAAAAACAACCGTAAGTACCTATTTGTTTTTCTGCTCTTTTTATCCTAAGCGTATCTCTTTATAGCGAAGCTTTTTAGTTTGGAAACGTTCTACATTGATTAACTTTAAATCATATCTTTAGTTGTAAAGTTTAACTGCACAATTTTTTTGTTTTCCGTGGAAAAATAAAGAAATAAATACAAGAATAGTGTGCATCATGATTAACGGATTTGTGATTAAAACCCCAATCCTATACCTACCTAATATGGGTATTGGATATTCAAACGTTCTCGCTGCGTGAGAACATATAATATATCTACGTCTCTTATGAAGACAGTCTCAGGCATTAATAATGTTTCTTTTTAATATTACCTAGGCATTTTCCTTAACCAAGGAAAAACCTCTCTGTATAATTATTGATGATTTCTAGTTGTGCTTGTTTACATACTTTTGTTTCTTAAGTATTGGAAGTCACGATGTTTAAATCAACACTATGGCAAGTGACGCCATTCCACATTGTGTCTTGTTTCTAAATACTAATGCTTGTAATTGTTGCTAATGTGTTCATAGGTAGTTTGAAGAGATGAGAAGGTTAGTCAATTTTGGCGGGATTGTTTTGAGTAAAGATCTGTGGTAGTTTTGATTGTTTGTAAATTGATTCCTAGTGGATCTTGTGTTGTTAAATTATTGTATTTTGTATTTCAAGCTTTTACACTTTTTTTTAATGTGTTAAATGGAACTGATCATTTTATACGCTTGTAGCATTTGACTACCTCAGTGAAGAATGTTGAAAAGATTGACTTCACACATTTGCTGCCAATGACTGAAAACACATTAAAATGTGTTAAATCCGCATTATAATGGAAAACAAAGTGGCTGTATTCTTGAATTTAACGTAAATTATTAATTATATATTATTATTTTATTATATTAATATTTACTAAACATGCTAATTAATGTAGAACAGTGAGAAGCGAAACTAATAGCGAAGCGAATGCGAAAAAACTAGGAGATAAGCAAAGGGCTTGGTGACAGGTAACGGGAAATGTTTTGAGGTCAAAGATTACGTTATCACACTAGTTTCTGTTGGAATAACAACTAATGACCGAAGCGGTTGAACGAAGTAATGCCTTACCTAGTTTGACTAGGTGTGAGGTAAGGAACACACCTATATAGATATGAGAGAAAGCTCGACTGGTACTTTTTTGTTTGGAAGTTCAGAAATAACATGCATGTTTTAAATTAAGTGACAAATATATATTTAATCCGTGTTTAGAGTTAACAGCTGAACTGCTCATCTTAATTATTATTGTTATTATTTATGGTACACCAAAATAACGTACAAAATATAATAGGTTTTTATGGATAACAGTAAAATACGTAGCCCGGACCTAGGAGCAAAGGCAACGAATGAACAAAGGAGTAAGTTTTGGTCAGTAAAACTCTGACACGCCCTCCCGCTCCGCCCAAGAGCAGACGAAGTCATTCTGATGATTTCCCTATCTAAAAAAAATACGTATCCACGCAATAACCCCTATTTTTCCCATCACTCAAATCAACATAAACTTTTACCGTCACTTTTCTTATAAGCCGACGGTTCAATTACTAACAACCGAATGTTCAGGTCAATGTCAACTATTACAACATTTAACTGTTTGGGTAGACATCATAAACCATCAGGTTAACTGTCGAAAAAGTCACGCGAACCAATGCAATTTATTATCCTTTTATTTGGCGAGACATTCATTTAATAATAGAGTTGTTATATGGAAGGTGTATCTGCAGAAGGGCAAAATGGTGATAACTTGGTACTAAAAATGTGATATAGTCTTAAAAGCCATATTACGTTAGCGTTCTTGTTATTATTTTGGTCAATAGGAATTGACAAAAAAAAACAACAACAGTGAAATTGGTTGGGTACACTTATTTAGTCAAATTAAATAAAATTATGTTAAATCTGTTCTGTTCGTATATCGATCCGTATACCTCACTGTCCATCAATATCAGTGTATTTTTTGTGTAGCTACGTAAAATCTATGGTCTATTTTGACAAAACACAATCGCCACCCAGAAGTTAAAACTTATTTTGTCAGATGACTATAATTTTCTTGAAGAAAGTTGTTTATTTCCTTGGGCATAAGTACCTAGTATCTAAACTATGACCACTCATGTCTGTTACACCTTGTATTTCCTCTATTCAATTAATCAATCAATCATGTTTATCTGTTAGAACATGGTATAGTAGATCGTACAATTTTGGTTTCAGTATATCCCGCCGTACTATAGCGTACAAATATCTATAAGAATGAAGGCTTAAAATATTATTTACGAACTGTTGTTATGAACTATTTGGTTTTACTTAACTCTATGGCACCCGCATGTGAGCTCTTTCATATTTAAAAAGTTTGCACACCGTTGTTTGGGGTTCGCGTAAACACGTTAATAGGTAGCGCTTTAGCGCAGGCTACTTAACTTTTAGTGCCGAAATGTGGGCGTAGTCATATTAGTGGTTAGCTGTGATATACGGCTAAATAGTAGCTAGTTTTAGTTTACATATGAAAACTATCGTAAACCTCAAAACTTTGTCGAAGGTGGCAAAACCGTAAATCAATTTTGTGGAGCTAGAAGATGCTCAATTCACACGCAATGTAATATAATGTAATATAGTGCCTAAATTCATGAATGAAAAGAAAAAGCCTTAACCATATAGTATTAGTGGCTACCATTTAACATTGACAACTAATAATACTACCTTGAACAAAAGATAAAAATAAAACTGAAACGTCAAACAGTTGCAACTTTTCGTAATACGAACACGGAGCCCGAATGTCACGTTCCGAGGTCCGAAGGCCACTCGGGATATTAGCTTTGACCATTGCATCTCGCGAGCTCCGCACATTTCGACCCTCACAGTGACCTAGAGTTGACTGTTACAAAGTTCCTGATAGACCTCACAATATGTTCGCTATTTATAGCGTAAGTTTCCTAATCGGATAAATGACCAAAATGCTGTTAAAAAATGCTTAGAAAAACCAAGGAACTGTGTCACTGTCAACGAATGCTATAGAATATTTATAAAAATAACACAAGGACAATAAAATGGAAATCGATACGAAAAGTATCAATTGAAGGCTTGATAAAGAATTGCAAACAGAATAATACAATGAAGGTATTCTAGTCCTTGTCAGTGAAGGACGTCCTTTCAAGGTTTATCATAAAGAAGTATTTATAAATGAAGCAAAAAAACAAATTTAAAATACCTCAAGTCCCAAAACAGTAATTCATACAGATAGATACGATGAAACAGACAGCTGAACAACGATATTTGCATATCGACGTCTAATTACGTAAATATTTCATGCGGCACCATCCGACCGTATTAATCTGATATAGGTACGTTCGTGGTTCACCGTCAATACACTTCAGCGGCTTCCGACATGGCCAGGAGAAGCCCTGCCGGATTTGTGCCTATCCTATTTCCAGTTTATAACGTTATTTGTTGTCTATTATTAAGTAGCTTTGAAGATTAACTGGTGCAAATGTTTTCTGAAGGTTGTGGGTTACAAGCTTACAAGGTTGAACTGGAATTATACGTTACTAGTAGTACGTAAATGAAGGTATCTATGAATAAAATATATCTATGAAGAACATATTAAACCAAGACATTATTCTTTCAAGACTAAGGAAAGATAAGAAGACATGAAAAGGTAACGAAATAGAAAAAGAACAAATAAAGTTTAACAAAAACAAAAGCACTTCTATTTCAAATAAACCATTTTACAGAAACTTCGAGTTGTCAAAACATCGGACAGTTAAAAAATATTAAGCTACGAGGGGAGTTCAATGTATTCTCGGTATAGGTATGAAGGAAAAGGCGGAAAATTCTGAATAAATTCTATTTTTCAATACACTACCCTAACATCTCAATACATTTATTTGTTCGTGAAAGTAACTTTTCAATTCCCTCTGAAAAATATTTTTCTTCATGGCCCGAAAAATGTTCGTTTATTGCTCCCTTTAACTCTTCATCGTCCGAAAAATGCTTTCCACGAAGGTCTTTTTTAAGATTAGGGAATAGAAAATAATCACTAGGGGCCAGGTCCGGACTGTAGGGTAGATGATTGATTTCTTCTAATCCATACTCCCGCACAGCAGCCTGGGCAAGGCGCGCCTTGTGAACCGGCGCGTTGTCGTGAAGCAGCAACACACCTGCGGTTCATTTTCCACGTCTTTTTTCTTTAATTGCCTCCTTTAAATTACGCAGGGTGATTGCGTATGATGCAGCAGTAATACTTTGACCTTTTTTTGTGTACTTGATTAACAAGATTCCTTTAGAATCCCAAAACACCGTGGCCATGAGCTTTCCTGCGGACGGAGTGACTTTGAACTTCTTCGGCGGGTCTGATCCTTTTTTGTGCCACTGCATAGACTCTTGCTTGCTCTCAGGGTCATAGTGATGAACCCACGTTTCATCACCAGTAACAATCCGATCGAAAATACTTTGCGGATTTTCACCACAACGGTCCAAAAACTCCTTACAACAGTCAACTCGCACTTGTTTCTGTAGCGCGGTGAGCATTCGCGGCACCCATCTTGCACTGACCTTTGACAAATTCAGGTGCTCATGAAGGATTGTATGAATGGAACCCACGGATAGCGTAGTCATTGCTGCTAATGTTTTCACTCTTACGCGGGCATCTTCAAGTACAAGTTTTTCGACTAATTTGACGTTTTCTTCAGTAGCGGCGCAAATTGGCCCACCAGCGCGGGGGTCGTCTTCAATGCTCTCTCTACCCCGTTTAAATTCACTTGACCACTTCTGAATTGTAGATAATGAAGGCGCAGAATCTTATTAAACAGCCACCATTTCTTCATGGATAATTTTTTGAGTTTTTCCTTGTTTTGTGAGGAATTTTATCACTGCGCGATGCTCGATTTTTTTCATCATTGTCGAATCAGTCATCATAGTTGTCTTTTCGCAATGATATCTTGAATACTAATGGTGGCAATTAAATGAAATTTTGTATTTATACCCTCAAAGAGTGTCATTAACTAATGAAATAATTAAATTACCTTTATTATTAGTATATCACCTCGATACCGAGAATACATTGAACGCCCCTCGTAAATTGCACGTTCCAAAGAGATAGAATGCGCATGAAACTTTATGGACACTCTTTTGCATCATATCATGGGTTGCATAAATCTTGGTTATGAATAAAAAGGGAAATAGCAAAATTCTGTAGCATCTATTTAATAGTCCCGGTACACAGTACAATGCATTCATATATGAAAACCATCAGACACAAACACGAGGCGGGATCGCGCGATGAACACATGCGATCAACGAAACGAATCACCACGTAACGGTATTACAAAGCGAGTGCAGTTCACGGGCCAACGGCTCGGCACAAAGAATGGCTGCACTAATTCATTGGCCGCCACTGTACTGTGAGAATTCATATGAATGACGATTGCGATACTTTAGAGATATAGTCGGTGAAGAATTTATGAATGGCCATTATAGAAGACAATGCTTTGGTTTGTGCCGGTGAGAAGAATTCTGGTAAGTCAACAGTATTATTAAGGAAACAATGAACATCATAATTTAGAAATTACTTCAATAAACAAAAATGTTTTTATTGAAAATACCGGTATATTGGAATTGATAAACTTCACTTATATAATTAATTCTCTACGCATGCTTCCATCACGCTATGCTTCCCATTTTGTTTTTTATTTGAGTGTTCGAGTTTATTAAATAATACATATAATTTCAGACAAATTCTATCTCGAAATTATTACCGTTATTCTAATTTCACGACAATAACAAAACAAATCCCAAATCTTTAAAGTAGTTTTCTACCAAAAAATTTAACATTGCTAAGCAACATAGAACGTCGGGCATAGATGTCGTTGCGATAACATTACAACAGTTATAAAGATAGTAAGCGGTCTAGAATGGAACCACTAAACGATCAAGTTAATTAGTAGTCGTGACGTCGTACACATTAAAATGCATGACACATTCATAGATAACTGCTCGCTAGTTACTTAGATAGAGAATTGAAAAAAAGGTGAAAAGATTGATAAAAAGTACAATATACATATGTAGAGTATTAAGGAATGTTATAAAATACAATAACAAATATAAAGAAAGCTGTCCCCAAAGGCTTTAAGCAAAGCCTTCGGTAACATTCCGTGAGCATTCAGTCACATTTAGACGTGATGTAAACAAACACGTTTAAAACCGTGTTTACGTTTTAAAATACATTTAGGTTGTCACGTATATTTATCTTATTTTTATAAGTGACTCATATTATGGAAACGCTCGACATTTTAGCAAATGTAGCAAATTGCACAATCAAAATAAGGTGACTTTGATTTTTATTTGAATAGGTCTGTAAAAAACAAAATAGTGGATTGTTAAAAAGATTGTAGTTCTTGCTTGGTAACTATTCTTTGACGTCTATTGGTCTCGATCGATTTATACAGAAACATTGTTTGAGTCGTCACGGCAATGCATCCAAATTGTATCTGTTTTTTGTTGCCTGACTCGTTTTCGTTAAGACAATCACATTGTTTTTGAACATTGCATTTAGGTTATTCTCAACAGTTTATTTATTCTTTTTTGTGTCTACTTTGTTGATTACGTTTGTTCTTAGTGTCTGCTTCTGTGATTAATATATCTCCCTATTTGAGAAGAAATACATATTTGTATATCCAAATTCTTCTTCTTCTTGCCCTTGTCCTATATTATTACTTGGGATATCAAAAGCAATAAGAGCGTTACGGAATATTTGTATATCTTTTGCAATATCATTACCATTCACACCAATATCAATAAGACTCCTGCCAGAAATCTCACGTTAACAATCAAATTATGCACAACGTTCATTGACCCAGATGCGATAGTACGAAAATTGCTATCCGCATCTATAAAGGGTAATGGACATCAATATTCAAGAGATGATCGGATAGTTGGCCATTAATGCCACACACGTATCTAATTGGCGTCAGCGTTGCTAGCGCGTACGTGCGTAATGGTAAGAGCATAACCGTCATGTACGTTTGCTTTGGAACATTCACCTGTATTAACTAAATAAACAGCAGTTTTGATTAGTTGGGTCTTTTTCAACCATTTTGTTATTATTCAATCTTTATTGTTTTTTAGTAATTGTATTTTTTATTACGATCACATTCACCTCTTATAAATTCTGGTATTATAAACGGTAGCACGATTACAAATAAGTTTTTTAAAGCAACATAGACGGTTGAAGTCATATTTTGTAAATACAAACGACAAACATATATTTGCTGTCGTAGGAGAGATAAGACAGTATTGTCATTAGCTTAGATAAGTGTTAAATACACTTCAGCCAGGTAACACGGGTGAGTTCAACATAGATAAACACGTTCATGTTGTATGTTTCGAGCAACTTTTTTGTGCACAGATTGTTCGACCGAAACTTGAATTTGAATTGGAGGGCATCAATGAAGCAGTCAATGAATCACCTCGCCATATAAAGACTATTTTATAGTGGCCTCTGCGGAATGGAATAATAAAATGTTTCTATTGAAGATTTTAGCATTCACAATGTTGTGAAATGTTTGCGAATTTTTACGTTTTAAAATGTTTAGAGCGAGCATGTTAAGGTAAATAAGCTGCAACTCATTATAAAGTTCTTGTTTTTATTTTGAAACATTAGGTAATTGCTTGCTATGGAAACGATTTGACTGTTCTTGAATCTAAAATAACTGAAACTAATAAATTCTGTTTTCAATATCGAATCGAAAAGTAACCACATTGTACTTAAGAATTTCAATGATAGCAAAATTTTAAGTAAAGTTGAAGTTATTAATTGTAATAACTTCGAAATCGTACAACTACGAACGTAGTCAACTAGTCATACTTTGATATTGATCAAAGTATGACTAGTTGACTACGTAAATTATTATTTTTAACTTAAATAAACTAAACATTTGTAATCTACAAACAAAACTGACGCTAAACTTAAAGGTTTCTTTATTCCACATATCACCTACGAGTACCTTCCTCTATTTATATCTCAAGAATATATTGCGGTTGCAAGCAAAAGCAGCTCGATCGTTGGTAGCAGGTTGGACACTGGGTCGATAAACCCCACTCAGGTCAAGCGGCTCGACATCCGCGCCGCTTTTTACTAATTTAGGCCGACTGGGTATAGTTATCTGATTTATTTATATTTTATATGGAGCTACTAAAAGGTTGTGGCTAGTATCACTCATCCAATATTGTAAAAGTTGTCCTCAATTTTAATTTGATATATGCTGATACTCTTTTGTTTACTGTAAAAGGCAGTGACAGAGGCAATGTTTTCAATAATACAGTTACAAATAAAGTTGATGATATAGTTGTAATCATAGTAGTTGATATACAGGTTGCTGACCCAACAATTATCAAAAGGGATTAACTTAATAGTATGTATCTTTTTGAAGTATGACTACATAAATATGCAAATATTGTTACGTTTCGTTCCACTATATTACCTGAACGTTTACAAGCTAACTTCGTCTTTCACAAAGAGCTGTATTTTATGAGCAATCATAAAAATGATCTAGATATTATGCTCCATTAGAATGCCCGATACGAACAACGCATGTACTGTAGTGAACGATCCATTGCGGGAAGTCACGAATCCAAGACGATCTAAAATAACAATCGCTGAGACATTAACTATAATGTGCCCGTTGATAAATCAATCTATCCTTGAATGTGTATACAAGGTCGCTGGTATTGATACGAACGATAAGCAAATATAAAACAAAGTTTTAAAAACAGTTTCACTATCGGCTTGCTGAGACTATAATGCTGAAACTAATTGCTAATGGGTACATAGGCTTCGACTAACTTATTTGTATAAACCGACTCGTGTATATGCAATAATGTTGCAAAGTATACAAAATTACTAGGCACAGGATAAGATCTTCAACCGGTTAGGAAAACTTACCATCAAAATTGAAATCCAGGGTGGAAAAGTGCAAAAACCTTTGGAAAGAATCACCAACTATCACTGTCTCACTCACAGAGAAACTTGAACAGTTTATTGACTTAAAATAGTTTGAAACTCTACGCGAATGATTTTGAAACGAGCAACGCGACCGTTCTCTTTGAACGTCCAACAGTGACTGAACGCGCCTAAGATGCATCGCACTATAGCCTTCAAAGTTTGTTTTACAGGATTATGCACTTTAGTGAGAACAACTTAAAGTTAATTTTTGAATATCTTGTCGTAGTTAATTTTGTGTAGGCTGTTCTAATGCAGTTTTGACATCAGCGTGAACCCACGCCTTGTTTCGCATTTGTAGCAAATACTGGGATATATTAACTGAGTATAAAGTTTTGTTTTCAAACTTAGTTTTACTTGAACGTGTGTCTTTCATTAATGTGTTCATTATTTAGAGTTTAACCTCCAAATTTATAAACATTATTTTAATATATGTCGTATTTAGTAATTTTATAGCATTGCAATCAAACTATTTAAGAACCGGTTTTCAAGGTCTCAATGTGTCTTAGAATTGTATACTAAAATGGAATTACAAATAAAAGTAAACAAGATATACGTGAACTTAGTTTCATTACATGATATTCCAATATTTGACAATACACCAGTAGTAATGGTTGCAAAGATTACGATGAGGGATGAACCTATTAGCCGATCATGACCTAAAATGAATAGACTATGGTACATCAATAAAAAAAAGCCAGCCTACTACAGCCTACTGAAAACTAATCAAGGATCCCTAGCATATATTACGTAGGATCATATAAATTACTCGTTATAATGATCGGCTCGCAAAGTGGCGTTTCTGAAGTCATCAGGTCTAATTCTCGATAATAATATCATTATTTTTATCAGTAAATAATGATTCCACAATTATTTGTGTCATTCTATTCTTTATCTAGCGCATGGACGATAAATAAAATTGATTGATTAAAAAAAAAGTCCATTTAGTGCGAAAATTTCTAATAATAACTAAGGACAGAAATGGCTGTAAATGTATATTATTATTATTGTTTGCGTGTATTATTTTTATACGAATATAAAAAATAATGTTGAAAAGTCAAACTAAATTCGTAATCTTAGTAAATCAAATAGTTACAAAAGTACTACTATTTAAAACAAAGAAACGTAGGTAAAATAGAAAAATATGGATATAAACCAACATCAACAAATAATGCAAAAACTTAGTCTATTCTAACAACTCTATTACAGCCTAAAGTAAGTTTGACTAACAATGGTATCCAAAAACGGATTAATAGTATATTAATAGTACATTGTTAAAACGCGATGGCGTGTAGCCGATAGTGAGGTCGAAACGCAACGCGATTTATGACTAAATATCTATCACAAAGAAGATTATCGTTAAACTTGAGCGAGGTTACTTCGTTCGTGATGAATTGCCAATGGGTTAGCGAAGAGCTAGGTTAGATGGCACAAAAACGGGTAACTAGCTTGTATATCGTGATAGGGAAATGGATGTAGACCAAGATGATCGTAAAACAAAAAAGACGCTGACTAAGGTAGCTCATTAGATTGCAATATAGAACTAGAGAGAATCCACAATTAATTAAGCTAAACCGCTAAGGCTGTTGGACTTCTTCCACATACAGAAATTGAAAAAATAAATAGATTTCTTTAACAAGGAACAATACTGCCTTATCTAATCCCTCGAGCGCCGTTACAGCGAGATAGGCAGCAGCTTCCCCTGCGTTAATAACATCAAACTGCTAAAATTTGCCATCCCTATTATTCACGGAGGTCTTGAAGCAAGTCCAGGGGCGTAGCTACCGGCGTATATGCCGTATCAATTATACGGGGCCCCCAGGCTTCAGGGGCCCCGGTTGGTAGCATAAAATTACTGTTCAAAAACTCAAATTGTTACTAATAAAAGAATCTCAAGTTATTGGCCTGTCGAATCACCGAATTGTCAGTTGATATTTGAGTTTGTGTTTTATTGCGAAATACATAAACCCAATCAAATAAATGGGGGGCCACAATTTTTTTATTATACGGGGCCCCATAGGAACTAGCTACGCCACTGAGCAAGTCTCCTGCGTAAAATAAATTTTGGTTGCAAATGTATCCATGGCAAAGTCTTTATGCAAAGCCTTGAGGCAGATGGCTCTGTGATGTTACTCCGCAGTGTCATTTGGTTCAGTATCGGTGCGGATAACTTGCCGAACTCCCTCGTTTCGATCAGATTGCAAACCACGAAGTCAGGAAGGTTCCTTAAAAATTATAGCCGATCGTGAGGTTTGCTACAGATCTTCTATCGGATTAACAGTTTTTTATCTTTATGTGGAGCTTTCTCGGAGATCAGATGGAAATTGTGTTTATTTGTTAACAGTACTTTGGGGAAAATTGAGGAGCTCGTGGCTAGATAATAACAGCCGCACGGGTCGATCTACAAGGTTAAGCAACGCTTGCCTAGGTTGGTCTGTGGATGGGTGACCATCTCAACATAACGAGTTTCCTCCGTGCCTCGGATAGCACGTTAAACCGTAGGTCCCGGCTGTCATTTGTAGATCTTTGGCAGTCGTTACGGATAGTCAGAAGCCAGTAAAATCTGACTCCAGTCTTGCCATGAAGTACCGTGTTACCTCAGTTAATGGGTTGTGGAGGTCTGGTGGGCAGCCGCTCCTCGTAAAATACTGGTATTCAGCTAAATCCGGCTTGACTGGAAGCCGACCCCAATATAGTTGGGAAAAGGCTAGGCAGATGATGAGTACTTTGGGGAAAATTAATCAGGATATTGTTAGTAACGAGGCATCTTTTTCTAATACGATGTATAATGATATCCAAAAAAATCTAGGTTATAATCACGATGATGAAAATTTAAGTAACTGACCAAATAATACGTGTAGCTGACTTTCTGATAATTGCAAGTCTAAACTCCAACAACTGAGAACAATACACAATAAAATATTGTACTCAATTACAATATGTGTGTTTTTGTTGGTATCGGTTATGGAAATCCACGTATATGAAGACAATAAGAAAACAAATAAAGGAAAATGGACCAAGTGAAGGTCGCATTTAGAAGATGGACGCAAACAACTCGTAACTGTTCGGCGGGTATGGGGTAGGTTAAAGAAATATAGGAGAGTCACATTTAGAAGTGTAATTTTAAAATATGTAATACACTGCTTTTGATTCAAGTGATTAATAATGGTATACATTTAAAAGAAGTTAAGCATGGAGTGCGGTAAGTGTTACAAAATACCTACACCCAAAGAACCTAAGACAAAGAGTAAATTGTTTGAAGTAATAGAAAAATAAAAGAGCCCAAGATATTTATTACTCAAAATTACAAAACGGGCTCACTATTTATATTAGATTTTGCCAGCCAACAAACTCTCATCAACCACTGGTATGATGAAAGTTGCTAGTCACTTGTGTGATGTCATCTGTACCTACACCGGGCACTTGGTTTTCCCTCTTTTTAAGCAAGTGGTTTTCAATTGCAAATTTTGTAAGTACTATTTTTATATAGTACTGTTTTTGTTGCCCAATATTTTGTTATTTTTTTTTTTGGTTGATGTTTTTTAATTAAGTAGTTTGTTTATATACACATTTAACACAAAATGTTACTACAGTAAAACAATCCTCATTTTAAACATTTTAAACAAAGCTTTGTTGGTCATTTTGTCAAAAAGTTTAATCTCATTGTTGCTTACTGTATCTTTAGAGTCACATTGCATTATACTCTTTTCAATTATGTTGATATTTAGCTGAATTAGAGTCACAGATTCTAATGTTAACTATTCTTTTCATAGCGTTTATCCTTATCCTTAACTTGCCTTGTTCAAATTTAAAAAAAAAACAAAACTTCCCGATCACGTCAGTCTGTCTACACAATAAACCCAAAAATTACTGCACGGATTTTCATGGGAAAAAGGTAACTTACTAGAAATTAACTTCCATATTTCATTTTTTAATACTACATACTTAAAACAATAAATATTTTTAAAAATCCCAATCTCGCAAATCCCGCAGGATTGCTGACTTCAATCCCGCAAGTTTGATGGGTTGGGATTGGATTCTTACCTACACGTATATTATAATAAAGAAAGCGAATAATTCCAAAGATTTCCAACATCCGTACGAAGCTAGGGCGGATTGCTAGTGAGCTAGTACAATGAATCCCACTAACAAGCCTGCTATCTATCCTTTACAATAGATAATGAAGTCTTCATGTTCTTCTAAGGAGTTTCCGAGCTAGCTTTTACAAAGACTGATGACGTCAGATTTTATATTTTTCAGAGTTTTACTTAGTTTCATTTAAAGGGCACTTCTCGACCCATCCATCGTCAACCTGAATATGGCTTAATCGACTGTTGGTTCATACAATGCAATTCAAAGCACTGTTTGAGAAAGAAGTAATGCGAAAAAAGTAAGATAACACCACCAACATTCGGAACAAGACTTGTTCCAGGAAATAAGTACAATTTTTTTAAAACCCTTCAATTGTTTGTAAAAATGTTTGTTTATTAAGAATCACGATTCAATGCGCAAGATTTTTGTGGTTCTATTTTAATTCATTCAGGACAAAATTCACGCAAAATAGCAGATTTTCAAATTACTAGATTTTTTTTTATAGATTTGTTTTATACAGATGTATTAACGATTTGGTTTTAATAGGAACCTAGATAATAATCCTCCCCGATCGAATTTCGAGAACGCAGGTGGCGCAGGAGATATAATAGTGCACAAGTGTGTGCGCGAATACAGGTGCACTCTCTGTTCCTCTACTGTCACAGTCCGATGGGTCGGCAATCCGACACGACTGGTGAGAGATCAGGCGCAGAACAAACAGCTTTTACGTGCTTTCCGAGGCACACCACCGACTTCCAAACTCCGGGCAGCTATATAGAGTAATTCCTAATGAAACCTAGATAATAAAATAAATAAATAATGAAAATGTATTTCAGGTATATCTCGGGTCCTTCTTAAGCCGCGAATACAATGACAACGCGACGTCCTGAAATTACATTAATAAGTTGCCCAACAATTTATAATACTTATTACCTTGTTTATTTGTATCGAAATGGCTTGAAACTGTTTTCAAACGGAAATGTTCTATTTAAAATATGCAAAAATGTGTGAACATTACAACATAAAGGAAATACACAATTCTAGAGATTTGTTTTGTGAAATAATTTACATAATTTTTGTATTGTTGCAAACAGTTGGACAAATATTCGAGTTAATAGTTTTCTGGGTTTTGAGATAACAACACGGGCCTTACCATGACGTGTTAAAATGTCAGACGTGCGAGCGATAAAGAGGGATGGAGCTATATGCAAGCTTACTGGGACCATAGGTTAGCTTCCGAACGCGAACCCGGGATCCTAGGATAGGAGTGGGCTTTAGTTAGTAAAAGTCTGTATCAGGCTCTCCCGCTCAGCCCTAGAGCAAGGAAAGTCATTGGATGATTACCTAACTAATAAAAAAAACAAGAGTCAAAACTAAGTTGTATTTTATCAATAAACATACATATTTATGCAATAGATGATAGAATATTGCTTTGTTTTGAGCCTAAGAATATATCAAGAAAGATATAGAACATGTGTATTTGGCACAGATATAAAATATAGAAAGAGAACTGTACAACTTAAAATGAAAAACAATATGTCTGATGGCTATGCCAAATAGGTCCACATAGTCCAATTCAGGGCAATCTGTCATTTTCCAAAGTTCGCAGATAAACTATTCCGATCAACAGATTTCATCTAAATATTCTGCATCTAGGCTTGCATTTCCCGTTGCTATTATTATCGCGTTATTTCCATATCTGCTATGTTAAGCTTCGCTAACCTGTTTTGTGCTCAAGCAAGTGTTATCTTTGTGCTTGATCTTAGCAAGATTTTAGAGGTATATGAAACAGTGAGTGAACTCCCGCAAAGTTCCGTTCAAAATGGAGGATTCTGTGACCAGACAGGTGCTGTGTCTGGTCCGTGCTATTGCCTGATAGTTGGACTCGGACTGTTGTAGATGTGCTGGATGCGCGGAGAACTCTTACACCACGATGCAGGAAATTGAATTTTATTTCCTAAGTTTAATACATCAGTTTAATAGTTGTATTGGACAGTACACCTACTTGCCATTGTGGCGTAAATAATAATAATAAAAAGTATTGCTTCTGTTATTTTTTTAGATTGAGCGTACCCATTTAGTATCTATGGGTAGTATGGGTACCAATAAAACCTACTAAAGACATTGTATGAAACAGAACATTAAAAAAAAATACGTTGCTGGGTCAGTAAGCCCAGTATAATAGTGCCTATAACAGAAATGCAAACATTAAATTGAAAAGAAAATTAACTCTATTTATTAGTATTGTCCCTGCACTAGTTAACTCGAATACGCCTGTCGAAAGCTGAATAGCAATGTCACCTCGGGGCAGCTTGTTGCATTGATCTGCCGACCCTGCACAGCGCCGATAATGTTTCATTGTAGTCGGAGCCTTTTGTGAGCTGCGGATTTAATATTTAATTTTGTGAGTTCTGCCTTGTTACTAGAATATCTGCAGGACTGAATAATAAAACAGTCTTTGTTTAAATTGGTAAGTATAGACTATGGCTTTACTGCTCCAACCTGATGGTGAGTAGTGATGGAATCATTGATGGTGCGGCGAAGAACCTATTCAGTCTAGCTTTGAAGACACCTATAATTATTATAATCGAACAGGAAGACCGTTGCAAATCTCTCTGTGGTCTGTAGATTTCAGCTAGGTACCTATACCTAATTGAACTAGGGAACTAAGGTTACCGACATAGCCCGAAGAATCGCCGAACTTAAGTGGCAGTGGGCAGGGCACATTGCTCGAAGAACAGATGGTCGATGGGGACTGAAGGTTCTAGAGTGGCGGCCACATACCGGAAGACGCAGCGTTGGAAGGCCTCACACAAGGTGGACTGACGACCTGGCGAGGGTCGCGGGTATCCGATGGATGCGAGATGCACAGGACCGGTCGCTGTGGCGACGCTTGGGGGAGGCCTATGTCCAGCAGTGGACGTCTTTCGATGATAATACCTAATTGATTCCTAGCGGATATTGGGATGTGAAGTTGAGGAAGTATTGTATCTCATGTGTCGACACAACTAGACATTTGTTGAAACAGTGAAACAGGCGCAAACTCAGTGAAATGATGCTGAGAATATTATTGTAGTAGTACCTCAGCAACGATTGTCGCGAAGCAGACTTTGCGCTCGCACTGCATGCTTTGCTTCGGCAGCAAATGGATATTCCCTATTCTATTATATTTTAAGACATGGATTTGTATATAGTATATGTGAATTGCGTTTTATTTTTTCTATTTTATTTAGTTCTAAAATTATTTTAACATAGACAGTAGTAACGTTAAAACTTTTATCTAAGTAAATAAATGAAATCTAAAAACTTTTATCCACATATTTGAAATGGTGTTTTAATGAGATTTGTTAAAATATTGTATAAACTGCTCATAATTAGGTATTAAAACATTCATGTTATAATAATATAAACTCATACTCGTATTTTACGTAATAACCTTTATATTGTGACGCCATCACGAGTTAGGAACTATATTTCCTAATGTAACTATTTAGAAATTTCATTCCAAGTATGTATGCATACTTGGGTACATTTTGAAGCAATTTTAGATAAATGTTGTAAATGAAAATTTAAATAACGAAATTTATTTTGCAAAGTAGTAGTTGTAGTTTAGTTTAGTAGTTTTAGTTCCTTTTGTATGTATTAATGGTGTACTTACAATAAAGAATATAATAAATAAATAAATAACAAAATAAAACTTATAATTATCTCATATAATTAAGTCTTATTTTGTTACTACTTTCTAATTGGTGCTTCCTAGTTGATTACTTTATGAAGAAGAAGAGGTTAATCATATCACCGTACAATGACAAGACCCAATGTTCAAATCAAACGTGGACCAAGTGAGTTAATATCTGATGGTGGTATGTTGAGGAAAAAACTACAGTTTGAGAGGACCTGTCAAATTTATGGTATAAATTATAGCTAAGTTACAACTTTGACAAGCGCTAACGAAAAGACCATCTTATCATTTTTTTTTAAACCGCTTACGCAGATTTATATTCTTAATTATGAGTACATAATGAAAGGCACACGAAGTTCACGCTAATTTTCAGAGGTTTACTGAATTAGTTTTTTACAAATTTATGTTTACATTTCAATAGAAACCTATATTCTGTTCAATAAACCCGGAGACTAAATTGACATAAGTAATGTCAAAATTTCTATAGGAATGACGCCAGTTCTTTGGTGTTGAAATGTCATTTTAGTCTCCGGAATTATTGAACAGAATATAGACATATCTGTGTTTACAAAATATTTAGAGAAAAAAAGCACAAGAAGTGTATCTCGGGTTGTTAATAAGAGTAAAATTACATCGGTTCACTTTTAGAATACAATAGAATACAATAAACTTTATTGTACACCAAAAGAAGTAGTAAATTATGCGGAAACACACACACTTTTTTATTTATTCATTTTAAAAACTTTATGCACTGTTTATAACTTTCAATGTTCAAAAAGAACAACACTGATTTCAGCGGTCCAGAGTCCAGGCAGTCCAATTTTTTTTTAATTTCTGCGAAAACATATTATAAAATGTTCCACAGGTAAAACTAGTCTTAGATCTACGTATACAACATTAAAATGATTTACATTGTAGTTTTTAATATCATTTTTATCATTTTAAATAGCCATCATCAAAGTATTTATAGCTCTTGATCAGAGGTCAAAACTATTCAATTGTCAACTTCACGCTTAATAAAAAACACATTTAAGAGTAAATCGCGACACAGTTGACATCTCCGTGTAATCACATCTCCTTAACTGAGAGTATCTCCATTTATGGAAACTTACAAAAAACACCACAATAGTAATGACAGGACTTTTTCGTCAATAATTGTGTTATGAAATTGGTTTAGAGAATTTTAAAGTAAGTAATTGCTTTTGCCCTTCGAAACTTTGTCGTCATCATTATTATTCTAGCTAAAAGAAGTCCGTTGTCTACAAAGACAGGTTCTGCACGTCTCGCATCTATTGAAGACCCTCACCAGCTCTTCGGTGCACATTGTGAAAGGCTTACCAGTCGCCACTTCAGAACCTCTCAACCCTATCGATCATCTGTTCTGCTAGGTCTTATTATGTTAGTTAATCTGTCAGTCAGAACATTTTATTTATGACTAGCTACTGCCAGTGGCTTCAACCGTATGAAAGTAGGTTTCTTCATACAAACTCTCGACCGTGGATGAATTTCCGAAAATCCTCTGATAGTGCTGGCCTACGTCATACAAGGATAGCTTGAACAAAATGTCACGTACTAGTCCCAGTAGTTTTAACTGTGCATTGATATGTCAGTCAGTCTGTTTCTCCTTTTATATGCGAGTAAGTATAGATTTATTATTAATTTAAATTTTTAATAAACTACCTTTTTATTAGAATAAAGCATAGTTGTGTAAAAAATCTACTAGGACTCGCAAAAAATAGTAACAGAACTGTCTATTCTCTCTTGTTTTAAAAATATCCGAAACTTCCCTTCCATAACATTAATGAAAGATTCTACTCCACCAAGCAAAAATAGTACTAACAAAACTAGAGAAAGCTACCTCTAAAATGACTAGAAAGATATTCTCTCTCGGTTTAAAAATACCCCAAGTCTGCATCCCGTCCATGATGTTAATGAATGATTCAGAAAAACCGACTCAAAATGAAACCAAGGAAAAATGAAATTCATTTTCTAGCCGCACGAATACTGAATTAGTAATATCAGTAGCTAGTCTTACAGTGAGTAGTCTTAAAGTCTCTTTTTTAAAGAGCATGGACTATTTATAGTTGATTATTTATTTAAACTTTATTCTTCTTCACTTCGTGTGTGTGCACACACAGTGTGTATATGTACAGGTGTGTGTTGTTGTTGATTTAAGGCTAGGCCAGTAATAGTGCAAAACTTTGCCAAATTTCACATACTTAAGTAGTTTCTTTGTATTCTGAAAATATTCTTAGTTACTTATCGATTTAACTACATAGAGACTCAATGTTAACGTGGCCCTGGAACGCAAAAGGACACTAGAGATACTTTGTTATTGAAAAAATAAAAAAAAATAACAGACATGAATGACCGACCATTCAAAGTCTCAAATATTACAACTCCCCCAAATTATACTACACCATTTCGTTAGATAGGCGATAGTTTCAGTTTTCGGTTAGCCGTTGCATTCCTATTGCCATTCTTTCCCTGCACAAAGCTATCGCCTTTGTGTGAGAGAACCCGCATAAACATCACGCAGCACCCGAATTTCAAACAGTTCTCCACCAGTCGCCTGAACCACGCAAACGCCCTCCAAATCCCATCCTATTCCCCCATTCTGCGCCTAACAACGCCAAAACACATACGAAGGACAAAAACAAAAGCATAAACCTTCACCAAGGCAACATTCATCGCAAAATCTATTAATACCGTAAATAGGACAAGCGTACACCGCATCTGTATTGGATGACATTCAATGAATGAAGTAGTGGGCTAAAAATAGGTACTGTGCAGGGGATTAAACCTGAATGGGACACACCCCCCCGCCTCGGCTGGGAAAATAGGCCAGTGTGTCAGTCGTGACGTCGCACGATGACGTCGGAACGCATCCCAGGTGAAATGGGAAAATAGGTCAGTGAGGACGTCAGGAGTGTATGATATTGTAAGTGCTGGTTATGGAAATTGTGAGGTATGGGGTTTGTACGTCATTCGAAAGGTGAAAGGTTGTGATAAAGTGGCGTGGCGAAATAAAAAGGTCAGGGATTTTGTTAATTTTTATTTCCTAGATTTTTAGGAAGAAAACCACGAGACGGATGTCCTAATTTCACATGAAATCAAAACTTTAACTGAACATAACAAAAATTATGGAATTACGAGTAAATATGAATATATTTCTGTTCTTTGTTTGTGCTGTGTAAATGCACCACAGAACATATAAAGGAAGTTAGAAAGGAAATAGTTCCTGATTTGTATCGGACCGCGTGTCGCCGTTTGTCTCCCACTCTTTAACTCCACTACAGGCAAGACACCTATACGGACGCGCATTACGCACACTAGTAGACAACGCACACTTAGATCGCAAGTTTGCTATTGGTTGTATCACACATGCAAAAAAGCAATTTAGGGCGACTAAAAGGTCGATAATTCATATCGATGAAATTTAAAAATAACGGATAATATTGTCGACTAGTTATCGTTATAATTTAAGGTGGTGTACCAATATGATGGATTTTTAAAAAAGTAATATAAATGTTATATTAAGAACAAAAAATAAAATAAAACAAAACTATAAAATTAAAACATTTGGTTCCGAAAAACCTCTTACAGGCACTTTTGAATTATTTATCAAAAAATTGTTCAGTCAGAGAAGTGATGCTAATTACATATTCCAAAGCGTAGATTTCTATGGAGAAGAACGTGCAAGAAACTCCGTATCTCCGTAATCTCGGTTACTCTCTTTTGTGGTTTTTCATCATCATCTGCTTAGCCTTTTTCCCAACTATATTGGGGTCGGCTTCCAGTCAAGCCGGATTTAGCTGAATACCAGTATTTTAGGAGGAGCGGCTGCCTACCAGACCTCCACAACCCATTAACTGGGGTAATACGGTACTTCATGGCAAGACTGGAGTCAGATTTACTGGCTTCTGACTATCTTTTGTGGTTTTTATTATGTAAATAAATAATTTAAAAAAAGTAAAAGACGCATGCTCAGGCACACTCTGTTCAACCTTTTTAAAGCAATGGAATGATCCAGTCACTCTCCGACACATTTGAGTGAGTATAACAAACTCTCAATTACCATACCTTTTTTATGTCAAACAAGTTGTAGCCTATAGGTAGTATATTAATAGATAAACATATTTTTTGCTAAAAATACAAGTGTGTTGAATACAATACTGTTGAAGAGAGCTAAGAACGGCCATTACCAATTACTCGCATGTATCATACGACGTTTTTCAACATATTTGTGAGAAAAACTAGTATAAAGAATTGTAACATAGCGGTAAAAAATGAAATTTTCTTATGCGTACATCAAAATTAAGATATAGTCTTTTGATTATAATTATTATCTAGTCTTACGTTTATACTTGCGTAAAAAGTTTTTATGATACCTAACGTCTTTCATAGTGACAATAGAATAAAATCGTAACATTTTCTATGTATTTTTTTTTTTACATAAGTACCATAAACTAGTGCTTGACTGCAATCCTACCTGATGGTAAGCAGTGATGCAATCGTTGATGGTGAGGCGCACTAGTTTTTTGTTGTATATAATTCTATTTAATTAATACAGCCGCCAAACTTCGCTCAAATATATCACACCAAAAATCACGGGCATTCTTAAATGACGGCCATAGACCACAAAGTAAAACAAATTTTATTCGTATTAAACTGGACGAAATTGCATGAAAAATTGCAAATAAGACACTAATTTATACTATTGAATGAAAAATAACCTATTGATTAGTGTTAAAACTCTGTTCGAGGACGAATAGGTGAAACAAAAGCGTTTTAACTACACTACATTATAGCACTAATAAAAAAATATTTAAAAAATAATAACTGCTACAAGAAACCAAGTTATTTTAATAGATCGATAATGGTTACAGTTACAACTTGGTACAACACTATGTCCATGGAGTGAAGTTGTCAAATTCAAGACATAGTTCTCCACACGTGATATCGCCATGAACACATTACATTGCGCGCTTGTTTACTCAGTACAAGATTGTACCAATGAATTGCACACAATGTATAATTTTGCATGTCATTGCGATTTTATCGTTATAATGTACAAATTCCATAATATTATCATTATAATTATAAATATCAATTGTATTTAAAGGTTTTTAGACTAACCGGTGAAAAAAAATCCCTTCTTGGGCTACACTACACACTTGGTATTTTTTACGACACGTTGCGATAGCGCAAGCATAACTGATATTTTTTACGGAGCTTCATACACAATAACAGTAAGATCGCGATTGACGACCGGTGTCAATCAAATTTTGGTTGAACCAAAATTGAACTATGACAATTTGTCGTACATTGAGGCACGCCTGCCCCGCCTACAAGGCCATTCTAACTTCTTTCAACTGTTCTATGAAATGCACGGTTCATTGGGTTCTACCAATTTACGCGTGCGAAATTTTAGTGAAAATACAAAAACGTTTCGAAAAATTAAAATAACATAAGTTACAGATTAATACTTACACTAAAATTATAACATTGTCAAAAAAAGAAACCATTTATTACTCTTGTATCGTGGGTGCACGTACATACAAACGACACCTAGACCTGGAACAGTAACCTGTAGGCCATACAAATATTTATGTTCCATGCGGAAATTAAATCCGAAATTATACAAAACCTATTTCAGACATCGTTTCATTTCTGTGTCTTCTTTACGTGATCATTGCAGCGATTCTTAAACTACTGAATACTTTTCGCCAATAGACAGCGTGACTAATTAGATTATTTAAGTGTACGATAGAAGCAGATAAAAGCATATTATAACAGAAAATATCTAAGGTTTTCAAAGATTTGCAGTATCAAGCTGCAGCAAGTCGCCAGTGTATCACTTCTTGCACCGTTATTCCTACATTTTCTGTATCATATGCAGTGCCTTCGTCACACTCGATCCGAAGCTAAACAACCGTGAAGATAAGAGTTTCTATTTTGAATTCACGTTTATAAAATACACCGAGACGTAAGTTGGGCACGTGCTATTTACCGCTTAAGGCCGGGTCCACGCTGGCTAGACTAAGCCATTTCTAATTATAAAATAAATAATTAGAAATGGCATAGGGCTGGCTCGTTCTTCGCCCAAAGAATTACATTGCTATTCAACGTAGCAATGCCGCCAGCCTTCTGGGCACATTTCCGGATGACAGCGATGTGGAGAAAGAAATAATTAATTAATTTTGTGTGGTTGGTATCGTTTTAGTGAAACAGATCTTCCTGGCGTGACGCCGACGTGTTATTTGTTGTGTGCGTCGAGGTTAGTTTTGCATTTACGAGTATAATACAATCAGCTTATCAGTCAGTTTCTGACTACAACTTATCGGGTTCCAGGGTTACTGACACACACAACCCTTGCAGGCATCAGCACTAAAGGGCCTTGTCAAAGCTAGTCAGACCAACATATAATTTTTTGACAGTGTGAAAATATGACATGAAAAATTATAGAAACATTTATTTTAATAAACCATTTACATGATCAGATCGTCACCAGCTGATCATGTTCGCGAGGCAAACTTGGCCAGAGATTGGCCTAGACAGAGAAGTTTGTAAGGAGAAAGGGAAGGCTTTTGCCCAGCACTGAGACACAAATTATGCTCTAAAAAGAAACCATTCACTTACACATTTACACTTTAGAATTGTCAAAATGTCGGTCAGTCAAAAAACTGAATCTAAATTGCGCATTTCATGCATACTTTCATCTACAGTGCTCTTAAATAAAGTGATACAGTCTGTGTTTCCTGATGGCTACAACCTGGATCTTTAACGTTTGAATCCCCAACCGGTCCTATGAGACCGCGCTGTTATTGTTTTACCTACTATTGTGTCTCGTTTCGCGGGTATCTGAGTAATTAAGTCAAGAGTGAATAGGTTACTTTTAGTTAAGCGCGCACCATCATCAACCGCATCGTCGCTTGACATCAGGTGAGATAGTAGCCCAGCGCAAACCTATCAGATATATTATAAAATAAAAAAACAGATCGCTTTTATATACATTCATAAGATCTACTCATTTGAATGTATATCGAAACGACCTGACAAGTACAATTGTGAGTACAATGGTAATAGAATTTTTATAATACTTGTTTTCTAAACAATATTTTCGTTTTTTATGTACCTGCCATATTGTCTTCCATCTTGTATTGGTAGAGAATACCTAAGGCATTAAGTCCGCCTTTTTTTTACAATACAAAAATCTTTTTTATTTATGCACTAGATAGTTACATATTTAGTAGGTGATTGGAGCCTCTTTTTAAGCAAGTAATGCCTGTGTTAGGAGATTTAAGAAGTAATGCCTTTGTACCTTTTGTTTCTTAAAAATTAAATAAATAAATCTTTCGACCAAATAAATCAGATAGTCTAAAATTTAATTTAGTGACCCATCCTACATATTCAAACAACTTCCTGATCCAACTTACCTAAATATGGCACCTTTGGGAAATACTCGTATCTACCAAGATGGACCATTCCTGGACTTAACATGTAAATAATAAATGTGTCAGTTGACATAGTCTATCGCATCTGTGAGTTATATCGGCCTTTCGTACGCCTCCCAAAAATACGGGACCCCGCGTCCCGATGAATGGAAAGTCATAAAAAATCAAAGAGGGTTATGCCTTTAACCTATCACATACCCGCAAAACGAGACACAATAGTAAAACAATAACAGCGCGGTCTCATAGGACCGGTCGGGGATTCATGAATTAAGGAATTACACACCAAAATTAATTAAATTAAGGAATTAATCTTCTACTTATATGAAAAAAAACATATTGAGCTGTAAGTTCGTAAGCACACTACTTCCGCATAAGTTAGACACATTAACTCCGCCTTTGTATAGTGTTATTTACTTTTGCAAAAAGTTTCAATAAATAAATACTTGAGAACGGCTGCACCAACTTTTTATTCATAAAATATGTTCTTAATATTCTGAAAAAGGTTGGCTGGGTGAAAAGATTTCCGAATAAAATAAGACTATTTTGGTCACACTAGAGTTTTCTCTACGATGCCTCACGCCAAGAATTACTCTTGTATCGTGAAGGTGTTTAAATAATAATAATATTCCCCAACTTTTTCACACACTGCCATCTAGTCCCAAGCTAAGCAGAGCTTGTGTTATGGGTACTAGATAACTGATAAACATACTTATATATTTCTAAATACATACATATTATAGATAAATTACACCCAGACACAGAACAAATGATCGTGCTCATCACACAAACATTTGTCCTGGGTGGGAATCGAACCCACGACCTCTGGCATAGCAGTCAGGGCCACTAACCACTAGACCAACAGGCTAGTCAAATACACGGAGACCAGCAACAACTATCAGGGGCAGTATTAAACAGTAAAAATACTATGCTGATTACTGTTTCATTACTGACAACTACCGTCGCGTGCCACACACAGAGCGTATCAGTAGAAGTAAAATAGGGTTCTTTAAGTCTAGAATAACTAGCTCTAGCTCTATCGTCGACTACAACATTGCTTACCATCAGGTGAGATAGGCTGACTTTGCCTACGCAATGGCAGCTGAAGAGATAAGGGGAATATTCACTAAAAATCTGACACTCCCTGTTACTTCACCGCAACGGAAGGAGTTATACTCGTATGATGACTAAAAAAGTTGGAGCTAAACATGTTTTACAAACAAAAGTGCAATTGATGTGTAGTCAGCATTAATCAAAGCCTTTCTATTACTCGCAAGTTCTATAAAGGAATGAATTATATGCCCCAAATTAATTAATAAGTAATTGTTACACTCACAAATGTAATTTTCGTAAACATGTATTAATTTATGTTTGGTGTAAACAATTGTTAGCTAGCCTATAAATAAATAAATAAAAAACTAAATATTGACTAGATGATCCATACAATCCAGACGCCAGCAATTACTCGACGAAATTCACAAACACAAAAAAGAGGAAGCCTCTGCGCTTGTCTTTAGCGAAATTTATGTCAAAAGGGTGTAAAGGCGGAACGTTTTATCTAGCCCGCGACCTTGCTCCCGTCCCGACCCGGTCCCCAGAAGCCGAGACAGTTGGCTGCCTCCGTACGGTGGAAAGGGACCCCCCGGTCCCCAGAAGCCGAGACAGTTGGCTGCCTCCGTACGGTGGAAGGGGCTCCTCTAAAGGCTCCTCCTTGCCCCATAACGTGTGATAGGATCAAAGGACCCATAACTGTCTTACTTAAGTAGCACACTTTGCTTTTGGTAAGATTATGGAGGTAAAATAAAAGAGGTTAGGAAGTTGGTATAGTAGGCTGAAATAGTGATATGTCTTGTATTAGAAAAAAATTGGTTTGTAGTATGTTCTGTCTGTCACTTGAAACCGTCATTAAAACAGCTTGCTAGCTTGTTGCTAGCGTCTTCGCCTCCGTGATAGTAGAAAAATATTCAGTAAAAATACTGCCGGGATAAAAATAATCACATTTGCTATTTCAGGATATATCCTGAAATAGCAAATGTGATTATGAACACTATGGTAGACTATGGTCCCGTCTACCCGTGTGCCAAGTTTAATTGAAATTCGTTCAGCCGTTCGAGTGAGAGGAAGTAACAGACAGACACATACTTAATCTCTTTTGTAATATTATAGTGTAGTATTCTTTTTTTTGTTGTGAGCAATATCTAAATTCAAATGGAACTTTGTATTTATGATTTTAAATTACGCGTCGTAAAAAGTTGGTCTCAAATTATAATACATTTTAACTATTTAAAGTTGTATGTTATTTAAATGTGTGAGTTTGCGTATTACAAAAAACGACTGATAATATTCTTGGCAACTGCTTTTGGAAGCTACGTTGCTTCCGCCTCGTCAGATCTTACGGTAACTGACAACGCCACAGTAGCCGTGAAATTTAAACTCTTTTAAGTTTTCTGCACTTTGAAAGAAAAAGAAAGAAAGAAAAGATGTTTAATCTGACCGAATTAACAAGAAAAAAGCAGATCGGTGTCAGATTTTTGCCGTAAAAAATATGGTAAATTTGTACCTGTCTTTCATATTGTCCGGCCCGATATCGGATATCGGAGCACGGCATTTCATACATTTTACTTACCTTGATATTGTATCGGCGTCCGACACCGATATCGGAACGGATAATGTGAAAACGCTCTTACCTATAGTCATTAAAATCACAATACAACTCTTACAGCTATGCTTCTCTACAAGTAATTTTCATGGCTGTAAGCTGCGACGAGCTCGACGTCGAGACAGCCATCAAACAGTGAACGCAGAATGTACGAAGAACTGTCATTGTCAATTGCGCTAGTGCAACTTCTGATAGTTTAGAGAATACCACTTTGAATTTCACCGCTGCGACAGCGCTGTGCCCAAGGCTGTTTTCGATCTCCAGTTTTCGCATACTGGAGATTGTAAAACAAATGATACAATACAAAAATTATCATGTTTTCTGTTGTTTCATTTGTTTTTCTATCTCCGATATGTCATAGATAGGTTATTGGTTTCAGCTGTTAGAGAATAGCACTTTTGTCTTACTCTATCGAAAAGCTTTTTCATGAAAAAGTCATTCTATAGGGTAAGCCAAACTGAGAGGGTTGTACTGATTTAAACTTTATGTATTGTATTGGCACATAGGCGAACTTAATGCAACAAGACATTATCGACATATAGTCAACCTTTGGATTAAGAAAAGACAACACTTTGGTAGCACTGATGATTTTAATGATATTTGGTAAATAAATACGCATTACGGCCGCAAATCATATTTAAATCAACATACAACCTAACACTGACCTGGAAACTCCAAAAACCTAAGAAACATTGAATTTCGCGGCCTACCTCAGGGCATCTCCCTAAGGAATGACAGGCGAGCCAATGTTCTATCGATCCTCCCAGCAATTCACCTAAAACAGAATCCATGTATCCTCGATTTATGCAAGCGCCAGTTAACCTCTTTCCCCGTCTCTCTTGGCTGGTTTCCAACCGATACCGCCTCGATGTCATTTTACATTCTACTAGACGAAATTCCCGTTTCGGCACCCAGATTTTCGGCACCAAAATCTTCAACATTTAGGCTATTCCCGACTCCGGACCCAGGTTGGCAGCTGTAAAAATAATCTGGCCAATGGGGCTTCCTCGACGCATCCTTATCACACTGCCAGTGTGGAGCCGCTACGCAAGACATGCGACACTTTCTGAGCTGCCCATCCTGCACAACCACCTGTACTTTTTGGGATCTATGCGAGGCCAGTGATAGAGCCGTACAGGTTGCTAAATACTGGTCGGAAAAAAATTAGTTAACGACATCGACACGATAACAAGAAGACCAATAGGTGTTTTAGATTGGGATTTTATTTTTTATTGGTTACTACCATCCAAAATACTTATTGGTGTCGAGTCGGGAATAGTTTGGGTGCCGAAACTTTTGGTGCCAAAAATCTGGGTGCCGAAACGGGAATGCTTCAACTAGAGTTGGAAGGCGGATGATGTCGCCAGCCAGCATGGTTGGTTCAGATTTTAGGTTCGTGTTTTGGTGGGTAAGTATTGATTGTTGTTTTGCTAGAATATATTCTATGCTATGCAGATCTTTAGAAACAATGCTAAGAATGTGCATATAGAGAATGATTGCAGAATTAAACGTTTTGCGCCGACCCTAAGTAATATGGGATAAGGTCAGGAAGAAGAAGAAAAATAATAGCAGAATTAGCCTATCACATACCCACAAAACGAGACACAATAGTAAAACAATAACAGCGCGATCTCATAGGACCGGTCGGGGATTCATAAATTAATAAATGGATACTACGACTTTAGCCGTGTTTTAAGACTAACTTAATACCACGGGTTGTGCGAAAGAGAACCCTGGGATCCTGGAACCAAAGCAAAAAAGGAACATAGGAGTATGTTTTAGTAAGTGAAATTCTGACACGTTTCTCACTCTATCTTAAAAAGGGAGAAGTCATTAGATAGAAGATTTCCAACCTAAAAAAATGACTAACTAAAGCACAGTCTAATAATAAATTGTCTTATCAAAGAACACATTGGTCCAGTTTTTGTCACATGGCACAAAACACCAACCCTATTTAATAATTTAATAACAATTACAACGTAACCATGATGTAATCGATGACCATTACATAAATTCCGTCATCATCTACCTGCCTTTGTCTCATGTTACTTGGAGTCGGCGCAAGGCTTTTGTTCTTCCATTCTTACCTATCAACCGACCGCCTTTTTCTTTCATATCACTTGTCTCACAATCAATTGTCCATGTAATTCATATAATTAATTTAGCAACTTGAGTTTCACCTTTCACCCTTCCTCTTCATATGACCAAAGCAAAATAAACGTTTTCTTTTTAACTTTTTAGTCTCTAGCACCACTTCCAAACAACTAAATCATAGGAATAGATCCTAAGTATGATTTAGTTGTTTGGAAGTGGTGCTAGAGACTAAAACTGTATGATTTAACAAAACTAACAAAATCCAAAATTAACCTATCAATACCCGCGAAACGAGACACAATAGTAAAACAATAACAGCGCGGTCCAATGAGACCGGTCGGGGATTCATGAACTAAGTTCAAGAACACGAAAACGGAACCAATAACACAAACCAAAACCCAAGGAACGACTTCCCATTCAAATGTTCATTCAGAAGCCACCTTTGTCTTCGTAACGAGAAGTCAACAAAAAGAAAAAAAAGGCCAGTTAAAAGTAGGTCATCTAGCTTATTTTTAAAAAGAAAAAAAGAGGTAAACGTGGCTTCGCTAGATACTTAATGTTTGCTCCATGCATACGGCAAGAAGCTGTGATGAGGTCGGTCGAAATGAGGCCTCGCTACAAAGGTGGAGCGGGAAAATGATGTAACGGCTTTTAGGGTACCGTGCCAAAAGGTGCTGGGGTTGCGTTGGTATCTACCTACGTATTATGAAAGGTACGTGGTGGATCTTACGTAAGGAACATGGAAAAATTCGGTCTTTGATATTGTGGCTTGCATACATATTTGATTTCGGAACCTATCATGAAACATGCGTATGTTTGTGTGAGTGGTTTTCTTTTTTTATAATCACTTATTTGTTTGTTTCTGTTTGTTTATGTAATATTGTTACGAACGTGAGTAATTAAATGCCGGTTTACTAACAGATAACTTTATTCACCACAAAACAATGACAAAGTCCAATCAACAAATAACCAATCACTATAAACACTCAGAGTTCCGCTTAGTATCGCTTAGGTCGCTAGGTATCACTTCAAACACTTAGATAGTTCGCTCTGTATCGCTGACGAAATCAAAACTGACTCGCTTCTAGCCGGGGACCCGTATTTATATGCAAAGCCATCGAAGTTTCTCGATACGACGTTTCAAGGACATTCTAGAACAATAGAGTCACATCGGGAGGCCATAAATCATTTTTATTGCTCTCGTAAGTAGGTACTTATCTACCACCTTACATGCGAATTTCGACTCTATTGCTAATAGCGGAAGGTACAAATTCCCTTATCCACCCACATAACTACCTACTGAATCTTATCTAATAATAGTATATGTCGGACTTTTCTGGAATTTGCCAGGCACGAGTATGTACTCCTATTCTAGAAGCTTCGCACAGCAATGCGTTTTAATTATTTGATGCTACCCTTGGTTCCGTCGAAGATATAGCGTACTCAAGTTTCACGGCGTAAAATTATTAAAAAAAAAATGTATTGAGTATATGCATTTTCAAATGCAGTAAATATCTCTACGAATTATAAACAATTCAGTCTAATTTTTCAAAAGTTAAACTAGCTATTAAAGTTTTTTTTTATTCTAGATGTTACTCTCCCACGGCTGGGCAAAGATGTCCTTGAAGTCCTTTCAGACTTCGATTCTTATCCCGCGCTACGACGAACCAGTCTTCACGTACGTGTCTAGATAAGACTTCTTCATAGTTCGGCCTCGATGGCGATTTCTCTCGGCAGGAATCCACTACATTTCTTATCCAGTGGTCTCTATGCGTACGCTTGACGTGACCCACCCGATTTAATTAATGGCTGGTTCCCTTTTCATCACGTCTATTATGTATGACCGGAAGTAAATACAGCATTTAGAAATAGTTAATACCTATTCAAAACTGCCAAAGCACCATTTTTGTTCCTCCGGTAAAAAATAATGAGTTTGGAAAGTTCAGCCCTAAGTATAACCCACTACTTTTCATGCCCCACTATCTACTAAAGACTGCATTTCTTTATAACCTACTAAAAGAGTTTATAAATGAACAAAAAACCGGTTTTGTTTTTATCTGTATTTTGATAAAGGCGGAAGCCTAGTTTAGCAACTGGGGCGCGCACTTGAAAAAATATTTTAGCTCTTAAATAAAATGTGAATGCAAAATGATGCTCCCGCTTTTTAGGGTTGCAACGATTTTCCAGGCAGCAAAGTAAAATAATTTACGTAGTTTTGTGCGGGTAAAAAGTTTCGTCTTTCATCTTTGTGTGCTGATGCTGTTAGGTGTAAATGCTCCGTGTTATTATGTCATAAATGTTTAGTTTTTATTTGTTTCACCTATCACATACCCGCGAAACGGGAATCCATGAATACTCGATCGGTCGCATGTGACCGCGCTGTTATTGTCTTACTATTGTCTCATTTTGCGGTTATGTGATAGGTTAAACAACAAATAATGATATTATGAATGGATTAGAATTATTAACCTGGTACGAATATCTACGGTTTTTACTAGTTCAACGCTTTTTACAAGTCTCCTTAACCGATTATTGTCTTCAAAACAACTGAATGAGAAAGAGACGAGAATAGTAAATGTGACATAAATATTTAAGTCGAGAGTGAATAGGTTACTTTTAGCCAATTGTGCCCTATCGACCACATCGTCGCTTTCAGGTGAGATAGTGGTACTTGACCACTAGCCTATCACGAGCCTATCAAAAGTAAAAAAAATAGAATAGGGTGAATGTGTTAGCCTTACAGAACCATTCCTTTATTCTTATAAAAAGAAAACCCCAAAAATATTGTTATTTAATTTGATACACAAGTCTACTATGATTACATAAATGTTAATTTTATAAAAGTATCATGATATGTATCAAAAACAAATAATGTTATTAGGTAAGTTTGATATGTAAAGTCAATGAATAATAAAGTATCTACCTGTATCGATTTTCAATATGTACTTTATTTTTGTAAATAACGACTTAATTAATAAGTAAGATATTTAATTACCATCGAAGGTGTATATAAACCACGAATTCTATTAATTGAAAACAAATGAGTAAGAATATGAATTAATTTTCAAAAGAATACTAATTTACTCATAGGTAAGTAGTATTACCTAGTAGTATTACCTAAAGTATTAAGGTATCCATATTTAAAAACATTTCCACTTCAGTAGCTCTTATACCCGTTACAGTTACTCAAAACTAGACAAAAAAATATTCGACAAAAACACGCGAACATCGGCAGTAGTAAAACCTAAATTCTCGAAGTGCACGCATCTCACCCCTACGGGTAGGCTGACATTGGCCTTTAGTACGCTAACACAATCAATACAACTAGGAAAATATACATTACAAAGATAACAGAGCGAATACTCACATTTTATAACACGAAAGTTGAAGCAAATAACACTAGCACTAAGTAACGAAGCCGGGGGCACAAAATATTAATGTTATTACAAGAAAATACTAAGAAAAATTCTACCCGAAACTATCTGACGACGACTAGCGGCCGCCCATTTTGTTTTCTGTCAGTTTTCACATTGCCAGTACGTAAAATATGCGTGGAAATTGTAGGGGCGTTCGGAAACCTTGTTCGGAAGTTACGGAGTTTTGTGAAAATCCTGAAAGATTTTCTTTCTGAAAAAAGGCAACTAAAAAACTAGATGCAGTTTATAAGTTTTCTGTTTTATAATTTTAGTGTTTTTTTATGAAACAGCAAAGAATTTTCAAGTAGTTTCAGTTGTTGAAAAAAAAGAGGCTCAATGGACTTATGTTTTCACATTAAGTTGATAATTTTGTTTAATTAGGTAGTTAAAGATAAATTTAAACGTCTAGACGGCACCTAATTCAAGTATCAATCTGACGTTAATTATACATTTTCTAGTTTATTCGTATTAACTTATTCGTAATCCACAATAGCATACGAAAACACTTAAGTAACAAAACAAATAAATTAGTTATTTGAAGTTATAATAATGTTAACGATCACCTTTCTCAACATATAAAATAAATCAATATAGTTAATAATACATTTATGTAAAAGCATACATTATTATCTAACATTCCTTCACGAAAATGGAGAAAACCACACACCTGAGGAAACATGGTATAATCGTACACGTAGCGCCATCTAGTACAAACCATTGGAAACGTTTGAGGAAAACGCTTTTCCCTAAAGCGTTTCCTATGCCGCGCGTAACGCCAGTGTAGCGCACAGTGTACCTACCTACTTCGTTCGAAGCTATGTTCGTAGTACACTGTACCTAAATGTCAGACAAGCGAGTACATAGTCAGTGCGATAGATGTCGCTGCATACCTCATCTAAATAGTATAACTATTTAGCCATATCGTAAATCAAGATTTTTTTAGTCGAGTAGTTATGGTATAGGTTCACATGGGTTCACACGTTCCTTGGATACTTTGAATATGACTACCTGACCCCTATCAACGCGCGAGAGGTAAGCAGTTAATTTTTTAGAATTTTCCCCATTTTCTACACAATTTATTTATTTTATTCTTTTAAATTCTGCTTGATGCCTCAAGCCACTCCTCGTAAAATACTGGTATTCAGCTAAATCCGGCTTGACTGGAAGCCGCCCCCAATATAGTTGGGAAAAAGGCTAGGCAGATGATGATGATGATGAATTCTGCCAGAGGCTTTTCCGGCGTGATCGTAGAAAATGGTCCTAAGGGAACGTACTCCTCGGATAAAATCTTATGTGTTATTCCTGGACATGGTCTACCCGTGTACCAAGTTTCATCGAAATCCATTCAGTAGTTTCCACAAAATCCTCTTGAGAAAGATGTATGCGTATGGTGTAAGGGGTAATGTGTACAAACTCATAGAATCGTACCTTAGTAATAGACAACAATTCACAGAAGTAAGGAGGTTAAATCCCATTACTAAAACGGAAGAAATATATACTTCTGAATCTAGAACTTCTGAATTTGGCGTTCCTCAAGGGACCATCGTGGGTCCTTTATTCTTCCTTGTATATATAAATGACATGCCTTCGGTCACAAATCATGACATAACACTATTTGCTGACGATAGCACTGTTTTATTTGTTAATGATAACACAATTGACTTAGAATCTGACATTAATCGAACAATATTATTAATAATAGAATGGCTAGAAATGAATAATTTAATGATTAACATTGATAAAACTAAAATAATGAATTTTAAAATACGAACTCAACGCACGGGTAATCTAAAAATCAGTTACTTAGAAAATGACATTGAAGAAACTGAAGTAACAAAATTTCTAGGGTTAAATATTGACAACAAACTTAACTGGAAACTTCATATTGACCATGTATGCAAAAAGTTGGGACAGTTTTCATACGCACTTTACAGATTGAGGAAAATAGCAAATCAGGCTACTTTACTAACAGCCTACCATGGTTACGTTAGCTCTATCCTAAAATATGGTGTAATATTCTGGGGCAACAGTACAGATAAAGAGCGCGCTTTCATTGCTCAGAAACGTTGCATTAGAGCCATATTTAGTTTATGTCAAACTGACTCCTGTAAACCATTTTTTAAAAAGACAAACCTACTAACACTGCCGTGTGTCTACATATTTGAGGCCGCAGTGTTTGTAAGAAACAATATTGACATGTATAATTACTACACGCGTATACGACGTAAAGACAAATTGCGTACAGTAGCTAGTAAGACCCATATTATGCATGAAAGTATCTTTTGTATGGCTACACGCATTTTTAATAATATCCCGGGACCTATCAGAATAATTACGGAAATCAAAAAATTTAAAAAGAGTCTCCATGATCTGTTAGTAGACAAGTGCTACTACTCTGTAAAAGACTTTTTATTGGACAAATCACTTCTGCAATATAGTCCCTCTCATTCATGATGTGTTCAGAAGCCTAATGTTATGTGTCTGCCTACCTTAATTCGTTTGTGTATGTGAAATATTAATAATTTGTAAAAAATAACTTACCTGTATTTTTATGTGACTATTGTATGCCCCAAGGGCGGGACGTAGCTGATCTATTTAATTTATTTAAGACCTGTATTATGTACCTACCTATGATCCACAATAAAGATATTGATTGATTGATTGATTGATTGATTGAGTTTTTGCTTGATAGAGTAAGAGCCGCCGAAACACGGTCAGACGGATCTGACGCAGAACGTCCCATTCGCAAAAGGTCACACTGAAAAAAAAAGTCCTATTCGCGAAACGTCCTATTCGCAGAAGGTCCTATTCGCAGAAGGTCCCATTCGCAGAATGTCCTATTCGCAGAAGGTCCCATTCGCAGAATGTCCTATTCGCAGATGGTCCCATTCGCAGAACGTCCCGTTTGGAAACACCAGTCATAATATTAATGTTATTGACTAGTTATGTCTATCTGTTAAAAACAGCACTGATACAGTACGGCCGTTATAAGTTAGCGAGTCTGAAGTTAGGCTCTGCGAATTTTGGCGCTTGAAATATCGTACAAAAATAAAGGTTTTAAAAAAATAAATGCCAATAACAGTTTTTAATAGCAATAAAACTGCAAATTGCATTTATTTTTTTTAAAACGCTTTTTTTATTTTTTATTTATGCCAACAACAGTTTTTAATAGCAATAAAACTGCAAATTGCATTTATTTTTATCAGTGCTGTCTTTAACAGATAGACATCAGGGATGTTGCGGATGCTGATTTTTTCACATCCGCGGATGCGAATGCGGATGCGGAGTTTTGAAGGCTCACATCCGCGGATGCAGATGCGGATGCGGATGTTTAAGATATTATATAAAATATTACGAGTATATAAAACGTATTACCGGTGTAACATACTAGATTTTACCTTGCGATCTTATATTAGTCTAACTAATTTAAAGTTTACGTTTGTAAACTATACACACAATGATTACTGTATTACAACAACATTTAAAATACCTATCTAATTATACGATAATTAGTATTCCACAGCGCAAGCAAACACGTAATGATTTATTTACAAGAAACAAATGATGCACCACAACAAACGTGTCGAATCTTGTCACCAATTTCTTTGCTCCCATTGGACATTGCCACGTGCGACCGGCACGCGACCCCGCCCAAATCTTTCTTGTCGCTACTTGCATGATATTCGCATCCGCATGAACATCCACACTGATTCATGCGAATGCGGATGCAGATGCAGATGTCCAAATCTATGCGGATGATCCGCATTTGCGGATGCGGATGCGAATATTCGCAACATCCCTGATAGACATAACTCCATTCGCAGAATGTCCTATTCGCAGATGGTCCCATTCGCAGAACGTCCCGTTTGGAAACACCAGTCATAATATTAATGTTATTGGACATTCTGCGAATGGAGGTCCCATTCGCAGAATGTCCTATTCGCAGATGAGAGATGTTATTGACTAGTTATGTCTATCAGGGATGTTGCGAATATTCGCATCCGCATCCGCAAATGCGGATCATCCGCATAGATTTGGACATCTGCATCTGCATCCGCATTCGCATGAATCAGTGTGGATGTTCATGCGGATGCGAATATCATGCAAGTAGCGACAAGAAAGATTTGGGCGGGGTCGCGTGCCGGTCGCACGTGGCAATGTCCAATGGGAGCAAAGAAATTGGTGACAAGATTCGACACGTTTGTTGTGGTGCATCATTTGTTTCTTGTAAATAAATCATTACGTGTTTGCTTGCGCTGTGGAATACTAATTATCGTATAATTAGATAGGTATTTTAAATGTTGTTGTAATACAGTAATCATTGTGTGTATAGTTTACAAACGTAAACTTTAAATTAGTTAGACTAATATAAGATCGCAAGGTAAAATCTAGTATGTTACACCGGTAATACGTTTTATATACTCGTAATATTTTATATAATATCTTAAACATCCGCATCCGCATCTGCATCCGTGGATGTGAGCCTTCAAAACTCCGCATCCGCATTCGCATCCGCGGATGTGAAAAAATCAGCATCCGCAACATCCCTGATGTCTATCTGTTAAAGACAGCACTGATAAAAATAAATGCAATTTGCAGTTTTATTGCTATTAAAAACTGTTGTTGGCATAAATAAAAAATAAAAAAAGCGTTTTAAAAAAAATAAATGCAATTTGCAGTTTTATTGCTATTAAAAACTGTTATTGGCATTTATTTTTTTTAAAACCTTTATTTTTGTACGATATTTCAAGCGCCAAAATTCGCAGAGCCTAACTTCAGACTCGCTAACTTATAACGGCCGTACTGTATCAGTGCTGTTTTTAACAGATAGACATAACTAGTCAATAACATTAATATTATGACTGGTGTTTCCAAACGGGACGTTCTGCGAATGGGACCATCTGCGAATAGGACATTCTGCGAATGGGACCTTCTGCGAATAGGACATTCTGCGAATGGGACCTTCTGCGAATAGGACGTTTCGCGAATAGGACTTTTTTTTTCAGTGTGACCTTTTGCGAATGGGACGTTCTGCGTCAGATCCGGTCAGACCTTCGTCATTTTATAAAAGCGGATTTTGGAAAATCTTTGGAATTTTCGGTTTTTCTCTACCAGTACATATAGGTATTTGATGCCGTTTCCGAGAATTTTCTTTTGTACTATTTCTACAAAATATAGTATAAAGTACCGGAAGACGCAGCGTTGGAAGGCCTCCCACAAGCTGGACGGATGACCTGGTGAGGGTGGCGGTAACCCGATGGATGCGAGATGCACAGGATCGGTCAATGTGGTTACGCTTGCGGGAGGCCTTCGTCGCGCAATGGACGTCTTTCGGCTGAAATGACGATGATGATGATATTTAAAGACAAAAACACAGATTGATAATATGCACAAATCAAATAATTTATTAGTCACACAAATATTTTATCGATCTGCACGGGTTGAGTTTTTATAGTAATATTGGGAAAAATATACAACTTGGCGACGTCGAACCGACGGCTGGTGCAGAACTGGTCATATTGGTCGTAGGCTAGCTTGGTGCCGATGAAGGAGACTGCGAATATACACACGAGGAGGAGAGCACAGACTGTGGGACATAGGATGGCGCCTAACTTGCTGGCGCGGTCCGGTCGGATCGACCCTATCTCAGAGTCTGTTAAACTGTGCCTTGCTTTTGTCATTACTGGAAAGAAAGGAAGATAGTTATAATAATAATAATAATCTTTTATTATCAGGCAACTAAAGCCCATAGAAACAATAAACAAATAATATTACAAAATTATAAACTAATACATACGAATAAAATAAACTATTAAACATTTATTATTAATTATTGCACACGAAGTGACGGCGTCGTGTTTCGCTGTGACGTCAGTATTGTACCACGAAATCGTCGATACATGACAGCCTTCGGCCAAAACTCTCCTTTGAGGCAGGTCTCTAAAAGTTGAGTCGGCACCGGCACCACAAACGACTTAAACTATCACTCAATCTTTAGAATTGCCTTTGAAATTAGGACTTGTTTTGATCTGTGAAAGCTGGTAAAGACGGTTTATAAAGATCTTCTTCTTCATAGAAGAACTATCGTATTGTAAAAAAATAGTATTTTTATCTATGACGTCCTCTGCTCTAGAGTAGAGCTGATGGGCTTATCAGACTTTTAGTTTCCCGTTGTGCTCTAGGACCACGACTTTACTTTTCAGAAATCCCGCTGGTGGGGGTCCCAAGCTCAGGAGCCCCCAACCTAAATAGCAAACCTCTTTATTAACTAGCGAAAACTTCTTCCGCCTTCGAAATCTAAGTAAAATAGGTTGGAATAATACTTAAACGTGGCAACTCATTTTAGTCATGAAATGTTTGTCCAGCCAGAGAAGAAGTTAAGTATTTGATCATTTCCCACCTAAAATAAAGAACCCCAGTTTTTTTTGCTTTCATGCCGTTGTTCACCTAGCTAGCCATTGATTGAAAGGTGATGAGAAAGAATGGCTGAATTTGGCTTGGCCACCATCATGGATTTTCAGACCATGCGTCCAGGAGCTCGTGGCTAGATAATAACAGCCGCACAGTTCGATCTTCAAGGTTAAGCAACGCTTGCCGAGGTTGGTCTGTGGACGGGTGACCATCTTAACATAACGAGTTTCCTCCGTTCCTCGGAAAGCACGTTAAGCCTTATGGCTTAACGTGCCTACGTCCCGGCTGTCATTTGTAGATATTTGGCAGTCGTTACAGATAGTCAGAAGTCAGTAAATCTGACTCCAGACTTGCAATGAAGTACCGTGTTACCCCAATTAATGGGTTGTGGAGGTCTGGTAGGCAGCCGCTTCTCGTAAAATACTGGTATTCAGCTAAATCCGGCTTGACTGGAAGCCAACCCCAATATAGTTGGGAAAAGGCTAGGTAGGTGGTGGCGTCCAGAGCTTGTCACTCTCATGATGAGTCCCGTACACAATCGTGTACGCTCCTGAAAACCCGCAACAGAATTACTGTTTTACACAGCAGCAAGGAGTAGATCTTCCTCTTTCACCGAAAAAAAAACTAGCCCTCTGGTCACGCCAAAAGTTTTGTAAAATCATTACTTGCTCACTAATAAAACTACACGTTAACTTATTTACAGTAGTATCGAGAAGTAACGTACTTTTTAGGTTACCTTTATTGAAGTTTATTATTACTAATTCAATATTTATATTTTACATATAGTTATAAAACATTTTTTCATGAAATATACGTTTGTACAAAAGTGTCAATGTCACTGTTTTTATTTTTATTTTGTGGTATTGCTGTTCTTCCAGAGGTTTTAATCGTATTAACCTTCTGACATGTAGAAAATCTCGTGTCACACACAGTGTTATCTATCAAACTCCTCCAAAACGACTTGATCGATTTTATATGATTTTTTTATTTATTGATTGGTTTGAGAAGTCGTTACCGTCACGCGACATGTAACACATAGACGAAAATGTTTGAGACGATGTAATAAAAGTTTCACTTTAAAAAATTATACTCAATTTGTACACTATTTAACTTAAATTAATAAATAACACATTTTTATTTTATGTTAACACAAATACACATGTAATTGACCTGATATTTTTGCGGCCCAGTGTGTTATGACACGCGCTTACGACTGACAATCGGTGAACGATTTTTTGTATGAAAAATAGAACACGTTGATAGCAATAGTGATCGAAGTCAATCAGAATATACTATCTGCGTCGTGCGGCGTTGCGGTCGTGGGCGGGCAGCGTTATCGGGACGATTATCGGACCTACAAAAAGTCTGTCGTGGGCGGACAGCGTAAAGCGTGGGCTTTTACTTATAATTTTAGAGCGGCCCAACTCTTGGAACTTGCCTTTAAAAACCCGTCTTCTGTGAAAACTCATTATTGATCAGAAACAAAATAAAAACCTATTGACACCGTTCTTTTTATAGAGCGAATATTCAAAGGTCTTTTCGTAGAATCTACCTACTGGCTATTGATAATTCAGTTTATCATTGTCTCTTCTTTTTAACTGACAGAATGTTATGTCAAACTGTCAATATTATCAAGGAACACAGTCGCAGAGTACCACCAGAGTACTTTGTAATATACTACTGTCTAGTGTAGGTAGTTCCTTAAATATCCAGCTGTTTTGTGCAGCGATTCCATATCTATACTCTGTTACTAAAAGTGAAAAGTTGATTTTTCATAGCAAAAAATAAGACGGAAAATAAATTAAGCGGACAGCTTTTAAGGTTAGACACCAGCGTGTAAGGTAATGTAGCTTATTAGGACAGTAACAAAGAAGATTCTTCATAATTATTTGGTTTCACCCATCAGCGTACATGATCAAAATAAAATTGTGTAGCGACATCTCCTAAAAACTTCCTGCATCGCGCAATTAAAGTTCGCCGCACGAATTGAACATAAATGTAGAACAGCCCGAAATCATCCCTAGGGCAGGTTGCCCGCCAAACATGTACCCGTCTGGTAGGAGGATCATCCCTTTTCAACGGAGATGTGTAGGACTTTAATCTCTATTTCGCATACTTCCAAAAGTGAATTTTCAAATTGACACCGTAAAATAAGTTTGAATCACATTTATCATTAATTCATATTCTAGCTAAGAATAGTAGCTACTTTGTATGAAAATGCGTGGGTATAGGAGGCGCCAGATAAATTTAGAATAAAGTACATCGACCTTCTCAGCGTAGGTAGCCGAAAAATGAACAATTAACGGTTTTTCGTTCCGAGAAAATGTAAGGGATCTCGTCGATTCCACACAGCTTTGTCGTTATTTCCATTTTTGAACTAAGAACTTAAATATCAATAAATGTAGAGGAGGCGAATGTATCAATGTACTTAATGTTAGCAGGTTTCCAGGCTAAAGTAAAAGTTTTAAGAAATAGGTCCTCAATTTCAAAAGCTTAAAATCAGAAATCGAGACTAGGTTAATTTTCAAGTAGTCTAAAGCAGTTGGTTGGATTAAAACTATGATGAGCCATAATATAAGAGAATTCCACCAACTACATCATGTTGCTAATAAAGCGTCTTTTTCTTTACTTTTAGTTTTTTAACGGGTTGATAGTGTATTTTAACAGGTTGTTGGTGTATTTTAATTTAAAAACTCTAATAACCCGTTAAAAACACTAGCGAGTAGTGTTTTTAACGGGTTATTAGAGTTTTTAACAGGTTATTTGTGTTTTAATGGGTTGTTGTGTTTTCTTTTTTTGCAGCTAAGAGAAAATGCGTTACATTCTCTATTTTATGGTGTATGCCTGCCTGGTGATAGGTTTGTTCATCACATTCTTATACCTCATGACCATAGTGGACCCAGATCTTGTGCAGCTACCAGAGAAAGCCGCTCGTATGATAAAGACTGACGTTGAACGTGGACGGGGTCGCGAGGAATTGGTAAGGGAGAAGTGTGTCATTTACTCATCATTATTATCATCTTCATCATCATCATCATCATCATCTCAGCCAAAAGACGTCGACTGTTGGACATGGCCTCTCCCAAGCGTCGCCACAAGGACCGTTCCTGTGCGTTTCGCATCCAACGGCTTCCCGCGATTCATTGTGGATTTCGGTCCACTGCCTCTCCTAGAGCCTCAACAATGGAAACATTACAATACCGATTGTGTAAAAATGCTAAAAAACCGGGCAAGTGCGAGTCAGACTCGCGCACCGAGGGTACCGTACCAACTTACCTATGGAAAAAGTTCAATTCTCGAATCGAACCTTGAAAATTTTAGAAAAAAAAAGTCATGCGACGTAACAACAATTTTTCAGTTTTCAGACTTTTCCCTATATTAGTGCTATAATACCTTGCTTCGTGCCAAATTTCAAGATTCTAGGTCAACGGGAAGTACCCTATGAATTTTGACAGTGTCGAAATGTACATTTTTTGCAACATAAACGAGCGTATTTTTTTTTCCGTCAATTTACAAGTTTGATTTATGGACAGTTTCAATTGACCGCGGACTTGAGTATATAGTTTTAATTTCAACTTGATACCTTTACGCGTTTTCGAGATAAAGGGTCTTGACAGACAGACAGTCAGGCAGACAGACGAACAACAAAGTGATCCTATAAGGGTTCCGTTTTTTCTGTTTGAGGTACGGAACCCTAAAAATCATTATTAATATTATAGAAATCTTTCTCCATTATTTTTATTGTATGTCGTTTTACAGCCTCAAGAAATGGTCGTTGAAATCTCCAAGCTTTGGAACAGATCCAGCATAATACTCATAAACTAGGTGTTACTACTCGTACGAGAATGTATGTGATAAGTATTGCTATATGGAAATAAACGTTTTGAGTGAAAAGCCTTCTTTTTTGTTACTAAGTAGATACCTAAAAGTCCTCGCAATCAAGCTAAGTAAAATAAATTCAATTCTTTATTTTTATCAGACTATAAAATCTCATTACCTTTTAATAAATAGATGAAAAAGTGCTGGCTCAGTGGTAACGGCCTCAAAATTTTCATAGTAAATTGCGGGCCTAAAAGGACATTAGAGCGGGTTTTCGAGTGTAGTGAAAAAAGTTTATTCTTCATTTATTCTGGGCTCTAGAATGTCTCTGGTAGTTCTCTAATCTCTGAAGCTATCACTGTCATTTAATGACAGTTCAGTAATCACTCTCAGCTTACTTTTTTAGTAATATTTACATGTTTATTTTTACGTTTAATTTATATACGACATAATAACAGTGTTGAATATCTTACCAGGTAAGTAACGTACAAGAAAACGTTTGCGGAAACAATGTAAGACCAGTGTCCAAATAATTTGAATGGCTTGTGACCAAAGCCCACAGCTTTGGTCTCTTCATCAGAACGCACGATGCTGCGGTATAGTATGCGGAGCCGGACACAATCTTCCTGATCACTGATGCATACGTCCTAATAGACCAGTAGCACACTAGCGGCCAGTGGCCAGGTCCACACGCGGCCAGCAGCCACAGGTGCGCGCGCTCTATGGCGGTTTCATACTACTGTATGTATCTCGATGGCTACCGCGACCTGGCCGCCTGTGGCCAGGGGCCTTAGTCTGCTATTACAATTGTGTCAGAATGGTCGACCATTTTTGGCTGTAGGCGGGACGAAGCTATGTAAGTTGTATAGCTCCGTCCCTCTTGCAGTGCTCAATGATCAACTATTCTGACAGTATTGCATAGCAGATTCGGCAGGCTGATTATGTATCTTGCAAAAGCCAAGCGATAGCAAAAATTGCACGAAAATTGCTCTTCAATCGCTAATTCGTATTACGTATTAGCGAAAACCACGCGATATCAATCTAGCGACAGTGCTGCCTCTATGGAGCAATCGACTAACTAAAATGTGCATTGTTGCACTCGAATCCCTAGCGATAGCGTTTTACTTCGTATTACGTATGGTTTTTGACAGCGATGCGACAGCGATCGGCAAGCAAATTTAGCTGTCAAATTGCGTTAACCATTTCTTTGATTGTTGATCGCTTGCTTATCGCTCTCTGATTGCCAATAAAAATTAGCTTTCTATATCGAGTATTTTATTAGTTAAATTGTGTAGTTATATCTGCAGCGTGTGTTTAATTAACATTTCAACTTATTGGGTGTGCTTTAAAAGACTTTATTCAGTGCCAACATATTATACATTTGCCTATCTTAAGTTTCCTTAGACCTTGAACCAAGGCCAACACCTTTGACTAAAGTGGTATGTTCTGCCAGATAGTCCAAAAGCTCATTGGATTCTCGGTTGGTCATTTTATACTGAAACAGGATAAATTACTTTTACTCTTTAAAGTAACTTTATTGCATAACACATATAAAATAAAATAATATTATTTTAAAACTTGTTGACATAGCATCAGTTCGACATCTTTAAATGGCTGTAAGTTTTTAGGGTTCCGTACCCAATTGGCAAAAACGGAACCCTTATAGTTTCGCCATGTCTGTCCGTCCGTCCTCGCTTAATTTCTGTAAAATTTTAGCTCTAGAAAGCTAAAATTTGGTACCAATATGTATGTCAATCACGCCGACAAAGTGCAAAAATAAAAATTGGAAAAAAATGTTTTATTAGGGTAGCCCCCCTACATGTAAAGTAAACAGCGATTTTTTTTTAAAATTTCACCCCTAACGTGTGATATATTGTTGGATAGGTATTCAAAAATGAATAGGGGTTTACTGAAATAAAATTTTGATAATATCAATAATTTCGGACATAATCGCTCCAAAAGTAAAAAACCGTGTCCCCCCCCCCCCTCTAACTTTTGAACCATAAGTTTAGAAAACATGAAAAATTCTGGAAAGTAAAGCTTTATAAAGACTTTCTAGGAAAATTATTTTGAACCTGATGGGACTAACAGTTTTTGAAAAGTTGGTTACCTACACTTACTGTAACGGACGGGAAACTACGGAACCCTACACTGAGCGTGGCGACACGCTCTTGGCCGATTTTTAACTCGTAGTTTGACAATAAATTAGTTCTCCAAATTGTTACTCAATTGCTGTTGGCGCTAGGGTCGCAGCAATAAGTGCATGGTAACAATCGGCGAGCGATCAGCAATCCATTTTTAGATAATACGGATCTTTTTGACGTTAAGCGATTGATCGCGCGTCGACTGCGCGATGATTGCGAATTGTTTGCTGATCGCTGTTTCATAGGTAATCAGCCCGCGGGCCCCTGGCCGCTAGTGCGCGCCTGGCCTTAGCTGGTGGTTAGTGGCCATGACTGCTATGCCAAAGGTCGTGGGTTCGATTCCCACCCAGGACAAATGTTTCTGTGATGAGCACAATAATTTATTCTGTTTGGGTGTAATTTATCTGTAATTTGTATGTATTTAGAAATATACAAGTATGTTTATCAGTTGTGTAGTACCCATAACACAAGATCTGATTAGCTTGGGACTAGATGGGGTTGTGTGAAAGTTGTGGAATATTATTATCTCTTTATTCATCTTATTAACATATTCATTATATTTTTAAATACATCTTACAAAAACCATAAAAAAAACATTAAAAAATATAAAAAAAAGTCCACCGGTGTCGGGAGCAGGGTCTAAGCTACCGACACGGCGGTCAGACCTCCTAAAGATCCGAGCCGTATCTAGAAGTACCACTTATTATAATGATTACTGCTAGGAAATTTAACCTATCATACACCCGCGAAACGAGGCACAATAGTAATACAATAACAGCGCGGTCGCATGAGACCGGTTCATGAATTAAGATCATTCTAGACGTTCTACATAGTTACTCGTATACATATTCAATTCAATTTATTTTAATATCAGGCATATGTCCGGCATCATGTACTGTATTCCGCGTTGTATGTTACGATAGAGGGACCAAAGCTTTACTAAACCAGCGGCACAGACTGGTAGCTTTTGCGACAGTTTACAAAATGTATATTAAATCCATGCTCGATTTGCCTAGGTTAAATAAAATTAAAAAAAAAAAGAATTTTCAAATAGGTGCTGAGGTCCGGAGATCCCCATAACATATGCCTCGACAAGAGAACCCTAGAAATCGTCGACATTTGAATGTTGTCTCAACTGACATTTTGGACGACTACGGCTTATGCAGGCCGAGGTAGGTTTAGGTCAGGTCAGGTGGTAAGGTCGAATAATGATCACTTCAACTCGTTTAATGCTGAATCACTTCGTCATGAATTTGATCATCATTATCATTTCAGCCAGAAGACGCCCACTGCTGGACACAGGCCTCCCCCAGGATTAGATTTCTTATATAGAACCCAAGCATAATTATTTCCATGACTATACGTATAACGTTTGAAAGAATGCAAGCCGGTGTGGGCGCCGTCGCGTCGCTGCGTAAGCGACCGGCGGCCAAACTGAACGCCTGCCAGAGGGGCCACCTTGCTGGACTGCCACCATGGGATCTAGAAGTAACAGTTCTTGCACGTATGCTGGATTTGCTCGTGGATACGCAACGCCGGGACAAGTTACGCTATGGCGGACTGTGTTCCAGCGAGATCTCATGGTGGAAGAGCGACAGCGACTGTCGCAACCCAGTGTTGGGCACGCTATAATTATGGCGGTAAGTCTCCTCTTTGAAGGGTTGTTGGAAAGACGTCACGGTGGTGTAACCTTCCGTATAAAGCAGGTCCTCATAGGACATAATAACTTCGGGAGGTTCTTGCATAGTGTTCAGGCGGAAGAAAGGTCAGGGTGTCACCACTACGTGGATCACCCGGAGGATAATGTGGAGTAAAGGTCTGCCCCGTTTGAGCGAAGCACCGCCATATCTTCGTGGAGGCGATTGGCGGCAACGACCTCTCGTGCCGGGTCTGGTTCAGGCCATGGTCCAGAGTGAGAAGTAATGCCAGGCTGTCATCTTCTTCTGCGAAACATTATTGCTAGCGAAGGAGGCGACTGCACGTGAGAGAGCATAGGCCTCACACCCCAGCAGCCGAGATCCCGATCCCGATTACCAACCACCGTAGGCATGGGCTTGCGGACGGCGAACAGTGGGTAGCTCGCCGTTCGGCCGTCCGGTAACCATTCGGATCGAGACAAGGCTTCAGCACCTTAGATCACATACATACGCTGCGGCAGGTTATACAGAAGACTGAGTAGTATAACCTGCATCTCTGCTTAGCGTTTGTGGACTACGAGAAAGCCTTTGATTCGATCGAGACATGGGCTGTACTGCAGTCTCTCCAAAGATGCCAGATTGACTATCAGTACATCGAAGTGCTGAAATATTTGTTCAAAATCGCCACCATGTCAGTTCGACTTCAGGACCAGACCTCGAAACCTATCCTCTTACAGCGGGGTGTCAGGCAGAGAGACGTTATCTCTCCGAAACTGTTCACGGCCGCATGGAAGATGTCTTCAAGGTTCTGGAATAGAGAGAACGAGGCATTGATGTCAACGGCGAGTTCATCACTCACCTTCGATTTGGCGACGATATAGTACTCATGGCTGAGACTATGAGACTACAGAGAAGCTCAGTACAATGCTTGGTGATCTCAGTTGGGTTTCCGAAAGAGTGGGACACAAAATGAACATGTACAAAACCAAAGTCATGGTAAACATCCATGTAGCCAACCACTCCTGTCAAGATCGGAGACTCTACACTCGAAGTTGTGAACGACTACGGCTACCTGGGACAGACGGTCCAGTTGGGTAGATCTTACTTCGCGAAAGAGATCAATCGTCGAATCCGACTCGGCTAGGTAGCGTTCGGGAAGTTGCACGGTATCTTCTCGTCCAACTTATGCCAGTATCTCAAGACAAAAGTCTATGACCAGTGTGTGTTGCCAGTGATGAGATATGGCTCGGAAACGTGGTCGCTCACAATGAGCCTCACTAGAAGGCTTAAAGCCACCCAAGGAACAATGTATAGGGGTCAGGTAGGAGTTTCCTTGCGTGATCACATCAGAAATGAAGATATCCGCAAGAGAACCAAGGTTACCGACATAGCCTGAAGAATCGCCAAACTTAAGTGGCAGTGGGCAGGGTACATTGTTCGTAGAACGGATGGTCGATGGGGACGGAAGGTTCTGGAGTGGCGGCCACGTACCGGAAGGCGCAGCGTTGGAAGGCCTCCCACAGGACCGGTTGTAGTGGCGACGCTTGGGGGGGGGGGAGGCCTATGTCCAGCAATGGATGTCTGTCGGCTGAGATGATGATGTATTTTTTTTAGGCTTCCGTACCTCAAAAGGAAAAAACGGAACCCTTATAGGATCACTTTGCTGTCCGTATGTTTGTCTGTCTGTTAAGATCCTTTATAGTCCAGTCAAAATAGACTAAATTATGATTCAAGTTTGCATTAAATCCCAACAAGCTGGATTTTTGTGCAGGTCTTAGATGCGTCATTACAAATGACATGTCAAAAGTCCCCATCGATCCCGCTTGTGCGTTGTTTTTTATTTGAGGTCAAAGGTCACAAATTTGCGTTTTTTTCGTATATCACTGAAACAATGAGAGCTACCGAAAAATGGTTCAGACAAAGTTTGTAGATGGTATAATTGTCTACAAAAAAGATCTAACACTTTTTCTTCTACGGTGCACTGTTCTCGAATTATGGCTATTTTAAACATAGAAACTACGAATATGCACTCATACTAAGGGGTGACGGGTTCGATGAATATTTAAAGGACAAAACATCTGTAACGACACATAAGCAGTGTCGTAAAGCATACACCCGGAAGAGCAGCATCGCTGCAGCTAAAAGACTGCGTGGGGCGGAGATAGCTACCACATCTGGGATTAGTCCTCCTAGATTTTGAGGTAGTGAATCGTGTTTTTGTTTCAAGAAATACTGTTTCTTCTGTGGCAATGAAGCAGATAAAACGGCTAAAGTAAAAAAAAATTGCAACATCTTCGACGAAGACTGTCTAAAGTTTCAACCTTTGACTTCAAGAAAACCATCTTGAAGAAAGCTCAGACTGGTTTTGATGAGCTAGCAAGTAGTGTCATTGCCCGCATTCAATATGAATATGACTTCGTTGCTGCTGAGGCTAATCGTACTACAGTGATTGTTACACTAAAATACGACTTTCCTGCGGTCTAAAGTCACGATATCTCGAAAACGATGCTTTGTAGAAGAAAAGTGTTAAGATCTTTTTTGTAGACAATTTTACGATCTACAAACTTTGTTTACAGTACCATTTTTCGATAGCTCTCGTATTTTCAGAGATATACGCAAAAAACGCAAATTTGTGACCTTTGACCTCGAATGAAAAACAACGCACAAGCGGGATCGATGAGGACTTTTGACATATCATTTGTAATGACGTACTCAAGGCCTGCACAAAAATCTAGCTTGTTGGGAATTAATGCAAACTTGAATGTCTATTTTGACTGGACTATTATCTCAAGAACGCGTGAAGGTATCAAGTTGGAATTAAAACTATATAGATACCGCGGTTCCTTGAAACCGTGCAAAAATCAAACTTGTAAGTCGACGGAAAAAAAGATACGCTCGTTTATGTTGCAAAAAACGTACATTTCGACACTGTCAAAGGAATCAAAATTCATAGGGTACTTCCCGTTGACCCACAATCTTGAAATTTTGCTCGAAGCAAGGTTTAAAAATATAGGGAAAAGTCTGAAAACAGAAAATTTATTTTTACGTCACAAGAAAAAAAAATTGAAAATTCTTCAAGACTCGATTAAAAAATTTAACTGTTTTAAAAATGTAAATTGGTACGGAACCCTCAGTGCGTGAGTCCGACTCGCACTTGCCCGGTTATTTAATTTTAAATATTTATATTTTTCATCTTTATTTTGACTTATTATTACTTTTAGTGTATATATTATGTAGTCTATTAATTTGAATATATATTATTTTTAAGGTTTATTATTATTAGTATATTATTATTAATAGTATCTTGTATTCGCTTTTTCTCTCTCTTGTTGCACCTACAACTATTTTTCTCTGCATCACCCAAAGATTGACTGGTAGAAAATGCCTAAGGCATTAAATCCGCCTCTGTATTTCTATGTGTCTAGGAGGCTTTCTGTTTTACTACCTGATATTTAGTTACACTCGGTTTTTGACAAGTATTCACTCCATAAAACATCTCAGAATGGAATATATTGCCAAAGTAATGAGCAACGCGACAGTAAGTCCAAATCAGGCCTATCCAGGTGGGTCTACCTTTTAAAGCAGAACTTTTTTCGTCATAATATTATTCTGCATAACGACGCTTAGCATAATCATCAGTTCACAGAAAGTTGTTTGGCATACACTCACTTATCATAAATTTGAAACTCATAATTTTGTTAGTCCGAATCATCTTTAGGCATAACTTTCATGGCCTTAATAATTGAAAAGCAGAACCATCATATCGCAGAAAATTTGCTTTCACTATTTTTTCGCCACAAATTTACGACGATAGCATTAATTGCTTGAGCATGTGACATGCAGCAGGCATGCAGCATGGTGACAGGCATGCAAAATGCAAGCAGGCATGCAGCATGCAAGCAGGCACGCAGCATGCCTACAGGCAGGCAACATACAAGCAGGCATGCAGCAAGCAAGCAGGCATGCAGCATGCAGCAAGAATCGTTCTGTCACGGCTCCGGGGCTGCGGGATTTGGGATTTGCCTTACCGCTCCGCGCCTACACTATTTTAAATTACACTCTAAGAGTAGGGCAAAAAAGACTACGTAAAGTCGGTTTTGCGACGATTCGAAAACATTGCTTAAAAGGCGAAGTCGACGGGCTCCTATTTCCAGGTGGTTTAAAAAAAATGTTCGAGTTGGGGTGCCCCCAAGTTGTGAGGTAAGGCGTGGTCAACGGAGCCCCGCTGCGCGGGGCTCCTACTTCTGGGTGGTTTAAAAAAAAATTACCTAACCTGTCCGAGTCGGGGTGCCCCTAAGTCGGGAGCTCGCTTCGCTCGCTCTTGCATCCTAGTAACCAAAGAGAAATGGAATGAATCTTAATGAAATTGAATGAATGACCGTAACGAATGACAGTGACACAGACACAAACTGGCGACTTTTTTTGCTAAAAGAGTGGTACCGTTATAATTGGGGGCTGGTAGAGCCCTACCAGCTTTGACCCTTTTTAGTCCCCATATCCTGCAACATTGAACTAAAGTCAAGCCGTATTATTATGGCAATCGTAATTATGCCAAGTAAAGTTCTGCCATGTTAAAAGTATGCCGTTGCAAATTCGGACATGTAAATATTCTGCCAATCAATAGTTATGCTAAATATTTTTTATGCTTTAAAAATATTCGATTAAAGAAGATTCTGCCAAGTGTGTTATGCCAAATGAAATTCGGAGTATCAAGATTCTGCCAAATAGAAGGAACCCTATCCAGATATCGATAGTCGAAAGCCTTCTCAATTTCCTCCAACGCAATTTATAGGGGCTGATCATAGTGTGCAATTACAGTGGCAATGTGGGCGTCAACCGTGAGCGTTGTGCGGAAAACGCAATCCATGGACGAACGCATTAACAGATTGGCGACTCAGCGGTATAAAAACAAAATTTCAGATTATTTTGAAGCTATAGTGCATAATATGTATAAAGTAGGGCCTTTCATTTTCCTAAAGCAATTGCCACCATATTTTTATTTCTTCCCATTATTTTTTAATTACTTGTCAATTCGAATGATTGAATAACTAGAATTTCACAAAGGCGGCCGAGCCAATACCTCACTCCTTCTTCGGTCGACAGTGGCACGTTCGAAGATCGAGCGGGAAACGCAAAGTTACTTGTGTAGGAAAGCCATTTTAAGATCATATCAGTGCGTAAATGGTGCAATATTAAAATTTTATGATACCAAAATGACGCCTTAATTAATGGAAACAGTAGATTTTTGGAGTGCGAACTAAATGGTGCTTAAAACAAATTATTTAGTTTCTATGAGACTTGTTATTGGAACAAAGGTTCGATATGTGCCTAGAGCAGACGCCCGCAATACTTACTAATCGATATCTTACTTCCCTAGGGCGAAACTTAAAATAATAGCAATAAGCGCCATCGTAGTCACAATTATACTGTTCGTAACCATGATTTTTCTGATGAGAACTGTTAACCCAGAGCCATTGGTATCAACTTCTAAGGTACCCAAAATCGAAGACGACGAAACAACCGAGGTAAGCTATCCCTATCATACTCATTTACCTAGCCTTTTCCCAACTAGGTATATTGGGGCTTCCAGTCAAGCTGGATTTAGCTGAATACCAATATTCTACGAGGGGCGGCTGCCTACCAGACCTCCACAACCCATTAACTGAGGTAACACGATACTTCATGCAAGACTGGAGTCAGATTTACTGCCTTCTGACTCCGTAACGACTGCCAAAGATCTACAAATGACAGCCGGGACCAACGGCTTAATGTGCTTTCCGAGGCACGGAGGAAACCCATCCACAGACCAACCTTGGCAAGCGTTGCTTAACCTTGAAGATTGACCCGTGCGGCTGTTATTATCTAGCCACGAGCTCCTTTCATACTAATATTATAAATGTGAAAGCAAGTCTGTCTGTCTGTTCGTTTGTTATACTTTTACGCCTAGAAGGCTAAATCAATTTTGACATAACTTGGTGTAAGATTTTTTGGAACTTAGATAATAACGTAGGATTTTGTTTCTTTTCTTTAAATTACTTTCTTTTGCATGCAAGCGATGTTACCGGTAGATATTATTGGACCATTTATTATTCATATATTTATTTACTATTTTTTTAAATTATAGTTTTTAAAGCAGTCACAAAAATATTCTACAAACGTAACATGATTGTTAGAGAGTGCGACATATTGATAGAGTCGACTAATGCTTTCACACATTTTTTAAATAATAGAGTAAACATACGAGGTTGCACGGATTGTTTTTTTAGATTAGGGGACCTTTACCCAGCAGTGGGACATTAACTTTTTATATATTTTAGTATGCTCTTTTTATGGTTCAAAAAAATAAAATAAAAATGAAGTTATAAAGAAATAAAGAGACAATTTCTTTCATAACGTTATCATTAGTGATCGGCATAGGTAGTGCCATTTGGTGCCAAGTGCCAAATGCTGTTGAACAGTCGAGTAATATTAGTTCTAATGTTACATACAGCGTATAAATGCATTAATTAAAGAACATAAAAGGACCTATAAATTTAATAAAAAAAATATTTCCCGGAACTCGACGGCATATCTATATTAAGATAACAGTCACAAAATCCCGGGAATGGCACTACCTACGCCGATCACTAGTTATCACACAACTAGTATTTAAAGTGTCCTTTTATGGAAAAGTTGCCCGTAATAGAACAATTTGGCAGAGTGAAAAATTATATTACTGTTTTTATAAAAAAATATTAAAAATGAATTATCATCTTAAAAATCCTTATTTATATTTTCAGGAACCATATTATCTAAGAAATGTATGGCATAAAGACACTTATATACCATCACAACTACGTTCAAGAGCAAGACAGACATCCGCAAGAGGAGTCGTGCCTCCAGTTTGGCCTTCGAAGCCTACTGACGCACAACCCGACATTAGTGCAAAACAAACTCAGCAAGATAAAATTTCAAATGAAATAAAAGTCCAGCAAAAAATTTCTAAACCATCCAAAAACGACACAGAAGACTCAATTATGCATAAAAGATCCGTTTTTGATGGTGAACCTGATGATCTAAATTCTATCATTTTAAAAATTCTAGATTCTAGTGGAAAGTTCAATATCGAAATTAAAATAGGTTCTAAAGATGCGATATCAGAGGAAAAAGTTAATACCACAGTAAATAGAAATCATTCAGATACACAGAAATATAGTATGTCCTTGAAGACAAAAAATAGTGATCAGTTTGAAATAGTTAAACTAGCAAAAAATATTATTATAAGTGTAATGCCAAACGACTCTGTCTCTGTTAATGAATCTGATGATAATATAACAGCAGAAATCGCGCCTCAAGCAAATATAGTCGGCCTTGATAATGTAACAAAACATGAGGTTTCATGCAACAAGTCTAGAGTGAAGTCTTGCAAAGATGTTTATAAACCAGTAGTGATATTTTATAACCAAACTAAATTCATTAATAATACTGATACAAAAATCATCGGAGAAAAGGAGTCATTAAACGAACTAAATAACACAAGCGATCCGAGGCAATCCAAAACGAATCTGAACAGCAATAAGACAGCGAATAATACGGATTATAATATACAGGTGGAAAAGAATACATTTGAAAATGAAACAATTAAACTTACAAGTACAACTAAAGTAGACAATTCTACTTTTTCCACAATAGTGTTTAAACACGAGATATCAACTACTGAAAAGGTTCATTTGGCGATTTCGTTAGCAAACAGGGACAGTATTCAAAACAATACTCGTAAAATGAAAGAACTTCGCCAAAATAAACTTTTTAATATTAATATGGGACGATGATAACCTGTTCTATTTGCAAAATATTATGACATTTTTATCAGATCAGTTTTTTTTTTGTGACACAATGTTATGATAATATTAAACTACAAAAGTCAGTTCTAATTAAATGATCTTGCGCAAATTTTTTTAGAGCCACTTTTATTACCATATTTTGGTATTTTTATTGATGGTCACCTTTCCATCTGCAACAAGCTCATAATATAATGGCTATCAATTTGAACAAGTGTTCGCATATATTTATTACTTGCAAGCGGGTTCCTTGGAGATGAAAATGCGTACTAAATTATGTGTAATTTGCAAAAGAAGCATCATAATAATCATTCCATGTTTGGCCACATTATATAGTCAAAAAACGCCAAAACTACAGTTCGTACGCTGTGCGACTACGCACTGCTTCGGCACCGCAGCGAGCCGTCCACAAACTTATAAATTGAAAGCGCCCTAAGAAAGAGTTTTTGAAAACTTTACTTTTTAATATGTATTTTGAAACTTAAACTTGTAGTAAGTTAGTAAAAAACCTTTAATTATTAGTTATACAAAACTACCACAACAAAATGATTTAGGTGGTGTAAAAGTTTCTTTGGAAAAATCCTATTCCTTGGGTTAATAAATTTGAAACTTGGGCGCAATTCTTATTTTTATTAAACAATTAATATTTTACAAACTACCCTCAAAGTACGGTTTAGAGGTGTTCAAGTACTGGATCTCAAGGTGGAATGGCGACTGCAACTGTCGCAACTTAGTGCTGGGCACGCTATCATCATGGCGGGAAGTCCTCTCTTTGAGGAGTGGCTGATATGGCAACACGGCGTTCTCACCTTCCGCATGACGCAGGTCCTCACCGGTCATGGGAAGTTTTTTTTATTTTTTTTATTTCATGGTGGAACATACGGTGGAGGTATGTCGCTTGGGCTGAGAATCGCCGTGTCCTCGTGGGAGTGATTGATGGCAGTGATCTTTCGCGCCGGGCCTTGGTACAGGCCATGGTCCGGACCAAGGAGGAGTGGCAGGCGGTCGCATCCTTCTGCGAAGCAGTAATGTTAGTGAAGGAGGCGGCTGCACGCGAGAGGGCTTGGCCCTCACGCCTCAGCCGCTGGGATTTTGATCCCGATTTCCAGCCACCCCGTAGGCGCATGATTGCGGACGGCTAGCAATGGGTAGCTCACCATCCGGACATCTGGTATCAGTCCGGACCAAGCCCATGTCGTCGACGGCGTGTTACAAAGAGATGTCAGCAAACTATAGGGGCCCAGCAAGGACGAAGCTTTCTGGGGCTTGGGTTGACGAAAGAGATCCCCGGGACCCCGGAACTAGGGCAAAGAAGGAACACGAGTAGATTTTAGTCAGTAAAACTCTGACACGCCCTCCCGCTCCGGCCATAACGGAAGAAGTCATTTTGATGATTCCCCACCTTAATAAAAACAAGGTGTTCAAGTACTTATGAAAACATTTTAGCGAACTAAGTCGCTGATAAAGCGCTAGTTAAAAGATAAAAGCATTATAAATATACCATATTCAACCATTTAGCACCATTTACACTTTGAGATTTCTATGTTGCATTTACGTGCGTACTCGACCTTGCAGTACATTTTTGAACAGTTTAATAAGATAAACTGCATTTACTTGCATAATATTATAAATGCTAAAGTGTGTCTGTCTGATATGTTCATACGCTTCAAGGACTGAGTGAATTCGTCTAAAACTGGTGCCTGTGTAAGAGTACTTCTTTTTTTAACCCGATAGTATGTTTCTTGGGCGAAAGTTTCTGAAACGACGACCACGTACCAGAAGACGCAGTGTTTTGAAATGCCTCCCACAACGTGGACCAATGACTTAGTTTGCGGAAATCCGAGACGTACCAAACCAGTCATTGTGGCGATGTTCGGGGGAGGTCTATGTCCAACAGTGGACGACAACCTGTATGACTGGCTGGCACATTGGTATAAAAAAGTAGAAGCCTATCCTCATAAACATTTTCATTTCAGCCGAAAGACGTTGACAAGACGTGTTGTCACAATGATCGGTCTTGTGCACCGCACCATCCATTAGATTGCCACTCAACAGCTCGTCCGTCCACTTCATATGAGACCTTTCAACGCTGCGTCCAGTACGTGGTCGCCATTTCACAACCTTTTGGCTCCATCGACCAATATACCCTGCAATGGTTCTATTCTACGTGCAACGTGCCCTGTCCACTGCCCAAGTATGGTGATACTTCGGGCTACGTCCGTTACCTAGGTTATCCTGTGGATATCTTTATTTATGACCGTGCCTCGGAAAGCATAGGCTGCCTACTAGAACTCCACAACCCAATAACTGGGGTTACAGGGTACAAGACTGGAGTCAGATTTACTGGCTTCTGACTATCCGTAACGACTGCCAAAGATCTATAAATGACAGCCGGGACCTACGGCTTGAAAACGTGCTTTCCTAGGCACGGAGGAAACTCGGTATGTGAAGATGGTCACCCATCCATAGACCAACCTTGGCAAGCGTTGCTTAACCTTGAATATCGACTTGTGTTCTATTACTTACACCGAGCCACCAAAAAAAATTTACGCAGTGGTTAAAAACTTTTCCTGTATAGCCTTCTCCATTGTCGTTTAGATGTGATGATGATTTAGGGTTTTTCGATGTGAACGAACACGTTTCAGAGCCATATAATTATCAACTGGCCTGCATTGGATAGAAACTTCTTTTTTGCATAAACTTAGCTGTGGACAAAGTAAGGCCTCTTGTACACGGCACGGTTTCACTCCGTACGTAGGTCCGGTCTATTCTCCGTCCGTAAGCACGGCGCGCAGTGTTGTATGGATCACTGAGAGAGCTTGTAGAGACAAACGGCGATGCTACGGAACGGCGCCGCCGCCGTGTGTCATCAGTGTTGTTCCGCAGTGTATGGCCGCTTGTACACTGTACGTTTTTTACGCCGCACGGCGAGCGCGCCGTACGGCGCAAAAACCGTGTCGTGTATAAGAGGACTAGGCTGTGGCATATGTGATAACAAAACACTTTTAACGCGGACGAAACCGCGAGCAGGAGCTAGTAGTATGAAGTTAAAATTAATAGGTGTTGTGGCAAGACACGTGTTCTTAGCCTGTTGCCATAGCATAGTAGAACGACTTGATCAATCAGTGAATGTTCGAGCGAATGCTTGCGAAATATTATACTAACCTATGTTTAAACGTTTTGCTTTGATTGGCCTTAAAATACTTCATGGAGTTGAAAGCTCGCATCTTTTAGTTGTCCATTGATGTTAATGTTTTCTGAGGGTCGATACTTTCATCACTTGTAATAAATTTAAATGAAGTTATAGTCGTTAATAATTATAGTATATTTCGAAATTATTTTTACGAAGATAATATGTGCATGCCTTTGAGATAGCACAAAAAGGGATTCTTGAATGGGTGATTTTTTATAAATAGCAAAAACATAATTTTAATTATGTAGATATATTTTGAAATGACTTGTTTAGTTTTTGTAACTTGAAAGGTCACAAAGCAGAAATGAAGTGACTTTCTATTTATCTGTAACTTATGTTTTTATGATCAAACCTACGTGAAAATCATTGATAATCCATTCTTGATCAGTCACCACAGAACCAGCTTGATTGAACATGTGGAACAGAAGAAGTGAAGCCTTCTTCTGTTCCACATGTTATGCCACCTGACTTCTCTTAAGCGGCTTGACCGATTTGGAAGACATTCTGTGTATATTTGAGAGGGTCCCTGAATGGTTTGAAAATAGAATCGAACCAGTGAAAACGGGGACACAGCAACCGGGTTCCCAATTTTTTGCTAAGTTTAGGAGAAGAGGTTCTTTTTTTATTTAAATTGGCTCTTTTATCCCATGTCCCCTTTTATTTATGGCATAAAAACGTTTGTCAGGCAGCTAGCAATGATATAACTACAGAGTTTAATATTCCACAACTAGGATAGTTTAACTACTTACCAGTATTAAAGTGAATGTAATATTTCCTCTACATAAAGAAGTACGTTCAAAAAGTTACATATCCAGCTATTTTGATACACATTGCTGGTTTGCTTACCCATTCACTCAATGCTTATGGTGTAGAAGCCGCAATGGACATTGATATAGGAGCTATTTGCCACTGTTACAACAGTTTGACTTATGACAAGTTGATGGTTTACCATTTCACTATCTTTACATTAATGCCTTTACCCCATAAATACTTGTAAAGTATCAACAGTGAGAAGATATTATTATGTTGTCTTTTGGTCTTAAACGGCAATTTTCTGTTGCAGTAACAGCATACTTAGATATCTTAAGTAACTTGGGCAGTGGGGTTAGTTAAGCATACTTAGATATTATAGGTACCATGTAAAATAAACTGGGGTTACTTAGGCCCTGGGGTATAAGTTTAGGACAAGCTTATTAACCTATAAAAACACGAGAAACTGTGTTTACTGTGTCTCTATTGGATATCGAGCTTGGATTAAAGTTTTACTTAGGGGTTTAAGCAACCCCACTTTACGGTACTTTAGAATAGGTTGCGGATTGTGCGAAAGAGTTACCGTGGTCCTGTGAAGGAAAGGGTAAATGAAAGAACACAAGTTGGTTTTAGTCAGTAAAAGTCTGACACTCCCTCTTAAGTGGCTCCAGCCGGAGCGGGAGAAGTTATTTGATGAATGTTCACTTCATAAAAATCCATCGGCCAATCCGTTGTACGGCGAGTGTCTAACCTTACGTAATTGACACCTACGGCACGAACTAAGCATTTTGCCTCATTGTTTATACCACATACATCGAAGAACTGGAAGATTTTGCCTGCTGCGATCTTCCCGATCGATATATAGTACGAAAATAAATGAAAATACTGGCAATACTCACCATTATGAATAATTTTTAGTACATGCCAGTGTTTTCATTTATTGTCGTATTGTCATATTCATGTTGTATATTAAACAGTTATATTAATTGAGACCTTTGAAGCACAGTCAATCACATATTGCAAGGATTAGCTGTCTAATGAACTTTAGAAAATTTACAATAATTATTGAAGCTAAACAGATAACCGAATAAGGCGAGACGATTTTGCAATAGTTTCGATGATTATATTAATCATAAACACGCCTCGAAACTAATTTTTAGATAGTCAACATTCAAAAACACATATTTCTTAATAGTACAATTTAAAAAAATGAAAATAATGTTATGAATGGTTGAACAAATAATTCCAGATACGCTTAATCCGCTAGGTCGCGGGTTCAAACCCAGCCAGGAGCATTACTTTGTGTAATTTATTTCATCACCACTGCTCTTAAAACGGTGAAGAAAAACATCGTGAGGAAACCTAAGATTCAAAGACATGTGACATCCACCAATCCGCACTGGGCCCGCGTGGTGGATTATCACCCATTCCCTCTCCTGGAGAGGAGGCCTGAGTCCCAATAGTGGGAACATTACACTTAACAGGCCGATGATGATGATGATGATGAAGCTTAATCCAAAGGCGCAAGGTTACGTACATAGCCCGTGGTAGGCAGGGCGCATTGCTCCTAGAAGAGATGGTCGATGGGGATGGAAGACTCTGGAGTGGCGACCACGTACCGGAAGACGTGGCGATGGAAGACCTCCCACAGGGTGGACCGATGATCTGGTGGAATCCGATGGATGCGAGACGCATAGGATCAGTCGTTGTGGTGCCGCTTAGGGGAGGCCTAGGTCCAGTGGTGGACGTCTTTCGGCTGACATGATGAAACGGTCGATTTTTTAGTTACCATTCATATTTAAAATATCCTGAAAATAGTATGGATTTTAATGAGCTATCGGATTTTTTCAAAAGTACTATTTTGTCTGGAACGCAAAGGAAAGAAGCGTTGAAGAAACGGGTGAGTTTTGGTCAGTAAAAGTCTGACACATTTTCCCCCTTAGCCCAAAGCAGAACAAATTATTTGATGATTTCACACATCAAAAACAAAAATACGTCTTTATGAAATTAAAATTTGTCCTGTATGTATGACACACACGAGTGTGTAGGATCTACGAGTGTATAATTCCAAAATTGAATAGGTAATAATTAACTCGAAATCTGAAATCAAATGTACTCATAGTGGTTAAGTTTCGAAGTCAATTGCGAAATAAATTGCGAAACACTCGAAGTGATGAACGCTTGTGGGTTAGGACCATTGTTCTCTTAGCATTAAAGTAGGATCCTGCACTAAAGCTTATAACACACTGCGAAGATATTACATGAATTAAATAAATTGTTTGATAAAGCTTTTCTATGCTTGTATTTGCAAAGCTCATAAGCTACATGCTATCCAGGCAACTTTACTGTGGCGGCACATATGATCTAAACAACAAAATCTTGCATCGCACAATTAGGAATTTTCCACGCAATTTCTACATTTGGATGTGCCCGAAATCATATATCGCGCAGTTGCCTAAGTGGTTGTATACACCCTTCCATTCGGAGGATTCTCCTTATTTAACGGAGGTTTATGGGACTTTACACTCTGTTCCAGTTACCTCCTAACTACCATGAATTGCACGGAAGGTTGTATAGCAAAAAAAAGCAACTAGGTACTGAAGTAACGAGAAGTCGATTAAATAATGAAGAAAGGAATAATAGCTTTATACCTAAAAATAAATTCATTTATATCTTCATATTCATGCTGTACAACAGGCTTTAATGGCTTACATTGAAAATTGGTTTTGGTATGGTCTCGAAATAGCCAATGAGCTCTGTAAAATAATAACTAAGGTAAATTATTGACGTCTGTCTTTGGTATATTTATTTACGTTTAGTGAACACATTTATTGTGCGTACAGCTAAGGAGTGGAATTCCCTGCCGGAGTCTGTGTTTCCAGATAGCAACAACTTTGGGGTCTTTAAGTCAAGAGTGATTAGTTTACTTCTAGGCAAGCGTGCTCCATCGTTGGCCACATCGTCGCTTAGCATCAGGTGAGATAGTGTTCAAGCGCTGGCCTATGGATAATAAAAAAAATATTGACAATTTTTTTACTATTGGTTTTTATACTCGTAAATTTTCACTTACCCGTTGAAAACTTTAGTTTTTTAATATTTTATGGAATAAAGACTATATAAATTAAATATTATGACACCAGGCCAAATGCCTGACATGCCAGGTCAAATGATTTTAAATATTAGATTGTAGTGCGTTACTAGGTATACATACAACGTAACATTTATGTTCACTTGAACCAAAATCATGACAATCTATTGCATTTATCGCCTACTAATCTAGTTATCGTTTCTGTATATCATTTATGACAGGAATAGCATGATAAAATATTTGCGTTTTTACCGTTTATTACAGTAAATTAACGACTTATGATGAAAGAGAGTCTTACTAGTTAGTCCTACTACTTACTAAGATCATACCTCTTGCGAAAGAAAAGTTTTGTGAAATATTTCAGTTTTGAGATGGATATTAACAAGATTAGTAAGCTTGACTTCTACAACCGAAACCAATAACCTATCTATCACATATCGGACATAGAAAAACAAATGAAACAACAGAAAACATGTAAATTTTTGTATCGTATCATTTGTTTTACTATCTCCAGTATGCCAAAATTGGAGATAGATAGCTTATTGAAAACGGGCGTAAAAGTTTATAGTCACTGTTGTTTCCGCGTCAATTGGGTGTAGGTAATTAAACTATGCTTGTATAATGTCATGCCGTAATGTTTCTTCGGAATATATGCGGGCAGTTGTTTGAAAGTGCTGTAGATTCAGAAAATCATCATCATTTCAACCGAAAGCCAACGTCCCGTGTTGGTCATAGCCCTCTCCTTAGTGTCGCCACAATGATGGATCATTGTTGTTTTGCATTCATCGGATTCCCGTAACCCTCACTAGGTCATCGGTCTACTTTTTGGATAATTAGCAACACCGTACATCGTCTAAACAACATTAATTTATCCAGAAGGCCAGAGATGGTAATCGGTTGACACAAGTGACAGATCTCACTGAGAGAGATTCGTATTGTTTTCAGTTGGATTATTCTTGAGTTGCGAGACTAAGCAGACGTGTTTTTATGTGTTGATTCTTATGATATTGTTTTAATAATTACGAATAATGTTATTGCAATATTTTTGCGGAGTAAGTTTGTTGTGAAAGTGCCGAGCGTGACTAATATTTATACTGCTGTTCGTTGTGCAAGATGAACTAGATAGATCTTGTATAGATAATCAGCGTTTTCAGTGTTAGAAGTATGTCTAACACAGGAGATAGCCCTTTTGGCCGCAGCCAATTGGTACGACGTAGTCCCCCTCCGACGCCATCACCAGCTGTTCAAAACCAAACACGAGAACCTATGCCGCCAGCACCCACGGAGTACGAGCTACCAAATGAAGTTATCCCTACGTCCGAGATTCAGAAATGGCTTGGTTCAATCGACACAATTTTGAATGAAATCTGCACGATTGTGGGAGACGGAAAAATGAATTCCGAACAAAAACTCCGTGTGTCCGGTCTTTGTCGAAAAGTCTACAACGGGACATCTCAGATGGCCGTGTTGTACCAATCGCTGAAGCAAAAGACAATCCATGCGCACACCACTATACAGCACCTGCAAGAGCAGCAGAATGTTTCGGAATCTCTTTGTCAGTTCAAAGAAGCCATGGAAACGAAAATGAGCCGAAATCAAGCAGAAACTAGCTCCTACGCTAACATGGTGAAAAAAGGAACTGATAAATTTATTCGCCCGGTAAATATTAGCTCGGTCGCTATATATCCCAGCGATAGAACTAAAACCAGTGAAGATACCAAGTCGTTGGTCCAAAAAATTATCTCGCCTGAGGAATTGAAGCTCCATGTCCGCGGTGTAAGAAAAATTAGAAACGGAGGCGTTATCATTCGAACGGATAACAAAGAGGACATAAATAAATTAAAAAGCTCGGAGAAGCTAGTTTCTTCAGGCCTTAAGGTTGAAGAACCGTCCAAACGTCGTCCAAGGATTGCGGTAATTGGTGTCCCAGTAGCCCTGACGGAAAAAGAGGTTTTCGAATGCATATACGTCCAAAATTTGAGTGATAAGTTGCCGAACGTTACTCGTGAGTCCTTCTTGGAAAGTTTGAAGCTGAGCCATAAGTCAGGGAAGAAAGAACGACCTACTTGCAATTACATATTGGAGGTTCCTGCAAATGTTCGGAAAATCTTGATTGATCAAGGCCGAATCTTCATAAATTGGACATCGTGTCCTGTGAAGGATTTCACTATTGTGACCAGGTGTTTTAACTGCCAGCAGTTCGGACATGCAGCCAAATTTTGTAGAGAATCCAGCGCTACCTGCAATCTCTGTGGTGAAACAGGACATTCATTCAAGGAATGTAATAGTAAAAGTTCTCCGCCTCAATGCGCGACCTGCAAACGTTTCAAGCGGAAACACGATCATCCAACAGGTGATGTAAATTGCCCAGCACGTAAATTTGCAGAGGACAATTACATTAATTCCATTGACTATGAGGGCGCCTAGAAGCGCCGCCGATTTACTAGTTTATTTAGCACATAGATAGTAGGTTAACTTCTATATATAATTTTCTTTAGATGGCTCATCAGCTTATTAGTGATCTCGATCGGTTTTCCGTGTCTGAAACTAAAGTCTGTAATGTTGAGGAGTGCAAAAACCTAGTTTTTAACGGGGACAAAACATTGACCTTACTTACGCAAAATATACGCAGTATTACTCGTAATTTTAATGGTTTTCAAGTTTTGTTACAAAATCTTGATATATGCTGTGACATTATCGTTCTAACAGAATGTTGGTTATCCAAGCAAACGGCCAATTTACCAACTCTTGATGGCTATAATCTTCACAAAAGTGATAGAACGTTCAACCAGAATGATGGTGTCGTCGTTTATATTAAAAATAATTTAAAAGTCTTAGTAGAGGAACCCCTTTTTTCAGACTGCAATTGCTTAGTAATTAAAATGTTGCCCGATACAGTAATAATGGCTATTTATAGACCACCATCCCAAAGTATTGATGGGTTTTTGGACTCGCTAAACAGTAACTTAAACAAATTATCCTCGTTTAAAAACATTATACTGGTAGGAGATATCAACATAAACATTGCTGCCGAAAAACTTGATACTCTTTCTCATAACTACCTGAATATTTGCTCTTTTCATGGATTATTACCAGCTCATTATCACCCAACCCACCAGAGCGGCTCTTGTCTGGACCATATCCTTATAAAATTGCGGAGTCTTTCCAAAACCTTAGTTACTAACTCATCACTAACCGATCATCAAGCTGTTTTACTAACATTGCAAATAACTTCACCTCGAATTAACTGCATGCGCAGCTACACTAAAATCAATATGACGAGTCTTGAAACTGACTTACGCGCTGTTAATTTTGACCCCGTTTACAATTCGCACGATCCAAATATTTCTTTACAATATTTTATCGATGTGTTGCAATCTACGATAAGGAAAAATACTTTTACTAAAGTAATACCCAAAAAATATGGTAATATTAAACCGTGGATTACGCCCGGACTTGTCCGCTGCATTAGACACAGAGATAAACTCCACCAAAAATTAAAAAATACAACGGGTGATGAACAATTATCAATTATTTACAAACGATATAGGAATTTCTGTAATAACCTATTGAAAAAGCTAAAAAACCAATATGATCAGACTCAACTACAAAAAGCAGGTAAAAACACTAAACTTATATGGAAATTCATAAAAACTAACACTTTTAGGTCAAAAAATCCCGAACCAGCACTTGAGCTTTTATCGTCTGAGCGGAGCCCTACCGAAGCAGTAAATAAAACTAACAACTTTTTCATTAACGTAGGAAAACACTTAGCAGAAAAAATCTTATTTTCTAATAGATCTAGTTCTTCCAGTCATGGCCAAACAAAAACATATGCAATACGAAACTCGTTTGTCTTATTAGATACCGATGTTAATGAGGTAGTCGATATAATAAATGAATTAAAGGAAGTTTGTGCCGTGGGATATGACGACATACCTAATAGCATACTCAAAAGATTTAAATACATCATTGCACCTCCTTTAACTCATATTTTTCAGTTGTGTTTGACCAAAGGAATATTTCCTAAATTGCTTAAAAAAGCCGTAGTCACCCCTGTGTTTAAATCTGGAGACAAAAATTGTGTTAATAATTACAGGCCAATATCAGTTTTAACTGGCCTGTCAAAAATATTGGAAAAAATTATAAACAGTAGATTAGTAAAATACCTTGAAGCTAATAAATTACTTTCTGATCAACAATTTGGTTTTAGGCCTAAAAGGTCAACGAGCCACGCTGTTCACCATCTAACAAATTATATTAGCACAAACCTGGATAATGGCCTGCACACCCTAGGGATCTTTTTAGACCTCGCCAAGGCTTTTGACACAATTTCTTGTACTTTGCTTTTAAACAAGCTGGAGAAGCTGGGAATACGGGGAACACAACTGCAATTATTATCTGATTACCTAAGTGATCGCCATCAGTCTGTAAAAGTGGGTCAATGCATCAGTTCTGAACTTAAAAATACCTGTTACGGAATCCCACAAGGTAGTATTTTGGGTCCTACCTTGTTCCTTATCTATATAAATGACCTGTGCAATTTGACCCTCGAGAACGGTTTAATTATTTCATATGCTGATGACACAGCTCTACTTTTTACAGCTAAATCAAAAGCTGAGGTATATGAGGTAGCACAAAAGGGTTTTGATATTGTTTCTAATTGGCTAAACAATAATCTCTTAAGTTTAAACACAGATAAAACCAAATACTTAATTTTTACAATGAGAAACACCTATCCAACGCTTACTAATCTAAGCATTCAAGCGCATAACAATTGTGACCTTCATTGTGCTGATATTGCATGTACTTGTCCTAGTTTAGTAAAAACTGACCATATAAAATATTTAGGTATTACGATTGACGCAAACCTAAACTTCCGCAAACACATCGATTTATTATGCAACAGAGTGCGTAAACTAATATACATATTTAAAAACTTACGTAGCATTGCCGACTTTAAATTAATTAGACTGGTTTATTTGGCTTTGTGTCAATCTATTATTACCTACGGTATTACGTCATGGGGTGGCGCCGCCAAATCTATCATGCTGCCCTTAGAACGCGCCCAAAGAGCAGTTTTAAAAGTTGCTACTTTTCGTCCCTTTCGATTTCCCACAGACCAACTATACATGGCATGTAAGGTATTAACAGTACGTCAATTATTTGTTTTGAAAGTAATTTTGTTGCAGCATACTAACCTTTATTTTAACCCAATACCATCAGATAGAAGAAGGAAAGATTTGGTATGTACTAACTTTAGAACTAAACATGCTTATGCTCAGAGATTCTACTTATTTTTAGGACCCTACTTGTATAATCAGTTTAACAGAATACTAAAGATCTATAGTTTAAGTTATAATAGGTGTAATTTACTAGTTCAAGAATATTTGGCAAAACAGAATTATGCAGACACGGAAAAACTTCTAGAAATTGTAAAATAAAGCCTCTTTTGTAATATATGTCACTTACTTTAAATAATTATTAAGTTTACCTTATTGGCTACAATATTGTTCGTAAATTTGTTTAAATATAATATCATGTTTAATCTAGATTAAAAATTTTACGTTACTTTTCAGTCATTGAAAATATTGTCTTCTTTTTCTTTTTTATTATTATTTAGCATCTATTTTATTTTATTTTTGTTTTTCTTTTAAATGTTAGATCTAAATAGATGGCCTGAAACACAGGTTTTTTACTAACCTAGATCAGGCCGGCTTCATTACAGTTAGAACTAAGACAAAAACTTCATTTGTAATTCATGTAAACCACAATTTTATTGTACTTACATTTTTACTTGAATAAATTATTATTATTATTATTATTATATAGTTGGTAAGACTAGTTGGACATAGTGGCCATCCCAATCGTAGCTACATCCACCGTTATTATGTTACTTGCATCTTGCATATTACTACTGTTTTCACCAGCAGTCTCTTTAACAATTCTATAAATCCGTACACAATTAGCACTACTTATCTCTCTTCAGATACCATCATAGTGACATGAACTATCATTTCAATCGAGTGACATTCACTTAGCTTGCCCCACGTCTAAAGCTTCTTACATTCAGCTAATTACAATTTGAATAAGTCATCGATCTACCTTGAGACTAATCCGCTATGAACCATAAAAGACTACAAAATTCAAAGTATAACAGTCCAAAAACTGTATGTTTACCAACATCACAACAAAGAAAACACAAGCTCTCAAGGATGCAATACAAAGAAAATAATTCACCGCATACAATTCGCTCTTCAATGCATCATCAATCATTTCTGGCTCAACAAAAATCATGTAAGTATAGTCGAGCATAGTAACAGACCGTTCTAAAATAGTTTGGGTGGCGTTGCGGCCGCGGCGCCGCGGCTTTGCGGCGGCTGCGAGAGAGCGGGCCACGTTCCCACGTGCGCAGTCGCCTGCCTTGAACGACCTTGCCGATCGCCTGGTTTTACTTGCAGCGATTGTACGTTCGGATGATTAGGTGGAACGTTTTTATTTTTGCTTGTTGTTGAATTTGTATTGACGTCCACTCCTGGCCATGTTTCGGAAGTGTAGTTCTTTTTGGGTGATGATGTGTGGAGATTTTTGACTACCACGGTCCTCACAAGGTCATCGCTCGAGAAAAAAGTAAATCTTTTTGAGTTGTTATCATTTCAGTCTACCGATTGAAATGTCTATCATTATCACTTGTAGGTCGGCTTTCCACAATGCTGCGCATAGGCCTTTCTTTGTTTGTATAAAATAAGTAAATTCTCTGGTGTATTTTTTTGTGTTTCAAGCTTAGCACAGGTTGCCCTTTTAACCAATTTTAAGTCTATCTGATTTCTAATTTATGCATCTGACAACTTAAGAGCACATCGCTCCACTGTTTTTAGCCTGTTTGCATTGTATTGTGGTTTCAATTTGCCACTGCTTGGGCAAGCCGTATCACGTGCTGGGGTTCATGCATTCAAGGTACCAAATTGACATGATTTCATTTGTGTTTTAACATCCGCATCTCTCATCACACTCATATTGCCTTCTTTTTTATTTCTTCAAGCTCGAACAGCAGAACGGATTTTGATAAAATTCGGTACAGCAGACCATGTCCTGGAACAACACATAGGATTCTTTTTATCCCAGAAGTTTATTCCCTTAGGATAATTTTCTCCTATCACGCGGGCGAAGTCGCTAATCAGCTAGTTCATTCATGAAACCATCAATTATCACGCTGAAGAATCTATTACCGACGTCTCTTACTCTAATAATACAATCAGTGTCGTCTTCATTACGGAACGAAACAAAAGCTAATAATATCAGGTATGTACCTACTCGTACTACCTATAGGTGAATTGTGTTTGTGTGGCGTACAAAAAAAAGATATATTCTTTTTTTCCGATCTCTGTGCCAAATGGGACGTGTTATAGGTGTGGGTGCTATGACGTCGCGAATTAGATAAATTGTTGAAGTACTTGGTGAAAGAAAGATTTGAGGAAGGAAGTCTTGTCTTTGACGGTGTTTACGTTATTATCTAACGTCTGTGTATTAGATAATAGAATGATCAGATTTGGATGAGAAAGTAATTTTGAATACAATCAGTATTGACCTAATAAAATCTTGACTCTATGAATAAATAAAGAAGATCAATTTTCTTACACTTTACTATAGTTGCAGCAATAATTTTGATAAGCTTTGTATCAATTTTAGAAGTACAATCTCTAAGATTGAAGATGCCACAATATATCCCATATTAGATTGCATCTAAAGTCTCTAAAACCACTTTTTAGCCAAGTCTCTCGTCTTCTAATAACTCGTCAAGAAACCAAAAGTATCAAGAAAGAATTTACCAGAATGCTGTAGTACCTACTCGTATCTCTAGAACAATAAATTTCTCAGAGTCATCAAAGTATGTGGTAACAATAATGACGCACTACGTTCTTCTGTGGCGTCTAATTCCGTGAGTCACGGGTGTCATTAGTGCCAAATTGTTAGCCAGGTTACTGGCACACCTCGTGCAGACGCATGATTGCTGCTAAATTATATGTTTTTTCATTCATTGACATTATTTAGTCGAGAAATATGCTTGATCTTTTTTTTTGAAGTTGTGTTAGCAAGTCTTTGTTTAATGGTAGTTGCTAATCGTTGTATTGATATAAACATTTCTACCTTCGAGTATTGTTAAATGTATATTATGATGTTAGATAAAATATTATTTTAATTTAATTTACGTATTTTATCTATTTATATGTAAATTTATTTATCTAATGTTATAAATAACTTTTGTTACCTATTTATAGGTATACACTATCACATCTTTCAGCCAACTCTCCTGTCACAGGTCTGTGCAAACAATTTTTTTTTAAATAAGCAGCATTTTTGTACTATTTTATCTGTATTAAAATTTGTTATTTTTGTTCTTAAGTGTTTGTGTGTGTATAAATAAATAAGTATTAAGTATACTTTAGCTTCGTCATTGTTTCTGCCGATAGATATCTACAGCTGTACGAACTAGCCTCAGTAAATCATTGTCACGATTTTTGCGGCCCTTTTCACAGTCCACCTCTTGGGACAACTTCGAACGTTTTGTGGTCCAGTGCGTGGTCACCATTCTAGAATCTTTCATCTTCTGCGAATAAGTACCCATGCTAGGTAACTGCGACTTCAGATTTTTGCTAAATTCTTCGGAATAATCTTCTGTGCTTCAGACAAATCAAATCTTTTGAATAATCTTATGTGATTCAATCAGGTCAAAAAAATAATAATAGTAGGTACCATAGCTACATAAATTATTTGATCTGTGGTGGGTACGGTCTGTGCCCTATGTTACCTTAGCCATCTTAGAAATATTTAAAGAGAGAAATATAAGTCAGATAATAAGAAGCACTGACTGTACAATATTAACACCTTGTTTTAAATTATGAATTGTTTTCTTAGACTCCGTGTAGCGAAAGGAATTCAAAACTTTATAGTGCAGTCTTATTGGGCGAATGTATTTTAATGCAACTTGCTGCTAATGGAAAATAACCGTCGCGACCCCGTTTCTTTGTCTTAATTCTTTTTTTTTTTGCGGTTAGTCTCTCGTTATGTCAAAAATAATAATATTATCGGACTTTCAGTACTATTATTTTTCATTGCTTATGATAATAAAATGCCAATTAAGTAATGCTTTATTAAACGGACAGTATTTATCGTTCTACTTTATGTTTTTATAAAAGTTTATTTGTTAAGTCTTGTTTTGTAATAAAATAAGACTTTGTTGTAAGGTTCCTAAGTTCCGAAAGTAAGTAAACAGAATCCTTGTTTATTTTTTATTGTCTAATGTTTTACAAGATTCTTTAATGGGTAATTAAAAGTTATGACCAATTTTAGAGGCTTTTGTTTTTATTAATTATGTTGTCTGGAGCAGGTACAAGGTTTTGGGAGATAAACAGCTTTCTTTCTTTGTATTTTTAAAGGCTCCCCCACACAGACGCGTTATTATCGGTCGATAATATCGCATGCGTTACTGCGATATCTGTTTTCAGTACATTTTGTATTAGGATGGTCATTAGTTACACACTGCTGCGATAATAACGCGGCAATGGAAGCACGGGACGTTAACGCAATACCGCATGCGATATTATCGACCGATAATAACGCGTCTGTGTGGGGTAGCCTTAAGGTAGATATTCATTCAATGATTTTTCTTACTCCCATGGGCAGATAGGGCGTTTCAGATATTTACTGACTAAAATCTACCTATGTCCTTAAGGTGCCCGTTGCATGTTAGGATCACGGTTTCTGTTTCCAAAAGGCATCGGCCAAGTCTTCCAAGGTTTTGCTGACATATGTTTGAGGCACATGTGGCCACACGCCGCGATATTTTTTAGAGTAATTTTTGCTTGATAGCAATTTTTTTGACAATAATATAAACTAGTGCTTGATTGCGATCGCACCTGATGGTAAGCAGTGATGTAATCATTGATGGTGCGACCTATGAGACCTATGAGACCGCGCTGTTATTGTTTTACTATTGTGTCTCGTTTTGCGGGTATGTGATAGGTTAAGAGCCTATTCACTCTATGAACACAGCTGTGTTCCCTCAGTTGTTTAGTCAGTAAAAGTTGGATACTCTCTTTCGATCCACCCAGATTAGGAGGAGATATTGCCATATGATAAAGAATACCCATGGAATTAAGTCCGTCAGTGTACCTTTGGTTGCATAAAGATTAAATAAGTAAACATGTTCTGAGTTTCCACCACACAAAAAAATGTGTCTCTTCGGTAGGTGCATCACATAGGCAATACTCATATGCCTTAATTAATTAGTCGTGTTTTCGCAAATAAGGATATGAAGACATAATCAGCAACATATTTTCATCAAGGTCATGACATTATATTGGAATGTAAAGTTATAACTTTAATATTGAATTTATTTTTTGTTGCTTCTGATCTGGAATTAGGAAATGATATTTAATAGGTACAGTTTCTTACTACCTATACTTTAGTAGTAATAATTTGGTTTAAATTTATTTATTTGTTTAATTTTAACAAGAAACGGCGGTCCGCCGATTACAATTGTATAATATAGGCCTTGTAATGTTCCCATTTTTGGGACCCCTGTCTAGGCCCAATCCCTCTGATTGGGCCGTAATTCACCACGCGGGCCCATTGCTGATTGGTGGATGTCACATGTCTCTGAGGAAACTCACGATGTTTTCCTTCAACTTTTTGAGAGCAGCGGTGATGAAATAAATTACACAAATAACATTTTAATACTATGGGTTACATTATTCCAATTCAGGTAGAGATCTCATTTTTTTTGTAAAGCTTATAGGTATATACTTTATAAATAACAGAAAAGGAACCAATGTGTAAAATTTCAGCGTTCTACGCCCAAGGGTTTGAACTGGGCGTTGATGAGTCACTTACATTTCTGGCCAGAAAAAGTCAATTCCAAAAACTTCCTTAACACAAACACAGCCAGAATAACCTTGCCAGAAATAAGTGAAATGGTACCTATCAGAGAAATTCACGAAAGTAGCTGACGCCTCCGCGTTACCTAAAGGCGTGCCATTTTCAGAAGTCAGGTGAGTGTCTCACGTAACTTTTTCAATTTCAACTGAAGGACACGGTTCGAAGCCCCCACCTCGCGAGATGGATGTTTTATGTACCACTTCAGTTTTTATTTTGAAGCATTGTGATTTATGTACCTCGGTTGGAAATTAGAATGAGAACATACGTGTACTGGAAACTCGTTATTTGGTTTTATGTGTCATGGAAATTGGTCATAGCTTTTTTTTCTAATTGATGTAAACTAGTGCTTGAGGAGCTCGTGGCTAGATAATAACAGCCGCACAGGTCGATCTTCAAGGTTAAGCAACGCTTGCCAAGGTTGGTCTGTGGATGACCACCTTAACATAAGGAGTTTCCTCCGTGCCTCGGAAAGCACGTTAAGCCGTAGGTCCCGGTTGCCATTTGTAGATCTTTGGCAGTCGTTACAGATAGCCAGTAAGTCTGACTCCAGTCTTGCCATAAAGTACCGTGTTACCCCTGTTAATGGGTTGTGGAGGTCTGGTAGGCAGCCGCTCCTCGTAAAATACTGGTATTCAGCTAAATCTGGCTTGACTGGAAACCGATCCCAATATATTTGGGAAAAGGCTAGGCAGAATCATCTGCCTAGCCTTTTCCCAAATATATTGGGGTCATGGGGTCAATATCATCATCATCATCAGATGATGATGATATAAACTAGTGCTTGGCCGCGATCCCACCTGATGGTATGCGGTGATGCAATCGTTGATGGTGAGGTGCACTAATTTATTAGGAGCATATTCACTGTAGCCTTGAAGACGCCTAAATTATAATCGGATGGGAAGACCGCAGGCAAACTGTTCCAGTTCTTTGATGTACGCGGTATAAACGACGAGGCGAAACGCTTGGTCCGGATCACAGAGGTTTCAACATTGTGAGGGTGGATACTTGCCGTACGACGGTTTGTCCGATGGTAGAAGGAAGATGGCGGAATCAAATCGTGCAATTCCCGTGCATCCTCTCTCCTGGTCATGAGCCGCATTGGCCAATAATTTTATAGGTAAGTAAGTAATTTGGTTTTGGGTTTTGGTGGCGGCCACGTACCGGAAGACGCAGCGTTGGAAGGCCTCCCACAAGGTGGACCGACGACCTGGCGAGGGTCGCGGGAATCCGATGGATGCGAGATGCACAGGACCGGTCGCTGTGGCGACGCTTGGGGGAGGCTTTTGTCCATCAGTGGACGTCTTTCGGCTGAGATGATGATGATGAATTTGGTCAACAGCCCACCTAACATTTAACAAGTTGCAATTTAATCATCCTAGGTAAAACTTAGTATATATCCTTCAACTCATAACTTAGATCTAGACTGCTCAACCAATTTTGAAAATGGGTTTAATTTTATTTCGAGTCAGTCGGCGAGCCATCTTTACTTTGCCGAAACATACTTTGACAAAATTTCTAAATACTGATGTGGTTGTGTCCAGGTTAGCCATTTAGGTAATTTATTTTCGGACCTAAAAATAGAATTCAGTCTCCTTATCTTTATTCTTTTTTGTACACAACATTTACAAAAATAAAAATAAGACAGTTGATGTACGCAGGCGAGCTTAAACCACAATTGGGTTTTCTTACAGCAAACCTTAATTGGTAGTAAGTGAGGGTAATAAAACAACCAAACTTAAGTTAACATAAGTACTTAAATCTAAAAATCATCATCATCATCTGCCTAGCCTTTTCCCAACTATATTGGGGTCGGTTTCCAGTTAAACTGCATTTAAAACAAAAAATAAACTACTTAAATAATATATGTGCACAGCACAATACGTAAACATGCTATAATATAATTATATACAATATATAAAACCTATACATAATTATATTGGGTAATGTTGACAGGAAATATTCCCTAAATTTTCCTTAAATTTATTTAATTGGATGATTAGCGTTTAGCTCGTCAGATTTTTCATGCAAATTAAACTGTCGGACGTTATAAGTTGGTGAGTCTGAAGTTAGGCTCTGCGAATTTTGGCACAGGTTTTAAAAAAATAAATGCAATTGGCAGTTGTTATTGTTGTTAAAAATAGTAATTGGCATTTTTTTTAAACCTTTATTTTTGTACGATATTTCAAGCGTCAAAATTCGCAGAGCCTAACTTCAGACTCGCCAACTTATAACGGCCGTACTGTAATTTTAATACTCTTCTTCTTACTGCTTATCCCATATTATTTGGTGTTTCTTCCGTTCTGTCCTGTCACCATCATTCTGTAATTTTAATACTGATGTACTTTTATTTCAGATGAGAAACCATCCAACTACTTCTCTCGCTCTAGAACGCGTGGGCATGTCAGACTATTAGTGACTGAACGCTACTCCTATGTTCCTTCTTTGTCTTGCGTTCCAGGGTCCGCTTTTGCACAAGCTATGGACCCAGTGGACTTCGGCCCTATTGGTTTTGTTGACATATCCTTGATGCCAAGAGAGAAACAATGTTACCGACATAACCCGAAGAATCGCCAAATTTAAGTGGCAGTGGGCTGGGCACATTGCTCGTAGAACAGATGGTCGATGGGGACGGAAGGTTCTGAAAGGCCTCCTCACCTGGCGAGGGTCGCGGGAATCCGATGGATGCGAGACGCACAGGACCGGTCGTTGTGGCGACGCTTGGGGGAGGCCTATGTCCAGCTGTGGACGTCTTTCGGCTGAAATGATGATAATGATGATCCTTGATGGAACACTACAGGCGGTCGGTGACTCGGGCTCAGTCCGGTCTGGACGGTTAACAGACAGTCAGAGAGTGCGCTACCCATTGCTCGCTGCCCGCAAACCAACGCCTACGGTGGCTTGAAATCGGGGTTGGAATCCGACTCTCGTAGGCTGGGGCGTGAGGAAATCCGTTCCCTAACGCGTTCGACCGCTTCCTTCGCTAGAAATATTGGAGTCATAGTCAACAATTTAAATAGACAGACAGAGGCATTTATTTATAACATTTTCTCTACTATTTGTGTTACTCACAAATAATAATATACGTAGCCCCCTAAAGATAACGAACTAATTAAAACATAATTTCATATCAATAGGGGCAGGTTTCAGTCAATGATCTGGTAGATGTTATTGTGAACTGAATGATTCATAATATGTGTACCTTATTTCATAGGGGATAAGGTTCAAATTGCAATGAAGATGTGTTTTGTTGCAGTTATCAGTAACTCGTGTTGTTGTTGTGATCAGATGATTTGCTTTTTGGTTGTATTTGAGGTCAAATCTTATGCACCTACGATGCATTATGACGTCATACGCATATCAGATGTTTTTATTACTATTCGTTGTAGTTTGTTATTTGAATATTTTCTTAAGAAACTGAATTAAACATGAGTAGAGAACTGTTCAAAAGTTTATAAAGTATATTTTTACTTTAAAAAGTATTATAATATAACAGTCACTGCATTTTAACTGATTTAAAAGCTTGAAATTTAAAAATCTAATAGATAATGCCCTCCGGTTCTCGGACGGAAAATTTTAAATTATGCTCACACTACTCGTACTAGATTAATTTTTAAGAATTGTCTCAAAATATAATATAAAAATATAATGTAAAAAACACATTTATGAGTAGGAGGTATTTGGAACAGAGTGTAAGGTCCCGAAAATCTCCGTTGAAAAGGGAGGATCCTTCGACCAGACGGATTTTTTTTTCAAGTGGGGAATCATCAGAATGACTTCTCCCACTCTTGGGCGGAGCGGCGGAGGGCGTGTCAGATTCTTAGTGAGTAAACTCCACCCCGTTCCTTCGTTGCTTTCGATCAACGGGGGACATGGGCTTACCTTTCGGAATGTGAGTGTTCCCCAGAGGCTTCGGCCCTACCGGGCCCCTACAGCTTGCTGACATTTCCTTGAGGCGCGCGTGGAACAGAATGCGCCGTCGACGACTAGGCTAGGTTATTACCAGACTGCCAGACGGCGAGCTACCCAGTGGTCGGAAATTGGGATCGGGATCTCGGCGGCGGCGGCGTGAGGGCTGTTCGATCACGCACTCGCGGTCGGCAGCCTCCTTCGCTAGCATTACTGCTTCGCAGAAGGTGGCGACCGCCCGGCACCCCTTCTCGCTCCGGACCATGGCCTGTACCAGGGCCTGGCACGAGAGGTTGCCGCCGCCGATTGCCTCCACAAGGACACGGCGGAGCTCCGCCCAAGCGGGGCATACCTCTACCGTGTGCTCCACTGTGTCACACAGTGGCGACACCTAGGCGTACTCTCCTCCTTGATCCGATGCAGGAACCTCCCGAACTTACCGTGTCCGGTGAGGACCTGCGTCATACGAAACGAGAGGATGCCGTGACCTCTTTCCAACTACTCTTACCGCCGCAATGACTGCGTGCCCATAATGTTTGATTCCCCGACCGGTCCTATGAGACCGCGCTGTTATTGTTTTACTATTGTGTCTCGTTTCGCGGGTATTGATAGAATAATACACATAGCTGAAATTGATTTGAGATTGATTGTTTTACATTCATTACAACAATTACCGTCGAACCACTTTTTGCAAGTAATATTATGTTATTATTCTATAAACCTTAAAACAATGCTGTCCGTATTCACCCCACTCTCCTTTAGTCGTATTTCATGTAGTGTTTTGGGATTGAAGCAGTGTGGAGGAGGAATGCTGACTTGTTTGTTCTTATATTTCACCTTTTCTTATTCTTACAAATTCACGTCCTGTCCTGCCGTCTGTTGCTTTTCAGTCATAATTCAGCATCCCCACTCTGTCTCTTTCATACCGTTCCTTTTTTGAATCACACACTTTTACGCTTCATTTCACACATCATTCATACGTTCTTTTAGACGTCCTACATTCATGTTTATTACGTCTAGGTATGTTACTGCTCAGCTGGTATCTAGTAAACAAAGTAGATATACATACAGATTTATAATCGATCTTTTATTTATAATCTTACTACTATCTACCCATAGATTTAAGTTTCTGTACAATTTATAACTTCTTTTGGTGTACAATAAAGTTTATTCTATTCTATTCTATCTTCCGCCTAAGTCCGCCTTTGTACATTGAGTTGCATGAAAACTAAATAAATATCTTCAAGTGTCCATAAAATATAACTTAGTTCTATGTATTTTAGTTTACTTCCATTAATATACTCGGGGCCTGACGGGTTCAAGTGAGAACTGTGGTAACAGCACTGACTTACGAGTGGTAGGTCGCAGGTTCAAATCCAGTCAGGCGTATTACTTTGGGTAATTTATTTTATCACTACTGCGCTCAAAACGGTGTGGAAAAACATTGTAGGAAAACCAGCATGTCCTAGAACCAAAATTTCGAAGATATGTGATACCAGGATCCACCAATCCGCACTGGGCCCTCCTTGAATGCCATTAAGTACATATATGTTTTTCTCTGCTTTCATATCTGTTTTATATGTGCAGTATTTATTATGTACCTATTGTGTGAGAATAGTTATAATAAATAGAGAGAGAGTAGTTATAATAAATAGTACACCACACTTCTTTGTCAAATTCCAAAGGTTGTCTGTAAAAAATCGCTTACAACGATAAGACAAGACCTCACCCTTTTAAATTTAAGCTACCTATGCCCGTTTTCACTAACAGCCCCTAAAATTTAAGTGTCTCTTAAGCCAATATAATCACGGTTTTTGCAAGTTATTAATAAGTTATTATTCTGAATTAAAGTATGACATCTTTAAAAGTGTTCGATTTCATACTTTGATTCAGAATAATAACTTTATAATATGCAAAAACCGTGAATATATTGGCGTAAGAGACACTTAAATTTTAGGGGCTGTTGGTGAAAACGGGCATTACTCTACCTTTTTATGAAGTACAATAAACAGTACTTTTTGTCATATCTATCAATATAATAAATACATAAGAGAAAACGCTACAATGTCAGCGGGTTCCATTCAACCTGGTATCTTGTTCAAACCGACGAAATTTGTTTTGTTCATCGTAAAAATGAATGTTACTCCTTGGAGGTCGTGTTACACCATTTTCACTTAAAATACTTGCGTTTGTACCGAACCTTATAAATTGTGCAAATATTTAAGTGTTTTCTGCAAATGTAGTATTTTTGACATTGACAAAACCATATACCTACATGAATATTACCTATTTACATTTTTTTAGGGGTACGGACATGAAACCAATCCCGAGTTTCCATGTTCTTATGTTCAAATGTTCTTAATTCTTGAATCCCCGACCGGTCCTATGAGACCGCGCTGTTATTGTTTTACTGTTGTGTCTCGTTTTGTGGGCATTCAATAGGTTAATTCAGTCAATAGCAGTCGGCTTCCCATTGGTCGATACGCCCGCCGGTAAGAACTATTATAATTCAAAAAGATGTTGCGAATACGCTACCCTCGTGTGTCCTTGCAAATAAATCTTTTTCTCAGTAAAAATGCCTAGCTTAGTAAATAATGGTGAAAATTCTGTGAGTTTGTGGCCGTCCAGCAGAGCACTAGTGAGTCCAGCTCCATCACCGATAGTTCCCATCAACTCCTGAAGTCCTGAATAACGTACAGATGAGTGTTTCGTACCATTATATTCCGTTGAGGGTACCAGGGTTTTGTCTAGGCTAGTTTAGGGAGCTTGTTGAGAATCAAAAGACCAATAACGATCTGTGTGGTGGACGTCTTTCGGCTGAGATGATAGTGACTCTGGGTGGAGCGAGAGGGAATGTTAGACTTATACTAACAAAAACCCACCAATGTTCCTTCAGTTGCCCTTTGTACCTCAGAGATAAAATAACTTTCTTGAAAAATAACTCTTTCAAACAATCCCGTGCTTCGTACGTTAAACTAAAAGTTTTAGTATAAATATTGATGGCTATAAAAGTGAGGGCAAACCAAGGAAGTGGTGAGTAATAAGAGTATAAGTTGCCATTACGTCAATAAAGCAGTGGTGGTCTTTTGAGGAAAGAACCACACAGATTTGAGAGGACCTATCCAGTCAGTGCAGTCATTAGGCAGTATTCGTGTAACTAAACTCAGAACTAGTAAGGAACCCACAACTTGTCAATAACAAAGAATTACCAACACTGTATTCCAATAATAGATATAATATATAGAATGAAAAAAAAGGAAATGCGCCAAAGATGCGATTGCGAATTCATTGCATCATGCTATAGAGCGAGCGACCTTGAACATTTTAATTATCTCAAGAATAACTAGCTAGGTTTCGATACGGTTTTCTAAACTAATATCTTTAAGTGGTAAAATAGATTTTTCTTTTTTGTAGGAGGTTATCTCAGGAAGTTCTGATCCGATGGAGGAAATTGTGTCGCTGATAAAAATGCTACTATAAGAGTACCTACTTCAATCGTGCAAAAATATAAAGTGGCTTTAGATTAAGCCAAAGATTCGTCTAGTATACTAGTATTAGGTCGCGTTTAAAATACTTAAATAATTAAAACAAATACTTACCTAATGCGCTCCAAAAATGTTTAGACGGGCAACTGGACAAAATACCGATTGATTAAAAGGGAAGCATTTGTCTTTATATACACGTGGAGATGAGGGATGAAATGCATGTCACTGACTTAATACACACACACACACACACACACACACATACATACGCACATGATGAAACTTGACACACACACACAAAAAAAATGCATGGTTTATGTGAGCATTGATAAGAAAGAAAAGGGTGTCTTGTGAAATTGTGACAATTGACAGGACGTAATGGAAAAAAAAACCGTGTTAAATAACAACCGACCCCATGTAAAATGGGATAAGGGCAGGATCTAGAGAAGACAGCTAGATAAAACTACCGATAAATATGTTTTTTGTTTAGTTCATGAATCCCCGACCGGTCCTATGAGACCGCGCTGTTATTGTTTTACTATTGTGTCTCGTTTTGCGGGTATCTGATAGTTACGATTTCCTTTATTCCCAATATACTCAAGTACAGCATATTTAAAGATTATTCGAAAGTAAGGCCGACATTGAATTAGTTTTAATAACATAATTGTAATGGACTGCAAATTCTTCATCATTAAATTTATATGGCCTTAGTGCTTCTGAGGATTTGGTAAGAGTTTACTTAAGATTAAAATTATTTCAATGATGAAAATTTAAGTACCTACTTAAGTTCTGATTTCGAAGACATTGAAGAGCTCATTGAATAAAAAAGTGTTCTATAATTATGTAGAGTGTTTTGGTGTTGCTTCCCAGAGTAGTCAATTAGGAAACACCGGCCTCATTTATTTTAATCTGACGGAACATAATTGACGTGTACAATCCGGTCACATTAACTTGACGCATCTCTCAAATACGAGCATCCCCCGCTTTCCTTTAGCTCACCCGGCAAGTGTCAGATAAGGTCAGCATCTTTGTTTTCGATACGTGCGTCGATTATTTGGCATGTTAACTGTTGTTGTTATATAGTTTTTGGCCATTATTTCATCGAAGCCAAGCGTCAAGTTAATGTGACCGAGTTGTAATAGTGTTTTTTAAAACCAAAATGCAAAATAAATATAATTTAATTTATAAGATATTCATCACCTACAATATTATTAAGTTAATTTATACGCTATGGTTTATTATGTTAATAATCAGGTATAGGTAATTTTAAATCGATACCTAGCAAGTTATTGAAGTGTCATTTGTACAGTCATAATTAATTTGATCGAAAGGTGACACAGCTGCATTTAATTCATCTTAATATTAATAAAATAACAGAAACGTGAATTTGGATATATTTGTTCAGCAGCAGTTTTCTTCCTGTTGTTTTCATTTTAATTGTTTGCCATGAAGATACTCATACGTAAGGAGGCTATTGAAACAGTTGTTCAAAAAGGAATGATAAGTGCAATTTTGGTAAAATATATTAAACAAAACATATATCTTCTCATACAGCACATACATGATTAACATTGTAAGCAACTGAAACAAAATTCACAAATTATAAAGCATTGATAAGAACTGGCATGAATTCGAAAGACAGCTCTCCTTATAAGATGGACCAAAGATGTTATATTACTTCCAAGTTCAATGCAATTATGCGCACCTTTAGAATCATCGTCATTATCTCAGCCGAAAGACGCCCACTGCTGAACATAGGCCTCACTCAAGCGTCGCCACAACGACCGGTCCTGTGCGTCTCGCATCCATCGGAATATAGAGACCTGAAAACTTTGAAATGTAAATATTTCAACTTTCAAGTCAAAGAATCACTTAAAACGAACATGCCCATCGACTTAATAGAACAAAGAGACCGAAATATACACGTAGCTCAGCTCCTTTTCGCGAAAAATTGGATGTTATTTGATACACAGCTACATCATGACTTCTATCGCTCTAGGGTTAAGTGGTAAGGCGTGTCCAATTTTTTCTGTTTAAAACTTAGATTCCCACAATTATGATCCGGGCGTTTCTTCGGCACCAAATAGGTTCAGAAACATCCCGAACTTACTATGTTCGGTGAGGACCAGCGTCATTTTTAGCCACTTTTTAAATAGGCGACTGACCGCCATGATTCTGGTGAGCTCAGGTATATCATGCCCTGGAACAGAATTTAGGAACCTTTTTATCCCAGGGATAATTTTCTATTTTCGCGTGGGCAAATCATCGACAGAGCCATAAGTAGGATAGTTGTAAATTTTCCGACAGAACATAACAGTGTCAAGATCTTTTTGACACTAAACCGTACGCCACAAGTCAGAGATATATTTAGATCCATTGATGCCACAATTAACAATACAATAAAACGATTAATTGCAACTGAACTACGAGGGGTGATCCAAAAGTAATGATAATCGGATATTTGTAGGGCACATAAAAATATGAAATATTTTTTTTTTGTTTCCACATATATTCAGTACTTCATCATAAAAAAATCTTAAAAAGAGAGCACGATTACAGGGAGTTACATTCATTTGAATACGAACAGTCAGAGAGTAAACATCAAAATGGAGCAAAATTAAATCAGAGCTGTCATTAAGTACCTCTGAATGAAAAAAAAATCTACCAAAGACATACAAAGTGACATAGTGGAAACATAAGAGGACCCTGTTCTTTCATATTCCACAGTTGCGCGCTGGTCAAAGGAGTTCAAGCTGGGTAAAACATCCACAGAAGATGAACATGGCGAGGGACGCCCATCGACGTCCCACATTGCAGAAAAAGTCAAAAAAGTCGAAGATGTCGTATTGGCAGATCAAAGATTGACCTTAGAGCATGTAGCTGAGGTCATAGGGATGTCATATGACAAGTGTTTAAAGAATCATTGCGAACAAAATGCTTATGAAAAAGGTCTCTGCACGTTGGGTGCCGAGAATGTTAACCGACGAGCACAAATCAAAACGTGTCGACATTTCGAGGGCGGATCTCGAAAAGTTCCAGATGGATCAGGATTTTTTTTGTCTCGTTTCGTGACTATGGACAAGACCTGGATCCACCATTTTGATCCAGAAACCAAACAAGAGTTTAAGACTTGGAAACGAGCCTCTTCCCGTTGCTGAAGAAATTCAATGAGTCAACTTCGGTAGGAAAGGTTATGGCGTCCGTTTTATGGGATGCTGAAGGAATTATAATAGTGGAATACTTGGAAAAAGGAGCCACTATTATGGACTCTTAATATGCAGACCAAAAAAGAAGATTGCGGCAGGTCATCAAAGAAAAAAAACGTCGCAAACTCCGAGTTAAAGTGTTGTTTCACCAAAACAACGCACCGGCACACAAGCCGCCATTGCGATGGCTGCAATTCAAGAAACGGGATTCGAATTGCTTGAAAACCCACCCTATCCGCCAGACCTGACACCCAGTGACTTATACCTATTTTTTCGACCCAAGAAACACCTCTGAGGCAAAAAAAAATACAATAATAGCGAGGTGACGACTACTATAGAGGCGTTTTTGGATGACCAAGCCAAAGATTTTTTTTCAAAGGGAATTGTGGATTTTAAAAAAAATGGACTAAATGTATTAACTTGCTAAGAGACTATGTAGAGAAATATATTTTTTTTATAGTTAAAATATCCTTATTTCGTATTGATTATCATTACTTTTGGATCACCCCTAGTATTAACCAATCAAAACAACTTACTAACTAAAGAGAAGGACAGCGATCTACAACTTGTATATCTGCATCTCTTTTCCTCCTGCAGATTTTCAGTTTATAGTATAGGGAAAGGTTATCATGAGGTAGCAAAGGTTATCGCGATTTGGACTTTAAGTTCTAGTTCATAATTGTCATAATGAATTGCCTACGTATATGTTTATTGTTGAGACCACGCGCGATCGCCATAACATGGCATGTTGATGTTTTGTTGGGAAAACGCGTGTCACTCTTTATCTCAAGAAATCGTATGCGGAAAATCGTCACGTGTAGGTTAGAGGTGAATGACCGTTAATTATTGTATCCCGTGTGGCTTTCAATGTAGGAAAAGTTACCCTTTTCCCGATGTCAAGTAGGTACTGACTGGTTATTACAAGCAATCTATTAATAGCACCCATATAGCCATACCGTAATCACAAAGCAGAACACACACATAAATACATTGTACTATCGGATATAGCCAACAACATGTCTGCTACAGTAATGTCCTACATAAGGGTACCTAACCCTGGCAATCGTCGCCAGAACTGTATTTGAGCACCCCCGCACCCTACACTCCTAGACCGCGTAGCCTAGCGCTTGCGCATGGAGACCCCTCACGCCTTGTGGGCAATTCTCGACCGCTGTATGCGCGGGCTTGCCATAGGTAGCTCACCGTCCAACAAAAACCAAGTTTGAGTAAACGGTGCGTTGTGTTTCACGCGTATCTCAAAGTAGAATATATACATTCATCAGAAACTGGCCACAGGTATCAGATTTTTGGGCATAAAATGCCAGTTTAAAAGTACCTAAAGATAACTATTTTCATACACATATATAAAAAGCAATTTTACTTCTATCCAACACTAGCTTCAATGAGTGACTAAGCTTGTATATCACTGAAGATCTCTCAATCCAAACAACAATTTACTATTCCTGTCCCAATAAAATCACTTTACCAAGAATAGCTTAAGCCCGCAAGAGTCCTGATGCCCTTCCAGTCTATTCCTCTTGCCCCGAATACTGAATCACACATTCAGAATATTAAGATCTCCGGTACCGTACCAACCATTGGCTTACAGAATGGACTGAGTTAAGTCTTACGAATTTAGTCACTCTGTAGAAAGAGACAAAGCGACTGTGCGGTAATACCTGTTTTCCTTTGTCATAGGATGTTACTACAAATGCAATTCTATGATTGTATGGCTAGGCCACTGCCCGAGGGCAAAAATGCTGCTTTTTTTTTAACGTACTTAACTGCGTACGCGAAACGTAATCAAATATGGTCATGTATATTTTTTTACATATGCTCCACCGTGCCCTTCGAGTGGTCATTATAATAGTGACCAATGTGACCATGTCCGTTGAGAACCTGCGTCATGCGAAAGGTGAGGATGGCGTGATGATTTTCCAGCCACTCCTCAAAGATGGGTTTATTACCATAATGATGGCCCATACGTCACCAAATGGTTCTGATTTAATTTAAGTACAAATTGATGTCTACATTAACGTGATAAAAATACGTCTAAACACCCACACTAAGGCCACCGTAGGCAGAAATGTACTATTTTCAAGACCACTTCATCTCTTTTACACTTTCCCGTAATCACTTCTATCGCATAGAGCGCTCAATCCATTCCCCACATCTCCGGTATCAACCGTATCTTATTATGCTAATGTGTTCTAGATCCATAAGGAATCGGCTGTTGAACCTGAACTGTTAAACAATAATGTATGGCATTAATATCCTGGATATAAGGAGTTTACGGTTCTGACACGAAAGGAGTGGCGAAGGAGTGTCGTGTGGTAGTGAGTGATTTATCTCACGAATACCAAATGACACTGATTGTAAGCAGCTGATAAGGTGCAAATAGGTCTCGCGTTATACTTTTATCTACTGAGAAAATTCATGAGTTGACTAAGGAAAACTTCTTAAATTTATTTATTGAAACTTTATGTAACAAGAAGTTACGTTGTCTATCTAGTTCCAAAATGAGAAGTCCGATATTTTGGGAATATAATCATTGTGCGTACAGTTACAAAGTGGAGTTCCCTGCTGGCTACAACTCTTAGAGTCAAGAATACATCTAAAGGTTACTTTTAGGCAAACGTGTTCCATCGTCGACCATCGGTGGTCAAGTGCGAGCAGACTATCCAATAACTTAAAAAATAACAGCAATCATCCACGTCATCACTTCACAGTACATTGCAAGACCTATGCATAACAGATGAGCCTACAACCTTTCTTAAATTGGGACCAAATTTTAACTAGACAGCAGGCTGTGAAATAGATTCATTTCTCGTTTACATTGGGACAGTTCATGAACTTAAGAATATATAAAATATTGTTTTTAGAAACCAAAATACAAATGAATCACACTGATAACAAATAATGATAACGTAAATATGGAAAATTCTGAAACAGAAAAATACCATATCGTCACAATCATACTAAATCGCATGACGCAATCGAAAAAATCAAAACATAAAATATGCGTATAAAGTTCTCAAGAAACAAGATATACTTCGGCGAATTAAAAGTATCGTATTGCAATTTAATAAAGTACGCTCGAATAATAATACCGTCGAAGTTAAATCGCCAACAATCGCTGAGAAACTTTGAACTTTTGAACTTCCTCTAACTTGGCGATGGATAACGAGTCCTGGCCTTCCTTCGCTGGATCAAAATTGTTAATAGACTCCGTTTATTAAGAGCAATGAATATCTTGAACGTACACATTATACTTGTGTGTATCTGAAAGGTTTAAGTACATTTCGCACTCGCAAAGTCAACTCAAAATAATTTTATTTCATACTAGTAGCCAATGCCTTCGCCTGCGTGATAGTAAAACTATTAAGAATTATTCCAAAGACACATACTCCCCGGATAAACTAAATAACTAACTAAATAATTGTAACTACATATATGCTATTCCAGGTCTACCTGTGTAGCAAGTTTCATCGAAATCCATTCTTTAGTTTTTGCGTGAAAGAATAACTAAGCTCAATACATAAAACTTTTGGGGATTTAGGATGGGCAATTTTAAATCGTTAGAAGCTATTGCACGGTTCTAATAGGTCGTTTCCTATGGAAAAGAATCGGCAAAAAAACCCTGTTGTTACTCTTTTAAGAAAATGATAGATTTTACAATATTTCTACATTACTTGGTGCAAAAGAAGGCGGCCGTACTGTTGAATAGACTCCATGGCAACCCCAACAGCATGTTGCATGTTATGGTCGCAAAGCAAGATAGCCCCTTCGTAACTCGTGGCACTTACATTGTCGCGATTTGTAATTCAATAACATAGGATAAGAATTCATCAGCTGACAACAGTCAGCTGATGAAAACTGTTGATTTATTTATTCATTTATTTATATCATCATCTTACGCATCCTGTAGAATACTTATTCTTCACGATGCATTTTGGAGAATGTGCACGAGAATTTCATAACTTGAATCCGCCGTCACATTTCTACCATCAGTCAATCAAATGTACGGCGAATATCCACCCTTACATTGTTAACACCTCTCCGGTCCGGACGGAGCATTTGGCCTCGTCGTTTATACCGCGTACATTGAAGGACTGGAACAATTTGCCTGTTGCAAAAATATAAACCGACGGAAAAGACCGCATCTTCCCGCCCGTTTATAATTTAAGTGTCTTCAAAACTAGAGTGAACAGGCACGTAATAAACTAGTGCGCTTCACCATTAAAGATTGCATCACTGCTTACCATCAGACGAAATCATAGTCAGGCACTAGTTTATATTATTAAAAAATAACTCAAAAGCACTTTCTCCGACCTAAAATTGAACTCAAAACTTCGTCTCAGCAGTTAACAGTCATGTGCACCTTAAAGTTTCTCAAAAAAACAATTAAAATTTTAATGGCATAGTAACAGATTTGGGTCGAAAATCCACGTTTTGGCGTGCAACTCACGTATGTTTCGAGGGCTTAACTATCGAAACATGACTTGGGAAATGTGGTTCAGGGCCGACTTGTTTACCCGATATAAGGTATTGGTACTTGCACGACGCATATTCAGGGTTGAAGGGTTTTGTTGGGCCTTCAATATGCTGATACTTGTATTAGCATATACACCCTTTTCTTACAAAAGAAAACATGAGCTTATGGGTGCTCCGTTCCTATGAATTGGATGGACGTTTGATATATGCCAATTATTTGGGCCATATAGCATAACTATACTAAATTTGTTATAGGATGGTTTCGGTGACAGCTGTCAGTTTCATACTAGGTAGGCTCTATCTATCCTTTTCTTTCATCTTAAAGATGCATATTTTCGTCCTGCTGTCACCCAACTCATGTTATGTAAAAAAGACTATAGTGGAAACGGGTTCTAACAACAAAAGTTCTTTTATATGAATGGATGCGCGTTATAGATATGTGCTATGAATGCCTTCCCAACTGTCTTAATAGGTCGTAATATTGTTATTATTAATTTTATAGTTATCTTCCGCGATTTCACCCGCATCTTTGGTTATTGTTCTGCTCTTTTGATCGTAGCATGATTTTATAGCCTTCCTCGATAAACGGGCAATACAAAACTAAAATATTTTTTCAATTTGTACTATACTAAATTTTTTATAGGATGATTTCGGTGACAGCTGTCAGATTCATACAATGTAGTTATCTATCCTTTGCTCTCATCTTAAAGATGCATATTTTCGTCCTTCTGTCACCCAACCCATGCTATGTAAAAAAGACTATAGTATCTGTTTCCTGAGATTAGCACGTTCAAATAAACTCTTCAGCTTTATAATATTGAGTACAGATCTAAAAACATTCACGACTTGAGTCTTTAACATAATTTAAATGACAGGTCATAAATATTGTCCATTTGGCATTATCAAGATTAAAACTAGATATACTTCTCACTGACTCATCAAAGCCCTGCCCAAATCCTTGAAAGTAGAATGTTTAAATTTTGCACAAAGGTTCCTTTTATGACGTGTATAAACAATAAGACAGTTGACACGTGTTTCATCCGTGCCTCGGAAAGCACGTTAAGCCGTAGGTCCCGGCTGGCATTTGTAGATCTTTGACAGTCGTTACGGATAGTCAGAAGCCAGTAAATCTGACTCCAGTCTTGCCATGAAGTACCGTGTTACCCCAGTTAATGGGTTGTGGAGGTCTGGTAGGCAGCCGCTCCTCTTAAAATGCTGCTGGTATTCAGCTAAATCTGGCTTGACTGGAAGCCGACCCCAATATAGTTTGGAAAAAGGCTAGGCAGATGATAATAAGACAGAATTTTCCAAAATTCAATTCTAAAAATAAAAGAAACAGGGATCCAAAGTTTGTATGCGGTAAGTGAAGCCGCTGGCAGAAGCTAATCTAAAATAAAATTATTGTTACTTTATCCCAAACTTTAAACATTATTCTTGGATCTTGTGAAACATAAGAGTGTTTTATTTATGAATGAATTCCACTCCTATTGCTAGTAATATACTTGACATTAAATCCGTTAATAATATACTTCGGATAATTTACTAAGCAAAGTGTATGTTCAATGTCATTTATAAAAATCAAGGTTAAATCGATTATGAAAGTTATATGCCTCTCTAATGATACAATCGTATCTCAATGTTGATAGATATCATCTTTCTCGTTATTCAGAATCGATCCATCGATTTTATCATCGATGTTTTCATCAAGTGGCGTGTCGGGAAGTGTGAACATCTATTTTGAATCGATTGCATGATTGTATTTAGGCCAGTGTACAGTTACATCAGTTGTTTTCCCGTTACTGAATTTCAATAAAATTGTAATTCTTATGAAACACAGTGATAACAAAACATTGGTTTATTTATTTATGTGGATCTTTCTAGGTTATTTTTACCTGATTTGTGTTTGATTTAGACGTCGATGTAGGTATTTATTTGAATTTGTGAAATTTTTACCAGCACGGTACTTGTTATATTCAAATTAGCCTTCTTACTTTAATACACGCACACACCAAGGTGAATTCTCCGGTTAGAACTACTTAATTGTCTATAATTTAATCAATGTTACGAATATCGATAGTTTGTTTTTCTACTGAGAAAACTCAATCAGGTAAATTTTGCATACGATCATGTCCTGGAATGGAATACTTTCTGCTTTCATGCGGGTCGGTAACGTCGCTGGAAGAAGCTGGTACTTCATAAAATCTTCGTTCTTTTACTCACATCCCAATAAATTTACAGTAGACACAATTATTCTTCTACCACACTTATTATTCGCTCAGATATTTGCATAACCTGACATCATACCATTTCACATATCGTCATAACTTTTAATTTACATATCAGTGAAACTTATCGCGTTATCGATATTAATCAAAAGAATCTTTTTGATAATATAACGTATGACTAACACACAGATAACACGATTAGTCATCCGAATACTTTGAGTGAAGAACAAATGCGTTACAATTGAAACCTTTATGAAAAAGAAATTTAAGGAGCTCGTGGCTAGATAATAACAGCCGCACAGGTCGATCTTCAAGGTAAAGCAATAATAATAATAATAATAATAATATATTTATTTGTGAACATAGGGTATGGTTAATGATGTTTTACAAAATGAAATATAATGTCCCAACAATGTCCCGCCAGGCGGCATACAAATATTGTTTAAAATGAATGAAAATGATTGTATACACTCAAAATATTAACAAATTGCAAAATAATAATTAAAATATTGATCCTTAAAAAATAAAACATAAAAATTTGAAATGTCAAAAATTTAAATGTCAAAATTAAAATGTCGAAAATAAAAATAAAAATGAAGTCTAAATAGTCACGGTTTAATTAACAATTGCAAGTCAGATTCAAAAAAAAAAAATATAGTAATAATCAGTCAAAAGAGTAAATAATGTCAAAATATTAATGTTCAATTTAATAAGTCCAACACTTTTAAAATTTGTCATTAAGAAATTCATTAATGGAATAATATACTTTATCATTTAATAATTTCAAAAGATTTATTTTGAATACATTTACATTTTCGCTGCTTATCACTTTCTCAGGTAATTTATTATATAACTTTGGAGCCATTGCAAATATGCTTTTGTGAAAAAATTTGGTTTTAGTCGGAAGCAGGTGTAATTTATGTGATCGTCGCAAACTGGTTACAGGTTTAAATAAATTCATATTGTTTTTAACAAAAATACATGCTTCATAAATATAAAGTGATGGTACAGTCAATATTTTCAGGTTTTGAAAATGTGGTTTACACGAATCGGTTCGCTTTATTTTACATATTGCTCTAATACATTTTTTCTGTGCTATTAATACCTCTTGAACTTTTGCCGCGTTTCCCCAGAATATAATGCCGTATCTTAAGGTCGATGCGACATAACCATGATACGCCGCTAGGAGAGCGGTTTTATTCGCGATTTTACCCAGCATGTATAGAGCATAAGAAAACTTACTGAGCTTAGCACATACATTTTCAATTTGAGTCCTCCATGAAATATCACTGTCAATGTGTAGCCCAAGAAACTTTGTTGTACTTGTTTCAGATATTTGGTCTCCCTTATAATTTATGTGCAAGTTCGATGGTATATTTTGGCGTATTTTAAAATTCATTACTTTAGTCTTGGTAAGATTAATTTGGAGGTTGTTAGCTTTTAGCCAGTCAATAATTGTATTCAAACTTGTGTTTATGTCATCTACTATATTTTCATTACTACCACTGTTATATATAACAGTGCTGTCATCGGCAAATAAGGACATTTGGTGGTTGATAATGTTAGGGAACTCATTTATATAGCATATAAAGAGCAATGGTCCTAATACGGAGCCCTGGGGAACACCGTAATATAAGATTCTTGAGCTAGACGAGTATATTACCTCGGTTTTGGTCTTAATATCTACTCGACTTATCTGAGTAATTTGTTGTCTGTCCTCTAAATAAGATTTAATGAGACTAAGTACGTTGCCTCTTATACCATATGTGTACAGCTTAGTCAATAAAACTTTATGGTCAACATAATCGAAAGCTCTGGTCATATCCATATACATCGCCATTACTGGTTTTCGATTGTCCATGTTCTGATATATTTTTTCTAGGAAATTGTAAATAGCCATATTAATAGTTCTATTCTTTCTAAAACCCATCTGTTCCTTACAAAAAAGCTTTTGTTTTTCAAGAAAACTATATACACTGTTATAGATAACTTTCTCGAATATTTTCGAGAAAATCGGTATTAGTGCTACAGGTCTATAGTTACTAACTTTCGTTTTATCCTCTTTTTTATACAGTGGTTTGATAATAGAAACTTTCAACTTTTGAGGGAAAGTACCATTTACAATACATTTATTTATAATGTCACTTAATATAGGAGCAATAACAGGAGCCACTGATTTAACTACCATTGTATGTATTTCATCATAGCCCGTACTATTTGTATTTTTAAGATTGCTTATTATGTTACAAATATCTTTTGGTGTAGTTGGTTCCATAAACAAAGAGTTAAGCGATCCCGATATTTGAGGCTTCTGATTTGTATGACATTTATCAGCATTTGGTTGAACTGAGTCTATGAAATAGTTATTGAATTCTTCTGCTATCATTTGAGGATTAGTTATATACTTGTTATTCACATTAATACGATTTATATTTGCTTTAGGAATGTTAGGTTTCATTCTATTTATTACCTTCCAAGTTGCTTTCGACTTGTTTGTACTTGTTCCGATAAAATAGCTATTTTGAGCTTTTTGTGTCAGCTTTATCACTTTTTGATATCTCTTTGAGAATGACTTAAAAGCAGTTTTTGTCTCACTATTTCGTGTTAGTCTATATTGCCACAACAAATTCCGCCTTCTTTTACTACACCTCTTTATTCCCCTTGTGATCCATTGTGGTTTAGCTACTGTTGACATTTTACGTTTAACAATTGGGAAGCAAAGATCGTAGAATAGCTTAAATAATTCAAAAAAGGACTCAAAGCATTCATTTGCATTCTCTGTTTCGTAGATATCAGAAAAACCAAGGCTGGTAATACATTTTTTAAAAAGATTAATGTTTTCCTTGCTGTAATCACGTTTCTTTACATAATAATATTTTAAAACACATGTTCGTTGCACTGGGAATTTCATAAATTGTGCGGTGTGATCCGACACACCCAGCTCCAATATCTCACTCTTACAACCTCGTATATTATGAAGAAAATTATCTAAACACGTACCACTAGCAGGACGCGTCGGTTTAGTTATTTCTATATTGAGATTAAATTCTTTTAATAAATTTTTAAATAAAATAGTATTTTTAGTTTTCTGCAAAATGTCAATGTTAAAGTCCCCGCAGATAATTATTTTCTGATTGTTTTTATAGCAAAACTGTTGTAATATACTTGTCAAATTATTAAAGAAAATAGTAATTTTATTTTGGTTTGGAACTCTATATATACACAGGATTATAACTTTATGGTCTGTTAATTCTACCGCGCAGCACTCAAAGACGTTCGGAATATTAGCACTCTTTACTGATTCTATCTCTGAGAAACTAATGTGATTATTTACTAGTATACAAGAGCCACCATTGCGCTTTTGTCTAGTAAAGTATGTGGCCAAAGTATAATTTGGGATGTTTAAGTAGTCAATGTCACTCTGTTTCATATTATGTTCAGTAAAACAGAGAATATGAATACGTGTTCCATTGCTTGTGAAAGTATCTAAATGTTCTGTTATTATGTCACTTTTTGCGAGTAGTCCATTTATGTTTTGGTGCAATATGCATAAGCTACGCTTACCAAGGTTGGTCTGTGGATAGGTGACCATCTTAACATACTGAGATTGCTTCGTGCCTCGGAAAGCACGTTAAGCCGTAGGTCCCGGCTGTTATTTGTAGATCTTTGGCAATTGTTACGGATAGTCAGAAGCCAGTAAATCTGACTCCAGTCTTGTCATGAAGTACCGTGTTACCCCAGTTAATGGGTTGTGGAGGTCTGGCAGGCAGCCGCTCCTTGTAAAAGACTTGTATTCAAATAAATCTGACTGGAAGCCGACCCCTATATATATAGTTGGAAAAAGGCTAGGTAGATGCGAAAAAGAAAATTAATGTCATCGGCATTTGCATAGTAAATGAATAATAGCTATCTCTTTGTTACTCTCAATACAAATTGTTATTAATTGAATGAATAAAGTCAAAGACTAGATTCATGATTAACCTTTAAAGTTAATTTCTGAGACAATAGAGTTTGCGTGATGATCTTTGTCAAGGCGTATCGTGGGACTAACATTTTACTGAAATACATTTCTTTAGTCCGTATTATTGAGTTATAGTTGTCTCAGCCAATATCTCTGGAGGTAATTAATTTAGTTTTGGTGTAATGGATATGTCTTAAGTTTCTTTGCTTTGCTTTGTTAATTTGTTTATTATTTTTTGTGAGATACTTTTGTTTGATAGGGCCCTTATTTCTGCCCAGTCTATCGTTAGCTGTTGCCTCTTTATTACGTTGGATGAAACTACAAGATTTAAAACACGTTCACATTGTTCACGTTGCCAATAGACGGGTCGGCTAGGACCCTTTTAAAATATACTGATGTGATGTTGCAAATCGTACGATAGGGTCTTTATTTTGTTTCAAGTTTTAGCTAAATTTTTAAGTAGTTTTTATTACTTAGACGTAGTTACTCAGATACCCGCGAAATGAGACACAATAGTAAAACAATAACAGCGCGGTCTCATAGGACCGATTGGGGATTCAAACGTTAAACATCTGTTACACTAATCTCACTATCTTTAAGTTCTCTTTAACTTGATAGCAAACCTTAAACTTACAGTCGAGTATGATACTCTAGCTAGAAAGTCCTGATAATATATGAGTGGAATAATAAATGAATATTAGTGCGTCATCTGCAGTAAATTTGCCCATTCAGATTTTTGAGATATTATATTTGCAATATACGAACAAACAATATAATTATTCGCCGATGCACAATATATTTCTCTACCATTATTAATTTAGAGTTTTGTCATGAAGTACCGTGTTACCCCAGTTGATGGGTTGTGGAGGTCTGGTAGGCAGCCGCTCCTCGTAAAATACTGGTATTCAGCTAAATCCGGCTTGACTGAAAGCCGACCCCAATATAGTTGGGGAAAGGCTAGGTAGATGATGATGATGATTAATTTAGAGTTTTCCTGATGACCTTACTCTAGCAGATACCGTATTTTGTGTTGTTTTTTAACTTGCATGATTTTTTTATGCATTTATGCAATACGAGCTATTTTTCTGGAGGCTGGAGTAACGTAATCGTTCAAGCCATTTTATTTACATTTGAACTGTGTGAACTGAAAAACCTCCCTCTCTTTCTCTCTCTCCCATCTATCTATAAGTTTGTGTACTCACATAACTGTTTTAGTAATATGCATAACTCTTTTAGCTTCATGCATAAATCATCAAGATTTTATTATAAAGTCACAGTCAGTTAGGTAGGACTTTAGGAGAAGGTAGATATCGAAATCTAGGTACTTTTAGGAATATGACTTGTTTAAAAGGTTTCACAAGTAGCAGCAAATTCCAATCGGATTTCTTCGGAGCTCTTGAATTAAGACGTAAGACACTACTTACTTTGACTCCTGGCCTCTTTTATTTGTCAGTCTGTGAAGCTGTCGTTTCTGCAACACCCGGATACCTGGATTCTTGTTTAAAGATATTGCATAGTTTACTTGGGAAACTTTTTCTTACTACCGGCAATTTTTATAGTTCAGGTATTCTAAATAATACCTAGGCAATGTATAAAATACTTGTGGGGTGCAGGTTGTGTGAAAAATTCTACTATTTCCAGGTGATTAAAAAAATAACCACGTCCTTAACCTGTCCATGTCGGGGTGCCCTAAAATTACGTCACCTCCTTCCTTTCTTTCCTTCTCCTTTCTTTCTTTCCTCTTTTTGTCTTTTATTTACACACGTTATCGTTTGCGCATTTGGTGTTGTATAGAATTCTTAGCTAAAGTATAAAATAACTAATATTTCATATATTACCTACATGTTTTAGGTGCTGTATCTACGGTTCATATAGATTGCAGATAACATCTAGCTGTTAGGTAATTTTCATTTTGATGATAAGTTATTGATATATTATATCAAGGGGCATCCCCAGAAACTTTATTGGTTTCATAATGCAATAGTTTATGATTTTACTGATTAATTTTATATGTTTTGTAATATGACATTGTGATCATTATTCCGCTTATCAAACAGTGACTGACACGATTAGCTTCGCTCGCGTGTAAGTATGTTTCTTGAATTCTTGATACAATTGTTTTTAACCCCGTTTCAAAGCCTTAGGGGCCATATTTTGAAAAACCGCTTATTATTGCTCACTTACGTTATAAAAGAAAACCTTGTGCAAAATTTCACGCTCCTAGTCCCAGTAGTTTTGTCTGTGTGTTGCTATGACAATCAGTCAGAGGAGCTCGTGGCTAGATAATAGCAGCCGCACAGGTCGATCAGCCACGCTAACATAACGAGTTTCCTCCGTGCCTCGGAAAGCACGTTAAGCCGTAGGTCCCGGCTGTCATTTGTAGATCTTTGGCAGTCGTTACGGATAGTCAGAAGCCAGTAAATCTGACTCCAGTCTGGCCATGAAGTACCGTGTTACCCCAGCTAATGGGTTGTGGCGGTCTGGTAGGCAACCGCACCTCGTAAAATACTGGTATTCAGCTAAATCCGGCTTGACTGGAAGCCGACCCCAATATAGTTGGGAAAAGGCTAGGCAGATGATGATGTTGATATGACAATCAGTCAGTTGCTTTTTTATATGTATAGGTATTCGTATATAGAACCTCGGTTCAATAAGGTCATTTTACAATATAAAGTAACTATTTCTGAAGATTACAGAAAAGGACTCCATCCCACCAGGTAAAAAAATAAAAGACACAGATTCACTGTTTATATCACTTTTTTATAATTTATTTTCACAACATTTTTTATTTCTGTAAAATTTACAATAGCTTAAAACTCCTCACAAATATAATAGTAATTATGTATCGTAACAACACATCGTCGCGGTTCGTGTAACACGAAACAGGCAACTTGGAAGAGAAAAAAAAAAAAACTATAATGTAAATATACTTGATAAACCTAATATAAGCTTATATAACGTAAGGCCTAGCAACCCCTATATACTAGAGAGTCGGTGTGTCGAACGTTCGCTTTTAACATATGAGCGAGTGCTTCGACACGCGTGCTTCGGAGAAGCTGGAGGGGGAGGGGGGGCAAGAAGCAGCGCTGCGGGGAGGTGGCGGCGTTGCTGTCACGACTTTTTGTATGTCTGTGTGTTTGTACGAATGTGGGTTGGAGCTACTGATATCTTTATGACGATGGTTGGTGATGGTTGGTTGGTTGATTGGTTGGTTGGTTGGTTGATGGTTGATCTAATTCCAATTTGTGGCACACTGACGGATTTTAATATCTGAATGTATTTGAAACGACTTTTTCGTCAGAAAAATACTATGAAACTGCAAATTTCCTAAAAGTTGTATTGCAAATTGATTAATCAGACGACGTTCTAACATATCAGTAGCTTTGTGTAGTCTAGTCACACCCATAAAGTAATTACAGTCGTAAACATTTGTACTGATAGATTGTGAAACAGTATTCTAAATGCCACAGAGCTGCTAATTGCCTACGCCTCCAGTTCTGCGAAACCACGCTTATAATACGGCGTTCACGTGCAATACTTCTACAAGAATCAATCTCTTCTACACACGTATTTAAAATCAAATTCTATCTTCAATGAAACAAAAACTCAGAAAATCATGAAGCTTTATCAATGAATACTTTATCAATGTTTTCGTTTCTTTGAACAAACAACTCGATCTTAGTACCAACATTTTATAAATAGATAAGTAAATGCTTCTAGTGTATTAAAATAATTACTTTTGCATTAACGAATTTTCGTTTAAGCTTACATGCTTCGTGTCGTCTACATATTAAAAGAGAAACTCGATATAATAAATAAGAATGACAGTCAATATGTTGAGCATCTACTGACGTACATATTATGTATAAAGCAATACGATATTACGGAATCAAAGTCGATTTATTCAATTCTGAATTAAGTTATTTTAATAGATCTCTATTCATCCGTCATCTGAATATCTGATGGTAACCGTTACCTAAGTCAACACATTTTTTTGTTAATACTGGAAGAATGTATCGTATGGATGCTCAAAATAAAGACTATATTCGTTTCAACACATATGTAAATTGTATTAAAACAGTTATTCATTATTCAAAATACTAATTTAGTTTCAAGTCGAGTCGAGTCAGAGCATCACGTGTCTTTATTTACGTCTCGTGTGCCAAAATGTGACACTCAACTGGTTTTAATGATACAATTTCCACATAATAATAAACAGTACTATCAGAAGCATATAACGCAGTATTGCAAACTGATAATACTGTCTTCATAATCATCAAGTAAGTTCAGGAGTAAAGTAAGTATTTATTAGAAAACTTGGTACTATAAAATTCAAAACAAACTTCAAGTTAAATCTCACAAAACTTTCAAGATACTTATGCTGATTTATCTTCTTAGTTAGTTCGTGTGAAACCTAGCCTTTTGTTTGGTTTGAAATATAGAAAGTTAAGTACAATCTTTCAGAAATCAGCGTAAAAGAATTTCAAATTCACAGAATCATTATCGAGCAATATATACATAATAACAAACATCCAACGCTGCACGAGAACGCCATCTGACCAGTGCTCATTAGAATTAAAAATTAATTATAAAATAAGGCTAGCTGAAAACTGATGGTAACTTTAGAAAAAAATAATAAAACCCTAAACTATATTGCAATGTCTCTCTTTGCAAAGAATTTGAAATATTAGACCGTTGTTTTTGGAAGCGTTTAGCCACATCAAGTGGTTTATATGGAAGAGCTTTACAAGCTACCAAGCATCTCTCGGTACGTTTCCACTGTTCTCGAATTAAACCCAATCCTTACATACGTTGAGTGATTTCAAAATTCGGAATAGTGAACTCGGCCCTGACTAAGGAAAGAATAATTATGCAGATGAGCCAAGTTGTCTGTAGAAAGCATGTCGAATAGATTTCGTGATTAAAATGTCTACCAATACGTTTGAAAACTATGTCTTTAAGAACTTACACACAAGACTGGTAAATTACTGGGCTACACTAAGGCTAAATTTCTACATAATTATCTCCATAGTCGCTGAGAAAAATCACAAAAATATATCATCGAATAAGTTTTTTTTTATTCGCGCGAGGAGGTAGTTCTTATCGGATCTTGCCAATAGCTGATTTACAATATAGATATAACAATCACAGTTATTTATAATAAATATAGTGACAATATAGAATGACATTTAAAATACCTGTCGAAAAGACTACAAATCACAACTTAGACGCCTGTCTCGATATAGCAAGTAACACTAGTGATAATTAACTTACATTCACTCTTATTACATATGGAATAATGTTTAGATTCAGTTAACTATGTTTATGTACTTCATTTATTTCTAAGTACAGACGACTGCGTACTATTTCTAATTTTAGGGCTACCGTTTGACGATTACCGTGTTCCGTTGCACTCGTGGCGATTTGCTACATGACGATAATATTCCAAAATATCCTTTCTAGTGCTCGTTACGTTCCGTTCCAATACAATTTGAAGAAAATATACACATAGACAAGCAGCACTAGACGAACGCACAAGTGGAACGGATCACTGAACATGTTTAACTCGCATCAAATGTTTAATCGCCTCCAGTCATTAACATGACGTTCAGCCTAGATAACAAGCATATGATAACAGTTAAAAGTGTTTACAATACAACACTACAATCCCAAAAGAATTTTTGAAGAGTTAAAAAAATGAGATCTTAAATTTTGGTTCGACAGTGAGCAAGTCGGGAAAATTCGTTCATAAACTCGATAAATTGTTCCGAAGTTAACTATATAGGTTAACTCTATAAGATGATTGTACTTGATTACTTCGGATATATCTTCCGCTACTCAAAATATTCTACATAACAAACTGCTTAGTAAAAGCCCTACAAAGTTCATGCAATGTGTATAAATATAGTATTTCTATCTCTGAATATGCATTTGGCAAAATATCTACCACATTCACGTATTGGCCGGACACTGTTTACACCATCGTTCATATATTCTATATTTCATTAAAATACAACAATAATAATATATCTCTCTATTGGATTTAATCTACATAATGTAATGTAAGTAGATAATATAATCATCGACAACATGGTTAATTAATACAACAATTAAATCACATTTTCCATACATCTACAGCTTCAATACAAACTGCCACTGTTGAGACGATACAAGTAAAAAAAAAGTTCATAAGTAAGTACTCTGTTACTAAACGTGACTCCACTACTTGTAAATGTTCTTAAAATATTTTTATAATGGTATTTTTATATTATTTAAAAAAAGCGTGAACTTTAATATTGTACACACCTTAGTAATATATTTTTTTGGGTTTTTTAAGTTTTTTTATCATTTTATATTTTTCTATGTGTATCTTAATTTGTTACTCGTACGCCAAGCCGTATACAATACTAGAGCGATCACGAAACGTGTCAGTGTATATGTCGCAGGGATATGATGAAAACAGGGAATTGATCAAATCTCTAAGCGATTTCATCAAATCACGGAGGATGTTAAAATTACAACACGTTTTTATCATTTCCCTAAGCAAATCTAGTGATTTAACAAATCTCACTAAAAAAATCTAGTGATTTGAACAAACCCATAAATTGGTTCAGTGAAATGACAAAAATAACTTTTCTGTGGTAATTTAAAGGTTTATTTTGTACTAGCAACCCACCGCCGGGGTGGGTCGCACACAAAATGTAATATAGGTCTCAATAATCACAACTAGAACATAATTATTTGAAAAAGACACGTTACGAACGTTTTTCTATTTTTTAAACAAAAATGTATTAAAAAATAGAAAACCGGCCAAGTGCGAGTCGGGCTCGCGCACAAATGGTTCCGTAGCAGCAAATATAATACAGTTAAATCAACCTATCTCAAAAACTATAAGAGATACTTTGATCAAACCAAAAATCGTTGAAAGAGTTAATTAGCATGCATCACCTCTATTTTTTTTAGAATTTTATACCCCGTAGTTATAAAAATAGAGGGGGGGGGACATACTTTTTACGACTTTGAGAGCTGATATCTCAAAAACCGTTCACTTTAAGAAAAATGTTTTTTAGAAAACTTTATATCATTTTAAAAGACCTTTCCATTGATACCCCACACGGGTATGTACATCGAAAAAAAAAATTTCATCCCTCAGTTACATGTATGGGGGGGGCCCCACCCCCAATTCTTTTTTTTACTATTTAGTGTCATAATTTTGTAGCGGTTCATACAACACATATTCCCATCAAATTTCATCACTGTAGTACTTATAGTTTCCGAGTAAATCGGCTGTGACAGACGGACAGACGGACATGACGAAACTATAAGGGTTCCGTTTTTGCCATTTTGGCTACGGAACCCTAAAAACGTAACGTATGATATGCCTATTTGTAATATTCACTTATTAAAACACGTAGCAGATTTGTGGCAACGTGAATTACACAGAACATTATTTTTCTTACAGGCACATTTGTTCGTTTTGCATCGTACTTTGGACTCTTGACAAGAACACTGCTTGAATCCTTGTCCTCCAAATAAAGATAATTTTCCTGCAATTTCACGCAAACTCAGCGTTGTGGATGGAACCGAATCGGTTAATGTAACTGTAGATAATTGAAGAGCGTTTCTTGGAAGCCAATCTCTTATGATACCAACTAAAGTACCGATTTGAAATAAATTATTTTTCGTATCTAATACAATCCCTGTAATACTATTTGCATCTAGTGGACCTCTGTCTACTTTTGGTACATCAACCAAAACGGTGGAACCAACTAATACATCCTTGAATTTTTTCGAACAAGTTTCTTTCATTTTATCAGCAGTTCTTTAAATTTTTTGAAGCATCTTCCCTTTGCTTTTTATTTTTCTCTTCTTTTTGCATAATAAGCATAAAACTGCCGACCCACTTGTTTTAATAAGTGAATATTACAAATAGGCATATCATACGTTACGTTTTTCTATTTTTCAATACATTTTTGTTTCTCTTTTTCAAATAATTATGTTCTAGTTGTGATTATTGAGACCTATATTACATTTTGTGTGCGACCCACCCCGGCGGTGGGTTGCTAGTACAAAATAAACCTTTAAATTACCACAGAAAAGTTATTTTTGTCATTTCACTGAACCAATTTTGAGATTTGTTCAAATCACTAGATTTCTTTATTGGGATTTGTCAAATCACCAGATTTGCTTAGGGAAATGATAAAAACGTGTTATTATTTTAACATCCTCCGTGATTTGATCAAATCGCTTAGAGATTTGATCAATTCCCTGTTTTCATCATATCCCTGCGACATATACATACATCCTTTCAGATTGATAAATACATAGTAAAATAGTTGTTGACGTGTGTGAGAGTGAGGAGCGGACGCGACCGCTGCCAGCGTTCGTGATCTATGCGACGGACTCGCGCGTTATTTACAAATTGTTCCTGCAATAAGTACGCACACTCCTCCGGTAGTATCCGTCCGTCAAGTGAACCAGTTATTTCTCTTAACAAATGTTTTCACTTAGTTAGCAATAAAACTCGCATCCGACCGTCCGCTTCTCAGTGATATTACGACGGCGAGAGACATGCCACTACTTTTATGGAGACGACTTCTATACATAAAAGCTTAAAAATAACTAACTAGTCTTTTTATATAGGCAGACCATCGACTCGGACTCACTATCTAGCGGCGCGTCCGTCACAATCCACGTGAACGATAATTTTCGTACTGCTAGCATATTAACTTATCAACACGAAAGGAGTACGACTAGAAATTAGTTCACGTCGCGGCGGGCCGAGCGGGACAATTGACGAGCGAATTGATCGGCGGACAGTGAGCAATAGACGCGCGGGGCGCCGCCGCCCGCTCCTACGCGTACATACATTTTTTTTATCCGTATTATATACATTTGGCACTAAATTCATCGTCGGTCGAGCAGGAGGTCCGGTCACGCCGGGCACGACGCGGCGTGGCAGCACTCGCAGTAGGGCGCGGGCGGCGCGCACTGCGCGCACGGCACGCAGGCGGCGCACGCGGCGCAGCCGGGGCAGGCCGCGCACGCCGCGCACACGCACACGTAGTACTGCGGCATCATGACGGGCGCGCGCGCGCACAGCTCGCGGCACGCCAGCGCCTCGATGAGCGCCAGCGTCTGCCGCCGCTCGTGCCCCATCAGGCAGACCGTGGACTCGCGCACCACGCCGTGCAGCAGGGTCAGGTACCTGCACCGAGCGACACCGCCAGTTAACGTCAACTGTGTTATACAGTATCTGCAATAATGGACAACACGGTTAATAAAGCACTGCACACAATTAAGAGTAGGTTAGTAGGAATACAAGTGGGATACAAAATCGTGGGTATTAAGAATGATAAAAACACAAGACGATAACTTGCTGAATGATTCTACGAGCAGGCAAATCAGTAATTTAATATGCAGAAGGCCTTATATACTGAGTTAGAGTGGAACATGCATTACGGAGAAAAACAAGACAAGCAAAAGGAAAAAAAGCTATGCAGTTACCTATGCTTGAGAGCTTCCTCCTCTCTGCCGACGAAGTGGTTCCGTAGGTAGGCCTCGAGCTTGGCGCGCTGCTGGCCCAGCTCGGGGAAGTCGATGAAGAACCTCGAGCACATGTAGCGCTCGAGGGTTTTGATTTTGTCTGGCCGCGCCGGTCTGTAGCCCTTCGCCAGGAGGGCGCAGTACTTGAGCAGGCCGCCGCCGCGGATCTCCTCAGGCTGCCGCGTCGCGATCAGCTTCTCGGCGAGGTGACTCAGAGCCTCATTGAAGTCGCCGTACACAGACTCGCCGACGACGGTCGGGTAGAAGTTCTCGCCGATGGGCAGCTGGGCGCACTCATGGAACGCTAGGAGCGAATCGAGAGCGATCTGGAACGAGTCCACGGAGAACTCGAACTGGCGGCGCATGTTGTCCACGAACTTCAGCTCGACGGACTTATGTCCGCGTGAGTGACCGAGAGATATCAGGGACCAGCGGTCGCCGTCCGAGTTGACGCGGACCATCTTGGAGACGTAGGCCTCCTTGAGGCCAGCCGGGGAGGCGCGGCGGCGCGGCGTGGCGGGCGGCATGAGCGTGGCCAGGTGGCCGAGCACGGCGGCCTTGACGCGGTCGCAGTGCCGCGCGGTCGGCAGCTCGGCCGTGAAGATGAGGTCGATGTCGGAGTAGGGCTGCGCGCGGTCGGCCAGCACGTGCGAGGCCGCGCCGCCGTTGAGGCGCACGTCGCGCACGCACACGCCGGCGCCGCCCGCGCTCTGCGGCGCCTCCAGGCGCGCGCGCACGCCCGCCACCAGCTCGCGCAGGCGCACGTGCAGCGTGGGGTAGTTGCCGCGCCCGTGGATGGCCACCACCTCGTCCATCACGTCGCCCAGCCGCCGCACCTGCTCGTAGCTGAGCACGGCGTGGCGCTCGCCTCCACCGCAGCCTTCTTCTGATGAAGTGTAGCTCGATTCACTCTGCAACAAAACAAACAATAGCTCGTTAATATTTCTGATTCGTCACAGCTAAGAGGAATTTGAGTAGTTTGGCGTGTCTACAGTAGTGATGACGCAGATACGTCGTCTCGAGGTAAAGCGCAATAATACAGGAATGTTATCTGTACGAAAATTGAGTAGTATTACGATAATAATAATGCCGTGAACGAAAACGAAATCTCTTGGTTGTAATACAAATTACAATTTACGCGTTGCCTTGAAAAATACGCGTGAAACAGCTGGCGAGTGCGCGATTACGACACGTATCTGAGTCTAGTAATCTTTGTTCGTGAACGCGGTGCATCGGGCTTATTGAGGAAACACAATGTAATGACTCTAGATTACCTCTTAAGGAAATATGGAAAGCAATATTGCTTGGTTATTTTATATAGGTATCATTGGCCCACCTTTGGTCTTTCTCATGTTCTTGTGAATTCGTAATAGACGTCTGAATATTACATGATATTGTTAATGAATGGTTATGAGTGCCTATGCAAATAGAGATATTAATAGCTTTAAAACCAAAAGCCGTCGTAGATAAACGAATAATTGAGGAGCTTCCTAGAACTGTTGAATAGGAATGATGGCTGACAATATTTTTTTGCGTACTATTCATTATTTAGCGATGCTATCAAGGTTAGCAAAAAGCAAATAGGATTTGGGTGCGTTGTTTGTACAAACGAATGCCATTATTTGATGCACAGTGATTGTGATTGACTAACCTATAGTTTTACTACGCAGAAGTTTTTTTTCTCTTTACCTACAATAGTGTTAATTTTTTGTCTCTTTGTATTTTATTATTAAGGGGACTACAGGAGCTAATCGCGGATTTTATAATACGCAAAACGATGTCTGATCCACTACAGTTAACAGAATCATAAAATATATTAGTAAGTTACTTATTCTTTAGGGATAAATGTAATACATATAAATAATGGTTGAAAAAAATCACAAATTTAATTGTTATTCCATTAAAAACCGGACTAATATATCTACATGCAATCATTTTGATTGATTGTTAGTATGAGAGTGGCCAAGCTTTAGGTGTTGTAGACTTATTGTAATTCTCTTAAAGAACAAATATCTAAACGTGACTCAAAGTGAGATTTGGCATGACACTAAAGGCACTATTGTTTTCAAACTTAGCAATAGCATCATACATATTTTCGCAATTTAAAAGCCTTCACAAACTTTTCTGGCCGATTGCCCAAAATGCAAGATTACCCACATACTTAGTCCAATAAAAACTAACAGATTTGTTCAATGACCATGCTTTTATGTTGGTAAAATGGTTTATTGTGTCTAAATATGGCACATTGCGACCAATGAGTTAGTAATAAATCTTTGTCCATTAGACGTTGTAAAGCGATTCTAGTTAAGTGGTTCATTGTTGGAGTTCAATGGTCTTTGAACAAAAATTGTGTAATATTAGTCTTCGCGTCTGTCTGTGTGTATTTCATTTCGATTGATTTTGTTTGTGATATTTGTGTTGAGTATTGTTTGGCTTGCTGAATTACAGGTCCTAGCCTAGTTTGGTAAAATTAAGCACAATTGTGACTGTCTCGTGAGGTAAATTTGAATCGATTATAGACGAATTGTATTATTCTGGTGTAATCAATTTGTTATTGGTTTTTAACGTTCGTTTTGACTGAACCGTTCTTTTTAATTCATGAATCCCCGACCGGTCCTATGAGACCGCGCTGTTATTGTTTTACTATTGTGTCTCGTTTTGTGGGTATGTGATAGGTTAATTCCTGCAATTTTTTGTTTTACTTTTTTTTATTTCGTCTTAACTATTGCGTGTGTATGCTTTTTGCTGTTCCAGTTTTTTATTTCTTTCTTTTAATTCTACACTGTTTTATTACAATGCCAAAAATGTTTGAACACCATATCATCTAGGGCTAAAGAATGTTCTAGAAAAAAAAATTAAACGGCATTATATTACAAATTAAAAAAAAACCTATATTTATAACATTCACAATTTCTAACGATAAAGTAACAGCGATAGGAACGAAATAAAATAAAAATAGCTCAAAGACATCACGACAGTTCTAAGTACACACGCTTTGTAGCACGACTGTGTTCTATTGGTTCTTTCACCTTTTACAGAACATTACTTGTTCACGACTACAGCTACATAATCATCAACGTTATTATTATTTCCTTTCTTCATTTTATATTTACATATTATTTACATTTTTAAATGTTTCTTAAAACGAATACAAAAAAAAACATTTAAAAATATAAAAATATATATTATATTTATTATTATTATTATTATCGGCCTTGTAATATTCCCACTGCTGGGATACAGGTGTGATTTTCGTAAGTAGGAGTCTGAAAAACTATCTCGGTACAAACTAATGGGAGAAGTATATAATTGGAAGAATAGACAACTAAAAAAACAGGTTTCAACAAAATCCAATTAAAAAAATATATTGGGTATATCGAGTTCTTGGAAAGTATTTAAATAATAAAAATCTCGGGTGCTTCATTTATGCAATTAGGTCACACTATCACATCCTGCCGGAATGCGTCGATTTTGCAGGAACCCTATATTTTTACAATACATACATACTTGTATGTAAGTGTTCTTCTTTTTTACGTGCGAAATTATCAAATGACTTTGCCCGCTCTGGGTAAGCGATAGGGAGTGTCACAGTTGTACTGAATACTAAAACCCTCAGTGTTCCTGCAGTTGCTCCTTTCGAGGGCCACGGTAATTCTAAGTACTCTCTATTCGGTAAGACTAGAGTGAATAGGCTTTTAATAAGCTAGTGCGCCTCACCATCAACGATTGCATCACTGCTTACCATCAGGTGGGATCGCAGTCAAGCACTAGCTTATAACAATTAAAAAAAAAAAAATCTTTCGAACAATACACAGCCCTGGCAAGCATCGACACTAGCTGGCAATAGCTTCTCGATACCTTACCGGACGGTGAGCTACCTATTGCTCGCCGTCCGCAAGCCCGCGCTAAGGCTAACTGGGAATCGTCCTGCGAATCCCGACGCCCGGAGTAGTGTAAATTTTGCTAAATTCTGATTTCAAAACCAGGAAGGAAAATATCTTGTCAGATTAACCAATATTTTAAAACATGGTGACTAACTTGGACCTGTGTGGTGGATAGCCCACTCTTATTTACGTAGAGAATGGTACTATGGCCCAGCACTGACGAAATTATAGGCTGACTATGCTTCCAGCTAAGTATCACAGGTCAACACATTACCAGTATACAAACAAGCCAGAAAATTACTGCTCAGAAGTAGGAAACAAGACAACGACTTGATTGCGCAACGAAATAGGACCTGTAGGTTTGTACGAATGATCATCTGGCATATCGGAGAGCACTGGTGGCTCAGTGGTAAAGGCCTCATCTTACGAGTTGTAGGTAGCGAGTTCAAACCAAGCCAGGCACATTACTTTGGGTTATTTATTTCATCATAACTGCTTTTAAAACGGTAGCTAGTACAGTTGCTAGTGCTGTATAAATCGAAAATGAATTGAGTTGTCAATTCATAGAGGGATCAAGGTAGAAAAACAGTATACACTTGGATCTCACTCCTATCTCAGTTTACACGAGATGAGATGTTCATTGTTCACAGCATAGACCGGCTGTTACCTATAATGTACATCCAAAATTGTACACGAGGCGAGCTAGACAGATTACAGAATAAAAACAAGTATCAGACATTATTTTTCCTACCCTACAGAGGTTAATAAATTACTTTTATGTGCTTCTTTAGTAGTATTATATTTAAAAATAAAATTGAAGTGAATTTTCATGCTAATTTTATTGTTGGCGACACTGTTCATAAAAATATCGCGACTGCTGAATTGGCTATACAAACTTGTAATATTACAGACGATGATAACGAAATAATTGATATACTAAAAAGTGAAAACACTGAAGAGGGAGCAAAATCAATAAACGATGATAAAGAGATTACGAATATAAGATCGAAAACAATTCAAGTTCAAAAACAAGACAACAAAAAAAAACGAACAGGAACATATTGTTATGTCTCCACCTGTTCAAATTACTTTTAACTTTATCTAGACGAAGTATCGTTCGCTTACAATAGCAATCTATCATGAACTACCCACGCCTCGCTTGCTTTATCAATTCTATCCGGCTCGTTTAGTCTATCGTAATTTAATTCTTGTCACACTGGATAATTATGTCCTGCTGCGCTACTTCCCATTTTATTGGTGTCATTATTGATAATAAATGCAACAGGATTCGAGAACTAGAATTTCTAAAGTCAAGTTTGAGCGATTAGATTATGTGAATGAGTTATATCCGTTTTTAGTGCAAGCTTATCGGCTTTTATAGTTTTATATGTTTCATTGTCATGAGGTATGTTTTGTTCAACTACAGTCGTATTTACTGCATTCTTCACACCAGGAATTAACGTATTATTATTTGTATTTCATTCGTTTATTTATTCAGTTGCTGCTCCAGTTAATTTAAATTTGTAAACACTGAAACGTAATTTAAAGTCATCAAGTGCATGCGCATGGCTCATGGTCCATTGCAACAAAATATTTCGAAACCTCAAAGTGTTGCGTAAGGCAAGTAAATCGGCGCCTTCTTTTAGAAAACTTTAGAGAACTATGTCTTCATGGCTGATGCAATCCGTGATACTCAGGCGATAAGCGCTTAGCATCTCATCCAAACCGCAAGCTAAATAATACACTCTAAATAGTAATTATCTATATCTATTTATTGAACCTTCAAAACAAATGTCAAGAGTGTATTTTAATAGGCTGCCAGGTGTATATCTTGATTGAGAAGGCAACTTTAATTATCCACCAATCGGAAGCCTTCACCGATCAATCATCGTAAATTCAAAAAACCTGTAAAAGTGTCAGTGTCATTGTCACGGCGGCGCGCGGCCGCTCTCATGAACTATGCGAAGCGACCTCGTTACGGCGTCCGATTAAAATACGAAATTTTGTATTGTTTTTCCTCGTCGATTTGAAATCAGTCAGTCGCTCGTTGAGGTCAAATGCGCAATCGTAACAAATCGTATCGGCCACGAGCCGTGTTCTCTACAAACTTGAATAAGAATACTTTAACTTTTTTATTTATACGTAGAAATCAGCTGTTCTCGCAAGGTCGGGCGTTGCGTGAAGTTATTTTTGTTTTACAGACAATTATGTATAAACCGCTGTCTCAACTAGAACAATACGTCTGCTAACTTCGGAATAAAACTTTGTATGATTTGTGTAAAGAACAAAAGATGGCTGGTGAACGCAAATTGAAAAAGGGTTCGAAAAACAAATCCGAGGTCTACAGGCTTGAGGCAACTGTAAATTGGACTATGAAGGCTGTCACCCCATATTTCAGTAGTCACTGTTTTATTTACCTTTTAGCATGAAATATTTCGGGGCTAAAATATTTAATACTGTCTAGACCAGATTCTTCAATTGAAGACTATTTGTCGCCTTCCTCGATTGAACTTAGACAGAGGATCAATATATTTAAATTCATTTGACATTTCATGATTGATTACTTATGAAAAAAAAATTAGCAGTTATGTGAGGTTAAAATCTCTTTTAAAGTGTAAAACGTTTAGTTCTAGCAGACACGTTTGAGTCAATATTATTAATCAAACATTTGGCCAAGTCACAGCAATCGTATATATTATTACGCGTGTTTCAGGGGCCAATAGTCTGTATCTAGTGCGATTGTCAGTGTGTCTGTTAGGCTTAGATTCGACACGCAACAATTAAATAATGACTTATTGTTCGGCAACACTCACGTTTTAAAATTAACGCTGTATTTAGAGTTTTGTATAAGTATTTTATTGACACGGGAAATTTATTTAAATGAATCTTTAAAATGTCGATACCATTACGAAATCAGTATAAAAATAGCAGCCAATGTTCAGAACAACAGTCGTTGTATAATACCTAATGAAACGGTCACAAAAATGCCATTTAGTTTTAAGAATACATATAACTTTGAGCAAACCCGTGACAAACGCAAAAGACGCATGTCGCACGTCATAGATCGTGAACTACCGCGTACATCGAAGGACTGGAACAATTTGCCTGCTGCGGTCTTTCCGTCCGATTACAATTTCGGTGTCTTCAAGACTAGAGTGAATAGGCGTCTCACCATCAACGACTGCATCACTGCTTACCATCAGATGGGATTGCAGTCAAGCACTGGTTTATGTAATATAAAAAAAAACTTACCAGTTTTCGCGTGCGAAACAAAACGCGAGCGCGAATTCGCGATACGGAACGGGAATGTGAAATTATGAATTTATATTTTCGAAGTGCTCAATCGAATTCCTTACAACGAGAAAGTTAGTTTTATAATCGTCACATTAGCTCGCTTGTTGTCAAAAACAATTTATATGTTCATGTTTTGCGTTCCGACACATTAAGTTTTCATTGGATACAGTATATTTCTATCGATAATCTATTTTGACTGACCTATTGGTCTAGTGGTTAGTGGCCCCGAATGCTAAGCCGGAGGTCGTGGGTTCGATTCCCACCCAGGACAAATGTTTGTGTGATGAGCACGATCATTTGTTCTGTGTCTGGGTGTAATAAATTTATCTATAATATGTACCTATTTAGAAATATATACCTAAGTATGTTTATCAGTTATCTAGTACCCATAACACAAGCTCTGCTTAGCTTGGGACTAGATAGCGTTGTATGAAAAGTTGTGGAATATTATTATTATTTTATTATATCGGATTAAAAAAAAGGTACAGTATGAAAAGTAGACTAGTATTAGCGTATGGTAGATCAGAACGGATGTTTACCGGAAAAGTGTTTACTCTCTTATCTGTTATCACACATCTTTGTACAACCTAATCTGTGTTACCGTAAAACTATTGTTAAGACTTGAAGAAGAATGCGAGACGTAACAGTTCACGTCACCGCGAGCGACACAGGTCCATAACATCACGCGGCGGTGTACCGAGTACAATAGGTACAATACAAACTGGACCAACATTGAACAAGTGTTCTGACAATGAAAGACGTAAGTATCTAACATATTTTACGTTCATATTTCTTGGTCAATAACGTATGCAGTTATCATAATATGAATTTTTCGGATAAAATATTCCAGTCAAATAAAGCGTAGATCAGACTGCTGTAGGCATTCTTTAGGAAATGCCAACATGGCGCCGACGCCGCGCTCGTCTGTCAAAAGTTAGCTGTCGACCTTGCAACGGATAGCGTGATCGTGAGCAGACAAAAAACATCAGCACAACAAATTATCTCGGAAATCCGCAATTAGAGACTGACGTTCGAAATAGAAACAATTCGAATGTATATCTGTTTTAGATCGCCATCGATTGTAAACGTATCGAGCGAAAGGTCAATTGTATTACCAAACGTTGCACTCATATTGATACTCAATGACGAGAAAAAAAGCCAGCACTGTTTATGAGGCAAGTGATATTTAAATCTAGTTTTATTTACGACTAAAGAGAACAATACGCGATCGGAATATTTCAAAGTAGGATATGATGTTACGTTTCTTTATACGATCGCGTCCTACATCTAGACAATCGAGTGACTTTCGATTTCGTGAGGCTAGTAATTAGCATGACCTCGGCATACGTGTGCTGCGTAACACGGAACGGAACTAGCTCGCGACGCGGGATCGTCATGGCGCGGGAAGGAAGCCATTTTCACTTTCTTTTTAAATTATATCAACGTTTTATTATTCAAATCTATTCATTAATATTGAAGACGAGTTCTTGCTTGCGTCACGAGGCCTATACAAACGAAATTAAAAGTAACCCTTCTACATTTAAAACTTGAAGTTACGAAAACGTTTTGTAACAAAGATTTTATTCTACGACTACTTTTCATTTGGAAGTCTAACTGTAAGAATTGCTTGCAAATGCTTTGTTTTATGTTAATAATCTTGAAATAGAGTATTTAAAGCTTAGGTCATTAAGAGTGATGAAGTCCCCCATTTAGCGGTAATCTTAGTCGCATTGGAATTTACGAAGCGAATTGTTTGTTAATTAGGAAAGGTCGGCTCGAGCGAGATACCTTTGCTTCATTTAATTATAGGAAAAAGGGTTCATTTATTTGTTGATGGAAAATCAATTATGTATTAAACGTCGAAGGACGCTTAGAGGTAAATGTTTCGTAATCGATACTGAGATGGTGCTGACAATTTTAATGATAGGATTTAATTATGATTCCTATTTATTTGTACTACTGATAAATAGCAGTAAAATACTCAAGCAGGCGCTAATTTGCTTTGTGTAATTTATTTCATCAGTACTGCTTTCAAAACAGTGAAGCAAAATATCGTGAGGAAACTAGTATGTCCTAGAAATAAAACTTCAAATACGTGACATCCTGCAACCCTCACTGAGTTTGTGTGGTACTGATGCATTCCCTCTTCTAGGAAGCCTGAGACCCAGCGAGGGATCATTAAGGCTGATAATTGATAAATTAAACATAGATTACCTAATAGTATTCTATCAGACTAAACATTATAAAGGCGAAAGTTTGTGAGTGTGTGTGTATTTATTTGCATTTTTGTTACTTCTCGCTCGTTGGAGCCAAGAAGATTTCGATGAAATATGTTACGGGGATAAACTATGTCCTGGGTGGTAAATATTTCCTTGGGATATTTTTTTTACTTTCACGAAAGCGGTGGCAGAATCTAGCAATCTGTAACGTGTAAACTAACCGTTGCTTCATTTCATTGACAAATAAGTTTCATTTACATAAATTACTATTTAATTGAAAAAATATATTCTATTGCCGGAAGGCTTTATTGGCCTTAATTAAATAACGATTTATTTGATATAAGTAGATTCAATGTGTTGTTGTATAGTGTTGATTGCCTGTCACAATATCGTTTCATAATAAAAGGAGAAACTGTCTGTCTGACATCAATGCACAGATGAAACTACTGGGACATTGATAAGAGTATGAAATTGTGCTCAAGGCTTCCTTTCATGATATAGACGAGCACTTCGAAATTCAGTCCTTAAATGGTTAAACGGGGGCTTAAAATTTGTATGGAGAAATCTACTTTCTCGGGTGAAACCGCCGGCAGAAGATAGTAGTTTCATAACTAAGTTTTAAATTAAAGTTATATTTAATATTATTAAGGATTAAGATCATTATGCCACTGCACCTAATTGTAAAATTCTGTCACCATTTATTTCAGATGGGACAATGGATATGAACTATTTATAATTTAAGATGCTAGTTATAATGAGTTAAGTCATTTCTCGTTTCACTTGTGTTCTGTTTAAGACAAGTCCTGTTTCAACACGATCAAATGATAAAATCGGTTATACACTTTTATTGAACAAACGACCTTACAAGTCGGGCAGTTGGCAACCAAAGACAATCATGGGCGCGGTCATAATTCATAGATTAAAACCAGAGACAGAAAACAAGTTATTTTATATCTTTGTTTGTCGTCTTGTTGACATTTATTTCTATCAATAATTACGATTTTAATTGCGTTGTTCAATTTATTGTTGATTATTATTTATCTTTACTTTATAGTTTATAATTTTACCTACTTGCAACTTGAGCTGTGCATTCACTCGAACTTACGTTTTTCCGACCAATGTTTACGTGAAATGGAACGTTACTGCGTTTATCGTTTGTTTTAGAATTACTTTCAACAAGCTTCTGGTAGCGGCTTCGCCTGTGTGAAAATTGGTTTCTAGTTACAAACTTTGAACCCTCGTTTCCTTCTAGAATTTTGGAAAATACTTTAAGCACGTTAGGCCGTAGGTCCTGGCTGTCATTTGTAGATCTTTGGCAGTTGTTACAGATAGTCAGAAGCCAGTAAATCTGACTCCAGTCTTGCCATGAAGTACCGTGTTACCCCAGTTAATTGGTTGTGGAGGTCTGGTAGGCAGCCGCTCCTCGTAAAATACTGGTATTCAGCTAAATCCGGCTTGACTGGAAGCCGACCCCAATATACTTGGGAAAAGGCTAGGTAGATGATGACTTTCCTAGTGCTCGCCTACATCATAGAAGGAAACCTTTTGTAATAATTTCACGCTCCTAGCCTCAGTATTGACTGTGCGACGTGCGTTATGTCAGTCAGTCAGTTTCTCCTTGATCCCAGATAATATGAGGTTTGGGTCACTTAATTAATAATGAAGGTTTCAATAGTAGTATCTATGATGCCATTGATTATATTCCATAACGGTGTCGTAATTGTTGTTTTGTGAATTTTTAATTAATGATGAATGATTGAAGTTGAACATATTGGTATGATTAATTTATTTATAAATTAATGACGAATTAATTAATTTATGCATATTTTATACTTAACTAGTAGTCATCTCAGTTTTGAGACTCTTTCAGATAAATATTGTTAAGTGTCAGGTCAAAAGTATCAAGAATTCTTAACACAAGTCATTTACACACTGGCAAGGGTCAAAATTTTCAAAAATGTCATTGAACTTTTAAAATTTAAATTGAATTCAAAAAATGAATGTTACGTCACGGTTGCCATGTTACGGTCGCTGATAACTTCCGTCGATTACACAGATTTGACCGATTATTAAAACAATAGTTTGTGTCCAGTGACTTTTGGTACAGCTTTATGTGAATGTAATACAGCTAATGGTGAAACAATTTAAAAAATATTCTTTTGAATTGTTGGGCGTTAAATGTGGACGATGGAACAGTGGAGTTATAATAAAGCCTATATTGTGTTATAAATAAGGCGATAAAATGTCCCCCAAAAATGACGTGCAACGCTCAATTTACGGGAAACTACAACATTGCTCAGTGTCCCGCAACTACCCACCCACCCATACCCATAGATTTAAGTTTCTGTACAATTTATAACTTATTTTGGTGTACAATAAAGTTTATTCTATTCTATTCTTGCCTCCCAATATTTTACAACGCATTCACGTGCCGCGGGACACGTTAGTTTTACATTCCAGGGCCAAGGTATCTCTTTCGAACCATCCCGCAACTCCTACGATTGCAAAGACCGACAAAAAATCAACAACAACTGAGTCACACAAGTCATTGCCAGTACTGACCACGCACATTATTCAAATCGAGAGAAAAATAAATCGATTACCGTCATCGTCTATTCTAGATCAAGGGCCTATCAAGGAGAAGGCTCGATTATCGAGCACAGCAATTATTAACATTAGTACGTCAGCCAGTGCGCGCGTTGTCGCATACTAAATACGTCCTCTAACATTCCCCTGTGAAGCAACCGCTGGCAGCACTTAATACGTGTTAAGGCGGAGACAGGAAACTCACACTAGCTATGTTTATACAAAAAAGTTGCCAAATCTTATGTAGTTTGAGGATTTGGAAAATTAAAGCAATAGATTATGTGACTAGGGGATACAACAGTGTCTTTAAGTTGTAGGTGGCATGTTGAATTTCGAACGAAACGGAGGTCACTAAGTTTTATTCCCGAACGCCAGTGAGGGTTTTATATAAATAACTCCCGATTATTGCTAGGGAGTTGATACAAAAATCTGAGTTAAGTGAGGAGTTAAATCCGCCTAAAACACAGAAATTTTTATCCCAGTGTTATTTATTTTAAATATTATACCTCTATAAATTATATTTAATGGAAATTAAGTGTTGTACTGTCGTCAATCTCTGCCTTGTTTACGCAGTCCAACCATAACCACATTTTAAATCTTGTCAGCGCCTTAACACGCAGTTTATTAAATTCATAGGAGCTCAGACTACGTGACGCTTCCAGTATTTAATGCTTCTTAGTTCTGTGGCACTTTAGTCGATTTATTTATCCTTCCAACTTGACCGGACAATAATAGCATATAATATCAATTACATTTAGACTAAGATGTATATGTACGTAGTCTAATTTATTGTGTCGCGTTCATGCGTATAATTTTGTTTGTTATGGGCGTGGTTTATTGATTGATTCATTTGTTTCAAGTTCAAGTCCGATTGATTGATTGAGACTTGTGTTGTAGTCTTTTTATTTAAAACGGTAGCTGTTTTAGTATAGCTGTAGTCACTGTGTAGCTATATGTCTTTATTTTTGTTTGTGTTTTATTATTGTTTATTTTTCTGTTATGTTTGTATCTGTCGGTATTGGCCGGAGTCAGAGTTAAAATAGACTACCAGTAAAGACAACTGTATTCTATCTATGTTGCAACACCATAATAAAGTGGGTTTTGACTAATTAACTACATATTTTGACTGTGATCTATGTTTATGTTTTGCATTCCGACTGTACTTTATTATCAAAATATTTTCTGGGGCTATGACAATATTCTTGTCCAATGGGAACTTAGCTATTAGTTTCACAAATAAACGACAAATGCGACGAATATACAAATGTAGGGTCTAATCCAATCGGCACATATGTATAACATTGTGCCGATTGGTGTCAACAAACTTCGCTCTAATAAAAATGGAACAATGCTCTTTGTAAACATATTTGTTTTCTGATAACCTAGAGTTTCATTAGTTAAAAGTTTAATACCTATATTGTATACCTATTTTAAGTTCAGAGGTTACAAGGCGAGGTTATTTTTTGTAATATTAAGTATATTATTTGATTAAAATATTAATAAAAAAATAGTCGTATCTTGTTTTCTGTAGGTAAATCAGATTTTTTAGTAATTAACCTATCACATACCCACAAAACTAGACACAATAGTAAAACAATAACACCGTCTCATAGGACCGGTCGGGGATTCATGAATTAAGTGTGTTAATCATAGTATAATATTAAAAAGACGAAAGTTTGTAAGTAGGTACGAGTGTGTATACCTTGTTAAGTACTTCGTAATGAAACTTGGCACACTTGGTACATGATAGACCATGTCCTATGAAACTTGGTACACTTGTAGACCGTATCCTCAATAGCAGAGCTAATAGGTTATAATGACGATTTAATGCTATTATAACTTTGGTGCCAATCTAAAATAGCTATTTAGGTAGGTACTAATTGGTTAATGTATTATATCAGTATGGGGAAAATCATAAAGTAAAAAGGAAAACCCAAACAGCAAATAGGTTTTTTTTCAAACGTGATTCAGATGATGACGCTCCTCTCGTATACTTATCATAGCAGATCAATGAACGATGATACTAAAACCGATCAATATAGATTCCTGCAAAGAAATTATCTGAGTTTGTCTTAAGTAGCATGATAGATTACGGGAGATAGGAGCCAAGCGCGAGCGTACCAATAAACAATAAGTGGCTAAATACAGTGAAACTGAAAAGTCGGATAGGAAACCCTTTTCCTGTAGGTACTAAGATACAATAGGCTCCTTAATATTACATTCTTAAGACTTTGGGTTTCATACACTTAATTAAGTGTTCAATTCTCAAAAGTATTTTAGTATTTTCACGCTCTTAGTTCGAATATGCATTCATATATCAGTCGGTAGACCTCCAACCGGTCAAAGTATCAAAATTTGGTAGTTACACTACACAATTTAATGAGAAACAAATGAATGACGCTTCCGACGTAAGCTCACGTGTTTCAGCGAAGCAACACGTAACGACACGATATCGACTAATTAATTCGAGCTAGTTTACTCGAATAGAGCCGATACACACTTATCTGTTTATCGAAAACGTGACAACAACTATCAGGGCTTAGGTAAACAGTCAACAAATGAGCTGTTCTTTCGTTGAGGGTTTTCCCGATGTAAGTGTTAAATGCAGGTGTTGGTTACCTAAACATATTAATAACCATGGGCCCGCGTGGTAAATTATAGCCTATATATTATCGCCTAGAGAGGAAGCTTGAGCCCCAGCTGTGGGAAAAAGATATAAGGTACATTTTGCTTATAATCATGCTCTAAGTGGATTGAGAGGAAGTGTTAGACTTTTTAGTACTGGCTAAAACCCACCTGCATTTGATTGCCCTGTGCGTTCCAGGGCCATGATTACTTTTTCAAACAATCCCTTACACGAATACACCCTTGTTTTATCTACTTAGCCTGAACGATAACACATTTATCTTACTTTTGCTAGCTCTGATTCATTATATACAAATTGTATTTCAAAATGAGAATTCCATATTTTACAGTAGGTATTTAATTCCTGAAATAATTAACAGATAAACAAAAATATTTTGATAATCCAATCCGCACACAAAAACGAAACAGATGTTATCTATATAAATGTTTAAACAACGACCTAGCAACAGTAAAACACTAACAACCAAATCAGCATCACTAAGGGTCAGCTCACACCGAGACGCGACGCGACGCGACGCTGCGCGCACATTTTAATAGAGTAACTCAAAATAGAACTTTATTTACTACACGAAAAGATACACATTATATTGTGAGAATTTAGAATACATTGCTTCATGCAGCGCTGCGCCTCGTGATGCCGCGCGGCGTCTCGCTGCGCAGCGGAACGTTTTTACATTCGCAACGTCGTGTTGCCAACGATTAGGTACTACTACTACTATATATAATTACTATGCGAGCGCGTGGTTTAGCGCGAAATCACTAGCCTCTTCCAGTATCGTCGCGTCGCGTCGCGTCTCGGTGTAAACTGACCCTAAGGCAACATAAAGGCCGTCGCCCACGACACAGCGATCGCCACGAAGCACACCAAATGTCGATGATTCCCACGCGCCGTCCTGTTTGACCGGTCATTTAGTATTTATCTGTTCTGACTGCCGTTTATCAAGTTGTGGTCTATTGTTGTGGAAATGGTTAGGTGATTGCAATCTGTTACAAATAACTGGATGAAAAGTTTTAAATATTAATTAACTAACTTTTCTGCTATAGCAAATATGTAATATTATACTCGTACAATACTAGCCCTCGCGGTTTTCATCCACGTATTAGTTACTGCTCTGCTCCTTTTGGTCGTAGTGTGATGTTATAAAACTTATAACCAATCGAACCAGGAGTTCAAACTTTATTTTCACCAACGATGTCAAAAAATGTTGTTTGTGTGTTTATTATTGTTATATATATGTTATTTAATGTTACATTATCTAATCGTATAGACTACCTAATTTGTAGACATTGATGGTGAAAATCTCTATCTATGCCAGTATGTTTGTAAAATAATATTTAATTCAGTAAATAGGTATTACAGGTTGCGAATTTACACACAATACTGAGTTTCCCAAGAATAATAAAACTATAATAAATAACTAAATCCCTACTCATCGATCAAAGTAATCAATTGGATATAACTTATTACAGCTCGTTATAACACAATAATTTTCAACACATTACGGGAAAAACCTCGCACATCATGCATGCATTGATTTTAATTATGTTTTAATGGAATATTGTAATAAAGATCACATGTAATAATATTTTTCCTTATGAATGAAATCAATGAAATGTCACAATATGAATTTATAATAGGCATGTTTATAATTATGCTGCAACCTTGTAGGTCGTTGTTATATGTAGTTTGAAAGTTGTATGTTTTAAATGTTACTTATGTATGATTACTATTCCTCTGTTTAACGTGTGCATATCATTAGTGCCCTTACGACTAGTTTTGGTGATCTCTGGGGGAATTGGACTCGTGAGAATGGATCTTTATATTGGATGGTAGATGTTTACGTTTCCTTATTTTGATGTGTTTACAAATTAAAATAATGGGCTCAACAAACCACTTGAATTCTTCACTTTGTAAATAAAAGGCAAAATAAACAAGGTATTTTCATAGTGTTGGACTAACGATTAATAAGCCATCGTTAAAGTTGAACGTGGCGATTATATCAGACATAACTTATCACATCAATACTGTGAATTTGTTGTGACTAATTAAATTGAAAAGTGTGTTTAATTATTAAAAAAAAAAACACGAAACGTTTTGGATGTTTAAAAGTAGCTAGAATTACTACCGGTACCAAAAGTATGTTTTTGAGTAAATTTTAGTAATCTTGAAGTAACCACTGTTTAAAAGTAATGTAATTAACATGTAGTTTTGATCAATAAATAGGTTTAACTGTGAAAACATATACAACACCAAAGAGTGGTAACAATAGCGAGTTATCACAGATAATAAAATAGTTCATCATATTTTTAACCGACACTTCAAAAAGAGGAGGTTCTGTGTTCGGTTGTATGTATTTTTTTGTTATCACAAAAACTATCAACTGCGTCACATCTATTTTATGTACGAGCTCGTAGATGCAAACAGAGATATGAGGAATTTTGTTAAAAGCCGCGTGCCATGTACAATAACCTTGAATTTAAACACAAAACCAGTTCACAACATTATCAAGTGAAAGTAATTTATTATCGGGCGCCGATAAAATTGTTGATATGGTATAATATTTATAGTAATACCTAGATATAACGCAGTATGAAAATATACCTACTTTGGTATATAAACTAAACTGAATCTATAAGGACGTTATGGGGCTGGAATTCGAGCTACGAAAAATGAAACATTAAAACATATATTATAATTCTTTTGATTGGAACTTCTTTCACTTATTATTATTATTGACTGTCACCCGCATCTTTGGTACTGGTATTCAGCTAAATCCGGCTTGACTGGAAGCCGACCCCAATATAGTTGGGAAAAGGCTAAGCAGATGATGATGACCCGCATCTTTGGTAGTAAGGACCCAGCAGGGTCGAAGCCTACTAGGGCCATGGGTTGGCTTCCGATAGGAAAATCATGGATCCATGAATGCAAAGCAAAGAAAAAACATAGAAGTGGGTTTAAGTAAATAAAAGTCTGACACGCCTTCCCACTCCACCTTAGAGCACGAAAACTTATTGGATGATTCACCTTTTTATAATGTTTGAATCCTCAACTGGTCCTATGAGACCGCGCTGTTATTGTTTTATTATTGTGTCTCGTTTCGCAGGTATGTGATAGATTAAGGTAGGGAATAGGCGCCAGCCGATCGATCACTTGGTACCTACTGGACGGCGAGCTACCCATTACGCACCATCCGCAAACCCGCGCCTACGGTGCGTCTCCCATAGCAAAGATAGGGTAACCTTTTCATCATTAGATAAAGTTATAACTTCAAGAACAACAGCTAAACTAAATCGTTCAGTGTTACAGATTGTTACCTGGAAACTGCGAAACTTTAGTCCTAATGATTTAATTCAATTTCCTTTCTACTTTACTAACTAGATGAAGTTTATAGTTAAAGTTTAGAGATTCAAGATTACAGTCAACTTTGCGAAGATTAAGCATAATGAGAATGAAATAATTATTTGGAACTACCATTAACTGACGCAAATTTAAAATGTTTCTGTGTAGTTTAAACGAATTCTTTTAAATCTGATTGTATGATCAGTTGATAATTTAAAGTAAATTATGACTCAATGAATGTAAATTAAAGATAAAATAATCTTTTTCAATAAAATACTTGTTTATACTGTATAATTTTTCTTTATAAAAAAAAAGACTTTGCTACACATAAGGAAATACTCCTGTATCTTGGGTATGTTCACATACACAAGATACCCATACTCGAAACACTCATACGTAAGACATACAAATATTTATTGAGAATCGAACCCAGTGAGACGCAGTGCACCAGCCACTGTATCAACTATGCCGTCAATTACATCAATAATACAACCAATTGAATGCCATGGAATGTGTGCATCAACATCAGTATCTATATTAAATATGTATGTAGGTTCATACACAATTATACGAGTAGGTATCATTTTAAACTTAAAACTGTCATGTATAATGTATCGACATGCACACAATTTGTCCTAGATACATACGTAACGGAGCCGTCAATTTGTAAGTATGATATTAGACTAGGCACCTTTAAATTATATAGGTATTCGCAAATACCATACATTGTATACCTAAGACTCTGCTATCTTTATTGCAGGAATCAATTCGAACTATAAAAAAAATAGTTCTAAGTTCAATTATTAGTGACTGACCGCAAAACCGCAGTCGAAATAAAAACCGAATTTTCGGTGCTTTTCCGACCGAAACTGTAACTGACATGGTAACGGAAAAACGGACAGAATATAAAAGTAATATTTCGATACAGTTATGCCTAACTATATTTCGATATAGTCATGCTTAATTTAATAATTATGACTTACATAAAACACTAAAGAAATTAATAAATCGACGGCTACGTGAAAATTATAACACACGGTCAATTATTGCTTCATTGATTCTCAAATGATTAGAACATTACTTATTTGGCTATACTTATGCACTATAAAAGAGACTGACATCTGAGTTTGTTTCTTTATTTCTTCTCTGGGTCGTGTCAACTAGGAAACACCGGTCTCATCCAGTTTAACCTTACGAAAGAAAATTGATGTCAAAAATGTTTTCGTCTTCATGAACACCATAGGTATATCAGGGGCCTATACCTCAAACCAAAGCTACAGTTCTCACAATACCCACGCAAAATTGTCTATTACGAGTCTAGAACCCCACCTACATTATACGACAAAAGATAAACTCGCTATCTTAGAATTTGTCAAATAGTTACATAATCTCGTTGTCAAACATTGCGTGCACTCAACACTGGCGTAAAAACTTCGCTCCATGTGATCATTTTATCTCAAGAGATAAAGCTGTTTTTTTCTAAATATTATGTCAAGGCCTAGGTTGAATTCAACTTTTACTTTTGTACATAAAATTGTATATGTTCAATGATTAGGTCGGCAAGTGACATACTGCTGATATTGGTTGGAATATGTTAACATTAACGAGTTTACGACTTGGAATTTTTTATGACCTCTACTTGACTGTTTGGAAAGAAAGAAAATAAACATTTTATTTGCCTCAATAATGGCGCATAGCATAAAAATATATAAAACTAACAATAACAGCACAAATAACAATAACAATAGCAGCAACTACAGCAATAACCACAAGAACAACAACAATAGCAGCAACTACAGCAATAACCACAAAATTAACAACTATTCAGCTTCAAATCTAACCAGGTGCAGACAGTCTGATGAATTATACATGGAACAAATGCCTCTCTGACTTCTACATACAACTCAGTTATGAAGTAACCTGAAAATACTTTATGCAAAAAAACTTTCGGCAATTTTCATCCTCGTAATTACTACGCACCAGGGAATCTAGAAGAATCCAGCTGTGAGGTTTCATTATTATCTCAAATAATGAAATCGCACAGCTGGATCTGTGATAAATGAGCTCATTTTAAAATGTCTACGCATTTCCATTTCCATGATTAAGAGTTCTAGGAATTTACCTCACTGATATAATGTAGCCAGCTGCATAATATTATTATAAATAATAATAAATACTTATGACTTATACTTGGACTGGAAAATAATGTAAGTGGCATTATTACTAGTTATGATATCAATTATAGGTTGTCGATCAGCAATCTATAAAAACAAAGACAGTACATGCAGTAATTTAAAATTTACAATTACAAACTTTGAAAGAAAAAAGTGTGATTGGAAAATGAAATAAGTATGTTGTGCCAACTACAAGTTTTAACCAACGGGACTAATTGATGATGATTAGATTTATTATTAATCCATTTATTATCTTTTTAACGTATTAATTACATTTTTAAACATCTAAAAATATAAAAAATGGGGGTCGAAGCTACTGACAATTAGGGTTCCAGAGAAAGGCACCACCTAACTATATTAGCCGTGTCCAGGAGTAGTGTCCCAAAACGTGCAGTTTTACCAGCAGGGCGCAACGCACACGAGGCCGCGATAAACGCGACATTGAGCGGTTTCAAAACACATAGCGACCCACATTCTACGCCGCATCCGCGAGTGCGGGCAATATAGAAAATGCTTCAGTTGTTAATATCAAGGATGGTAAGCTCACGAACGAGCGCCTCTGCGACGCAGTTGTAACACGTTTTGTGGATAACTGATTTTGACTGGATGATTCAATATGGCGTAAGGTCTGTGAATGTTATTTTATGCTAAAGTAAAGCGTAGTTTAACATAATGGATGGCAAGCGTTCCAAGCAAATCAAAACTAAGTGAATCATTTTTTAGACAGCTTCCGACCGTCTGATTATAATTTGGGTGCCTTCAAGGCTATAGTATTCACTCTCAGCTCCACTTAATAGTAAGCAACGATTGCATCATTGCTTACTATTAGGTGGAATCATAGTGAAGCACTAGTTCATATTATTAAAAAGGAATTTCCATGATGAATATTTAGGTAATATTTGTAAAACAAGACAGATATAAAACATTCGTATTAATATGCTAAAATATCGAATTCATGTGATCCAAAAAAATCAATATCCCGATTTCTACATAAGAACCAAAATCTAAATACAACTCCATCATATAAAAACAAATCGCCCTGTATCCAAAACGAATTGGTACAAAACACGCATCATTACACTGAGTACGTACCTAGACATAACGAGAGCCATATACGGTTCAACTGAAAGGACTATGATATTGTCTGAGTTATAAACTTATACATATGTATAGATTTCAGTACAATGTGAACGGCTGACCCGATTAGGACGAATGAGGCTAGGGATTAGGTTGAATACCTAAATTTTGTACTGAATGAATAAGGAACAGTAGATATTGAAGGCAAAAAGGATATTTTAGACATACCCAAAACTAAAGCCAGATAATCAATAACAGTTTATTTAACAGAATACGAAGAATTTGCATGAGGTCTTACTACTTAAACTGAGGAATAATTTAATAAAAATAAGGGCCTGTTTCACCATCTATGATTAAGTTTCGAGTATCTTACTTGACAGATAATTTCATACAAATTCTGTCACATTTTTGAATTTATTCAGTGAGTAGTGCCTACTCGGATATTGTGAAACAGGCCCTAAATGTATTATGAAATATAACTTGATTTTAAAAGTAAAAATTTGGTTTTAATAGTAATTTATTATAGTGTTTGTATAAAACCAAGGTATCTCCCTTACACATTTCATTATTGGCTTCACTAGTATATTATAGGCTACACTGTTGTCTAGTAAACATCGTACTGTATCTTCAATAAAATTAATGTCACTAAAATTACCATTGCCATCATCGAGAAAACAATTTTTATTTTAATCAACCACCCTAACGTTTGAATCCCCAACCGGTCCTATGAGACCGCGCTGTTATTGTTTTACTACATATTTTGTCTCGTTTCGCGGGTATCTGAGTAACTACCATATTCATCAATTAATTACTCAGATACCCGCGAAACGAGACACAATAGTAAAACAATAACAACGCGGTCTCATAGGACCGGTCGGGGATTCAAACGTTAATATTAAAAAAATGTGTGTAACGTCTATACGTTTCTAAACAGCTGATGCAAATTCCGTTGTACTAACGTTTTAGCTTCATCTAATTGGATGCATCCGTTTGTACATACTAATAAAGTTAATACAGGAGCATTTAGGTACGTAATTACTAAGCTAAAAACAAATAAATTAGAAAATTTATGACTTAATTTGAATCCTGTTGCTAACAAAGACTAAAAGCAAGCTACAACTAATATAGAAGAATATTTTACCAATAGTAAAGTTGCTCGAGTTGTTTATAGTAATAAAAATACAGAATTATATAAAAATAATAAAAACAAAAATAAAATCACGCCAAATTTAATAGTTGATGATGTGATATTTAAAAAGAATGTCTGTAATAAAACGACATTGAAACATATCCCACGCACTCACGTGTTAGGTACACATGTTAATTTTTCTCCATTCAACAATGATTTGCATGAGTGGCAATGCGAAATACCAACATGTTAGGTACTAGCAAATGTATCGGTAATTGTAACGAGAAATCAACGGAAAGTAATCGAAGTCCAACTCGCAAAGACAAAGAAAAAGTACGAATATTTGTGAGTATTGAATGTTTAAGAAGCGTGTAGTATGAAATCGTAGGACCGTAAAAATTAAATTCATTCGATAAGAAATCAGTTTTTAAAATTCATAGAATTCAATCAAACAAGTTTTTGTCACACTAAAAATTTGATATAGATAATAATAATTAAGACATTAAAAAGTTCGAGTCGCAAAAAAGTCAAATTAATTTCGAAGGTCCTGCCATTAAAACGTAAAAAGCGAATAAAACTAGTCAAGTCTAGTAGATCAAGTTAGGCAACAGACAAAAAAAAAACAAAAAAAAACGTTAATGTAGGTAACTAAGCCAGCTCGAACGCTACACCAATATCAATATGTTTGAACGCACACAAAAACAAATTTTATCTTTCGAGACCAATGTATTTTTATTACGATATTATGTAAATGATATTTCGAGTCCGTACCTATTGTCATGATAAATTTATAAATTTAATGAGCGAGCGTTACGTTTCAATATTTTTATTCGTGAAACGATATTTCTAAATACGTTCTCATTTTGACCATGAAAATGCAATAAATCTGAGTTGTTGAAACTTTAAAGAAAATTAAACACAAGGAATCCTCGCGCATGCGCACGAAGCGTGCACTGTTGCTAAGCATTGCATGCAACACAACACTTGGCTAGACACGAATTCCTAATTTACGCATATTGTAACATTGTTGCTATGGCCCACACCGTCTTCTATTCTGTTCTACTCTTTTCCATCAAAAAGTTCTATTTCTCTAATAATTACTCTTCCTTTATTATACTCTGCTTCATCTACTTGCTCTTTTGATTCTATATTATTTTCATTTACTTATTTTATTTTGTTCTTCCATATCTAATTGCCTTTTTGCATTTTATAACATTTCCATCTATTTTATTTAACTCTTCTATATCAAATCGCTCTTTTATTAATTCGCTATTCGGTTTTAAATTTTGTTGCCATTTAACAATAGAAACTTTTCACGCATTAGGTATCAAGAGATTACATTATTGTCGCACGGCATGCCTCTTCCGAACAAGCATAATCAAAACAATTTTTAACGACATTGCGTCATTACGACAATCTTCGGATCTCCGTGTCGTCTAGCACAAGCCCCACTGGTTTTATTACCATGAATCATATCGTTATATGAACGAGGGAACTAACAATATGAAACATATTTTATGATCGAAGTTCCATTCGAACGCAAAAAAATCCAAACAATTATTAGGTAAATGTAAAATTAAGTGGGTATTTGAAAAACAATTCCTATCACTACAAGTTCACGATTAACGTGTCAAATCGTAGAGTAAGAAGTGTGTGAATGTTCTCACGTAGCGAGCCTAGCTAAAGCAACCATGTCACAAGCTACTGATAAGGGCAACCGCTTCCGTTGACCACGCACCACGAGTTTTCACCGCGGGTAGAAAACGTGCGCGATCTGCATTAACGTCGACTCGGCCGGCATGTCTCCGACACCGAATGCCATCGCGTAAAAGCGCATAACAATTACAACAACGCGAAATGACGAGACGACTAGACGAATGTCTGTACCCACGCATCGATTCACAACATTTTATTTCACTAACAAGGAACTAGGCGGTTGGAACGGCGCCATCGCTCGCTTTTGGACATCACATGATTTTCTCTTGTAACACTTACCTTCATATCGTCGAGCATGTCGCAGGCAGAGTACAGCGCCGCGGTGTCCGGGCTCACTTTGATGACGCCCATGTTGAACTGCAAGTCAGTCAGGAGTTCGAATCCGAAGTCAATAGGAGTAGCACACGGAGGACCGAGCGGGCCGTTTGCGTGTGAACTATTTTCTTGACGAAAGTTGGCTTCGATATATTTTACGTATTCTTTTAGCGAGTGACGCGTGAATCGGTGAAGTTTAGGAACACTAAGCGCGAGACGTGCTCACGCTGTGACCGAGCCGCGCGGACTGAAGTCTCCGACGCCAGAACGCAACTTCGGACAGTGAAAGGGTCGTGACGTCACGGCCGCGATAACGCGCCCCCGCGCCTCGCGCCGCTACTTGTTGCTATACTTCTTGTCTTGCTCGCACTCACCCAAATACACGTCTCTCTGCCTCGCTCACTAATGACATGACACCTAGCCGTTTGATTAAACATATTCGTGCCTCCAGAATACGTGCGGTTTGTTTAATCGTTTTGTTTAAAGCGTGTTCTGCTTCGCGATTTTATTAATTTCGAACAAAGAATTAAGTGGTATGCAAACGACCTTAACACTCCGTTAAGTGATTTCAAGCGGCGTTATTTTTACACCTATGCACTTGTATAAGAAACAAATGAGTGTAATTTGTTTACGCAGTATAGTAGGGCTTCAATGTTAACAGTGGTTGGTATGACGTCAGAGCACACAAACGCTCGTAGCGCTACGTTTTGCGTAGGCGTTGGGGACTGCGGGCCCCGCGCCGCGCGTAGGTGGCTACGCCGTAGAGGACTCGTAGCACTTTGAAAACCTTCCTTTGAATATAGATTGGATGTTTTACAAGTACGTACAGTTTGTTTTACAACTTAATATCGGTCTTCTTTATCAGCTTGTCAAATAAATTCATAATATTAAAAAGAAGCGACGAGAATATTGAAAAATAAAGTTAATTTAATATATTACGAGGTCAGAATAATAAAGACGAGGGGTGAAAAATACGGCAAAAATAATAAGAGGCTTTCTATTTTTGAAATTTTCCTGTCTCGGCTCTCGGGCTCTTTTAATATTTAATTAAGGCAAGCCGGTTAGTAAAGTATTTGTTGACGCGAGTTTTTTGTCGATTTCGTATTGTGTCGAAAATACAATGGTTTCATTTCGGTGAAAATTAATTTTGACGTTATCTGATTGTTGTGTGAAATATATTATATTATTTACCTTTTGTTTAGTAAAGCTGGAGTGGAACGAAGTAAATATGGAAGTCATCACTTTGGTTGTTATTCTATGGGAAGATGAAATATTTAAATGTTATGCTTCTGTAAATATTATTCTATGGAAAGATGAAATAGCTAATTCAAATGTGATGTTTCTGTAAATATATCATGATATGTGATATGTTTTATACAATTTGTATATGTAGGGGTCAGTGGTCAACTTCTGCTCGTGGCTTTGCCCGTTTTATTGTAAAAGACTATAAAAAAATATTCCCAGAGTAAAATAGCTCATGTGCTATTCCAGGACATGGTAATCCCATGTGCTAAATTTCATCATAATCCGTTCAGACGTTTAAACGTGAAGGAGTAACAAACTTATATACACACTTTTCGCCTTTGCAATATAAATTTGATTTTGCAAAGTATCTGAATATAGTATACAAGTTACTATGGGCTTGATTTTTCTTTTTATTCAATTGATATTCTATTGATTGCAAAACAGACTACGAGTATTTGCATAATCGATTTCTATCACCAAGCATTTATTGTAGATTGTAGAAAACAAAATGTTCTATCAAATAAAAGAAAAATATGCACCCAAATAATAAAAAAAAACTAAACTACAATACAAATAGAAAACGATTTCAAACCGATATAGCGTGAAATAGATAAAATTAAACTAGTCTAAAAAAGTATTACAAAAAACCAGTGTCATTCCATCGAAAGATAATGAAAGACCAATTTGTGTGACCCTGACCTTATCGTCGGTACGGACGAACTCACACACACACAAACTCACCATCATAGACTCAAACACACAACTCGTCATACACTCACTCACACTCACATGACAAATGTGTCGTTTCAGAAATAAAAGTTGCTGTTTTCCTTTTGTTTTTTTTTTTGCAAATCTCGTTGTATTGTTGTTTAATTAGTGCTGACAAAGGTTTCAATTTTCCTTTTCTCTTTCTTTTTGTTTCAGTTTTGAAACTTAAAAAAAGGGTTGTCTCACACTACAAATTATTCTTGTATTATGGGTGCGTTGACTAAAATTTAAACTCACACATACAAGATATGACAAGACGGAATGGAAGAAAAAAACGTGCTGTACCGAACCCAAATAAAAAGGGGACAAGGGCAGGAAGATGAAGATGACGATGGTAACTAGGATTCAAAGCCCTCATTTATGAGAGGTGGGTGCCTCACGCCATCACGACTCATATCCAACAAAGAGTATCTTAAGGGAGTAGTAATAATAATAATACATTTATAGACAAGAAAAGAGACGTTTTGGATTGGCCTGTCAGTTTATTTCAAAGTTCCTGTTTTAATGAAGTCGCGCGTCGCCTCGCTTCGGGCAATTTCGTGAATTTTCGCGATCTCTCGGAATTTTGATAACATGATAATATCTTGATAAGCTACACGAGAATTTAATTATATAAATCCACTTAGCCTGGTCATCGGGCAAATCAAGCTAATGTAAAAAAAAGATGATTAAAAGTCGATAAAACTTATCTATGAATGCGAATTGCATTATAGGGGACATCTTTTTTAATTATCATCTGTTTGGAACTAAACGTGTTTCAAGTAGTTTTCTTTTTAGGTTTTATTTTTTTTGTATGTCAAAACTGCGAAACTGTGATATTGCATCTAACGGATGCATTTTTTTTAGGTCGAAAATCATTTAATGTCTTCTCGCACTCTAGGCTGAAGCAGACGACGACGACGCCCTTCTGCGATTCAGATCTTTGACCGATCAGACTTTTATTTACTAAAAACCGCTTCTATGTTTCTTCTTTACCTTCGTTTCAGGGCCTCAAGGGGTGTATTTTGGAAATTTCTCTCTTACTGCTCACCTACTTCATAAAAGAAGCCTTGTGCTAAATTTTTGCTCCTAGTCCCAGTACTTTAGGCTGTGTGTCTGTGTGTGTGTTGATATGTAGTAATTCAGTGTACAAAAAAAGAAGGCCTATTAATTTTCACATGTCAATCAAGTTAAACAAACAAAGTAACGAAACTTAAGAATTACTCCTCAAGACTAAACTATCAACAGAAACCACAATATTTGAATACTCAAATGAAGAATTTAAAGCAACGAGTACTTGCGTACTATTAGCGATATTATCAGACTATCAAGTGTAGGCAAAGGTGTGACCAAGTACTTCTGAATAATATTTTTATGTCATACTTATAGACCGCAAGGCTGTAGTAAAGGTTAATGCATGTGGCGGCGATTCAATAAGTGTTAAGTACTTGATGTATTTACTAATAATTTGTTGCGACATCGCTTGCATTTATCAATGTTTCAGCACGTTTGTAAATGTGTTTTGAATGACGGAACTCCGTGTTTATTTTTTTAGATATTTTTTGAGAGTTCATTTTCATAATCTTCGCCGGCTTTAAATTTATTTTCAAGCCAAAGAAGGCCATATGTATTTAAGGTTTAATTTTGATCGATATTAAAAGAAAAATAACAATATTTGTCACAGATACGAGTATGTTCCATACAATGTGCGAAATAAAATTTTGGCATGATGCTTAGGTCTTTAACTATTAATGATGTGAACACAGATCGTTTTTGTTTTAGACTTGGGTTGTCACACTACGATATCAAAGAAAGAATTTTTCAAAATTCGCTCCCTAATTACTTGAATCCGTGTTCCAAAGTTTGTTTAAAAAAACCTACTTTCACGCGGGCGAAGTCACTAGTAGAAGCTAGTCTTCGATGAATCTATAGTTTTCCAATATATATTGTTACCACAACAGGACAATAACAAAAAACGTGACGTATATAATAGTAATTATTATACACAGATTCAGGATAAGATTTTTCTTATGAAATATATTAAATCATTGTTAGGTCACGTTATAGGGATATACAGAACGAAAAACCCGTTTAAACTTTTTCCTTTCTACTCTAGTTAAATAAAATTGAAACAATAGAATATTCGTTACAAAATCGAATATTAGTAGGCTGGTAGGTATAAACATAATGACACCTAAAATTTATTATTTGCAATGAATACCCACAAACAATAAATTACAATAACATAACTGTCAGAACCAGAATAATATCAGTGAGTAATTATATTCCGTGATAAAACCCTGAACAATTCCCTCTGATTATAATTATTAGGAAATAACAAATGAAATTCAAACTATTTCGCTTTTACGTAACAGTAACAATAAAGTACTGTTTTTTAGGTGTAAATCAAACGCGGATTTAACGCTGTGGGCATGATATAGTTTTACGAACAAACAAATATTTGATAGGTTTATTGTAGGCCTATGTCCAGCAGTGGATGTCTTTCGGATGAGATGATGATGATGATGATGATTGTATTTACTAGTATTCATTCTACGGTTTACCCACGTTATTGTAAAAAATCTTGACGTTATTGTAAACATCTCCATTGCAGGAATGGATAAGATCGATATTGTGCATTACTATTTGCCGTCATTTATATAAAACAAGCCACCGTACCACAAGATTCACGCGAAAATATCAAATCAAATAAACGCGTCCGCTTCGTTGAGCACGTCTCAGCCTCGCACCCATGTGCGGTAGCGTACGCTGACCATCACAATAGAGTATCATTGTTAGTTTCATTCGCTACCGTACCGTGTTACCCCAGTTGATGGGTTTTGGAGGTCTGGTAGGCAGCCGCTCCTCGTAAAATACTTACTGATATTCAGCTAAATTCGGCTTGACTGGAAGCCTACCCCAATATAGTTGGGAAAAGGCTAGGCAGATGATGATGATGTTTCATTCGCGCCGCATCGCTTTGCGTTCGCGCTTACGTAGGTCACCCCGTAAACAGTTATAAGATGCGCAAATAAAGTCAAATAAGTTCTGATTGACATTAAAATATAATTGACAAGCTATCTCATAATCATTTATGTAAAATACTTAAAATTCTGTACAAAAGCAGTGTTGAATTTTTTATCGCTTTGTATGTTTTCCGCGAACCGAAGTATCGATAAAATTTGTGCGCTCGATAATAATGTGTTTTGGTTAGTGTTATTCATCATATTGTAATAATTATTACCCTGGTTCCTGGTAACTAGGTTATGAGTAATGGGCTTTTATTTTGATAAAAAGAACCTTTAATAACTCCTCCCAATCTAAGTGGAGTGAGATGGAGTGTTAAAGTTTTACTGACTCAAATCCATGTCATGGATGGGTTTGGTCCTGGAACGCCTCATCATCATCATCTCATCTGCCTACCCTTTTCCCAACTATATTGGGGTCGGCTTCCGGTTAAGCCGGATTTAGCTGAATACCAGTATTTTACGAGGAGCGGCTGCCTACCAGACCTTCACAACCCATTAACTGAGGTAACACGGTAACTTCATGGTAAGACTGGAGTCAGATGTACTGGCTTCTGACTATCCGTAACGACTGCCAAAGATCTACAAATGACAGCCGGGACCTACGGCTTAATTCATGAATCCCCGACCGGTCCTATGAGACCGCGCTGTTATTGTTTTACTATTGTACGTGTCTCGTTTTGTGGGTATGTGATAGGTTAAGGTGCTTTCGTGCTTTCTATCGTGGAAACTCGTTATGTTAAGATGGTCACCCATCCATAGACCAACCTTGGCAAACGTTGTTTAAACTTGAAGATCGACCTGTGAGCTGTTATTATCTAGCCACGAGGTCCTGGAACGCCTGAGTACCTACATATGGTCCTCCATGCGTACCCAGGCGTTCCAAGATGATAGACCATGATGTGATCGACGATGGAACATACCCAGAAGTAAGTAACCTCTAACTCTTGACTAAAACAGATATAGATTTGCAACATAATAAAATATCTGTTTATTGAGCTCCAGGCATTTTCGGTTGTAGCATTTTCGAAAATGCATAATTCAACACTGCAATAATTATTGCAGCATATTCAAAAATGCCTGGAGCTCAATCAACAAATATAAATTTATTATTCATCTATATAATATTCGTTTATAATTTTTAACAAATCTATAATTCAAGGCGATGCTGTGGGAAAGCCAGTTACTAAAACACTTAAAATGTTAGCATCTAGGCACTATGATAGTCCATGAAATGCCTTATTTTTTAAACAGCGCGCGTTTTTTTTTATCAAACCTTTACTTGCATCTGTTATATTTGTTTTAGGACAATAATATTAACTTATTATAAGCTTAATTGGCTTGTCATAGAATGACTGGGAAATACCAAAACAAATATAGGGAAACCCGAAATAAGTGGAATTATCGTATTATCAACAAAATAGAAAGGTTAATGGATTAATATCATGTTTATCAGTCACGATGGATTATCATATTGTTTAGCTTAGAGAACTGATAAGAAGGGATTAGGAATTATAATACTTAACTGGTGATTTTGATTGAAGATTAGTTTTAAAAAGCTGGTTTTCAATTCATTGAAATCTTACATTATGTTTTATGTATAGCTTATTCGTGTCTCTATCGTACATGCCTAGATCGATTTGGATAATTCATTTATTGTTCAAAAACCCGAAGAGACTGAAAGGATCAAATTAGAATCAGATGATAAGAACTCTTCAAATTTTATAGGCACACTTGGTTATATTCTGTAGTGGCTTTACTATAGAACTTGCACACTATTTAGAATTATCTGAAGGAAGGAAGGAACCCAAAATTTATTGTAAATTACAAAACTTTTACACTACAAAAAATAAGACTAAGTGCGATATAACTTTAATTTCGGAAGTTGGTGTTAAATAACGAGGAAACAAAATCAGAAACACCGCCTAATTAAAAGATTCAATCTTCATAACCTACTTGAGTCTTTTGCTACCTTCAAAAAACACTCAGGGCCTATTTCACCACTTATGATTAAGTTTCGAGTATCTTACTTGGCAGATAATTTCATACAAATTCTGTTCCATTTTTGAATTGAGTAGTGCCTACTCGGACATTGTGAAACAGGCCCTAACACTTATATGAAACTACAAAAACTTATATGTATATAAACTGTATAATTTCATGATATACCACTTAACACTGTATAACTGCTTCAGGAGGAGCTTGTGGCTAGATAATAACAGCCGCACAGGTCGATCTTCAAGGTTAAGCAACGCTTGCCCAGGTTGGTCTGTGGATGGGTGACCATATTAACATAACGAGTTTCCTCCGTGCCTCGGAAAGCACGGTAAGCCGTTGGTCCCGGCTGTCATTTGGAGATCTTTGGCAGTCGTTACGGATAGTCAGAAGCCAGTAAATCTGACTCCAGTCTTGCCAAGAAGTACCGTGTTATCCCAGTAAATGGGTTGTGGAGGTCTGGTAGGCAGCCGCTCCTCGTAAAATACTGGTATTCAGCTAAATCCGGCTTGACTGGAAGCCGACCCCAATATAGTTGGGAAAAGGCTAGGCAGATGACTGTATAACTGCTTCAAAAATTTTAAGGTAGGTAATATCGACACACAAAACTATATTGCTAAAAAATATTTCCTTCAAATAAATCACACCCATCAATTCCATTCCCTCCTCTTCAACAGAAAATCTAAAGAAGAAAATGTTACCATCACATCTTAAATGTGGCTTACGTTCATCGAGAGGGATTATCGGGCGAAACCGAAAGTGCTGTCTATTAATCTAGGTCAATGTCGAGCCAAGGTGAGGTACGTATATGTATGTTATGTTGATAATAATTTACGTTCATTCACTACGCTCACTTGCAGGGCTGCCACAAGTTAGTATGTGAAGGATTTGTGAGGTTAAGTTGGTAAAAACAGCTAAAGTCTGTTTTTTAATCTGTGAGACTGAAATGACATTACATGGGAACACAAAAGAACTGGCATCATTACTAAGTTTGACATTTGACTGTGTCAATTAAATCTCAGGAATTAAAGACGGAGTATTTTTTTTTTTTTTATATTCCCCAATTTTCACACAACGCCATCTAGTCCCAAGCTAAGCAGAGCTTGTGTTATGGGTACTAGATAACTGATAAACATACTTATATATTTCTAAATACATACATATTATAGATAAAGTACACCCAGACACAGAACAAATGATCGTGCTCATCACACAAACATTTGTCCTGGGTGGGAATCGAACCCACGACCTCTGGCATAGCAGTCAGGGTCACTAACTACTAGACCAACAGGCCAGTCAAATTATTAGTTATTGCTATGAAGTAGTTCAGTCAGCATATACAATATTGGTGCAGTCAGGAAAGCAACAGGTATTGTTGATGTTTTCATCAAAACCAATGGATGCTACATTATACAATACATAAGGTAGGTAATTAACATTCGACACTCTTGAGATACAAAGTAGGTATTCTACAGGGTGGCCCAGAGAGAAATGCACTTTTGATTTCGCGCGCATTTCTAAACGACAAAATGGAGAAGTACGGGGATAGCGGCAATGCGTAGCGCAGTTTTTGTAATTTAAGTGACCATAAGTCATTACACGGGAGAGCAGCGCGCTTTTTGTATCCGCGCGTTCTAAGAGAATGCTCGATTTTATGAGACTTTTCGACGGCTTTACTGTATTGAATACGAGTTGCGGCGCATCAGGGACTGTCCAAGCAGTTATTTAATAAGGAAATGGATTAAAAGATTCGAAAGGACAGGATCGACGCAAAAAATGCTGCTTCGGGATCATCAAAGAGTATGACGGACCGATGAAAGCATTCAGCATTTTCGAAAATCTGTACGCGCAAAACCACGAGTCTCGGAGCGCAAAGTTCATCGGTTTTGGAAATCTCTAGATCGACCTTGCAGCAAATTTTGCGGCTCTATTTGAAATTATATCCTTATAAGATGCAGCTAGTGCAGAAACTAAAGGCAGCAAACTTCGAATCGGGATTGAGATTTGCAAATGAAATGCACAATGAATTTCAATTTCAATAACGTCCTTATTCAGATAAAACCCAGTTTTACCTTAACGGATTTGTAAATAAGCAGAACTGTAGATATGGGGCAGCAGAAAATCCTCGATTGAAACATCAGAAGTCGCTACACTCACCGAAATTTACAGTTTTGGCCGCAGTTGCAAGATGGGGAACGTCGGGACGCTTTTTTTTCGAAAACCATCATGGCCAAGCTGTGACCGTCAATTCAGAGCGCTATATGACCATGCTGAGAAGTTTATTGATTTCAAAGCTGCAAGAATCTCGAGGCTATAACAGGAACACTTGGTTCCAGCAGGATGGGGCCACATGTCACTCTTCAAACCAGAGCATCGCCGTGATGAGAGACATGACATCTACGAAAATTAATTTCAGGCAGGGCTGACATCGCCTGACCACCAAGAAGCCCGATCTCACTCCAGCAGACTTCTTTTTGTGGAGTTACGTAGAGAGCAAAGTGTACTCTAATAATCAACATTCATTTACGACTCTGCAACCACTAAAGCTGAATATTCGGCAAGAAATGAAATCCGACCCCAATATAGTTGGGAAAAAGGCTAGGCAGATGAAATGAAATCCATTTCAAGGAAAATCACGACACATTTTTTTTTTCAATATTTTGGTGCCAGATTAGAAGAATGCTGTAGCCATCAAGGACTCCATTTAGACCAAAATTTTTTTTTAAAAACAAATTTCATTTAATAATCTTTAAAACTATAATAAATACAAGTTCTAAAAAATTATACAGTTTTTTAAATTGAATTTTCAAAAGTGCATTTCTCTCTGGGCCACCCTGTACTTATGTGTCCCATGACTTGAATTACATGTCCAGACATTCTGAACAGATTTCTACTACACTTCAGAAACGAGGAGGGCTACGAAACCTTATAAAATGCTCAGAAAAATCAAAATAATTACACTCTTTCAGACTACATAAGTTAGATTACTGTACAAATTAAATTATTTTAGGCCCAAACTCCATACATTTTATATACTTCTCGTGATGGAATAACAACACATAAATACAATACTGCTAAACATGTGGATAATGCATCGGGCTGCAATATTGTTTTAGCGCTCGTTTACCCCGTTTTGTTTTTGTCAATATCTATGTATTTTGTAGCTGTTTATTTTCCCACAAATAAATACGACTTTCGCTACTATAACATTAGTGTGTATGTCAGCCCTGTGAGCTCACGCAAACACGAAACTTACCGTGATCTTCGTGACACGCTTGTCATTTCGGAAAACGCAGGTGACTATTACTTCAATTAAAAGGAAAACTGGGGGTACAAAATCTAATTATAATGCTCAGAAAAATCAAAGTAATTACGTTCTTTCAAACTATATTAGTTAGATTACTGTTGAAATTAAATTATTTTAGGCCCAAACCCCATACATTTATTGAACGTGTACATTCTCCTACCATACATAAAAAAATCGCTTCTATAACATTAGTGTGTATGTCAGCCCTGTGTGTACACGCACACACGAAACTTACCGTGATCTTCGTGACACGCTTGCCATTTCGGAAGACGCAGGTGACTATTAAATAACAGTGTTAGAACGCTCGTGGTTTATATTTTTGTGATTTATTGAGGTCAGTACGATAGTTCGGTCGTGTTTTTGCTTTTAAGATGAGTATATGTTGGATGCTTGAACAGTTAGTTTATGCCATTAATGTATTAAAAAACCTGTATAATGTCATATGTAGTTCTAAGCTTTTGCAACCGGGCCGCGTGAAATAAGGCTTCTCCATATAAACGCTAGACTCCCATTTCATGCCTTTAGGAGGTGAATTTAGGAAAATTCTCTCCTAGAGCTCACCTTCATCATAAAAGGAAATCTTGTGCAAAATATCACGCTATGTTCTTCTTCTTTTATATATAGATTTCTAAACCTTTCATCCTTGTTAGACAATTTACCCTCTAAACTGTTAAATATTTTTACCTACAAGTCCAGATCCCAAATAACAACTTTTCGAGGAAAAACAAATGTTACCTTGAATTTTCATTAGAGAAATTTTTTTTTTCCAAGATACTTTAATTACCAAAATTAAGGTAAAGCCGACACCTACGTAAGACATTTTGAGCTATAAGGATGTGACAGTTACAGTTACTGATCTTCTCAGTAAATTCGATTTAAAGTAGCCAGGAAAACATTAATATCCTTTTAAGAATTTTTTCTGTTACCTTTTGGTAAATCAATCAAATCAATATCATAAATAACAAATTAATTACTAATTCACGATGCATCAAATGCAATCTAAATTAATTACACTATAAAAACTTTATTGCTACTGCTTAATTATGTTAGTTATCGTTGAAATCTAGTTTTTTCTAAGAAAAGCTATAATTTTAGAATATGACAGGCAGTAATAAATACCTGTTATACCTGGTACAGTCAACACTGGACTAATAAAAATCGAAAAGAAAAAAAAAATTAAATAAAAATTTTTTTAAAAGCGACTTTGACCCCTGAGTTTGTTTCGGTGTTTCTTCTCAGGGTAGTCAGATAGGAAACACCGGCCTCATCTAGATTAATAATTATGACAAAAAAAAATTGACGTGTAAAAGTGTTTCGTGAAACCTATTTGCAAAATAAATATCATTTATCATTATCATTTATCGAATTATATGCTATTACATTATTATACGGCCGAAATGCTGTTGACTGTAGAAGTCATTTTTGGTCACATGCGGATAAAAGATATTGTAATCAAAATGGAATCCGATCATTTTTATAAATATGGTGACGATGAAGATAATTTAAATCTGAATGTAGTTAATTTCCTATATAAACTTAAAAGTCACCAGGAAGCAACCTGTGAAGACGATTCAGAATATAGATTTGTGAAGGTTACTAAGATATAGCTTACTAAGAATTATTATTGAAGACCTGAGTTATGGTAAATAATTTGATGATCCCAGAAACACTATAATAATAGAATCAGTTCACAATTTTGTTAAAGAAAGAGAACAAAATAATAATACGTGATTTAATCAAAGTTGACACAGAATTTAAGGTCTTAATAATATTGGAATGGCTACGTTAAAAGACTTTGTTTATAGTACCAATCTTCAAACGTTGTTCATTTAATTACCAAATACAGTATACTAATTTTATTACGGCGTTGTAATCGTAAACCTTTACCAAACGAGCAATAACACGACTCTAATGACGACAAGTAATCATTTATATGCAACATTCCCGGACCTGCCAAGCACAATATTTTATTTCCCGGATACCATGACAGGTTTTCAAAAACTAAGCTGACCTCAGCCCAGAAATTCCCATTTTTTTCATCGTCCACCCAAACTGGACTAGTATTTTAGATATCCTTTCTTTCTGTCGCCTAATTAAACACAAGGTCATTGGGTCTTTGTGCTCATACGGATTTGATCGAGGACCGGTCGATGGATGACGTCACCCGACAGCCGATGTATCGATGCAATGTTGTAGAATTTAGAGTAATATTTATTAATGATATCCTTGTAGCATTAGATGTTTTTGTTCAAATAGATCATGAATCAACAGGATATGACATTCTTGAGTAAAGTGAAGAAATTGAGCATTAGATATTAATTATTGTATGTAAGTTGATGACGCTTGTGAACTTAATAATAAAACTCATTCAACAACAGCTGACAACTAAACAGAACATCATATTAATTTATACTCTGTCGCAATAAAACATTCAAGAATCCTATTAGTATCACCACTTTTAACACTACGTATGAATTCATTACGAAAGGTGTAAGATTGATGAAACACTTCAATATGTTGGCGTAACTTAGACGGTACAACAGGTTTTGTTCAAAAAATCTCAGCTATAATTTATATTTCAATATTTATAGCTTCCTCTAAATCATTGTGATTATTATCTATTGCCTCCATCGTTATTTCAGCCGGCTGCATTTATTTTATACGTGCGAAATAGGTTTTAAATATGGAGTGTTCAAAATTTCTTGCACGTTTCTGTCTTGTTAATTGAGACTTCATATACGAAATAATTGCTGTGGTTTATCGAGTAATCTAGACGTGAGGTATAACATTTAATAGATCGCTATCATCACAATTAAATTGATGCTGGAATATTTTCACTTCTTTACTTATTTGGCCCTCAGTCTCGGTTTATATTATACTTGGTTTAGTACCAACGTTGTGTAGATTCAACAACTCTATTACAAAATCGGCTCAATCCTTGCATTTTCCCAAATACGTTGGTGTTGGCACGCAACGAGCCTAATTTTATTTACTAATAATTTACACTTACAAAAAATCTCTTTACAAAAAAACTGAGTGCACCAATTCCAATGGAAGTTTAACAAGCTTAGCGCCATATATGTATAAATTGATTGGTATGTACGAATGATAAACAAAAAATAATGTATCCGCTGCCATGTCGGCAATTACTTGAGATTCGAATAGAAGTATACGTAAGCATGAGTGACGCGCTCGACTGGACTGCGCGTCTGAATACTGATGGACGACCAAATCGGCTTGTTAAGAAAGTGGTTGAAGGGCCAAATTAATTTCAATGACGAGCTCGAGTGAAGCAATGTTGATGGACTAAATTGAGTTTTCTTTTCAAAAGTATTATATTATTAAACACTGATTAGGAGATTGAAAAAATTAAACCACCATTTTACAAAACACAATATCAACTACATTCAACATTGTACAACTACATACTATTTTGATATACAATCATTGATGTATTAATAAAATACATCAATGTATACAATACAGTTTATTCTATTTTAATGTACAAAATATTAACATTTTTAACTGGTGGGAGGTTCAGATCACCTAACTTTTTGATTAAAGTGCTGTTTATAGTTAGTTTGTCGGATATTTATTAGTCTGGATTGTTTCTACACTTGTTGAATTAGTACTAGTATGTTGGACCCAAAAGTTATCCATTAGCTAATGGATAACTTTCTCTGTTTCTGATCGTAACCAGCTGGTTACGATCAGAAGGCAGATAATTCACAATGGATTTTAATAAGTGCTCTAAGCATGAAAAAAAAATCAATAGAATACAAAATACATCCGTGAATTGACAATACTTAGACATTTGATTCCTACAGTCATCAATCATCAATATTTGTTACAAGATCATTCAATACGCCTGGACATAATAATTTACAAAGAATTAAACTGGGAAGTAAAGGGATTGCCTTCAAATCCGCTCCAAATACCAAGTAAAGGAGTGTTCAGTTCATGTATGTACGTGAATGTATAGCAAGGGTGTCAAGTATTTTGTTTAGCAATCCGTGTCTATTACATATACCTTATCGAATAGTTCGGCGGCCGGCCCTGCGTCAAGGACGGCTCACATCCGTGAGCGGACAGCGCTGCCTACATACACTATATAAATAGACCGCTTAATATCTTGCGGTAATACCCACAGCCTTTATTTGTTGCTTGAGATCGTATATAGCAGTTAAGGAAGACGTTTTTATATCGCTTCTGTTAATGGGGACAGGAAAGGAAAGTAGAGTAATGAAACTTGACAGAAGGTCTAAGGCAGAGATGGTGAATCTGTCGACATCTGGGTTTTATTAAGACGAAACAGAAATCTTCCTTAGTAACTATGTTATCTACTCGATAACATACTAAGAAATCGATCGAAGGAGAAACTGTCTGACTGACATATCAACGCACATCCGAAACTACTGAGACTAGAAGTGTGAAATTTTAAATTAGGCTTTCTTTTATGACGAACAAAACGAAATTCCAAAATTTGTATGGAGAAACCTACATTAAAGCAGATGAAACCGCTGACAGAAGCTAGTAGTAAGATATAACTTCTGACAATATAGATTTTGAACTAAATACACCGCACATTCACAATATTACTAAAATAACTTCGATTGTATTTAGATGTCGTACTTCAATCAATGCCTTGACCAGAATTTTCTGCCACATGCCAAGCGTGTCATAAGCTCGCCAGCCCTGTGCTGTGAGATCTCGCTCACGTACGCGTGTTGCCAAGCAATTGAAAACAGTGATAAAGCCATTATTAACACCACTAGTATTAGCGGTTACTTCGTTGTCACCATTTTAAACATTCGCCGTGTCTGTCTTGAGTGTCTTATTTTTCACATGTCACATAAAGTTGGTCTTTATTTGTAAACCATAAATATAGTGCAGTTCATACGGAAGACATTTTAATATTCATAGGAATCTGTTGTTAAATCGAACAAGTGAGTAAATGGCGAACGATTCTGGATCATAAATTGAGGGAAAAGGATTACTTTTAGTCGCTCGTGTAAGCCCTTTAAATTTTGCATTGTCATGTCCAAGATCTTGTTTAAATCAATATATTTAAATGAACGGAGTAAGATCTGTTTGGAATTTATTTTCAAGGGCAAAACTAAATCATTTGTAGATTACAAAATTAATGCTATCTTTCATAAATCAAAGGTCCAACCGAAATCAATTTGTATATGACTTACTTGACTTAAGGTCCTATATCCCCTAGCTGGGGCAGAGGGCGTCCACAGTAGTCACCCAACGCGAGCGGTCTTGCGCTTTATGCTTAACCTCGCTCCACGTCAGTCCGATGTCTTTCGCTTCAGCCAAAACGGTGCGTCGCCAGGTCTGCCGAGGACGGCCACGCTTCCGTTTCCCTTGGGGATTCCAGTCCAGTGCCTGTTTAGGTATATGATTGGAATCCCTCCTAAGCGTGTGACCAATCCAACTCCACTTGCGACGCTTGATCTGGTGGTCGATCGGATCGGAATTTGTATATACATACATGCATTAGTGGAGAAAAGAAGCGTCCCAGATAAAAGTTCCTAAAATTTTGTAGGTTCATACCATTAAATTGTAAGGCTCGTTATTTTGCAAACAGGTCAAAGGTTTTAAATCTCATAAAAACATGCACTTTAATGATCTTGAAATGAAAACACAGTAATAAAAATAAGTATCGACTGATGCGGCCCTATCGTTTGTTTACTAGAAGATTGCGTAAACTTCGTGCCATTGACTTTGGTTGCTGGGGAGTATACTACAGCTGCAGTACATTCATTATTGTTCAGTCATTTATTTTTGTGCTCAGATTAATTTAATATTTTGGACTATTGTAAGTGAAAACTTTTAAAATGACTTTTAGCAAAATAAATAGGAAAAATAAAGGTGAACATTTTATGATTAACATTTGTAAGAAAGACACAGTGTCAGTAACAACTTTTCTATCGTTCTACAATCAAGCATAACTTGAGATATCAGATTATGTTTCAATATTTTAAGCAAAGTCTAAATAAGAATCAGAGTTCCCTAAAAGTCGGTTCCCATTAAGCAAAACGAATGAATGCCTGCTTGCTACAGTACGAGTAGCAATAAAGACTGAATTTAAATGCCTTCAATAAGGCTTAATGGTATATGTTGTATGCCATAGCCTACAAATTACGACCGACTTCATAAATAATAAAAATGTGTCAACCTTTAAGAAAAGTGTTGGCCCTGACAGTGAACTTTATGGTGACAACTTTCAGAATGCTTATTATGTTTTCGATCTTAATAATATGTTTTATCTGGCGCTACTTTATTTTTTATTTATCTCTTATAGTTCAGACAACGCTCGAATTGATTGACCTTTTTGTATCAATATAAATACTCAATTTATAAATGTCTTGTCTTATCATTGTATTTATTGTATCTTTCTTTGACATTATCTCTCTATTAAACATAAGCTGCTTTCGAAAATTCTATTCTTTTCTCAATATCGTAAGTATTCATTTCCTTTTGTTGATATAATTTACGAATATGGGATGTCTACTACATCTCATCGGTGCGCTCATAAAGCGTTTTAGGAGTACTTTTATCATTCATACAGTTAAGAAGGATTACTTTTCGGATGCATTCTTTTCTGACAGCTATAATCTAGAGCTCTCCTTTAGTCAAGATTAAATCATTTGCTTTTAGGCAATCGTCATTATCAAGTGCATCATTGTTTACTATCAGGTATGATAATTAATTGTCAAACTGGAGCATAAATATTGTGTTTCTTTTTTCTTATTTTATTGATAAAGTAACAAGAACATCTTTACTATCTCTTTCGTCTTTAAGTGAAGAGTGAATAAGTAGTTTTAGGGTAGCATGCTCCATCGTCGGCCACATCATCGCTTACCATAAGGCGAGATAGTTGTCACACTTGAGCCTATGCATATTACAAAAGAACAATCTCCTTTCTATCTTTGCACCTGAAATTCATTTTCATTCCAGTACAGCTAACTAGTGTGACTTGTGTGCGATATCCTCTACTTCAAAGTGTTCACAAGCCTCGTCGGAATCATACATCGAGTCGGAGAGAACGTTATCGAGTGCTTGTTTGGAGTTAGCTGGCGCGATCCGAGTGTGTCCGAGTGTGTCCGAGTGGTTTTCGAGCGATTGGAGTTCAGTGTGATTGCATTGGGCCCTTATTTGTTCCGGACGTTTGAGATATTGATGCAGGACATACAACCTTTTTTTTCGTAGATATGATATGTGTTTGAGCTACAAAGCTTTTTTTAGGTGTACATATTTTGTTATAGATTAGTTTAAGTTAGTGTACGATGATGTGAATTTAGTGTTTCAAATCGATTTTAACTGTCATCGAAAACAAGTAGGCATTATTTTATTTTATTCTTTAAACTTTTATATTTTATGCTTTATTGTCGATTTGTTTACGTCGACATCATCGCGAATTCAGACCACACAACCGATATTGTACTTTATTGTTTGAGTAGTAAAGTTCTTTATCGTGAAGTGATAGTAAAGCAATAATTACCCATAAATCGTAATGCTCGTTGTGTCATGGATACAATTCGATTGCTGTAAACAATGTGAAATTAATTGATGACCTGAATACTGGTGTGGTGACGACAAACAACATAATATAATAATTATGCAGAAAAATATGTTATATTTTTGTGTTATTGGGACGATAAGGCTTTTGTTAAATGATGGATTAAATACTTTATGAAGAGTTAATAAATGAATAAGGCGAGCTAGTAGCTCAGAAATTCGATCGATTTTCGAGGTTTCCGAATTTATTCCATAGATGGATCTTCTTTTATATCTTATATATCTTTTATATTAGCCCTCACAAAAAAACCATACATCTTTTCTTTGGTCCAATCCATGGATGAGTGATCATTCGTTAAACATCGGAACTTTTCCATTTTTTAACTAAATGAGGAAGTAGGTAGGTACATTAAATCTTTAATACCGAAACTCTTTCGAAGATCTATGTAAAAAAGTAGACTTTTAATCAAGTCTTAGTAGGAGGAACATAGGCAACATAGTCCTATCTAGTAATTAAAAATAATTGTTCTTGAATAATAGTATAGTAACAAAGTTGTATGTTTATAGTATGTTTTGACGACATTACTTTTGATAAAGTTTTTTATGACCATCCATATTAACAAATATTCCACTATAAGTGTTTTGAAACATATTCTTTGTATAACCTGATTTCTTGTTTCACGCTCAAACGGGCTAACTAATTCGAATGAAATTTGACACATGGATAGACTTACAACCTTGAATATCACATTGGATGCCTACGTAACCTAGGGCTATATTTGCTTAGGGTAATTTTCTACTTTCAAGCCAGCTAACGTGAAGGCAAAAACAGTCTATAATTTTTTGGTTAGTATTTAGTGTGTTTAGTAGTGGTTAGTGGCCCTGACTGCTACGCTGGAAGTCATGGGTTTGATTTCCAGCCAGGACAAATTTTTGTGTGATGTGTTTGTGTCTGGGTGTAATTTATCTATAATATGTATGTATTTAGAAATATATAATTAGATAAGCATATTTATCAGTTATTTAGTACCCATCATACAAGCTTTGCTTAGCTTAGGACTAGATGGCGTTGTGTGAAAGTTCTGAAAAAAAATTGTAGGTATATTATTCGAAGTTTGGATGATTCTACGTAGTGTGCATAAACCCGTTTGTTCCAATCTTATCACTGTAAACGTCAATACATACATTATCATGCTTACATACACAATCAATCGTATTTATATTATCATTCAAATAAACATGAATCTAATCTAATTTTATTAAAATTTCTCTTTACTTGTTATGTTAAACTAAACCATTATGGCTTAATGATTTGCATCGAGTTTAAAAAGTAAAGAATTATTGGTAATTGCGAAGTTGTTATGATAAACTTCTTTAAATAAAAGTGTTCACAATGCACTTGCAAAGATAGGAACAACTATGCTACATATTTTTGTCCTTGAAGTGACGTATCTGTGTGGAGCTCTGGTAAAGCCCACCTTAATTTCTTTAGTTATCCTTTGCGTTACAGGGTCACGGTTACTCTTTCAAACAATCCCAAAACCCAATCACACCATTGCCCCAAAATGTCGTTGCCAAAATTCAAAACTATCCTTTCACGTCATCATCATCATCATTTCAGCCGAAAGACGTCCACTGATGAACATAGGCCTCCCCCAAGCGTCGCCACAGCGACCGGTCCTGTGCGTCTTGCATCCATCGGACCTTCACGATCCTTCTTTCGGATCTTTTCACGTGTGTTGATTTAATCACAAACATTTATACGACAAGAGAATACAGTCTTGCGTTATGAATTATTTAGGTATTTCCCGAAAATTACATTATCACGTTATTATGATGAGCTCATTATCAATATCACTGATAAGCTAATAGATTTCGTGAATATGTCATGTCCACACCTTTGATATGATATTTTGGTATTTTTTTTGTTTACTTTTTTTCACATATTTTCCGCACCATTGACGCGGTTTGTGATAGCAAATCCGTCCCAAAAGCCGTTGATACGTTGAATGGTAGTGTGCAAAACGTGATAATATGTAGGTATTATTGCGATCATTCTGTTTTATCAAACCGTGACTTTTTATATAAAATGAGACCTGATATCCGCCACTGCTTCATGACTGAAAAATGTATACCGTGTTTGGGCAAGTCTATAAAAAATTAGCAAATTATCTATAAATTAGCAAATATCTACAATGCAAGTGTTCCAAATACATGATTATGAACATATATAACAATGATGCTGCATGATCCTAACCCAGTCAGGGTTAGGATCATGCAGCATCATTGTCACCAGCTACGGTAGACGTGGGCTTGTGGCCGCCGACCAATGGGTAGCTCACCGTCCGGCCGTCCGGTAATCGACCGGACCGCGATCAGTCGTCAACAGCGTATTGATCCATGCGCACCTTAAAGAGATGCCAGCAACCGTAGGGGTTCAGCAGAGTCGATGCCCGTAACTAGGACCACGGTGAATTTCTGAACAGAAAACCCGTAATGTATAACGCAAAGGTTAACTGAAGAACACAGGTGTGATTTTAGTCAGTAAAAGTCTGACACGAAAGTGGGAGATGTTATTGTTTTGATGATTTCCAACCTCGCGACAAAAACACGCGACGACAAAATTAAATTTATGACGAATAGAAAAGATACCGAGATTATATTTACCGCCAAACAATCAATAAAAAAAAAAATAAGAAACACGTGCATCAAACACGGGACTATAAGATATTACCTAAAGCGAATTTTGTCTCAGACAGATACAGAGAATCTTTATCAATATAACAGTAAGACAAAAAGAGCATTACATAAAATATACAGATAGATATGCTGTAATACAAGATGTTGATAGGTTTTACGAAACGTGGGGTTATAATCTGGCATCAGTGAATTCGTTTATTCATACGTAGGTAAGACATTTTTATTATCGTCTTTCGTGTGTCAGGTTAATTTTCACTTATATTTTAATACACCATACTGTTGTTTTTCATTTTCGATTGAGTAATTTACAGTTTCTTCATCAAAACTAAAACTATCAGTAAAATTATTGACTTTTCCTTGACCATTACTGTTATTAGTAACAAACGTCATCTTGTCAATGTCTTCATCCAAGTGACAGCTAAATTAAAAGTTGACTAAAAACAAATGTAGGGATAAACGCAGTGAAACCTATACCTACAATTTTACAGTACTTTAGCTTTAACAACCTTTCAATGAGCAGTAAAAGTTAAGGGCAAAAGTAACAGTAAAACTAACAGTTAAAATAGAGAAGGAACGAATTTAACCGTTATCATTACTTTGGCTGTTACTTTGGATAAAGAAACTGGCTGTGAATGGTGGTTGTTCGAGTAGGTGTTTTTTTTTGTTTTTTGGGGTGGGGAATCATATAGAGTAGTTTTCCACTCTAGGGAGGCCCCCCTGCCCTATAAATGGAGGCCGGTCGGCTCGATCCACACGTCACCAATATTATACATGTGCCGTAAAAAAAGATACCCGAATCATATCTACATCAACATTAGATAATCTCAAGAAAAATTCCACCAAAGCGGTCTATTTATATTTAAAAACAGTTTTGTTTACTAAACACCATTTTCTATCTGATTTTTTATCAGTTATGTATTTGTTATCAAATCATTTTCGTATCAGTTCACGTTTTAAAGTCATGGCCAAATCGCAGTATGTCATTGACAGAAAAAAACACGATATCGGAATAAAATTGTAGATATATATTAATTTTCCAGCAGGCGGACCCTGGTAACGGCCGGGACTAACGCCAGGCAGAAGAAGAAGAAGATATTAATTTTCCAGCAGTGGACGTCTTTTGGCTGAGATGATGATGATGATGATGATATTAATTTTATTTACACCTTAGTCTTTTAAATAATAATGTAAACTTTGATGATAAGCATCACTATGCTGATGAAGATAGAACAATGGGTAGTTTGTTGTCCGGCTGTCCGGTAACAATCCAGACCGAGCCCGACTCGTCGACATAATGTTCCACGCGCGCCTCAAGACGTCAGCAAAACTATAGGGGCCCAGCCGGATCGAAACCTACTGGGACCATTGGTTCTGCGAAATAGAACCCCGAAGCCCTGGAATGAAGGCAAAGAAGGATCAGGTTTTAGTGAGTAAAAGTCTGACAAGTCCTCCCGCTCCGCCCAAAAATGGAAGAAGTCATTGGATAATTTCCAACCTAAAAAAACTAGTTGTATCGACACTAAGGTTAGGGTCAGCTCACACCGAGTAGCGACGCGACGCGACGCTGAACGCCCATTTGAATACAGTGACTCAAAATAGAACTTTATTTACTACTCGAAAAGATACACATTTCATTGTGATAATTTAGAATACGCTGCTTCATGCAGCGCTGCGCCTCGTAACGCCGCGCGGTGTCTCGCTGCGTAGCGGAACGTTTACATTCGCGACGTTGTGTTGCCGACGATTTTATTATGCGCCTCGCGACGTTGCGATGCGTCTCGCGGCTGCGCCGCGCGCAGCGCGAAATCACTGGCATCTTCTAGCAACGTCGCGTCGCGTATCCGTGTGAACTGACCCTAAGAGTCTGACATTTCCACTTAGAGCGGGAGGAGTTACTTGATGAATTCTCACTCAAAAATTAATAACAGTTTATAAGAAGTATTCTCCATACTCTTTCGTATGATATAATTGCATGCACACTATTTGAGAAACATATCAATCTGAGTTATTGTGATTGGATGAACCATCGTAACAAAAGACGAATATGTAAGTTGTCATAGGTCTTGACATTTTGACCTGGCGCAATCACTGCGTCTATTACGATTATGAAACCAGTTTATCGGATGTTCGAAATCAAAAGGAGAGGAGTTTACAGTAACTCAACGTAACATTGAGAACAGATCTAGGTGTTATGGATATCAGGATGAATCCTGCCCTGCCCGAAGGCAGGGATATAGGTATAATGTATGTATAGATTTTATTCCAGAATGGTTAATAACATTTTAAACTAAGCTCCAAAAAACCGTTGCATTGGTTTAATTTTTCCGATTGGATATGAAACTATTCCAGATTATCCGCTAGTTTCGGTTACGGATATTAGAATTTTAAAATGATTAAAGTAAAATACGAATGAAATCGCAAGATGGGGCAGACCGAGAAGGAGATGGCGGGACGACTCAAATGTCTGGGAACCATGGAAGGCATGTAGGGAGACAGTTGCCCAGCTGAAAGACAGCTTGTCGGTTATTAATTAAAAAAAACGAATAACAAGATTCAACTTTTATTTATAATCTAGATTAGGTATCATTTGTTTAGTCAGCAAAATAAACAAAAACCTGTCGCAACTTGTCACTTAAGAGGCCTGCGGAGACCGCGCGCTATCTCGAGTTGAGACGAATTAAAATACGTTTTTGAGGTTGATGGAAGCAATCCAGATAGTATAAACAATTCTTGGACACACCGACTGGAGTACAGTCATCATCCGCACACTGACAGTTGCTTGCTGTGATAGCAATACAAACTATTGGAAATTTGGGAGAGGTTCCGTAATACCAAAAATGATGAATGAAAAATTAATGTATTTCCAATATTGTTTCGAGTATTTATAACTTGATAATAATATTTGTGTTCCTACGAAAAGATATTTTGAAATATTGTTGTTTATAATATAGAAAAAACAAAATAAAAACATGACATTTTCGCTGTGAAAATGTGCAAATTTAAATTCGCTTAAATTTCGTTTGGGGTAAGTTTTTCAACAAAAAGACGATGTAGGGACCTAGATAATTATTGTCTGAATCCGAATAACATCATATTATGGTGTAAATATGCTTAAATTGCAAATGATTTTGGTATTACGTTTGTATGGATAATTCTAACGTCGCGCCCACCTTTATCTGCCTTTATCCAAAACTTTTATATCACTTTCGGTTACGAAGCTCCACAACAATCGTGGTACCTACACATAGACACTTGAGAAAGACCTGCTAATTATTTAAAACGTGTCGGTATACTGAACTTTGCAATGGAAAGGTAGAGCACCAAGGCCGCCCAGCAAGGCCGTATTTTTATACACAGCTGACCATAACAGTAATAACCATATATTCGACCAGTATAAAAAAATAATTATCGACCAATTTGAATGTATTTTTTCTTTCAATTAAACTCGTTAAGATTAATCGTCTTGATTTGTGGGATTTATTAACTGAAAGAGAGGGTATTGTCGCCATTGTACAGATCTAAGTTTATGTATAAGTTGAGTTACTTTGTTGGTGTACAATAATATTCTATTATGTTCAATTTTAGAAGATCTACCACGAGTTTGGAACGCGATCTATTTGACGACCTAGACTGAACTGCTACGGGATGGTTGGAAGCTATATAGGATGCACAGCTCTATCCTTATTTCTCATTTAAAATGGTTTGATGAAATAAAATTTCAGACACGACCGATGAGAGACAACGTCCCGCGAAAAGCACATCAGATACTTTTTATTCCGGGAATATGTTCCTTTGGGGCACTGAGTTGCAGTGCAGTTTGTTTGGCATAACCATCTTGTTCATCTCTATTCATTAATTTCAGTATTCCATTATTTTTTTGTGAGTGCATTTCGGGTACATTTGTGTTGAAACAATTTTAAGTCAATCTTTGTTCAGCTGTAGAGTGACACCAACGAAACACGTGAGTGGTATAAATTCGGGTATTTGTCAGATAGAAGAATTTAAATACCTGCATACAATTAACCTATCACATACCCGCAAAACGAGACACAATAGTAAAACAATAACAGCGCGGTCTCATAGGACCGGTCGGGGATTCATGAATTAATAAATTATATATTTATTTTCTGACTTAAATGCCTACCACAAGAGCTGTTTCGAGGTGGCTCGAGGAAAGAATACCTGAAAGGAGTTGGGGGAGGCCTTTGCCCAGCAGTGGGACAGTATAGGCTGAATAAAAAAGAAATTCTTACAATGCTATCTAGTCCCAAACTAAGCAGAGCTTGTCCTATGAGTACTAGACAACTAATAAACATATATTCCTAACTACATAAATATTATAGATAAACTAGCTTCTACCAGCAGCTTCGCCCGCGTCAAAGTAGAATTCTCCATACAAACTTTGGATCTTCGTTTCTCTTAGTGCTCACTTACGTCATAAACGGAAACCTTGCACAAAATTTCACGCTTCTTCTTCCTGTTGTTTCAGCTGTACATTGACGTCAGTCAGTTTCTCCTTTTATAATATAGTGCGCCTCACCATCAACGATTGCATCACTGCTTACCATCAGGTGGGATCACAGTCAAGCACTAGTTTATAAAAATTAAATAAGAAATTACATTGCACTGAGACACAGAACAAATGATCGTACTCATCACACAATCATTTGTCTTGCGTGGAATTCAAACCCACGACTTCTAGCATAGTAGTTAGGACCACTAATCACTACACCAACAGACCAGTCAATCAACTTACGTATTCAATAAAACATTGGAAACCGCTATGCACTTAGCAATTAGCGTATTCTATAAAATACTAGCTTTTGCCGCAGCTTCGCCCGCTCGCCCGTTAGAAATATGGTTATTTTATGATGTAAACATATTTTTTTAGATAAAATATAGCCTATAACACTCAGGAAGAAAGCAGCTTTCTATCAATATATACATTTATGTAATCGAACCTGGATCTTCAAAGATTACCTCATACAAACAAAAAAACAAACTTTACCTCTTTATTATATTAGAGTAGATTGGAAACCGCTATGCACCAAAACTGTTTGCATTTCAGATAGGCAACTAACAAGTTTGTATAAACACTGCAGACTGCAGGTCAAATGTTTTACGCAACGTATCGCAACCGAGAGACATCGCAAGGTCACTCCGCGCCGATAAACAAAACAAATTGCCCGACGCTATCGAGTTTGGCCGAAATAATTGTGTTTAATGCATCTCTCTTTATTTAATTATCAATTTTCACCCCGGATTCGCTCCCCTCGTGATGTTTTAATAAGGAACGGGTATTTTTTTGTAAAGATTTAGTAAAGACAAACTAGGTAATTTGTTGTAAAAAATACCCGACTTTTATCAAAAGGTGATTAATGAAGGTGAATGAATTATGAATTTTACACTAATAAATAATAGATTTTAGCAAGAAGAAAGTAGAATCTAATTTTAAGTTATTTTTAAGCTGACGTACTATTTTTTTAAATATCGATTTCTAAGATTTATGATGTTGATTTGTGTATCGTTGGGTAAATAATTTAAAGCGCGTTGGGCAGACGGATTTCATAACATAGATTTGGCTAAATTAATTTTTCATACTAAATCGTACAGAAACAGTTTCTTTAAGTATCTGTATAACTTTTCTGTACATGTGTTTGTCACCAAACTTATGTACAGAACTCTTCCTAAAGAGCTTGACCGATTCCGATGAAACTTTGAGTAGGTCTCAGGATGGTTTAAAAATACCCTCAGTCGGACCCGGTAAGTGGCCCTGTGTGGGCCTCAATTTTCTTTTCTGACGAAAAGTCAGCTTTTGGGCATGATGTCTGCTGGGACCACTAGTAATCACTGTTTTAGGCTATCACCGTTTATTTCATAATTTAAATTGTCACTTACGCGATCATGGCACTTGCAACAGCGTCGAAATATCGGGAACTCAAAATAGAAAATAATCACGGAAGATATCCCGTAAGTGACAATTTAAATTACCACTAGTAATATATATATAAGGATACCATAATAATAAATATGTATTTGGGTATCACATGTCTTCGAATAATGTGATATCTGCATCGGCTGAAATGATGGTGATGATGATGGTGAAATACTCAATCATTACTAAATAATACGTTAAAGGTTACGTGCCGCACGTGAAAGTAAATATAGAAATAGATTGTGACAGAAATATAAACTAGTAGATGTCGGTTAGTGGCCTACACGTTACGTCTCTATTCATTAATACATTGTGTTAGTTATAATTAACTAGCTTTAGCCCGCAGCTTCGCCCGCGTACATAAAATATAGCCTATGTCACTCAGGAATACAGCAGCTTTCTATTGGTGAAAAATGTTTAGCAATCGGATTAGTACTTCCACAGATTACCTCATACAAACAAAAAAACAAACTTTACCTCTTTATTATATTAGTGTAGATAAGTAAGGGACCGGTCATTGTGGCAAAGCTTGGGGAAGGCCTATGTCCAGCAGTGGACCTCTTTTGACTGAGATGAGGATGATAATATGTAAGAGAAAAGGGTTTCTAAAATTCAAAGTGAAGAAAAAGGCACAGTACATTACAGCGTTGATTTGTTAGTCATTTTTCATAATTAAATTGTTATCTAAGTATATATTTACTATCATACGAGTATATCCCTTCTATTTCTTTATCACTAAGTTGCACCTAGCATTTTATGTCCTGCATTTCATTTTCTACCAGGTGACCGGCGGTTCTAAGGTCACCTGGTAGAAAATACCTAAGGCATTAAATCCGCCTTTGTGCATTGTTCCTTACACAACTTAATGCATACAATTCAAATAAATAAATAAAATGACTCGACAATTATTATTTGGTCCAGGATTTGCAAACTTGTAACGGTTAATTAAAAGCTGTGAATGCAACAAACAATAGTTTATAGCCGTAACCGTTATTCAAAAGTTCAATCAGGAAATAAAAACGGAAGGTAAGCAAACGTTTAATAAATAGTTAATCAATTACATACCATTGCTATTCACGAACTAATCGCAGACTTATGTACAAATTAATTATAATAATATGCCAAGTCAGTACTCTATTATAAAATAAAAATAAGTCCCCAAATAATAATGTAAAAAGCAGCAAGATAATTAAAAAACAACCTTGGGCAGGACCTGTCTAGACAATCAAAATAAAATCTTATTTTAAAAGTTATAAAGTTCATTTTATTTAAAAAGATGTGACCTCGAGAACAGTGCTGAGTTACTATGAAAGTTGCCATGAAAGAAACTGCTTTCAAATGACAAAAGGAGTGTAATTTTATACGTTAATTTTCAAGGGTCAAAGTAACTCTATCTTTTTGTGAGGTCAAAGAAAAATTTCATGTAGGTAAATGAGGACACGTGTACCGGTTTTGGTTATTGTCCTTTTTTATGGACGTGAGTGTAATTTATGCTATTGTTGTGTTGTTTCGCTAAAATGTTTTTAGGAAGCTATGGCCTGTTACTGTCGTGCTAAGCCCTAAAACGTAGAATATAAATGTGTAAAAATCTATGTATATACATCTACACTAATATTATAAAGAGGTAAAATTTGTAAGTTTGTATGTTTGTAAGTTTGTATGTAGGGGGTAATCTCTGGAACTACTGGTCCGATTTGAAAAATTCTTTCAGTGTTAGATAGCCCATTTATCGAGGAATGCTATAGGCTATATACCATCACGCTACGACCCACGGGAGCGGAGCAGTAACGAAAAATGCGGGTGAAGCCGCAAGGGACAGCTAGTTATACATAAAAGGAGAAACTGACGGCTCGACCATACTAACATACAGCTAAAACTATTGGAACTAGAATCGTTAAATTTTTCACAAAGGCTCTTTATGACATAAGCGAAGACTAACGGCTAGTTTTTTCATCAAAAACTAAAACTATCAGTAAAACCATTAACATTTACTTGACCATAGCTGTCATAATGGCAAATGTGTTTCTTCATCCACATAACAGCTAAACTAAAAGTCAAAAGAGTTGCCGCTACGCAAACGTCGTAATTACCCCAAAAACACGTGGGGAGCTTTTTTTACTCATGACAACATCGCAACATCACTGTCCAGTAGTGCCATAAGTCAAATGTCATTTGTTGTTTAGGGTGAAGGCGGGATATATATTGCTAGCTAGTTTAATCCTTTAAATATTTTTGGACCGATTTTTAAAATTCTAAAAGCATTTGTGGTTTTAGAATTTTAACCCCCCATGGTATTTCTGTCCATTTCCTCGAAAGTTGACTGTAATTGCACTGTATTCCATACTCTAACTCGAACATACTCTCATCCACCAGTCCACCCCGGGCCCACGTGGTGGATCATTCCTCTCCTAGAGAGTAGACTTGAGTCCCAGCAGTGGGATTATTATAAGGCTGATAATGCTAATGCAAAATGCTACTCGAACTCGCACTCCTTCCTTTCTTTTATATATTCATGGCATTGTTCTGCTACATTCGTACATATTACAAATAAAAAAGGGGGCAAGTGTGAGTCGGACTCGCGCACGCTCGCGCGTTCCGTTTCCGTTTGTCATTTTTTGATAACAAGGCATCTATGCCACCGGGGCATTTATTCCCGCCTTTACCCTATTTCTTAAAAAAAAAACTTTAAAATAAAATGTGTTTGAACGCATCCATAATGAACGCAGTGAAGTCAATACAATTTTGTCAAAATGACAGTGACTATAGCTTTAACAGCCCCTCAATGAGCAGTAACAGTCAAACCAACGGTTGAAATTGTGAAGAAACGAATTTAATCGTTATTATTACTTTATGTCGTTACTTTGGCTGTTACCTTTGATGAAAAAACTGGCCTTTAGACAGGATTTTCCAAAATTCGCCCCTAAAAGGATGAAACACGCGATCAAAATTTGTATGAAGAACCCTGCTTTACGTACGAAGCTTGACAGAAGCTAGTCTGAAATATGTTACCGAAATGAAATCATCATAATTATTCAACACATGGTGTTGTAGTTACTCAGATACCCGCGAAACGAGACACAATAGTAAAACAATAACAGCGCGGTCTCATAGGACCGGTCGGGGATTCATGAATTAATGACGCATAAACGACTATTAATAAAATTCATGAATCCCCGACCGGTCTCATTGGACCGCGCTGTTATTGTTTTACTATTGTGTCTCGTTTCGCGGGTATTGATAGGTTAAAAATAAATGAATCCGAGCGAGAGAGCGTGTCAGACTTTTACTGACTAAAACCTACCTGTGTTGCCAGTAAAGTTTTCGAACCATCCCGTAACAATCAAAAGTGGATAATATGACAATTTTATTTACTCACTCACACATTGAAATAGACAATAAGTTTTTAGCACCGAAGTTCATCATAATAAAATTTTGATATAATACCTCCTACTCAATATTATATGCACTTGTTCCGTCACAAAAATAACTAATTCGCACAGATATATAAACATAGTTAATTATATATTACTAATCACAACCAACGCACTTTATTTTAGAACTAATGGTCGAAATTTTCCCGCACAAATGATTGCACTATTTTACTACAGAAAATACCAGACTCACACTTGGCGCCAAAAGCACGTGACCAACTGTTGCATACAAAAATCACGCTTGACTTCAGTAGAAAAATAAACCTTATTCTATCATCAAAAAAAGTTCAATTTCATTAAACATTTTAATTGAGATACGACGTTCTATTTCGGAAATCCAATGGGCGATTTGCCAGACACCTAGAAAAAAATACAGCCAATATAGTTTGATCTTTATGCGTTTGGTGACATTGTCCCTGAAGTTCCCTAATTGTTTGAGGTGAGACGGGGTGGAAGGTCAAATTTAAGTGGTTGATTGAAGTTAGAGTTGCTAGTGTAGAATTTAAAATGGTCTTTAGAAGTAGTTAGTTGAGCACTCATAGATCGTATGCACAGTGCAAAGTACTGAGTGGTAGGTAAGCCAAAAATTCTTTGTAGTACTGTAATAGTAAAATCACGAGGACCGGCGTTGTGTTTGCAATTGTCTTTAGTTGAAATGTGGAGCCAAAATATTTATTATAGTTATTTTATGGCAAACATCCTTGTCTCTCAAACGAGAATAAGTTTGTCGATATAATTTTAGAAAAACTTATATCATATCAGTAGCAAAATAGATTTTATTGCAACTTTATCATTCTTCTGATTGAACTTTAATTTTCGTTCAAAAACCAGGTATAATTAAAAAAGATATTACACCTTTCTGGGTTTGTAAACTTCTCCTGCTCTAAGCAGATGGAGTGATAGATATCTTTACTGACCTTTACTGATAGTCAGGAAACTTGAGATCTTTGGCAGAGTTAACAGAAAGTCAGAAGCCAGTAAATCTGACTCCAGTCTTGCCATGAAGTACTGTGTTACCCCAGTTAATGGGTTGTGGAGGTCTAGTAGGCAGCCGCTCCTCGTAAAATACTGGTATTCAGCTAAATCTAGCTTGACTGGAAGCCGACCCCAATATAGTTGGGAAAAGGCTAGGCAGATCATGATGACTGATAGTCAGGAAAGTTGGGCCAAACTCTACAAGTATCGAAATTTTTGACCATCATCATCTTGCTGCCCTTTTCCCGTGTTATTTAGATCTAAATGTATACTTAAAACTCAAATATACAATGCGTTTCATCCTACTTCTTCACATGACCATACCAAGACAAATCTATTTCCTTTTAACCATTAACCAAAAACAAAGTAATAATTTCAATAAAAAGTTAACGAAAAAAACATCAATAAAGAATTTGCAACCAACAGGAATTAATTTAATGATTCCATTGATGATTACTATAATTTTAATTAGAACGTTAGTTGTATAGCAACAGTACAATTGAATAGTTATTTTTATTCCGCTTATCAAACGTGGCCCGATAAGAGGTCGAAGTATATGTTCATATAGTGTATGTAAATAAATAGGGCATTGTCAACACCGTGTGGTCGTCATGACCTATAAAAATCACTTTATATTATAAAAAGCGAAAGTATACGAATGTATGTGTGTATGTTTGTTACTGTTACACGTTCGAACGGTTGAACAGGCTTTTCATTCCAGGAGTATGTTCAAATGGAATATTTCTTTACGCGGGTGAAGCACTGACAGCAGCTAATGTTATAATTATAATCAATCTGCATAATTTTTTCCTAGTGCTGTTGGAGCTGACTTGTAAATATTTCATCTTGATTAACTTTGTGTTAGCTCATCTGTTTGGATTTTTATACCTATATTTTTACGGGCGTTATCAATTGACTTTGTAAATTACACACATCAAAAGTGTCTAGGGATCAACATATATTTTTGCAATAACTTTTCTCCTGATTGATATTAATTAAAATTTTCTTTAAGGATTCATCAAATAAAGTGTTTTCGTTTGTCACAGTAACGATAAACCAAGTCACCTTTGCATTAATAAAGAAATTTGCCATTTTCCTAATAAAGGGATTTTTGACATTTGAACCACTAACATTAAAGTTCGAAAAAAAGACTGAAATAACAGTTTTCTTTAAAATTTTATTGGGTAACTTAAACAATTAATAATCCGTGTTTCTACCGCGAACACTAACAACACAAGAACATCGGTTTGGCATACTCAAAATGAGTTCATCCAAATCACGCTGTGGAATGGCCGCCCATGTTCGTTGCAACAAAAAAAAAGGTCTTCTTGCGACTGGATACCCTTCATATTCGGCAGAGCTCTTCTCTGTAGCATATCCCATGCATGCTCAATCGGGTTCAAGTCTGGCGACTGAGCAGGCCAGGGCAGGACGTTGATGTTAGCTGCGGCGAGAGTCTGTCTTACAACTCTTGCGGTGTGCGGTCGTGCATTATCATGCATTAACTGAAATAAGGGACCGATTTGCACTTGTAGAGGAACGATGACGTCTGATACAATCGTCTCAGCATAAATTTGAGCGTTGCCTCTGATCCAAATCAACTCAGTTCTTCCGCCGATCCAAATACCCGCCCATACCATGATGGTTCCACCACTATAAGGATGGACTTCCTGGCAGGATTTTAATCGCTGTTGGCGTCCAGGGGTTCTCCAGTGTCGTATACGTCTTGTATCCGGTCTCATACCAAAACGAGACTCATCAGAAAAGCACACGAAACGCCATTGTTCTTCTGCCCAATTTCTGTGTTCAAGAGCCCATTGATATCGAATCCTACGATTGTGCATTGCTATAGGTGGTACCCGTAGCGGTCTTCGGGAATGAAGGTTCACTTCATGCAAGCGGTTTCTGACTGTTTGGTCGCTAATTAAGTTCCCTGAAGAGTGATGAAGCCTCACGGCTAACATCATGGCGGTTATTGTTGGAGCTCTTCGAGTTAAGATTTGAATGTATCGGTCTTGTCTCCGTGTGGTGCAGCGATACCGTCCTCCATGGCGCTCAGCCACGGTACCAGTGCTTCGGTAACGTGTCCAAAGTCGACTGATAACACTCTGACTTGTATTCAGAGCTAAAGCCACAGTACGTTGCCGGGAACCAGCTTCTATCATTCCCACGGCTCTGAGCATTTCTTCCCTGCTTAAATGACGTCGCCGCTCCATAATAACGTTGGTTTTAATCAGTAGTAGGGAAACAGTTATAGCACTAATAATGTCTTCAATGCGTTGTATGTTTTTATAGGGAAAATATTGACAGCTGATTTTCATCTTTTACTCGAATTTGATTCACAGTTCCTGATTCAAATTATGAAATGCACCAAAAAGGATCCATATAAATTTATAAAATCATAAATTTATTACAAAGCCACATCTCAATCTCAAGAAATCCGCATAAAAATGCTTGATCCCTAGACACTTTTGATGTGTGTATTTGCGATCACAGCTAAAATAAAAAGCATTAAAACCTTTTATAAGTATTATTTATTTAGTTATAATATTTTTTTAAATTATTATTATTGATAGGCTCGCATTGATCACATTCTCACCTGATAGTAAGCAATGATGTAGTCAACGATAACGCACGCTTCACAAAGCATATAATTTCTTAATTTTCCTAATAAACTAACTCTCGTATCTATAAACATACCTACGCGTTTACTTTTACCCACATCAGCACAGCCATGAGAAAATTAACTCCCTATCTCGGTTACTAGGTAGTTTTTACCCGAAGAACCAAATTCTTCAAGGCCTTTTTCCTCCAAAATTAACATTTCCCTCACGGCACTCAGGTATCTATTTCTTTCAAAGTCACCTTCATCCTAATTTGGTTACGTAAAACTTCTGAGTAGAAAACTTAATTAAAAATTACTTCATTTAAGTAAAAGGGCAGTTAACAGTTTGATACAATTAGTTTACCTGGCTGTAGTTACTGTTCATGATTCTCAATGTCACGATCCGGGGATGAATATTAAATTTACCTGTAACAAAATTTCGTAAATTAAGTAATGAGATACAAAAAATAAAATACTGGGAAAGGGACTAAGGGAGGATAAAAACCCCGGATCTGTCGGCAGCTAAATCATTTTAAAATTATATAATAGGAATTTCCCAGTATATAATTAGAGATTTGTGTGCCTAGGGGTATTTTTGGCATATTTAATCAGCGTATATAAGATTAATGTTGTTGTAGGATTCAATTATTTTGAATGACGAATGATTATCATTTCGTTTCAATACTGACATAATAATAAATATTTGTATATATTGGTACTTATTAGTATATAAATCTAATAATTATTATTTCATGTTATTTTTTATTACGCCCTCTCGTTCTCAGGTGGAGTGAAAAGGCGAAACAAGAATGTTTGATAAGAATTCGTAAAGCATTGATTTGTGTGTTATATGTTAGTTTGGAATTTTTATCACTCTCATTAGGCACACGGTTTGTTATCTCTTAAGTTCTAAAACAAAACCACCAAGATAATCTCACACCCACTCCAAAAATATACCCGACGTGTAAGTCCCAAGGGATTCAAACCGAGATTAAATTTCACCTAAAGCAATTTGGGGTTCCAAGGTTAATTAATTATATAGAACGGCAGAGAATACCTCAATATAACAAGTAATAAATGTTTGTGAAATGAAGAAAATTCAGGAATTTTCACCGTTTTCGTCTGTCTCAGTTTTGGCAGACGGTGAAGAATTTTTGAGGGAAAATTCTTGACCGAGTGTGTCGCAACATATTTTGAATGAGGGTATTGGATAAATGCCATGCGCCACAGCCTCAGATATAATCGCGAAAACATGTTGTGAATGAATGAGATATTTGTATTAAGTTACTGGGATTGTGATCGAATCAGAAGTGAAAATATCTGGAGAACAAAGTTATTGATATTGCCTGAAGAAGGGTCTAACTTAAGTGGCAGTGGATAGGGCACATGATGGTAGGGAACCTGATCGAAAGGTTCAGGAGTGGTGACCACGTACTGGAAGATGCAGCATTGGTAGGCCTCCCACAAGGTGAACGGATGATCTGGCGAGGGTCGCGGGAATCCAGTGAATGCGCGGACATCGAGGGATTGGAACAATTTGCCTGCTGCGGTTTTCCCGTCCGATTATAATTTAGGTGTCTTCAAGGCTAGAGTGAATAGGCTTTTAATAAGCTAGTGCGCCTCACCATCAACGATTGCATCACTGCTTACCATCAGGTGGGATCGCAGTCAAGCACTAGCTTATAACAATTAAAAAAAAAAAAAAAAGAATGCGAATCGCACTGAACCGGTCGTCATATTGAAGCTTGCTGACGGAACACATAATAAAGATAATTAACGTAAATAAAACACCAATTATATTAACATCTTAAAAATATTTACGTTCCTTTCTGGTTCAAAATTCAGTAGAAACTTTCACCACAATTATCTAAATAATATAAAAATCTGTCTCACTAACGAAAGACTTATTTCAAACACGCAACAGTAAAAAAAACATAGATCACCAATTACTTTACTTCAATAATCGATTCACAAAACTCTCTATTTCCAACTCAATCCGACACAGCCTTCATTCAACCGTAAAATAATAATAATTGACTTCCGAAACAAGCTAATAATAACTTTTAAAACAATAAAGAACATGTACAAGTAATTATTATTGTTATATGAATAATAATAGTTGAAGCTTTTTACCTAACAAAGCGTTGCGTTACTAGGAAATCATGTTTTTGGCAGTGACCGCCAAATGTATGGAAATTAATGTCGAATGGAACTGTTTGTGTATAAATAGTTACCACCTACTTCTGTATTTGAATGACTTCTGATTTTGTTATTTAATAGGTGTTTTCCGTGACATCGCTTTTCCACGTCCTAATCCAATGTTTATTTTGGGGTTATTTATAAATTACGTTACCACTAATTTCATAAATTTCTAACTCTTCTTCTCTTCGACCTTGCTATAGCTATAGATATATAGATCTCATGTGTGAGACTCCTTAGTGTAGTAGTAGTTTACCTATTATGCCCCACTGCTGGGCGAAGGCATTCCTTTTACAAACACGTATAATCTTGGCCATTGCGGGCCAGTCCCACTAGTAAGAATCATGCTCATTTTCACCTTAATGTAACGTCACATATTTAAATGAAAACAGCAGTTCCAAAATCAATATTATTACGACTTATTTTGTTTTTGTAATTGAAGCAACAGTAAATCATACACAAGTTATATTTAACCCGAATTCAACAACACATTTTCGAAGCTTCTGATAATAGTTATAACTTTGCGTTGTAATACTTAGAAATAGACTTTGAAAAATACTGTTTGGTTCGCTGTCATAACTTTTCCCTTTGCTGGTTTGAACACACTGGTTTTTCTTCGAAACACAAATTATCTTTTCATACATTTTCTGGCCTAGTTTATCTATTTACCTCCCACACAATAATGCCTCGAGCAATACGCAAAAGGTGAAAACTTCTTCTTCAATTTATTCTACACAGTTCGATGACATAGGTATCATTAACACTGTCTAGCCGGGAAATCAAATACAAAACATTTACATAGCCCTCTTTCATAGGTACACCAGCTTTGCTTGCTATAAAAAGCAGCTTATAACTCACGTATGAAAGGAACACCACGTTTTCTTATTAAGTTTGTTTAGGTCTCAGACAGACAGATGCGACAACGTTACATCTTAGCGTTTTCTTTGAAACAGTCCTATAATTGCTCTCCGAATGGTAGGATTTGTATAAAACGGAGCGTCGTTGAACTGTTGTACCATTGTCGCCTGAAGAGAGTCTTAACGCCCACACGAAATAAAAATCACTTTTCTTTATTTAAACCACGGCTGAGCAAAACTGAAAAACCAGCGAAGTGCGAGTGAGACTCGTACTCGAAGAGTTCCGTACCGTCCATAGTAAAAAACGGTAAAAAATCACGCTTGTTGAATGGGAGCCCCACTTAAACATTTATTTTATTTCTATTTTTACGCATTTGTAGTTTAATTCATGAATCCCCGACCGGTCCTATGAGACCGCGGTGTTATTGTTTTACTATTGTGTCTCGTTTTGTGGGTATGTGATAGGTTAAGCAGCGACAGGAATACACATTCGATGAAAATTTCAACTGTTCTAGTTCTAGCTATCATGGTTCATGATAGCTATATAGACAGTTGAAATACAGACATCATGAGATACAGACTGATGTAAGAGAGACTGATAGCAAAGTCCCTGTTTGTACCTTTGTGTACGAAATCCTAAAAAGAAAAGTACTAAAATGTCACTTCAATTTCCAAGATTAAAACACTTTTTATAAAATGCAATTCAAAAATAGCTGGCAAGTTTAAAAATAGCTTTAAAAGTGTAGATGTAATTAGTGTAGCACCCACAATTTAGTTGTGGAATTAATCCATTATGCAGGCAAGTGGAATGAAACAAAAGACTGGTGGCATTCATGTTGCTCGGGACAGGGAGGCAAAGTTGTGCCGTAATCCCGTGAATAATGTTGGCGGGCAAAGTAGTGGCGGTTTTATTATGAGGGCTTTTTCTGGCAAGGTGTTGTTGCGTTACTTTGCCTGCTCGATGTGAAATTATAATATTTCTGTATACACGTTAAATATAAAGTTTTTGATCTTATAATTCCAAATCAGTCTTAAGATATCACAGTACAAAATATGCCATTTCTTAAAACGATAATTTCATAGATAAAGATCAAAGACTCCGAAATCGGTAAACCACCAAAACTTAGGTAATCTACATTATTACAAAAGAGGAAACATTTATATTTATGTTTGTAATGAATACACTCAAAAATTACGAGTACAATACCGATTTTAAAAATTCGTTCAACCAGTAGACTACATCACATAAGAGATATTTCCTACTCTCACACAGGCAAAGTCACTGAAACAACTCACTTACAAAGAGTAAGTTCTAAAAGAACCCTCCCCATTTAATACACCCCCCCCCCCCAGGATTGAGGTAGAGATTGTCATAAAGCGGTCCAGCCGCGGACGGGTAATAAAGACCAATTTACAACTAACTCAGCTCCAGCCAAGTTAACATCCTTGCCCTAAATACGGCCCCAGACTTAAGTATTCGTGTCCTACTTCCATGTATCTGAGCTTCCTCTGACAGAGACATCGATTTTAGTTTAAGAATATGTTAAGAGGAGCTTGTGGCTAGATAATAACAGATCAATCGATCTTAAGGTTAAGCAACGCTTGCCAAGGTTGGTCGGTCTGTGGATAGGTGACCATCTTAACATACATAGTTAATGGGTTGTGGAGGTCTGGTAGGCAGCCGCTCCTCGTAGAAACTGGTATTCAGCTAGTTGGGGAAAGTCTAGGTATATGATGAATATGTTAAGAGCTTAAGAAGACAGGGGCCCTTACCATGACGTGTTGAAGTGTTTAGTGTTCAAGCGAGAACAGTTCAGTTTAGCTCTTCAAATGGATTGCGTTAAGAACTCATGGCAAGACCTGTATATTTGTCTAGAAGTAAACTATTCACTCTCAAAACACAGGACTTATCAGGAAACACAGACTCCAATAGGTAGATATGGAGAATACTGACACCTCACATACTTGAAACATAAAAACGATTGCTTCATAAGTGGTTTGAAGTGACAATTAACTGACTACAGCAAAACAAAAAGACAATACAGCAAAACACAGCAACAACCTACACAAACTTCTCAGAGCCAAGTTTCAATATTTCAGTTCGAAAGCAAACCAACCCGCAACATCTACCTACAATATATACTGCACTCCAATACCGGAGCTTGAATGAAACGCCTAATCGTACTAACTGAGCAATTTACCCAGACTACCGCAACCATCTCTCCTCCGAAACGGAAATTTCTCGAAGGCACTTCTATAAACGCAGCTATGTATACTGTGCTTGTATTTTGGGTCGTATAGTCAAAGTTTGGTATTTCGGTGGTGCGTGGGTAGTGGGATAATGTCGGAGGTCAAGGTGGAGGTCATAGGTCATTGCAATTGCGCAATGTAAACGCGGGGGGTTTGCAGCGGATCGATTTCAGCAGAACAACTGTTTTATGAATGTGGTAGGTCTAGATTACGTGTTGTGAATGGAATGGAATTGCAGGTGCTTATTGGGAAATGAATAAGTTGTGTTGTATGTAGTTTTAGTTTTCAAACGATGACGTAGTATAGTAGAGTACTAAGTAAGCTATATTTTATTGAGTCCCTACCGATGTTTAAAGGAATTGCCATCATATTACTTTTCCTGCTCTGGATGAAGCGAGACGGAGTGTCAAATGACAAAGCACTCGTATTAACTAAATCAAAATAATATACAATATGTTTTTTTTAACATTCCATAACTCAAGGTAAGTAAAAGTAATACTATAAATACTAGAATACGTGGTCCAAAAATGCATAGTTATTATTAGTCATAATTTACAAAATAAATAACTGAAGAAAAATATCAGATTTCTAGCTTTGGCCTAAAGTTTTCATTAACACACAATGACCCCCAAAAATGTTTAACAAATTGGTTGAAACCGTAATAAATTAAGCCCACGACCCAGATAATTAAAAACATTTTTTCCCGTAATTTAATCTGTTTGACCGTAGAAAGCAATTTAACTCATCATACTATAATAACAAAAACAAAATATGTGACCAAACAATAGGGCGGCCATGTTGGTTTAACCTTTTTATGGTCACTGTGTTAACTCTTGTGGGCTAAAATTAATTGGAGATGCTTTTTCACTTAATTACTTTTTGAAGCTCAAAGGATCAACGATAAAAGGTTTCGTTTAATTCCACTTCTTTTGTAGTATCGGGATAATTTGACAAAAAAAAATATAATGTCAGAATGTCACTCGTGGGCTGCAAATAAAATCGGTTCAAAATTATTTAATGGCAAGAACTTGTGATGTTTCGGTCAGTAAAAGTCTAGCTCGCCCTGTAGCTGCCTCTTAAAGCAGCAAGCAGTAATGACTGCTCCAACATTTTTTAGTTAGAAATCATTTAATGAAATAATTTCTGTGTTAAAAAAGTTAGGTCAGGTTGAGCAAGGACCTTCTACTGACTAGACTTTTTCCCATGGATTTGGGGTCAATTCTCCTTGTTTTCATTTTCTATTGAACACTATTTTGTGCAATGTATACACGTCATCGTGCCAAATAAAACAGTTTTTTCTTTCTTTCTTTCAATGTCAGAGTCAAGATAAACTTCTTTGAGATTTCGAGTGAAAGAGAGTTAAGAAGTGGAAGAAGTTATTTACTAATATCTTACCCATGAAAAAAGTAGAAGATGGCCAAAGAAACTTGGTATGGATTGTGTAAAAGATGATGTTATTAAAAAAGAAATGACTAATAAATTGGAATAACGGCAAAAGGATTTTGAGATAGAAAATAATTACCACCGTTCAATGCATACCAAATACGATAACTAATTAACCAAAACAAATAATATTCTTTCAAATCAAATCCATTCCATAAACTCAATAAAACCACATACGATTCTAATAAATGAGGATGGCCACACCTCGCGTTAGAATTTCATGATATTTTCCAACCACCCTTACATGAAAGGGTTAACTGGGCCCCGGTCGAACCTACCCCTATTTACATAATTACGTACAAGCCACGAATTTAGTTCGTCACATTTGCATATTCAAATCACCAGCAAAATATATTAGTTAATTTCTTTTAGATATTAAAGTGGGGTTTGGAGTTTGAGAGGGAATATTGCTAGGTTTGGTAAAACGTTTATGTTTACTTAGTATGGTGTTTTAGATAAAAAAGGATGGTGGTGTTTTTCCTCTTTATACGGCCTTGCAGTTATAGTTAATTTTACTTTTTTTAAGGAGGGAATTCTTCCTATGACTTCTCTCGCTCAAGGCTGGAGCAGTAGGGAGACTAAAACCCAGCTGTGCCGTTTAGTTGCCCTTTACGTTCTATGGTCACAATTTTACAATCTCATAAGTTCTAGCGGTTTTCATTTCCATTCAATTTCAACCCAAAAAAAACTCCCAATCCAACTGACATCATTATTATTGACTGCAATCCCACCTGATGGTTAAGTTATAAAAAAAATATATTATTGTATGTTTGACATTTGCCTGTGTCAATTTAGTCTCAGAGATTAAAAAACGGACTTTAAGGGCCTCTTTCACAATGTCCGAGTAGGCGCTACTCACTGAATAAATTCAAAAATGTGACAGATTTTGTATGAAATTATCTGCCAAGTAAGATACTCGAAACTTAATCATAGGTGGTGAAATAGGCCCTTACTACTATACTCGTACAAGTTCGTAACTTACTATACTCGTACAAGTATGTTTATCAGTTGTCTAGTACTCATATCACAAGCTCTGCTTAGTTTGGTACTATATAGCATTGTTTTATAGTTGTGAAATACTATTAATTAAAAGAACAAAGTGTCACAATAACACAACCCATTTCATGAAACCGACCGCATCGTACTCCATTTATTTATCAATTTGTGGTCAATATCGTAACCATTGTTATCGTGGTCACACCGCCCACCACTTCGCCCTCGCCAAATAATAATTATGCACTTCTCATTACTTTTGCAATTTCAATTATTGTGAATTTAATTAATTTAATTAAATTTTAAACACAATGTTTGTGGTTTCATAATTATCATTACTAACGAGTAAAATTACTTTTATTATTATAAATATATATTATATCTAGCCTATGCTGTCCCACTGCTGGGCAAAGGCCTCCCTCCATTGTTTCCATCGATCGTTCCCGGCTTTGAGCTATATTACTTTTAATTGATCAAAATTTTGCCTATCTATTTGTCTTTCGTTTTTGGTGGGTGAAAGTGACAGGCCACAGGACTACGGGTAGCTTTTTCAGAAGTTGACCTATGGCCCCGGTAGGCTTCGGACCTCTATGGTCTGCTGAAATCTCATAGCTTCAGCTTCTAGTCTAAAATAATACGAATACTGGTATTTCTAAACTCAGTATTCCTAGCTATTAAGTAACTGGAACAATTTTATTTTACTTTACTTGGAGAAGGGCGCTGATAACCGCGACACAGTATTATACTACTGCTGTTATCATCGTTTTCAACTTGATTATATCTGTATGTGTTTGTTGTTCCAATAAATATTAAAAAAAATGTACATAGAGCGACTCCTGCACAACACAGTTACGGTCAGATGAATTTGCCATTAACTATTTTACCTTTTAACTTTTTCTATAAGTATTCTGTATTGTGTGTATTCCGGGAGCAAAATATTCTATATCTTTTTCCAAGATATAGTCTAATCTAAGCAGTTGTTTCAGCGCGAAGGAGTTACAAACAAACTTTCACTTTTGTAATACTAAATGTAATATTACGTTTTGTTCTTAATGGACATATCAAATGTACGGCTATCAGATAATGTTATTACAATCTAGAGATATAAAGGACATAGAAAGGACGGATATAATTATTTAATTTATGATTTCACGATTGTTTATTTAGATAGCGGCCCACGCCGGCCGCAGTAACATGAGTTACATTTATTATAGTGTTTAATACCATGTTGTTATTTTCTTTAATAGTTGATTATCTGACTAAGGATAAAGCAGTGTCATTAAGGTGCAGGCGGCACGTTGAATTCCGAACGAAATAAGGGGTACTATGTCTTTTATACCGCGTACATCGAAGGACTGGAATAATTTCTCGTCTAATTATAATTTGTTTTCAAGACTAGAGTAAATAATAGGCTATTAATAAACTAGAGCGTTTCTACATCAAAAATTGCATCACTGCTTACCATCAGGTGGGATAACAGTCAAGCACTAGTTTATATTTTATAAAAAAAGTTTTAGTCCTGAACGCCTGCATTATTTATTTATTTAGTTGTCATTGCTAACTACACTTACAATATGCAGCGTATACACTTAGTTACCATTCTATGAAACTAAACAACATCATCGTTTATAACAATTAAAAAAAAAACATCATGATCTTACATCCTAGAAGCTGGCTTTCTACACTTTTTTTTTAAATTGTTATAAGCTAGTGCTTGACTGCGATCCCACCTAATGGTAAGCAGCGATGCACACGTTGATGTTGAGGCACACTAGCTTATTAAGAGCCTATTCACTCTAGCCTTGAAGACACCTCCACCACCAAATTATAGTCGGACGGGAAAACCGCAGCAGGAAAATTGTTCCAGTCCTTCGATGTACGCGGTATAAACATTTTGTGTATTTCAATAAAAAAAAACCATAAGTATTTTTATTGATAAGCGTGGTCAGTGGCGAAGCGCGACTTGACCACTATCTCACTTGATAGTAAACGATGAAGTGGTCGACAATGAAGCACGCTTGCCTAAAACTAACCTATTCACTCTTGACTTAAACACCCCTAGATTACAACAAGGCCACATTATATTCATCTCCAAATTTAATACCTCCTCAAAATCCAAATCAAACCTTACAACTAATCCTACAAAACCCGCCAATAAATAACAGCCAACGGACACCATTACCGTCCGTACATTATCTGAGGGAAACTCGCAACATAATTCATATAGCCGATGAGCTATCTACATACAATACCATACTTGAATGGGACGTAGGAGGTGAATGAAAGCGTGGGCAGGCGATGGGGGATGGAGATATGGAATGTACATAAGTGTGAGCGAGAGGGCACGAGGGTGGCAGGCCGCCCACGCGATCACTGAATGGGTGACGCAAAAGCTGTTGCTCCACTGCTTTTCACGTTATTATTTTCTGAGGCGCAGTTGGTTGATTAGTATGGGAGAGAAATTGCGCCTTTATACCCGGAAATGATAGGCTGTTGTTGGTAGGCTTTTATTTATGTGGCTTGAGTTAAAAGTTAAAGGTAGATGAACTTAGTAAAATGGTGGGTGACAAAGTTATATATCAGTTTATTGTTGATTTTTGTAAAGTCAAGAACGTTTAGAATTGACTCACATTGTCGAAATATCGAGCGGTGAAAGAAAAAATCGTGACAGTTTCGTCACGATTTTTTATATATCTTAGAACCAAAAATTCGAAGACATGTTACTTTCGCCAACCCGTAGTGTGCTCGCATGGCGGATTATTTATAGAGAAGCCCTAAGTCCCAACAGTGGAAACACTATAAGTCCACTTATTTTATGTTATGCTTACCGAAATGTCATGTGATTTGTCCCATTTTACTTTTGCAATTTTGATAATCACTATGTACATATTTATCAATTAAAGGCTTATTTCCTGTAAAATATAATTTAGTCTAAATCCCAAGGACCATTTCCTCGGAACCCATATTTATTTTAGGACAAACTTAATAAAAATCATAACCTTCACCGATATTCTAACAGATAAATATGATAGTAGAAAAAGTTCGTTTATCGATTGGCTTCGTAGCGTAGCGGGTTATTACGTAGTAGGCCTACGGCGTAGTTGCGTAGCGCTCGTGCTACGAGATTTTGTTACAATACTACTTATTTCTATTTTCGATACTACACTACTACAGCACTCTTGGTAAATGGGAAAAAATAGAAAGATATTTTTCCGAGACAAGTTGTAATATAGTTTTTTTTAACCTATCACATACCCACAAAACGAGACACAATAGTAAAACAATAACAGCGCGGTCTCATAGGACCGGTCGGGGATTCATGAATTAAGGTTCCATATCCAAAAGGAAAATCCGGGACCCTATTACTATGACTCCGCTATTCGTCTGTCTGTCACCAAGCTGTATCTTATGAACCATAATAGCTCGCCAGTTGAAATTTTCACAGATTATGTATTTCTGTTGCCGCCAACAAGAAATACTATAACCAAAACTAAAATAAATATTAAGGTTCCATGCAACAAACGTGATTTTTTTGCTGTTTTTGCCTACGGATGGTACGGAACTATTCGTGTGCGACTCATATTTGGTCAGTTTTTCTATTATGATCTACCGTGATTAAATAAAGAAAAGTGATATTTACTTCATGTGGGAGTTAAAGCTTTTATTTTTTATTTATCCGGTAAATTAATAATAAGCGATGTGATCGACGATAAAGCACGCTTACCTAGAAGTAACCTATATATTTTTAACTGTAAGACCCAGTTGAAGACAGGTCTACAATATTGTATATTGTCCTCTTATATCTACTAATACTGTAATATGAAAATATAGTTAAAAAATTTTTTTTTTAAGAGTATTAACCTCGGATTTTCGTGTCGGTTCTTCTTCATAGGAAAAGACCAATTGGAACCGTGCGCTAGCTTCTGACGTTTTATAAATGCTCATGTAAGTCTACGTGAAATAAAATTATAAGTCTTTTTTTGAGTTGGAATTTGAGATTGTAGTCGACTAGTCGCACTATATTTGTGGCCACGGCATTATGTTGAGCAGTGGGTCGTTTTGCGCAGACGTGGTGCATATTTCATGTTGTTTTTTTTCTTTTAATAATTATATTATATGTAATTATAAACTAGCCACTGTATTGTCCCACAAATATTTTAGTTATCAGAAATTCCAATTCTTAACTGTACCTACGTAAATATACATCTCTTAAAGGGATGTTAGGCCACATTAATACCTAATGTAGCAGAGTATGATCTGCTCCTCATTGAGTATTCCAAGCCAAAGATTAGGGGAGATTAGGTAACTCAATCTATTGTTACGTGGGAGTTCGCACAACGCAGCCTTTGAGCAATGTATTGTGTATTAATTGGGCTTGATTAACATTTGACACGTGCTCCAATTACCAATTTGCATGTTAATATCGACAGGTAGGTGATTAAAAGTTAGGTTAGATTGTTGGGTAGATATCTGCATTATCTTCTGGCCTATAGGAGATAAAGTTTTGGTGTTGTGGAGCATGTTTTGTCCTGCAAGAAACTTTTTGTCAAGACATTTTTACATTTTAACGATTAAAACCTCTACCGTCAAGACTAGCATTTCACCTCGTCGTTTATACCGCATACTTCGAAGATCTGGAAAAAAATTCCGGCTGCGATCTTCTCGTTCGATTATAATTCAGGTGTCTTCCAGTCGCGAAGCCTTCATATAACCCCATTCCTTCCGAGTTCACTTTGAAACAGAAATCTATAGGTCAACAACCCTTCTATTGTTCAATTACTTCGATTTTTTTAAATGTATACAACATTTGTCGTCAATGCCAAAATCATAAGCCGAAAAATACCGGATTACCTTTTCAAACAACTAAAACCCATAATACGCATCTATCTCTTTCTTTCCTATAAACTAACGCCTATTACTCCAACTCTTGCCGTCTCGTTTTCGCACGTAGAAAATTGAACTCAATATAACTCGATCCGGACCGAGTTATGAGGAAGAAGACAGTAAACATTGCATAGGTGCAAGCGAGAAAGAAAAATTCATTCATTGTGCAATTATAATGATTCCAAAATAAGAATGAATTTCACTGCATAATAACTGATATTGGCGAGTAATACATCTTATTTGGTAGGGTTTTTTATACAACCGAATTATCATGGCGGTTATCTCTGTTTTTTGTTTTGTAAGTAGTTGATTTTTTTTTTGTTTTTAACGTTACTGTACATATATTTCGTGCTATTTAGTAATGGCATTAATTCATGGTAGAGATATAATATTGTTAATAGATTCTTTGTATTGCAACGAAATCCTGTTCCCAAAATTAAGTTACGAGTGTTACGACAATTAATAAAAACGCCGGTTTGGATTTATTGCATCATTGAGCGAACGGCATTTGGTGAGTGAACTTTAATAATATATTTTACATACTATTTTTAAAATTGCGTTTACATAAATATTGGTTCACTGCGTCATCTTTTGAGGAAATTGTGAATTTGTGAAAAAAGTTGGGAACGCGGTCACTAGATGGCGTTGTTAGTTGAGCGACGGTTTCTGAATCTCGCAGTTAAGATTCGCCGTCGCTTAATTAGGTCAGGTTTATAATATTTTTTGGAATAAGTAGCGGATTAACTCGCACGCAAGTCTACCCCTCGCCACTGGTGTCTTCAAGGCTAGACTCAATAAGCTTTTGATAAACTAGTGCGCTTTACCATCAACGATTGCATTACTGCTTACTATCAGGTTGGATCGAAGTCAAGCACTAGTTTATACTATCTAAAAAAATATTCCTTTACTACGATTTCTAGAAAACTACCTAAGATAATTAATTTACATTAACCGTAATTACGTGACACACGAATATTTATCCAAGAATAGCTCAGAGGACCTGTAGGTGTTACAATTTCGACACTGAGTATTAGAGTTTGTATCACACCTGCTTTTAATTTTATTATCAGGCTCCGTAAACTTTATTATCCTAAAAGCTGCTGGCATCGTTCTGTAGCAGCGACTAAGTCGGTAACTTGGTTACGTCAGTATATGTGTCGAATATTCTGAGGTAAAATATTACGCCATGTTTTTTTTTACCAAAGAACAATAATGCGACCGCAAGTACCATTGTACTTATTATATATTATTACTAGCTTTTACCCGCGGCTTCGCTCCCGTCAAATGACTTCCCTACATATCCTACGCTACCCTACCCTACCTATCCTACCTTCCCTACCTACCCTACACTACCCTACCTACCCTACACTACACTACCCTACACTACCCTACGCTACACTACACTACCCTACACTACCCTACACTACTCTACACTACCCTACACTACTCTACACTACGCTACACTACTCTACACTACTCTACACTACCCTACACTACCCTACACTACCCTACCTACCCTACTTTACCTAACTTTTTTTTTTTTAATTTTTATCTCCGTAAGAACCATCATTGAACTTCAAGGAACATTTTAAAAAAAGAATCAGCCAAATCGGTCAAGCCGTTTTCATGTGATGTCGTGACAACGAAAAAACGGGTTTCATTTTTATATATATAGATTATTATATCTGGCCTATGCTGTCCCACTGCTGGGCAAAAACCTCCCTCCATTCCTTTCATCGTTCCCGGTTTTGAGCTACTTCTTGCCAATTCTCAAGGAAGACATCTAAGTAGTCCCGCCATCTCCTACTTTTGTACCATTGAACTATGTACCGAAAACCTAAATAATCAAGATACATATGTACAAAGAGATACTGACTACCTGACATATTAACGGACAGTCAAAACTACTGGGACTAGGAGCGTGAAATTTTGCACAGAGTTTCCTTTTATGATGTAGTGACTACGATCTACTACCTACATATGACGTCACAGAATCCTGCATCGCGCAAGCAAAGTTCTCCGCGCGATTTGAATAGATACAACAGCCCGAAATCATCTATCATACAGTAGCCCACAGGACATAACACCTCGTCTGGTCGGAGGATCCTCCCTTTTCAACGGAGGTATGTAGGACTTTACTCTCTGTCTCACCTACCTTCCAAAATGACATCTGCGAGCACTAAGAGAGGATTTCTCAAAATTCATCTCTCAAGATAAGGAAACGAGGGTTTAAAGTTTGCATGCAAAAACCTAATCTGCTGGATAAAGCTAGTTGAAATAAAAGAAAAAGAAAGAAAAACATTTGACTGTGTAAAATTGTGAAGTGTTGGATATTAGCCTTCACGCCAACATTTCCCAAAGGTTTAGTCAGATGTGGGAGTTGTAAAGACACCCACGCCGCATAGAGTACATTCACATTTTAAGAGAAACGTAATTTTTTTATTTAAGGAGCAAGTCTATAAGTTAATTTGCTTATTTTACTTTAGACTGCTTCCGTTGTAATTGGAGCGAGTGGTAGCTATTTTTCTTGTTAAGTCATGAATCCCCGACCGGTCTCATTGGACCGCGTTGTTATTGTTTTACTATTGTGTCTCGTTTCGCGGGTATTGATAGGTTAATAGGCTCATGTTTGACCACTATCTCGCCTGATGGAAAGTGAACATATGGTCAACAATAGAGCACGCTTACCTAGAAGTAACCTATTCACTCTTGACTTAAAGATTCCCAAGTTATAGCTATCAGGAAACACACACTTCGGCAGGGAATTCCACTCCTTAGTTGTACGCATAATGAATGTGTTGCCAAAACGTAAGGTCAGACTTACTGACTAAAACCCGCCACCTTTGCGGTTAAAAACCACGGTAAATATTTCGAACAACCACCTTAGCTGATTTCCTAATGTAAAGAAAAAGTTATAAGCAAATATATGTAAAAAAAATATACTTATACTTCAGTGGATTTGGGTACATATGTATGTACATTTGGATCAAAAATGTATCCGCAAGAAGCTTAGTTCCGACATACTTATCTTAGTTTTACATTCGTACGTTCGTTTTACGAGGGCCTCGTGTTATAAGGTCAGTATTACTTCTCCCAATTGGAGTGGTCTATAAGTTGGAATTAGGGTAATGCACTCAGCGCGAGATCGTTATGGTACTGCTGAGAATGGGGGATAAAATGCATAAGTTACTCGTAGTATATGGATATGTAATTGTGTAAAAGGTAAAATGCAGAGAGAAGAATATTTTTCCGGTAATTTTAGTAAGGTATTATTAGTGTATGTTAGTATCTTCGCCTATTTGGAAGTATAAAGTTATTGTCCCTAGGGAATACACTTCTACATTCAACTTCATAGACATGGTCTACCTATGTGCTTAATTTCATCTAAATCTTTCAATTTATAACGGTGAAAACCTTTTTAAATTACTAGCTGCTGCTGTCTATCACGTGATTGTAGATAGTTGTGGTTGACGGGACCGAAAGTTTCTAGAGTGGCGACCACACATCGGAAGACGCAGCGTTGGAAAGACTCCTATAATTGGAACGATAACCTTGTGAGAATCACGGGAATGCGATGGATGCGAGACGCACAGAACCGTTCGTTGTGACAGCACTTAGGGGAGGCCCATATCCATCAGTGGAAATCTTTCGGCTGAAATGATGATGATGAGGAAAGGAACAGCTTCGTGATGTTGTATTCTGATATAGTTATTACCAGTCTTCCTGACACCCAAGCTTTCACAACCGACGTCTTAGCTAAAGCCCAGCTATCACACAACGCATTAGCCACTCCAGTTAGCCGTATAACATGTCAATACTAAACTAATTAGCTGCTCCATTGAATTCGTAATTATCACACGACTAATCCTATTCAGGTATTAAGACAAAGACGGACTAGCTATAGAACACCTATTACCAATTCGGGGCAAAACTAGATGTCCTTTGTATATCCATTAATACAAGCTACCTTAGTACCTACAGACATCTTGCTAACGAGTGTAGATGACAATTGAACGACCTAACCTGCCCGACTGTGCTAGAACCTTACACCCGAACAAACAGTTTTCAATCTTGCATAAAGACATCTAAGATTCAATTTCCCTTGACGTGTCCTTCCACGGATTGTGGTGGTACTTTTATAACGACGCATTTACGCAGTACGCAGCTGCCTCCTCCCTCTTCGGGTGGTGGTGATGACGTCACGAGAGATAGCCTTCTGACGTCATCCTCGCGTCACTTGTAAGGAGACTGTCGCGAATTGCTTCAGACAAACATTGAGAGAGATTGTTTGTATGGAAATTAGAAGTGATTTTATATTGTGTTATGATCTGTTTTTATGGTAAGTTCTAATTAATGAAAGCACAGAGTAAGAGAAAAATACTGAGGATAAAATGTAGTTACATTACTACATTTTTTCCACACAATTTTTCAAAGTAAATTAAGTTTTACCCGAACCCCACTAAAATGGAGAACAATTTCAAGTTTTAAAGTAAAAATTTCGCATACTTTGTTAACCGCTTACACAATGTTACCTACATTACTTACCTAGCTACCACAAATATAAAACCTTCAAAAAATATTCGACCACAGCCCTGCTGTAAACTTTTGAATGAAATTATTTGCGAAGCGGAGTTTCCCAGAATTTTTAGTCAACATAGAATTAAGTAGCTGTTTTTACACGGAACCCTTATTTATTTTTAAACTAGAACTTCGCATCGGCGTCGCTGCGCTGAAATTGAAATGAAAGACAAACAGACAGCAGAAAACTGTTTGCATCAACACAATTAATAAGTCTTTGAAATGCTGATTCTTATGTTTTAAGCGAATGGTTCTAGTAGGTTTTAATATTCGTTACTTATTATAAACTGTTGTGTATTGGGAGAATTCACAATTATAAAAGCGAAAGTTTATGAGTATGTGTGTTTGTTGCTGCTTCAAACTGAAACTGCTGAAAGAATTTGAGTGAAATTTTACACACCGGTACACCTTGTCCGGAAATAACACTTAAGATAATTTTTATCCTGGGAGTATGTTTCCTTAAGCATAATCCTTAAATAAATCCTACTGTGACATGCCGCAGATATAACGTTATTTATGTGATCTTTGTGGAAAATACTTCGTGCATCCTATGGGTGCCTTTAATTAAAATTATACACGCAAAAACACATGTACACTGAGTGCGACTTGTCATAAATGTGTCAATCGCGTTAGCGTAAAGCAAACGCGATTGACGTTTATGATGTTCGGCACTTTGATTGGCCCGCTCTAAGCTCTAAGGGATTTGTCACACTGGATGCGTTCTGCGGTCTGCGGTCCGGTCAACGTTGTCGGTCGGTCCCTCGCCTCCGCCCCGCCGGGCCAACATGCGTTCTTTGGTTGTGCTCGCGCGGTCAGATCGCATTCTATATAAAATATATTAATACCGACAATGCTGTTCATACATGATGCGGGCTGCGTTCGCTTTGACCTGACCGCAGACCGCAGAACGCATCCAGTGTGACAAATCCTTTAACCATCAGGTGGGATCGCAGTCAAGCACTAACTTATGTTATAAATATTTAAAAAAAAAAGTAAAAACAACTAGCACTTGTCGCACATGTGCTGCTCCGTGAGGTTATGTGTTTGTTTGTATTAGCGGTGAGCGGCGGCGATTGCGGGCTAACAAGATTACCCGAGACGTGGGAGTCGAACGAAGGTAGTTTCAGGATTGTAAAATGGTAATAATAGTTTATACATGGGCTTGTTATTTTAATCCTGTTTGCTCGTTTTACTTTATTTTTATACTAATCAGTTCTTATTATTATTAAGTTAATAATTATCTTTTTCATAAATTCGAATCCAATTGGTGACCAATTATAAATTATTTTAAGCATTACCCCTTTAGTCTAGAGACTACCAAAAAAATTTTTTAATTTTCACATTGTAAGAACCACGATTTTGAACAAATTGTCATAATTTAGTAAGAACAGACAAACGAAAGATATTAACGCACGCTAATATTAAAAAGGCGAAAGTTTAGATGAAACTTAGTACACGAATAGATCATTTCCTGGAATAGCAAAGCGCATACTTATTATCCCAAAACAATGTTCCCTTGGGTGAAACCGTTGCGTTGTCAGCAGATTTGAAAACTTTAAAACCGAAGACGAAAAACATTAATCATCACTACTAAGTATCCAACCTATCTACTCGTAGAAAACCAAATAAACATAATATCTAGTCAAATAATCGTCCAACAAGATGTGTGTACGAATAATTGTTTATCAGAAGAGGCATAGCTAGTGGCGAACTAACGACATAACCAGAGAACTAACTCGATAACTGTTCGAGGCATATGTCTTAGGGAGATATATAGTGAAGGCAGATTGCAGAAGGTAAAGCAGTTTTCATTTAATTTCGTGCTACGTTATTTATTTTTCTTTTCAAGAAAAATTATTGCTTTATATTTAGACTCTTTGAATTATTTTAATAAGCTCTCATTCTATTTTTAAGATGGCTTATGGAATCTTTTTCATGGTTTAATTTTTTTTTTTTTATAATATGCGCAGATTTTATTTGAATGGGTCTGTGAATTCTTCATTTGGGAAATTAGTCATAATGTTGGTGAAAATTAATCACATGATTGCATATAATTTTTTTACATTCGATATCTGTAATCTTTCTTGGTACGGTTATGTGAAGAGGAGAGATGTGAACGCATGTGACCAAAAAATGTATGAATAAGCGTGGATGAATAAAGAGGATTGCTAAAGAAAAGATGGATGGATGGTGGATTGTAGGAGGAGTGATACTCGTATGAACAGAAATGGCGTCTGTCATAGCGTTTTTGTAGGAGGTATCTTCTCTTTAACGGACTTGTGACCGAGCAAATATACGTTCGTGTGAGGTAGGCCATGGCAGTAAAACCGAAAGAAAGACCTAGTCTCTTTCAAAAGGTTTAACTAAAGATGTCTGTGTCTTCAAACAGAATCAGAGACACTAAACCAACTCCACCTTCTGCCTCCAAACTCCTCGATGGCCCCACAGACCAAGCACGTAGAAGACACGTTTAATATTCAATCCGGCTTCACACAATTACTGGTGCTCAGCCCTCTGAACCCCTGTTCCCTCCGTATTGTCTTCCTCCTCCCGTAATGCGGCTTAGATTCCTGCACAAGACTGGAATATTATTGGAACAATAAACAGAATGATTGATGGCGAATAAACAGTTTGTTTTCTAAGAAAATGTTCGAGCTGTTAACAAGTTAAATTGGTGTCGTTTCAGTTTGAATAATTAATATAGTATGTCGAAAGTTTTGAAGTACCGTGTTACCCCAGTTAATGGGCTGTAGAGGTCTGGTAGGCAGCCGCTCCTCGTAAAATACTGGTATTCAGCTAAATCCGGCTTGACTGGAAGCCGGCCCCAATATAGTTGGGAAAAGGCTATGCAGATGATGATGTCGAAAGTTTTGAGGAGCTTGCCGCGTTGTACTGCTAGGCAGGTGGGTCGTAGGTTTTGAGAAAATGTTACAGAGTTTGTTTATCTAGGTATTCTCAGTAGCTGAGATGCCCAGTAGTAACTTTTTCCATCAGGGGATTCTGAGAAGCTGGGATGTAAGGTTCGTTCCTCTTCTAGGAATTTTAATGTATCTGGTGAAATGTGTGTGTGACGAACATATCTGCCAAGGCTACAGGATTCTTCGAAACGAACTAAAATAATACGGGTAAAAAATCTGACGGAACGCAAGGCAGAGAAAGAATATAAGAGTGAGTTTTTGTCAGCTAAAAGTCTGACCCACACTCACGCTCCGCCCTAGAGCAAGAGAAGTTATTGAATAATTTCACACCTAAAAAAAACTTCAAATTAATATCGCATACACAAACATGTAAACTCCATACAAAGACACCTAGAACCAGAACAAATATCTGTAGATCATTCAAATATTTGTTCCGTGACGGAATCAAACCCACAACAACGAGTGCAGCAGCCAACCTCTCTACCACTGCACGAACCGTGCCGACAAAACACACACTCACATTCTATAATCACACAATCTCCACATAATGAACAAACTTCTCTAAACTGAAATATTTCCTAAACTCTTCCACAATCAACGCAGCCATTATTTTCCGTTGTTAAATAAACTCCAAGTCCTAATAAGTATCTTCTCAAAGTTCTATAACAAATAAATTTCACAGTACCATTAGAAGCTGTTGGACAAACAGACAGAGAGACCGACTTTGTTCTAGTGAGGGGACGTTATCGGATTTAATAATGCTTGAGGTTAAATATCGATACAGACGAATATCGAGACACTTTTCATTGAACGCCCGGAAGGATGTGTAGGAATGGAATTGTATGAGAGTTTGTTCTATCGATTCTTTTTTGAAATGGGGGTTAGTTTTTCAGCTTTTATAACGAGATAAAGCTATGACGTGGCCCGGAGAATTGCCAAACTTAAGTAGCAGTGGATAGGGCGCATTGCGCGTCGATAGAGACAAAATGTTCTGAAGTGGCGACCACGCATCAGAAGACGCAACGTTGGAAGGCCTCCCACAAGGTGGACCGATTACCTGGTGAGGGTCACGGGAATCCGATAGATGCGAGATGTATAGGACCATTCATTGCTTGGGGAGGCCTATGTTTAGCAGTGGACGTCTTTCGACTAAATTGATGATGATGAAAGCTTGAAAAATATTAGTTGATTAACTATTCAAGGATTTTTACTTATTTACTAAAAACAGCGTAACCCTTTCATCAACATAAGCCACCCAACATATAAACTCTCACTTAGCTGACAACGTTAATAAACCACCCCTACGAAAAAGATCCTAAGCGTCAGAATAACTTGTATTTAAAAATTCATTTTCATCGATACCTCCCTCACCCTCCCTGCTAAGTGAGGGTATGAGGTTCTATTTTAAGCCTCTCCTTGAATGGTTCGCCCTCAAGTGAAACGGAACGTTACAAACAAAATATTCTTTCACCAATTTGTACTAAAAAAAGTTGAGTTTACTCAGCTGATTGATTTTAACATTATTACAAGATCTTCCTTCAGGATAACGGTTTTTGAAATAATTTTTATGTTTTTCCTTAAGAAAGTTTATTTATTTATTGTTTTAAAAAACAATTAATAAATGTTAGATTTAATGATAATTGCGTCTCTAATGAAGGACCGGTTTCTGATTTTTTTTACAATTCTTCACTATATAGTATAAAACAAAGTCGCTTTCTCTGTCCCTATGTATGCTTAAATCTTTAAAAATATGCAACGGATTTTGATGCGGTTTTTTTTTATCGATAGACTGATTCAAGAGGAAAGTTTATATGTATAATATAGTAGAGAAACATTGATAATTTTGCACCCGTGCGGAGACGGGTTGGGTCGCTAGTTGTAAAATAAATAAAGGTTCTATTTTTATGAGATTTTCAGGAATACGTTTTCGTGAATACGATTTGTAAACAGTTTTAATAACTATACACGAGCCGAGACACGAGGCATACACACAATGCTCTGAGACTGAGTAAATATACAAGAAAATAAATCTCTCTTACCATTATTATTTCTATCCCCAATTTCGAAGTAAAAACCTCATTACGAACCGATTACTTTTTCGTCTCGAGAGACACAATGAAATTTGGTCCCTATTACTGCAATTTATTTGTTCGTAAGACGATTGACCTCAAATAAATAAATAAAGAGACATACTGAGCATCAATCATTATATCTCGCTATTAGATTCTCTGTAAGGGACATTGGATCCCTCATGAATACACTGCCAACCAAATGTACTGCCCTCTAAATATTACTTAAGAAGAAACGCGTCAAAAATAGCCCTTTCATACTTCAACAAAGAATATATTCTTGGAAAAAAATATGTTATAAGACTCATAAACCCCCGAGAATAGAAGAAAAATGAGAAAATAAGATTTAAGTAGGCATTCAGTTTTCTAGACAGTTGGGTTCGTGACAAATGCGTTGAATGGAAAGCAAACATTGACAAACTTGTGCGAATACCCAACGGGGGTGTTTGTCTATGAAATTCTTTTAGGATGAATAGTATCTACACTTACAATAGCACACAAGCCCCCACTCACTATCGGACTTGGCTGGCTCGATTGTAAATTGCCCAGAAACATTTGTACGCCCTCTGGCATAACATAGCGCTCTCTTTATTACCTTGCCACAACATTAATATTGTTATAACAATGTTTAACAACTGAATAAATTACTTACGACTGTCACAGAAACTTAAGGTTTGTCAACAAGGTATAGAGCGCAGTATATTAGGTGTTAAAATAACGGATCGCTTTAAAAAGCTTATTCTGAATTCCAAAATGCAGATTATTGACGTGGCCCAGAAGGCTACCCAGCTTAAGCGGACTGAACATATCTGCCGCATGCCAATCGAGCGCTGAAACACAAAGCTAGTGCCCCGAAATCGAACGACGATATCGCAGCATAGCAAGAAGGAAATGGCGGGGTGACTTAGATGTCTTCCTTGGGAATTGGCAAGAAGTGGCTCAGAACTGGGAACAATGAAAGGAATAGAGGAAGGCCTTTGTCATGCAATGGGAGAGTACTTACAGGTAAAAAGTATCTACACAAAAAACAAATGATGTTAAAGTAAAGCAACTATGGTCTGTTTTTTAAACCCGGAGACTAAAATGACATTTCAACACAAAAGAACTGGAGTCATTCCTGTAGTAAATTTGACATTACTTGTGTCAATTTAGTCTCCGGGTTTAAAAAACAGACCATAGAAAGAACAACGCATTGGACCTCAACCATCTAAAATATTTACGCAGTCAATTAAAAAACTCCCCTCTGATGAAGAAGGAGGTTAAATACCTTTGCAAGTCAAAACCACGAAACAAAGGACCAGAAAAAAAACCGAGCAGACATACAAAAAGAATTCAAGTTTTTTTCAATCCAAGTTAATTTTTTTTGTTTCCGTATATTGCTAAAAATAGCTGGGTACCCCCCCAACCCCCTATTCTGCGGCGCAGCTGTGACGTAAAAGGAGTGTGAGGTTCTATTTCGAGTTCTGCGTGGGTGTACCCCAAATAGGGACGGCTGGGTGGGGAGGGGGAGGCTATAGTAGGCCTAATGGGGAAAGTTAGCTGGCTAGGTAATAAGTGTGATTTTATATATGATAACGTTTTGGGGTGGATATGCTAATGTTCTTTTTTTTTGTAAAGAGAAGAAGGATTTATAAATAATTATGTTGTCTTGATGTTGACCGATATTTAATATTTTAATTAGTTTCTATATTTTTTAATATTTCTTCAAATCATAAGAACAGTGTCTAAGCTTAGCTACCGGCAGTCAGAGCTCCTAAAAAAGAAACCTCCTTACTATTTTAAGTCGTGTCCAAGAGAAACACTTTTCTGAATCAAGCCCTTGATCCAGCCGCCTAACGACCCTTCTCAAATATTGCCCTAAATTCATTTTTATTATTAATTTTGAAGATAACTTCTAACTATTACTCTTTTATCTTAAAAAATTGTAAGGTGTAACAACTTTTAAGATTTGATATTTGATAATATTATGCAGGGATGACTATACGAACGGTATACAGGTGTAAGCTTTTCGCCCTTTTCTATGCATCATTTAGCTTTTTCAAAATCACCAAGCCCTTCCGTAAACGTATCGATATCAGAGATAACGTGTGGATCGAGCCTAAACAATCCGATACCCTTTGCTTTTAGCAGCCCATACAAAAAGGTACGGAGCCAAAGTAATCCCGTTTCGGCACCCAAATTTTCGGCACCAAAATTTTTGGCACCCAAGCTATTCCCGATTCGGCACCAACGGTAATTTGGATGGTACGAGTAGTAACCCATACAAAATTTGGATGGTACGAGTAGTAACCCATACAAAATCCCAATTCAAAATACCTATTGGTGCCAAATTGGGTGCTAAAAATTTAGGTGCCGAAAAATCTGGGTGCCGAAACGGGAATAATCTACGGAGCCAGGATTTAGGAGATAAGGTCAGCGCTGATAGGGACGGAAACAAAAACACACAGACTCTGAGTAATGGATTAGGAAGGTAGTTGAGTGGACGGCACGAGGCTCGCATTTGCGATGAATTTTGTATAAGAGATAATGCACAGTTGTTTGTTGAGTAACTACTAGTGTAGAAATTTTCTGAGAAAAAAAGAAAGAAGAATAGTTAATTTTGTATATTTAGAAAAAAAAACGTAGAGGTTTTTTTTATTGAGGTGGGGAATCATGAAAATTACTTCTCCTACTCTAGTCGAAGCGGGAGAACGTGTGAGACTTTTGCTGACTAAAATCCACTCCTGTTCCTTCTTTGCCCTAATTCCGGGGTCCCGGGGATATCTTTCGTCAACCCAGGCCAAGTAAAGTGGAGGCTGTGCAGATTTCAATTGGAATAAGTATCACTTTTGTGTTTTTGATTTTATTTTAATAAATAAAATATTATTAGGAACGTTGCAATGACTACATGCTAAGCCATTGTTCCGGGTTGTCAGTTGTAGATCAGACAGTCGTCATGGATTAGTCAGAAGCCAAAAAAACTTGACCAGGCTTTACAAGGGGTATCGTGTCACCAGTTGCTGGGTCGTGGAGGTAAGGTAGGCATTCGTTCAATGTAACATAGTGATACATATCTGCCCAATTTCTTGTCCAAGCAATTACAATCCATTCCAGGTTTTTGAGAAGAGATTGCGGAATGCGATAGTCGCCTATTGTATGTAGTGTTAGTTTCCTTTTTTATATGTCATGGTATACAATATGTATAATAAATAAAAAGGTTAGCTTGGAGCCCTGGCTGGAGGCTTAGTCACTCTCTCGGCAGCCACAGGATTTTCCGGTTAAGCAGTAAACAGCCTTAGCGAGCTGAACTGCGAGATGCCCTAGATCGAAAAAAAAAAGGTTAGCTTGGAAGCAGAATCCAACATATTTTGAAAAAGGCTAGACAGATTGATACGTGTCTACACGAATGGTTATATTTGAAAAGGGGCATCACTCTACAAATAAGAACAAAATCAAAATGGTCCTTACACCGTTATCATTTGTACGAAAAATGCTTGCGCACATCTTTATTCAAAAACCGATAGCCACACAATTAATTGATTTCGAATACAAATAATTGTAAATGTTATTGAAAGATACACAGCTGTGTTTGTAAAAGCCGGTAGAACAATAAGATTTTATCAAATTTTCGGTCATTGAATGAATGTTTGTGCGTAGGTTGTTACTGTCTATTGAAAAGCGGTTTTATTTGTAAATTATACTTAAAAACATTTTCATTATAGATATGATTTGATATGGTATTATAAATTGGCGTTCAGTAAATCCTTATTTTATTTCATTGATTTTTTTATATTTATGTTTCATGAATCCGAAATTTTGGAGGTCTGGTAGGCAGCCGCTCCTCGTAAAATACTGGTAATCAGCTAAATCCGGCTAGACTGGAAGCCGACCTCAATATAGTTGGGAAAAGGTTAGGCAGATGATGATGAATCTGAAATTTTCTAAGTTTGCCCGGTTGCTTTTCTTTTCTGGTATGAGAATTGTTCCTGTGATTACTAATTTGGAAAAAAGTTAAAGAGCCAGGTAAAGAAAATCAAATTCCTGGACCAATTGCTCACTATGACCTATGCATGACATGATAATATATGATATGTGTTCACTGTTGCTTTGACGGCTACTGGATAAAAAGTAGTGGCGGATATTAACACTGACTGGGAAAGAAATCCACACTATTGCTGTCAGTTCCAAAAATAAATGTGACAGGTCGTGACACTGGCTATCAGTCGGACAAATCTAGATATATCGCACCGATATACCGAAAACGTTTTAGGAACTCATTCACGGTGCGTGGAGCTCAGGTTTGGAATTCCCAGACGTAGTCTGTGTTTCCTGATAGCTACAACCTAGAGATTTTTGACACCCGTTTTCAATAACCTACCGCAGTTCATAGATAGATAGCTATCCCCGATAAACAGTAAGATTCTTTCTATCAATCTACAACTTTTGGTAGGAAATGCTTACCGTCGGTAGGTTACAGGAAAGCAAGTAAGGGCAAAAGGATAGATTTGTTTATCTTTAGTAGCTGCAACTTTAGATAGATAGCTTATTGAAAACGGGCGTAAGTCATGAGTGAATAGGATGCTTCTAGGCAAGCGTGCTCCATAGTCGAATACATCCTCGATTTCCATCTGGTGAGACAGTGGTCAGGCGCGAGCCTATCATCGACGCCTTATCATAACTGATTTAGTTATGGCACGTTGACAAAATTCCAGGAAAATTCAATAAAAACTATTACAAAGAAAAACTTAAAAAAAGATACAATTACAAAGAAACTTCAGACAGTTCTCAACTATAACCTTTAGAGGCCTAAAGTTTAATTAGTTCCATTGTAAACCGCCGACAAATATAGAGTTGTACATAGAGCTAAATTAAATTTATTATAGCTTACACAAACTCAGCAGTATGATGGATGGTCTGTATTAGCAAACTGTTTTGTGTCTAGGGATGTTTTAGTTTGTAAAGTTGTTAAGCTCGAGTAATTACTGGATGAATTTAATTGATATTGCGTTGAAACGCCTATGTTTAGCGGTGGATTTAATGTGGCTGGCTTCTCAAACATGGGCCGTTTCAGAAGCAAAAACGTGATGCATTAGATTCAGGTCTACCAAGATTGGGTGCTACAGTAATTTGGCAAAAGCTGAGTTTAGTTACTTCACTTGTGTAGGCCTATAACTTGTCGACAATATGGATTTTTTTTATTGTTGATAAACTCGCGCATGACCACTATCTCACCTGTTAGAAAGCGGTGATGGAGCGCACTTGCCTAGAATTAACCTATTCACTCTGGACTTAGGGAGTTCCAGTTTTTTTTTATATACCTAACATAAACTAGAGCTTGCCTGCCAACCCACCTGATGGTGATGATAAGCAGTGATGCATCCGTTGATATTGATAGTGAGGCGCAATAGTATATTAAGACCTATTTACTAAACTGTAGCTAAAAAAGGCACTGTTACAATTCTTTTTTTTGGAATGAAGTCGCCTTAAACATTACAACGGAAAAAGTAATGCATTTACACTCAACATATTTTAGCAAAAAACTCTTGACAAACTGAAACGAATCACTGAAAATGACTGAAATAACAAAGAAAACCTTCTTCGATAAGTTATACAACCGAATACCAAGTTAATTAACTACCTACCTCGTTAAGGAAGTTTTCGAGATCGAACCTTCGATGCGTATTTGGGGCTAAGTGATCCCATGGGATGCCAAAAGGTACCTGCGTACCTTTGGTAGTTAAAGGTTACAGGTTCAAGAATACACGTGATTCAAAGAAAGTCAATGAAGGTATGGAGTTAGATATAGTACTGGAACCCCTATTGGAAATACTAGTTAAACCTATTAGTTCCTTATATATGAAATTGATGTTTCATGTGTCACTCTTTGAGTTGTCATAACTTTGGATCAACGTAAAATTATAAGCTTAAATAAACATGTTTAAGGCATGATAATTATTCTTTTATTGAAACTAGTCAATTATTTATTTCTTTTGGTTTTGTATTTTCAGTAATATCGCTACTTTTCTGAAGCTATCTTACGCTAGTGCCCAAATATGACATTCTAACGAGTCACACCACTAATTGTGTTAGTCCAGTCATTATAGTACTTTCACCTCGGAATTCGAGATACCCAGCTGTAAGTCTGTAAATAGTTGTATATTGACACCCTAAAAGTTGTCTCAAAACCTACATATGGTAGGGTGTACGCAACTATGAAATTTCAAGGTCAAAGAGCCCAAAAATCGTTTTTTTGCGCTTTTTTTGTAAATATCTCATTTCCTAAAGGTTTTTTGCTATTTGTATATTTCACAATATTGTAGAATACAAAATTCTCTACAAATTTTGTATAAAAACTTTTTCCTACGGTGAACCGTTTTCGAGATAGAGGCCGGAGAGCGCACGGTCACAGCATCACTTCAGGTCAATTGTAAACGCCCCATATAAGTTGATACTATCGATAAATCAATGATTATAAATATTTGTCAATTTTTTTTAACTATTATATTATATTTTATGATTTTTTTTCCTAACCTATCCACTTTTTATTCAGTATTCATTTATTTAACAACACTTACCTGGCGTGTCAGACGTTTACTGACTAAAGCCCACTCCTGTTCCTTCTTTGCCTTTGTTCTATGGCCCCAGTCAGTGTACCCTTTCACATACCCCATGGCCCCAGTGGATTTCGACCCTGCTGGGCACCTACGATTTTCTGAAATGTTCTCGAAGTACGCATATATCATTACGCGTCGTCGACGACTTGAGCGCAATCCGGATGGTAATTGGACGACAGGACGGCGATCTACGCATTGCTCGCCGTCCGCCGTCGCCAGCATGGGCTTGTGAACAGATGTACGATGGAAAGGAGCAGTGCGTACTGAACTAAACTCACTTACTGAGAATAATTAGTTTCTCTTACTATGCTATGCTTTTTTTAACTTAAATATCTCTATCTTGCTTTATTTTTTTAAGTAAATAACTAGGGTATGTCATTCATTAATAGAAATTGTAGCAAGAACCTATTTTGGGCACGTAGGAAAAGTGATTACTGTTAACAATAATTTAAGAAATTAGTTTCTTGTTTTGAACTTGTATGGATATTATTTTTTTGTGGCTGGTTTTAATAAAGTAGTATACCATTTTGGAAACTTGATTAGATACACCAATTTTTAAAAAAACTTGCCATAGTAGTGTTCATACTTTTTTTTTTACACCAGGACAAGCTAAAGTTGGCTAAAAGTAAAAATCTTCAATAAATTTGGGTAATCACATAAGTTTCATTCATTTTTATGAAAAATCTAGAGGAATTCTGGATTTTTTAAGAATAGCTGTAGATAGCAGTTTTATTCAGGTTGTCGCTACAAAAAAAAGAACAGCAATATTTAAACAACTGTGGTAATGGTAGAGGAAAATGTCACAACAGATCTAAATTTTAAAAGAATTTATTTGTGTTATTTCACTTATTACTTAAAAAAATATTTGTGTGATATTTTTTTTTGTATTTTTCTCCGAATAGTCACGACTATTCAGACAAATATTTACAATCATTGATTTATCGATAGTTCATTAACTATATAATATGGCGCGTTTTCGACCGGAGGCACCAGTTGACCTAAAGTGATGCTGTGACCGCGCGGTCTCCGCCCTATATCTCGAAAACGGTTCACCGTCGGAAAAAGTTTTCTGAACAAAAATTGTAGAGAATTTTATATTCTACAATATTGTTAAATTTACAAATAGCAAAAAACCTATAGGAAATGAGATATTTACAAAAAAAGCGCAAAAACCCGATTTTTGTGACCCCCGACCATGAAATTTAATAGTTGCGTACACCCTACCATATGTAGGTTTTGAGACAACTTTCAGGGTGTCAATATACAACTATTTACAAACTTACAGCTGGGTATCTCGAATTCCGAGATTCTTACCTTAATTGAGCTAATTTGACTGGACTATGTCGCGTTTGAGGATCAAGATTGATAATTTGGGACTACATTTGATGCTCAAAATTTGGGTAAACACGGGATAAGAAAAGGAAGATGATGATAAAACGCTTCACATCACCTAGTAGCAATAATATAATCAGGTCCTTATGATAAGAAATTAAACACGTGTGTAGATAAGGACTATTTTTTTTGGCGCACGCTCTGTATAAGGCCAATTTGCATCGTAGATGAATTTTTAATTCAGTGTTTTACCTGGAGAAAATATCTCTGTGCCCAAATTTAATTCTCAGGAGACCTTGACAAGAAAACATCCCAAAAATAAGTCGCAAAGTCCAAAGGAGTTGTAACTTTGCGTGTCATTCGGCGAAACGTGAATATAAATAGAACAGGAGTGGACCAGAATAAACGAACCGTTTCTTTGGTGCCTTGGACAAACTGCTGGGAAAGTTTGGTCGACTTACACACATCTACACTACGTTTAAGTATTCTTTTGCGTGTAACAGAGATGTGTCGAAGAATTGATGACATTTTTGTATGTTATTTTTGAATTGTTGTACTAGCTTTTTGCGAAATATAACTAACACAACACACACCAACCATAACCCAAACCATACACACACAAACACACACACACACATTACATAACTAAAATATAACTGTCTGAATATAAAAACAATCTATGTTTAGAAAGGGGTTTTTCTTTTTCCCCTCACCATTCATGAATGGGTTCCATAAAATACACAATTACACACACAACACAACACAACGCTTCTTTTGCTCGCAAACCGCCTAAGGCCTGTGGCTCAAAAGGTCAGTATTTAAAAAAATCTTTCTTTGAAAAAAATTAACGCATAAAAACTATTTTAAATACACCAACATAATGTAATAAATTTCATGATTAATACATGATGGGCATCATTATAAATATTTATGTAAACTCAAAAAGACGCTTGTAAAATAACTTCTAAAATAACATTTGAATATATTTTCATATTTATATTTAGGCAAAATTCGTCTACTTGTTATTAAGATGTTGATGAATAGGCTGAGTTTTACGCTGTTTTTAATGTTAAGAAAACTCTTCAAGAATTTAAATGGGTAATTTTGTTGAACTATTAAGTTTCAGTTTTGTAAACAAGATTTCTGAAAATATTACCTAGACTGTTCAACAACAATAGCTTAAAAAAATAATCACCTAATTTGGTTTTTCGCATAAAATAATATAAGTAAAAAATAATAACACCTGGCTTGTTTCTGCACAACCTTCAGAAAATGCTTAAAGCATTAACGTTTGAATCCCCAACCGGTCCTATGAGACCGCGCTGTTATTGTTTTACTATTGTGTCTCGTTTCGCGGGTATCTGAGTAACTACGTCTGCCTTAACGCATTATGTGATCCAGAACTGCATACTGTGATCAATCGATCTTATACTTCTCAAATAATACTGTAAACAGTAGTAACAAAATAGTATAGTAAGTAGTACACACAACAACAACAACAACACAACAGTAATTAACAGTAGTTTATTTATGTTCATTCAAAAAAGTTATATCCATTCAATTCACAACATCCAAAACACAAGCCAAAGCTTTTAAATACAGAATGAATGCCGTTCTTAAAAAAAAAACAAATTAAAATGATTCACTTTCGAACGAAAAAGGTTGAAACAATAAAAAGAAACTGACAGGCAAAGAAAAAAATACACGGTTCCTATTCAGCCTCTTACAATTAGCTAAAAAGCTTCGGTTTATCTGTGGTTAACAACATTGTTCGTATCCGGGTAGCGGGCTGTGTTCCAACTCGATTCTTTTGTTTCTTTTTTTTTTGCTCGATTTCGAGTGTAGTGTTTCGTTGGAAATTGTGTGTGTTACTAGATTTAGAGATAGTTTTTTTTTTTCTATATCTATGACTAGCTTTAGCCCGCAGCTTCGCCCGCGTGCATAAAATATACCCTATGTTACTCAGGAATACAGCAGCTTTCTATTGGTGAAAAATGAAAAATTTTAGCGATCGGACCAGTACTTCCACAGATAACCCCATACAAACAAAAAAAAACAAACTTTACCTCTTTATTATATTAGTATAGATGTCAAAATTTACTGCAAAAAAAGCTTGCGAACTTATTGGTCCTCAGGTACAAAATTATTATTTTTTTTGGGAAATCATCCAATGACAATTCCCACATATCAGACTATTATTGACTAAACCAAATCTCCCTTCTTGCCCTTTGCGTTCTAGGACCAGGAGTTTGCCGTGGCCCTAGCGGGTATGGGAGCTTCCAGGCCTCACAGTTTTATTTTGTAACAATATGCTCCGTCGCGTCAACCACTCAGGCCAGGGCATTACCGGACACCTGAACGGCGAGCTACCCATTACTCATCATCTCCGAGCCTTTAGACTGAAAAATCAGCTCACAATTTGATAATTAATTCATGAATCCCCGACCGGTCCGCGGTCCTATGAGACCGCGCTGTTATTGTTTTACTATTGTGTCTCGTTTTGTGGGTATGTGATAGGTTAAACAGAAAACAGTAAATTAGGTTACAAAACATCTCGTTCGGTTGTATGTTTTCTTTCGTAGCAGATGAAATTTACTCATCATGCTATTTTTTCTAGACGATCTTTTAATATTTTTTTCACAGTAATTAAAATTCTCTGAATACTTTGTGAAACCAGTTTTCTTTTTTCTGGAAAATAAAAACGAGAGAGGAGCGTAATGTGATCATGCTGACATTTTATTTTCTAGAAACTTGCTGATTATATTTCGATTTTGAAGATGTTGTTTATATAGAAATGAAAAGGGGACATAAGGCTTCACTTATTAAACTTTTATAGGAATGCTTCGATTTCTGTTAACTTGCAGGTTTTCTTAAAAATGGTCCATTTTTAACGTTATATACGTTTGCTATTACGTTTTTTTTTAGTGGGGAATCATCTAAAGACATCTCCCGCTTTTGGATGGCGCGGGAGGGCGTGTCAGAGCCCCGGCTTTTCCTTTCAGAAGCCAACCCACGGCCCAAGTAGGCTTCGGTCCTACTTGCCTTTTTATATTACATAAACCAGTGCTTGACTGCAATCCCACATGATGGTAAGCAGTGATGCAGTCGATGGTGCGGCCTTAAGTTTGCTAACATCTCCTTGCGCGCGTGGAATACTGCGCGCCGTCAAAGGCACGGGCACGAACCGAAATTCTTACGTTAAGTGAGTTCTTACATCATCGTACAACAACACATACAACTTTTTCAATCAATGATCAAAACGAAAAACACAATTAAAATAAGAACAAGACAACAAAACAATCAATTAAAATAATTAAATCACACTCAATAAAGAGGCAGTCCCAAATTCTTAAATGCTACTCTGAACTAGCCATCGACTAAATGTCACACAGTTGCAAGCTTTGTCTGCAAGAATCCGGATATTTTCATAACAAACTTTACTTTTAAAACGAAACCCTATTTTTAAGGCAGTAAGTTCCAGATTGAGCTGTAGAGTTTACGTGAGTTAGGCTGTTGTGGTTGTGGTGTGTGTGGAGTCAATGAATGTCAAGGTAGAACCTACGACGCCGGTGTGAAATGAATGTTTGTCGCTAATAGTTTGATGGTGACCGCTTAGTGATGGACGGAGCGGGGAACGTGGCGATTTTACGATATTTTGACGTGATCCCACAGCTGGGACTCAGGCCTTCTTTCTAGGAGAGGAAATGGGCCGTAATTCACCACGTGAACCCAGTGTGGGCAGCAGTGCATCACTGCTTACCATCAAGTGGGATCGTTGTCAAGCACTATTTTATATGATTAAAAGTTGTGACGGGCCAGTGGTAACGGTTTACTAGTAGTAGGTCATGAGTTCAAACCTAACCAGGTGTATTACTTTGTGTTATTTATTTAATCACCACTGCTGTCAAAACAAAAAAAAATGGAATACATTTAAACGAAAAATTTTAAGGAATCATTTTACAGATATTTGAGTCTTTCTAAGTTAAAAACGGAAACTAAAATCAAAACAATATCTAGATAACTTTATTTCCCGTTTATTAAAATCTAATATGCACATCACCATATCTGGTTCTGTCAGCTTAAAATTGTCATGATACAATAAGTGACTTACCAACGTCATACCTAATAATATGTAAAAACATACTATTTATAGATTTTATTCGCATCGTAAAATAGTTTATAATATTAAAATATTTTGATAAAACTTAGGCACGTGTTCATTGCATGTCACATGTATATTATACGAAAACCAAATAAATTATTTACTTGAATTTATAAGTAATTTCCTATATGCATACTCGGCTAGTGACAGACTGCCATATTAATCAAACATTTTAAGTTTATTTTTTCGTTAATGAATTCATTTTATACTGCCAAAATAATTATCAATAAATGTCATGTAATATTAATTTGCCCAATTAATATTATAAATTCACTTTTTTTTGTGAAAACTTTGTGTGGGTTCTTAAAAGATTTATAGTCTGATTCTGAGCTTAGATGATAAAAGATTGGCGTAGTTTTTCTCGAGAACGAGGACAACGGGTTGTGTTGATAATATTGTGTTTAAAGTAAAATATATTAAATAAAGTGCAAAGAAAAAACAAATGTATGAAAATGAATGATAAACCGTTGTACTGAGTCATAAGCTATTATTATGATTGACATGTATTATAGCTTTTCTGACATTTGTTTTTTGATTGACATACTTATCATTATGTTAGACATTATTATTAAAACTGTAGCATTCTTCAGTATTTTTATATTTGACAACTAACTTTATTCAGTATACACTTTAATTATTTATATGTTTTTAAATTTGTGAATGGAATATTATTTGAATGATATTATGCAACCGTAGAATATGGAGGAGCTCAATATGTAAGAACACATCTATGTATTAATCAGTCATGTTTGCAAAGAAATATAACGATTTGTAATTTAATTTTGCCTTTTTAGGGTTTCGTACCCAAAGGGTATAAACGGGATCCGTTTACTATAACTCCGCTGACCGTCTGTCTGGCACCAGGTTGTATCTCATAAACCATAATAACTAGACGGTGAAAATTTCCACAGATGATTTATTTCTGTTGCCGTTATAACAGCAAATACTAAAATCAGAATAAAATAACTAATTCTGTATACCATTTTTTACTATGGACGCTAAGAAAACTTACGTGTACGAGTTTGACTCGCAATTGACCGGTTTTTAAAACAAATACTTTAACAAGATTTATAAGGTTTTCTGTTACATTTGTCGAATTTAATTTCAAATCGCTTCATCTCCACTACCATATCCACTTTCCAACCAGATACAATCGGTAGAAAAGTAACAACAGTAGGTAAGTCACGGGTAGTTATAGTAAAGATTACTTGTTTGTAATAAGTTCAGTTAAACGATGGTTCTGGCGTAAACAGCGCAATTATCCTGATGATGGGTCACTTGATGGCATTTGTGAGGTGGAAAATGATGATAACATACACGTTCTACACATATTTGCAGGGTTTTTTTGGTAGCTGGGAAATCATTTAGGGACTTCTCCTGTTCGAAGGTGCAACGAGAGACTGTGCCAAACTTTTATTGAGTAAAACCCAGCTATTTAGATGACCTTCGTGTTCTAGGACCACGGATTTCCTTTCAGAAGTTCCTTATGGTTCTAGTGTGCATGGGTCCTGCTAGACCCTAGGTCCTGTGAGATAGTGGTCAAGCGCAAGCCTATCAACGATAAAAAGCAAGAATTAAAACAAGATCAAACATGTTATTTTTATCCAAGTTTAAATTATTACTGAGCATCATAATTTTTTGTATTGCATACCAATACTCTACATAATCGCTTCGAGTTATGAAACAGGTTATTATTCAATTAAGAAACTTCAAAAAAACTACTCAACATCGGTATCGATTATACTTGGAGCAAAAACTTAAAACGCTCTTTAACTTTAAGCAGAAATTAAACTCTGCTCGAGGCGGTATTTATACTCCATAAACAACACAGTAGAAAATTATTATTATTTTATCTAACACTCCCTTTTTCTTCCATAGTTCCCGAATCGAAGCCACTTCTTGTCAATCCCCAACAAAGAATTTCATGAAAACCCACAAAAAGAAAAACCGGCAAGTGCAAGTCGGACTCCCGCACTGAGGGTTGACGTTACATCTATTTGTACCATAAGACCTTGCTTTATGCCCAATTATAAAATTCATCTCGATACCTCCACGCGTTCCCGAGATAAAGGGTTTTGACAGACGGATAGACGGACAACAAAGTGATCCTATAAGGGTTCCGTTTTTATTTTTTAAGGTACGAAACTCTAAAAAGAACATAGACCTGGTCTGTGTGACAAATAAGATTAAAATTCGTGAACACCAACGAGGCAACTTTACATATAATATAAGTCTATTATAATATAAGTAAGTATATAACTAAATACCAGAACTATTATTATGCAAATAGTCTGATATTATTAGTTAGGACACAGGCCAGACTTTACGAAACTGCTACCATTACTCAAAATGTTAATACGCGTTAATATTAAACTGTAATATAAAACAATAATAATTTTCGCAGTTCATTGCCGCTTATACTTAACCGAAATAGAAATTATGCAATTCTTGATTGAGACTTGATTTACTTTTCTACCATCCGACTACCCGACGTACATCGAGTATCCACCTTCCTACGTAAGTACGTAGTAAGTACGTAGTTGTAACCTCTACGGTCCGGGCTAAGCATTTTGCCTAGTCGTTTATACCGCATGCATCGAAAGATTGGAACAATTCCTGCTGCAGTCTTCCCGCCCTATTATAATTTGGTTGTCTTCAAAGCTAGAGTGAATAGGCTCCTCATAAACTGCTTACTATCGGGAGGGATCGCAGTCAAGCACTAGTTTATGATACATAAAAAAATCATTCTATGGTCACTATTGACACCGATGTGAACATTTTTATAGCCAATTTGTACATTTCCACTTTATTACACCTGTTTACACATTTTATTATTAGCTTGTACGATATCAGTTAAAAAAGCGAATAAATTGAACAAAGCAATGTATATCGCAATACATCAAAGTTTCGTTCAAGTCGAGTTAGTCTTGTCAATCAAGGGCCGAACAATTTGTCGGCGTACCCAAGCGTTTATTAGTGATAAATGATTGCACATTAGACTGAGGCGAGGTAGAGATATAGTTCGCAGATAAGGCAATGTACGCCTTTATACAGAAAATGTAATAACGTTTAATATGAGTACATACATCAGGGCGGGGCGGTCGAGAACTCGAGATATTTCGCTGAGATTAGCAACTTGTGTGATGGGCTTTATTTACTTTTATTATGCTCATTATGGTGCTTACTGTGGCCCTGATTTCATCTGTAAGATCTAAATGCATTCATACAAACATAAATCTCCTGATATAACGATATTTCTTTTGGTATCCGGGTCGAAGGACCATTTCTTAGGATCCGAACCGAAGGACCAATTTTCAAAAAAAAATATTTTAACGCTCTCTCGATATTACCTCTACGCTTGAAAAATCCTAGTCACTTGGTTTTACCCTATATCAGACTAAACCAGTTAAGTCCATTGGCAATATCAATCGCGTAATATTTACGATCTTATTTGAGTTCAAAGCGCCGACGTACGGCTTGTCATAAAATGTTCTTTGATAACTAGGTAATTGGAGTGGTGGTATTTATAGGTGGTTGGTGCAAAGATTGGCTGTTGGTATATGTGTCCAACATTTGGTGAAACCACTGGAAAGTTATTCCAATTATGGCTGAAACTGGGTGCGTATGGAAGAAAGATCATTTACGAAGGAAACGGTAAAAAATATCGCTTTAAACGTTTGTTTTTTGCACCCATGGCGCAACGCCGTACGTTTAGTGGTCCGTTGATGGAACGGACTTAGTGGAATTAAATTGTACGCACTCCCTGAAATGCATACGATAAAAGCCTATTTTATTCGAATTACATAACGCTTAATTTGGATAAAAAATTGCGTCAATAAATACCTAAAATCTGGTAGGTAAAGCACTAAAATAAGATCAAATTAAAACTGCCTATTATTTAATACTGGGTCAGTGATTACAATTAATAAAGTAATCAATCAACGCAAAATAACCAAAAAAAATTACGCTCTAAGTAGCAAGTGTTAATTCGCAGACAATTGATTGACTGCTAGCATCCTATTACAATCATACCACTATTAAATATCAAGTCATGATCTCCTAAAACTAATTCTGAATCATTGAGTGACTGGTTACGATTTATACCAATGAGCGGTGGGTTAATGTAACCGGATGGCAAAGCCCGGATATAAGCAGAAGACGTCAAAGCAGAATTGGATCGAAAAATGTCCATGTTCCCTCCATATTAGAACTGGATCGAAAAAGACCAACTCAATATTAAAAACATTTTAATTAAAATTAGTCATTTACAAGCACTTATGTAATGTCAAAAAGTCAAAAAAATGATGCAAATTACACATTTCAAAGTATAAATCTCTATGGAGTAGAATACGCAAGAAACTCCATGGATACTCTTTTCAATCATGTAATGTATTATTGACATCTTGGTTACATATTTACCTAAGTGAAAACAATGAATAAAGTACAAAAAATCAAATCCTAAATATGTATATTAAAATAAAGCCAAGCCTTACGCTAACTTAGGTAGAAACACAAAAAAAACAGTTCTTTTTTTAAACGATAGGCCGTTAACCGTTTGCGCACGGCGAGTTGCGCAAGCGCACGTAGGCTTGCACTGATAAACGGCGCAGTGATAACGAGAGGCCGGTTGACCCTGATAGCAATTTGAAAGGTACCCGGCCACTACCGAACTATTTTTCCATGCCATATATGTATGGGTATACGCATTTATATGTGAGACTAGGTTATGGCTGCGGTTTTGCGTGTGGAAAAGTTTTTTTTGTGGTGATAACATCGTATGATTGTTGCTGTTGCCTTTTTTGGGCAATGTTATGTTGAAGTCATCGAGAGAGTATTTGCTAGAGCATAATGAGTTGTGTGGAGGACTTGCAGTCGTCGAAGGGATATTTGCTACAGCATAATAAGTTGTGTGGAGGACTTGCAGTCATCCATTTATCTGCCCTAAGTGAATACCAGTTTTTGTTTCAGTTTTGGACTTGACTTTTTTTTTAGTCAATTGAAAGTCGTCTGATTTCTTTTTTCGGCAGAGGGCAGAGCTGCATGTGTCAGGGTTTGACAGACTAAAACACACTCCTTATGTTCCTTCTTTGCCTTGCATTTCAGAGCCCCGGGGCCCTTTTCAGGAAGCCAACCCATGGCTCCTGTAGGCTTCAGCCTTACTTGGCTTAAGACGAGTAACAGAAACATTATAAATTACTAGAAGTTAGTGCTAAATATTCGATTAAAACTGTCGTCGTATATTCAAAAAAACCTTTAACATAAATCCAATCATAGTCACTTACCTAATAAATCTGTACACTTTTTTACTTTATTATAATTCAATCGATACTTTCAATACGCATTCTCAATAAATATTAATACGATAAGACTAGTAACAAATAATAATTTGACAGACACCACGCCCTTGTTTATTAACATTATTGTCTAGATTTAATAAAGTTATTTTATTACAGCAATTTTAATAAATCATTCCATGTCCTGGACAGTAACCACCCAGTCTTGGTGGCCATAAAAAAATTGAAACAGTAACTATGAAACTAGACCAATATACGAGTATGTAAGAACACGTTGGAATATGGAAATAAAAAAAGGCCTATTGAATTTTTTTTACTATTGATTGGCTTGCGTTTTGACCACTGCATCACCTGATGGTAAGCAATGATGTGGCTGAAGATGGAGCACGCTTGCTTCTAGGCAAGCGTAACCTTTTCACTCTTGACTTAAAGACCCTTAGGTTGTAGCTATCAGAAAACACAAACTCCGGAATTTGAGTGACAGTTTCTTATTTCAGTTACAACTAGCGCCACTTTACAGGATATTGGTTTAATGGCTGCTTTGCAGTCTAGATTACATGACTCCTAGTGGCGCCTAAGAGATTATATGTTTGGCCATGACCGCAGTGATTGAGCTCGGCTACGGTCTCGGTACAGATTCAATGTAGATCCGTGTCCTTTAAGAAAGAAAATGTCTTAAGAAATGGATGGAGTCTCAAAACAGAGGCCAATAAAAAAATAGGATTCCTTATCAGAATAAATAAATAAAAGGTACATAATAAGACCAGACTAGAGCCGAAACTGGATAGTATTTTTTTGATTGCCGACTAACAGTACATCAACCAAAAAATAAGATTAAAAAGAAAAACACTTAAAAAATTAATCATGTTATTGCAACTTACAGCCATCCATCCATCCATTGATTTTATTTATCTGTACTATGGTCTGTTCAATAAACCTGGAGACTAAATTGACATAAATAATGTCAAAATTTCTATAGGAATGACGCCAGTTCTTTGGTGTTGAAATGTCATTTTAGTCTCCGGAATTATTGAACAGACTGTAGAATAATAGTCTGTGAACTGTTGCAATATAAAGCCAATAAACGCCCCTCAATTATACCTAAATACTTTGTTCAATTTAAAGAACCACAACGCTACAGTTTATGGATGCCTTCCACGAATTTTTCATCGCCAAGCCATCTTCCTCTCACCTATTTTCCTCTACTAAGACTACCCGATAAGATCTACGATATTCATAACCTGTATGACACAATTTGTAGGGGCAGACAACCAGACACACTCGTAGACACGAGACAAGAAAACAACAACACAACGAAACCCAAACAAAGATATTTTTAGAAGTTGCAACACAGTAAACAAACATGGCCTTCGATTCGTCCTCCCCTGCACTAGGGGAGGTTTTTGCCCTTTTGTATAGTCTCGTGAGTTATTAATAGTTCGCCCACTAGCTGTCTAACTATCAACTTACCTGAAAGAGAAAATAGCTTGAAGGCTTCCTCGGAAAGGCGACAGTGCGACTGTGTAATGAAGATGCGATGTGAGTCTTATGCGGTGGTTACACTATCGGGATTTGAAATATGCGAATATTCACAACATAATGACAAAATCTAGTGGAGTAGTTTGTTGAATCGTGAAATATTTGGTCGAACTCGAATGCTTGTCGACACTTACACACCCGCATAGAAATGCTTGACTTCTAATGTAGACAACAACATGGCGTAATTATCATCATCATCATCATTTTAGCCGAAAGGGTGGTCCTGTGTGTTCGGATTCCCGTAACCCTTACCATCGATCTTTGGAAGTAGGTAGAACACAGTGTAAAGACCCGCAAAAGGCCTCCGTTGAAAAGGGAGGATCCTCCAACGAGACGTGTGTTACGTCTATGCCTAGCAGGGTCAGAGCCAGTATGCCCTAGTATCGGTTGCTGGGTAGTATGAAAGAGGACCCTGGGGCCTTGAAACGAAGGCAAAGAAGAGACCGTAGAGGGATTTAGTCAGTAAAATTTGACACGCCCTCTCGCTACACCCAGAGCGGGACAAGTCATATTAATGACTAGCTGTCCCTTGCGGTTTCACCCGCATTTTCCGTTACTGCTCCGCTCCCGTGGGTCGTAGCGTGATAGTATATAGCCTATAGCATTCCTCAATAAATGAGCTATCTAACACTGAAAGAATTTTTCAAATCGGACCAGTAGTTCCAGAGATACCCCCTACATACAAACTTACAGACATACAAACTTACAAATTTTACCTCTTTATAATATTAGTATAGATTTAAGGTGGGCGCGACGTTAGAATTATCCATACAAACGTAATATCAAAATCATTTGCAATTTAAGCATATTTACACCATAATATGATGTTATTCGGATTCAGACAGTAATTATCTAGGTTCCTACATCGTCTTTTTGTTGAAAAACTTACCCCAAACGAAATTTAAGCGAATTTAAATTTGCACATTTTCACAGCGAAAATGTCATGTTTTTATTTTGTTTTTTCTATATTATAAACAACAATATTTCAAAATGTCTTTCCGTAGGAACACAGACATTATTATCAAGTTATAAATACTCGAAACAATATTGGGAATACATTAATTTTTCATTCATCATTTTTGGTATTACGGAACCTCTCCCAAATTTCCAATAGTTTGTATTGTTATCACAGCAAGCAACTATCAGTGTGCGGATGATGACTTTACTCCAGTCGGTGTGTCCAAGAATTGTTTAAACTATCTGGATTGCTTCCATCAACCTCAAAAACGTGTTTTATTTCGTCTCAACTCGAGATAGCGCGCGGTCTCCGCAGGCCTCTTAACACCCAAAAAAATGCCCGTCTGCTTAATCTTTAGGCAGACAATCATATACGTTTATGTGTGTGTTGTGCGTCCATGTGGGTAAAATAATGATGTGTGCGAGTAAAGTTGTATAAGTAATATCAAGGCCGTATGCTAATCGACGTTAAATAATAAATACCGATAAAAACGGTTTACCTGCCCATATTTAAACGTGCTCTCGATTTAATGGGTTTAACGAAAAAGATTATATCACGTGCGTTTTAATTTAATGTTTTTATTGTTAATTGATCGACCAATCCGCACGGGGCCCACGTGGTGGATTACGGCTCATTCTCTCTCTTAGAGAGGAGGGCTGAGTCTCAGTCTCATCTGCCTAGCCTTTTTCCAACTATGTTGGGGTCAGCTTCCAGTCAAGCCGGATTTAGCTGAATACCAGTATTTTACGAGGAGCGGCTGCCTACCAGACCTCCACAACCCATTAACTGGGGTAACACAGTACTTCATGGCAAGACTGGAGTCAGATTTACTGGCTTCTGACTATCCGTAACGACTGCCAAAGATCTCCAAATGACAGCCTACGGTTTAACGTGCTTTCCGAGGCACGGAGGAAACTCGTTATGTTAAGATGGTCACCCATCCACAGACCAACCTTGGCAAGCGTTGCTTAACCTTGAAGATCGACCTGTGCGGCTATTATTATCTAGCCACGAGCTCCTCTCTGGGGCCCTCGAGGGCTGAGTCTCAGTAGTGGGAATATTATAGGCTGATTATTTTTTTTTTTGGTGGGATAACATCAGAATGGCATGTCCCATTCTTGGGCCGAACGGGAGGTGGTGTTACGCTTTTGCTGACTAAAACCCACTCATTTATTCCCTCTTTGCCTTGGTTCCAGGGGCCCAGGTTTTCATTTCCGAAGCCAATCCATAACCCAAAAAGATTTGACCCTGCTCTGCCTCTTGGTTTTGCTGACATCTCTTTGAGGTGCGCGTGGAACAGTATGCGCCGTCGACGGTAGTTAATTCATCGTTTTGATTTTATTTTGGAGACGATTCAACATTTTCCAAGCCTTGTCCCAATGATGCTAGGGTTGGCTTCCAGTGTACCCAGATTCAGCTGATTACCAATATTTAATATGAAGCGTTTGTTAGTTTTCCGTCCCCATATAATCACTCAGTAACTTAAATCTCCTAGTAAGGCCGGGATGGCCCAGTGGTTAAGGCACCAGCCTGTCGCTAAATAAAATCATCAATGCCCATAAGTTAGATTAAAATATTCAAAAACTAGATTTACAATGAAACAATTCATTGTTTCGTTAAAATACACGAAAAATAAATAATGTCAATTTGCAAATGTCAAATATTTACATTTATAACCCATTCATATACAAATATTTCAACATGTGTGCAATATGCATACAAAAAAAAATATGCTTCCAATAACATAATTATTTGTTCTAGTCCAATAATCCTATTATTATCCATTGTATGCAAATGTGACTTTCTCGGGCAAAACCGTAATATTTGCGCAGTTATGAGATGTTAATGCCTTTTCGCTGTATGTAATAAATAATAAGGTTCAATAAAATGACGGAATTATTGCTGATATATAGATGAGGCTACTGTTGATTGCCTGTGATAGGAAAAATAATAATCTACACTAATAGAATAAAGAGGTAAAGTTTGTTTTTTGTTTGCATGAGGTAATCTGTGGAAGTACCGGTCCGATTGCTAAATTTTTTTCACCAATAGAAAGCTGCTGTATTCCTGAGTGACATAGGCTATATTTTATGTATGCTGGCGAAACTGCGGGCTAAAGCTAGTAAACTATAAGGCACTGGTTACTGCAATAGATTACTTTAAATAAAACTTGTATTTTAATAGCCGAGTGCTTCTTTATTACAGTATCTATCCTTTTTTTTTATTGTTATAAACTAGTGCTGACCGCGATCCCACCTGATGGTAAGCAGTGATGCAATCGTTGATGGTGACGCGCACTAGTTTATGTAGAGCCTATTCACTCTAACCTTAAAGACACCTTAATTATAATGGGACGGGAAGACCGCATACTGATACTTATTATAAAGACGAACGTTAATTGTATTTATGTGTTTTTTAGGTGGGAAATCATCCAATGATTTCTCCTGCTCTGAAGAGGAACAGAAGGCCTTGTGTCAGAGTTTTACTGACTAAAACTACACCTGTGTCCTTTTACCCTTTGCGTTTTAGGACAACGGTTTCTCTTTCAGAAAGGCCCCACGGCCCTGTGGGGCATCGGCGTTGCTAGGCCCCAACAGTTTTATCATCTTTCCATCCATTTCTTTGAAGCGTGTGCGGAACACTACGCACCATTGACTACTTGGGCTCGGACCTTAACGTACGGCCAAATTGTGAGCTACCCATTGCTCGTCATCCGCAAGCCAGAGATCACCCTGCAACTCACCACGTATGGGAGTATTAAATTTGTGTGAGAAATGTTTGTTACTCTTTCGTTTTTATATTTGGACGAACTCGGATAGACGATATTTTTTTGTTTATCCTTATTTTGGTTTAACAATGAGTCTTTTTGACACACATAAATTATTATTATGTGTTAATAGGACATTTATTGATATGTAGTTGACCACTCATTGGAGTAAAGCGTAGGTTGAGGTATGAATCGGTGTTGTCACTGCATACATTGTTACAGTTTCATTATGTTTTTATGTATGTGACATAATAGGAGTATCAACAGTCGATGATATCATAATCGTATTTTAATTTTATGCCTGTCTTTATAAATCTGTATCTACGAGTATTAAACTTTTTTTTATTTTTATAATAATATAATAAAGCATAACAGGGCTTTGTTTGTTTGAATTCGTTATCTTTTAAACTACAAGCCGCATTAGAAAAAATCTTACTTTATAGGATAGCCAGGCACAAGATAAATAGTACATAGTTATAAGCTTAAACTTCACGCGAAGCAGTTACAAAAGACGCGGGTGCAACCACGGGGGATAGCTATGCGTTTTAAATAATCGCTTACCGGACGAATGTATTAATTTCACGCATAATTTTCTTATTTTCATATTTATGTCAAACTAGTAGCTAAGCAAATATTTCAGAAGTTCAGTCACAAAAAATAAGTACATTTTTATGTTTATTTAGGACATTACTTATATAACATACTTCGGAAAGCTGAACGCCAGAAAGCCTGACCATGAGTCTATTCAAGGAGTATCGTGTTACCCAGTAGGTAACTAAGTCGTGGAGGTCTAATAGGCTAAATGTGAAACACAGTTAGACTGGAAGCCGACCCAAAGATAATTGGGAAAAAGGCTAAAGGGAGATGAGTGAAAAAATTAGTATAGTCCGTCTAATGAAAGCACGACTTGAGAAAAAGAGGTTAAATCCAAAACATTTTGTATGTGGCATTACTAACTAGTAGGAGAATCATGTCTTGACACTTCACAATTTTTTTATTCCCTGCAATTGCGGCTGAATAATGTTACCAATAAAATTTAAAAAAATACTCCAGGTCGCGCTTTCATTAGACGCATTCTACTTACATATACTTATCTGCCTAGCCTTTTCCAAACTATATTGGGGTCGGCTTCCAGTCAAGCCGGATTCAGCTGAATACCAGTATTTTATGAGGAGCGGCTGCATACCAGACCTCCACAACCCATTAACTGGTGAAATACGTACTCTACTTACATAATTTTGGCAAAAAAAGTAACTAATAAATTAGATTAAAAAGGATATAGGCCCAATACAGATAACCATAACTAAGAATATAAGGCAACAGCGTAGGAAGGCTTTCGGCTAAATTCCTCTGCTACCCACGAGCACGTGTGTTTGTGAAAAACATTAAAATGTGTAACACTTGCATAATGCAGACATGTGCCACTCGCGAGCGGCCGGCGTCCTTGCCACGCCTCTTGGGCAACGCGTTCGATGTAATTATAGGTACAACCTCTACTTTACTAGTTATTTTATATATATATATATATATATATTTTTAGGAAAATTGATTTTGTTTTTTCTTTTTTTGTGTCTCTGTGAGTATCTGTGTGTGTGTATTTTTTTTGTGATGATAGAAAGCATTCGTAGAGAAGGACCAATTTTTACTTTGTTTCTCTCATCAATTCTTTTACAGTCTACATCTGCTTAGCCTTTTCCCAACTATATTGGGGTAGGCTTCCAGTCAAGCCGGATTTAGGTGAATACCAGTATTTTACGAGGAGCGGCTGCCTACCAGACCTCCACAACCCATTAACTGGGTAACACGGTACTTCATGGCAAGACTGGAGTCAGATTTACTGGCTTCTGGCTATCCGTAACGACTGCCATAAAATTTACAAATGATAGCCGGTACCTACGGCTTAACGTGCTTTTCGAGGCACGGAGGAAACTCGTTATGTTAAGATGGTCACCCATCCACAGATCAACCCTAGCAAGCGTTGCTTAACCTTGAAGAACGACCTGTGCGGCTGCTATTATGTTGCCTATATCAGATTGAATTGTACCCAAATAATTACCCAAGTCGGTTGACTTTATAGACAGTCTATAGTTGGCTATTATTTGTAAAGTATAACAATAAACCTACATACAAGTTTACTTTCCAAGTCTAGATTGTGCCCGCCTACACCTGGTATTAATATAGCAAATTGACATTGTTAATATCCATTTTAGTGCAAGCTATGAAAATATGTTACATAATTTATCAGAAAGCATTGTGTAAAGATTGTGTGAGGAGTAACTTGAAAGATTAGGGAGTTTGTGATAGTATATTGTCGGGTGACAAGATATAATGGAAGTTGACCCACCCCAAGTAAACGGGGATAGCGGCAGAAAGAAGGAAGAAGGACAATTATTAAAGAGTGAAATTGAAATGGCCAAAATAATTGACATCGAAATAACTGAGATGTGCCTGTAAGTAAATGATTTAATGACAACTCACTGTAAACCAGGAACAGGAAAATCGTGCTCCAATTTTATATTTTGAGTTCATTTATAAATAGATGGGGAGGAAAATTCAAATCCAACTGTTTCCTGATAGCTACAACCTAGAGATCTTTAAGTCGAAGAGTGAATAGGTTACTTCTAGGTAAGCGTGTTCTATTGTCAGCCACAACATCGATTGCCATCATGTGAGATAGTGGTCAAACGCAAGCCTATCAATAATAACACAAAAACACAGAAATAGAAATCACGTTACTATTAATTATTCAACTCTTGATAACCCCAGTCCCACGCTCTTTCTCATCATATTATCCTCATATTAATTACTAGAAAATCGCCAGTCCATGTAACGGAAACCAATAATCACTACAATATCTCAAAGGGGAAGTCCCGCAGCTAATATACAGTAGTCTCTGTCACAATTTTAACAAATGTCATAGATAAAGAGTGTAAGGGTCAATGCACACCACGACCCGAAGTCACTGATGCAATATAGAAATAAATACTTGCTTCAGAAAATGAAAAAAGAATACGAGTAGATAAAAAAGAAGTAGGAAAAAGCCGACAAAAAATCCCACCATTGGGGGTCCAGAATCATGTACTGGATTGGTATTTGTTTCTGTGTCATAATAGTACATTATGATACAAGTGTGTAATGTGGGTCATTATCGTCGCGGTGGTATTAAGACCCGAGCCATGGCGAGGGTCTTAAGAGAACCAAGAATGATAATTACCAATTACTCACGTTTATCATACGACGTTTTTCGACACACTTGTGAATAAAATACATTAAAAATCAACTTTATTTAGTAGGTATATGAAAAGTCTATTTAAAGAAACAGTTCGTAAATGTGCAGTCAGTAAAGTTATAATTAACTATTTTTGACTGTATAGTGGTCCCATGACTTAGATTTTCTACTCGAAGGCGTACAGCATAAATCATTTTCCTCATAAATAGTTGTTGTAGACATTTTTGTAAAATCTGTATTTTATTTTTAAATATGGCGGCAACATAGATTTATAAATCTATGGGCGGCAATAAAATTGACTTTTCTTAAACGCGCGCATGCGCGAAAAATGGCGGCCGTAGACTAGCTACTCTAGTTCTTGGTTTAGAAAAAATAAGAATGAGGTTGCATATAAACAGAAAATATAAATTTGATGAAAGATTTAATTAATTAAATATGTAAAATTTTAAACAGTTTATGTAAACACGAAATTGCATTAAATACGTAAGTAAAACACTAATTCGTGCTATTGAACGCAATAACAAATTTTATTATTTTTTGTCTTAAAACTCTTTTTGACAAAAAAGAGTTAAACAAAAAGGTTCTAACTACATTACCGCACATGTGCATAATAGTAATCAAAATGTCACAGTTTGGTAATGAGCCCCTTTATATACCTAAGTGCAGTGCAATAACAGCCACTTTATGAGCAAGTGTGTCGAAAAGGTATATTTCAAATACATACTCGCACATATTACAGATAAATCACATCCAGCCACAGAACAGATCGTGTTCATCTCACAAACATTTGTCTTGAGTGAGAATCGAACCCATTATCTCTAGTATACTTAGCAGTCAAAACCACGAACCACTAGACCAATATGTAGACCAGTCAAAAACGGTACCCCGAGGCACCTGTGCGGAGCACTGCTCTGGCGTCTTCAAGCCTCCTCACATTGCGTCCCAATGTAATCTAACCCTTACTACAAATTACTATGATAGTACTACATTACCGATCCGCTGACGCCGGGTATATTTTCCTCAGTGATAACACGTACCTGTAAACAAAACATTGGTTCATTAGCATCTTATCTAGGTGCAGTAAATACTGGTATATTAGTTAGTTTAGTTGCGTAAACGCTTGACGATAATTCTTCCTGGTAAACGCAACTTGTTTGTCTTTCCAATTATTCAGTTCTGGTTCGTATATGAGTTGTAATATTAGTTTAAGGCTAGGTGAAAGATTATATTAGCATTATAGGCCTTGTAATATTCCCGCTGTTGGGGTTTAGACCTCCTCTCTAGGAGAGGGAATGGGATGCAATACACAAAGCGGGATCAGTGCGGATTGGTGAACGTCACATGTCTTCGAAGTTTTGGGTTCAGGACATGATGTTTTCCTTCACCGTTTTGAGAGCAGCGGTGATGAAATAAATTACACAAAACTAATGCGCTTCACTGGGTTTGATCCCATGACCTGCAACTTACAAGTCGAGGCAGTTACCACTGCACCACATACTTTTTTTATTATGCATAGACTAGAGTTTGACCATTATGTCACTTGATGGTAAACGATGATGTGGCCGACGATATTATAAAAATAGAATTACACAATGAATTAAAAGTATGTCTTTTAATTCATTGTGTAATGTAGTCGGTAATGTAGTCTATTCATCAAAATAGGTCAAATCGAAATCCCATTAGGTCCTCAAGAAGATTAGTATCAGCGAACACCTGATCAAATACCTTTGTCAGTTCCACAACTGGAGCCTAAACAGTGATCTTATCGTACCTATTGGTCAGTCAGGTGTGTTCTGTATGAAGGTCCTATGTTCACATATCATTGGACAAAGTGTAGGTTAGCGTGGTCTAGTAAAGAGGTGTGATGAAACCAACTGAGCAGGTCAAAGGTACAATTTGGTCTAGTTTAGGAGGACTGTACTTTATGTATCGTCTGTTTTTCATATCCTGAGACTAAATTGACACAAGTAATGTCAAATTTACTATAGAAATAACGCCAGTTCTTTTGTGTTGAAATGTCATTTTAGTCTCAGGGTTTAAAAAACAGACGATAGGAGTTTTTCAAATCTACGTTGTTCTAATTTTAGATTGGTCGTTGATCTTCAATTTAAATAACGAAGCCTAGTTATTTTTATCGCGATTGCTAAGGTACCGAAAATAAAATGAGATCTTTATCATTTTATTTTCGATACCTTAGCAATCTCGACAGAAATAACTAAGCTTCATTATTTAAATTGAAGACCAAGCCTTAAAGACTAAATGCTAAAGGTGACAGACAAATACGGTTCGACAATGCAACAATGCATTTTTATAGAAACGTTACTATATGTATATATTATATACAGGTTGCGATCATATGCAAATGTGGCTAATATAGCTTATCTTTGCTATAAAGGTGCGTGCACAGTGTGGATACGTCAAAACACATCAATCAACATTTTTTTATGGTCTTTCAGCTGACACCAAGAAATTTTTTTTATGTATTAAGTATTAGTATTTTTTTTAAACCTGTTCTATCCCACTCCTGGAAGAGGTCTTCTTAGTATTACCAAAGAACAATAGGCCGAGCTGAAAAATATCAACTGAAACTCACATTCTAATTTAATCTATACTTACTAAAACTAACATCGTAAAGAGAAAAGATTTTTATATTTATGTTTGTTAAGAATAAACTACTCTACCGACTAACTACTGGACCAATTTTTTAAAGGAATGTAAAAAAGTTAAAAAACTTCACTTATAAGTTTCAATCAGTAAAATTTTGACACGCGCGTAACCCACCTAAAGAAAAACACGTGTAACTTAGGCATAATTACATTTCACACAGATAAAACCTGGCAGAAATGGCAAAGAAGTTTTTCAATAGTTAGAGAACTTCTCTAAATTGCTCACTAGACATACATATAAGACTGTTAGTGTTACTTTTTTTTGTTGTTTTTTTTAATCGATTTTTGTATCTATTTGTGGAGGCTTGTAATTAGCCATTGGAATGTATTATTCTCTGTATACCATTTCACACTATTAGTCTGTAAGCCTTCTATAAAATAAAATAAATAAATAATATAGAAGTTTGTGACCTATATTCATAAAATGCTATTTCCTAAGTCTAAATAAATAAAAATCCAAATAATAATTACGTGTGAAAAAAATGCGGGAAACATAAATCAAGGATCGGGTTGTATCATAAATATAATTTGATGCCGATATGAGATATCTGGTGTGGGCTCGCGGGGATTCCGGGCGATTGGCTTCGTTACAGAATATGCCTCTGATTGGCTGTAATTTCAATATGGCTGACGTGTACGTACCTTTGGGCCTGTGTTTAGGGAAATCGGTGATTTTAAAACGTTGAGAAACTTTAACGTTTCTTTCAAGGTGGAGATTAAAGTCACACTAATCCTACTAATATTATAAACGCGAAAGTTTGTATGAATGGATATTTGTTACTTTTTCAAAAACTACTGAATGGATTTCTATGATACTTGGTACACGGATAGACCATGAAAATCCTTTCCAGGAATATGTTCCTTTGGGATCATTTTCTACTGTCACGCGGGCGAAGCTAGTTCGGTTTTTGTAAGAAGTATTCTTTGGAAGCACTGATCCAATTAAATGATTATTTGACAGATAGAAAGCTACAGTAACATTTACCCGGAAAATTAACGGTTGCTGTGGTAACCTACTAATAGTTGATTTACTATTTTTGTATTTTATCTCTTTTTATACCATTATTAAATCTTTGGTATTCATTAGACTGAAGTCGGGCGTTGACGGCTGCACCACAGTTTTAAATTTTGCAGCCATCACCGAAGATCTTTGCTTTTTCTTGTATTTCGTTGTTGTTCCTAATAAATAAACGATTATTATACGATAACTCTATTGAAAAATTACCTACTTCAAGCAAACGACGTCTACAACTAAAAATTGACTGTACCCAGAATTTATTTGTTTGATACAAAGCAATGCTTGACTGCGATCTCACCTGGTGGTAAGCAATGATGCAATCGTTGATAGTGAATCGCACTAGTTATTAAGTGCTCCTCTTGTCTTAAAACCCCTAAATTAATAATATTATGGTGATAATTTTTTACTTTACTCAACTACGGGTCTGAACGCAAAATAGCTGGCACATATTTTCCAGTACGCCGGAAGGAGTACCTGTGTGGAACTAACTACGGCGTTAAAATTGTTCAATGTGCTATAAAACTGTACGGCCACTATCTCTACCGAACACTCCGGTATAAAAGTAGAACTATGTGTAGGGTTGCTACGGCTAAGTTTTATTTTCTAGAAGGTTATTTTAAAAAAATTGCTTACTCTTTTCCAGTAGGCGCTAGGTGAAGCTCTTCCCAACTTCTTCCAGGCTTTATTTACTCGTGCCATAAAACAATAGGTATAGCAAAATCATTTATTCAGTTGTCATTTTTATAAGCATACCGTTTTGTTGTAATTTTGTGTCGTACGAGTGTGTCTGTAGGAGCAGTTATAGATTTGACAATTGGCCTAAGTCGCACACACACGCCAATTACAAGTCAATAGTATAGAGAGTATTACAACACCATTAAGTCATTTTAAAAAGTAGAATTAGTTATACCATTTTATTAAAATACGATCGTAAGCCAGCGTTGTAAACTTCCAAATTTACCTAATCTCAATCAGTCCTACACTATAAATAGGACAGGAGGAGGTAACATATACGAGTAAGTAATTAGGTATGGTAATGAGTAAATAACTGACGTGTTAATACCTCTCAAGTCTAATCGCGTACTTAACATAGAAACTGACACTTGTACAAATCAAATAGCGTGTTCCACAGGTTGTGTGAACTTTGAACGAACAGACGAGCCACCGAATACAGTCCACTGGCGGCTAGCAACAGTCTGCGACAACAACTTAACACACTTTTTTATATATTTTGTACAGACGCGCCGCACACGTGTAGCCGGTGGGGGCCACTCGCTACTGCAGTGTCCACGACTCGCCACTTGTTATCACTACTGGCCACACAAAACTCTGACACTCGCAATTGTTGCACTATGCCACCCTCCGTTCAATTAATCTTTAGACGTTCTACGTACAGCGCGCTTTGTCATAGAGCACGTAGCCTCTATGGATGTTGATACATTTATAACGTCCATCGTAATACTACGCAGCAGAGAGCAGGTTGTTAAATATGGCAGCTTCGGAACACCGATGGCTGTCGCTGTTACAAATGTGGCGGTAGCGAGCGACAGCCACCGGCGACTATGTACAGTTGCTCGTTTGCGCCGACCCAAGATTGTCTCATTTAATTACATTTAAGAACACCGAAATAACATGCATAATTATAAGATATCTTATCAACAGATCCCGTTAGCATTTACTTGCATTACAATAACAAAAAACAACTGCACTTAATTAACATAAATTAAATAATACCGGTGCTACAAAAAAAGTGCGACAACCCTGAACACTTAAAGGTCGTTCTGTTCTATTTTTGGAGTCGTTTATAAGATGTCCGTTTTAGTGAAAAAAAGGCACATTTATTGTGATTCTCCTTGTTTTTGGGATTTAATTCGATAACGTGGAAGTTATCGCTGAACTTTATGAAGGTAGCTTCCTTCCGTTGTTTTTGAAACACGAGACTTTTTGTTCTTTATTTTAAACTAGGTTCTGCTAGCGGCTTCGCCCGTATAAAAGTAGAATATTGTACCAAGAAAACATAATTCTGGCATCAAAAATATGCTGTATGTTATTCCAGGATGTGATACACGTGTGTGCTAAATTTTAACCAAATCCATTCAGCCGTTCCAGCGTGAAGGAGTAAGAAACGTACACACACACAAACATGCTACTTTCACAAGTATAATACGTAATATTGTAATTAGTACGATTATGTTTACTTAAATGCAATTTTATTTAAACCCACTGATAAACCCATCGCTTGTGGTCAATTGATCAAGCAAATATTGATTTAGATTACGATTTCTAATAGCAATCTTTCAAAACTACTAGTTTGCCTAATACTTTTGCAATTAAATACTCGTAACTTTCGTTTCGATGGTTCGACAATATCAGAAACATTATCTAGATAAAAAGCCTAAAACTAAGTTTACGCGTGTGTGTGTTGTACGCAAAAACATATCCTGGAACAGCACGTCTCAAAGAAACATACCGTAGGAGTCCAGCAGGGCTAAAGCCTACTGGAGGAAATACCAGGTGTAGTTTTAGTTAGCAAAAGTCTGACAACTCTTCTTCTCAACTAAAAACCGGGCAAGTGCGAGTCGGACTCGCGCACTGAGGGTTTCGTACCAACCTACCTATAAAAACAGTTTAATTCTCGAATCGAGTCTTGAAGACTTTTCAATTTTTTTTTTCTTGTGACGTAACTAAAAATTTTCAGTTTTCAGACTTTTCCCGATATTAGTGCTATAATACCTTGCTTCGTGCCAAATTTCAAGATTCTAGGTCAACGGGAAGCACCCTATGAGTTTTGATTCCTTTGACAGTGTCGAAATGTACGTTTTTTGCAACATAAACGGGCGTATCTTTTTTTCCCGTCAACTTACAAGTTTGATTTTTGCACAACTTCAAGGGACCGCGGATTTCAATATATGGTTTTAATTTCAACTTCATACTTTCACGCGTTCCTGAGAAAAAGGGTCTTGACAGACGGACGGACAGACGGACAACAAAGTGATCCTATAAGGGTTCCGTTTTTTCCTTTTGAGGTACGGAACCCTAAAAAAAGCACACATCAGATGTTTAACGACAATACTTATTTAGTAAAAAGTCTAGTGGCTTCATAAACAGTTTAAAACTCTACGCTTCTTACTTTACACCAAAAAACCAGCCATAAATCAAAAAGTCGCAACTCCAGCAAAATAAAAAATAGTCTCGGCAACCGGCGAGCGGCGTAAAGTTGCCAACAACAGCGCTTAGGCGTGCTGCATACGAAACACAAACAAACACAACTTCTGCTTTATAGTTAAGGCTAGTTCATAGTGTATTGTGTGTATCGTGAGTTATAATGACGTCATGTGGTGTATTCATAGTTGTTTGTGTATGAAGTGTAATTGTATGTATACAAGCTTTTGAATCAATCAATGAAAAGTGTATGTGTAGATTTGGTTGTCACTGAACATAGGCACCTATCAAACGCTATTACGTAGACCGGTCTAGTGCCTCTTGCAGCCAATTGAATAGACTCCCGCGGACTTCACTAGGCCGCGGCCGTAACTCTTGACAGGTAAAGTCCATTAGAAAAGACAGGATACACCGAGACGGGTATTAGGTATGACAGGTCTCGGCAATTGACACATAGTTGCTACCAGACAGTATATGATCCAATCGTGCAAAGGAACTCCGATTTTTAGTTCCTATGTGACGGTATAGATATTGCTCCAACTCTAAATTTTGGAAGCCCTTCCAACGGGGTCTATCGCTCTCGATCCTTTCAACCTTTTCGAACAAGCCAACAACCCTGGCAGGGTTTTATGCTTATGCTAAGTATTAATTTCAAATCAATGAAAGCCAGACTATGTCGGTAGACATAGTCTGGCTTTCATTGATTTACGGATTATTTTTGGATATACGGTAGTATATCCAATGATCTTTTTCTTAGGTGGAAAATCATCAAAATAACTTCTCCCACTCGTAGGCGGAGCGGGAGGGCGTGACTTTTACTGACTAAATCTCACTCCTTTTTTCATTCTTTGCCTGCGTTCCAGGGTACCAGGTTTTCCTTTCAGAGCAAACCTATGGCCCCATAAACTTCGATCCTGCTGGGCCCCTGCGGTATATACAATGATCTATGAACTATATTACGAAGTCCTTACAGACGCCAAACCAATCTAAACCAGCCTTTACACACGACACGAATACGCGACACCTATATACGTCACGTCACGACATCTATTGCCGTCGCGAACTTGCTTCAGCTAATCCATGTTAAAGGTACGGGTTCACGGCGGCGTTACTTATTTCACTTTAAATAAAGATCTTACTTAGAGCGACTCAAAGGGATGCTAAGTAAGGGAGGGGGTGAGGGGGGGTGTGCCACGTACTGTGATGTAAACGTTCAGAGCATTTATTAAGGTAGCGAGGTTCCTTTTTGATGAGGATTTTAAAAACATACGTGTGTTCTTGTCCAAAAATATTGTAGGAAATTATCTGAGCTCTGTGACCAAAATAAGCTATAGATAAATAGAGAAAGGAACCTAGCTATCGAAAGCGGCTTCAACGATTTCATCATCATCTTTTCAGTTGAAAGAGGTCCACTGTTAAACATAGGCCGAAGAATCGCCAATGGGCAGGGAACAATGTTCGCTCGCCTGAAAGTAGAAGAAAATAATCCCAAAAGAGTATATTACTTAACTTTAAGCAGTACGTTTTATTATTTGTAGTACATACTCGTACTACCTATATTATCTTTATACAATTATTATAATTCTTATGTACGTATATTTGTCACCTAACTTCTCCTAAACGTATTGACCGATTTAGGTTAAATTTTGAAAGTACATTTAAGTGGGTCTCAGGATGGTTTGAAAATACAATTTACATATTGGTAAATCTTCTCTTAGTGTTTGCTGATGTCATAAAAGGAAACCTCGCGTTTCTAATCCCAGCAGTTTGCGCTGTGCGTTGATATGTCAGTCAGTTAGTTTCTTCTTTTATGTACATAGAAGATAAAGACAAATCGAGGAGCTCGTGGCTAGATAATAACAGTCGCACGGGTCGATCTTCAAGGTTAAGCAACGGTTGCCAAGGCTGATCTGTGGTTAGGCGACCATCTTAACATACTGAGTTTCCTCCGTGCCTCGGAAAGCACGTTAAGCCGTTGGTCCCGGCTGTCATTTGTAGATCTTTGGCAGTCGCTACGAATAGCCAGTAAATCTGACTCCAGTCTTGCCAGGAAGTACCGTGTTACCCCAGTTAATGGGTTGTGGAGGTCTGGTAGGCAGCTGCTCCTCGTAAAATACTGGTATTCAGCTAAATCCGACTTGACTGGAAGCCGATCCCAATATAGTTGGTAAAAGGCTAGGCAGATGAGATGATGAAGATAAAGACAAACCGAGTAAAATAAGTTTTCAATGTATAAACATGTTCAGCCTTTTAATGCGCCCACTGCTGGAACTCAGGCTTCCTTTCTAGAACAGGGATTTTACTGTTCGTTCAGTCTGTTTTCTGTAGGCTCTATGACCCTCCCTCCGTTCTACCCTCAGTTTTTGAAAAATAGTATAAAATCTTTTCACCCTGTCCCCACAGCTTCGATTCTTCAATTAATCTCATGTAAAGAAGTATGAATGTATGTTTGCTACTTTTCCTCTCAAATACCGACACAGATTTTAGCGATACACGGCTAGAAAATGTCCTTTAATAAGCACGTGGGATATTTTTTTATCCTGGGATAATTTTCTACTTCCTCGCTAGCGAAGCCGCTGCTAGAAGCTAGTCTAAAATATAACACAGACTCTAAACTTCCTCACAATCATTCAGATAGATATTCACTAACAAAATGAACCGTAACTCCGCACAATACGTTTTATTATCTTACCAAAATGAACCTTCGTTTTTACAACACAGTCCGTGGAACGATATTACTCGTACGTTGTAATAAAGCAACACATATACCGTACCGACTGTCGACATGATCGCTAGCGATATTACCCGCGGGCTAAGCAACACGATAATGTACCGAAAAATTGGTAAAAGTAATGCTAAGATATGTAACAATGTTGGTGCTGGGAACGATTTTTCAGCTTCCTTAATCTGTTATATTTATTAAATTATTAGCCTCTGGTAGCTACGCCCGCGTAAAAGTAAAAATCTGTATAAAAAGAGAAACTGGCGATCACTAAGGGTTTCGGAAAATTCGACATTTAAAGTGCTGAAAAGGGGGAATTTCATTGGCATGCGATACAATTGAATTACCCTAGCGAGTGAAACGGGGGCTAAAGTTTATATTTAGCATCCTACTATGAAACGGGCGAAGCCACTTACAGAAGCTAGTACATAATAAACTCTAACAATACGTCTTCCCCGATTAAGGTAGCAACTGAAACATAAATGATAAACCTACACACTCAGTGATAACATCTAGCGTCTGGCGGGGTCTTTGAGATCCCATCTGATACTACCGAGCTTCTGTTCTGTATACACATACTACGTGATATGAATAAACAATGCTTTATTTAGTTAAATAACGTGTGTATGTTAGGTAAGAATTATTTTACTGTGTTTGTGCGGATTTTAGTCTTGAGGTTGACGTTATATGAAAGGAGATAAAGGAAAAGCTTTTGCGCGTTAAATGTAGGATTTATTTTTAACAAACTACTATTTCATATTTAATTATAAAAAAGATGCCCGCGTAAATGTAGAAAGGATATAACCTACGTCACTCAGCATTAAAGTAGTAAAGATTTTAAACAGTTTAAATTATAAAAGAACAGATTTTCATTTTTAAATAGGAATGAGCCGTCGAGAATTTCTACCAATGGTGTGTCGAAAATCATTTTTAAATATAAACTAGTGCTTGACTTATGACTACGATCCTACCTGATGGTAAGCAGAGTTGCAATCTTTGACAGTGAAACGCGCTAGTTTATTAAAAGCCTACTCATTCTTAAGTATGCCTATACTTCGGGATATATCAATGAAGTGTCTTATTATTGCTAAATTGTGATAATCGCCATATTATGCTATTTACTCGTAATCTTATGATAAAAACAACTCGCACTCAGTTCACATTATGATGTGCTATTTGCCAAAGTGTAGAGTAGTTTCTTTTTTGCAGATCTACCACAGTAGTTATTTTTAAATCATAAACGTGACAATAACAATTTTTTATTTAAATAGGTACTTGTGTACTTCGAAGAAATGTTTTTCTTCTAGTTCTAAGAACATCTCTGCTTGTGTGTTTAATTTGAATATCTTCAATTCTTAAGTTACTGCTAATATTGTTTTGAGTACCTATCTACTGAGAAAACCATTTTATTGGGGTTTTTTTGTTATGTAATTCATTCAAATGAAATATTGTTTATGTGGTTTTTAGTGGTAGGTGAGTCAATTTAATGAGGTGAGCAATTCTATGAAATGTAGTAACATATTGTTAAACGGGCGGATTTATACCGCGTGCATCAAAGGACTGGAATAATTTACCTGCTGTTGCCTTCCCGTTCGAATATAATTTAGGTGTCTTCAAGGCTAGAATGTATAGGTTATGCGCTAGCTGTTAACGTTTTATGAATGCCCACGTAGGCCTATGTGAAATAAAAAAAAATGTGTACATTTAGTTTTTTTTGAGGTTCTTTATTGAACTATTGCGCCATCAATGACTGCATCACTGCTAAACATCAGGTTTCTTTTTAAGGTCGGAAAAGGAAGTCCTCAATATGACTTCTTCCTCTCTGGGCGGAGCGGGAGAGCGTGTCAGACTTCTACTGACTAAAACTCACTCCTGTCCCTTCTTTGCTTTAATTCCAAGGTCCCGGGGAACGAAAGAGAACGTTCAACCCAGGACTGCTTAACATTAAGTGCGATCTCGCGGTAAAGTAATAGTTAATATAATTTTTAAGAATCTAAACATTCCATCAACAGGGGCGGCATAACGCTTATAATTTCTATTAGAAATCAGTTCTAATCCTTTAACAGCCAAGCTTAGTGTGACCCACGCAAAGCACTATCATAAGCAGCGATGACGTGGATCAGGGAAGTACCTATTTATCGGAAATGCGATAAAACCACTCAGCGACTGAGTGCCTTCGAGTAAGTGACATTTGACCAATAGTGCCCTCCAATGGATTTGGTATTGATTTCCTGCTATTAACATACAAGCATACTTAATATGGCGTTATAAATGGGATCATAGTAGACTTATTTAAATAGGTTTATGTTGTACACTGGCTACCCTAGAATGTGATCCCTCTCTCATCTACCTAGCCTTTTCCCTACTATATTGGGGTCGGATTCCAGTCAAGCCGGATTGAGCTGAATGCCAGCATTTTACAAGGAGCGGCTGCTTACCAGACCTCCACAACCCATTAACTGGGGTAACACGGTACTTCATGGCAAGACTGGAGTCAAATTTACTGGCTTCTGACTATCCGTAACGACTGCCAAAGATCTACATATGACAGCCGGGACCTACGGCTTAATGTGCTTAACGGTTGTCAGTGTTGTCCATACAACTCTATCACTAGGAGAGCTTGTGACGAGTAAATGACATTTGACCAATAGTGCCCTAGAATGGATTTGATATTGATTTGCTGCTATTAACATATACAGGCACACTAAGTATGGAGTTATAAACGGGATCATATTATATACAATGTGTGTATGATAATACGACAATAAATGAAAACACTGGCAATACTCATCATTATGAACGAAGGCAAATAAGTAACACAGGAGTGTGTACCACTGAAAGTTATACATACATCTTCCTTTCAGAAGTCAATCCGTAGCCCTGGGGCCACGGATTGACTTCTGAATGACTTCTGAAAGGAAGGTGTTAAAGTGAAGGTTAAGGTGAAAGTGGAAGCTTCGACCCTGCTGGGCCCTTTTTTAAGGTAGGGAATCATCAGATTGACTTCTCATGATCTTGGTCAAAGTGGGATATATCTGACTATTACTGGCTGAAACCTACTATATGTTCCAGTCTTCCTTCTTTCCTTCGTTCCAGAGTCCCGGGTTTTCCTATCAGAAGCCAACCCACCGCCCTAAAGGCTTCGAACCTGGGCCACTACGATTTTGTTGTCAATTATACTGGACTTGGAAACTCGTTATCTTTATCAATTTATTAAAAGATAATAATAATATAGACTGAAGTGATATGGTCATGTAAAGAGGAGAGTTGAAACGCATGTTACTAAAAAGGTTCCCAGTATATATGTCGCAGGTTATTCATCAAATTAGGTTTTTGATCAAAAACCTAGGTTTTTGATGAAACACCGGAAGATGACACATTTTAAACTCAATTTTATCATAAACCTGTATCAATCCAGATTTTTTTATCAAAAACCTGAACTAGTTTGGGTTTATGATCAATCTAATAAACATTTCCCTTGACAGCGCCTTTAACGAACCTGTATCGACAAATGATCCGAGTTTGCGTGAAATTGTTTCAAAGATGTCTTTATTTGGAGGGTTTTAAGAAATGCTCGTGCGAAAAATCTAAAGTGCGCTGCAAGACAAATCGATGTGCATCTAAAAAAAAATTTCAGGCGTTTATCAATAACGCAGTTATTAAAACCGAGGAGCTCGTGGTTAGAAAATAACAGCTGCACAGGTCGACTTTCAAGGTTAAGCAACACTTGCCTAGGTTGGTCTGTGGATGGGTGAGTATTTTAACATACCGAGTTTCCTCCGTGCCTCGGAAAGCACGTTAAACCGTAGGTCCCGGCTGTCATTAGTCAATCTTTAGCAGTCGTTACGGATAGTCAGAAGTCAGTAAATCTGACCCCAGTAAATGTTTGAATCCCCGACCGGTTCTATGAGACCGCGCTGTTATTGTTTTACTATTGTGTCTCGTTTCGCGGGTATGTGATAGATTAATGGGTTGTGGAGGTCTGGTAGGCAGCCGCTCCTCGTAAAATACTGGTATTCAGCTAAATCCGGCTTGACTGGAAGCTGACCCCAATATAGTTGGGAAAAGGCTAGGCAGATGATGATAATGTCTACATTATGAAATTTTAACGATAATAAGACACTGAATTGATTTCTTTGTCATAAAACAAAGCTAACCCGTTGTTTTGACAACCACTTTATCAGAAACCCAAACTAGTTCAGGTTTTTGATCAAAAATCTAGATTGATACAGGTTTATGATGAAATTGAGTTTAAAATGTATCATCTTCCGGTTTTTCATCAAAAACCTAGGTTTTTGATCAAAAACCTAATTTTATGAAAAACCTGCGACATATACATGTATAAGGATAGAGAGGGAGAGGAAGGACGAAAAAAATGGATAGATTGTATGAGGGAAAGGTGATGGGTGACAGGAAAGAATGAAAGAAAACTACGTGTTGTGCCGCGCTGACTCTAAGTAATTCGGGACAAGGGCAGGAAGAAGGCACTTCCGGCCAATTCCTCTGGAATGATCTATGTAAGTCATTACGTCATCTCCTTTTAGGCCTACCGCGTCGTCATGACTGTCAATAAAACTTAAAAAGCAAATATGATATTTTTAGCTGATAGTATGTATAAAAAAATTAACCAATTAGAAAATTATGATATTGATTTCGTAATTAAAGATTTATAGGTAATCATCATCAGGCAGGATTAGGCCCTATCTATAATTACTAAGACCCAAACTATCATTAGTAAACTGCCAATACGTCCTGTGTTATACTAATAAAAACATCAAAAGTGATGACATAATAGCAATGTAGCCGATAATTACATTATATCCTTGTCGGCCAATCTGCAATCGAAATTGTTCGCTAATTTGATCATAAGGCGCATAATTGTTTCAGTGAAATTACTGAGTAAAGGGATGTTCATAATGGTCTTATTAAAAAAAATGTTAATATTTATTGAGCATACAGCCGTAGGTCCCGGCTGTCATTTGTAGATCTTTGGCAGTCGTAAGACCGTTTTCACATTTTCCGATCCGATATCGGTATCGGACGCCGATACGATATCGGGGTAAGGTAAATGTATGAGATATGTACCTGTCTTTCATATTGTCCGACCCGATATCGGATATCGGAGCACAGCATTTCATACATTTTACTTACCCCGATATCGTATCGGCGTCCGATACCGATATCGGATCGGATAATGTGAAAACGGTCTTACGGATAGTCAGAAGCCAGTAAATCTGACTCCAGTCTTGCCATGAAGTACCATATTAGCCCAGTTAATGGGTTATGGAGGTCTGGTAGGCAGCCGCTTCTCGTAAAATTACTGGTATTCAGCTAAATCCGGCTTGACTGGAAGCCGACCCCAATATAGTTGGGAAAAGGCTAGGCAGATGATGAGATGATGATGATTTATTGAGAATGCATCACTGTTTACTATCAGTTGTGATCGCAGAGAAACCCTAGTTTAATTAATTATTTAACCCTTTCACCGCTTGCGTCGGATTATAGGTCATACGAGTGCCTTCGTGTCCTTTTCGCTAGTGTCGTGTATTTGCGACTGGGTACCATCTCGTTTAGTTCTTCAACCCCCTTAAGTGACAGTCGACAGACATAATATTATCAAGACTGACACCATCACTACTTGACTTGCCCTAGATCTAATGTGTAAACCACATCTTTATTTCGAATAGTCCTGCAGAACTGAACCAACCCACAGTTCCAGCAGGTCTAGCGTGGAGCATTTAGAGTGTTGTATTACTCCCTACCACAGAGATAGAGCTCGTGTCCCAGTGGTGGGAAGATTATAGTTTGATACTAAATATTACGTTTTATTTTTGAGGGTGTTTAGTAAAAAAAGAAGAAGAGGGAAAGGTAATATTATGTAGGTTCTATAACCTAATTAAATAACAAAATATTTACAAATCATCACTTTTTCGTTAAATGGATTCATGAAACGATCGTTTTCTTCCAAAGTTTCTGTGTATGACAAACTTAAAAAACTGTGTATCTTCAAAATTGAATGTTAAAATGGAATTTAACTAAAAACTTTATTGCTTACTTTACTAAGATACGGAAGTTACGTCAAAACGTGTGTAAGATCGAAACCAACAACAAGAATAGTGCGAAAAAATTGCGTTTTATAATTCCCATCACACCATACCCTAAGTGTGGACGCACGTTGGAAAAATCAGCATAATCACAAGCAAATCGTTTACGCACCAGTAGGTAAGGCAATAATGAGCCAACTGCTTTAATGGACGCATTGTAACCACGCAAAAACTTAGGTTTCAACACCAGACGACGAGCACGCTTCATTATAGTGCGTAGACTGTGATTTGATTTAGTTGTTATTTTTAGTAGTGATTGGATCACGCTTGACCACTGTCTTACCTGTTGGTAAGCGATGGAGCTCGCTTGCCCAGAAGCAACCTAGTCACTATTAAAGAAAAAAGGGGGTCTTTTTTGCAGGATGGTGAATCATCAAGTGCCTACACTCTCAACCTTTACTAACTAAAGCCACACCTCCATTCCTTTCCCGGATACCCTTTGGTTCTAAGACCACGAGCATCCTTTTGCGAAGTCTTCTCATGGCCCTTGGTCTTTGCTGGGCTCTTACGGTTTTGCTGACGCACCGTCGACGACTCGGGCAAGACCTAGACGACTACCAGACGGCGAGCTAACCATTGCCTCTCACGCCAAGGTAGTCAGTGGTTACGGTCGGAGTCTTGGTGGACACACGCGTGAGGGAATGGACATATGTATCTATTTGTTTACGCGTGCGGCCACTTCCTTTGTTAGCAATACTGCTTCGCAGAAGAAGGCGACCACTTCCCATTCCCCGTGTCTTTACATCATTGCCTGAAAGAACCAGTGCCCAGCACCTGTATTTCTTTAATATCTCTTTGCGTTCCAAGGCCACAGCAACTCTTTCTAACAATCCTGCGACCCTGGCAGTCACGATAAGCGGTACAAATACGTTTGCTAAATCGATATGTTTTCAGCTCCACACCTGCGCCACTAAAACTATTATTTCTCTTCTGTCTGTTTGTATTAAAGTTATAACAGGCTAAGTTTGGCAATATACTAAAACTAGCTGCTGCCAGCGACTTTGCTCGCATGATTGTAGAAAATTATTCCAAGGAACATACTCTTGGGATAAAAAGTATTATATACTAGCTTTTACCCGCGGCTTCGCTCCCGTCAAATGACTACCCTACACATCCTACGCTACCCTACCCTACCTTCCCTACCTACCCTACACTACCCGACCTACCCTACACTACACTACCCTACACTACACTATACTACCCTACACTACCCTACACTACCCTACACTACCCTACACTACCCTACTTTAACTAACTTTTTTTAGATTTTTCTCTCCGTAAGAACCATCATTGAACTTCAAGGAACATTTAAAAAAAAAACAGCCAAATCGGTCAAGCCGTTTTCATGTTAAGTCGTGACAACGGAAAACGAGTTTCATTTATATATATATAGATAGATAGATAGATAGATAACTAAGACATGGTCTACTCGTATACTAAGTTTTATCGAAATCCATTCAGTTTTATAATAAAAAAGCGTAACGCAACAAAACCCTTGAGTTAGTTTTAAATAACAAGTTCCATTTTATTTGGGATCGACCCATTGATATTTGTCACCAATTCTGAAGCCTGCAACCAAATGCCGAATTGGATGATCACCAAACAATGTTTAAATTATTTAATGGTCTATTATCTGATCTAAACACAAGATACACCCCACCAATCACCATATATATATATATAATTTGTGTGTCTTCAAGGCTAAAGGGAATAGGCTCTTAATAAACTAGTGCACCTCACCATTCACGATTGCATCACTGCTTACCATCAGGTGGGATCGCAGTCAAGCACTAGTTTATAACATTAAAAAAAAAACTACATGCTTTGCAGCTAAAGACCTAACAAAGTAAGATTAAGAAACCTTAAATCTCTCCTAACCAGTCTGGACTTTCTCGAACGTCACAATTTCCACGATCCTCCAAAACTCACCAGTCTTACCACCCACTCTCAAAACTACACATCAATTATCACGAATACACGGAAACAGTTTGTAAATCAGTTGCCGGGATGTAGTTATACGGCGATGAATAGAAAATTAAGTGATTACATTTGCTAATTTGCGTACCGCCCGCGTTTGAATAATCCATAGCGTGGCGTTTGGCGCCCGTGTACTGATTCGTAGGCCGATTAGAGGAAATTTACTAAATAGATAACGTTGATTGTCTGTATTTGTCTTTTCAAGTAGAAATAGATTCGGGAAACAGGAAGGAATGGTAAACACATGAAATATTCAGTTACTCCTACGTACTAGGAGTAAACGACTCGGAGTTAAGGAATTTAAGTTAATAATATTACTTCTTGGCAAGCGTGTTCAATCATCAACCAAAACTCTCCTTCAATCAGGCAAGATACTGATCAAACGAAACCTATAAATAATAAAAAAGAAAAACGGAAACAGTGCACATAAAAGCTTAAAATTTATGAAATGCACCTAGTTACATAATGTGCATTTAAAATAAATTAATTCTCCGAAGGATAAAGAGAAAACACGTTCTATGGTACACTTTAGTGAAACTGGTTCCTATGGTAAACTATGTAAGAAAGTTTCTTATGGTACACTAAAGTGAAAAGGGTTCTTACGGTAAAGTATGGTGAAAAGCTTCTTATGGTACACTATAGTGAAAATGCTCTTAAGATATACTAAAGCTAAAGGGTTCTTCTGATAAACAATAGTGAAAAGGTTCTTATGGTACACTATGGTGAAAAGTTTCTCTGTCGTACACTACGGTGAAAATATTCTTTTGGTACATTTTAGTGAAAAGGTCTACTCACGTTTCGCTTCAGTAATGTTTTAGTTTATAGGCGCCACTGCAAACTTCTACACTAGTTTAATATGCAAGATACACTCAATATATTATGAATCATAACAACAAACTTATACACAAACGTACTACACTTTGTACCTTTCCTTTGGAATGTTTTATCAAAGGACTTGATTATAACAATAATTGTATTATCTTTGATAAACACTTGCTTTTGAGTGTTGAATCACTCTCTCTTACACTTTCTCGAGTATGCAGTTTAAGATTATAAAATACTTGTGTTGAGAATTTTGTCGTCAAGTTGAAGAGTACCTAGGCACAATTAAGAAAGTGGAAGTAGATAAAATAGTACCAGATGTTTAGTTTAAAACATATCATCATTATAATTTGTATACTTACTCACTATTTTTATTGATATTATATTTATACTTTTAATATTTGTATTTATTTTTATAATATTTTATTATGAAAGAGTAAAATGTTGCAATTTGATAAAAAAATATACTTGTATTTTTTTGGGGATTGCTTACAATTATGTACTCAATTTCTATAAAATTGCATTTGTTTTATTGAGTAGTGATATGGTGATTTCGATACAATGTTCAAATAAATAAATATAATGAAATAAATTTAATTTAAAATGTATCATTTTACTTTCCAAGAGACCAAATGGAAACCTATATTTACATTTTATAATTAAAATCATTTTATGCACGAAATCCTCTCATTCATTTACTAAAATCCAAAATAGCAATTTAATCATAAACTTCAAAGCCGAGATCTAATCCTTTTGCCACGAGCAGCGGACGTGATATGAAATCGATTAAAACCTTCTTAGATACATGATAAGGATTGGACAGGATTACTGGCAGTATGCACTGGATAGTCAAATGCAATCGCCGAAAATTTGTAAAAAAGTATGTAATGGTTTTATTTTACTCGTACAAACTTGCCATGCGCATGAAATTAGTTATCTCCATAGAGACTTTAGACCACCGGACGCTCCATTTTGGAAAATCCTTTCTTGTTCTTTGTAAAATTTCAGCATTCTAGATTCAACGGTTTAGGCTGGATGTTAATAAGTCACTGAGTGAGTCAGGAATTTGCCTTTTATATATACAAAGGTACCTCAGAACTTTCCCACCAACAGGTCACCCACAGGTTCACACTTTAGGTTTAGCTGAAGGAATACAAATAAAAAGTGTAAAAGAAAAAATATCGATATTTCTGGTTTTGTTTCTTCGTTGTTTTTTCACTATTTAGTTTTTTATTGAAATCTGAGCATTGGAAGAAAAAAATGGGTTGTGCCGACTCGCAAATAAAATGGGACAAAGGCAGGAAAATGATGAAGTTTATGAGTACTATGAGTATGATGCGAGACATACAGGCGACCGGTCGTTGTGGCGACGACGCTTAGAGGAGGCCTATGTCCAGCAATTAACATCTTTCGGCAGAGATGACTATGAGTATTTTTCTTTAAAAATCCTAGTCTATTAATATTAACAGTAAAATGACGCATAAATCATAGTCAGTAACATAGGAACCTGTAACCACATCATAATTGCGTGATGTTAGATCAAAACGCTACTAACTCATAATCAACATGACACTGTGACAGAGGAGTGCTCGTATTACTCATAATTGTATTCTAGAATACTACTGCATTAAACGTGACTGCTTAGGGTCAGCTCACACCGAGACGCGACGCGACACTACGCGCACATTGTAATAGAGTAACTCGAAATAGAACTTTATTTAATACGCGAAAAGATACACATTTTGTTGTGAGAATTTAGAATACGTTGCTTCATGCGTCCCTGCGCCTCGTGATGCCGCGCGGCGTCTCGCTGCGCAGCGGAATGTTTTTAAATTCGCGACGACGACGTTTTGCCAACGATTTTATTATGCGCCTCGCAATGTTTCAATCCGTCTCGCGGTGGCGCGCGGCGCAGCGCCAAATCACTGTCCTCTTTCAATATCGTCGCGTCCGGTCGCGTCTCGGTGTGAACTGACCCTTAGTCAATTGTTCGCGTTCAGAAAAAAACTATTTCCCTTGAGTTATTGCTTCTCGTGTTTTCGTTTAGTACTGGGAAAACTGTTTGACGTTTAGCCTAGGTCTTGGCTAAGTTGAAGAAATTAATAGTTGAACACGTAGATATAGATTCTTCTTCCTATTCGTGCATTCTCGACAATTTTGTCACGGTCATGCCTCGGTATAGTTTTTCGCCACCGCCTTTTTTGCGATGCGACATCATGCAGCTGTGTTTGGTGGTTTGGGAGTTGTCGTTAATGTTTAACAGATTTGAAGAGGTCCGTCCGTCCTTAAGATATAGATATCTACGAGTAATATTAAGTACTAGCTGCTGCCAGCGGCTTCGCCTGCGTGATAGTAGAAAATTATACCATGAGTACATACTTTCCGAATAAAAAGTCTCCCATGTTCTGTTCCAGGATATGGTCTACCGGTGTACCAAGTTTCATCGAAATCCATCGTGTTTGTTTGTGATTTTAGTCTTTCACGCTCAAACAGCTGAAAGTATATTTTTTAACCCAAGAGCATACTTGATAGTATACTTGGTATGACTCTCTACTTTCACATAGACGAGGTCGCTGACAGAAGTCTATCATATATATAACCCTAATCACTAATTCATATGGTATTCGCACTTGACTCCCTAATTGCTCTTCAATAATGCTAATAGCTATATTATTGTATCGGCGGCGCGGCAGGATGCGAAAGCGAAGGTCAGCAAGACTAAAGTATACACAACTCTGGTTAAACGAAACCTAGATTTATATCTCTAATTAATATTCTGATTCATCTTTCCTGGTAATGCAATCTCCACTTTATTTTGTTCATGTCCTAAATAAGTACTCTTTATTCCAATTGGTTTAATGCTTTATTTTATTTTGCTTAGAAACTTTATGCACAAGTCGAACTGTACAAAGGCGGACGTTATGCCTTCTTGTACCCTAAATTATCTTTCCGCGAAGAATGTCTGAAAAAGTAAACCATGGTTGGTTTTTTTCTAGAGCGCAAATGTGGAAAGAAAGTTAAGTGTTAGTTATGAAAAGTCTGACTCTCCCTCCCGCTCCACCCTAGAGCAAGAGAAATCATTAGAAGATTTCCCACCTCAAATTAAAAAAAAACCATGAGAGGTCGATACCAGATCCTTGCGATCTTATTGACATGAAATTAGCCTTCACAATAAACACTAACACCACTATAAAAACCACAGCGTTTTCTTACAAGGATTCTTATCAATTCCACCATACATTCCTTGAAATCTTACATAATTGTCTTCTCTATGGCCATACGTAAATGCACAGCATTGCATGTCCCGGGCAATAAAACAAAGACGGCCATTACAACTGTAGCAAAAAATCGTAATTAGCAACAATTAAAGTGTCGCGGAATTGTACATCCACGTGGCTGCGAAGAATCTACGTGTTTCTTGATACTTTTATTTAAAGTTCTTTTCGGGGACCTGTGGCATGTTGCACGAAAAGATATCACTTTTCGTGCAACATACCACAGTGTATCGAGATGAAAATCTATGACCAGTGCAGGTTGAATTACATTACATATGGCATTGAAACGTGGCTACTTACACGGGCTACATCAAAAGGCTTTGTCACCGAAAGGGCAATGGATAGGGGTATAGTTGGAGTTTCCTTGCGCAATCGCAGCAGAACTGTGCTTGGAGTTTTTTTGCATGATCGCACGAAAACGCAGGAAAAACAAGGTCACTGACGTAGACCGAAGGATCGCTAAACTTTAGTGGGCAGGGCAATTTGATCGTAGAACAGATGATTGATGGGGCGATCATCTGTTTAAAGAAGATTGTGGAGCAGCGACCATTTACCGGAAGATGCAGCGTTAGAGCCTCCGTGAAGTTAACCCATGAGTTGAGTGCCGGGAATGCAATGGATGCCAGACGCACAGGACCGTCATGCCACGCTTGGAGGCGGCGTACGTCAAACAGTGGACGTCTTTTGGCTGAAATTATTATGATTGTTGTCTATAGTTTGTCTTTCATAAGGTTTCGTGTTACGAAAGTTCCAAGGTTATGGTCGATTTGATTATTATCTAATATCTTTGAAAAACTCACGTGATTCAAAGTCTCAACGATTTTTTTTTTCGATTGCATACTTGGTACAGATTAGATAGGATCAGGTACAAGTATGCTGCATTTACTTTGAGTACAAATCGTTATTTTGATCTACGAACAATTTGTAATCCTAATACACTAGATCAAAATTGCAAACTTGTAAACAGTGTAAATATTCTTTAATTTCATTTTTATTTATAAATTAAGTCGTTGAGCCACACTAGAATATTATTCACATTACTATATATTAATTATCTATTAAACCGATAACATAATCCACAAGCAACAAAAAAGTAAATTGGGTCTATAAATTAATAATTATATAATACTAGCTTTTGCCCGCGGCTTCGCTCCCGTCAAATAACTACCTTACATATCCTACGCTACCCTACCCGACCTTCCCTACCTACCCTACACTACCCTACACTACCCTACACTACCCTACACTACCCTACACTACCCTACACTACCCTACACTACCCTACACTATCCTACACTACCCTACACTACCCTACACTACCCCACACTACCCTACACTACCCTACACTACCCTACACTACCCTACACTACCCTACACAACCCTACACTACCCTACTTTACCTAACTTTTTTTTTAATTTTTCTCTCCGTAAGAACCATCACTGAACTTCAAGGAACATTTAAAAAAAAAAATCAGCCAAATCGGTCAAGCCGTTTTCATGTTATGTCGTGACAACGGAAAACGGGTTTCATTTTTATATATATAGATAGAAGATAGATAAGACCGATTTTCAGCAATAGAATGTTACTTTACTGCAGATGAAGTTGCTGGTAAAAACTAGTCCAATACAAATCTTTTATAAAACTGTTTAATTTCGTATAAGTAAGTAATCAAGTAAATTATAGAAACAATTAAAACAGTTGAATTAACCAACCAAATTACTAAACGCCATTCATTTGCAATAAACACGAAATGTTTATAGTCGGATACTTCATTCGCGGCATGTCCAAATACTCTAAAACCATATAAGGAACATGCCATGCATATGGAGTATTAGAATGCTAATATTCAAATCAATGCTGAGCAACTTTCTAATCATAGTCAGGATCATTTTGACCCCTGACTGGTGTGGCCATCTTAGGGCCTTCACCCATGGTAACTTTTAGTAGCACTGCTAAGCTACTGATGCGTGTTAGTCTCTCCAGAAGCGATGCTAACGCGCTACAGTATCGCGACAGCGTAGCAAACGAGCTAACGTGTCTGATAACATCGGGGAGACGAAGGAGGGAGGGTGGCGCTTGAATCATCATCATCATCTGCCTAGCCTTTTCCCAAGTATATTGGGGTCGGCTTCCAGTTAAGCCGGATTTAGCTGAATACCAGTATTTTACGAAGTGCGGCTGCCTACCAGACCTCCACAACCCATTAACTGGGGTAACACGGTACCTACTTCATGCCAAGAGTCAGATGTACTGGCTTCTGACTATCCGTAACCACTGCCAAAGATCTACAAATGACAGCCGGGACCTACGGCTTAACGTGCTTTCCGAGGCACGGAGGAAACTCGGTATGTTAAGATAGTCACCCATCCACAAACCAAGCTTGGCGTTGCTTAACCTTCAAGATCGACCCGTGCGGCAGATATTATATAGCCACGAGCCCCTCGCTGGCGCTTGAATAAAAATAAAAAACAATCTACATACAAAAACTTAATTTTTGCGTTTGCATCGGGACAGTAGCGCGATTGCATCGCGCGCGACTGAGAACCGTGGCTTGGGTAAAGACAAGCAGCTAGCGACTGTATCGATGCGAACGCACTACAGCAGCGCTACTGCATCGCTGCAAAATGTCGTAGTGAGTGAGGGCCCTAAAGTTTGTGAGGATAAGTCGTAGGGTCATTCAGACCCATGTACCTAATTGGTTTCTAGGTGCTATATCCTAGCGATTATTGGCCACCAATTAGGATAATGTCAAGATATGTGCGGCTATTATCATAAGGTTAGGTGGTAAGTAGTTGTAATGTTTGACTGTTTAGCTACAAAATTGATTTTATTGGATAATAAAATTTATCGATTGATACTTATGCATTCCATAAAATAAGGTAAACCAACATACGGGTACGGGTTCTATTAAAACGGGTGCTCAATGTGGAATACCTCTATTATCCTTTAGGGGTGAAACTATACCTATATTTATGGAAGCGGGCACTGTATACTAATAATCTAACATAACAAAAATCTCTGCTTCACATCTTCATGGTTTATATAAGTGGGTCTGAAAATATCGAATATGGGATCGCAGTCAAGCACTACTTTATAACAATAAAAAAAATAGGTATATATTTTAAACACATCCCACCTGTACTTACCTACTAAACGTTTTGAGAACATATATATTGTGCATACAGCAGGGAATGTAATTCCTTACCGGAGTCTGTGTTTCCTGATAGCTACAACCTAGGATGTCTTTAAGTCAAGAGTGAATAAGTTACTTCTAGGCAAGTGTGCTGCATCATCGCTTACCATCAGTGGTCAAACGTTAGCCTATTTATAATAAAAAAAGCAAACGGGTCATCTGCCTTGGAAAATCCTCCAGCTGACTTTTTTAGGAGGGAAGTCATCGAAATGACGTCTCCCGCTCATGGGCGGAGAGGGAGAGCATGTCAGATTTCTGCTGACTAAAACCCACTCCTGTTCTTCCTTAGCTATGATTCCAGGGTCCCGGCTTAAGGTTAAGCTGACTCATCATCATCATCATCATCATCATCATCATGAGGGTTGGGTTTAAGCTGACTAAACCAATACAATTTCATCAGAGGACAACTTTCATAATCCCAATTCATCTAAAAATATTCCGCACAGGCGCTTCCTTAAACTCATAAACATGAGACAAAGAGCCGCAAACGCCTAGGGTTGTGTTGTGTTGTTAATAAACTATTTAATTTCTCTTGAATCGTTAGAATTAAAACTATGAATTAAGTTCAGCGGTAGGGAGATGTAACTCTCACGTCACAGACGGTGAGCGATGAATAGCTCGCCGTCCGCCATAAAAAAATGTTAGCACGATTATTGGGGCTTTTAGATCTGATGTCTACCTGGGCTACTGTATTTTTTGAAAGAGACATAGCGTCCCTAGAAAGTAAAAGGTAACTAAAGAAACAATTTTAGTCAGAAAAAGTCTAAGAAAACTCCTTTTTTCTGCAGAGCGGAAGAAGTCATTTCATTATTTATTACCCAAAAGAAAGACCTAATTAGTCATAAATCTCGACTAGCTTCTAGCGGCATCGCCCGCGTAAATGTCGGATTCTCCATACAAACTTTGAAACCCCGAATCATCCCATTAGGGGGTGGATTTTGGAGAATCTTCCTCTAAATGTTCTCATACGTCATAAAAGGAAACCTTGTACAAAATTTGACACTCCTAGGCCCTGTAGTTTTAGCTGTGCGTTGATATGTCAGTCAGTCAGTTTCTCCTTTTATATAAATAAGAAAAACCAGTAGATAGCTATTAATATTTTTCACACTGTAATATTCGTAAAAATAAAAATCTAAAAACCTTATAATAGTATCGTTTCAAGGTATTAAAATAATTAAGAGCGACACTAATCCTGATGAATTAATCTTGAACCAAATTAACACAGACGCTAAGAAAAAAGTCGCTGTGTTACTCAAATATACATCTATTCATTAAATTAAAACAAAGTGACCCAGAACATTTACTTTTGTATTTTATTTTTAGGCTTCTATAATATAACAGGGATGTTTGGGAGCTCCGGAATGGATATAGAACTTGCGAATACTTTCGGATAAAGGCGGAGTCCAAATGACAGGTTACGATAGGTTTTTCTCGCGCCCGGCCCTGGTAGAGGCCATGGTCCGGAGCGAGGAGGGGTGGCACGTAGTCGCCTCCTTCTGCGAAGCAGTAATGTTAGCGAAGGAGGCTGCCGACCGCGTGAGGCAACGGAACTCACGCCGCCGCCGCCGAGATCCCGATCCCGATTTCCGACCACCGTAGGCGCGGGCTCGCGGATAGCGAGCGCTGGGTAGCTCGCCGTCCGGCAGTCTGGTAATAATCTGGACCGAGCCTAGTCGTCGACGGCGCGTTCTGTTCCACGCGCGCCTCAAGGAGATGTCAGCAAACTGTAGGGGCCCGGTAGGGCCGAAGCCTCTAGGGAACACGGTATCCGAAAGGTTGTCACCGTGTCCCCCAGATCGATGGTAACGAAGGAACGGGGTAGGGGTTTAGTCAGTAAGAGTCTGACACGCCCTCCCGCTCCGCCCAAGAGTGGGAGAAGTCATTCTGATGATTCCCCTACCGGAAAAAAAAAAAAAAAGGTTACGATAGGTTTTTGTTGGATTTGCCCGGCCAAAATTGTCAAATTTAAGATTTTTTGATTCCGTGCAAATAAACTGTTTTCCTTTCTTTCTTTTCTTTTCTATAGATTATCATGAATCTATATATATAAAAATGAAACCCGTTTTTCGTTGTCACGACATCACATGAAAACGGCTTGACCGATTTGGCAGAATTTTTTTTTAAATGTTCCTTGAAGTTCAGTGATTGTTCTTACGGAGAGAAAAACTCAAAAAAAAAAAAAGTTAGGTAAAGTAGGGTAGTGTAGGGTAGTGTAGGGTAGTGTAGGGTAGTGTAGGGTAGTGTAGGGTAGTGTAGGGTAGTGTAGGGTAGTGTAGGGTAGTGTAGGGTAGTGTAGGGTAGTGTAGGGTAGTGTAGAGTAGTGTAGGGTAGTGTAGGGTAGTGTAGGGTAGTGTAGGGTAGTGTAGGGTAGTGTAGGGTAGTGTAGGGTAGTGTAGGGTAGTGTAGGGTAGTGTAGGGTAGTGTAGGGTAGTGTAGGGTAGTGTAGGGTAGTGTAGGGTAGTGTAGGGTAGTGTAGGGTAGTGTAGGGTAGTGTAGGGTAGTGTAGGGTAGTGTAGGGTAGTGTAGGGTAGTGTAGGGTAGTGTAGGGTAGTGTAGGGTAGTGTAGGGTAGTGTAGGGTAGTGTAGGGTAGTGTAGGGTAGTGTAGGGTAGTGTAGGGTAGTGTAGGGTAGTGTAGGGTAGTGTAGGGTAGTGTAGGGTAGTGTAGGGTAGTGTAGGGTAGTGTAGGGTAGTGTAGGGTAGTGTAGGGTAGTGTAGGGTAGTGTAGGGTAGTGTAGGGTAGTGTAGGGTGTAGTGTAGGGTAGTGTAGGGTAGTGCAGGGTAGTGTAGGGTAGTGTAGGGTAGTGTAGGGTAATGTAGGGTAATGTAGGGTAGTGTAGGGTAGTGTAGGGTAGTGTAGGGTAGTGTAGGGTAGTGTAGGGTAGTATAGGGTAGTGTAGGGCAGGGTAGGGTAGTGTAGGGTAGGGTAGCGTAGGATATGTAGTCATTTGACGGGAGCGAAGCCGCGGGTAAAAGCTAGTAATAAATAAAAGTCAAATCTTGATATTGTCCTTATTTTTGTTAATATCTTGACATTTTACTGGTATAATTTTAAAATGCTAATATTCACAACCGAAACTATCCAAAACTAGCAGATGTTCCGAGTTATTTTCATATTCGTAACCGTATCCGAAACCTTTATCCAGTTATTTCTATATCCGTATCCGTAATCTGATCCAAAATTATTTTTGCTTTCTTTTCATTCTTTATTTTTTCTTTCTCTTTCGACTTATTCCACAGTAGCCTCTATTTTCTTAAGGTCCCCGAATCATCGGAATGTCTTCTCCTGCTCTTGGGCAGAGCGGGAGAAGCTTCATTTTATTGTAGTCAAACAAACAAATTCTTGTATAACCTAACTAGCAACCCTAGGCGTCTATTCCGATCACGTGGTTACCGCGGTAGTCTCGATACCGCGACTCTCGTCTTATTATGCGCAGTCGCAACTTATTCTGTAGCGGCGATTAAAGGAGATTTATATGACGCAAGTACGCTTTGCTTAGGACTACCGGGAATTTGATTGGTCTTGTTTGATGGCGTGTGGTTGTGAAATCCGGGATAATGTTCTGGGACGTATTAAGGATATCTGGTGTTGGACTACTCGTATTAGTTAGTTATTTTCTTTTTATAAAACTCGAATTACATAGAGCAATAGCGCACTAGCGGCCAGGCCAGGTACATTAGTATGAAATCGCCATAGAGCACACGCACCTGTAGTCGCTGGTCGCGAGCCTGTCCACTGCGGCCTGGCCGCTAGTGCGCTATTGTTCATAGTGTTTCTTTCTTTTACCATGTCCCAGTTCAAAAGATTCTAAAAAGGTAAAGTATGGCAGGACACTAATCTACTAACTGTTGTTGTTGTTATTTGCTATAATATTAAATAAATAGCTTTATGAATAATATTAGTGGAGATATTCTCATAAAAAAATCACTACTACCTATTTCAAACTTACTGCACTACAATCCTTTTCATTAAAGAGACCCATCAGTTACCTACCGATGCTACGACAGGCAGACGTTCTTCGAAAACCCATTGAATTAATATATGATAATCGGAAAAGCAATAACAGTTCGGTCGTGATGTGATCTCAGAGATCCGCAGCATTCTGTCTCTGGCCATAAATGGCGATCAATCGGCGATTACTTCTATTGCATTGTAATTCTGACCTGACGGTATTAAGATTTCTTCACTGTTGCATTCTAAAATATTGTCAAACTAGCTTCTGTCAGCCGTTTTGCTCGCATAAAAGTAATTTATCTATACAAAATTTGAACCCCGGTTACCTCGTTGGTTGCTTAGGGAATGGTTTTTTGAAAATCCTAGCTTGTCATATGAGTACTCGACAACTGATAAAAAATACACATTTCATAAAATTATTCATTATATCGTCTGTTTTTTATACGCGGAGACTAAAATGACATTAAAATAGAAAAAGACATTAAATGTGTCAATTTAGTCTCAGGGTATAAAAAACAGACGATAAATAAACTAGCTTCTCCCAGTGACTTCGTCGTTAAAGTTGGTTTCTCTAAACAAACTTTGAACCCCAGTTTCATCTCTTTAAGGGGTGAATTGTGGAAAATCCTCCCGTAGTGCTCGCCTACGTTATAAAAGGAACTTGTGTACAATATTGCACGTTCCTAGTCCTGGTAGTTTCGGCTTTGCGTTGATATGGCAATCAGTCAGTTTCTCCTTTTATATAAATCGATGGAGAAACATACTTTTATGCTCGCGGTCAGAAGCTAGTTATGTATATATTGGTAAATTCTCAGAATCGGTTAAAGTGGGAAATGTAAACATATTTGATTATTATTGCATTTATTCAATGACTGTTTTAGGAACTTCTAATGGCTTTGATTGCTATATAATTGTAAACGAAGATTTCCATAAAAGAAAAACATTTTACCTAAGCCAATTTTATGATACTTACTTTATTTTATTTTATGCCAAACATGCATCCCGTGAAATCCTCCGTGCCTCGGAAAGAACGTTAAGCCGTAGGTCCGGGCTGTCATTGGTAGATCTTTAGCAGTCGTTACGGATAGTCAGAAGCCAGTAAATCTGACTCCAGTCTTGCCATGAAGTACCTTGTTACCCTAGTTAATGGGTTGTGGAGGTCTGGTAGGCAGCCGCTCTTCGTAAAATACTGGTATTCAGCTAAATGCGGCTCGACTGGAAGCCGACCCCAATGAAGTTGGGAAAAGGATTAGATGATGATGATGCATCCCGTGAAAAGAGAGAGGCTTGCGTTTTTTTTATTATTATTTTATCGACAGGCTCGCGCTTGACGATTATCTCACCTAATGGTAAGCGATGATGTGGTCGACGGTAATCATGGTATTTAGACGCATGCTCCAGCGGCTTAATACCTTGATTACAATGATTAATGTAATGGATTGAAAGACATTACTATTGTTCTGAATTTAATTAGTATCTATTGCATTTTAATTTCACTGACCTGTCGGTGTCTAGTGGTTAGTGGTCCACTGTTATGCCAAAGGTAATGGGTACGATTCCCTAACACGACAAATGTTTATGCGATGAGCACGATCATTTATTGTGTGTTTGGGTGTAATTTATCTATAATATGTTTGTATTTAGAAATACTCATATTATATAAGTACCTATGTTTATCAGTTGTCTAGTACTCATAACACAAGCTCTGTTTAACTTGGAACTAGATGGCGTTGTATGAGAGTTGTGGAATGTTATTATAATTTAACTTTAAACATATGACTAATTAAGCCTACAGTGACTTTTGCTAACCGTCAGTGTTAATGTATCTTAGTTAAATTAGCATCTTGTTAATCTTTAAGTTTCAAGGAAAATGTGTCTCTTTTCCTTTTATATTTTCACAGAAATGTGGATATCACGTTAGAGATTGTTAATTGAAAACCTCAGTAAGTTTTCCTTGACGATATTTTCTGGACTGAGGCACGAATTTAAAGGAAAATAAGGTAAAAAAAGTGACATAAATAACATTGGATGGCTTTGTTTTATTTTTAACGAAAAAATGGGGTCATCGTATTTCATATTTTAACAATCTAAAAAGACGCTATTCTACTGTCACTACTCGTGCGATGTAGTCCAGTCAAAATAGACATTCCAGTTTGCATTAATTCCCAGCAAGCTGGATTTTTGTACAGGCCTTGAATACGTCATTACGAATGTTATGTCAAAAGTCCCCATCGATCCCGCTTGTGCGTTGTGTTTTATTCGAGGTCAAAGGTCACAAATTAGCGTTTTTTGCGTATATCTCTGAAACTACGAGAGCTATCAAAAAATGATTCAGGCAAAGTTTGAAGATCGTAAAATTGTCTACAAAAAAGATCTAACACGTTTTCTTCTACGGTGCACTGTTCTCGAATTATGGCTATTTTAAACATAGAAAATAGGAATATGCACTCATGCTAAGGGATGATGGGTTCGATGAATATTTGAAGGACAAACCATCTGTAACGATACATAAGCAGTGTCGTAAAGCATACACCCGGAAGAGCAGCATCGCTGCAGCTAAAAGGCAACGTGAGGCGGAGATAGCTACCACATCTGGGATTAGTCCTCCTCGTACTAGCACGAGGTAATGAATCGTCTTTTTGACGAAATACTGTTTGTTCTGTGGCAATGAAGCAGATGAAACGGCTGAAATAAAAAAAAGCGCAGCATCTTCGACCAAGAGTGTCCTCAACTTTCAACCCTTGACTTCAAGAAAACCATCTTTAAGGAAGCTCAGACTCGTTCTCATGAGCTAGCAAGTAGTGTCATTGCCCGAATTCAGTATGAATATGACTTAGTTGCTGCCGAGGCTAAGAACTAAAGTGATTGTTACACTTAAAATACGACTTTCCTGCGGTCTAAAGTCACGATATCTCGAAAGCGATGCTTTATAGAAGAAAGGACTCTTGGTCGAAGATGCTGCGCTTTTTTTTATTTCAGCCGTTTTATCTGCTTCATTGCCACAGAACAAACAGTATTTCGTCAAAAAGACGATTCATTACCTCGTGCTAGTACGAGGAGGACTAATCCCAGATGTGGTAGCTATCTCCGCCTCACGTTGCCTTTTAGCTGCAGCGATGCTGCTCTTCCGGGTGTATGCTTTACGACACTGCTTATTTATCGTTACAGATGGTTTGTCCTTCAAATATTCATCGAACCCATCATCCCTTAGCATGAGTGCATATTCGTATTTTCTATGTTTAAAATAGCCATAATTCGAGAATAGTGCACCGTAGAAGAAAAAGTGTTAGATCTTTTTTGTAGACAATTTTACGATCAACAAACTTTGCCTAAACCATTTTTCGATAGCTCTCGTTGTTTCAGAGATATTCACAAAAAACGTTAATTTGTGACCTTTGACCTCGAATAAAAAACAACGCACAAGCGGGATCGATGGGGACTTTTAACATATCATTCGTAATGACGTATTCAAGGCCTGCACAAAAATCCAGCTTGTTGGGAATTAATGCAAACTTGAATAATAATTTAGTCTATTTTGACTGGACTAATGGTAGCTGCGTCTGACGATAATGATTGCGCGTCTGTGCGTTCAAATATTCAGTGGTCTACTAAATGTGGCCTGACCAATCACGCATCATATTGATTGGACGATGACCGAAGAAAACATACTGTGTTAAAATGTACAACGTACGAGCGAGAAAGAGGGATGGAACTACACATTCTACATAGTTCTATACCTTTAACAGTTTAGTTTAGGTTGTCAAATAGATCGCGTTAAGCGCTCATGGTAAGGCTTCAGTACTGAATATCTTAATAGCGCTAGCGCGACCAAGTGAAGAAAAGGAGCGATGGAGGGGTGTGTAATTATGTGCTTCTGTTAACATACATAAATACCTACGTTCGATAATATACTCGTTTATAGCATAGCAACGTTGCCGGGTCAGCCGGTTCATAATCAAACGTAGCCTAATTTTAACAGCCTTCAGAAAGCAATAAAATCAACAAGTCTAGCGTTAACAATCGGAATTATATGAAGTGTCGAAATAGAGCATCATCACAATAAAATGCTTGCTATAACCTAGTTGTGTTTAACGAGTTGTTCACTTTTACGACGGCTCGATATCAAGAAGACGTATCTAGTAGCTAACGCATTAGGAACGTACTGTGAAATCGGCAGCCATGCGTTTTGCGTTCAGATAAGACACATTAAAGAGGTTTTTCCACTGGAGATTATTTATTTATTTAACCGTTTATGTACACAAAAAATATAAACTAGGAAGAAGGAGACAGAAAAATAAGTACAAAAGTGAAGCTTATTTCTAAAGAAAGATGAGATGTTGAGAGATGTGCGAAGTAGGTGTTTTTCGAGAGTTTCCTCTCCCTAAGTAGAGCAAGAAGAAGTCCCAGACTTAAACTGGTTAAAACTGACTCAGGTTCTCTCGGTTGCATTCCTGTGCCGTGGTAACACATGCGCGATCCATCAATGCTTACCACTCATACAAAAAAAAACAACTTAGCTTCACTAGATCATTTTAGCCAGAACTAGGTACACTAAGTCCGGTTAGGTAAGGTTTATAATAAAAGTAAAGTAAATTCATTGGTGGTTCAACTCTGTTGGATAAGAACCCTAAGACATTTATATCATGGCAGTGATCTGAGCTGAATTTGATTATCATTTAAATCATAATGTGCTAATTCATTCGTATGCGAGAACACACTTATTCATATATTTTAATTGTTGTGGATAGTAAATTACACAGATGTCTACACCTACACGATACAGATAAAACACAAAGAAAATGACCGAGTAAGATACTATCTCTGGAATACTTTAAGACGTCAATTATGATCTTAGAAATAAAAAAATCAAATACGTATACAACCACCAACTCGCACTCAGGGACATTCATTAACGTTAATCATCACTTAACTTCTAAACGATCTATTAAGAAATTGTCACATTGACAGCTTTACACAGTTTTTCAGTGAAGGTTTGACAATACTTAACTTTAATGGACATTAGGGACGCTAATGAACCATTAGCTGAACTCTGAGTATAACCGGACTGTGTGGTGAGTTACTTTGTTAGAGTCCTCTCCAACTCAGGACTCCTGACCTGAATCCCAGTGGTAACAGTATAAAGCTGATTGGGAACAAACTAGATTTATTGAACTATTTCATACTTTACGAACATAATGGTGGACTAAATGACAATGATAATGAATGTGGAGAAAATTGCCAAGATTTTAAACCGGTCAACCTTTGAATGAATAGATTCGACCTTTCATTATAGAGGAAATTCATCATTCAAATAATGTTCTAGCGCCTAATAAGAGCAGTGAAAAATCAAGAAAAAAGGGATTGATCCCAAAGGGTACACGTAGGACCCATTTCTGCTAAAGCTTCAGGATCATTTAAAAGAATTACCGCGGCCTATATCTCCACAAACTGCAAAACTCCCAGTGCACTAAATGCACTGATATTTTGTGCTCTCCGACCCAGCAATAGACCGATTGTATTCAATCGTGCCCGTAATTACGCCGTCTCGCCGACTGAACCTAAATGTCAATAAATCACCACCGCAACCACAACGGTGCTGGTTGCGCAGGATATTTGCAGAAGGATAGTAATAATATTCTGAGTTTACGGTAAAAAGAAAGTAAAGATGAACATGGTGATCCTTTTCCATATCTATGTATGAATATCATCATCAGCAGCCTTTTTTGGTGCAGCCGTGAGGCACACAACTATTCGTATTTTTTATTTTTATTTTTTTTGTTCTACCTTTTTTTTATTTTTTTTTTGTGTCACGAATCCCCGACCGGTCGCATGGGACCGCGCTGTTATTGTTTTGCTGTTGTGTCTCGTTTCGCGGGTATGTGATAGATTAAACAGTTGATTTTCTGTGTCTTGTGCTGTACTAAATAAAATATTTTTCTTTCTTTCTTTATTTCTTTCTTTCATCATAATTTCAGCCGAAAGACAGCCATTGCTGAATATAGGTCTCCCCTTACTGATCCTGTGCATCTCACTTCTATCGGATTTGAGCTACTCTCACCAAGTCATCTATTCACCTTGTGGGAGGACTACTTACGCTTTATCTTTCAGTACGCGGTAACCACAAGAATCAATCGTCAATATCAATTTAGCTGGGCAGCGTTCGAGAAGCTGCCACAGTGTCTCAAAATAAAACTCTATAATCAAGGTATGATGTCATATGGCTTTAAAATATGGTCGCTCACAAAGGGTTTCATCAAAAGGCCTAAAAGCTTCGAAAGGGGAATGCCTGGACATCTTCGTCTAAATAAAGACTAGTCATTTTTGCATGCCTGAAGCATACTCGTAGGGATGGCAAATCATCAAATACTTTCTGACTAAAACTCACCTATGTTCCTGACACCTAGTAGACGTCCTTTAATGGAAATGATGACAATAATGAGGAATTAAACTTATCCTACCCTAGGTGGTGAAAACAAGACCTGGTCCTTCACCCACCTGTCCATCATTTTCCTATTCTTGTCACATGCTTCTTAGGACCTTCTTCTCATCATCACGATATTCATATATAAACACAAGATTTTTTCATATTCATTGTACCTTCTGCGCATAGTCCTGCGCTATTCCCTCGCATACCAGCTCGGTTCAATTGCGAAAGTAACAATTTTTGCACGCCTCCTGATATTTAAGGCCTCACAATAGATTCGGATTGGTATTTCTGCAGTAGGTATAATATTTTAGCGAGAGGCAACCAGATTGAAGTGATAAAGAGAATAACATTGTTGAAAAGGTCTATTAGGATTTATAGATGAAGTTTGTGTTAATTATGTAAAGAGATTGGCGTTGCATGGTCCCAATTCTATAAATAGTTTATGTGATTTTCTTTTCATTTTAAAGATGACTCATCATCATCTGCCTAGCCTTTTCCCAACTAAATTGGGGTCGGCTTCCAGTCAAGCTAAATCCAAGCTGGATTTAGCTTTTTGCACGCCCCTAAGCCTCTCTAAGGCTAGATGGATGACAGTTTAGCTAAAGCTTGTTGAAAGTCTTCAACAAGCCTATGCTCTACGTTAACTCCGAATTTTGCAATACACGTTTCGCATAGACAGATGGAAGAATAAGTGTTACGGATGACCAGCGAGCTGCAGATATTCGTTGCTATGTGATTTACGAGAATCTACTCGTCTCGGTGGCGACTTTTACAAATAGAGACCATAGCAAAAGACCTCACAAAAATAACGTAGGTTTAAGAAAAAAAAAAGAAAGAAACAGTCACACAACAAAATTTAAATAAAAAGTGACAATCATTAAAAAATATATATATTAACAGCGTGTGAATCTTACGGCTGCGCCAAAAAGGTCAATTTCAGCAACCAGACAGACACTGTCTAACGCTTACAAAGATACAACAAACAATTGTTTTATAGCCATACCATCTCAATCAGACACAAAGATCTTCAATAGGTTCACCTCTATACCTTGGGTACGCAAAGACATTTACGCTCAGGTCAGTCGGCATGGCAAATAGTTCTGTGGCGTGTTGCACCGCTATATCAAGCCGGACTGACAGCCGGCCTGTCGTAGATTATTGCATGTTACTTAGTATTTATCAAGCTTGCCTATTTCTTCATGATAAATGTGAATTGGTTAGTTTATATCACGCATGGTTTAAATCATGGGTTTTATTGACTGCTGTCCTAATCAATCCTTTCTCTCAAGTCGGGTTAGGACTTCGATATGTATGAAGTTTTCCGGATTCATTGCAGAACAGAATTATGGTTATGCAGCATAATTTTGACGGATATCATGCGCCAACTTATCGTTATGGGAGTTATGGGCATGCCCACATCCCTATCACGGTCATGCTTATGATTCGGTAGCGACTCCTAAATTTTGGTCCTTCGAACCGGATACGTAGTTTTTCGCGCCACGCTTAGCGCAGCATAAATGGGTTATCTATATATGTAAAAGGGGAAACTGACTGACATATCAACACACAAACGAAACTATTGCGACTAGGGGTGTGAAATTGTACACAAGGTTTACTTTTATGACGTAGACAAGCATTAACAGAGGAGTTCTGAAAATTTACCCCCTAAGGAGATGAAACAGGTCCAAAGTTTGTAAAGAGGAATTTACTATCACGAAGTAGCTAGTAGACCTATAAAAAAGAAAATAGGGTACAATTTGAAATTGCACTAAATTACATAACACATTATCTACATCTTCGCTTCAGACCTCCTTTCGTAACCACCTGCTTTCTAAGTCACCAGTTCCAACTAAACTCATTGTCGCCACATTGTCAACTGTCACGGTCATTATCGTACGCCAAAACGTCTCGCTGTGACCAATCTAAGGTTTAGGAAACAAGAAAACCGTTTCGAATTGTGGAAAAAAATGTACACCCACTGCTTTAGGACTGTTTGGTAGTACGAACTGCGCAACCATAGTATTGCGTGGTTCTCATTATGAAAGACAATTATAAAATGTTAAGGTTTAGGGACATCTTCACCATTCTGATCAAAACCACTACAGACAATGTAAGACATCATCTCCTCTTAGCCTTTTTCCAACTAAATTGCTTGGCTTCAAATCTTACCGGAAGCGGCTGAATACCGCTGAATAATTATTTTAGTCGTCGCAAAATTCTGAGAATCTGCAGTCTTAAGAGTGGACAGGGTACATTGTTCGTCGAACAGATGATCGATGGGGACAGTTAGTTCTGGAGTGGTGACCAAGTACTGGATGACGCAGTGTTGGAATTGGCCTACCTTGAGGTACACCAATGACCTGGTGAGAGTCGCGGGAACGCATTAGATGCGAGACGCACAGGACCGTTCGTTATGGCAACACTCGGGAGATACGGGAGATGTTCAGCAGTGATTATGATGATGATTGTGAAAAGTCCAATTCCTCTCGTTTTCCAATTAAGGCCAGACAAGTTATTTGATGATTTCCCATTCCAAAAACAGGTAAGGTTAGGTTCAAAGATTTATTACGGCTATGTACCAGACAGAGAAATATCCACATTCACATTTTATAAATAATTAAGGATGGAGCAAGATGGTTAATTGATGATCAAATAGAAATAACTTTCATATGGCTACGAGTATATACTTTATTACACAGGGGGAAGTTACGATTGACATTATGATATTATCAGCAAACATAGGAGCTGACCATTTAGCTGCCTTAACCCTTAGTCACCTTCGTGACAGTTCGAGTAAAGACGTGTTAGCGGCGACCGCTCGCTGCGAAGCTGGCATTTCCACGATTTATATGCAAGAAACATTTCTATTTTAAAATCCAACTTAATATTTAACCACAATCTAATGAATTTCAAATGAATACCGTATGAGGAACTCAAAGGTACATAAATTATCTTCAGCATCGCATTCTGTGTACACAATCTTGCTAAAGAAAGGCAAGCGATCGTTGAGTGCAATCGACGAGGCTAGGCTACAAAGCTAGGCATTTACATCCGGCCTTGCCTGCGATTTTAAGAGAGCGTCTCGTCGGTTGCTCACATCCGACCTTCAGATTCCAGAACATCTCACAACAGCGATTATAGAACGTTCGTGTTGTAAGCTTCCTAGAGCCAAGTGTTGGAGCGGAACAATGAATGATTTGTTAAATTTAATTATTGGCTTCGGTGGCTTTCTGTTTCAGACTACACTGATTTACGTAAGTAAATAAATGACAGGTTCGCTGTGAAGTAACAGTTAAAAGAAAATACTGGTATCACGATGAATTTATTTAACTTTAACTTTGGATTAATTAACGATTCTTGAACGAACCTTTCATGAACTCATCAATCAAGTCACTAGTGAGTCTTGTTCGAAAGATTTTAATAAATGCAACTGTGTATTTATTAATAACTTTACAAATTACTTACAGCTTTTTATTTTAGTTTTAATTCAATTCATTTTGTTATTGTTTTTCTTATAATTATTAGACCTAGTTTTATTATTTTTGGAAAATAAGCAAGAAGTTCCAACTGTTTTACCATAGGTAGTAAGTCTATGCCCAGCAGTGGACGTATTTTGGCTGAAATTATGATGATGATGATGATCATGACGAAATAAGGGAAATACTTAAGTCTGTCATAGTAGTGCAAAACATAATTGTGGACCTTAGCTATGTATCTATAGCAAAAAAAACGAATACGTCACGGAAAAATACCGGAAATTTCCCAACACACATTAGGTAATCTTCAAAATAACAAAGAAAAAAAACAATACAAATCTAACTAAACGAATAATCAACACGTTGGAACAAGTTAGAAACATTACATTGGATTCAGAATTCAGAGCCGGGGGGAAATCAGGACCAGAACGTGACGTGTCGTGACAATGCGATTATAATAGCACACAGAAGGCACACTTTGAACAACATTTCAGATCAAGCACCCATTACAAATACATAAAGGAGGCAGCCGTATGTGTAAGGGAACGGACGTCCTCACACCCCAGGCTCTGTAGGCGTGGACTTTCGGATGATGAAAAATGAGTAGCTCGCTATCCAACCGTACGATAACCGTGTAGACCAAGTCCGATTTGCCGACGGTGCGTAGTGTTACACGTGCGCCTCAAAGAGATTTCAGTAAAACCGTAAGGGCAGAGTCGAAGCTTACGAGGGCCATGGGTTGGAACGCTACGCAAAGAGGGCACATAGACGTAGTTTTAGTCACTGGATGAGTCACTAGTTTAAAAAAACACAAATATATTGTATGTATTGTATAATTAGATATAGGTATGTATTAGTTCAGAACTTACCATCTAATGACAATACAATAATTCGCCCAATGGGGACAAGACTAGCATCTTTTAACTGGCTTATGTTTAATTTTTGACATAAGCTGATACAAAGAGAAATACAGTCTGCCAAACCTAACAAAGAAAATCACAATAACTATTACTAAATCAGTTAAACGGACATTAAAAACGGTTTGTTTAATTGTCTAAGCATATTGCAGAAGGGGTTATCCTAAGAATCGGACTAGACTTTAGATTAGACCTTTTGTACTTTCCTTCCCAATGCCCGGAGGTCCAGTGGACGTCAGAGCTTGGACCTCGCGTTTGACAGCGCCGTAATAGAACATTCGCCGAGATTACGACCATTCGTACATGTTTATTGCCTCTAGGGGAACTTTAACTAGGGTATTAATGACAGCGATCATTTAGATGGATGGCTTGGCTCGGGAATTTCACCTGGAATGTTTGTTTGGTTATATTTTAATATTGAGAATATTGAGCTTATGAGGGCTCTTTCAGAGTCGTTTATCGTCAAGTTGAGCATAGTTTAAAAGCTTGTTACTTCATCCAATGCAATGCTTAATAAAGAGGCAAAACAAAAAAGAGAGAACACCTGAAAAATCTTTTGGTATTCGGTTATTTCATTTAATCGAATATTACACAAAATCGTTCCAGGAAATACGTGTTATTTTTTCAAACCTTAAAAGTTTCCGGGAAAACAATTTCATTCATTAAATATGCCAGGTTTCTTTATATATAGATTTTTACATTTTTAATTTACGAGTACATTAAGAAGGGCCAAAGATCACATAAAATAGCAGATTTTCAGAGGTCTTTCCTAGGCTAGTTTTATAGAAATGTATGTTTTAATTTCTATAGAAACCTAGGTAATATGTACAAAATAACTGTGTTTTCAAAGTAGGTATCTAGAAAAATATGTGTAGGTAATAACGTCATAATCACGTAAGAGCAGTTGTACAGAATCTCGGGTTGGCCAGTCAAAGACACTGAAAAGTTGAGTAAGAGAAACACTATTAATATTTTTATGATAAACACTCCCAGCTAATGTTTCTACATTAATTATTTGTAAATCTACCGAACACAGCATGTTATTACTGTGTCGGTAACCATTCGTCTAAGTTATGGGTCGCAAGTTATGATGCTGGAGAAGGAAACATCTGTTATTTATGCGAATCGTAAGTCGTTTAGGTTGCTTACGTACCACTTATTTACTTAGATGATTGAGAAATTTAATGTTGTCTTAGTTAATTAAATGGTTTCAACATTATTGCAGTGGATGTTGTAAATTAGGGCCCTGATTTCCTGAATGGAAAGGTGTTGTAAATTATAATAATAGGATAAATATAATCTATCTATCAACGTAGTACAATCAACTACTGGGTCTAGAAGCGTGCAATTTGGGCCAAAGTTCCTTTTTATGAAGCTTGTCATTAATATTAATATCAATCTGTTCGATCATGTATATTGTAATAAATAAAAATACTACTACCTACTACTATTCATTCACTAGACGCCTGAGGGTGGACATTACCCTTAAGTGATGACGTTAGCGGGTCAAGTTAGACCAGAAATCGCGAAAAAATAGAACGGTTTAGAAGGAGAAAGGGGACCTGTTTGAACACCAAATTAGACTAGACGAAAGAAACAATAGAATCATAATAAAAAACTTAATAAATTGAGTACAATTTCCTATCTCTAACTTAATTCCTTGCAAAAACACTAAGGACTGACTTTTACCTCGGTCAGAGATTAAGCATTGCCATACTTGACATCCTTTGGGCACAGTCGACAGCGAAGCGGAGGAATTTTTAGACGCCATATTTAGGTCAGATTCTTGACTGACAGTGCATATATGTACCTAGTTATAATTTGTTAAATATTTTGTTACTTTTTAAGTTGACAGAAATAAAAACTCTTTGTAGAAATCACAGACAAATATCCTAAGTTGAAAATGCTCATGATAGTCACTTTTTAATATTAAATAATACTAGTATAATAAAATACTATTAATAGATACAATTTACCTGATTTTATGAGCTTTTGACATTTTCTAAAATGTCAACCGGCGCTGGCGACGCAATATAGGTAGTCATTATTACCTGGAACCAATTAATAATAACTTTAATATTATGTATTGGAAACAAAAAGTTTTGGTTGTTCTAAGTTAGGCAGTGTTATTGGGTTTTTCTCGTAACTCTCAATAGCAGACCAGGTCTACAGAAGTTGTGGTATCCTGCAACTCAGATAGAAGGTACAGGAGTTGCTTCTACGCCTGATCTAACCCTGATCGGGTAGAAACTTGGTTGGTCTCCGTTGAGATGAGTACCTACTGTGACCATAAATTAAGGTTTAGAAACAAACACGTACCTCCTGGAAAAAAATTGTGAAATATTCGAGTAAATGATGGAATTATCGATTGGCAACTCGGTTTTCAGGCGTTATCTAGCTTTTTTACGTTCATCATCAGACATTGCGTATGATAAAACAACAAGACAAGCTTTTAAAATACATTGATAAGGCATTAAGTCCGCCTTTGTACCTTTATGTGCATAAAGTATAAATAAATTGACGATTTCAAAAATCCAAATTCAAAAACTCCGCCCCCGAATTCAATTCCGATACACCTAACCAATTCCATCACAACCCTATTTTACATACACCGTCAATAACATACACAACTACATAAATCCCACCAGTTTAACATTTCAATTTCAGCTCAATTACTTCCATACGGCTCGATATTTTACACGAGCCTTACAATACAATACGAAATACTTTTTCAGGCACAATTCAGTAATTAAATACACCAGGTGTAATTAATTGTTGGCATAAACGAGAACAAACAGAAAATGGTTGTTGCGTAAATCGTGCGTGCTTCATAGACCGCGGTGGTATTGGGTGATTAACGTGTGTATTGGTGATTATCGGCCGTTGGTCTACTGTATTGGTAACAGGTCAATGTCCTAGGATGATTTTGTGTTTATGTTGCTGTTTTTAATTGACAAGAGTCATCCAAAAAATGTCTCAGCTAAAACTCATCTTGACGCCAAGAACCGTCACAGATGGCCAGACACCATCAGTAAGAAGCTAATCCAGCGGGATCTTCACGACCCTCAGTAATGAGGAATATCACTCGAAGAGGAGGAAACCCCAAATGATAAAAACGGGACCCTATTGGTAAGACATTATTCAAGGATGGACATAGGTTACTTTTCGACATCGCGTTCGCTGTAACCAACATTCATGTGCGGACAAGGTTGCGGGCAATAGCTAGTAGTAAATAAATAAGACTCCGCAGTCTGTATCATAGAAACCATGATAGCTAGAAAATTGAAATTTTTAAATATGATGTATTTCTGTTGTCGCTATAATATCAAATACTAAAAACAGAATAAAATAAATATTTAAGTGTGTCTCCCAGTGCTATTGTTCAAAACATGAGCCACACGTTAGAGTGCATTGAGTGCCCTTACACCTGCACTTTGGAGTATTTAATGAGTGCCACCGATGCTGCAATTAACGTAGCCACCTACTGGGCCCAAACAATTTAATGAGTTCACCTTTGATTCGAAAAGAAGAGGAAGAAGTTGGTCTCCCCTACTACAAAAGTGATATTTTTCCTGTATTTGTATCTACATCTAATTCAAATTTCCATAACCATTACACCTCTAATCATCATCATCATCTGCCTAGCCTTTTCCCAACTATATTGGGGTCGGCTTCCAGTCAAGCCGGATTTAGCTGAATAAGTACCAGTATTTTACGAGGAGCGGCTGCCTACCAGACCTCCACAACCCATTAACTGGGGTAACACGGTACTTCATGGCAAGACTGGAGTCAGATTTACTGGCTTCTGACTATCCGTAACGACTGCCAAAGATCTACAAATGATAGCCGGGACCTACGGCTTAACGTGCTATCCGAGGCACGGAGGAAACTCGTTATGTCAAGATGGTCACCCATCCACAGACCAACCTTGAACGACCTTGGAAGCAACGCTTGCTTAACCTTGAAGATCGACCTGTGCGGCTGTTATTATCTAGCCACGAGCCATTACACCCCTAATACCTTTAACTAAACCCACCATTACCAGTAGGTACATCAGTCTGCACCATTACCAAACATACGTCACGTGCTCAAACACCTCAGTATCGATCAAAAATTGAGGTGTTTGTTATGTTAAGTGGACATTCGTACCGAAACGTTTTCGGTGCCCGCATTGCGATGTTATCGTCAACCGGGCGAAACGTGTGCTGAACTTTAACAGGAAAATGTAGAGGACGAAATAGGATATAGTATTTTGGTTTAGACTGGGTTATGTTGTGGAGTTTGGTAAATATGTGGCTGAATACTGGGTAGGCAAGGGATTTAACAAGTTTTGCTATCGACACGCTAAGAAGAAGTAAAAATTCTCACTATGCAATCGCATAAAGTACCTAGTGAGAATTTTACTAATTTACTAACAGACTTTCTAACTGAACAGAGGTTCAGTCAAACAGAAGCAGTCTGCGCCCAGTGGCCTGCCACTAGGGACATTGTCCGGTGATGGACCAAATATTTCCAAATATTTCCACACAATAGGCATCACCGACAGTCTCCTGTGCAATGCATACTTAAAGAAGGGGGAGACAATTGAGCATGTGCTACTAGACTGCACACATAGTACTGATACACGTACGAACCCTAGGATCACCGAATTTCCTAACAGACGCCCTGAAAACCGGGGTGGACTAATCTATTAGCTTTGGCACTCAAGAAGCTATGGTAATATATCTACAAGCGGACTAAGGAACAAAGCGGGTTCATTACGTTAAAATATCAGTCATTTTCTTCTTTATAAAGTAACATATCATCAGATAAAACATTCTAAAACAAATTAAGAACTATTTAATTCATTAACGTCTCATTAGCTTCAGTCTTCCACATAAATAAGCTCGCTATCAACAAATTAGAGCTGTCACATTATGTTGAGACAAGTCCTCAAACTGGTTTAGATAACACCTCAGAATATGGCGCTTAAAGTCACGCTCCGTTTAACTTAGAAACCAGTTTAGCAGCTCGAGATTTCTTCCGCACGAGTATCTTCCTTGTTTGGATATCATCTGATAGATATCTGAGAGATAATACACATCCTGAAAGTTATCAAAATCGGTTACCGAATCGATGGCTATATAGCTATATTTAAAACTAAAGAATCGAATGATATATTTTGTTCATCATCTGCCTAGCCTTTTCCCAACTATATTGGGGTCGGCTTCCAGTCAAGCCGGATTTAGCTGAATACCAGTATTTTACGAGGAGCGGCTGCCTACCTGACCTCCACAACCCATTAACTGGGGTAACACGGTACTTCATGGCAAGACTGGAGTCAGATTTACTGGCTTCTGACTATCCGTAACGACTGCCAAAGATCTCCAAATGACAGCCGGGACCAACGGCTTAACGTGCTTTCCGAGGCACGGAGGAAACTCGTTATGTTAAGATGGTCACCCATCCACAGACCAACCTAGTCAAGCGTTGCTTAACCTTGAAGATCGACCTGTGCGGCTGTTATTATCTAGCCACGAGCTCCTCGATGATATATTTTGTTATATAACTTAAACTAGTGCTTGACTACAATCAGTGCAGTGATGCAATCGTTCATGGTGAGGCGCACTAGTTTATTAAGAGCCTATTCCCTCTAACCTTGAAGACCCCCAAATTATTATCGAACGGGAAGACCGCAGCAGGCAAATTTTTATATCTAGCCTATACTGCCCTACTACTGGGCAAAGGCCTCCCTCCATTCCTTCCATCGTTCCCGACTTTCAGCCACTTATTTCCAGTTCCTAAAATAGACATCCAAATCGTCCCGATATCTCCTTTTAAAAGAATTATTTTAGACTCTAAAATTACCAATTTTGATTGATAAATTCTGACATCAAAACTAATAAACGTCATCTCTGCCTCAGTCATTGGGTAATACAGGCATATGTTAAGAAATACTGCAGTTTATTTAGATTCTATCAAAACAGGCGCCACAGTAAGCTCTAGATTATCCTTTAAGCTCAATATTTATGTGACAATCTATTTCGAAAGAAGGATTAGCATTGCACATTACTTGACAGCAACACAACCTTCTGTCCTCTGCCAAGATTCAGCTATACGCTATACATATGCATAACTTTGTAAAATACGAGTATTATCAGTTACTATGTGAATATCGTGAATGCTATCGGTAGATAAATATAATTTTCACTGTAGCTCTGGCAAGCAAAATGCAGCTGAAGGAACACAAGTGGGTATTAGTCAGTAAGAGTCTCAATTGTCTGTTGACACTCCCTCTCAGAAAGGAAGAATCTATTCGCTCTCATCAAATTTCAGAACAGAGAAATCCTTGCTACGGATTATTTCTTTTATTGTTGCACAGCTGTAAAACTTCTGGTCAAAACTAGAAATGGTTTCTAAATTATTGTAACTAATAGACTAATTCAGCAACCTGCATTGAATTCATAAATAATTCGTCGATCACGGTGGTCAATAATATAAAAAAAATAGTTCACAAGCGTGTCAAACATAGGACGATATACTCGCTGCTCCTTTAATACTCTCATAGTCCGATGGAACGGCCATCCGACACGACAGGAGAGAGATCAGGTACACGTGCGCACTGAGGTAAGGGGTTATACCGAACAAGAGACCAAACGAGGCATTTATTAATTAGATTCATAGATATTACCCCATTTGTATGGGTTATGTGTTTTATATTATATTATTATACCTAGCCCAGTAGCTAGTTAAAAATAAAAAATACTTTCTTACATAACGTCTATCTACCTCCTGCCCTTATCCTTCTAACAAAAATATAGTCCAAGTTATCATAAAGGTTCTATAAATAAACCTGTAGAATCCACGTAACAATTTTCTACGCAGTACGGAAAGGGCACGCTTCGCAACAGACGGGTCGTTGCTGAAACGTGTCCGCTTGGGGGTCGCATCGCAGCGGGGGTCCTTGGCAGGGAGCTTCACGTGATATTGACAGCTGAGAAAACTGAACCGGTGAACTGTTTTAGGTACGAGTCTTGTGACGATGTTTCTTCGTCATTGTGTAATCGTAATCTATACAGCACGTAACTATGTAAAGTCTGTTTTTTTAATCTTTGAGACTAAACTGTAATTACGTGGTTTGACAACCCCCCAACCAAGACGTGTCTCAACACAAAAGAACCGGCATCATTATTATTGTAAGTTTGACATTTGCCTGTGTCAATTTAGTATCAGGGATTAAAATGGAGACTTTACAATACTTAACGAATACTATTATTTAACTTAAACTTAAACTCTAATTTCTTCTCCATAGCGTTCTATGCTTTGAAATGTGCAATTGGAGTTATTTTTTTCTGACTGACTGACTAATAAACGGCAAATAATTTGAAATAAAAAAATGATTTGAATCTTGAATCTCATTAGAAAATTAAGTTATGCCTAATCACAATGCAAGCATTTAAATTCTACTTAAATACACTTAAGTAGTATTCTTTTAAGAAATTAGCTATGCTAATAGTAGGCTAATAATATGGAAATCGAAGTATTACATTGGTAGCGCATAAATATTGGTATCTAAGGACGCACACATAAACACGAAAACGGTTTATCAAGAATTTACCAAAATATGTAATACTAGCTTTAGCCCGCAGCTTCGCCCGCGTACATAAAATATATATATACAAACAAAAAAACAAACTTTACCTCTTTATTATATTAGTGTAGATTTTGGTTTTAATTATTACATATTCTCCATTATTTTAGGATAAGAAAGTGCCCATTAAAAAAAACAGCTGTTTTTTTAAATATTACATAAATTGTAAGTACTGAAGCAGCAATGCAATCGTTGATGTCGAAGCGCACTAGTTTATTAAGAGTCTATTCACTCTAGCTTTGAAAAGACCTAAATTATAATCGAATGGGAAGACCTCAGCAGGCAAATTATTGCAGTCCTTCGATGTACACGGTATAAACGACAATTCAGTTGCCGATTCTAAAAATACTTTCAGATTGTGCATTCATTATGTTACATGTTGTATATTATGGCGAATGAAAACTAGATGGAAAAAATATCATATGAATTTATGTTAAGTTAGTCACCTATTGTCAAGAATCCTCTGTTTCTTGAAAAGCATATAAAAACCATGGGTTCTGGCCGTCATTTGTACAACTTTGACAGTTGTTACGGATAGTAGCGTTACCTCTTGGGTTGTGGAAGTCAGATATGCAGTCACTTCGTGTAAAATATCTAGCTGCATCCTGATTGACTGGAAGCCGACCCCAACAATATTGGGAAATTTACCTGATTATTCCAGGACATCATCATAATATCTACCGAAATACGTTACTTTTGGACATATGCCTTCCCCAAGTGTTGCCACAATGAAAGGTCCTCTGCGTCACAAAGCCACTGGATTAAGGGCATGACATGACACACTTGCTAGATACCAAGTTTCGCAAGAAACAAAATTAAGTTAGGTATAGCATTTTGATCACCTCTAACTTTACCTTTACCTGTTCTTACTTGTGTAGTGTAACTCGTCTCGCCATCTACGTTTATAAATGGAAAGGCATTTCTATATTAGATTAAACTTTAGAAAATAACTCGCAGGTAATTATTTATAGACCTGACCTAGTTTTGTCTAGTAATTTTGAGGTTTAGGCGATTCTCGAATTCGGAACAAAGGAATAAGAGCGTTTTCACATTATCCGATCCGATATCGGTGTCGGACGCCAATCTGATATCGGGGTAAGTAAAATGTATGAAATATGTACCTGTCTTTCATTATTGTTCGGCCCGATATCGGATATCGGATCACGGCATTTCATACATTTTACTTACCCCGATATCGTATCTGCATCCGACACCGATATCGGATCGGATAATGTGAAAACACTCTAAGAATAAATAATAATGAAATGGAGCAAAGGAATAAGCATAATAGAAAAAAATATGTATTTTTGGGGGTGTTGTATGAATACGCGAGAGCTAAAAATAAATCGATTGTTGTTAAAAATACGATGAGTGGGTGAAGGTTTGACATAAATACCTACCTTGCTTACCAGGTGATTAATGATTAAAATGACGTAAGGTAAATGTTGATACATAAAAATAACTTGAACGAAGACTTATCAAAGAGAAACCTGTTTCAAAAGCAAAGTTGCAACTTTATTACCGCAATAAACAAAAACAACTTGCAATATTATTCCAATCAATTTCCAGCTAAATTACGTTGACCTACCCTGCTGCTCACAATCGGATAAAACATTACTAAGACGAGGGCAGTTCATCGAACCTTCGGGGATTTTCTTAAGTTGGCTTGTGTTTTCGCAGAGTGCGTGTACCTAATGTAGGTAAATTGAGCATGTGGGCGGATTCACGATACTTCGATTACGCCAACAGCCAACATTGGACCTATAGGCTCATCTGGTTAACTTGAAGCCGTTTTGTTTATAGGTTGGCTGAACTTATTTAGCACAAATGTTGGCAAAGTGGCACCAACATATTGAGTTCGTTGACCGGATATGCGGGCGGTAATAACCTCCCGGAGCGTAGTGAGGGGATATTAGTCGATGGAAAATCGTTTTACCGATAAATAATTACATTTGGTTGTCACGTTGTCGTCAACAAGATTTTTCGCTTTATTTTTCAGGAAGAAAATAACAAAATAAGATGTTATTGTACCCACACTTTGAAGAAAGGTCGACTTTTTGAGACAAGACAACATTTGCATTTAGGAAAACATTTTATTTTTTAGTAAGGAAAACTTGGTCGAATTAAAGACTAGCTTTCAAATATAACAGATTGCGAATAAATATTCACTTCATAAAACACTGAAATATAAGTTTAAGGGTAAAGGTAAGAACTAAAACATGCATACAATCGGTACAAAAGTTTACCAATTATAACAAGTAAGGTTGGGTGCACTTTGCTTAAGTTTTAACCACTAAGTAGAACTTAACACATATGTTTATTATATGTACTGTCTCTAGCAAGACGAACTTTGTTGTTATATTAACAAACTCAGATAGATGAAAATTATGTAATGCAATTATAATTCTTTGTATACATCACAATTATATGAAACGGAAACAAAGATCATTCAACATCAGACAAAAGAACAGCGTAAAATCAACATTAGTAATTAAGTTAAAAAAATTGAAAACAGCCTAAAAATTATGTATTTTACTTTATTTCATTAAAGTATTCTAAATGTGTTCTCATTCTTACGAACAAGCGCTTGACATTACTAAATGTCAAAAAAGGTTTTGTCAGTAAAGGATCGCTTGAAACATCCAATTAGGGAATAATTTATTAAGATTTTAATTTTTAATTACAATCAAATATTTTGTAGGGTATTTAGAGCTAGGTTTAGACATTTCATGGCAATTACTATATCCTGTCAAATTCCAAATAGTTTTATTGGTGTGGTCAATGAATATGTCCGAAAATGGACAAGTTTCTTATATCTAACGGCTTCATTAAGTCTTTTAGTTATTTATAAAATGTCGGCTTTTGATGGACAGTCCTACGGATGTCTAATTAAGAGATAATATTTGTGTCGATAGGCTTGCGCTTGACCAACTATCTCATCTGGTGAAAGCCGTTGAATCGTTTGCTTAAAAGTAGCCTATTCACTCTTGACTTATAGATATATTTCCATCCAATGTGCGCAAGATCCTATTCATTCGGATAAAGTTTTATTTTGAACTGCCAAATAATCTAATGACTAATTATTTATTATTGTATTATTATGCGCCGTCGACGACACGGGTTGGGTCCGAACGAATACCGGAAGGCTAGACGGCGAGTTATCCGTTGTTCGTCATCCGATATCCTCCGTCTACGGTGGCCATTTTTCGCCATGCGACTCCTGATGCGACTCTTGATGCGACTCGTGGCTAGATAATAACAAGCCGCACGGGTTGATCTTAAAGGTTAAGCAACGCTTGCCAAGGTTGGTCTGTGGATGGGTGACCATCTTAACATAACGAGTTTCCTCCGTGCCTCGGAAAGCACGTTAAGCTGTTGGTCCCGGCTGTCATTTGTAGATCTTTGGCAGTCGTTACGGATAGTCGGAAGCCAGTAAATCTGACTCCAGTCTTGCCATTAAGTACCGTATTACCCCAGTTAATGGGTTGTGGAGGTCTGGTAGGCAGCCGCTCCTCGTAAAATACTGGTATTCAGCTAAATCCGGCTTGACTGGAAGCCGACCCCAATATAGTTGGGAAAAGGCTAGGCAGATGATGATGACTCCTGATGCCCAAAAAAATACTATTAATTCAGGAAAATATAATACCACGAGTCCAAAATCTTCAAAACACTCCAGTATTTAAGCATAACTCTGTAAAATATCTCATTGCCCCTTAAATTTCCACCTCGTATAATCTAAAAGGCAAGACTAATTACAGTTACTTAACGCATCACAAATCAAATGGTTTCATAGCAAAGGATCCTAGATTTAATCCAATATTTCAACTAAGTTCACTCTGTTATTTACTGCAGCTTACTTAGCTAGCTCAGTTAAGTTAATCACCGTCTTTCATCTGCGTATAATAATTTAATTAATTATTACTTTGTATTACGCAAAATGCAATTATGAGACTGACTGCGAATATAATTAGCGAAATGTTTTCTTTTATCAGTGCAGGCTGTGATAATAAAGCCTGGGATACACTAGGGAACATTTTGTCCCGAAACACGACGCGCAACACTCAATATACGTGACGCTGAAACGTTGTATAGTGTGCCGCAACATGACCCGAAACATTTTTCTGTTTTAAGACATTCACTTTGGCATGTTCTACGTAGTTGTTGAGCAACATGTTCTGCAACATGTTGCTCCATTTGCCCCCTAATGTATCCTTGGCTTAATAATCTGGAAGCTGGACACGTTGCTTTTACACGTGGGTGTTAGTTGTTTCGCAAATAGTTTTTGTTTTGTCCGGAAAAAGAATTTTCTGTGTTAGGTCTCTCGTGAGAGGAGCACCTACTTTTTAATTATTCGTCGCACACTGTTTTCTGAGCTTCAAAAAATAAACTTTTGTTGAAAATGCTCGAATCAGTTTATATTACTCTTTTAAAGTGACTATTACTAAATTACATATTATATCTATCTAACCCTAAACAATCCATTAAAAAAATTCACATTGATAGTTTTTCATTGAACAACTGTGTAAAACTGTCAATGTGACAATTTCTTAATAGATCGTTTAGAAGTTAAGTGATGATTAACGTTAATGAATGTCCCTGAGTGCCAGCCTTACAGTTTATTCTAATAAAATTCTGCGTAAATAAAAAAAAATACAGGATACGAAACCCAGCATTAATAGCTTGCCAAATCTGTAGGATTGTTTAAAACTCTTAACGCGACCCTTGAACACGAAAAGAAACAAAGGGATCAAATATGAGTTTTATTTAGTCAGTAAAAGTCCAAGACTCCCTTCTCCCAAAGCAGGAGGAATCATCATCATCATCATCTCCCTAGACTTTTCCCAACTATATTGAGGTGGACTTCCAGTCAAGCCGGATTTAGCTGAATACCAGTATTTTACGAGGAGCTGCTTAGGCAGCAGCTAGACTTCCACAATCCATTAAACAGGAGGAACCATTTGATGGAATATTACCAAAAACAAAGATTAATGGGCTTCTACAATAGGGTTGTTAGCCATAACAGTTAATTACTTAACTCTAGCAGATAACGAGCAAAAGTTTTCATTATCTTTTGCATTATTTTTCCTTGTAAAGGCAAACGCCCAGTGGTCTTTATCTTAATGCAGTTTACACAATACAGCTAGACTCTTTATAATATAAAAGAACAGTAGTATAAAACCAAGATAATACTTATTTAAATGTAGAAAGAACTAAGTTTAAGTTAAGTAAGTAATTAACCTTTGCAGCGAGCGCAGAGAAACGGAGACATGCTTTTAATATTTTATTTATTAAAAGGTTAGAGAATTGCACTATTTATAATAAAAAGGTTATCTAGGAATACCAAGGATTCCGTCCATCCATTTCCAAAAACAAAAGAGGTAAATATATTATGATGTGGTTTTGGATGCTTTACAAAAGTGAATATAGGTTACTTTTATTCAAGTGTGCTCTATTGTCGACCACGTTATCGCTTTCCATCAGGCTTCCATAATAGTTAAGTGCGAGACTGTCGACAGTAAAAACCTAATTTCTAATCAATCCGTTAAATTGTTTTATCGATATCAATAGCCCATCACTAAACACTTGACTAAAAAACACCACTGTTTGAAGAAACGTAAAGAAATAAGATGCAAAAGGACAAGTCTATAGAACAACACACAAAACTGATTCATAATCTGCCTAACCTTTTCCCAACTATGTTGTGGTCGGCTCCTAGTCGAGCCGGATTTAGCTGAATACCAGTATTTTACGAGGAGCAGCTGCCTACCAGACCTCCACAACCCATTAACTGGGGTAGCACTGTATTTCATGGCAAGACTGGAGTCAGATTTACTGGCTTCTGACTATCCGTAACGACTGCCAAAGACCTACAAATGACAGCTCGGACCTACGGCTTAACGTGCTTTCCGAGGCACGGAGGAAACTCGTTATATTAAGATGGTCACCCATCCACAGACAAACTTTGGCAAGCGTTGCTTAACCTTGAAGATCGGCCCGTGAGGTTGTTATTGTTTAGCTACGAGCTCCTTAGAAAAATAGAAACCGTAAATATGAAAAAAATAACTTAAAAAAAAAACAATAAAAATCCCCCATCATCTACACCTTCTGTATATTTCTTTACTGGCATCGATTACCTCTCAATGACGTCACATTGCAATAACAACTTGCGTCTACGCATCTCTTGCGCTGCCCCAGTTATTGACGAACTTGTTACAAAAACTGCTCTGAGCATGATTTATTGTAGATTGAAATGTAATGGCGTGTGTATGAATTGTAGTAACGTACAGTACGGCCGTTACAAGTTGGCAATTCTGAAGTTAGGCTCTGCGAATTTTGACGCTTGAAATCTCGTACAAAAAAAAAAGGTTTAAACTAACTAATGGGCAAAGTCTTACGGTGCATTTTTAGTCCGTGTTTGGTGCATTTTAGTGCCCTTTCGGTGCAGTTTCAGTACGTTTAGATGGATTTGTTTTTCAGTTTTTTTTACAAAACAACTCGGTTAGTGCAGTGGAAATTGTTATAATTTGCGTCTACGCATCTCTTGCGCTGCCCCAGATATTGATGAACTTGTTACAAAAACTGCTCTGAACATGATTTATTGTAGATTGAAATGTAATGGCGTGTGTACGTATTGTAGTAACGTACAGTACGGCCGTTATAAGTTGGCGAGTGTAAAGTTAGGCTCTGCGAATTTTGACGCTTGAAATCTCGTACAAAAAAAAAGGTTTAAACTAACTAATGGGCAAGGTCTTACGGTGCATTTTTAGTCCGTGTTTGGTGCATTTTAGTGCCCTTTCGGTGCAGTTTCAGTACGTTTTGATGGATTTGTTTTTCAGTTTTTTTTTTACAAAACTACTCGGTTAGTGCAGTGGAAATTGTTATAATTTGCGTCTACGCATCTCTTGCGCTGCTTCAGATATTGATGAACTTGTTACAAAAACTGCTCTGAACATGATTTATTGTAGATTGAAATGTAATGGCGTGTATATGAATTGTAGTAACGTACAGAACGGCCGTTATAAGTTGGCGAGTCTGAAGTTAGGCTTTGCGAATTAAGGCGCTTGAAATCGCGTACAAAAATAAAGATTTTTAAAAAGTAAATGCAATTTGCAGTTGTTATTGCTGTAAAAAATTGCAAATTGCGTTTTTTTTTTAATCTTATTTTTGTACGTGATTTCAAGCGTCAAAATTCGCAGAGCTTAACTTCAGACTCGCCTACTTATAAAGGCCGTACTGTTACTGTAGCTATGTTGTGGGTTGCTGAGATGATATTAGTAGCCTAGATCGTGGTTGATGCGCAAGAGTTTGCCCATTAGTAAGCATAAAGATGTGTTTATTAATGGGCAAAGTCTTACGGTGGATTTTTAGTGCGTGCTTGGTGCGTTTTAGTGCCCTTTTAGTGCAGTTTTAGTGTGATAAGATGCATTTTTTTTCTGTTTTTTTTTTCTTTTTTTTTGACATCCCCGTTAGTGCAATGGACATTGTTATAATTTACGTCTACACATCTCTTGCGCTGCCCCAGATATTGATGATCTTGTTACAAAAACTGGTCTGAACATGATTTATTGTAGATTGAAATGTAATGGCGTGTGTATCAATTAAAGTAACGTAGCTAAGTTGTGGATTGCTGAGATTAGTAGCCTAGATCGTGGTTGATGCGTTAGAGTTTAGCCATTAGTAAGTACTTATAAAGATGTGCTTGATAATGGGCAGTCTTACGGTGCATTTTTAGTACGTGTTTGGTGCGTTTTAGTGCCCTTTCGGTGTAGTTTTAGTGCATATAGATGCATTTTTTTCAGCACGGTTGGGGCAATAGTTGAGCATTTTGCTACTACACTGTGTGTAGTAGGTTCGAATTCCTCACGGAACAAATATTTGTATAACCTCACTAGTATTCCAGGCCCGAATATCCATATTTGTGTTTACATATTTGTAATTGCACCCACGATACAAGAATTAGGTACTCCTAGTGTTAGAAAAAGCTTTTTAAAAAGTAAAAGTAAACATTTAAGCGTTATTTATTGCCCTTCAATACATTTAATGCTGTGTTTTATCTTCACTAAGAAATGTAAATAAGACAAAATAATAAACCCCCGCTTTCAAAGATCATTGTCTCAAGAATTTCCTCAAACATTTTTTTACTCTTTAAATAGCGCTTTCCCGTGCCAAGCACCCACATCAAAATCTGCATTTACATAGCAATCTTGAACTTAGAAATATTATTTCAGTATGAAACAAATCCAGCTGGAATCCATCTTTTCACGAGGGATTTTCCTTTATTACTATTATGATTCAATTCTTGGAGCGAGCGTGAAATGCAAATGGTTTAGAACAACGAAACGAAATACGGGGCCCAAGGGATCTTGGCAGGCGTCATTAAGGCGTTTGTTTGGGGCAGACTTTACGACTTATGATGTTGTACTGTGGCGATTTTTATTTTATTTTAGTCTTTGAGAGTTTATGGAAAGACTTCTTCCGGCTGTTTTTTTGAGGAAGGCAAATCAATGTGGTCAATTGCCTTTAACTTGAAGAAAAAATTATCTAGCTTTTTTATTTAGTTATCTCGTCAAATAACTTCCCTTTCTCGCTCTAGGATGGAGCTAGAAAATTAAAACTCACCTGGTCCCTTCAGTTGCCCTGTACGTTTTAGTGGTTGTGTTCCCACTGTTTTCCTGTGGCCCTAGCGCCTTAAGGCAGCTGCCATCGTGCCCTTATGTATAAAGCAGATCTTTTTTTTTAATGGTTATAAACTAGCGCTTGACTGCGATTCCACCTGATGGTAAGTAGTGATGCAATCGTCGATGGTGAGGCGCACTAGTTTATTAATCTATCGTAAATGCTTTAATATAATTATTTATCTCGATATCCGGGCAATATTCGTTAATTATTAGGTTGGCACCGTAATTGTTTATTTGATAGACTTGCGGTTAACCGCTCTCACTTGGTGGTAAGCGACTATCGGGAATTTTACTCCTTAGCTGCTTACAGCGTCGGAAGTATCTACTCGTATTCCTATAGCGGTATTATTAATCTGCGATACTAATTATACCTATATAATTGCCAAAATTTGGCTTTGATCTCACACAGGTTACTTCTTTTTTCTTTTAAAATTGTTTTTGGCTTAAAAGATGATACGAGTATGACTTTTCATAACTAATTGAAGCTTTAAGATTAGGGTCCCTTATTTAAATGTTGTTTGCACTGTATAGTCCGGTCAAAATAGACTAATTAATTGGGGTGAGGTTACAATAATTCGCACTTGGCTGAAAATTGGTAGGTTTGTTCAATACACTATTATAAAGGAAATGTGAAAAGTCCTCATCGATCCGGCACGTGCAAAAAATTATACAAGCGGTCAAAGGTCACAAAAATGGGTTTTTCGCTTTATTAAGCAAAATGGTAAGTTTTATCATAAAATTAGCTCAGACAAAAATTATAGATCAGACAATTATCTATAAATATGTCTAAATACTTTTTTCCTAAGTGCCACCGTTTTTGAGATATAACGATTCAAAATATTGAAAGAGTTGTAATCGTCAAAATATGAAGAAGTACACCACGTATATACTCGTACTTCACTGAAGCCGTAATACAAGCAAAAATATCGTTCTATCGGTCAGTGTGACTAACACATATAAAATATGAAAATTTGGGGTAAAAAAAAACCCATTCCCTTATCTTCTACGCCAGTGTAACCTTCAGCAACATCTGCCTCCCATTCAATTGTCTGCGTGGCTAGGGTCGTATAGCTTTATTTTACTATGCCGAATACATTCAATGCTATTAGAGTGCGTCTAATGATAGAACGACCTGGAGTTTTTGATTTAATGGGCCACATTATTCAGCCACAATTGTCCGAAATAAAAAAAGTTGTGAAGTGTCAAGACATGAAGAATCATGTCTTGACACTTCACAACTACTAGTTAGTAATACCACATACAAAATTTTTGGATTCAACCTCTTTTTCTCAGGTTGCGCTTGCTACTGTTTCAACTTTTTGAATCGTTATATCTCAAAAACGGTGGCTCTTAGGAAAAAAAGTAGTTAGACATTTTTATAGATAATTGTCCGATCTACAATTTTTGTCTGAGCTAATTTTATGATAAAACTTACCATTTTGCTGAAAATCGCGAAAAACCCATTTTTGTGACCTTTGACCACGTGTATTTTTTTTTGCACGTGCCGGATCGATGAGGACTTTTCACATTTCCTTTATAATAGTGTATTGAACAATCCTACCAATTTTCAGCCAAGTGCGAATTATTGTAACCTTGGATGTCTAAATTGACCGGACTAGTAAATCAATACATGCTATAAAAAACTCTTTCTGTGTCTATCTGTCTGTTTATTCACCAACTCCTCCGAAAATAAGCAACAAATTTTGATAGGATTTTTACCTCTAGAACCCGTACAAACCTTGAGCTAATCACGAAACCAATCAGGCAGTATGAACTTACACAACATGCACAAACTTTAGCTTACCAAAAAGCAGAAACAAGCTCAAATATCACAGCGACAACACTTCCCTATTTTACATTTAACGTGCAACTAAAGCCGACGACATGTCGCATAGTCGCAGCTGTGTAGCCGCCCTAAGCCCCATATTAGCACCGACGGAAACAAAGCGAGGCTTACACCTAATGGTAGTTAATGAATCTTTCACTGAATTATGTATGCCGTGTGTCCTTGCGAAGCTTAACAATTTACACTAGAGTATTGCTGTTTGCTACTAACGTGGGATAGCTGAGATCATGTGTGATTGTTGCTGGGGACAGGAACACCTGAAATCTGGACTACCTTCGACCCACATTTTGATTATGATTATTTTTATTGAGCTTTTGGGTACACCTCTACACCTCTTTTTAACACCTCTGCGATAGAAGTTTTGCTTTCTAATTTATGCCGTGTAATTTGCCTGCAACGGTCTTCCCGTCCGATTTTAAATTGGGTCATCAAGGTTAGAGTGAATAGGCTCTTAATAAACTAAGTTTGGGACTAGATAAAAACTAATTTGCTTTGTGGAATATTATTATAACATTATTACCTGTTCGGTTTAATAGCTTAATTTCCTAAAAAAAACAACTAATTTTACATTCTAAACGATTTACCGTCAAGCATTTCATGTCAAAGCAAAATTAATTTGTTTTTTAAAATGGTAGAACAGCAGAAACTAATTTGTAGTTTGTCGCAGAGTTCGGTTAGTTGGAAACTATAAAATGGAATATGTTAAGTTACCGCATCTTGCGTCTACATAGTTCAGTGTGTTCAGGCATTACGTGAACACTGAAACTTAAACATGGATTCTGAGAATGTTGTCATACATACACAAGCAAATTTGGTGACTAAGTGGCATTTAGTTCAGTGATGATCATGTTTTTTCCAGGTGGGTAATCATCCAGTGACTTCTCTCACTTAAGGGAGGTACGAGAGGGCTTATCAGACTGACTAAAACAACAGCTGTGTTCTTCCGTTGCCCTTAGCATTTCAGGACTATGATACTGGACCCCTGCGGTTTTGAAGCGCACGTATCATGCCACGTGCAGTCGACGACTCGGGCTCCATCCTTACCGGTGGGCAAGCTACCCATTGCTCATCATTCGAAAGTACGCGCCTATGATGGCCAGGGATCATTCTGCAACTCCCCTTAGGGAGCCTCCTGAGGCGGCGGCTGGGGCTTGAGGATAAACGTTTTCTCACTGTTGTGGACATCTCCTTTGCTTCTAATTAAACTTCGCAGAAAGAAAACACCATTTGTGTGTGGTCACCAGTGACTGGCCTGTTGGTCTAGTGGTTAATGACCCTGACTGCTACGCCGGAGTCGTGGGTTCGATTCCCACCCAGGACAAATGTTTGTGGGATGAGCACGATCATTTGTTCTGTGTCTGGGTGTAATTTATCTATAATATGTATATATTTAGAAGTATTCAAGTATGTTTATCAGTTGTCTATACTCCGTCGGTTTAGGTAGTTAACTAAAGGTAAACAATCTTGGCATGTCTTTTTATCTAAAAGTTGTCTATAAATTGTATGTAAAAATCTTTGCAAAAAGGTATTTACCTAAATCGATGTTAGCTAATAAACTAAATTTAAATAATCTTTGTGTATATTTTATACGACCTCTTTAATATAAAAAGACATACCAAGACTGTTTACCTTTAGTTAACTACCTAAACAAACGGAGTATAGTACCCATAACACAAGCTCTGCTTAGCTTGGGACTAGATAGCGTTGTGTGAAAGTAGTGGAATGTTATTATTATCTCTTTCAAATTATATTTTTAAATATTTCTTACAAATCCAAAACTATTATTATTATCTCTTTATTTATTTTTAAATAGGTACATATTGAGTATATTTTTAAATATTACTTACAAAAATAATAAAAAAAAACATTTAAAAATATAAAAAATAGAATGCCATTAAAAAAATATTATTATTATTATTTCTCATTCTCTCTCGCTCCCAAAAACACATTGCTACTAAAACTAAATAACAATACCTGCCACAACTCTACCCATAAAACTAACATTTAATTAGTCCACCTGTCATATCTATTCAAAGGCCCATCAACCTTATTCTCCAGTGATATTGACGGTGTTATCAGAAGGATATTGGACCGGTTGTCAGTGATAACGGGTTAATGATACCTGTACAGTGGGTTTGAGTGACACGCTACCGATTGTGTTGTAACTTGGAAAGTTGGTCATGTGTTGTGTTATGACGATAGAATTGGATTTTTTTCATTTGCAAAGCGGGGAGGGAAGAGAACGAACCCCAATAATAAAAAATATATTTAGACTTCACATAACTTAACTAAAAATAAATTTATAGTGGTTTTTTTTCCGGTAGCGGAATCATTAGAATGACTTCCCACTCTTGGGCGGAGAGGTGTGTCAGACTCTTACTGAGTAAACCCCTACCCCGTTCCTTCGTTGCCTTCAATCTGGGGGACACGGTGACAACCTTTCGGTTCCCCAGAGGCTTCGGCCCTACCGAGCCCCTACAGTTTGCTGACATCTCCTTGAAAATCTATAGTGGTAAAATTACCTATAGGATTTGATTTGATTCCAGTGCAAAGAAAAGTAGGCCCGTGGTTCAAGAACGGGTAACTGAAGAACATAGGGGTTGGTTTTAGTCATCCAGTCTAACAAATACTTGCAATGACTGGGCAGGTCTCGAATAAGCGCCTGAAAAGACCATCTGGGAAAGTAATCTACTTTCTAGGTACTTTCACGTTTACAATAAAAGAATAAATAAATAAGTAAATAGATATACACCTCATAGGCAAGTACAACGTGTAAGATAGGTACTAAAGTAAATAAAAAAATAGTTTCTTAAGAAAAACACACGGTAATATTAATCATATTCCCACCTTATATTTTTCTTTATGTACAGCAAGCTATAAAACTGCTATAAATGTTTTTCAAATAATACTGTAAATCACTTCGTACGGATAATATACCTAAAGTGTGTTTTTGTATAGAAAACATTGTTAGAAGTTTGTTGTTCGGTGCGTGCGAAAGATACATAAAAACTTAACTGGTTTGCTTTTACAAAGAAAGTAATTATGTTACAATGGTATTAATTCATGAATCCCCGACCGGTCTCATAGGACTGCGCTGTTATTGTCTTACTATTGTGTCTCGTTTCGCGGGTATTGATAGGTTAATATAAATAAAAAGTAAAGTAAGTATGAGTTAGTAAAATCATCATCATCTTCCTGCTCTTGTCCAGTTTTATTTGTGTCATTGTAACACGTTTTCTTTTCCGCTCCATCCTGTCTAACGGTTAACAGAACAAATGGAAGAAAAAATCATGTTGCGGCAACCACAAATAAAAAGCTATCAATAACCTTTTCCTTCATATCCTTCCTAACACAGCCCATCCATTTTTTCTTTGGCTTCCCTTTCCACACATCCGCATATAAGGTACACTCATAATTCTTTTAGTAACATGCATTTCATGTAAACCAAGTAAAAAGACCAGAAAACTTAATTAAAAACTCATTAGAAAATCTCTCATTTTAATTTTTAAACTAGAACGAGCCACTTTTAATTTAGTTTTGAACCGAGCTACTTTTTTCTGTAATATCTAATATCTATTCTGTGAAATGTATTCTATTAATTTTGAAATTCAATTTTAAGTTTTATGAAACTTTGTTGTAATCAAAATGTTATAGAATTACTAGCTGACCCGACAACCGTTGTTCTGCCATATAAATTATCAAGAAGAAAAATTTGAAGGAACCAGTAGAGGGTAAGAAATAGCCTATGACATATTTTCAGACTCACCAAATAGCTACCTAGTACACAAAAAAAAAATCCAAAACATCAGTCAAACCATTTCGGAGACGTTCTATAATAAATACCTACTATGACACGAAAATGTTGTATAGTACTCGTAGGTCATGATTTACTCTAAAACAAAAAATCAAATGCAAGAAAATCACAGTATCGACAGAAACCCTGTAAAACTGAAAACAGATCCTTTCATCCGAGGTCCCTGTAAATGACGAATATAAATTCGCATCTGATACCGTTGAGACACGACACCCAAAATAGTGATTCCATACCACTAGGGTTGACGCTCTAGTGAAAAACTGTCAAGGATATATTGAAACACTGTCAGGGTTGTATTGTAAACCTGTCAAGGTTGAATTGAATATTATTGCATTGTCACGCGATTCATACATGCATGCATATTTTCAGCTCAATCTGTTGAAGATACGAGTACATATGAAGTTACAAATATTGTAGGTATACAACGCAAGTTAATAAAAAGCTTGTAAAAATTGTCAAGATTGCATTGGTAAACTGTCAAGGTTGCATTGAAACACTGTCAAGGTTAAATAGAAAAACTTGGAGTTCAACCTGGACAGTAAGTAGGTATCATCATCATCTCCCTTGTCTCGTGTTATTTAGGGTCGGTGCAACATGTTTCTTTTTAACAGATAAAAACTCCATTCATTAAAAGTGAAATCTATTTCTACTTGGCAATAAAGAAGAATTTAATCAGAAATACAGAGAATTACGTTCACAGAAAAAAATAGAAAAGCCGATTGCGAACAAAATGAGCAACAGAACACGACACTTATGTACGTCTAACAAACCTCGAACGACCTACAGACTCTTGCAAACAACGCAAGGATCCGCCACAGTACCGCTGTAACATCTCCAAGTAAATAGGTCAAGGAAGCTCGCATTGTCTTGTCTCATTAACTTGAGTCTGTACCGACCTGCCAGGCACAGCGGGGAAGCTGAGTAAGTTAATTTTAGAAGTAGAAAAACTGAGAAAAACAGTCCTGCGTCTTGATGGAAATACGGATGGTATTTTTATCGCTTTCTGTAGTAAATTGCAAATTGTTTTGAAAATGTGAAGTAAATAAATCAATTTAGGAATTACATTTTCTATTGGTGCACTAATGTGGCAAAATTGAATGACGTCACGGACGTATCACGGTGCTCATCAACTCTTCATGTTTACAACAAAATAAAATAATAAACACCATTTATACTGTTTAAAGTTTATAGCTATAATTATCATAACAGACTTATGTACAAGTGCTTTTATATACTACTAGCTGACACGGCAAACGTTGTTCTGCCATATAAATTATACGTAACATGATTTTTTACACCTTGTGTCCGAACAAACCTAAATATGTTACGGAACCCTATTTATTTATTCTTTTCAAAATAAAACTTAGCCTATGTTACTCGTGGGTAATGTAGCTTTCGAATGGTGAAAGAATTTTTTAAAACGGTCCAGTAGTTTTTAAGCCTTTAAGCCCTTCATTAACCAAATAAAGTTTTCCTCTTTATAATAATTATTAGTATAGAAAATATTCAGTGATTTGGTGCTGACAGAGGTTTTTTTTCGAGATGAGAAACCATAAAATAACTTTTTCTGCCCACGTCGACCAAGTAAGAAGCTGACTAAAACTCACCTTTTATTTATTCTTTAGTTACCTTTTGTGTTTCAGCGCCTCAGTGATTTTTTTCAGGTTAGAAATCATACAACGACTTCTGTCGCGCTAGGTCGGTACGGAAGGGAGATATCAGACTGATACTTTTACTGACTAAAATCCATAGCCCCGGTAGGCTTCGACCCTATTGTACCTACCCCTAAAACAATCCATGGAGTGCTCCAAAATAGGCTTATGTAAGAAAAAAAAAATATGATAATGAGCTGTCTTGTAGCAATCAATAATGTGTGCCTTAAACCTAAAACGTATCATCAAAAAAAATCCTGAATTTTGTTTGCTAAACGTGGCAGCCCTAAAGCCATGGCGCAATCTATCATATGTCAAATCACGGTGGATTTTTTCAGAAGCCGATTTTCAGCTAAATTGATTGCAAGCCTTCGGAAATATTGCTCCTATGTTTTGTTTCTTTTTGTTAGAAGCGGAGATTTAAAAGCGTCCAACACGAGATACATTCCCAAAAAACTAGACTTTCGTGAGTATGACGTTGGTATATATCTTTCTCTAGGTATTTTGGAAACAGATATCATGTGAATCTAACTGGATTCCTATAGAAATTGAAACACAATGTTGAGTCCAAGTTATCCAGTAAAGATCTCTGAAAATCTGCTATTTTGTATGGACTTAGGCCGTTTAAAATGTCCTTCAAAACTTCGCACATTTAATCGAAATTCTAAATGATGATTTTATTTTGAAAACTTTTGAAATGAAAAAAAAAACACGGTTTTCTTGTATCGAGTTTTATGAAATATTCGAGTGAATGCAAAAATAACCGAATGCCAACATAGCGTTCAAGCGTTATTTTTCTTTTTACGCATTGCCTCTTTATCTAACACTAGCTGACTCGGCAAAGGTTGCTGCTATATAAATTATTATGTAACATGATTTTTTATACCTTAGGTCCGAAAAACCCAAATATCTTACGGAACCCTATTTTTTCCAAAATAAAATTTAGCCTATGTTACTTGTGGATAATGTAGCTTTCGAATGGTGAAAGAATTTTTAAAAACGGTCCAGTAGTTTTTAAGCCTACTCATTACAACCAAACAAACAAAGTTTTCCTCTTTATAATATTAGTATAGATATAAATTGACGAACGTTGGACGAAATAACCAGCTTTTAAACCATGCTCACGTTGACGATAGTTAGATCAGGAAGAGTCCGCATAAAGCCGGATTCGACCAATGCAATTGTAGGTATGCTACTCTGGCTAGCAATGTTTGATGTTTGTAGTTTGATAAATGGGTGAATGCATCACTATGTATTGTTGTAAAGCTAATAAATTGGATTGGATTGGATCCGTCAAAGTGCTTCAACAGTGAAAATGAGAGTAGGTAAATATGCATCCCCAATACGAGTATAAACCTATGTTGTTTAAGATCAGTTGTTAATAGGAGTACATAACCTAAAGTGCGGTCACTCTTAGACTGCATATAAAAGAAAGAAATAATTTTCAAAAAAAATAAGCGTTTTAGTGATTTACTAAAAATCTATAGATTTGATTATTAAATTAAAATACTATAACAGTGCAACATTGCTTGTAGATTATCCTCTCAAACAATTAAAATAATTACATGTGTCATTATCCGATTATCAGTAAAAGTAAAATTTAGTGTTATCAGAATCACAGACTGACTGCATTATTACGCAGAGTTGAAACTACTAGGACTAGAAGCGTAAAATTGGGCACAATTTATGACATAGGTATTAATACAGGATTTTTCAAAATTCACCTCCTAGGGGATGAAAGGGGATCCAAAGTTTGTATAGAGAAACCTTTCTTCTACTTCCACGCGGGCGAAGCCGCTGGCAGAAGTTATTAGTAATATAATTCATAATTATCATCATCTCAGCCGAAAGACGTCCACTGCTGGACATAGGCCTCCCCCAAGCGTCGCCACAACGACCGGTCCTATGCGTTATGCATCCATCGGATTCCCGCGACCTTCTCCAGGTCGTCGGTCCACCTTGTGGGAGACAAGGTAATATAATTATATTGTTCTCAGGGCCTATTTCACCACCTATGATTAAGTTTCGAGTATCTTACTTGGCAGATAATTTCATACAAATTCTGTTACATTTTTGAATTTATTCAGTGAGTAGTGCCTACTCGGACATTGTGAAACAGGCCCTTATTCTGTTTACTGCAATGCATCATAATACTTTTGCGCATAACAAAACTCGTGATTAGTTTCTTTAGTCCTCTTAAATTAACACATTCTATGTTAATTATTTCCTCTTTACCTCCTAGTTTCGTATAAAAAAACCATTAATAACACTGAACAAAGAGGAACAAAGCACTTTAAGATGATTGATAGATGACAATCTGTCATCCATCATCTATCTACTAAACGATTATTCAAAGACTGCGGCTTGTGGCATAAGCGGAGCGATAAGCGGGAGCGGGTTCTACGAGTAGCGCGGTAAGACTTCAGCAATGGTGCAAAAACAGGCACCATTTAATGATTTTTCTACAAAAAAATGGAAAGTGATTGATTTGTATGGCATAATAGCACTTCTCAAACTGGGTGATGGCGTACTTAATGCCCCTAGATACCGCTAGGTCTAAGATGAACGTTACCTGTCACTAAATTCACTCTCCTTCTGAGGCTCATTCTAAAGGTACATTTATACAAGCATAGAACTCACTGCTGCTGAATTGTTCATGTGAAAGAAACACCACGGTCCTGGAATGCAAAGGGTCACTGAAGGAGTGAAGAGTTTTACTGATTAAAGGATCACTGAGCCCACCTATGTTTCTTTAGTCACTTAAACTCCCTATCGCTCCACACAGAGTGGGGAGAGTTAATTTAATACGTCTCACCTCAAAAAAATGCCTCACCGGCGTTAAAACCGTGCCCGCTCCGTCTATCCCTAAGCCAACACTCCTACATATAACTAAATTAAATTACAATTGACACCCTAAAAAACCCACGATTAAAACAACTGATAACGAGCACAATTAAACCCATCATTCATGCTCAGAAAAAAACATAAATCGAACGCAATTACTGTCAACCGGATTAATTACACGATAATTAGCGATTGATTCGATAACTACGGAATTATAGATCGACTTCGTTTTATCGAGTTTTTGTAGCAATTTGCGTAAAACTGTAATTGTTTGTAAACATAACATCAATAGGCGGTGGCGAACTCTTGCGTCAAGCCCTGGTTCAGGCCATGGTCCGGAGTGAGAGGTCGCCTTCTTATGTGAAGCAGTAATGCTAGTGAAGGAGATGATCTTGTCGTAAAGTATCATCTACCTAGCCTTTTCCCAACTATATTGGGGTCGGCTTCCAGTCAAGCCGGATTTAACTGAATACCAGTATTTAACGAAGAGCGGCTGCCTAACAGACCTCCATAACCCATTAACTGGGTAACACTGTACTTCATGGCAAGACTGGAGTCAGATTTACTGGCTTCTGACTATCCGTAACGACTGCCAAAGATCTCTAAATGACAGCCGGGACCAACGGCTTAACGTGCTTTCCGAAACACGAAGGAAACTCGGTATGTTAAGATGGTCATCCATCCACAGACCAACCTTGGCAAGCGTTGCTTAACCTTGAAGATGGACCCGTGCGGCTGTTATTATCTAGCCACGAGCTCCTCTGACTCTGCTGAACACCAAGAGGAAATAATAATTATTACCTAGTACTAGAATCATCAAGCAATTATAACGCAAACAAATGGTCTATGATTCGCTCGCTCTAGTTTTTAATTAGCGCTATCGTCAAATAGTTTTGATTTACATAAACAGAGAATAAAAAAAGAAGATGAATTGCTTTAGTGAAGGCCGTGCGTGTTGATTAATTATTTATTAATTAGATTTACTGTGAATCATGCTCAACAGGATCTGAGAGAAATCCGGGTTGGCAGAGAAGTGAAGATTCCTTAAAGAGAATCTCTACAATACTATGAATGACTAGCTATCCCACGCAGCATCATCTGTAACTTTAATTACTCAGATACCCGCGAAACGAGACACAATAGTAAAACAATAACAGCGCGGTCTCATAGGACCGGTTGGGGATTCAAACGTTAATTAGTGCTCCCCTCCCGTAGTTTTAACTTAAAGCCTTCCTCGATATAGGCTATCCAATACTAAAATAATATTTTTTCAATGCGAACTATTAGTATCTAAGATTAATTGCGTTAATCAAGCAAACAAAATTTTCAGTTTTATTCAGTGTTTTTTTAATAGATTTGGTAGGTCCTAGAGATGACAACGAATCGGTAAACGCAGCATTCAGTGCGGCATCCCAAAAAGTGGACCGATGACCTGGCGAGGGTCACGGAAATCTGATGGAACGTTGATTAGGTTAGATTAAGTTAGGCCTATGTCCAACAGTGGACTTCATTCGGCTGAAATAATGATGACGATGATTTGGTAGCTATAAAAATAGGTCGGTAATTTTATCACATCAACTGCGGAAAAGATATCTACAGACTTACAAAATGACCTACAGCAATGTGATCATACATAAGCAATCAATAAGTAGTTTAACATCTTTTCATTTATCACCGCAACTAACTGTAACTGTCCAAGCTATAATTGTATTACTTACTAACATTCCAGTACTGAAAAGGTGACCGACATTTACTTAATACAATGTTCGGAAAATAAATAATTTACTCAACATTTAGTGCCTTACATTCTCTGTTGCACAAGGGTGATGAATGTTAGGGTGAGCGCATAATACGATGTGCACTTTTTCTTCTTTGATGTTGTAAGTGTGTACAACGCTAAAAAAAAATGATGCAAATAAGTAATAACCCCTAGCCGGTTTCTTTCTAAGGTATGGTAATCATCAGAATGACTTCTCTACATATTTCTAACCACTCCTCAAAGAGGGGACTTACCGCCACAATGATGGTGTGCCCAGCACTGGGTTGCGACAGTCGCAGTCACCATTCCACCATGAGATCCCGCCAGAACTCTGTCCGCCATACCGCGACTCGTCTCGGCAGTGGAGTTTCACCCCGGCGGCGTAGCATCTCCACGCGCAAATCATGCATGCGTGCAAGGACTAACCCCCCAGCCGGTGTCCATACGATGTTTTCCATCGCCTGGCTGGGTTTGAACCCGCGACCTACAAACTTCTGAGTCGAGGCAGTTATGACTGGGTCACCACTTCTCTCACCCAACTTAGAAATATAAAGAGAGAAATAGGGGTTAACAATAAGAAGCAGTGGCTGTACACATACCCTTACTATTCATTACATTTTAATATCCAGTAAGACGTACTTATTGTTAGTTTTATTATCGTTTAGTTTAACGACTTGTTACAGCATTACTGTACAACGGAGTAGATTATTTCATAAATTATAATTTTATGTTGGCATGTCTTCATTATGATCAACGTTACAGAACAGGAAGTCTTGTAGATTCCTATTTATCGTAAACGACTAATCTTTGAGTAACAATGCAGTACTAGAGTGCGTCTAATGAAAACGCGACCTGGAATTTTATTTTTAAACTAGCTGAACCCCGCGGTTTCATCCGCATTTCTGGTTACTGCTCCACTCCTATTAGTCCTTGCGTGATGTTATATAACCTTCCTGAATAAATGGGCTATCTAACAGTGAAAGATTTTTTCAGATCGGACCAGATCCTGATATTAGCGCGTTCAAACAAACAAACAAACTCTTCCGCTTTATAATATAAGTATAGATTTAATTGACAACATTATTCAGCCGCAATAAAAAAAAATGTGAAGTGTCAAGACATGATTCTCCTACTAGTTAGTAATACAATAGTCCGGTCAAATTAGACTAATTAATTGGGGTGAGGTTACAATAATTCGCACTTGGGTGACAATTGGTAGGATTGTTCAATACACTATTATAAAGGAAATGTGAAAAGTCCTCATCGATCGCCGGATCGATGAGGACTTTTCACATTTCCGTGCAAAAAAATTTACTCGTGGTCAAAGGTCACAAAAACAGGTTTTTCGCGATTTTTAGCAAAATGGTAAGTTTTATCATATAATTAGCTCAGACAAAAATTGTAGATCAGACAATTATCTATAAAAATGTCTAAATACTTTTTTTCCTAAGAGCCACCGTTTTTGAGATATAACGATTCAAAAAATTGAAACAGTAGCAAGCGCAACCTGAGAAAAAGAGGTTGAAACCAAAAATGTTGTATATGGTATTACTAACTAGTAGGAGAATCATGTCTTGACATTTCACAACTTTTTTTATTTCCTACAATTTCGGCTGAATAATGTTGCCAATTAAATTAAAAACTCCAGGTCGCGCTTCAGAACGGGATAAGTCATTGGATGAATTCTCACCTAAAAAAACAATATGAAATAATATGAAAGTGACAATATGAAATAATTTATGTACTTTAGTGAAGAATACCAAGGTGTAAAGTCACACCAACCTCCATAGGAAAAAGAGCCTCCGATCGGGCGAGTATTGTGTCTGGGCCGGGCAAATGTCCGATATTCGATCTAGGATTGCTGTATGTATGCATGTTCCAATGTAAGTGGAGAACAATACATCAACAAAGAATTCGTGCAGACATCCGATGGATGCGAGGCGCACGACGTTATATTTTGCCTGATATGATGATGTTGATGGATGGCTTTACGGATAGTCAGAAGCCAGGAAATCTGATCTTACCATGAAGTACCGTGTTACCCCAGTTATTGGGTTGTGGAGGTCTGGTAGGCAGCCGCTCCTCGTAAAATACTGGTAGGTATTCAGCTAAATCCGGCTTGACTGGAAGCCGACCCCAATATAGTTGGGAAAAGGCTAGGTAGATGATGATGATGAATAACAACTGCCTTCACAAACAAAAACAAAACCAACCCAATTCTTTTCCCATATCAACCACACAAAGTTGTAAAAAAGCCTTGAAAAACGCTATACACTCTAAATTACTTTACAACATACAGCAAATGAAAGTGGTGCGGACCAAGGCGAGCGGGTGGCGCGGACCTCTCGCGATAACGTGATACTGTGCCGCTATATCGATATAACGATATATCGGTATCGTAATTAGTAAGTTACTAGCTTAATGCGTAGCGAGGAAAAACGCGGAGCGATTAGCGGGGACGGAGTGAAGAATGAGCGAGCGAATTTATAGGTATCGGAATGGTCAGGAAGGGTCTGGTTAGGTGGTGTTCGGGCCCGAACCTATTGTGCCCGTTCCCTTTGGTTAGCAGCGTAGTCGGCTGCTTGAACACACACATCCACAAACAGAGCACTGCTGGTTCTCGACACCAAGATGCAGGCAGGCCAAGGAGGCCAAATTGCAGTATACCGCAGACTGCCACCTTTTTATTTTAAGTTCTTACAGTCCATTCTAAAAGTGTTAGTGATAATATGACGGGTGACAGAACACATCGGAAGAAAAAAATGTGTTGCGCTTACATCAAGTAATATGAGAAAAGGGCAGGAAGAAGAAGATATACCTGCTGTTCTAAGTTTATCTAGAAAATTACTATTCTTCAAGAAGCATGTAAAGCCGTTGGCTGCGATTGTCATTCGTTGATCTTTGATAGTCATATGCCAGAAAATCTGACTATCTTTCTATCCAAGGGGTATCGTCTTAACTAATAATTGGGTTGTGCAGATCTGATAAGCAGTCACTCCATGTAAAACACAGGTATTCAGATGCACCTGATTAGACTCAAGAGGTAACAGAATATTGCAGTAGAGAGTATTGCAATTCATGCATATAAAGAAATCGCCGTTTCCAAAGCCCCACACTGAATGACCGGTGTTAAAGTCATAATAATTAACATGGTAGGTTCACAAACTAGCATAACACCTCACAGTTTAAGTACCTAGCACATTGATGTGTATAGTGCAACCATAAGTAAAGTTCAAGTCATCAAATTAAGAACTTACTTAAGAGGCCTGCGGAGTCCGCGCGCTATCTCGAGTTGAGACGAAATAAAACACGTTTTTGAGGTTGATGGAAGCAATCCAGATAGTTTAAACAATTCTTGGACACACCGACTGGAGTAAAGTCATCATCCGCACACTGACAGTTGCTTGCTGTGATAGCAATACAAACTATTGGAAATTTGGGAGAGGTTCCGTAATACCAAAAATGATGAATGAAAAATTAATGTATTTCCATTATTGTTTCGAGTATTTATAACTTGATAATAATATCTGTGTTCCTACGAAAAGATATTTTGAAATATTGTTGTTTATAATATAGAAAAAAAACAAAATAAAAACATGACATTTTCGCTGTAAAAATGTGCAAATTTAAATTCGCTTAAATTTCGTTTGGGGTAAGTTTTTCAACAAAAAGACGATGTAGGAACCTAGATAATTATTGTCTGAATCCGAATAACATCATATTATGGTGTAAATATGCTTAAATTGCAAATGATTTTGGTATTACGTTTGTATGGATAATTCTAACGTCGCGCCCGCCTTAAGTGTGAACAGCTGTATAGAAAACACACTAATATTTTGAAGAGAAAAGTTTTATGTATCATGTATGTGAGATTTCTTCACGTTTATATGGTTGAACGGGTTTGGCAAGAAAACAATTGATTTGCGGGAAATGATACAATCTTAATTCATGAATCCCCGACCGGTCCTATGAGACCGCGCTGTTATTGTTTTACTATTGTGTCTCGTTTTATGGGAATGTGATAGGTTAAGACTAGCTTACAGTTGTAATCTTTCTATAGGGAAAATATAAGCGCATAACTTGCCAGCCACCGTAGGCGTGACCTTGCGGTTGACGAGTAATAGGTCCCGTCCGGTAAACGTCCGCACCGAGCCCTTGTCGTCCAGGACGTGTGCTGTTCAACGCGTGCATAAGGAGATGTCAGCAAAACTATAAAGGCCCAGCAGGACCGAAGCATAGAGCCAAGGGTAGGCTGAAAAGAATGCAAGACAAAGAAGGAAAATTGAAGAGGGTTTTAGTCAGTAAACATGACGTCCCGCTCCGCTCTAAAACGGGAGAACGGAAGAAGTCATCTTTTAAAACTTAATACATGGATAGACCGAATATCTCCAAGATTGAATAATTAAATATAATATAATTAATAAAAAAATAATATTAAATAAAAAAGAAATCAGCAAAATCAAAAGGCGTTCGATTAGTTTCTTCTAATTGTATGGAGAAACCGACTTTCCCGCGGATGAAGCCGATGGCGAAGCTAGTCAAAGATAAACTCTTACCATAACTCATAAACGTAATACAACTGTCATGCAAGAAAAGGGGGCTGGGGAGTGATACTGGTGCCATAACCGGCCTCCAGAGTCCTATAGGTAGAAAATTTCTTAAAGAAAACCCTAATGCCACTTTACCTAAGAATACATTGAGTCAAAAAGTCAAAAGCATTTATTTCAAATAAACTAAACTTTTGAAAGGCCAAGAGGTCAGTCTATCAGAAAAAATGATGCTAACTGCAAATTCCAAAGCGTAGATCTCTATGGAGAAGAATGTGTAAGAAACTCCATGAACACTCTTTTCAAGCTCCATTTTCTCAGTACCATTGAGTGTCTACGACTTAAACCTTTATGTTCAGCAAGAATGAGCTCCACAGTCCAAACTATCGGATATCCGAAATAAAAAAATATCTGAAACCGTAACCAATACAAAGGTTGGGATAAAGGCGGTTTGAACCCGCCACCTACAAACTCGTAAGTCTGGGCTGTTTGCACTCGACTAAAACAGTTCCGCCGGCATAATATTACTCCTATATTCACATCCATTCCTGGTGTCCAGTCTGTCAGTCAATGAGCCAGCCACAGCCATAAACAAACTCAAGAAAAACAAACTTTCTACTCGGCCTATCAAAGTCCACAGAAGGACATAGCGCTCTACCAATCAAGGCTCGATAATTGCGCTCAGCTCCACAGGTCAAATTCCTATAAGTCACAGACGAAGGAATTCCACATATCAGCCGTACCCTACTAATACACTTAGCAACGACTAATACCTTAATCTAGACTTGACTTGAGTTGCTAGGCAACCGTAAAACCTAGGCACGAAACACGTTTGTAAAGGACCTGACAATCTACACACGCATGTTGCAACTAGAACGAATAAGTACACTCGCGAACAATTTACATAGTGCTTCGATTTTTTATTTCCCTTGCGTTAAAAATTAAATATTAATTTTAAAGTGCGAACTAGTTTCGTAATGCGAATTGTTTATTTAAATTTGAGTGCGCGTAATGTTGTTCCGGTTAATTGTGGGCTTGTATTTTTTTTTTGTTTGGCAATTAATTCGAATGGAATCTCAAGGTGATCTGTTTTTTATGGGATAATCGTATTTCTTTGATTGCTTGTGTCAATACTGGATGACGATGATTTTGTGTTTATTGGGTCAATAAAAGTTGTGAATCGATTTCGTTTTTATTCAGAATTTTGCCCGGAAATGGGTCATATTATTTAAGTAGTTCACAATGAATTTGTCACTCGATTTTTGTAGGAATTGCAATCATAAAATACAAAAACGATGGATAGTGAGTGATCCCTAACTGGGACTTCAAAATGTTAGAATTAGAAATTCCTCTTTTTTTACTAGGCGTTTTGAAGGATTTCAGAATTCATCTGAACTCGAGAATTCACTCATCCATTCCAGCTTAGAAACTTAGACAATCTAGCGTTTGGAATGAGTGAAAGACAGAACGGAATGCCAATAACTAAACTAAAACTATAATATTGGTAAAGTTGTAGTTTCTCTGTCGTTTTCCGATCTACAATTGTCGAATACTTTTCATCGATATTTAGGACATCAAATAAAGGAAATATTCAAAAATGACGGAGGTGGAGGCGAGAGAGGGGCGATTATACGCCTTTGTTTTTTTTATTTTACTTAACACTAATCTAGCGACTCACCCCAACTTCAGACGGGTGTTAAGTGTTAATAATAATCTTAAAACTCCTTGGCTTTTCTCCGCTATAATATGCGTGTATTTATTAAACACCTATAACTTTCATGAATCTGTCATTGAAAATTGCATAAAAAAATGTTCAGTCGATTTTGAGCATATCTTCAAAAGACAGACGAGACAGACGCGGTCGGGGGACTTTGTTCTATTGTATGTCATTTAAGGATAAAGATTTACCCTCTTTTTAAAAAAGAAAAATTTAAAAAAATATCGTTTCATTTCTAACACTTTACCAACCAACAGTACGTAGGTTCGGACATTTAATATGAAAATTCAAAGCCTCAATCTTACAATTTACCGACGTAATCCGATACCAAGTTTTATACATTTTAACACAATTACGACATAGGAATTTTATACTTAATGTACATTTGATAACATGGGCAATAATAGCCATATTACCATGCCACCGTACCTACTATTTAGGTCGCAACGTATAATTTCATATTACTAGATCGAATATTGTTCTAGTTACGGACTAGTCATTCTTGTTCTAGATTCAAGAACGTTTTTCTTTTTCGAAGGATTTCGTGTTGCTAGCTAAAAAAAATATGAACGTGGTAGGATTTATCGTATTTCCAAAATATTATAAAGCATTCGTCTATCTTTTGACAAATTGGAGCAAATTATACACGACAGGAATACACTTAGAAATTAATCTAATTCTAAGTATACATATCAAGTGCTGTTTGTAATATCAAAACCACATTTTTTTTTTACCAAATATGTATTTTTTATCATATTTTTTTTTTGTTACTGTCCATTTATTCCGGCTACTGACGAAAACATTGACGTGTAAAAGTATTCTTTAAAAAAATACTAATTTTTATCATTGACAGTCATTATGGGTAATCAGAAGCCAGGAAATCTGACGCTATTCTTACTAAAGGGTATCGTGGTACCCAATTACTGGGTTGTGAAGGTGAGAGAGGTAGTAGTTCTATATAAAATACCGCAACTCCTTAGACTGCAAGCCGACCCCGAGCTAGTTGGGAAAAGACCAGGCAGAGACATTATCAGAAATGTTACATTATTTATTTTTCATATAGGTTTTCTTACACAATTTTCAAAGCAAACAAAATTTACGTTGTAGTTGTTACTCAAATAATATTGTGTTCAATATCTGGACAAACTCCCCCGAGGCGTATAAACTAATCTTCGATTAACCCACCATTAATCATAAGACGTTTCCACTCTTAATATTATGCCAATTTAACTCCATCTACGACCATTCGTCCTTCAAAACATCTAACAGGGTCGTCGCCACCATACTGTTTAAACTAAGATTAATACATCGCACAGTTAATAGGAGTTTCGGACTGCAAACGAAGACAAATTAACTACGAGTAAGTTTTAAAGTAAATTCTGGGATTAACTTGAATTGAATCTGTTAATTGGAGTTTAGGTTATTTGAATATGCATGAGTTTTAAATACGAGTACTTGTGATAAGAGTTTAGTGTTTGATATTGAGATAAGTGTCACTTTACATTAAGTATACGTGCACTAATGGGTGTCATTCGTTTGATATTTTGAAAGTTCATAGGTATAATTGCAACAGACCTTTTGGTACGTGGCAAAACTGGTAATTAAAGGTCTGTTTATCAGCTTGTAATAATGTTTACTTAAAAAGGATGTTGACCATCGTTTGGCAACCCATTTATTTTTCAAAACCTAAACTATAGTTAACATTTCAGTGCCACCCACTCCAACTAGATCTCAAGTTGTAATTGGTCTGGGACCCATGTTCGCATGAGATAGGCAATTTGACACCGATTTGTACATTATCACTCGGTATTCCATTAATTTGGCATAAATACAGACGTTTATAAATATACAGGATTATACAAAATGCGGCTATAAAATAAAATAAACGCAATGGAATGTTTTACTGGTAAAGTTGTGGTATATATGGCTTGTTTATATTAATCTGTGATAATGATTTGTGTATGGAAATATTCGTATAAGGAATTGGCTGTTTAATACGTTAGGTTGCTATATTTTGCGAATATAAAATGTAGTCGGCTTTCAGTGTATCTGGATGCAGTCGAATACTGGCATACAATGATGTACAAAATTGAATAGAATGATATAAAAGACAAGACGTCTTTGCTTCGCTTTACTGACCTGAGATTATCTCTAACACGATCTGTTAGAGCGGGTACACATTGGGCGTTTTGAAACGCGCGCTTTGCTAACGCGCGTTTTGAAAACCCCGAATTCAGAGAAATACCACGACAGAGCGATCGACTACCAGATTAAGTGGCGTAAGTAGAGGTGTATTGATCACATGCTTCGGAGAAATCCCAATCACAAACCTGAAGCAGCGTTGGATTAGAATTCTCAAAGGAAAACTAAGCGTGACCGTTCTCGGTAAACCTGGCGACGCACTGTGATGGCAGAAGCGATGGATTGACATGGAAAGAGGTGAAGCGTAAAGCTTAATACTATTTGCTATGGGTGACTACTGAGGACACCATTTGCCCCAGCTACGGGGCGTAGGATCTTAGAAGAATAGAAAAAGTAGTTTAGAAAGATACAACAATTTGAGCTAAGTGATCCCAGCGGTTTTCAATGACAATGACATCTTTCTGAGATGATTATTTATTTATTTAAACTTCATGTACAGTAGTGGTACATATTTTCGTGAAACATAAATCATCATCGACTAGGGTTAGTCCTTAGTGGATGACAAACTATCTCAGCATACCTGGCACTGTTACGCAGTTATGTTACGTATGTATATACATATATATATATATACTTTTACGTCTCACACATTCCCAGCTCCTGACCTTCGCAACTCAATCTCAGCAGCCTGACTCATGAACTGCGACACACAGTAATTAAACAGGAAACGTACAAAACATTACTGTTTCCTTATTAATATTACCCGATAATAAATCCTAATACATGATAATGGGAGTTATAAATCAAACTATATTACAGTTGCGACGGTAAACCTAATTAATCTATACCAATATTATAAAGAGGTAAAATTTGTAAGTTTGTATGTGGGGGGTAATCTCTGGAACTACTGGTCCGATTTGAAAAATTCTTTCAGTTTTAGATAGCCCATTTATTGAAGAATACTATAGGATATACTATCACGCTACGACCAACGGGAGCGGAGCAGTAACGAAAAATGTGGGTGAAACCGCAGGGGACAGCTAGTAGTAAATACTTTGGTAATTATTTGAGAGGTTTAAAGTTTGCCTTAAGTAACTTTATTTCTTAAGGTTAACCCAATTTAACCACCTATTAAAATCAAACTCTTTTCATATTTTGTAATGCAAGCGAAGCCAGGCAAAAAAGATGATATCATCATCGGATCGCCACTCCAGAACCTTTCAACCCCATCGACTATCGGTTCTAGGAGCAATATGCCCTGCATATAGCTGCTATTCATGAATCCCCGACCGGTCCTATGAGACCGCGCTGTTATTGTTTTACTATTGTATCTCGTTTTGCGGGTATGTGATAGATGTATAGCGATTCTTTGCGCTATATCCTCCTTTGCAACCTTGTTCCTTCTGCGGAAAACTTAAACTTTCTTTTCTTATCTAAAAACGCAAAGAAACTACAATCATAGTCCTCTCCTTTGTCGGCTTTTAGTCTTCTTACTACTGAAAACGCAGCGTTACAAGATCTCCCACAAATTGGAGTGTCCATCTGGTGAGGGTCACAGGAATGCGATGGTTACAAGACGCTTAACCTATCACATACCCACAAAACGAGACACAATAGTAAAACAATAACAATGCGGTCTCATAGGACCGGTCGGGGATTTATGAATTACGATCGGTCATTGAAGCGACAACGATTAGGAGAGGCCTATGTCAAGCAGTGGACGTCTTTCGGCTAAAATGATGATGATGTTGAAGCATGTTTTCTTTATCCAGAGTCCATATCAATAATCACACATTATCTAATCATAAAGTCTTGTTCACAGTCCTCGACCCACAAACTGTCAACCATCCCCATATTGGAATTAAAATGGCGGCTGCCAAACAAACAAACATCATTCTATAGCAAGACAAAGCCTTCAAAAAAACAAAGACAAAAATTCTAGCACAAAAAATACCGGCACAGGTTGTCAATAAAATGCCTCATCCATTTTCACTCAAACAGATTTTCCAGGAAACCGAGTTTGGTACCAAAACAGACAGGAAAATACACTTGGCATTATCTATAGGCTATTTACACCATGACAGGAATTTGCTCCAGTATTTAGTGCCCGTACTATTTTATAGGCAGATTCACAAAGCCTGGTTTTCGAGTGTTTGAAGCTTTGAGGTGAAAACAAAAAAAGGAACGGACACCGGTCGGTCAATTGTTGGTCAGATAAAGAAAAAAATTCACCACATTGCACTGGTTGGCAGTGATAGTCTGGGTCTAGTTTGTGGGGTCAGTTTGTCAATACTGAGGATAAAAGTGAACAATAGGATGGAAGGTTTTATAGCAGATGCCTGTGATAGAGTTCTAAGCAAGAAGGAATTATTTATCAGAGGAAAGAATCAGATTTTGTAGACCAAACGCGTGTACGCCCATTTAATATTTATATCCTAAAAGTAGACATAATTGTACAAGGTGGTTACTAAATACTAGGACGAAAGAGAATGAAATGATGCGATAAATGACAGATGACACTAACAATTGATGATGACAATTATTGTCATAGAAAAACATTTAAAAAAAATTGTGGGTTTTATTTTTAAACTAAATGTTGTGTCCAACAGAAGCTAAATATCCCTTCCCTCCCCTAACATATTTGTCAGCATATTTAATTTAAAAAATCTCATGCCCGTTTTTACCAACCGCCCCTAAAATTTAAGTGTCTCTTACGCCAATATAATCACGGTTTTTGCATATTATAAAGTTATTATTCTGAATCAAAGTATGAAATCGAACACTTTTAAAGATGTCATACTTTAATTCAGAATAATAACTTATTAATAACTTGCAAAAACCGTGATTATATTGGCGTAAGAGACACTTAAATTTTAGGGGAGTTATAAATCAAACTATATTACAGTTGCCACGGTAAACCTAATTAATAGTAAATACTTTGGTAATTATTTGTGAGGTTGAAACTTTACCGTAAGTAACTTTATTTCTTAAAGTTAACCCAATTTAACCACCTATTAAAATCATACTCTTTCCATATTTTGTAATGCAAGCTAAGCCAGGCAAAAAGATGATATAATATCACCGGATCGCCACTCCAGAACCTTTCAACCCCATCGACTATCAGTTCTACGAGCAATATGCCCTACGTACAGCTGCTTAATTCATGAATCCCCGACCGGTCCTATGAGACCGCGCTGATATTGTTTTACTATTGTGTCTCGTTTTGCGGGTATGTGATAGGTTAAGTTTAGCGATTCTTCGCGCTACAACCATGTTCTTCCTGCAGATAACTTTCTTTTGTTACCTGAAAACGCAAAAAAACTACAAGCAAAGCCCTCTCTTTTGTCAAATTTTAGTCTTTTTACTACTGGAAAACGCAGCGTTAGAAGACCTCCCACAAATTGGAATGTCCATCTGGTGAGAGTCACGGGAATTCAATGGTTACAAGACGTTTAAGAGCGACAACGATTAGGGGAGGCCTATGTCAAGCAGTGGACGTCTTTCGGCTGGAATGATGAATTCTTCATCCAGAGTCCATCTCAATAATCACACAATATCTAATCATAAAATCTTGTTGATAGTCCTCGACCCACAAACTGTCAACCAGCACCATATTTGAATTAAAATGGCGGCTGCCAAACAAACAAACAACAGTCTATAGCAAGACAAAGCCTTCAAAAAAACAAAGACAAAAATTCTAGCACAAAAAATACCGGCACAGGTTGTCAATAAAATGCCTCATCCATTTTCACTCAAACAGATTTTCCAGGAAACCGAGTTCGGTACCAAACACATTGAGGAAAATACACTTGGATTTATCTATAGGCTATTTACACCATGACAGGAATTTGCTCCAGTATTTAGTGCCCGTACTATTTTATAGGCAGATTCACAAAGCCTGGTTTTCGAGTGTTTGAAGCTTTGAGGTGAAAACAAAAAAAGGTACGGATGCTGGTCGGTCAATTGTTGGTCAGATAAAGAAAAAAATTCACTGTGAAATAAAACTGCCTCACATATCACCACACAGTGCTGGTGGTTGGCAGTGATGTATAGTCTGGTCCGTTTGACAATTCTGAGGATAAAAGTGAACAATGCGATGGAGGATTTTATAGCAGTTGCCTATGAGGTTTGTCGAAGGAAGATGAAATCATTTATCAGAGAAGATGAATAAAAATCAGATTTTGTAGATCAAACGGGCGTACGACATTATTGTACAAGGTGGTTACTAGGGCAACAGAGAATGAAACATCCTTTTCGAAGAAACTTCTGACCTCAATGAACCAACAGAAAGTCAGTTTATTTCATTTAAAAAAACTCACTTAACCCACTCACAATTTTATTGCGGAAGCTTAATCTGAAAACTATATTCCTACCTAATCACATCATTAGTATCATAAACGACTAAATACTAATATATTCAGAAAAAGCGATAAAAGAAAAAATAACAGTCATGACATTGATATAAAAAAAACCTGTTCAAAATCGAAATCATCTTCATTATCTTAATAATATTATTTCAATTGGAGCATCGAACATAGCCTTCCGAAAAGGCCTTGATATTAGAACTTCTTCCTGTATCAATAATACTAGCTATTGGAATTCCACAAACTGATATGATCTTGTCGCGAATAAGATCACCTTAGGAAGTCGTTACACAGCCAGCGATGCCATAAATGTTCCAGATGTAATGGAGATATGCTTTTATTGATATTGTGGGTAATCTACAGAAGTATTACGATGTGCGAATCGAGAGAGTATGTGTTTTGTTTTATGTATGTTGTGACATCGTTTTAGTTGAGAGTTTTGGATGGAGCGTTTAGATGAAATCTGCAAACGCTATAAAAGACGTTAACTATTTTTTTATAGTTCTTAATTAGGTTTATTTTTGATTTGACATTTCCTTTTGCATATTTATTACTGTGATTGCTTGAGAGCGTTCACATATATATTAACTTGTTGCGCATGTTTATACAATATGTAATTTATGGATATAAACGGGTTTAAAAATCATACTTTATGACCTACATACCGCAGAAGGGTTAGGTTAGGTTAGAGTAGATTTCTTTAGAAAAATAGAACTTAACAAAATTGGAAGGTTCCAAAAACATGTCCAGGAAGATACTGGGAATATTTCCAGAAACGTTTCTATATTTTTGTTTTCATTTAGGATTGATTTATCTTATTGTTTCGTTGAGAAAATGACAAATCATAAACGATTAAACAAAATATTAATATAAGTCAATTTAATCCAAACTCTCTATTTATTTTTAATTTTGAAAAAATAATCCGACAATATATCTAGCGTTTGACAATGTTCCTAGATATGGAATATCACTACATACACACAATATTGACATACGCTATACACGTGCCATCACTGATGTAATAGCTGATGTTTGATCAGCTGAAACCATACATCTCAGTTTACATTTTTAATTAGCTCTTCAGCGTCTGTTTTTCCGAGTGAGGAATCATTACTGGAGATAAAAGTATAAACAACAAGTATTACTGGAAACTTATTTAAACATTGACATACAAATCTGCAAAAAAACATGAGGAAATGTTCCTAGAAGATTTTTGTCATCAGCGTCATCATTTCAGCCGCGCTGCAACGACACGGCGGATGGCACGAAGCTGACACTTACTTAAATCACTCAAAGATCCAACCCTAGATACTGATTTCAGATTCTACTGAAATAAAAACAAAACTTACCTAAGTGATCTGGAGTGTTATTGAGTCAATTAGTCACAATATCGCGGCTCCAACTGAAGTCTTAGAATCATTTCCTTACCTGAAATGAAAGAGAAAAAAAATGGTTAGAAATTGTATATAAAAAACGGAGGTAACAACAATGATCGTCACAGACTAAAACTACTGAATATCTTCCTACACTGGACCAAATGCCCTTCTAGATCAGTTCCTTGGTGTATTGGTATCCGGCCGTTGACCTCACAGCTGGTCATCCCGATAACTGGCGTATTCAGCCATTTGTATGGTCAGTATATTACCCCAAGTGATACGGGAAGTGGAACATGTAAGTTTCCGGGTTTCATGTTTCTTGTGAAATAAATTAAATGGGTAAATAAAAAAAATAGTGATTTTGTATTGACTTTATTTAAATGGTCAGATATTTATTGAATTATTACCTATATACTTTATGGTACATCGAACATGATACATAAGAAAGTAAAACTTATAAATAAAACATATGCAATAGTTGGGCTTATCGCATTCCGCGATCTCTTACAGGCAACCTTAACCTGTGGATAATGTAGTGAGCTGCAATATTAATTTAAGCCTGATGGCTTTGTTGATTTATTTTTCAACTATATTATTAAACCGATTGTAAATTTTAAAATATTCAGCAAAAAGATGTTAGTTGCCGAAACTAGACTCATTGTTGCACTTCACTTACAAGGTCCTAAGTAGGGTTGCTATGCAGGTATTTTTATGATCAGTATTCCATACATCAGATATTCATTATATCAGCAACATAATAAATTCAACACAATAATTAGAGCACCTTATCTCAAAGCGTCCAGTTCTATCATAATAAATACATACAATATCAATTATTAAGCTATAAGACAGCGATAAATTCCCGCCTCGCTTGAACTGGTTGACCAACCTTAAACATCGATTACTTTTTAAATCGTTATTACACGTGCATACACGGTTACTTCATAATAATTAGCGGTAATTTAAGTTGTTAACGTCTTTTAATGAGACAAGGTAATAAAACTGGGGTCTTACCATGATGTGGTAAAATGTCAGACGTGCAAGCGAGAAAGAGGGATGGAGCGATACATCCTATACAGGAAAAGTTTTTAACCACTGCGTAAATTTTTTTTGGTGGCTCAGTGTAAGTAATAGAACACAAGTCGATCTTCAAGGTTAAGCAACGCTTGCCGAGGTTGGTCTGTGGATGGGTGACCATCTTAACATAACGAGTTTCCTCCGTGCCTCGGAAAGCATAGGCTGCCTTTCCTATATATCTCCATCAGTTTAGGTTCAGTTGAATATCAACGTCAGGCAACTACCACGTAGTTGTCTGGCATTTTTGCTGAAAGGTCCAGTTCAGTAAAAATGCCAGATTCTCATTCAGATTTTGCGCAGCTGCGACACACACTATATTAGTTTTCTTTTATTTTTTGATCTTAATTTGTTTATTGTTTCAACATTGTTTGTGTCGTTGTAAATGTGCTGGAAATAAATAAAATATTTTTATTTATTTCCTTCTTTCTTTCTTTTTTCTAGGACATCAAATGGATCGCGTTAAGAGCTCATGGTAGGGTTTCCGATCGAGTACGAGTTTCTCAAAATCGAACTTAATGAATGGTAAGTTTTTTCGTGATCGTTAAAATTACTTATACCTTAAGAGGGATATGAGGAAAACCCTTCCGGCGATTCTGTCTGATAAGGAAACTTTCTACTTAATGATAAATAAATAAAAACTGGCATTAACGATCTCTTGTAGGAAAGGTTTGCTCAAACTTTAAAATGTATTTATATATAAACGTACAAATTAAAAGAACAAATTCATACAGAAAAGCATAAAGGTGCTGCCTATTTCAATGATATTTCTTCCAGCAGACCTGCGACAGGAGAGTTGGATGAGAGATGTAGACACAGTATTATAATCAGTGATAGGAATAGGTAGTGCCTATTTGCCTAAACTTCGAATAACAGAGACAAGAAACAAACTTCCTTAGGGCTAAATTTTTTCTGAGACTCCCGAAATTTAGAGACAACACTTAAAATAACATTTAAAAAATTGTTTTTTGGGAATAAGTAATTCGTCTATATTTACCAAAAGTTTGCGATATCATAATAAATAACATACACAGTCGTTACAACCATAAAATTTGCAGTTTTTTTTTTTGGGAGAATATTTTGTAAATGACTTGTTGATCGTAATAGGTATTACTTATTCCAAATAACAATTTTTTTTAATGTTTTTAAGTGTTGTCTCGAATGTTCGGGACAGATGTCTCGGAAAAACATTTAGTCCTAAGGAAGTCTCCGTTTTTTGTCTCTGTTCTTCGAAGTTTAGGCAAATAGGCACTACCTATTCCTATCACTGATTATAATAAACAAGTTAGAATACTTTTTTTTTAATCTTTATTTATTTAGAGGCTTTTACATTACAAAGGTACGTCAGCCTCATCATACCCTTTAAATAATTAACATCTACTTTTAATTTAACTACTGATTACACTATTAGTTACAATAGTTCAACTACTTTAGATGGCGCTTACGCCAGATTTTGTTAAAATTAACTTACAAAACATTATCATATTCTAATATCTAAGTACAACACAAAAAAAAACTAGTATACAACCTTCTGACATTATTCCTCTCTCCCTCTGCTTGCCATAAAACACGGCGCCTCCATTATTCGTAAAAATATCGGATAAAGCCATTAATCTTGTTACTAGAACGTAGGCTAGTAACAGTCTAACACTCCATTAGGGACGTGTTTCGACACGGTTCTATACAAGACGAAGGAAAAACTAAACATGGTAATATTTGACTTGGAATGTTTGGTTTGTCACTCGGAAAGTAGCAATCAATAATTCTGATGCATCTGATATTACAAATCCCAGCCGGAACAGTATTTTCAAATTACTACACCCTGGGAATCAAGATAAGAGTGAATAGGTTACTTTTAAGCAAGCGCGCTAGATCGTCAATTGCATACAGATCGTAATAGCGATCACGCGCATATATGTATGTATATACTCGTATTTAGACCACTTGCTAGTTTTCCTCTCAACAACCACTTTTTTTTAAGAGGGAAATCATTTTTTCGTCAGAATTTCTTCTCGAAGGTAAAGGCGCACAACCTTCATGAAAAAATTATCTACCCACATATCTCATTCAGTAGCCCTTTGCATTTGGTTTAGGGGTAACTAACGGTAACCCAGACGCGAAAAGCGACGGTTTCATATTTACTTCAATAATATGTATAACATTAATGAAATAATAAATCATCATTAATTATCAGGTGCGATTTTTAATTAAATTAATTTGTATGGAACAGCAAAAAAGACGATCACATTAAGGAAGTACCTATAGAAAAACTTTGCCCTGATACACTTTGCTAGGAAACCACTTAATTTTTATTATCGCCCGGCGTCCACTAATCTACTTCTAATGGACGTATTAATGTTTCTTTTTATTAACTACTGATCGGTTTTACTCGAGGTGTGGAACATCTTAGGTCGCGTTCCCACTTTATCGTGACGATGGATATATCGTGTAGTTACTCTAACGTGGCATAAATGTTTAAATGGCGGCATTCACATATTTGACGACACGATTAGGATGGTACGCTTGATTGTCATCCTTTTTTTGCGGTGACAAGATATTGTCCTATTAGGGGAACGGTTAGCAAGATAGTTGTAAAATGATAAAAAAATTGTCACAACTAAATTATGACGGTAAACCCTGTGTCGTTGTTGCGACTATCTGTCGTGGCCACGACAAACAGTTGTTAGAACAGAAACCGCTAGAGATTAATCTTCTTCTTCCACCTGGCGTTAATCCTGGCTATTGCCAAGGTCAACCTTCCGTCCGTTAGAGACGATATATATAGACGATGGTCGTCCGACGATAAATTAACCGTTATGAAACAGTGTGAACACAGCCTGAGTGGGTGAGTGGTGTTGTGTTATGCGCCATTGGCACTTAGTTCATATTTTCCTAGACTTTTAGGGTTACTAGGTAAATGTGAGCTTTTGGTTCAATGATGTCATGTTATGTCGATTAATAGTAGGGAAGTAAGAAAGCTTTGACCATAAAATGTGACCGTTTTACGTCTATAATATTATGGATTCCGTCATTGTAATACTTTGTTTGAAAAACATCAAAGGTGTTTTTTTTTCATTATTGACAGACGTTCATTAATCGTTCGTCTATCTAGGGCGTATACATACTTACATATCTTTTTATTGACTATGTATATGTTGGTTCGAGGTGGGGAATATCTTAGTGGGTGAGTGTTTGTGTTACGAATATGTTATTGGCGTTTAATATTTGTTAACTCTCAGGATTACTTAGTTACTGGGTGAACTTCCATTCTGTCTTGTTACTGGTCATGCTATCACGGTCTCCACTACCCTTAGCCTTCCTCTCTCTCTCCTTTCATCCACACGTTTACTCATAACTAAGTAAGAATAAATTAATAGTATTATAATAAAATTCCCCCTTCAGAAAAAAAAAAACAAAAACTAATCACAACATCCCACAAAAAAAGCCAAAATAATCAATCGAAGGACATCCAACAAGAAACAATGCCATGTCAGAACCGTCAATTATCAGCCAACAGCAAAGGTCACGATCAAAAGCTGAATTAAGCAGAACATAATTTATTCCTCGGCCATTACGTGCGGCGACAACTTTTCGGCGCCGGCGACGCTACAGCCACCAATTACGCCCACACGCCCTTAGGATCGTCGCACACGGGCAACCGGTCACAACCACAAAACGCTGCCACCGGATATTTCCTGTAGTTTTCTTAATTCTTTAATTTACACCAAACTTATTTTTACACACAGTGATTTTATTTGTGAAGGCGAGCTTAAAAATTTTTTTTTCCTCATATCATATTCTTTCAGTCCGGACTGGCCACCAAACATGACACTTGCGCATTTAAACTGCCTAAGTCCATTACGATATCGCGCGCATGGGTTAGTAAAGTAATTACTGGCCGCAACTGTCCAACACTGATCACAAGTGGCTGTCGCCCACTTCAGCTTTTTTGTGGCCGCTTCTAGCTAGTCGTGGCGGCGTTTGTGGCTGTGACCGGTGGCCCGTGTGCGGCACCACTTAAATATCATTTTAAATTCATTCGCAATTCTAACATCCTTTGAATATAACACCCTGCATACGACGTAGAACACGCTGTATAACAGTAAGGGAGCGTTTAAACTAGACTGACAACACACAAAACTTGATAAAACGATTTGAGAATACATTCATTGTGCGTACAACTAAGGAGAAGAATTCCCTGCCTGAGTAGATGTTTCCTGATAGCTAGTAGTATTCTACTCAAAAGTGACTAGATTACTTCTATACTCCGTTTGTTTAGGTAGTTAACTAAAGGTAAACAGTCTTGGTATGTCTTTTTATATTAAAGAGGTCGTATATAATATACACAAAGATTATTTAAATTTAGTTTATTAGCTAACATCGATTTAGGTAAATACCTATTTGCAAAGATTTTTACATACAATTTATAGACAACTTTTAGATAAAAAGACATGCCAAGATTGTTTACCTTTAGTTAACTACCTAAACCGACGGAGTATAGGCAAGCTTGCTCCATTGTTGACCACATAGTTGCTCTCCATCAGTTGAGATATTGGTCATATTGCCTATCAAAAATTTATAACAAAGATAGTTAAAAACTCCTTCCCTTCAAAACTCTTTCAATGCATGTTTAAATCTTTGAATATCCTTTTCTCTATTAATAGCTGCACCTATTAATAGAGAATAAGATATTCAAAGATTACAACGTCGACACTAAAAATAGACACATCATAATTAGGTTTGTATTTCAGAAAACGAAGCCAATTTACAAACCATACAAAATTATTCCACAAATTTTACCGGGAACATCCTGTAAAGGTAGTGTAATTAAATGGACCATTCACCAACACTGATCGTGGTTTCAGAAAGCGTGGGTAGTCTGTAGTCAAAACCCGGTGCTCCTAACTATAGCGCTAATTCTGTCATGACCTAGATTCCTTTAGTGAGGCTGAGGGTGTTTGAAAATGAGCATATTTTATGAGAGACAATATGGATTTCTACATAAGAAGATAGTGTTGAAAATAATTAGGGTAGATAATAATTTGTGTCATATGCAAGAGAGAGATGATCACTAGACGTATTTTCCCTCTGCTGGGCAAATATCTTCCTCTATTTCGCCCAAAAATCATGATTTTTCGCCTTATCTTTCTTTTCATGGTGTACCGTGGCCCCAATCCCTATGTCAAGGCAACAATATTGTAAGCTTTACGAACCGAATGCTCGTCAAGCATTGTTGGTCGTATAGTAACAACCTGATTACATTTTTTTTAACAATTGAATTTACTTTGGGTATATAATACATATATTCTTCTCTTAATAAATTTTACCCTATTGTGCCAATTCCCGTTGTTTTACACTAATCGTTATCAGTTCCTTCCTCTGAACCATACATTATAATATTTCAACCCTCGTCATAGAATTAGTGATAAGTTTGCTTTAGCGTCATTAGATTAATGAAAACACGTTAATTTTACGATGACCCAGATTTTGCTACCCTGATCAGGCTAGAGAGAAATTTCTACTAAGTTTAATCTATAAAGTGACTAGCAACGAAGGATCTAGTTCGAATATTTTAATCATAATATTTTAAAGGCTTCTCCAAAAATTCAAGCAAAATATTTACGTATACTGATTACACTTCTATAACACACAATATTTCTACCCTGATTAGGCTACAGCAAACTACTGAGTGTATTCCATAATGTGGCTAGCAACGAAGGATCAAGTTGAAAATTTTAATCATAACATTTTAAAAGCTTCTCGAAAAGTTCAAGCAAAATCTGTAAATGTGGCAATCAATGATACTTTCATAACCCGCAATATTGATAAGTTCGAAAGTAAAATGAAACCCTGTAACCGTTATGTAAAACAATCCCCTTAGGCAATAAGCACGATTTGGAAACTGGAAACATGTGACACTAAAATATTTTCACAACTTCTGGACTTGTTCAGTCGTTTGCATACCATTTCTGATTGTTGGATCAACAAGTATTTGAACAGACGTCACCTTTTTATCACGTTTTTACGAACTCGCTTACCTTTATTATTACTACAACTTTATTTGCCAACAAATACACTTTTATTACTGCTTTCATTTCTTACGCATGAGTTTTGTGATGACTTCATCTTGTCATATCCTATTTACCAAACCTGCCATTATCCACCGTATAATCTAGTACATAACCCCATTATATACTCGTACCAGAAAATAACAAACACCATACAAAATACAGAGCGTAGATAATTGTCGTTGTTTCAGCGTTGCCTATAATCAGGGGTGCGACGTCGTGGCGCCGGTCGCCATTTGCAATGTGACACATCCAGTAGGGATGAACGAGATAACGCCAGCCTGTGATCATGGGGCATTGATCTCAATTTGCTGTTGATAACCGGATTTTTCCGTACCTAAAGCTACAGTTACTGACTGGAAAAATAAAGTGTGTCCTAGAATAGAACCTTGCGGCATTCTAATATGGAATGCTATTTAAATGCGTGTTTTTTCCAATACGTTTTTCTGAATGAATAAAACGGTAGCGTATCTTATCATCACTTTATTCAGTATTTGTATGGTCAGGTTCATTATTTCACCAATGTGTTCATTCAGTAGTTAAATGCGTTGTAAAGTTCAGTATGGTACTAAAACTGTTATCACGAAACTATGGGAGAATATTTCCACTAATGAATTCTGCAGTTATCGACAGAGGCAGCAGAGGGCAGACCGGTAGAGCGTGTCAGAATATTACTGACTAAAACCTACTATGTTCTTCCTTTGCTCTCGTTTCAGGGCCTTGGCCTTTAATTTCCCTGATAGGGTCCTACAGTTTTGCTGATATCTCTTGAGGCATGCATGGAACACTACGCACCGTCGACAACTCGGAATCGATAGCATATTTTTATTTGGGCTCACATTTTTATCCTTTCACTTAAACATATCAAACTTTCTATTAAGTCCATCCCATACATTTTCAACCTACATATCCTTGTTAGTGGTAACCATAACTCCTTCATCGACACCAAATCAGCCTCCCACGCATCACCTATTATCTTATTTTCATAACCCCAGCCTAGTTATTCTCCGTAGGCGCTACAATTAATGACGTCACCGCTACAGACAGCACGTCACCGTTTCAAGTGGCATGGCGTCATGGCAGCAACCCAGTGATAAAAACCAATCAATTTCGCTTATCACTTATCACCCACGCTTCTAATGATTGATGTGCATTTGTGTTTGTAAGAGGTGTTTGAATTCGTCGATTTCTTTGGTTATTTGTTAATGACGTTAATTTACACATGTATTTTGGTGTTAAATTCATTACATTTCAACAAAATGAACTAAAGCAAGTAAATGAATATGAATATGAACTAAATGATATACGAGTGATTTAAGTAAATCTAAAATAATTAAAATTTATAGATATCGATTTAGCTTTTACAAGTTCAGGGTCACCAATTTGGGTATAAATACAACTCTAAAATGTAATTAAGTATAGTAATAAGATTATATAATGTTAAAAGGTACGATGGGGTTGGCATATCTAATTAGATAAAAACCCCAAAAAAAAATAAAGAGAAAAAAAAAAAAAACTCTAAAATAAAATATTTTTTTATCTAACGACAATAATAAAATATTTTTCATTAATCTCTTGTAAGACCAAGTATGTTTGAGGCGCAAATAAATGGTTTAAAAAAACATTGGTAATTTTTCAATTCACGACTGTATTTCATTAACTTAGTAAAACAATAATTGAAGTCAATGCAGTGGGCCGTGGGTATAGTTTTAAAAATGATTAAAATGCAACTTTTTTTATTAAAATACGAAGACAACAAACTACAGCAAAAAACCTCTAACAAAACGATGGTACAGCCAATCTGTATATGTTAGCAGCAGCTTATGTTAAAACATGATTGAAATGAGAATAAAATATAAAATGCCGTGCCATCTGTTAACTTAAATATTCGGTTAAATGAATTGAACGCAAAGATTTCTGTCAATCAATTTATTTATTTAAATTACATGGAAGACCTGCAAAGGAACCAATCGGATAAAGAACAGTAAGTTAGACTGACAGCCAATATCAAGTTTTCAATATATTTTATTTAAATGACTTACATTGTGTCTAGACACAAAATTAGTGCTCTGAAATCGTACGACGCCGATGAGGTCGCAGCAGACCAAGAAAGAGATGGAGGGACAACTTACAAGTCTTCCTTAGGAATTGGCAAGAAGTGGCTAGGCTAGATTTTTTTTTTGCGATTGCGTTAGATGGAAAGTAGAAAAGCAATCGTTGATGGTGAGTCGCACTAGTTTATTAAGAGCCTATTCATTCTAGCCTTGAATACATCTATTGGAGTTTTGTGAGATGAGTGTATGACTGCAGAGTAGTTATATACAATTTTAGTTTTGTTTAAAACATGTCTTTAACTTATGTTATTGGCCTATGGCCGTGTTATGTTAAAGTAAAAAAAATAAAAATATACATGTATTATAATCGGACGGGAAAACCGCAGCAGGCAAATTGTTCCAGCCCTCCGATGCACGCGGTATAAACGACAAGGCGAGACACTTAGTTTTATAAGATATAATATAATAATGTAAATTGTATCTTAAGTTAAACACACTTTCAATAAAGCAAAAGATAAAAGATAAATTCTTGAACAGATACAATGTACCTTTTGAGAGATTATGCAAAAAAAGTAAATTTAAAACAAGCCAGCAAGTAGCAATCATTTACTTTGATTAATGAACACGCTAAACTTGCACAAAAATAAATAAACATGATTGATGGCTCGCCCGCATTACACCAACTTTATACCGACGAAGAGGATTCAGCGCGTACAATGTTTATATTTTTTTTGTTTAACTTTGGGTCGAAAGTAAGTGTATTAATTTGACAGTATAGAAAGTTCTGGAGCGTAAAAGAGTTTAGGGTACTAAGGTTAATTTGTTTTTTTTTAGAAAGAAAATTGACGTGTTTTCTTTTTTTTTAATTGATATACACTAGTGCTTGACTGCGATCCCACCTGATGTAAGCAGTGATGCAATATGCTGACGATGTGATTTGATATTGCGTATTATCCTGTGCTTATATTTGTACAATATTTTATACTTAACAACTAATGACACAAAAAAAATTGTGGTGAAAACAGCATCAAAATAGATTGAGCAAATGAAGCAGTAATTAACAGTTTTATATATTTTTTCATCCTCATTGATCAGTGTGGACGATTTTTTTGAATGACGTATGAGTAATCATTGTCCATCAAAAAAAATCGACCACTTTCGTTCTTCTTGTACCCTTTTACACCGATTATTGTTTTCAGTTTAAATATACAGCTATTTAGCTATAATATTTATTATTTTAGATGTTTATAAGCAGTTATATATAAAAAGTAACAAACCTAAAAAAAAATCAAAGAAACAGTCATTATTTTTGTTTCTACTACCGTAACGTTTAATAAATCGCCCGATCGTTCAAGGGCGCGTATGAAAGTGCATTTTCCGTTAGCCTTGTGTGCCGACAGCTAGCCTTGGGCTCCTGCATTCAAACCTACGTCGAGGAAATAAAATTGGATTTTTCTCTCCAATAAAATGTTAACTTAGGTTGCAATTGAAACCGTTGTGGACATATTGCTGACGTAGCGGAGTTTGGTAAGTAAGTATTATATTAGCCATTATTCTGCTGATATAACACTAGTATTATAAAGTGGAAAGTTGGTGTCTTTGTTACTTCTTTACGCTCAAAAGGCTGAACGGATTTCGATGAAGCTCACGTAAAACATGTTTTAGGATAGGACATAGGATACTTTCTTTCCCAGGAGTATGTTCCGTTAGGATAATTATCTCATTTTCACGGGTGAAGCCGCTGGCAGCAGCTAGTCTAATATTTGGATGTTTGAATGAATGAATTTCGCCTCAATGACTGTAATGCTAAATGATCAATATTTTATATTGATGCTGATTTGAATGAAATTACATATACGGGTAAACCGTAGCCTGGGTTAAGGTGTAGGATTTTACGATATGTTACACGTTAACAAAATTGTTTGAAAAAAATACTACAACCGTGAAACACAGACGGCAACTGCATGAACACAGGTCAACTTAATCCAAGGAATGACTGACTGATAAGGAGGCCTATTGCTCCACGCAGAGCAAAAAAAAAATTGATAATTTCCAACTTTAAAAGGAGATACGTTAAGCGTACGAGTATCTCCTTTTAAAATTATTATTATTTGAAAGAGTCACCTTGAATAACCAACATGCGCAATTCTGTGCAAATATTGGCACACATGTTCGGCTGAAAACAAACAGTCGTGATTATTTATTCATTTACATATTGTAAGTATCTATCGTTTACATTTTTATGTTAATATGAGATTTAGTTGCTAACTATACAATTTTTTAGAGTTTTTTGTATTTAAGATGGAACAAACGAAACCCATAAAGGATCACTATATTGTCCAACTGTCTATTTATCTGTCTATCCGTTTGTTAGGCCCCTTTTTCTCAATAACACGTAGATTTATAAAGCTGAAATTATTATCAAATACTCAGGTCGGCTACCCAAAGCAACAGTCAAACTTCTAAGTTAACGCTATCTAAAGATAAGGCCGTTTATGCTCCATTTGGCGCATATTTTTACACTTTCCTGTAGTGGGACACAAATCACAATGCATAGTTTCTTTGTAAAACACGTAAATTCTTTAATACTGTGTGCGAAACATTATAATTAAATTTATTAACTTTTTATTTTAACGGCTGCCAAGTTTAGCAATAATTACATAAAACTAGCAAACGGTAGCGGTATTAACAGAAAATATTATGTTTAAGAACTTTGGAAATCTGTTCCCAGAATTTTTCACTATTGTTACTAAGAAAATTATAGTAAGAACGAAATAAAATGTCAAATATTGACTCTTACATAACACCTAGCCCACTAGCAAGCGATATAATGATTATGTTGTAATATTTATTTATTCAGACATCTTATTGATCCATTCATTACAAGAAACTTGTAATGATATTAAAACAATTCATTAGCGACAAAAGCGACCTAATCCTCTGGGTTTTGACACCAGAAGGTTGTTTAGCTTACAGACATGTTTAGGATGCTGTTACGGAGAATCGTAACAAAGCTTGAATTTATTCAATACAGTTATAGCATTTTTTTATTGATAAATTCATGAAGCCAGTTCAGTTATTATAACAATTAGGGTCTACCAATTTACGTCAGCCAAACGTTTCGTAACATTGATCTATTAAAAAAAAGACTTTTTTATCACTGAAAAATGCATTTAAAAAATAACCTTTACACTGCAAGCGCTATTTAATAACGTAAACTTGAACTTGTAGCTACCTATTCCACACGTGTCACAAAACTGAGACCACTCTGAAAACCCCTCATTTCATTTTTACAAATAAACAGAACCGTTCTAATGAAGCTGAAGTCGAGATTGAACTGGGAATTGAGGGAACAAATAAAAGTGGAAGGAAAATAAAACAAGGAATCGTTGTGAACGTAGTACTTACTTTACAGGTGTGTGACGGGCTAGAACTTGACTTTGAACGTAGCAAGTCATTTTCTCTTTAATGTGAGCCATTTTTATTTTTAGTTTTCATTCTTTCGTTAGCTTACTGAGTTCGATGTCTATAAGATACAATCAGACCTTGCAAGAAATAACAATTGTCGTTGACTTGACCTTTTTAGGGTCTCGTACCCAAAGGGTAAAAAGGAAAGGATTCTATTTTACCCTTTAGGTAAAGACGGACTCCATTGTCCATGCGTCTGTCTGTCTGTCTGACACCAGGCTGAGTCTAATGAACCGTGATAATAAGACAGTTGAAATTTTCACAAGTGATGTATTTCTGTTGCAGTTTTAATCTGTATATTAAAGGTAAGTTATCCTCTTTTCAAAATTAATCGTTTTTTCACTAAAGAAGGGTAAACAATATCAATAACGTACATCTACGACAGACGAGAGTAGCAAGCCTTTATTAAATTATCTGTACAAAGTTTTTCAGCTTTACACATCAAATCTCTTATAACGAAATGAGGAATAAACGTGGACCAAAGTTACCAGAACATAGATCTCATAGAAACTACTAACACAAACACAAACACGCTGGACAGTGTGATCTCACCAGGGATTACCGATTGTGAAGCAACAGAGACTATGTTGAGGCCAAAGTTTCCAGCAGCAATTAACTTCTGTGACCTAGGGGCGGAGGTAGGTCACCTGGGATAATTGTTGCCTAAAGTTTGCATGCAAGTTCGTACTATGATATTTTGGGTGAACTATAACAATGTGGACGACACATCGCTCTGGGTGGAGCGATGTCTGACTTTAACTGGCTAACGCCCGTTTTCCATAAGCTATCTATCTAAAGTTAAACAAATCTATCCTTTTTCCCTTACTTGCTTACCTATAACCTACCGACGTAGAGCATAGATAGAATCTTACTGTTTATCGGGGATAGCTATCTATCTATGAACTGCGGTAGGTTATTGAAAACGGGCGTAAAACCATACCTGAGCCTTTAAGCTGCTCTATGCGTTCTCCAGCCTCTAGGGCCGGGGCTTACCCGGCCCTGCTTGGGTGCTACGGTTTGCTGACATCTCTTTTAAGAGCGCGTGGATCACTACACGCTGTCAACGTAAACCACAAAGTGGACCAATAACCTGGTAAAGGTCGCGGGAATTCGATGGATACGAGACGCACAGGACATGGGGAAGTCTATGTCCAACAGTGAACGTCTATCGGCTAAAGTGGTAATGATGATAATAATAAAACAGACTATAAGTAAACGAAATCCCGTCGACACTAATCTTACCCTCAGACATTACGGTACTATTCTCACAGCAAATACTCTCCAATCCGGTGGCAAACACTCGAACGCTCGCTACTCGACCACTCTACTCGCCTACACGTCCACTCTACTCGACCACTCGACCGTCTCGTAGGAACCTAACTGAATTAAATATTTATCTTGGGACTAAAAACTGAGAAGAAACGGGTCGTGCCAAGGAAATGTCTTTCTTGAAAAATTTTAAGATTTCTATGGTTTTTCTTGAATTTTCACGTGATTGAGTATGTAGTAAAATAGTTTTTTTTTTATAATAGGTCAGTTAAATAGTACACTATATAGCATTACTAGTAGTGTAAATTAAAGTTTGCTGCTTCGAAAAACCTGTGCTAATTTCGTAGCTCTAGAAAAGCTGCTTATTCTTTTCGGAATTTTCTTAATATCTACTAAACCATTCATACCATACCACCAAGAAATATATTATATGAGACATATAACATATTAGTTACGTTTTTAGGGAACATTATATATGTATATCACAATCAAAAACCAAAACTAGAACAGAACGAACTTCTTTTTTGTATATTCAGTTTTTTGGAAAATTATCAATTTTCCCTTTTTTCTGTCACTATTGCGTAAAATACTAGAGCGTTACCTATACTTTCATAGAAAAAAATCAAGAACTCAGTTTATACGATATATCGACAAAAGCTGCGTACAATTTACATTTTCCCCGACACCGATGATTGGATCCCACTTTCCAATTATGTAAATTTTTCCATTTATTTCCACAACAGTGCGTAATATATATGAAGTCGCTGTCGGCCTGGAATCCATCACTCCAATCAAGGTTTATTTATGTGTAGTAATATGGAGAAGGTTCTTTTGTCTACAGGCAATTGGTAAAAAGTAAGCAGTAATAATAATAAATAATAATAATTCCTTTATTATCAGGCAACTAAGGCCCATAGAAAAAAAAATACACAAATAATCTTAAAATGCTAGCGAAAAACTAGTTTCAGTTAGTCGGCTTCCAGTCAAGCCGGATTTAGCTGAATACCAGTATTTTACGCGGAACGGCTGCCTACCAGACCTCCACAACCCTTTAACTGGGGAAACAAGGTACTTCATGGCAAGACTGGAGTCAGATTAACTGGCTTCTGACTATCCGTAAAGACTGTCAAAAATCTACAAATGACAGCCGGGACCTACGGCTTAAAGTGCTTTCCGAGGCACGGAGGAAACTCGGTGTGTTAAAATGGTCACCCATCCATAGACCAACCTTGGCAAGAGTTGCTTAACCTTGAAGATCGACCCGTGCGGTTGTTATTATCTAGCCACGAGCTCCTCAAGCGAAATACTATTTTATATTATTAAAAAGAAAGCAGGAGACCACACGCGTGAGTGAAAGGACTTCTTTCCGACCCCGATTTCCAACCACCATAGCATTGGACTTACGGGCGGGAGCAACGGGTAGCTCACCGTCTGGACGGAACCCGAGCCTTCTATGGCGCGTAGTGTTCCATGAGCGCCTCAAGGAGATGTCAGCAAAACCGAGGTCTTGAAACGCAAGGCAAAGAAATTCCTTCTACCGTCTGTTTTTTATACCCTGAGACTAAAATGACATTACAACACAAAATAACTAGCATCATTCCTATTGCAAGTTGGACATTACCTGTGTCAATTTAGTCTCAGGGTATAAAAACAGACGATATAGGAATGGGCTCTAGGCAGTAAAAGTTTGACATGCCTTCCAACTCCGCCCTAGAGCTAGAACAGTCAGCGGACGACCTAAAAAAAGTTGAATACCTCGTTTTTGCAAATTAAGTTCTATTTTCAGTAATAATCACAGTCTACTCACAGATTAGAATAATAGCCTATTTTTAAATCAGCAAACTAATTGGCGTCTAACGATACAAATTATCCTAATATTTCATAATTCCAACAAAGCAAATTCAATTTCTAGTTTATTCAAAACGAAGCTAGATTTGAATAATAAGAAATTAGGCTGAGGTTTAAAATGGCTCTGAATGAATTTAGTTGTTAACGCAAAAGGGATGCGCGTCAAAGTATTTCAAATACTTGGGTATTTCAGAGAAATGCGAATTTCGCCGCTATGCAAATTAAAGGTGGTTCCGAAAATTAGAAACCCCATGTACGGCTTTTATGTTACTTCTAATGAGAAACTGTGATCTCCATGTGGAATGGTCAGGGTAACTAATAAAATAAAGGCGAATATATGTGTTAGTTTTAAGTACTGTAACGATATCTATGCCGCCACATAAGAACTATAAAATCCTGCATCGCGCAATTAAAGTTCTCCGCGCAATTTAAACTGATACGGCAGCCCGAAATCATCTAATGGGCAGTAGATGAACGGATTTGGATAAGAGGCTACAAGTGGTTAAACAAGAACGCGAAAGTCATCTAAAAAAACTCGGGTTTTTTTACGGTGGGGAACGTTCCTTCTTTGCATTCGTTCCAGGGTTCCGGGTTTAAAACCCACCCGTTTTAGTCAGTAATAGCCTGAAACTATTTTTTGCTGGAGCGAGAGAGTACGTCTTCTCCTTTTCCAGGTGGACACGGAACAGGAGAAGTTATTTCAGGATGAGCTAACAAAAAAAAGAATTTGCCATAGGTAAACCCAACTATTTCTTACTAGAACGAGAGAGTACTTCTCCTTTTCCAGGTAGACATGGAACAGAAGTTATTTCAGGAACTGCTCCTAAAAAAAAGGAATTCACCACAGGTACACTACTAACCCTTCATTTAATACATGATGTTATACCACCAGCCTCCTAACTCGTACAAGTTTGAGTGACAAAGCACTACATTTAACAGATAATTGTGCACCATGACACTATTACAGTGCATTAGAATTAGCTCGTGAATGACAGCCCATTAATAAAGTTGAGAGCTTAATTGGTCTGCCCTTATTGTGAACATGTCTTTCAAAATGTTCGCGTCATGTAAAATCATGAGATCAAGATCAGGAGACTTTATTGGTATGTGAACTTTGAGGCAATTTAGCTTCATAGCCACATATATTCATGTTGTAATATTCATCATAGGAATAAAAAGAAAGAAATTGATCGAGTAAGCCCTCTTGTTCACTATAAATGTTATTAAACGTAAGGCTAACGCGCCATACATTTGATAAAACGTACCGTATAAAAGACGCCATAGACTGCGATACAACACTGATGAAACACAGCGGCGCTGCCGTGCCGTAGCGCCACCGTGTATATCAACGAGCTCCTCCAGTAATCCATACAACTCTACAAACCGTACCTACCCACCCACACGCGGTGAACTAACCGTAGATTTTCACGGTGAAAAAACGTATATGCAGAGTGCGTGTGTGTAGTTTTCTAATAGTGCCCCATGATAACGTACTCTATTTTCAAAACTACATAAGACACACATTTTTTTTATTAGTGGCTAAAGTTTTACCTAATAAACACAAGAACGAAGTGTGTTCCCCTTAATAGAGACAATAAGAAAAGTGCTGTTGGACACATTCTAAGAAAAAAATATTAGTTTAGGATCTAATAAAGTTACTTATTAGTCTATTAAGCCTAGACTGTAATAGGATTAGAGTTCATCCTTTAGATGTACTCTAGGATAAAAGGAAAAAAAAATCACGTTAACTAAGGTTTGTTGTACACGGACGCGTAACTTCACAGACGTGTCATCTGCCTAGCCATTTCCCAACTACATATATTGGAGTCGGCTTCCAGTCAAGCCGGATTTAGCTGAATACCATATTTTACGAGAAGCGGCTGCCTACCAGACCTCCACAACTCATTAAATGGGGTAACACGGTATTTCATGGCAAGACTGGAGATTTACTGACTTCTGACTAGCCGACATTATAACCTTTATCTACGCCTGCTCAAGTGCTCATAGCTTACACTTACAAAGCGGCAACGACACGACGGCCACTTCGTCGACATAGTTTCATAGTTTTGTATGTAAGCTGTGGCTGCTGTGAGCTAGCGTACACAGAGCGTATGACGAATACGCATCTGACAGTAGGTCTTACTGTTCGCGTACATGGTACTAAGACTCATAAAGAAATGTAGATGATGACTTTAGACCACAAATAAATCGGAGTAAGGTCAAGAGAGTAATGCTTGAACATCATCATCATTCAAGATGAAAAGCGTCTACTGCAGTAGCAGTGGCTACTTGCTTCTTCTAAACATCACCACCCTAAGTACTAAAACACGCGTGAATAAAAATCTGACACACACACTGTCTTACCCACCACCCTAAAACGGGAGAACTCATTTGATAATAACCAACCTCAACAAAAAATCAGTTTAATAAGATTCAGCGTAGAAAATTTTTCATGCTTACAATATACAGTAAATACTCGTATACTGCAGCAACAACCTACTGGACAGTTCCGTTAGGCAGAAGCGTGAAACAAACTACTGCCCGCATTCATATATTATTTATCATTCTGGCACGTTGCTTTGTGCCAGAGAAGGGTTCCGTAGTGGAAATAAAAAGCCCTGACACACCGACGAAAAAGATGGCGGGACAACCTTAGATGTATTTCTTGAAAATTAGAAAGAAAATAAGTAGCTTTGTTACTGTTAGAGAGGTTGGAGAGAGGCCTTTGCCCAATAGTGGGATAATACGACTTTGTAATAATCTAAATCTGTGTTGAGGTTTACTATCATATACAGCTAAGGAGTGGAATCCTCTGCCAGAGACTGTATTTCCAAGCTAAAACTTAGGGGTCTTTAAGTCTAGAGTGAATACGTTAATTCTAGGCAAGCGAGTTCCATCGTCGGTCACATCATCGTTTACTGTCAGACTGACGAGATATTGGTCAAACGCCAGCCTATACCTAATAAAAAAATATTTACTATTTTGGCAAAGTTTATTCCATTCTATTTTCGACTCAAAGTAAATTTTAACTTGAAAGCAAAATTACCAAAATAGCAGAACCGTCTGCAAATACACAATTTAATCATAATTCGTTCGAAAATAACCTTCTGTTTGCACAATATAAACTAGTTTGTGAACTTTAAACTATGGCGGTAACACGGAGCGCGAGTCAACTGGAACTTGAAACAGTAACTTGCAATGTTTACTATAAGATCAGCTCAACTTTACTCAAGACTATCGGGAACTACACTTATGATTTCAGTGAAGTTTATAATGGGACAAAGCATTATATTTCTTTAGTTTGAGAAGAGAGTTTATGTCAGTTATGATCGACCTATTGGTACTTTGGTCCCGGTAGTATAAAAATAATAGACTGAGATAAAATTAAGTGGCAGTGGGCACTGTGGGCAGGGCACACCGCTCGCAGAACGGATGGTCGATGGTCTCACAAAGTGGACCGACGACCTGGTGAGGGTCGCAGGTATCCGATGGATGCGAGACGCACAGGATGAACTTGAGGGAGGCCTACGTCCAACAGTGGTCTTTTGGCTGTAGTGTTAATAATGAGTATAAAAATTGGAAGGGCTCTTTCAAGATTTATATTTATTAGTTGCTCAAAATGAGGAGAACTTGGTTTGCTGTTCAAGATTCCTTTTGAACACATTCAAAGAATGGCTGTCGCGAAGAAAGTGGAAATTAATCTAAGTTAAATGAAAACAAAATTAACAATGCATGGACTTCTTCAGGGAATAAAAGCCTGGTGTTAAGACCTAAAGTAATATTAACCATACTAAAGAAAAATTAAGGAATTGCACCCTTTTCTACAATTTGACTCCCACCAAACACCATTAAAGAATCTATAACAAAAAAAAAACAAACAAACTAATATATAAACGGAACCTCTCCCCAGTTCCCGGTTTCCTCACAGCAGAGTGGTGACATAATGGTTCCCTTTGTCACATTACCGTATTGTTACTTTATGGCCTTACTTACTTTTACTTAGTCCAACGCATTTCTCTGCTTACTGCTGTAATTGTTTTTATTTCCTTTTCCTTGTGCGAATTGACGTTATTAACGTTTTTATGTGTGTTTAGATTGTGGGCTTTATGTGTGCTGTATTAATGGGTTATTCAATAAGGATTGGTGTTTTGGAAACTGTCATCATCATCATCATCACCACTGTCTCTTCAGCCAAAGGACGTCCACTGTTGCCGCAACGAACAGTACTGTGCATCTTGCAAAACTATGGCTGTCCTAAATTACTTTTTTTTCTACGAAATCCTACGTTTCAGCCTCCCACCCAAGCCTTGGTGCGAGTTTGTGGACGACGAGCAATGGGTACCTCGCCGTTTGGACCAAGCCCAAGTCGATAATTTAGCAATAGACTACTATTACTATACCAATGATCACGTGCTCCTCAAATAGATGTCATCAAACCATAGAGGCCCACTAGGGCCCGTTAGGGCCTTGAAGATTTCATGAAAAGAAAACCTGTGGTCCTAGAACACAACAAAGGCCAACTGAAACACCCTGATTGTTTAAGAGGTAAAAGTCTGACTCGTCCATCCCGCGCCACCATAGAGCATAATATTCCACCTAATAAAAAATACCATACCAACACTAAACCAATTCTGAAAACAAAACAACATAACACACAATTTCAACAGCTCCCCTGCCCACCTCCCACGTACCAACACGAACGTCAAACGATGATACAACACACAAAAAACCCGTAGTTGTACGCTTTCTGAGCTCGACGACGAGCAGATATGATTTCACTTCATGTAAAGCGATACTGGTGACAGTGTTCTGTTACGGGTTTGTCGCGTTTATAGGTTAAACGGGTACGTACGTGTTGGTGAGGTATGGGCTTGACGTAGCACGTGGGAAGGACCCTTTAGGGATTTTTTTCCGCTCTAGTGGAGGTAGACAGAGAGGAGTGAAAGAACGAAAATTAAACTATTCTGGCACACATAGGCAGACACAGTGACAGTGTGACGGAGGACAGGACCGAATGCAAGAAGAAAACGTGTTGCGCCGACCCCAAGTAATATAAGATAAGAGCAGGAAGAAGAAGACATAGGCACACACAATGTAGAACGACTATAAATTAAAAAAGGAAAACTAGCATAGTGTCTGTGAGTGAAGAACAGCAGTGAAAAGTGCCATGTGTTTCCACTGACTAGCCTGTTAGTTTAGTGGTTAGTGGCCCCGACTTCTATGCTGGAGGTCGTGGGTTCGATTCCCATTAAAGATTAATGTTTGTGTGATGGGCAAGAATATTTGTTCTGTGTCTGGGTATAATTTATCTCTATATAATAATAAATAATAACTAATATGTATGTATTTAGAAATGTAGGTACCTACTAGATGAAATTGTGTATTTCTCAATCCTAGACATAGTACTTTCCGCTGTATATTGAAATGTCAGTCGGTCTGTTTCTCTTACACAACATTAAAAGTAATATTTTTCTGAAAACTTATACAGCTTATATAGCTTTTCAAATTGGTATGAGTTAGGAGTAACAAAAATAATATTACAAGTACACAAACACAACCATGCAAACTATCACATTTACAATTAATATTGTAAAGTGTTATTTAATTAGATTATAAATACCTTTAAGAAGAAAAACCACAATTTAAACTTGAAAAAGAGTCCCAAAAAAACTAGAAAACGAAGGCCAGAAGAAAATTCCTGACCATCCTAATAACATAATGGCTTTGTCGCCTCCCGGGACCATTAGTGAAAAGAGGGTAAGTCAACATAATAACGCTAATATTTTTAAAATAACGACGAAACCCAAAACCCCGGAACTTGCAAGCGATGAGAAATTAAAGCACTCATTAAAAAGTTTTACGAGTTGGGTAAAACCATTTTCATTCATAAACAAACGTTATCTAGGAATATGGCTTCCAGTCTAGTTTGAGGGACCTGCTGACTCTTTTGGCAAGACCTGAGCGAGAGGAATGGGAAGCGGTGGCCTCCTCTTTTTTTTATTATTGATAGGCTCGCGCTTGACCACATCTCACCTGATAGTAAGCGATCATGTGGTCGACGAAGGAGCACGCTTGCCTAGAAGCAACCTTTTCACTCTTGACTTAAAGACCCCTAGGTTGTAGCTATCAGGAAACACAGACCACGGCAGGGAATACCACTCTTTAGCTGTACGCATAATAAATGTACTGCAAAAACGCTTATTACGTATGGGTGGGATGTTCCTGCTTCAGTAAAAGAGAGGGCTGCACGCAGGTACGTACATTTTCACTCCATAGCCAGCACGACAGGAGATGCATCGGAAGTCGCAGAAATTCCCAGCCACCATTGACGCGGCTTTTTGGACGACGAACAGTGAGTAGTTTGCCGTCGGCCGATCTGGTAATGACCGTGACAGTCATCAACGGCAGACAACGACACCGGGCCATGAGTAATTTCTAAAAAGGAAACTTGTGATCCTCGAACACAAAGAGATCGAAAGCTAAAGGAATATAGGTGAGTTTTTGTCAGTAAGTCTTTCACGCCCTCTTTTCCGTTGCAGCAGAACTTATTGAATGATTTCCGAACGTCTAAACACATACATGGAACAATTTGCCTGCTACGGTCTTTCCGTCCGATTATAACTTGGGTATCTTCAAGACTAGTGTGAGGCTCTGAATAAACTAGTGCGCCTCACCATCAACGATTGCATCACTGCTTACCATCAGGTGGGATTGCAGTCAAATGCTAGTTTAAGTTATATAAAAAAAAACTTCATTTGGCAAGACAGCAGAAAAATTTAGAAGCATAACAGACTGGTTTCGTTCCAAGCCATAAGCGTAGGGTTGATGGGAGTCACCACGCCCCCGTCTCCCTTCTCGCCCACACGTGGGCTTTTGTCCAGCAACAAGAAGTAACAAACAAATTTCTTGCCAAAAATTATCTAGTGAGACTCATCGTTACACGTGGAACAATATTGACCTCTTCGATTTCATGTTGACCTAGTATATAAGACATAAATACTCTTTCATCAGACATCTAGGTCTTTACTTATAATGAATGGATATTTTCTAGAGCAATTTATAAATCATTGTGTAACTACGAATTTACAAGGGAAAATTTATTCTGACCTTTTTAAAATTGATAGCCAAAATTTAAAAGGCTATTAATAGATATTCAAAGGAAGATAAAATTGTACGTATTTATCGCTTTAGGATTAATAGAACAAAATTTATATTTTCAACGAAATCTAGAGATTTATTACTTCATTCATAAAGGTTGTCTAAGATTCTAACAAATTTTAAACCTCCATTTCAATTCTACGAAACACCAATAGAATAGAAAATTGGTCTACCAGGTCTAAATCGAGAATTATATCTGGTGGTACAAAAATGTCGTCTGGAACGAAGCAAAGGCAGTTTTCTGTGAAACACAAAACACCCCAACTTGTTGCCGCGGTGACACAGCGACTATTAATCACAGTTCTTTAGAATTATAAAAATATACAAAGTCAACGATAACATCTTCTGTGTAGACAATAAAGTTAAGGCTTTTCACTCTTCAGTGCGATTTCTCAGTGCTCTACAAAACTTGCATCCGTTGTGTACAGCCCTACAATTCCTGCATCAGTTGAGTACATTCCTATAACACTTGCATCACTTGAGTACGGCCTTAAAAAACTTGCATCAGTTGAGTACAGTTCTATAACACTTGCATCAGTCGAGTAACAGTCCTATTACACTAGCATCATTGAGTACAGTCCTATGACACTTGTATCAGTTACAATCATATATCACTTACGTCAGTTAATTATATCTCTATAACACTGCAGCAGATCACATCTCTATAAAAGTTGCATCAGTTGTATGTAGACCTAAAATACTTGCGTTAAATGTGTCCAAACATATAACACTTGCATCAGTCTTAGGAGGTTTAGGCATATTGTACTCTCCATATCTTACAATAAAATTGCATTTTCTTTAATTCACGTATATGCAGCTCAAGTGTGCCCTTATACAACTCTAACATGAAACAATACACAGACAAAATGACTCGAAAACAAGATACTTCTGCAAACAGACGCGACGCGACAATTACGAGATACTACCATCACTTTTAACAGAAATGTAAAAAAAATACTTTAGAAACCGTTGTCGCATTTTCAGTCCTTATCGCATCGCACCTGTCTACTGGGTATTACATCGCTTTGGAGAAACGTAAATGTCATTTTCGCGTCTCAACACAAGACAAACCCGCGGCCGAGCGTGGCGTTCTATTGGCTAAACCCCATGGGGCCACTAAGTTCAATAAAAAGCGTGTAGATGAGCTAGTTACTAAGTATTTTTCTTTGTCATAAAAAGCAAGTATTGTCTCTTAATCTTATAAAAAATATATTTGACTTATTTTCAGTTATTTATTTCTGTGTACAGTTTCGCTTGTATAGCCACACGTAGAGGTGAACTAAGAAGAAAAATTGGATAGATATCTAATCTAATTAGCCTGTCATGTCCCACTGCTGGGCTGCATTTTCCACACATTTCTCTCTTTTGCCATTATGGGCCTGTCCTTTCTGCAGGAGTCAAGTTCATCGCCTAGGACCGAATAAGTAAATCATTTAGGCCATTCCCACTTAAGAATAGAAGTTTTGGCGCGCAATAAAACATAACTCTATCACATTCCCTACAAATTCAAACCCCTAGGATACCATATCCAACGAGCCCTAGGATGCCATATCATATCCAACGAGCGAAAAAAAGCAGCGAGCGACCAATTAAATGATGAATCATTAGCTACTAAAAATATAAAAGAAATTGCTCTTGCTTATCCTTAAATTGCTGTTACAATTTTAAAATACACTTTAAACAAACAGGATAATCATACAGGATAAACCTACACATAAAGAAATAACTGCATTTCCTTTTTTAATAAAGAGACAGTTAATCTACGCCAATGAGGGAAATTGGCACTTTATAAAACAGCCAATCAGAAACGATTATCCTGATAACGACACCTGTGACGTCATTTCTTTTTGCATTGGAAATTCCTAAGTGGCGCACAAGATTCTAGCGTTATAAGTATCAACTCCTACGTATAGCGTTGCTAATAGTCTTGATACTTCTTTTTCTTAAAGGAAAACCATCAAATATAGGGGTTATTTGTGTTTTTCGTTCAGATAAGCTACATTAAAGTGGCTTTTTCACTGGAGATGTGTGAAGTAGGTTTTTTGGAGAGTTGGAAACATCAAATATCTTCTCTCGCTCTGGGTAGGGCAAGAGGGAGAATCAAACTTTTACTGATTAAAAAAACTCCATCTGTTCTCCTACAGTTAGTCGGTACTTTTTTTATCTTAATCATCTTTAATCATCAGAATGACTTCTCCTACTCTTGGGCGGAGCAGGAGGGTGTGTCAGACTCTTATTGACTAAACCCCTACTCCGTTCCTTCGTTGCCTTCGATCTGGGGGACACGGTGACACAGTTAATCGGTACTGTCATTACGTTTAAAGACTACTGTAACTCTTTCGAACAATCTCGCAACTCAATAGTCTTGATACTTGAATGAGGTTTGATGACGTATTACCGCGCTTAATCAAAGTTGACGCCTGCTCCGTTTAATTTAAACTAAGATTAAACTAGTCGTAATTAATTTTCCGTTATGTGATGTGATTTTAGTTTGGAAAGTAGGTCGCTGTAATTACGGTTTTATTAGGTCGTTGTACTAAATATTCTCAATACTTTACAATCTTAGCATAGTCTCGGTACGTTAAATGTAGGTACATATAATATCAAGAAAAAATCTCTTTTTTTTTGGATGGCGCCTACTGCAAAAACTGGTTGAAATGGCATTTGCCCAGCACTGGGAAAGAATAGACTAATATAAAAAAACCATTTCGTATTTCTGTCAGTTTTTTGTCTCGAGCACTTTTTACTAGCTATGGCACTCGACTTCATCCCCGTATAATAATATATTGATCAATGTGTACGTGAAGTCGAAACTAGATAAAAGTAGCCTTTATCCTTTCTAGGGGTCCAAACTTACTCCGCAGCTTTTATCAAGGCTATTATTGTTAAGGATTATTTGGGCAACAAAGTCATCATCAGGATAGGAGAAATATTAAGGAGCTTATGAGAGTAATTTGGATCAGAGATATAAGCTTAGGAGTGATGCACACAATATCCACGCCTCACGGCTCACCCACTCTTGAACTTTTGCCCAGCGCCCGCTCGCTAGCTACGCTCCCGTCAAATGACTACCCTACATATCCTACGCTACCCTACCCTACCTTCCCTACCTACCCTACACTACCCTACCTACCCTACACTACACTACCCTACACTACCCTACACTACACTACACTACACTACACTACACTACCCTACACTACCCTACACTACCCTACACTACCCTACACTACCCTACACTACCCTACACTACCCTACACTACCCTATACTACCCTACCCTACACTACCCTACACTACCCTACACTACCCTACACTACCCTACTTTACCCTACACTACCCTACCTACCCTACACTACACTACCCTACACTACCCTACACTACACTACACTACCCTACACTACCCTACACTACCCTACACTACCCTACACTACCCTACACTACCTTACACTACCCTACACTACCCTACACTACCCTACACTACCCTACACTACCCTACACTACACTACACTACCCTACACTAACCTACCTACCCTACTTTACCTATACTTTTTTTTTTTTTTGAATTTTTCTCTCCGTAAGAACCATCATTGAACTTCAAGGAACATTTAAAAAAAAAAATCAGCGAAATCGGTCAAGCCGTTTTCATGTTATGTCGTGACAACGAAAAACGGGTTTCATTTTTATATATAGACTAGCTTTTACCCGCGGCTTCGCTCCCGTCAAATGACTACCCTACATATCCTACGCTACCCTACCCTACACTACCCTACCTACCCTACACTACACTACCCTACACTACACTACCCTACACTACCCTACACTACACTACCCTACACTACCCTACACTACCCTACACAACCCTACACTACCCTACACTACCCTACACTACCCTACACTACCCTACAGTACCCTACAGTACCCTACACTACCCTACACTACCCTACACTACCCTACACTAACCTACACTACCCTACACTACCCTACCTACCCTACTTTACCTAACTTTTTTTTTTTTTAATTTTTCTCTCCGTAAGAACCATCACTGAACATCAAGGAACATTTAAAAAAAAAAATCAGCCAAATCGGTCAAGCCGTTTTCATGTGATGTCGCGGTCGTGACAACGAAAAACGGGTTTCATTTTTATATATATAGATATAGATATATAGATAGATAGATGAATGAATATTTTCTGAAGCTACGAGACATACGAGTAGATTAATACACAAAAAAAAAACATTTAAATTTTTTAGATTATTGATTTTTACTGCTTGTATGGATCGTGTGGTCTAAAATGAAGGTTATTATTATTATTCATTTTCTGAAATCACTCTTCATGAATCCCCGACCGGTCCTATGAGACCGCGCTATTATTGTTTTACTATTGTGTGTAGTTTTGTGGGTATGTGATAAGTTAATAAACGTTATTATTATTAATTCAATCTTTTTGAAATCACTCGTGTCACTAACTGTTAAAGTCGCAATAAGCGTCAAATGCACTCTTCAAAGAAATCTACCATAGATAGATAGATATAGGTGTTCTTTTATGTCGACGGTACAGTTGGTACGTGTGTTAGATTCCCGCACGGAACAAGTATTTGTACGGCATAGAGATAGATGCTCCGAGTCTGGGTCATGTAGTGAGGCTACGTGTTTGTGAAAGCTCCAACGATACAAGAGTAATAGCTTAGCTTTTTTTAAAAATATATCCCCATAATATGGCGAAATATGTTGACCACTGGTGGCCCAGTGGGAACGGGCCTGACCAGACGCATTATTTTATGTAATTTATTTCATCACTCATCATCATCTCAGCAGAAAGTCGTCCACAGCTGGACATAGGCCTCCCCCAAGTGTTGCCACAGCGACCGGTCCTGTGCGTCTCGCATATTTCATCACTACTGCTCTCAAAACGGTGAATTAATGGCATGTCCTAGAAGCAAAAATTCACCAACCCACACTGGGCCCGCGTGGTAGATTACAGACCAATCCCTCTCCTACTGAGGAGCTCTAGAGTTCCAGCAGTTAGAACATAATAAGGCTGATGCTATGTTATGTGGATATATTTATTAAAAACATGCAAGAAACTCGAGATATTCATATCTACTTCGTTCAGATTTCCTAGCCCCACCATCCATAACCTAATAATTACATTTCAACTGCTGTCCTTATGGCCATTTGTCAGCTGGCCGTACGTGATTCGACTGACGGAGAACATTGTAATTAATGGCTTGGACGCTGTACCGAGGCTCCATCACTCACCATACTAATCTCCAGCTTTATAGACACTGGCTGTCTCTTTTTAACTAGAGGAATGAGAAAAAGACAGAGCGTGTTTAGAAGTGAGGACATTTTTAGGTCTAAGGACGTGAGGGCAAGGTTTTTTATAAATAAAAGTAGATGACTTGGGAAATGTTGTTCTGCTATATAAATTATATCATCATCAACTATATTGGGGTTGGCTTCCAGTCAAGCCGGATTCAGCTGATTACCAGTATTTTTACGAGGAGCGACTACCTACCAGACCTCCACAACCCATTAACTGGGGTAACACGGTACTTCATGGCAAGACTGGAGTCAGATTTACTGGCTTCTGACTATCCGTGACAACTGCCAAAGATCTACAAACGACAGCTGGGACCTACGGCTTAACGTGCTTTCCGAGGCACGGAGGAAACTCGGTATGTTAAAATGGTCACCCATCCACAGACCAACCTTGGCAAGTATTGCTTAATCTTGAAGATCGACCCGTACGGCTATTATTATCTAGCCACGAAAGCTCCTCTGCTATATAAATTATAATGAAAGGAAAAAATGGGGGTAAGGGTAGGAGGGTTTTTTTTCAAGTGAGGTTTACCTACTAAATATATAATTTCTTAGGAAACGGTCGAGCCGTTTTCGAGGAGATTTGAGACACGAGAATTTAATATATTAGATATAGAATACGACGTAGGTTTTTTAAAAAAATTAACTCACCTAAAATGGATAAGTACCGTATATTTTGAATATGTTTTTTAAACATTTTATTCCATAAAATATGGAACTAAATTCTGTTCAATAATTCCGGAGACTAAAATGACATTTCAACACCAAAGAACTGGCGTCATTCCTATAGAAATTTTGACATTACTTATGTCAATTTAGTCTCCGGGTTTATTGAACAGAATATAAATAGAATCACATTGTCTTAGCAAATTTAAAAACTAATAACTAAAAAGACAGCTGTCAACTCCATCAATTTTAATTAAAACGAAATTGTTTATAGACTGTCAAAATTAATGTTGAAAGAAATTTCATGTTCGGAATAATAAACAGTCAGCTATGAATATTTTCGTAGTTATTACCTATCTTACTAGTTGCTACCAGCGAGTTTATCTGATAGGAACAAACTCCCGGGATAAAAAGTATCTTATGTGCTATTCCAAGAGAATTTTAACTAAATCTGTACAGCCTTTCGAGCGTAAAGAAGTAACGAAATACACACAAGCTTTCGCCTTTATAAATGATGTCAATCAAATATAATAAATACTCGCATCTAGGTAGTATAAACTGACGACAAAATTGACGTGTCAAAAACCTTAGACCGTTTTCACATTATCCGATCCGATATCGGTGTCGGACGCCGATCCGATATCGGGGTAAGTAAAATGTATGAAATATGTACCTGTCTTTCATATTGTCCGGCCCGATATCGGATATCGGGGCACGGCATTTCATACATTTTACTTACCCCGATATCGTATCGGCGTCCGACACCGATATCGGATCGGATAATTTGAAAACGCTCTTAAGGCTCCCGGGATCGTGGTCAAGCACTAGTTTATAAAAAAAACTCATACATATTTTTGCAGACTGTACCTATACATCCGACACAGTTTCAAATTCTGAAAAAAATAGAAAACCCTACGTTAACTGCTCTAAAATTCTGAATCAAAAGTCAGAACGAAATATTCTCGAAACAAAAATAGAGTGTATACTTGCAAACAGTAGACGACAATATGTCGAATGTCGATCTTTCCCCTTTCCTACTCACTAGGGAATCGACTAACAGCATAATATAAATACGTATGACTTCCTACACAGGAAAATTGGGTTTAGAAGAACTCTAGACTTGCTTGCAACTTTTTCCCTGTCTTATACTTTTTTCTAGTTTATACTTGCGATACAATAATTAAAAGTAATTCTGTGCTATCACGTATGACTCTTAATTTAGTTATTTTTTTCTTTGAACCATCAGATATTCAAACAGCGAAACAAATGATAAATTATACACGTTAATTTTTTCTTCAGTATATACTACACTAGCTTTAGCCCGCAGCTTCGCCCGCGTACATAAAATATAGCCTATGTCACTCAGGAATAAAGAAGCTTTCTCTTGGTGAAAAAATTTTAGCAATTGGACCAGTACTTCCACAGAATATTACCTCATACAAACAAAAAAACAAACTTTACCTCTTTATAATATTAGTATAGATGAAGCCGGTGTTTCAGAAAATTCCTTTTAAAGACAGTAAGTACTTTTTATGGTCAAATCATATGAGAATTATGCAGATTTGAGTGCACCTATCCAGGCAGTACATTTGTAAGTATTCGTATAGCTCAACGCAAGACTTTTCAAGGGAAATAGTATCTTACAATAAACGTTATCAAAGAAGCAAAAAATAAGGAACCATACAAATCTCTAGTATCACACTTTTTACCTACTAACTCAACGGAAAATTCACGGAATATTAGACAAAAGAAAATTTCGAATAAAATAAGGGACAGGTTTTTATTACGCGTCGCTCTCGCTTGGCTAAAGCGTTCGGCGTGGGCGACCGTGATTGGCGTCAACGGTTTAGCGAATTCAACAGCTTAGGGTAATGTGAAAGCAATTTTCACAGTGACAAGGCACTGTTGCGCGTTGTACCGACAAGATGGTTCAAGATTTTATGGAACAAGGACGTTGGAGTTATTTTGGGATTTTGTTTTCTTCATATACGTAGGTGGTATTTTCTCGTTCTTTTTTCGGAAACACAACATTCTCTGCCTGTGATATATCGGAGTATTTTATAGGCAAAGAATGTAACGTTGAGCTTTGCTACTTTTTACCGCAAAACTCCTAAAGAGGTTATTATTTATTTATTTTATTTTATTAAAAACGGTTACATGCTAGAGAAAATGCAAAAAAAAATCTTAAAACTAAATGGACAACCATGCATCCTACTCCAATGTCCACATCTTAACACATGAATAACAGAAGTAAAGGACTGAGGTAAGAGTTTATAGGATACAGCGCCTTCTGTAAAAGCCTCGTGTAAAATAAAGTTAGCAAAAGACTATAATATTATAAACCACAAGCCCATAAAATATTTTTACCCAAAAATAACCAAATAAAAAATAAACATTCAAGTCAGTTTTCGCAAAGAATAACAAACATTTGAATAATTCTGAATTATACAATATTATTAAAATAAATAATAATTCTACAACAAATTAGAGTACCAGTAACAATGTTAATGTGTTCGCAAAGTTTTAATAAATACGTTTGAGTAAGAACAACAGACGTTACGGTTAACATTTGTTATTTAGAAACAATGAACATACTCGTGGACTCATCGAGTGTGCTCATGACTTCGGAAAATTAATTTTCATTATGTTGTTCACTGAAAACTTCTCTGAATCGAGTATTTAGATTTTTTTGGCTCACGGTTACCAGTTTTAGTGAGAATTTAATTTAAAAACGGATTTTGATTGTTAGTTATTTTTAACTTTTCTTCGAAGGGTTGATAGTAAATTAGTTAACGCAACTTTTTGGAATCAATTGACATAATCAAATCAACGTACCTTTAGTAAAATCCATGTGATTTATTAATATAAAAACTTCCTTACATAATTGTGGTTAAAGAAACTTCATTCATTCAAAAATAATAACATATTCACTTCTAAGTACAAGGTAAATAAAAATAAAGGATAAAATTTAGGGATTAAAGAAAAAACTAAAGTAATATGAATAAATACGGTGTTTTACTAGCATTTTACTTCCTTTCAATTAATAACAGCACCACGTGTATTGAAAACACAGAAAAAAACGCTATTCCGCCATCAATTTAGGTCATTCGAATAATAAAGGCATAATTCCATTTGCGCGTCCCACGCAAACTTTGCCTGCAATTTTATTCGTCGCAAAATGTACGAGTACTATCGCATCAACCTATTTGTAACATAATAGGTGGCAAAGTTGTTCCAAGGCAAGCTTTTATTGTGAAATGTCAAAGGGAAGATGACAGAACTGTGAAACAACTTTTCAACGTGGTTTAGTTCACAAAGTTCAAAGTTTTAAGCTGCGTCAACTAACTGCGATTGTGACCTTTATTATGTAAGTCTGAAAGTTACTGGGAAAAAAATAGATAGATGCATTGTAGTGTGATATTAGTACAGAGAAAAATAGTTTAAAAATTTGCTTCTGCGCAAAATATTTATATAAGTTTCAGTAAGAAAGTTATTTCTTGTTTTTTTATTGTTGATAGGTTTTTCGCTGATAGTTTTTTCTGTATTTTTCAAAGCTTTGAAGTCTACATTAAATATTTCATTCAATAAACTTACCAAATATCTTACGCTTGATACGCTCCACATTAAATATTTTTTCAACGTTGACATACCTGAAAATAAGGAAAACCATACATTAAAATAGAACAACAAAATAAGAATATTAACCTCAATTATTATATACTATATTCATTAAAACCTGTACCTAAACAAAACAAAACTCATTTTAGTTACTTAAACCATTTATAACTGGATTCATCTCCGCCCCGAATATCGGAAACATGAAAAAAAAATTAGAAATATATCCAAATAAATCGAACATTGACAGCAACTGTAAAATGGAGCAAATATCTCAGTTATTCCTTCGTTCGGTCAATTCATAGGCGGTACGAAATTCGCCGGGCCAGCTAGTTACTACGTATAAATAAACTCAATTTTTTCGATAGACTACCCTTGATATATCTGATGCTAGACAAAATTCTACTGAATGAAATATACCTAATTCTATTAATATATAGACCTACTCACTTAACAAAAGACTAGAAATTTAAAATCCCCGAATATTCCGTAACCGCAGTCCAGAACATGAGCCCCAATCGAAGTATGCTGTTACAACGTAACCACATTATATTGGACAAGCGGTAGACCGAACTAACACCTTTCTGACGATAATTATTTAAATACACTCGCTGGTGGCTGCGGTTTTTGGCTGCATACAAATAATTTAGCTTCTAAATCAGTAACATAATTCATTTATTTTTTGAGCTAGGACAGCCACATCACATGATTATGTACATTTAATTGATCTGCCCATTAGCATTATCGACCTCGTAATTTTCCCACTGTTGGGATTCAGGCCTCCTCTTTAGGAGAGGGACTAGGCCCTAATCCACCACGCAGGCCTAATGCGGACTAGTGGCTATCACATGTCGTCGAATTTTCGATTCTTGGACATGCCGGTTTCCTCACGATGTTTTCCTTTACCGTTTTGAGAGCAGCGGTGATGAAATAAATTACACAAAGTAATGCGCCTGACTGGGTTTGGACCTACAACTTTTAAATCAGGGTATTTGCCACTGGGCCACCTAACTCTCTATCGGCTCATATACGTATACATATATCTGATAAATTTTGTTCCTGAACGAAGTGACGAAATCATAAACGATATCAAAAATATCCTCCTGAGACCCCCGGTATCACCAGTGATATACTTAGTTAAAAATTTATTTCACAGATGTCTCTTAGAATCCGGAAAAACTTTTTTCTATATTAGTTTGTATGGATATCCTTTTTTATATCTAGTACATCAGTATTTGTCTAGCTGTCAAATTACATCGATTTGCGATCAGTTTAAAATCGTCAATTTCGCTGTTACCGCCATGTCGACTTTAACTAACGATAAATATTATTATTCTTGAGTATTCTGGTGTTTTTTTGTTTTAGATACGTAATATTATACGTATATTTTGTATTATCGTTTAAATAATATAAAATATTGCAAGTTCAAATAGCCATTTCGATGATTTCCTACACGTATCATAGGGGATACTTTGGGCAATGGGTACTTATTTTGTTTTATTTTGCAAGTCATTTGACTGAAAAAGATATCAGGATTTAATTAATTTTGACATATCTGATATTGAAGATGAAGGTAGCGACGATGTAAGCGATCTTTAATCAAGTCATTATGAAGCCATAAGGTCGATAATAATAGAGAGTTAGGACGAAGCTGGTTACGAATCTTCTCGTAGTGAGCATGTACGAAAGAAACATATGTTTTACTTTAATTTTACTCCTGAGCGTTTTTTTCCATTTAAGTTCAAACTGGATATTTGTAAATGATAAAGCTGTTTACCAAAGTTTTAAAAAACTTATGGAAAATAGGCCCTATTTGCTTTGAAAGTCTTTTCTATGCCAGAGAGGCTTAAAAAAGGTTTTTAGAGCAAATAGACGAGACTAGCATACTGCCATTGATGAAAAATAAGACCATTCACGTGTAATGCAAGCAGAAACAGGTGATCAACCACTGCAATTCAACCACTGGTGCAAGTCCCCTTTCGAACAAGAAAAAAGAAGTTTAACATGATATTCCTCAACCAGTTACTGTAGACCCGTATAAATAGTTTATGGGTGGCGTTGATTTGTTAGATTATACTATCGGCCAGTATGTTATACAGGGAAGACCAGACAAATAGACAGCAAAAGCGTTTTTTCATTTTTTTTTATCATTCTCAGCCTCTGTAAGGAGAGGGTAGTACAGAGAAGATACCGCAAAATCCACACTTCAGGGAACAGATATTTCACAATATTTGGGCATCTAAATAGAATTGAAAGAACATTTAACTTATTTGGTACCAGCCTCTTTTTGGCCACCGCTTTTGAGCCTTCAGGTAAACCGCGGTAACCCGGTAGACCATAGTGGAAGCTATCGAAACAGTCCTAATCCCATAGGACCAGAAATAAAAGTAAGCCCAAATAATTTGGATAGGAAATAAAAACTAGTCGAACCATTCCTCATCGTACAAAAAAATAGAAGGAAATAAAACATTTACCAAAGATTCCAAAGGGTTCTTAAAACAATAGATCCAAATGTCGCAACAATAGCTGCAATAACTTGAAATTTGTAAAATGCTCGAAAATGCAACATTTTTCTACGTTTTAATGTTAAGCAAAACTGCTTTTTCATTTATAGAATCATATAATTATCATTTATTTAAATTAATATGTACTAATCTTTAACTTTTTTTATGGATTTTTGAATTTTTAAATGATTATTTTTTACACCATATAACTTTTTTTATTACCGCTTTGAACCCAAGGTATCATAAGTGATACGTACCCTTACGCAAAATGGGGTAAAGGTAGATTTTTTTTGACTTAAGTTTTAGTATCTCTAAGGGATATAAATCCATAGAAATTAACTTTCACTAATCAGATATTTGTAAGTAAGTCCCGGGTCTCAGGAGGATATTCAGAAACACAAAAACATTTTTCTTCATCCTACAAAGTTTAACACATTGTAGCTTGAAATATCAGTGCTTCTCCTATCTGGGATTAAAATGTATCAAAACAGAATGGAATCTACAAAGGCGTTCAGTGGAAAATTTCCTATAAATATGCATTCGGTGTGACCATTGTGCATATGATCCGATGCGCTGCCGCCGTGTAGACGGCGCTTTATATTGGACCTGTGTACAGTGTGTACTAGTCGGAACAGCCTGTATATTGTATATAATGTACAAGTATACAAAGCTTTGTGTATTTTTTTTTCACGGATTTCGTTTGAGGACTGAAAAACGGTTTTAAGCTAGGATATTTGTAAAAAACTGTCAGAGATATTATTATTTATGAAACAAAATGTAAGAAAAGGTTTGTGCATGTAAACGGGTTGTTGAACTCGTGGTTATATCCACGTGTTCCACAATGCAGGACAATTACATACCTAATACAAAATAGACTCATCAAATCGTATAGTACTTGCTCAAGAAGTTTTTTTTAAGGGCAAGAGGCCGTGTCAGACTTTTACTGACTATTAACTACTCTTGCTCCTTCTTTGCCTTTGTTCCAGGTTCTCTTTTGCACAACCCATTGCCCCAGTAGGCTTGGACCCTACTGGGACCCTAAGGTTTTGCTGACATCACCTTGAGGTGCGCGTGAAACACTACGCGGAGTCGATGACTCGGTTTGGTTTTCGGATGGCTGGACGGTGAGCTGTCCATTGCTCACCGTTCGTAAACCCACGCCTACGGTATTTCTCATGGAGCGTATTCGGAACGAGGTGGAGAGACGGTGATAAAGGTAAGCAGTAATAGGATGGACATAGAAGTCATTCAGCGTGGTTTAACTGATCCGGTAGTCAATTATTAGGTTGTTAACAACATAATAATGAGCCCCGTGGGAACCCACTTAAATATTAATTTTATTCTGTTTTTTGTATTGATTGTTATAGCGGCAACAGAATATTTCGTGAAAATTTCAACTGTCTATCATGGTTCATGCGATACAGCCTGGTGACAAACGGACATATGGAAAGAGAACGGAGTTCTAGTAACATCCCGTTATACCTTTTGAGTGGGGAACCCTAAAAAATACATAAGTCTAAGTATAAAAAGGAAATGCTTTTGTGCAAAATAAAAAGTAGTGGGAGGACAAAACTGCGGTCTCGTTAAATGTCACTCGGAAACCGAGTGGGAGCTGAAAGTTGCCTGGAACTTCGTCAAATATAATAAGTCAAACAAACACTGTAAAAGAACGAACTACTCACATAGCTTTTATTGACTAAAAGCATTTTATTTTGCACTAGTTGTCCCCCACGATTTCACCCGCAAGCAGTGTAAAGAGATTTGAGTCTTTGATTTGAGTCTTTTTTCGTCGTCCATACGGATTTTTTGATATAGGGCCATAGAATTTTTTTGAGAAGGAAACTCGTGACCCTAGAATCCAAAAGGCAACTGAAAGATATGTTCTTTCAGTTGCCTTTTTAGTTGGTTTAGTTTAGAATAAAATAAATATTTAAGTGATTTTTTCGACGTTTTTTTCTACGGACACGTACCCTTCGTGTCCGAGTCCGAATCGCATTTTGCCCGATTTTTATGCTACACACTCTCTCAAAAAGACTTACCAAAACAAACAGTAGGGGAGAGGTGGCATGAAAAGGACGCGTATTGAAAGGGACAAGACGAATATCTTGTAAAATAAGAAACTTCTCGAAACGAGAATATTTTTGTTCTGTGGCAACCCCGAAGCCCAACCATTCGTACCTAACGTCCCGCTTCTATCACTTCAAACATGGCGACGGCGAGCAAGTGTTCGTAATCGTACACAAAAGTAAATTTTTCGTTATTCTGTCGAAATGTTTTGTAGAGTGTTATAATTAGATAAGTATTGTTTTACCAGTGTTTTCGATCGACTTAGTTATCGACAAATACGAGAACAAAAGGTCAGAAAACTTTTATTAATTGGTAGTAGGTTTTAAAGTAATTTTTATTATTTATGTGTCATATTTATGAAAGGGACACGAAAAATGGTTATGAATGGGACGTCCCTTTCATAACTTTTCCATTCATAAACAGTATTTTAATTAGTTAATTAGTACACAATCTCTGTAACACCTAGAATCTGGCTAACGAATGACTAGTTTTATGCTTTTCTTATCATCATGTTTTGCAATAAAAAGTATTCTATTTATTTGTCTATCTATTTTGTTGATTTTATAGTAATATTTTTGTTATGATTATTTTTGCAGTATAAATAAACCCAGAACACTTATAGAAGAAGTTGTGAATGAAACTGTATATAAGCATTATTATTGTCTTAGTCTCTCTTATATATCTTAGTTGATGATTAAATGTAACCAAGAAACCAAACAAGTTAAGACAATTGAGTAAAACTCATATAAAAAATATAAACACTTAAGTTGTTAAAAAAAAACAATTATAAAACGGTTAATTACTGTTTAATTTCAGTTTTAGTGTTTTCTCTAAATATTTTTAGTTGCTATTAGTTAGTTATTTTATTTTGCTAGTTGCATTACTAGTGATAATTTTACGATTAGCACCTAAGTGGATTTATGTTAGGAAAGTCAGATAACCAAACTTTAAGATTTTTGATTGTTTGTAACTTAATAAACTAGATTTTTAAACATTACCAAACTAGTATTAATATATTGTAAAATGATTTTATATGGATATTATGTACTGTCCCTTTCATAAATGAATCCGTCCCTTTCAATACAGCTCATTCATGAAAGGGACAAAATCCACATTTTTTTAAATCGCTAATATGAGTACCTAAGAATAAGGATATATTCATTATTTACTTTTATTTCATTAGAAGATGAATGTAGGTTTCTCATTCAGGTTCAACCTATTTAAAATATTATATAGAGCGTTCACTAGAGCCACTAGAACAAAAATGTCCCTTTCATGCCACCTCTTCCCTACTAACACAGGCTAGAAACGAAAGCTATTACCCTAAGCAATAAACCGAACGAAGGCCTACAGACCAGTCAACTAGCAATCATATGCCTCCATTTGCCTAAAAGCCTGTGAACATTATGTGCGAATCAGAAACAGGATAAGTACTGGGTTTTATTCCTTATGGCGGAACGTAACTGTAAGTTTCCAAGCTTATATTATAGTGGGACTATACTGGTCTCTCACTATCATAATAACTATAAGACTTGGCAGTCAGGGCCAAACTGGTATTTCACTGTCATACAATAATATTATATTATAATTAAGATACCTATGTCCTGTGTACTGCTCTCAAAGCAGTGAAGGAAAACATCGTGAGGAAACCGGCATGTCCTAGAACCAAAAATTCGAAGACATGTGACATCTACCAATCTGCACTGGGCCCGCGTGGTGGATTATGGCCCATTCCCTCTCCTAGAGAGGAGGCCTGAGTCCCAGCTGTAGGAACATTTTAAGGCTGCTAATGCTACCCATGTCCAGCCATCAAACGCAAATACAAACTCAAAGCATTTATTACAAACTAGCTTCTGCCAGCAGCTTTGCCCGCGTGAAATTAAGTTTCTCCATACAACTATGGATCCCCGTTTCATCCATTTAGCTGCTCGCCTACGTAATAAGAGGTAACCTTGTGCAATATTTCACGTTCCTAGTCCCAGTAGTTTTGGAAGTGCGTTGATATATCAATCGATTTTTTTATTCCATAAACCATTACTGGCAATTTTTTATGATCAAGATGGCTGACTGAGTCAAAAAATAGGTAGACGATATTTACAGATAGAGGATCCGCCTCCGTCTCTGATTTCAGTTTCCAGTTCCGATTCCGAAAATACAAATTTTAAAACACGGGTTCTGAATTCAGTTCCGATATTCTATATCATGTCTACGATGATTCAACAGGACAATTTTTTAGGTTCATCAAGGAAATCATCCAATGATTCTCCTACTCTAGGGCAGAGCGGGATGGCGTGTCAGACTTTTACTGACTAAAACCTATGTTCCTTCTCTTCCTTCGGCCCAGGGCACCTGGCTTCTCTTTCACACATCCCATAGCCCCATTTCGTCCATCCTGTTAGACCCCTATAGTTTTGCTGACCTAGATCTAGATACTTATACAAAGAAACACAGAAGAGCGTAGGTGTAACCTTTTTCGTGAAACATTCTAACCAAACTTTACACACAGCTGTGTTCAGAAACCGCTTTAAACAAATAATATAAACAAAGGTCAAGCCAGGTGTTATTACACCTTTGTGTACATAACGGAAACCCACGCATTTCTTTGTGAACAACCTTTGCGACAAGTTTTCACCTGTTTTACTGAAACTATTTCTTAGTCACAAAGAAAGCATCCCTATCTATCTAAGATATAAAAATCTCGTGTCACCATGTTTGCTATCGAACTTCTTCAAAACGGCTTGACAATCGGTCAAACCGTTTTGCCTTATGATATTTTATGTGTTCATTCAGTAGGTGTGAAAATAGGACGTATACTATTTCATATCTTCCTACACCTACCCCCAATTTTTATTTAACTATTTATAAGGCTAATAAATAAAAAGAATCACAGCAACTGTTATTTGACAATTGCTGCTATTTCATCATCCCATCATTCAGTCAATTATTCCACGATTGACAAGACTATAGATTCGCGATTCATCCGGTTCTAAATCGCCGAAAAGCAACTTGGTAACTTTAACGTCAGTTCTTGATACAAGATATAAAAAGCCCTGAATTAACTTAACGAACGATTACTTAATCTCGCGACAGAAACCTCTATCTTGTTTTGTTTATATACCTAAACTAAGCGACACAAATCTAGGTTTCAATGTCATCCAAACAGGTTCTGCCGACTTAGCAACTAAATCTCGTATTCTTTTACGGGCCGAACAAAATTGATTTTTTTAATGGGAAATCATCTAATTCTCCCGCTTTTGGGCGAAGCTAGGGCGTGTCAAACTTATATATATATTTTTTATTATTAGTAGGCTCGCGCTTGACCACATCTCACCTGATGGTAAGCGATCATGTACGCTTGCCTAGAAGCAACCTATTCACTCTTGACTTAAAGACCCCTAGGTAGTAGCTATCCGGAAACACAGACCCCAGCTTTTACTGAATAAAATCCACTCCTATGTTCCTTCTTTGTCTTGCATCCCAGGACCTTAGGTTTTCCTTTTTGAAACGAGTGTGTTTGTATATTCCTTCTTTGCCTTGCATTTCAGGGCCCCGAGTTTTCCTTTCAGAAGATAGCCTATAGCCCCAGCCAGTAGGCTTCGACCCTGCTGGGGGCCTACGGTAACCAAATCGGTTGTTATATCATTTTGTAATAGGTTGTGAAAAACAGGATGATGATAATTTTGTAGTCTGGGTGTTATTAATAACGCCTTATCTTCAATCTAGGAAATTACATAAATCTTCTATGTATAATTGATTGAATGAATAATTTAGTCACAATGTGACGTAATTTTAAATTTGAAATTCAATTGAGTTTGCCCATAATATACGGGTTTGAAAGTAAAAGTGGAAGCTAATGGCTTAACAGACTTTACTGACACAATCCTGGGACTAATTGGGCTGTAGGATAGTTCCAAAGAGTCACCGTAGCCCATTTTCTACTCTAAAATGTGTAAATACATTAAAAAATGTAAAATAACTTTAGAAACTTTATGGAAGTCGGTGTTGCTATAATAATTTTGTCGTTATTGTACACCTCTTCCATTAAAGCAAAAAAAAAAATTAAAGTTTTTTTCACTTTTTAGTGTATTTTTACATTGAATCTATCTTATCTTCATATCTTTGTAAAAAGTTTGCTATTTTGAACTTGTTAGTTGTGCCCGTTTAACTAATAAAAATTGTATGCCACAGTACCATAGTTAGTACAGATATTTAGAACTGATTATGCATCCACGATACAGGACCCCACGCCACCAACCTCCTCAAAAAAAACCTATCGTTTTCCAGACATACACGGATTCAAACTATCGAACAACAAGCGTTTCGTACGAACACGGATGTTGAGACCCATTGAGTTTTGAGAGCGTAAAACAGTTCATTACCATACGTCCTTGTCCGACCTTCGCAGACAAAAACTATCGAAATTAATCGAAATGAATTCATATCAAAACAATGACATAGCAGGATAACATATCAATTGAGAGTTTTTCTGTGCACGTTCGATAAAGGTCAGTTCACACCGAGACGCGACGCGACGCGACGATGCAGGAAGAGGTCAGTGATTTTGCGCTGCGCCGCGCGTCGACGAGAGACGCATCGCAACGTTGAAACGCGCATAGTAAAATTATCAGCAACACGACACATCGCGAATGTAAAAAGTTTCGCTGCGCAGCGAGACATCGCGCGGCGTCACGAGGCGCAGCGCTGCATGAAGCAACGTATTCTGAATTCTCATAACGAAATGTGAATATTTTCGTGTAGTAAATAAAATTCTATTTTGAGTCGCTCTATTAAAATGTGCACGCAGCGTCGTGTCGCGTGCCGTCTCGGTGTGAACTGACCCTTAGTTTAGTTTTTGTGACAATGATTTAGGCAGATTTTTAAATAGGAAATGATGATTATCTACGGATATTGTACATAGCTACATGGGCTTGATAACTGTGAAATTATAGAGGAAAAAAGCGGTAGTATGTACTTCCCCGAGTATTATTTCCTTAATCCTCAAGTCCATCCAAGGGATGGGCTCCTACGGTTTTGCTGATATCTCTTTGAAGCGCGCGTTCTCTACCAGAGTCTGTGTTGATGACTAAACCCTGAGTATCTTTAGGTCTAGAGTGAATAGGTTACTTTTAGGCAAGCATGTTCCATCATCAACCATATCGTTGCTTTCCATGAGGTGAGATAGTGGTCAAGTGCGAATCTACCAAAAAATAAAAATAAAATATAATCTGGCATTATAGGTATGTAGTCTATACTAATAAGTAATTTAATTATATCCTAAACTAATAAAATGTCTTTACTAAGAATGTGTCTAATAGCATTTTTCTTTTTGTCTCTATTAAGGCGAACACACTTCGTTCTCTAGTTTATTAGGATATCTACTTTTGTTAGACTACACTATTCACTAAACACTAACTCGAACGATTTTGTTCTTCTTAATCTTCTCACTAAATTTGAGTGGTCTAGAGGGTGGATTTTCTCGATGTTCATGCTGATGAAGTAATTTTTCGTGTGCCAGAATTTTTTTATCACTTTGTCGATGAACATCCCGGAGGCTGAAATGTGAAAGTTATAGATTTACTAAGCAGTTAGATACTAGGTGTTCACAAAATTAAATGCTTAAGGATATGAAAACAAAATCAACCTAAATAGTCAAATGAAAAAAAGTCCTTGATGGTTGAATCTCAGAGTTAATCCCTTAGAAACATATGACAGACCACGAGCAGAAGACGAGAATATTATCATAAGAAAATTCCAGTAAATATGACGTAATAACAAGAATAAAAAAAGGAAATACTCCAACAACATTCCCCCTTGAAAAATAATCAGCGAATCATACAGCAATACCTACCTCAGGCTCTCTACACCACAAAGATGAAAATCAAACTAAACAAAATAACAAAAACGTAGACTAAGTAGATTTTTAAGGTTCCGTACCCAAAGGTTAAAACGGGACCTTATTACTAAAACTTCACTGTCAGTCTGTCTGTCTATCACCATAGCTAGACGGTTAAAATTTTTACAGATAATGTATTACTGTTGCCGCTATTGTAAACAAACACTAAAAACCGAATAACTTAAATATTTAAATGGGGCTTTCACACAAACTACGTGCTTTTTTTTGTCGTTTCTTGCTACGTACAGTACGGAACCATTCGTGCGCGAATCCGACTCGCACTTGACCAGTTTTTTCCAGTTAAATGCCACAAAATGAACAGGAAATTGCTTTTATAGACAAAGCAAGTACGGTTTCTTCTTTAACTTTATGGAATGACTCGCGAATTGAAAGTGACATCTTCATCCAATTTATACCGTTCTATTATTTGATTAGTCTATGATTATTCTAAGAAGTCTATTTCAGCTGGTCTGTTATTTTTGTTAAATTATTATGGTAGGAAAAATATATTGTGTGGAATTTGCGTTCAAAACTGCCCCTTGTATATTCTTATTGAACGAAGAATTCTAACACCACGAAGCAGGCTTTTGAATTTAAGTGCTTATGTGACGTTACCTTCCTTGTCAGACCTGTCTCCAAAAGAGCCTGTCTAAAAGCCTAATCCGTCGATGCGCGGTCGGCGGCGCGTAGCACTCACAAAGGACCGCGTGGCAAGTCACAAAGAGCCGCATGGTATATGACAAAGGACCGCTGCGCTGGCGCCGCACCGCGCTACTTACGCGTTACGCTTGGCGCTTGTGAAGTACTCTAGGCTTTTCATGTGGTTTTATGTCTAGACATAAATAAATCTAAATTTATAAAGATGTGTTTTATGACTAGATTGAACCTTTATAAAAAAATAAATAGATAACCTTTTTGATCTTCGTATCACTACTCGAAACTTTGCTAAGTAATTTCACGATATCGTCCATAGATTTTTTGCAACGTCCGTTCTTACTTACAGCAGAATTAATAAAAAACATGTTGTCAACTGATAGCATAAGTATACTCAGCCTTACAATATTCTCACTGCTGGGACTTAAGCAAATAAGCAGCCTCTCTAGGATAGGGAATAAATTCAAATTTTAGGTTTTTGGTCGTACCGGTTTTCTCATGATGATGAATGCTAAAAAAGCATAAATCATAAAAATACTCATACACCATGTACAAGATGCGTGTCCATAATAACGACTTACCTTATTTTTGCCAGAGAAATAAACATTAAGTCCTCAGGTAACCTCAATACAGCGTTTTACAAACCAATCTAAAGATGGTGGATCGAGCAACCTTACGACCGATTTCAATTAATATTTCCCTAAAAATAGCCTTCGAACTCTGAACAATTTCCGTCATCAAAAAGTTTACCCATGATTCCGTACCGGTACAAAAACAATTATCCAAGTTTCTGAATGCAAGTAAAACGTGGAAATATAATGAAAAAAATCTGGAGTCAGCGACTTTAGTAACTAATTAAGTATTCAGCATCCTATTTCTTAACAATATCAGAAATTAAACAGTTTGTATGTTTGCTTATAAAATCACATCTCAAAAGCTGAACGGATTTGCACAAAACTTAGACCTGCCTGTATTAGGCATAGGGTACTTTTTATTCCGTAGTTCCCGGCTCGGAAAATCGCTAAACTTAAGTGCCAGTAAGCTGAGAAAAATTCGACATTTCTCACAGAAAAAAATAAATGGTTGATGGGGCTGAAAGGTTCTGGAGTGGCCAGAGCATATCGGAAGATGCGTTATCGTAAGACCTCCCACAAGGTAGCGTCAGTCCACCGGGAATCTAATGGATACGAGGTACAGAAGACCGGTAATTGTGACAACAATTGGGGGACGCTCAGTGAATGTCTTTCAGATGAAATGACGATGCCCTAGTGCAATAATTTTCTTCCACCGCACAGGCAAAGTCTTTGGCAAGAACACGTTCCATATAAATGAAAGAAAAATACTTCATTACTTGGTGGAGCTCCTTAGGTAACGCTTCCAGGAACCCAGCGTCTCTTAATTAAACGGGCTTGGATGGTGCGAGGCAATAATTGAAAATTTTCATCCGATACCACCCTATATTGCATAGCGCTGGACATTGAACACGCGTCTAATTTGTCGGGAAGTCGTGTGGAGAATGGTGATAGGATTTCTGGCTAATTCTAAGGATAGGTGCTTCAATTAAATTATAAAATAATACGTTCTTAATATAACTTTGTCTGTTTAGAAAATCTTTAACAAAATGTAATAAAAAATATATATAATTTTCTAAGAATATATGCTAGCGTCACACAGTCTTGCCACAGTGCTTGTTATCGAAATCCTCCGGATTGACCATTTTTTTTATTTTTTGTTATTGTTGGTCTGAGTATAGGTCGGTCGGCTATTATTAACCCTCTGACCCTCAGCCCCAGTTTATTTTATTTATTATGAACAATGTTTCCCAGGTACTACCAATATAACTGCTGCTACTATCAATATAAGTATAGATGACCAATTAGTTTAAAACACGGCATGAAACCATGTAGCTATTAAAATACTTACTTATTTACAGAATACGTAAAATTAAATTCTAACTTGCGTGACGATAAATCACTGCACAAACGCTTCCCATAGCCATAAAACTTTAAACAGAACCACAAATTCACACTAAAATGACCACACACTGTCGTAATTCCAATCGCGTCGTGAACAGCACGCTTTAAAAATTTGCATGTTAAAAATCAAGCTATATTTATGGCTCCAAAGAAAACCAACAAGACATGAAATGACGGATGGTCTACAATAACTAACGTTTACTAATATAAGCGACAAAAAAGTCGCAGAAAACGGTTCCATTTTCCAATCAGTGTTGGAACTAGGAATACTATAAATCAGGCTGTCTTGAATGATTGCGTTTTAAACGTTGCTTCAATTTTGCATTTGTGCGTTCTCGTTTTGATTAGTCGTAGCTTTTATGGCTTGCTTTAAATTAGTTTTGCCGGCTTGTTACTGGCTAAGTATAGACTGGCTCGTTACGACGCGGTCTGGCGTAACGTAGTCTGAAGGATTCTAAGTCCTGAAAATACAATTCATTTTATATTTTTCACGAAAGATTTTTTTTCTAAGATGCAATTCTGTGCAGTATGTGTGTATGTGTATGAGTGTGTATTGTGTGTGTGTGTGTGTGTTGTGTATCTTTTTAGATGGGCTATCATCAATAGACTTCGCTCTCTGTTTGGAGCAAGAGAGACTGTAAGGCTTTACTAACTAAAACACACCTGTGTTTAAACCATCATGACTCTAATTTTATTGACATTACAAAATATTTCACAGTGAGCAACATTTTTTATATATTTATTTTTATTATTTTCTATCTACAGCAAAAATTCCAAGTCGTAAAAGTATTTTTGTATTTCCTCAAACATAATCCTAGAGAGGAGGCCTGAGTCCCAGCAGTGGGAAAATTATAAGGGTGGTTATCCTTATTGTTATTTACTCGATATTGTGATCTACATACATCATATTTCATAATAATCCAAATACAGGCCAAACCTGTAAAAAAATACGTCAAAATAAAAGTCATTCATAATAAAGTAGCGAACAGGCAACACCATTCATTTGTCCACCGCGACGGGTAACAAGTATTATGACACCTCCATGAGAAATGACCGCACTGGTTCGCAATCCATTTTATACATTATTTATAGCTAGTTAAGGTGCAATTTTTTTTATCAAGTTTCTGTTTGTATGTGACGGTGCTTCGTCTATGAAACTGAAAATTCATATAGAGACAGCTTGAAGACCGGTGAAGAATATGGCACATGGAATGTAGGCATATGAGTGGGACATTCCACTTGTTAGGATCGGTATCGCTAAGAAATGGAATCCTCTGCTTTTTTTTTTTGCTTGAGTCTGTGTGTCCTTATTGCTATAGCTACAACGCAGAAGTCTTTAAGTCGAGAGTGAAGAAGGTAATAAATATCTTCAGTTTCTGTTTTTTTTAATTAACCTATCAATACCCGCGAAACGAGACACAATAGTAAGACAATAACAGCGCGGTCTTATGAGACCGGTCGAGGGTTCATGAATTAACAGGCATAAATAACATTTGTTAATTTTTATGGATCTACAAAAGTGATATTTTAACAAACTTAGTAGGTATTTACTAAACGTAGCCTTTTCTAATCGAGTAAAGGTAAGCTAACTAGGTGACGTGCGCTTATGCGTGTATCAAATAGAACATTAACAGTATGCTATAAATTATGACCTACTCAACTAAGCGGATACATCGCAACAAAAACTAACACATATCGGTTCACAAAAGCCCCAAACTAGCCAACGATCTATCTTAATCTAACTTGGAACTATAATGTCCAATATGCTCCTTGTTTGCACCACTCTTTCAACACAGTGGCTCTAAATTGGGTAGTTATAATGATTATGTACGAGTTGTAGTCATCTATCATGTAAGCTGCTAATGCCTTTGTGACAGGCAAAGCAGACGGTTGATGCATTGTCTTTACGAACTACTGATCGTTTATTAAAGACTATCTTTTGCAGTTCCTTCCCTTGAGTTCTCGTGCTCTAGGGTGGAGCGGGAGGACGTGTCAGACTCATTAAGATAGGCTCGGGTTTGACCACTATCTCTGGTGGTTAGCAATGATATGATTGATGATAAGGCGTGCTTGCCTTGAACTAATGAGTGACAGTTACTTTAATGGAAATACCATTTAAACTTATTAAAATATTGTCCTTCGCGGCTCTGGCTGTCTTCAAAATAATTTCTAAAATTCATAAAAACGCGCCTCCGAAGTTGAATAGGAAAGACACAGATTTTTAACAATAAAGAAAACATCAATACTGACTACTATTGTCATTACTTTCTTGAATCAGAACTAACCAGCTTCTCTAACAAAATCAGCCAAAAAAAAACCGTAATACACCCACAAATGTTACACCTAGGTTCAAACTCCGAAGCAAGAGGATGGTTTGCAAAACACAGTTGCGCCACCGACGATCTCTCTCCGCATTCCTGAGATGTCAGCCTTGGCGCGAGCGGCTGTCAGTTATGACTGCTCTTTTAGATGCACCAGCCACGAAGGTAAACTGGCTGCGTGCGAAAGGTACAAGTGTTTAGGGATATTTGTACATGTTACTTGAACTAAAAGTAATATGTTTGTAACGAGAACTAGTAAGATTATATAAAGAATGGTAATAAGAATGGTTTCTGGATCCAACAAAGATATGCATCATAGTTTAGGAATGAAGGATTGTAACGAGAACTACAGTCTGTTCAATAATTCCGGAGACTAAAATGACATTTCAACACCAAAGAACTGGCGTCATTTCTATAGAAATTTTGACACTACTTATGTCAATTTAGTCTCCGGGTTTATTGAACAGACCATAGTAGGATCGTATAAAGAATGGTAATAAGGATGGTTTCTGGATCCATCAAAGTTGCAAGTGCATAATTGTTTAGGAATAAAACTTAGTGACGTCACTTCTCGGTAAAAAAGTATCAAGACGTGTCGTCACGCAAAATTTCGACGATTTAATCCATCGAAATTTCGCGATATTCGTACATGTTGCTTGAACTAAAAGTAATAATATATTTGTAACAAGAACTAGTAAGATAGTATAAAGGATGGTAATGAGGATGGTTTCTGGATCCATCAAAGTTATACTGCATAATTGTTTAAGAATAAAATTTTGTGACGTCATTTCTTGGTAAAAAGTATCAAGACGTGTCGTCACGCGAAATTTCGACGCATTGAATCGTCGTAATATTTTTGACGAGACAAATTACAATATGTTTTGGTAATAAACCTAATAGAGCAAATAGTTTTTTTTTAAGAATCAACCGTGTATGATAATCTAAAGTAGCCTATATACAACTTGAAAATAATAGTCGATTCTACTAATTTAAAGCAGGAATATTGTAATCGTTTATACACGACTAAAAGAAACAAACTACCTTCCTACAGTCTTCACGATGACCAACAGAGTTCACACATTGAACTTTAGCGGTCAGGTGACATATTTGGAACCTGTCACCGATCGAAACCTGTTTCGATGTTTTATTTAACCTTTACCCGGTTTAACATTTCTTTCGAGTCTTCCTTATTTAGCTTGCAAGAAAAAGACCACAACTTCTGTAACTAACGCGCAAAAATCGAGGCCAATGTCAGTCAAACGTAGCCACCATTTTGTGTCACTCTAAACAGCGCTAACGCAATACCAACAGCCTATCATTAAATAAATATCACTTCTCAACACTAAAATCTATTGTCAAGTACATCGTCATAATAACTGTGGGCATAAAAAACCCGCGTGTCATCTCCAACCACGTGACCCGGCCAAGGTCTTCGGTAAACTTGTTAGAAGCCCCCCCCTCCCTCCCTCCATTGAGCCCTCATTATGTAAGACTTCGTTGCATGCGTCCTACCATAACAATGCATTATGAGTCATATACGTCCAACGTAACATGACCTATACGCTAACAGAGACTACCTGAACAGGTGAGCCAGAACGTGTTGGTATTTAATCTTCTGTCGTACAAACTTGCAGTAACATTAAGTTGAAGGAATTTCAACTCAAGCACAAGGTGTTTAGAATGTCAACGGTAGCAAGTTGAATGCGTGGGTGGATGCAGCGTGCGTAAGATCGTAATAGTTGATGCGTAAAATGTAGAAACAGGCACATGACATGTTCGGGAATACATCGTGTTTATGAACCGAGTGCACTGACTGAACTGACATAACCTTTATTTATGGAATGAAGTTCTTGGAACCATTGAAATATTGTTCTAGGTAAAATAATTTTGACCCAGAAGCGACTGCAATACATATTTACTCGGAAGTTGAAAATTCTTACTTTAAAATTAACGAGAAACTGAAGCCAAGATTGTCATTTCTGAGAAATACATATATGAAACTGCCGTCTAGCAAACCATGCTTGTAATGAGCTCCGTCTGAGTTTTAACCAAAGACAGTTTCTAGGATACCTTGCATAGTTTATTTCAGCCCTCCAATGAATATACTATTATAGAAGTTCTGATGAAAGTAGTAATATCTAATAGTTTTAAATCACCAAAATACAGTAATCAAGAATAATAATCAATGTTCCATCTTTATTAGTAAAAGACAATCAACTATGTAAAAATAAGCTGTGGAATGATTACAGCAGTCTATTCCGCAAAAAATCATTAAGATGGAGTATGCTTGAAGAGAGGTGAGCTTCAAATGCAAAAACAGTTAATTTCATGCTAAATTCACCTAAGTTTCCTAAATATATTTATATTTATAGAAGTACTACGCCTAACTGATGATAACACACAACCAATTAAAATGAAGACAGAATAGAGAAACAAGGTACATGAAGATGAAGAGACTGGAGAAATAAATTCCGAAAATGCAACGGCATATTGAAGAGAATAAACCAACAACTATATAGTTAAAGGTTAATTTAACGAAACGGGAGTAAGAAACAAAGGATATGGTTCAGAAATTTCAACAACATTACAAATATCAGCAACAAAGTAAGTTGTATGCCACAAATCGAACATTCACTTAATTACTGAAGGTATGTGTGTTAAGTACTGTAACGCAACTGCAAAGGTTAACATTACAATATTTTGGCATGCGTGCAATGTGCATACATACGTGCGTGCATGCGTGAACGCATTGATGGCTTGCTAGATATCTGTGCATATTGTAGGCCTATTCGAGTTCGTTGCAAGACAAATAATAATACCGGCAGTATTATTCATAATGTTGTGGTTGGCTTCCAATATTACAGAGTATGGTTCAATATTAGTGCTGAATGCAGAAACGTATGCTGATTGGTGACTTGTAAGATATAATTTGTAGGAAAATATAACCTGTAGGAAGATTTTCAAGCCTTTTGTTACCCATTGAAATAATCCATACAACAGCAATAGGTTGAATGCTTTTCAAGCTACGTTGGGATGTTTTCGGATGTATTCAGCCTTTGGAAGGACTAAGGATATGTAATATTTTTTTTTGGTTAGGAGGTCATCAAATTCTCTCGTTATTGGTGGAGAAAGGGGGAGTGTTAGACTTTTACTGTGTAAAACTTATCCGTCTTTCTTGAGTTGCCCTTTTTTTGGGTGCGATGACTCTTGTCTGTGACTGTGTCTTTCTACTCAGCTGTCCGTTACTAAGTTGTGTTTAATATAATTAAGAAGTTTTAATGAATGCATGTTTATTTGACATTATAATAATTCCGGATTTAGAAGCCCTCTGTTGACGATATTTTTATTAACACGTCATATAAAACCAGTAGCTGCAAATGATATGCCAGAAAATTATACACGTAATATATTAAAACATAGGCAAAGTTTCCAAACAAGTTTTGCAATTTCCATACAGTTATTAGTACTTGAACAAACTGATTGCGCCTTACAAAACTAGCCAGTACAGGTCGTCGCAATTATTTTGTACTGCAAGATTTATTAATACATGTAAATTATACTTGTCATAGGTTTTTGAATAATCAGCTATATCCACAACTGGACGTTAGTGCGATCATTTGTAATAATTCTTAGGGATTATGTGAACATATTGTGGTACTTGAGTAATATTGATTTAGGTATCATTTAATGTTTGCTTGGTAATAATGTAGATACACAGTATTGGAAATATAGGAACTTGTAAATGATTTTTCAACTCTATATCCCAGTCCGCATTGTTCCACACGCGCCTCAAAAAGATGTCAGCTAATCATAACTTAAGGGGCCTGACAGGGTGAAAGCCTTCTGGGGCCTGGTTTGACGAAAGAGAACCCCGGAACCCTTGAATTAAGGCAAGAAAAGAACAGGAGTGGGTTTTAGTCAGTTGTAGTCTGACACTGACCCTCGCGCTTACCCACAGCGTTAGAAAAAAAGCCTTTATATTCTAAAATTTTGCAATTTATAATAATTCCTTTATGAAAATTCTTCCGTTTTTATAAAGGAAACATAACTAGCTAAAATTTCAAAGCTTTAAAAATCGTTCGCGTGTTCATCCGCCTAGTTTGCTCTGCTCAGCAGACTGTTTCGATATCCTCACAGAAAACTATCTGATATTTCATTTTATCCTTTCACTCCAGTGGTTCTATAGAAACTGAAATATTTCAAAAATAAAATTTTGTATCCACTACTGACATTTCAACAGTAGCTTTTAGCTCTCAAGTGGATTTCGCTGAAGTGAAAGATATTTCAGAGAATGTTAGAATAAGAGCTAGATTTATTTTATTTACTGTTCTGAAGGTACTTTAGTGAAATATATTCAGACTAGCCTCAAAGAAATTATGGTTGACTTCTATTTATAATAATCAGACAGAGATAGACATCAATTTATGAAATGATCATCTGTTGTCGAATTAATAACTAGAGGGTACGGCTCTTTTAGGAGTGTTTAGAATTAGGATATTTTGGGAATGCTTTAGAACGTACACAATTATGTATTGGGGTTGCGGAGGTCTGGTAGGCAGCCGCTTCTCGTAAAATACTGGTATTCAGCTAAATCCGGCTTGACTAGAAGCCGACCCAAATATTGTTGGGAAAAGGTTAGGTAGATAGACGATGATGATTAGCGAACAAACATTTTAAATCACATATTGTACAAGAGAGGAACCGAATCCACGACAAGCAACGCAGCAGGCGTTCGCTCATCTACTGCGCTAACTGGCACTAATGTATAGGTAAGTAAGTAGGTTAATGCTTAGCCATATTAACGCGCCTGTAGACACCTATTACTGCAAACAATACGCCTTGGGTTATAAATCTACGATTTTTACAAGACCATTATAACTCCTTTGAAGATGACCTGGTGAAGGTCGCGGGAATCCGATGGATGCGAGACGCACAGGATCGGTCTTTGTAGCGACGTTTAGGGGATGCCTATGTCCAGTAGTGGACGTCTTTTAGCTGAGATGATGATGATGATTATAACTCCAGCAGCTATTATACTTACAGACAAGGCTAATGACATCTAGGATGTGGTAAAGAATGAAGATTACCTGAAACAAAAAAGAAGGTTGCTTTTTTGTTTTGAGGCTATTAACTTTGTAACCAATTACCTTATGATACATAATATAATCAGCCTTATATTGTTCCTGCTGCTGGGACACAGAGAACTTCTCAATGAGAGGGAATGGGCCCATATTTTTCACGCTTGCCCAAAGCGAGTTGGAATTTTTGCTTCTAGGAGTTCCCAGTTTCCTCACGATGTTACAATTAGGTATATAAAAAACGGAAGATTTTTTAGTTTGTTAAAATGCGATAATCTCTGGAACTGCCAGTCTGATTGCAGATATAATTTTTGTATGTAATAGCCTAATTTATGAGGAATAATATGGATAAACAACATTACGCTACATCCCACGGAAGTGGAGCAGTAACTAAAATACTAAAATAAAATTGAAATGTACGGATTCAGTTAAATAGGTGGAAATAGCGGAATGTCAGGAACTTAGTTACAGAAGACCGTAATTTTGGATTCGTGGAACCTTATTGTTTGAACGATAAAGAGTGAACATAATTATATGGAGAATATATTCGTTCACACATGTTAATATTTTTAAGTGATATAAAGAGAAATAAGTATTTAGGTAATAAAGATTCTATGAAGAAATGCTCAGACTCAATACAAAGTACTGTTATTCCATTCACGTGTTGGATCAAGAAGAAAGACTGTAGGTATTTCTTAGGGTCGACCATATTATAGAATAAAACAATTTATCTCGCAAGTATGTTTTCTTGGGACCATCTACACGAGCAAACTCACTGACATAAACTTGTATCTAACTAACAAAGTTCCTGGTTATAAACTAAAACTTCCTTAAAACAAACAATATAACAAAAACAGCCTTCTATTTTCGACTTCCTCGGGTATCTTACACCCCCTTACAATTTCAGCTCGAATAACTTGAAACTGTTCAATGAATACTTGAATCCACTTAAAAGTCAATGCAAAGATTCGGTGGTTAACGTTAATTAGTTAAGTTTATGAAAACCAAGTCGCGCATGCGCAGACTACGAGAGATCGGGACCATCTTGCCCTCTTATTATTCATTGCTGACTTCATAATTTGTTTAGCAAAAGAAGCCATGGAAATTGCCTAGGCAGGAAAAAAATACCGTTGAAACTAGAGGCGGGTAAACAATTTTGTTATATATTATTTTTTTAGAACGAAGAAGGAGAGGGAGGCTAAAGAAAATATGGATGGATATTGATGATTGGATAAATATTGATTAGTGTACCGTGTTACCCCAATTAATGGGTTGTGGAGGTCTGGTAGGCAACCGCTCCTCGTAAAATACTGGTATTCAGCTAAATCCGGCTTGACTAGAAGCCGACCCCAATATAGTTGGGAAAAGGCTAGGCAGATGATGATTGATGATTGGATATTGTGTGAGGAGTGTTATGAAAGAAAAGGGAGTTAGTGATAGTACGACGCGAGACAGGAGAGAATGAAAGAAAAAAAAAATGTTGCGCCGACCACAAGTATCAAGGGCAGAAAGAAGAAGAAGAAGATTATTTATATAGAACGGTTTCTTGAGATAACCATCGAATCAGAAAGAAGAAGATTTTAATTTGTATGTCATTATGACAAAATATAGCCATAACTTGAATAACATATAACTAATTCATGAATCCCCGACCAGTCGCAGACCGCGCTGTTATTGTCTTACTATTGTGTCTCGTTTCGCGGGTATGTGATAGGCTAATATCCTTATTTGTAATCTATGAACAACTAATCGATTCCAAATCTAAAATTTTTACCTATTCCTCAGTTACTATAGGTTGTCGAAATCCCAAAAGTCAGTTCCACATAGCTGAGTTTAGATCGTGTCTCTCAAATTTAATGTTGTCGAACTTTCGAAACAAATCAAGGATAAACAGCACGGCACTCCCAGGTGATATTCAAAATAATTCTTAATAAATACGATCTAAATGACAAATACTAGATTAGCATATTAGCCAGCCGTGTTATCTTCGCATGTCAAATGTCACTTGCTTTACTAGTGGCCAAGACGTTACAAATTATATAATTCGTACGCTTATCCCAATCATTCGCCTACACAACATAATTAACTAAGGTTAAGAGATTTGAATAATGAAGTGCCTACAACATCGTATATGATAATAGAGGATTAAAAGTTGACGATGTTTTACTAAACGGTTGGTTAGTCATAGGTTATTGGGAATGGTGTAACCGGGTTTATTATTTATTTTTATTTAGTGTGATGGGTGTTTTAAAATTATTAGTATGCGGGTATTGTTTGTTATTTTTAGTGTTGTGTTAATCTGATTAATGGTTTAATAAACTATTCATATCTGTTTGTTTTATTAGCTGGGTTTTTAGGTAACCGTTTTTATTAATGTGCATACTTTTGGAAGTTTCAACGTACCTATTCGTATATCCTACTTAAAGATTTAAATTTCAGCATACATAACTCGATTAAAATTAGAACTATCTTAGCAGATTTTTAGCCGTTTTTAAATGTTCATACTATTGACATAGTGTTAACGTATCTACACGTGAATCTTGTTTAAAACATTTCTGTTTCAGTATAACTCGATTAAAATTTGGACTAAGTTACGAAACTTAGTCCTTCAGTTACAGATCTCCATTGCAAATTCTAGTTTTCAAACTATAAACTTTAATTATTCAACCTTTATGGGTGCTATCGTGCGTCACAATCGGAACCTTTGCGTCAAGTGTACGTTAGGTATTTCTAATAAGTACCAGAACAAATACAGGGTGGCTTTTTTTGTTGGAAAATCATGTCATGACTTCTTCCGTCCCGCCCAGAGAGCGTGTCCGAATTTGACTGACTAAAATGTATGTTACTTTAGTTGCCTCTTTTTTTTCTGGCAGGGGAATCATCAGAATGACTTCTCCCGCTCTTGCTCTTGGGCAGAGCGGGAGGGCGTGTCAGACTCTTACTGACTAAACCCCTACCCCGTTCCTTCGTTGCCTTCGATCTGGGGGGGACTCGGTGTCAACCTTTAGGAATACCACGTGTTCCCCCCAGAAGCTTCGGCCCTGCCGGGCCCCTACAGTTTGCTGATTTAGTTGCCTCTTGCATTCCAAGTTCATGCGTATACCTTTTCAGAATTAATTTCAATGACTCTAGCAGGCATCGGTCCTGCTCAGTTCGAACAGTTTGCTGACATCTTTTTTTGGTTGTATGATGCAGGGTGGTAAGATAAATGAAGAGTTATAGTACTCATACAAGGTCAACTCGAATTTAACTCACAAACGAAAGATTCTGTGTGGATTTTATTATTTTTTGTTATGACGGCACTAAAATACACACTGTGACAATTTCTATTGTTTACCTGTTACGGTTCAAGAGATACGACCCGCTGATAGATAGACGGACAGACGAGAACTGAAGTAGTGCAATTTTAGAGTTTGAATCAGCGGTTTCCCTTAACCTATCACATACCCACAAAACGAGACACAATAGTAAAACAATAACAGCGCGGTCTCATAGGACCGGTCGGGGATTCATGAATGAAAATAAAAATATATTTTTTTTAATTTACTTTCACATCCATAACACATTAGGGCAGCCAAATGATTTACAATCAAACAGAAATTACGGGGAACATTCGAATGGCTTTTCGATTTCAGAGATGATTCTATAGGAAATGTCATTTAATTAAAGTTTGTCCCGCATTTCAATTAAAATTAAAATTATTTGAATTCTAATGATTCATAATTAGAAATGACGGATGACCCGTAATGTGTTTCCTTATAGCTACAACCTAGGGGTCTTTAAGTCAAGAGTGCATAGGTTACTTCTAGGCAATCGTGCTTCATCGTTGACGATAGTAGTCAAGAGCGAGTCTATCAATAATAGTATAAACCATATTTATACACCGTAAACAGCTAGAATATATCGTAATACATAATTGACATGACAATTTTATACAATATTATGAATAATAAATGCTTTCTATTCTATTCATTCATAGACCACAGGATTGCGGCAATGGTAGGCACGTACTTAACTTGCGTTAAGTTTTTGCGTTAACTGTAGTCAAAAGTGTCACCGGTCTTTTTCTTTTCATGACTATGACTTTGCATACTTATATTTAGTTTTTTGATAGAAAATAAAGTTTCCTTTCCATTAGAATGTGGATGTAACACATTGCAATGTTAGCCTTTCAATAAAATTCTCAGTTCCATTCCGAGTTCATGCCTGTTTCAATGTTGCCATTTATGGGTATTGTACAGTTATGCTATTGTAAAATTAGAGTACTGTTGGTATCACAAGTGTGCAAGCAGTTACGATACCATACAATCACAATATCCACTAAATAGCTTAACAGACTCTGAACTTCACTCAAACACATCCCAGGCCGTTAATTTCTACAAGTTGACAGTGACACACCCTAACATGACATTAGTACGTCTAGTTTTGACAGCGCAATTACTAACAGCTGTCATTGAAGCATCTCAGTGCTCCGTAGAATAACCTCACACTGTATCAGGCCGTAAAATACTAATAAACCAACGCCCTTTTGTAGAACTTAGAAACGGAGAGCGGCGGACGGTCCTTCACATTTTACGCAACAGGTACTTTACAAACATAACTTTAACAATCACTAAAATCCATATGTCACCCTATTTCCAACGCTCCAAGACACATAATTGGTTACCAATTAGTTTGTCATGTGTATAATATAAGTGTGTATTTACATAATTAGGTAGATATGTATTTTTCGACGACATTAATAAAGATTATGGGATTTGTAATTGGGATGGCGTCAAGTAGGGCATCAATTACAGTAATATCCGTGAGGAGGAATATTGTCGTCCCATTAACTATACAAACCTCACAAGTGATTAAACAAATCCTAAAGTAAGTAATAGGTAAATGGAACATTTAGATCATGCCTAGCTGACTATCCTATAGTCTTTTTTACATAACATGGGTTGGGTGACAGCAGGACGAAAATATGCATCTTTAAGATGAGAGAAAAGGATAGATAGCTACATTGTATGAATCTGACAGCTGTCACTGAAACTATCTTATAATAAATTTAGTATAGTAAGAAACATTTCCTCTTTTAAAATCCGCACAGCAAATATGTGATGGCCAAATCATATCAGGGTTATATCTGAGATGGTGTTTTGAGGAAAGAAACAGTGCAAGACTCGGCTTAGAGCTTTAAGAACTCAACGATGGAAGCTTAGGACAGGCCATATAAAATATTCGATAGGAAAAATATCTCAAACTAAATCATGACTTAATAACCAACTTGTGAAGTAAAGTCAAACGTATTCGAAGAGTGTTAGCATAGATAGCATAGCTTGGGATTCAGACCTCCTCTACAAGAGAATGTGCCGTAATCCACCACACGGGCCCAATGCAGGTTGGTGAATGTCACAAGTCTTCGAATTTTTGGTTCTAGCTACTTTCACGATATTTTCTTTCACCGTATTGAGAGCAGTGGTGATGAAATAAATTACACCAAGAAATGCGCCTGGCTGGGTTTTGCCCGCGACCCACCCTCCATCTCCATCCTTTTTGTAAGTTGGGGCCTTTAACACTGGACCACCACATCTCATAAAAAGCTCTGCTGCAAAGAGTGTTGCATATACATAATTAAATTTTACATTAAATATGACCTGAGATCAAAGTTGATTAGCTCTCTCTATCACCCGAGCAACGCAGATGTGTTCCTGGGTTGTGTCTACTTACTAATACTCTTACTAGTGTTTTGCCACATACAAAATTATACAGATACAACAAAGTTTGTTGTTGTTTTGTCTTCGTCTTCAGATATAAGTCAAGGTTAATAGTTAATTACGTAACACGGAAACTATCCCACACGTACCAAAATAAAACAATAATAAACACAAGCTTTTACGTAGTTTTTTCTTACTACTTACTATCGTAACTTGTTTTATTATTCTTTTTTGTCCAGCCGACCAGCAACTCAGAACTTTTTTTATTATTGATGAAATTTTATAAGAAAATATTATATGGCGAGTTAACAGAATATAGAAAAACAGGTTACCTATTAAAAAAAAAATACTTATCTAGATTTTCGGAAACCTTTACTTTTATATTTTTGTCTTAGTTTTCAGTTTTTTATAGTAATTGTATAGTAAATTAATGCAATTGTTTATTGTTAATCGGATCCTTGAACTATTGATGCTAAAGGTAATTTGCTAACTTTAAAACTAGGTAAAATACTTCCTAATCAATCCGTCACAATTTAGGTCTTTTGATTCAAAATCTAACAATGCTTAGGTTACCTAAAGCTTTAGACAATACGACAACACAATTCAGCATTACTAATTTCAATGATTTTCCTTGTTTTTACGGTATTACGAAAAGTCTGTACCTAAATAAACAATGATTTCGTTAACTTTAATTTTCGTTTTTTATTTTTGTAACTTAACCCCACTCTAGGCATTATTCAGTACCTATCGTGTGTACTCACATACACAAACGTCCAAACCTGGAACGGTTTGTGTCATCATCATCTACCTAGACTTTTCCCAACTATATTGGGGTCGGCTTCCAGTCAAGCCGGATTTAGCTGAAAACCAGTATTTTATGAGGAGCGGCTGCCAACCGGGATATACGGCTTAACGTGCTTTCCGAGGCACGGAGGAAACTCGGTATGTTTAGATGGTCGCCCATCCACAGACCAACTAATTATCTAGCCACGAGCTCCTCGAAGTAATTTAATTTGTGTAAGCCCTTCAAATATATATATGATCCGTGCCGGAACCGAACCTGTGATACGCAGCGCAACAGCTAACAACTGAGCCACCCGTGTCATTATTTAAAGCCTACGAAAGTGATTAAATATGAAGCAATATTGATTTATGAGTTGTGACTGGCAGACTATTAAAGTCTGGTAAACCCTCACAATACACCCTTGAGTGGGAGAAGTTACTATAATCCGTCTAATGAAAGCGCGACCTGAGAAAAAGAGGTTAAATCCAAAATAATGTATGTGGTATTACTAACTACAGTCTGTTCAATAATTCCGGAGACTAAAATGACATTTCAACACCAAAGAACTGGCGTCATTCCTATAGAAATTTTGACATTACTTATGTCAATTTAGTCTCCGGGTTTATTGAACAGACAGTAGTAGGAGAATCTTTTTGAATTGAATCAATTTGAATTTTTTTTATTTCCTACAATTGCGGCTAAATAATAATGTTTCCAATTAAATTTAAAAAAAAATCTCCAGGTCGCGCTTTCATTAGACGCACTCTAGAAGATTTCCCACCACAAAAAAACTAATTGTGAATTTGTGATGGATTTATAATTATAGACTAATTAATGGAAATTGCTTATCAACGCATTAAACGGGCTAAGAAAATAGGTGACTGTTGAGTCAATAAAACTATTGTTATAAGTTCTAATAAATTGTGTTATAGCGTTATTAGTTACACTCACTTCGTCACGCGATATCGAGCATTAAATAAGTGCATTATTTTAATGAGTTCAATGTACGCACAAAAACCTCTATTTTTTATTTATATGTAAGAAATCGAACGTATCGACGAAGATCTTAGTAAAATTAGCTGTTGTACTATTGTGTCTTTACTGATGATGTAGTTACGGCAAACATCCAAGACCAGCCTCCTTGGCTAATGATGTATGCCGATGACATCGCCCTCGTTAACCAGAACAAAGCCCATCTTGAGCGCAAGGTCAGCATTTGGAAGGACACGCTGGAGAACGGCGGTCTGAGACTAAATGTGGCGAAGACCGAGTACATGTCCTGTGGCGGCACGGATTCAAACACTATCCGAATAGGTTCGGATCTGGTAACAAAGACCGATAAGTTCCGGTACCTTGGATCCGTGCTGCACGAGTCTGGCAACGTGGATGACGATGTCCAAGCACGTATAGGCGCGGCTTGGGCAAAATGGCGCGAGGTAACGGGCGTTTTATGTGACCGTAGAATGCCCCCGAGGCTCAAGGGGCAGATATATAAATGCATCATTCGGCCGGTCCTCCTGTTCGGTGGCGAGTGTTGGCCGGCATTAAGCAGACACACTCAGGAGCTTCGCGTCACGGAAATGAAGATGCTGAGGTGGATGTGTGGCGTAACGCGATCCGATCGCGTGCGCAACTCATTCATCCGAGGTAGTCTTGGTGTCCGTGACGTGGGGGAAAAACTGCAAGAGTGTCGTCTGCGATGGTATGGCCACATCATGCGTCGGAGATGCATGGATATGGCTGTTCTTGGGGCTAGGTCCCGTGGTCGCCCTCGCAAGCGCTGGCTGGACGTCGTCAAGTCCGACATGAGAGCCAATGGCCTTACTGGGAAGGATATTGAAGATCGGGCAAAGTGGAGTAAGCTTAGCAGGGTAGGCGGACCCTGGTAATGGCCGGGACTAACGCCAGGCAGAAGAAGAAGAAGACTATTGTGTCTTTACTGTATTTTTTCAATTACGCACCTTTATTGCATTTTGCTTTGACAGCCTTCCACAAAACAAATACTAAAGGTAGAACTACAATGGGACTAACACTAAAAGTAGAGCTACATTAGATCCACGATTAAGTCAGGATTAAATTGGTTATTTTTAATCATGCGTGTTCCATCGTCGGCCACATAATTTATAATCGCTCACCATCAAGTGAGATAGTGGTCAAACGAAAGCCTAATCTATAATAAAAAAATCTAACAAATGTAATCTAAAATATACCGTCGAAATTCGAAATACTTTCCGCAATAAAAGAAATCTTCTGTTTAACATTTTTTCGACAGAAACGTAGTGAGCATGCCCCAAAAAAAGGTTTACGATGAAAGAAATTTCCACGAAGCATTTCAGAAACTCTAAACAGTAAAGGAGAAGAAGTGTAGAAGAAACCTATAACTTTCAAGAGTAAAAACAAAGGAACGGTCAACAATATCTTGTTGATCAAGGCTGCAGAGGAAATAAAAACGTCAGCTTCCCAATTTTCTAAGAACACCCTCATCAGATTCTGAGAAACATTACCGTACCTAATACTTTTTAAATTAAAAACTGTACCACTTTTCTTAGAATGCCCTGTAAACGAGTTTCATATTTATTTGCAGAAAAATGAATGAATGTGGCTCTGAAAATAAGAATAGCACTACGGTGTTACTATAACTCAACTAAAGGAAGAAATATCATCATCATTCCCTTTTTACCAGCCTCCACTTAGGTACTATTAGGATTCATTGGATTCTGTGACAAGCGAGGGGACCATAATCCACCACGCAAGCTTAGTGGGGGTTGGTGGATGTCACATGTCTTCGAATTTTTGGTTCAAAAACATGCTGGTTTCCTTCGTATATTTTTTGCAGCGTTTTGAGAACATAGTATAGCATCAGCCTTATAATGTTCCTACTGCTGAGACTCAAGCCTCCTCTCTAGGAGGAGGAATGGGCTGTAATCCACCACGTAGGTTCAGAGTTATTGGATGTCACAAAATATCTTCGAATTTTTTATTCAAGAACAAGCGGCTTCCTCACGATGTCTTCCTTAAACGTTTTTAGAATAATTGTGATGAAATACCTAAATTACACAAACTAAACCTGCCTGGTTTTGAACCCGCGACATACAACTCGTAAGTCGAAGTCGTTACCACTGGACCATCACTGCTTACTCGCTTAGCACTAGAATTTAATAAAAGAGTATACTTTTATTTTTAAATAAACACTGGCTGGTGACAAAGCTGCGGTCGCCACTTGTGTGCGAGGATAGAATAAAAAGAAAATAACTAAACCTGCTCAAAATCCACTGAGACGAGTCTTTTAAAGCAATGGTTCCGTAGGACTTATTTTGTTCATATAGCGGAAAAATAAAAATATGACAGCAAATGTGGAATTTCCGATCATTTTTAAAGATTAAAAATCAATTATAACTATATTGAAGGACTATTTGGCCCCCCGCGGCTTCACTCGCATCTTTGGCTACTATTCCTCATCAGGCATAGACTTTTCAATTCGGACCAGTATTTTTTGAAATTAGCGAGTTAAACAAAGATACTCTCCAGGTTTATATTATGAATGAATTAAGTATAAAAATGGTGAAGATTCCGTTAGTATTATCTATTTAATCAACAATTGTAATATTTTTAGCTTTAAAGCCATGAAAACAATTTCTTCCATTACCGTAATAAACTTCTAATAGAAGAAGAATTGCAGAATTCTAATTAGCAAGTTTTTTTTAATAGATACAAACTAGTACTTGTCTGCAATCCCACCTGAGGGTAAGCAGCGATACAATCACTGATGGTGAGACGCACTAGTTTATCAAGACAAACAGTTCTTCTAAATTTAATCTAGACTTTTCCGCTTCAGTTGAACCTTCCAATTACAAAAAAAAAGGAATAAGACAGGAAACGAAGAGCTACCCTCAATTCTATTAACTCCTAATTGAGACACAAGTGCTCTAACAAACAAGACCCAGTCCCACGGGACTCCAAATGTCCTACCCGCCATATCAGAACAATTTTCTTTCTAGACATCTCCTATTTATTCACATTAAGATAACAATCCTCCAATAGAAAACCAACTCTATTTTCTCTGCAATAAAGTCTTAAATTACCCGTCAATTGTTTTACATATTCTTGAGAGAAAATCCCCAATGGATTTTGTTCTTTATAAATTGTTTGTCAGAGTTGTTTTTGCGTTGTCGAGGTGTTTGAGGTCAGTGGATCATTCCCGCTCCCTTCGCAACAGGTTCTATCGATCGTGGCGCCATCTAGCGTGGGACAAGTTGCGAGAAGTTGCCAAGATTGGGATAATTGTTGTTGGTGTAGTTAAGTGGTTTATAATTGTGGGACGAGTCGGTCGCGTCCGGTGACTGCGATAGTTATTATTAGTTGCTTGCTTAATTCACAGACGGGGTTGGTCGTCAAACACTGCTAGTGACATTTGATGTGAATAGTTGTTGCTCTAGGACAGCACGATTGGGGCAGTGGTTGAGCGATTGTCTGGATAGTGGCTCTGACTGCTATGCTGGAGGTTATGGGTTCAATTCCCACCCAAGACAAATGTTTGTGTGTTAGCACGACGATAAGTAATTAATAGTATAGTAAAGTAGTATAGTATAGGTAGTACAGTACAAGCACAGGTACAAGTTTTTGACAGGCCTATTGGTCTAACGGTTAGTGGCCCTGCCGGAGGTCGTGGCTTCGATTACTACCCTAGACAAAAATGTTTGTGTGATGAGCATGATCTTTGTTCTGTCTGTTGTGGGTATAATTTATCCTTGATATGTGTGTATTTTGAAATATATAAGTATGTTTATCAGTTGTCTAGTACTCATAGCATAAGCTCTGCTTAGTTTGGGACTAGATGGCTTTGTATGAAAGTTATGGAATATTATGATTCATCTATCAAACCCCGAGCGTTCGCTCTCTCATTGTCTTTGAATTGTGTCAATTGAAACTGTACAAAAATTGTATAAGACTTACTCCCAGGAGTATGTTCTCTAGGGACAGCTAGTGATGTATATAGCGGAAACAACGCAAAAAATAGTTTAAACAATGACTAAGCGAAAGTCGCTAAAACATAATCACTTGTGATTAAAACAAGCATAGTTAAAAGCTGATAATAACGTCAGACAGCTTGTCAAATCATCGCTTATCTACAAATTGACTGATTTGTTTTTTAATGTAGGTACAGTCAACAAAAGTGATACGGTGGTTTACTTCAAATAGAGCTACTTTTTTAAACCATGTTTGCACGTATTTTTTTTATAGTGGGAAATCATCTAATGTATTCCCCGCTCTAGGGTTGAACGGAGTTTCTTTGCGCGATCACATTAGAAATGAAGATATCCGCAAGAGAACTAAGGTTACCGACATAGCCCGAAGAATCGCCAAACTTAAGTGGCAGTGGGCCCTACATTGCTCGTAGAACAGATGGTCGACGGGGACGAAAGGTTCTAGAGTGACGGCCACGTACCGGAAGACGCAGCGTTGGTAGGTGGACCGACGACCGATGGATATGAGACGCACAGGACCGGTCGCTGTGGCGACGCTTGAGGGAGGCCTATGTCCAGCAGTGGACGTCTTTCGGCTGAGATGATGATGATGATGATAAAGGTTGAACGAGAGGACGTACCTACTGGATACAGGTTACTAGATACTCAAACCTAAATAATTGCTTGTTAATGTGTGCACCTAAAATTATGCTTCTTATGCAAGAAATGCAGATATTCAGAGTTGTCCAAGTTAAAGTTAAAGCAGATATATTATTTTTTAGTGACGTGTAAAGTTATTCAGCTTAGAACCTTATGTAACCGTCATTTTTTAATTAATATACAAAAGACATCGAAATGGGTACAAAATATAAAACAGTAGGTAACATTTTCACCTAGTTTATTCAACATTTTTTTTTGTTTTGTAGGTAAATGTTTTCATCAGTGACTGAGTCCTCCAAATAAAAAAAACATGTCAAGAAGGAACCTTTTCAACAAACAATCTTACCAACACACACAACTTTATTAACATCCAACGTTTTCAACAAACAACTTATACCTAACCAACAAAAGAAATAGATGCAACGAAGTGAAATATTAATTAAAAAATACAATTAAATAAAAAGCCTCTGTGAAAACTTTTTATGCGAGTTTCGGTAATAAAGTTATTTAGCTTTCGTATTTATTTTTATCGATAGTCGAAATCTACATTAAAAATGTTGTAGGTAGGTACTATACTCGTAGTTAATTTATTAAAACTTACCGAACATGTTACGCCTGATATGCTCCAATATTAAATATTTCGTCAAAGTTAACATACCTGAAAACAAGAAAAACCAAACATTAACAATAAACCAAAAATAGCCTTATCTATAATTATTTACATTATTATTTATAGTATTACTTTAAATTAAACTCAGTATTCTGGCAGTCGTTACGGATAGTCAAAAGCCAGTAAATCTGACTCCAGTCTTGCCATGAAGTACCGTGTTACCCTAGTTAATGGGTTGTGGAGGTCTGGTAGGCAGCCGCTCCTCGTAAAATACTGGTATTCAGCTAAATCCGGCTTGACTGGAAGCCGACCCCAATATAGTTGGGAAAAGGCTAGGTAGGCAGATTCCCCTTTATAGTCTACTATAAAATAATACTAATTGTTTGCTCCCAAATCCAACACACAATATCCTTTTTCCGAAACACAATCCAAAGTCAATAGAAGAGTTCCAATTATGACAATCAGTCGATAAACAGACCGATTAGCGAGTCACGATCATAGCGAGCGCTATTTGTACAGAATCACCATTATTTGAGCAAACTATTGTGTTTCGAGCGAACAAAATAATAACGTTTGCTTTACAATTTGCGTAGTTTTTTGTATCGCGTGATTTTTTAGCGAGTTATTCGAGTGTTTGAGTGTATTGTGATTTGTGTGCGTTATTGACCGATGTGTTGCGCAATTTTAGACTAGTGTCGGTTTTTATGAAAGTGCTTTTGGTAATATTTCCTGGTGATGAATTTGTCATTGCGAATGTCGAGTGGACGATAATTTTATTTATGAACTTCAGAGAGATAGCAGGTTTTCATAGTTTTGAAACTTTTCATTGACCAGTATAGCAATAATTTCTGCTGTTTTCTTCAGTTATATGATTTTTTTAAAGTAACGTTCTATAGAAATAAGTGCTTAGAATAGTAGACTATTATTAGAAGCTTATAACATTATTTTAACAAGTCATCAACAGATTCGCTTCATTGTTTTACGATGATGATATATTAAAATATATTCCTTAAGTTGGAAATAAATAACAATCACGATTCCTAGAGATACCACAAGATGACAAGACCATATCTTCTAACATTTTATTTTTTTCCTAGAAATAATAACTAGGTATGCGATTATATTTTTTTCTTTAACATCAGCAATGACCCCTGCACATACCTTGACAGTATTTGTCATTATAAGAAAAACTATTCAATTATTTATTTATTTATTGATAAGTAAGTTGTCGGTACATTATTATAAAACTATTTTAATTTATAAACATAACTTGAGGATAATTATGAAATGCGCTTCGAAATTGTTCGAAAGAGTCACAACGGCCCTGAAACGTAAAGGGCACTGAAAAGGCAAATATAGGTGAAATATATAAAGTTTCTAGTAAATTCTAACACTAGCGCTCAAGAAGTTAATCGCTAGTTATTATTTGAGCCTATGAAGGCTAGCATTACGGCTCAATCAACCAATTACCAACTAATTAATTTATTATTGAAGTTATTTGCTATAATAGGTCAATGGGTGTTGTAATAAATGAACAATTTATTTAGTAAATTATTTATCTAGGTATTCATCGTCATCAATTCAGCCTAAAGACGTCCACTGTTGGATATTAGGGTGTCGCCACAACGAACAGTCCTGTGCGTCTCGCATCCATCGGATTTCCCGTGGGAATCCGCTGCGTCTTCCAGTGCGTGGTCGTCACTTTGAGCCCCATCGACCATTTGTTTTGCGAGCGCGCAATTTCTCAAAACCACACTACCTACTTAGTGTTGTTTTAAGAAATTATATGCACTTGCATTTGAGTAAAATTTCTGTGCTTCAAATGATTGTAACTTAATTTTCCTATCAAGGTATATAAGAGTGTGTATACCAGTCACATATTGTAAATTCAAAGTGGAACACAATAATTCCGTAGCAAAACATCAGCAAATAAACGCCTACAAATTAAAAACATAAATTAATTACTTATTATTTCAGTTACGCTTATCAGAATGAATCAGCGTTTTTATTTATAGGTGTCGTACCTACGTAATACACGCTCGCTGGTCACGTACTTTGAACTCATCAAACACACACCACTGAAAAAAAAAACTAAAAAACAATCGTGCACATTTGTCTGGTGATTCTTCAGTCCTGAAAAGTCCGACATGGTTTTTGACGTCATAAGCCATAAGTTCGTCTTAGTGAAAGGCTATATTTTTTTTTATTTCGTTTTATTTTTCTACCGATTTTGATATTGTATTCGTATTTAGTATTTTTCTTTTTCTTGCTCTTATCTCATATTACTTGGGCTCGGCACAACACATTTTTTTCTTTCCATTCTGTCTAGTGTTCGACACACTTGACTCTTTTTTTTATATTTATTGAATTACAATCTATATTATCTATTGAAATATATGCTTTGATTTAGGTGTCCTTTTTTTCAACATACAACTCCAGATCACGATACTAAAAACACCAATCAATCATAAATATGTTAAAAATGGCCAATCAAAAAAAAATTACAACCAAAAAAAAATAACAACCACACGTGAAAGTAGTAATCACGAACCGCATCCGACAACGTCGAGTCCAATTACGTAAACAGTGGTCGATTACTCGTTACTCGAAATATATCGAGTGTCGCATCGTCGCGCGACCTTGGCAATGTCACGGCTGTGGACACGGTAATAGCCCCCCGCCACCTGCGCCGCCTGCGTACTGACAACCACATGTCTATGGTAACAGTTGGCAAGTTGAGCCTGTTCTTTTTTCAAATGATTTGTGCCTTACGCTGCCCGCTCACGACCGACAATCGGTGATCGATTTTTTGTAGGTGAAAAATAGAACACACTGATAGCAACAGTGCAACGCACACATCCTACAAAAAGTCGAAAAACATAATGTTTTCAAATTCGTTCAATATTATGTATGTTAGAAACCTTACAAAATAAATATGGTAGACGGCTAATCTTTTTTAAATTTTTAAATAATAATAAACACAGATTGTTTGACTGCGCTCCTGTCCGATGATAAGCAGTGGGCAATCGTTGATGGTAAAGCGTATTAGTTTATTAAGAGCCTATTCACTGCAACCTTGAAGGCACCTAAATTATAATCGGACGGGAAGACTGCAGAAGGTAAATTTGTTCCTGGCAAACTGTCAAGTAACAGAATAAAAGGAAGAAAGGTAGGTAAAGTCAATATTTTACCTACGTGTGTACAAGAGAGATGAACTCCCATACTTCATACCAATATGTGATATGCTAATTACTGCTTCATTTAACCTATCACATACCCACAAAACGAGACACAATAGTAAAACAATAACACCGCGGTCTCATAGGACCGGTCGGGGATTCATGAATTAATAATCAATTTTGATGTTGCTTTCGGAAAAAGATTAATTTTTGAGGTTATTTTGTTGTGTAATACAAAATATTGTATACCGCCTATACAAGATATTATCCAATTGCATTATAACATTTATAACGGCACGGTTTTTCGAAGCTACTATAACCAACTACATCAAAAAGGAATTGAAAACCTATTTTTTATAACCTGATTTTATTTACTCTATTTAGGAATTTCTCATTTTAGTTACATACGCAAAGAGGAAATCCTTTTGGATTATGTTATGTCATCATGGAATTCCTTAAGAAACGAGATGAATTTATATCAACTTGGTATTTTAACATTTAACATTTGCTTTAGGTCATTAAAGGAGTAATAGAATATTTGCAATTTTTTAATTTTACTTTTAAACATAATATTTAATATTTACTTTTTATTTTGAAGGTTATTAGGTTTTTTTAGTCTTTTGGTTTATTATTGTTTTTAAAATAGTTTTTATATCATTCGTTTTTTATTCGTATACAAACGACGTTACGAACGTGCACGGTTGACCGTACTGAAAAATGATAGAATGAAAATTATTTTAAATATACATACCTACTTATAGTTTTGTTGTATATGGGATGTTTTCTCTTCATATTATGTATATACGGATGAGTGTGGTTTGCCTCGTAGTTAAAATAATCGTTTTGTTTTTTCTATATGTAGCGATTATCGTGGAACTAAATGTAGGACCAAAATTTTTAGATAAATAGTGATATTTTATTTCTATTTCAAGGGCACTAACATAAATTTTGTTAAAAGTGAAAGATGGATGCGGAAAGTGAAATATAACGTATTTTGGCGCACAGTAAGTAACGGGTTATGTCCAGTAATGGATCACAATAGGCTGATCTGATATTAGTTTAAACAAAATACTTGGGATTCCTGATGCAACCATCTAATATTAGAAGCTATAAAAACAAAATATGGGTACAGAAAGCAGACTATTGATCGGTGTGGTGCAGCTAGATTCCGGCCTATATACAGTAGTGGACTGCAAGTCGCTTAGTTAAACTACTAAACAATAAAAAAGAAAAAACACCAATAGTAAAGTATCAGCGAGCGTGCACCAGCGCAACGGAGCTACAAAAAAAATTAATGGGAAGGGAAGCAGTGAATGATCGTTTTGGTGCAGCTACATTCAGGCCTATATCCAACAGTGGGATATCAGGGGCTGAGTTAAACAGCTAGACAATAAAAAAAAAGCCAAAATACAAACAGTAAAGTGGCAGCTCGCCCGCGCCGGCGCAGCGCGCGGCACGGGGGGCGCGCGGGCACGCGACGCGCGGCCTTGTGCACAGTTCCGTGAAAGGCGATCGGCTTAGCTAACACCAGACTAGGGTTGCACTGGCTTAACCTACTACTGCACAAGATTAGATGGATGAAAAAAAATGATGATGCAAGATGATGAAATATTGTCTAAGATGATGATTGTATTCCTTTCTTGCATCATGTTCTTTGTGATGCAAGAAATATGCTTAAAATTTGATAAGTTTGATGTGCCTATCTCTATGTAAAGGCACAGATAGCTAAGATAAATAAAGACACTTCTAAATACAATAGCATATTACAGAAGTTAGCGTTAGTATCTAATATGGAGACCGCCAACGACGTAAGAGAATGAGAAAATGAAAGAAAGTTCGTGACAGCGAAAGATGATTATGGTATCTATTAAGACTGCGGGATTATTCGAAAAAGTTACCGTGCCCCTCGTAAAGAGCAGTTAAAGATACACAGGTGGCTCTTAGTCCGTGAAAGTCTGACACTCCCTCTGTCTCCATCCAGAGCGGGAAAGAAGATAATATAACTTGTCAAAAAAGGAAAAGGTATGTCAACGTAGAGTGATATCGCAACATAACTGTAAATTGCAAGTCACATATTTGTTTAAAACGCATGTCATGGAAAATTTCTAAAACCGCAAATCATTCATACACCTGAAAAACTACGTAATATTACATAATTTTGTTTTCCGCTCTACCTATAAAAAACTGTGTAAAATTAACTTCTCAATAGGCTCAATATATCTGAATTATGTCTAGACTAAGCTTCTGCCAGCAGCTTCATCCGCGAGAAAATAGGTTTTATACAAACTTTGGACCCCTATTTCATCCCTTTAGGGAAAGAGTTTTGGAGGATTCTTAATGCTCGCTTATTTCATAAAAGACTAGTCCCAGTGGTTTCAGCTGTGCGTTGATATGTGATTGACATTTCCCCCTTTTATATAATTTTATATAGATTTGATGAGCTACAAATAAAATGCAAACGCCTCCCGAATTCTTGTACACACTTCCACTTGATAGGGTTGCTACAGACTCCAGGTCAGGTTCAGGTCTATTTATAACTTTGGAGCAAGTTTCAGGCGTTTCTGGGATTGTTGATGATTATGGATTTATAAGTTTGAAACATTCATAGTCATCGTCACGTAACTTTATCCACAATTAATTAACAAAAGTTTCATAATGATGACTGATTGAATCTCACAATGAATTTGATTGTAAGACTGACTTGACTATAGTTGATGATGGTAGGAAAAGGACTTGACTTGTGTTTTAATTTTGTTGACTAAGGTTAGAAATCGTGATCAATGTTTGATCTCAGTTGACTATAGTTAAAAAGGTCGTGACTAATACTAGATTTAAGTTGACAATAGTTAGAGAGGACGCAACTAATGTTACATCTCTGGTGACCGTGGCTAAAAAGGTCATTACTATTGTTAGATTCCTATTGACTGTAGATAGAAATGAGGTGACAATTGGAATGACTGAAATAAACAGGTAGAAATGAAAAAAGAAAATAACCAAAATAAATAGGATTATAGTCGTATAGTAATAGGTTGTGGAGGTCTGGTAGGCAGCCGCTCCTCGTAAAATACTGGTATTCAGCTAAATCCGACTTGACAGCCGACCCCAATATAGTTGGGGAAAGGCTAGGCAGATGATAGTCGTATAGGAATGTGTAACAACTAAAATAATGAGGATTAGGGCAGAAGATTAATTAATAAATAAACATTCTATCAATCAAAGTCCAAAGTCCAAACCAACTTGTAGACAAGAAGTATCTGTAAGCGTAAACCTTTTACCCCACATAGATAACACATTAATTGAAAAGATACGGCCTACAACAACAAACACGGTGAATCAAATCGTTCACCCGTTAGTCTATTTATACTTCTCACAAACAATGTATTTTCAACTCAGTCGACCACAATAGTAATTGACCTTTTCGCTGCGTAGGCTGCAGCAAAAAATTGATAACAAACAAAATTTCCATCAGGGAAATATCATTTTAAAGTCAACCTGTGTTTTTGTTCGCTCTCGTCGAAATTGCGGTTGTTTTTCAATACGTTTGTAACAATTCAATTACACACGAGTATCGAATTATTTTCACACAACAATGTTTGAATGGAACACCGGTTGTTTGGACGAAAAGGGGATGACTGAACAAGTATTGCAAACAGATAAGATAGTATGGAAGAAGAAATAGAATGAGTTGGTGCAACCTAAAATCGTGAGAACGAATGATGAGAACAGCAAAAGGAAGTTCTTTGAACAACACTTACGGTATTTTATTTATGTAAAGAAAACGAAAAACAAGAAAAGAAGATAAAAATAAAGAAAAATCATTATTCGAAACTAACACAACATCTTGGCAGTCGGGTAAAAACACATGTATAGAAAGCCAAACTACCCACAACTTCTGCAACTCAACGCAATACTAAGTGTCTATGAGTATGTAGCATCAACAGCGGTGACCACAAAAAAGTGGCAAACCAATGAAGCTCGACAGATTTGTTCAGCGATATCATCAACAGATGTGAACCGATTTTGACGATTCTTTCACATAAATTTGAAAATCAGAGTCAAAAAATTACAAAATCAAACAAAAAACAAAGATTGTTTTCAAACTGTAGAGGCCTGCAGAATCGCAGCCTCTGGGGCCATGGAAAGGTTTCCGAAAGGAAAACCCGGGACCCTGGAAAAAGGCAAAGAGGGAACGGGTTTAATCAGTAAAAGTCTGACACGCCCTCCCACTCCGCCCAAGAATGGGAGGAGTCATTCTGATGATTCCCCGCTTAAAAAAAAAACACCAACTTTTGAAATTACAGTTACGTTGCATTTTTAAATTTGTTTTTGATATCACTTGTATTTTTTCTCCAAATTCTAAATAACTTTTATATTATATAATAATTTGTGTCACCCTTATTTTGTGAATGCTGGTTGACCTGTAATTGGCGACTGTGTAAGACTTAGGCCAATTGTTTTTTATACATGAGAAATGCTGTACATAGAAGCTGTTGGTTTTATCTTAATAAATAAATAAATAAATAAAAACTGCCAGCCCTATAAACTGCAGCTTAAAAATAACTCAGGGTGGACGCACATTTCGTGCGGCAGCGCTGCCACTCGTTATATTTACTATTTACTTTCGATATCGAGCGCTGTCGAGATCGGTATCAAGTTGCCGAACTATATTTCCGTCGTGCACCTAATGTTATGGTAATACATTGTCGTCTATTATTTCCTTGTTTGTTTGTTTATTTTGAAATGCGATTATTGAATTGTGATATTAATTTAATGGTCTGATGTCTTCCTTCTTATAACGTCTTCGAATTATAAGAAGGTAGCAGTGGTAACCTAGTGGTAATTGTCTCAACTTACAAGTTGTAAGTCGCTAGTCCAAACCCAGTCAGGCCCATTACTTTGTGTAATTTATTTCAACACCGCTGTTCTCAAAACGGTGAAGAAAAACATTGTGAGGACACATCTACTAGAATCAAAAATTCGAAGACGTGCCATCCACCAATCCGCACTGGGCCCGCATGGTGGAATATAGCCCATTCACTATCCAAGAGAAGAGCTTGAGTCCCGACAGTGGGAACATTGCAAGGCATATAATGCTAATAAGAAGGAAGACATCACATTATTATTAGTATAAACATGTGTCCGGACGATATGTTTAGTCTACAGATGCTTTAAAGTACATATTATTATATTGTTTATAGACTAACTGCCACAGATTTTTCAAAACTCGTACATCGTTGGTGGCTAACGCACTGATTGTTTTCAGATCTTAATAATGGCGGTTGGGAATTCCATCGGATAAGTATATGACGTTATAAAAAATACTAATAACTCTGTTGTAGCAGACAGGCGACAGTACGCAATGTTTGTTGAACATAAATTTAAATATACACCCTCCACTTGACTGGCCACGACAGGACAGTCCAAAAAAATAAGAAAAATGAAGCTCATCTCAACACAGTATAAATCAGGATGTAGACAGGAGCATGATAATATCTGTTATTAGAAAGGAATGAGGCTTGCTTGATCCAAAGTCCCGCTCGAATACAATGCCAGTATAGAACCCCTGCACAAGACATGCATCACCTGCTCTCCTGCCAGGAAATCCACCTGCATCTTCCAGGATTTATCTGAGCCCAATGAGCTGTATAGATTGCCAAATACACACAGGTTAGACAAAATTTAATTTGACTTTATCAATGCAAAAAGTAGATGTCAAGAGTAAAAGGGAACTACACCGAGATATAATTCAGTAACATTGCATAGCATAAAAATCTATATCATCAAGATAACATCTCTAATTAATATTGCCTATAAACAAATCCCACCACACACTTATCTATTAAACTTAATCTAATCACCGCCACAAGAAGCTCCCATTCATTTCCCAGCCTCATAACGTCTACCCCACGACAAGAACATATAACTTGTATGAAGGAGTGTAGTTTGCGAGTACGCTGGCGAAGTACCCACGCCGCAGAGAGGCCATCGCTCACTCGTGTCGGCACCGTCTTGTAGCCGCTTGGGTAATGTTGCACCTTTATGAACGATAAGTGTGTCTGATCTGTTGAGTATGTTGTAGATAGTGTAGTTTGTGTTGTAAATGCACTTATCAATTACTTTACAGAGCTTTGCACAAAAAATAATGAAAGAACTTAAAAACCTTCTCAGTTTATTGTTCTTTTTATTAATGAAAACCCGATGGCTGGAAAGGGAGAAGGAGGTCAAACAGGAGATGGTATAGATTGTGTGAGAAATTATATGAAGAAAAAAGGAGTTAGGAATAATTTCAGAATCATTCTTAGTTCAAAAAATTAAAATAAAAAATAAAATTAACGATAGGAGCATACAATAATAGGTAGATACTGTTATAATCTCTAGAACTACAAGTAACATTTTGTTCATATTTTTCAGATCTAATTTCATGAAGAAGACGAAAATTAACAACCGATTGCCATATAAGTTCAGTGTTACAGACATCGACTCAAACTCACCTTTACACAGATCAAAGCAAGAATTTTACTTACAGAAATATGTCTCGATATGAAAATCCTTCACATTTTTCATGCGGAAAACTCGATACAGAAGTTATCCCTGCATTCACAAGCCGCTTTAAAATATCATCAACAATATTGAAATCATATTGAATTCATGAATGCAATATTCGACGTGGGGGAAAGAATTTGATTAGTTGAATGTAATGTTACAACCATAACTGTTACAATTTGATAAGTTGAAAGCAATGTTAGCACCATAGCTGTTATTTGATCGCTTAATTATTTTTTTTGTGAATTTGTTACAATTATTATGAGTGCGTGTATAGTTAGGGGTAAGTGAGTGCAAATACACTCTACCAACGCTAAGGTATTTTTAAAGTCACATAAAGGATAATGGGCAAATTGTCCCAAGTGTTGTAGCACTTTGTGTGATATATCAATTTGTAGATATCGTTTAGAGGAACAAATTATTGTATGACCACGAAGTTGGATTCCGCGTCAGAAAAAACTTACAGGTGTTTAACGATTTTTTAAATATTATTAAAAGTTAGCGTTATTTATGGTATTTCATAAGAGAGATAGAAGAAGAGCTCTGCATATGGCCTTTTTAGACCTGCAGAAGGCTTTCGACTGTATACCTTGGCAGTCCATGTGGTGGGCACTCTGCTTCAAGGGCGTTCCCGAGGTCTATATTGACAATATCAGATATATATACCGATATACGATAATATGATTCCGTGTCCTCTATCCAGACCGCTGTTGGTGAATCCAATGTTTTCTCAATATCTCTTGGCGTTCACCAAGGTTCAATTCTTAGCCCTTTCTTGTTTAATGTTAAGCTCGATGTAGTTACGACTAACATCCAAGATCAGCCTTCATGGCTAATGATGTATGCCGATGACATCGCCCTCGTTAATCAGAACAAAGCCCATCTTGAGCGCAAAGTCAACCTTTTTTAAAGACACGCTGGAAAACGGCGGTCAGGGACTAAATGTGGCAAAAAACGAGTACATGTCCTGTGGCAGCACGGATTCAAACATCATCCGAATAGGTTCGGATTTGATCACAAAGTCCGATACGTTACGGTACCTTGGATCCGTGCTGCACAAGTCTGGCAACGTGAATGAGAATGTCCAAGCACGTATAGGCGCGGTTTGGGCAAAATGGCGCGAGGTAACGGGCGTTCTATGTGACCGCAAAATGCCTCCGATGCTCAAAGGGCAGATATATAAATGCATGATACGGCCTGTCCTCCTGTACGGTGGCGATTGTTGACCAGCATTAAGCAGACACACTCAGGAGCTTTGTGTCATGGAGATGAAGATGCTGAGGTGGATAAGCGGCGTAACCCGATCCGATCGCATACGCAACTCATTCATCCGGGTAGTCTTGGTATCCGTGACGTGGGGGAAATACTGCAAGAGTGTCGTCTGAGTTGGTATGGCCAGATCATGCGCCGTCCTATGGAGTGCGTTGGTCGGAGATGCATGAATATGGCTTTCCTTGGGGCTAGGTTCCGTGGTCGCCCTCGCAAGCGCTGTCTGGACGCCGTCAAGTCCGAGATGAGAGCCAATGGCCTGACTGAAAAGGATGTGGAAGATCGGGTAAAGTGGAGGAAAGTCAGCCGGAAGGCGGACTTAAGGCCAGGTGGAAGAAGATATATTAGTAAAAACGAACTTGACAGGGAAACGTTTTGCCACAGCTTTACTGTTCATGTTTGACAGGTAATCGCACCATCTTAACTTGTACATACATTATGAGTATTATTTGGTTCCTGGGATTTGTGAGGCACCTGGCTGATGATTTTCAATGCCCCGCAAGATTTTTGGATGATATAATTCCAATTGATCGTAACGAATAAATAAGATAATGCATTTTGTAGGTTAATGTAAATTGTGAAAAGTGTGTGTATTTATGACAAATAATAAAATAATGGTTAATAAAAATTATTTTCTCATGTTTATCCTTTACCGTAATACATATAAAACACCAGCATAGCCATAAAGATGTAGGACAAACATCCTACTAAGAGCGGATGGTTTTTTTTAGCTTGTTTTCAAAAATATTTTTTCCTTACTTGGACATCACTCAGAGTAAAAAGAAGTGAATATATGTAATAAGGGGAGCACATACAACATTTGACTACATATCATATATTGCTACAATGGTTGGGACAAACTCCATACAAATCTGCCCATCATCCTTTTAAAGAATACTTTAAAATTTATGTGACAAAATAAATCAGTAATGAACCATTGACGCTCTTCTAGAAATAAATTTTAGACTCTTTAAAATTGATAGAGTGCAACTGCATTTTTGACCTCTGACTGTACCAACGTAGATACAGATGCACTCATCATCATCTTCCTGCCCTAAACCCGTTTTAGATACAGAAAAAATATAGCACTATAATCTATCTAGACGCACCTTAAGTAGCCGCAAATTGCGACTTAAAATAACAGTCAAATGCTGAGACAATAACTCTTTATCTTTATGTGGACGTCAAGAGGCAACACATGAAGTGCTCGAACTTAATCTTAGGTACTGAATTAATGAACCCTAAGGAGGGAAGGAGTGGGTTGTGATTCGTCACGCGGGTCCTTTGCGAATTACGTCACATATAAGAATATGTGACGTATGTCCTGGAATAATAGATCGGTTTTCATACATTGCTTTGCTTTACGATCGTTTTCTTTTCAAGTGGGGAATCATCAGAATGACTTCTCGAACTCTTGGGCGTAGCGGGCGTGTCAGACTTTTACTCACAAAACCCCACCTCATTCCTTCATTGTCTCCGAAATATCATATTAGAGCAAAACAATATATTTTGCTCTTCAGGAATCAGCTGTTAATTAAAGATTGTCACATAACTTCACTCTTACTTAATCTCTTATATCTCTGTTCTCAGATTGACAAAATCCGTAAAATTGTCAGTGAAAGATTGATAATATATAAGCTATTAATTGACACCACTTTCATCTTCTTACACCAAGTTGTATGTAATCGTTTCAGTCTCCTTTCTATGTTGAACTAAAACACCAAAGGTCCTAATGAGGTCTATAAACAAACCTTAATACAACCAAATATCAACAAACATGCAACAGGCAATCCGCACAACACAAAAATCTAGCTAACATATTTATACTATAGAACACGAACAAAAAGTGAAAACAAACAATTATTACATAACGCAGCAAACGTTTTAATTCATAATTATCCTGTTTACATCTTTTAAGGTCAGTGACGTTTTTGCCCCAGTATATTAGTAACTGTATTAATATGTATAAAGTGGAGTTTTTTTGTAGAAGTCCGTCTTCACGCGACTTAGATTTGATAAGGTTATTGTTAGAATAAGGAATTGTTATACTAGTTTCGCTTGACAGTGTGCCTAATTTTAATAAAGGTGATACAGGATTTAGTACAGGATTTGGGGGTGTTTGAACCGGAATCCTGATTGTTGGAGGGACTTTTAGAAAAGGTCAACAGCCTCGGTATTTTCGACAAGGTTGAGTCCAAACAGGAATGCTACCAACTGCTGCTTGTAGTGTGCTTTTTAAAGTATGAAAGTCTGGCATTCGATCCGATACATATGTATTTTTTTTTCATTGATATAAACTAGTGCTTGACTGCAATCTCACCTGTTAATAAGTAGTATTGCAATCGTTCATTCTTTTGTTCGTTTATACATCGTATTTGAATCAAACAAAAGATACTACAGTATTGTTTAAAAAAGTGTAATACTACTACCACATATCGCCGTCACATAGGCGCCAAGTCCACATCAAATCATCACGTTTTTGTCTGCCACCGGACACTTCAAGGTTAATCATCAACACCACTTCCCCCTCTAATACTAATTAGTTCCGAAAAAATACTAATTACTCAGATAAGAACTTTTTATCGTACAACACACATTTAATTAGTAGGCCTACTACAGATACTTAAAAACGCGACGTAACTGCCTCATCGTTCTCCAGCGATCAGAAGGGAACAGCTTCAAGGTTCAATAAAAAACTGTAAAGACTTTAAAGAAAAAGTCTAACTACAGACTAGAGTTAGCAATAGCGTGACGAGTGACAGGGCAGAATGGGAGAAAAAAAGTGTTACACTAACCCCAAACAAAACGGAACAAGGGCAGGAAGATGATAATGATATACTTTAATGTCTTTACATCATGAAAGAAAAACTTATATCCGAAACTAACATAAACAGCAGCCCTATCGCATTTTCGCTCTCTTCCAAGCAACCTGGCACCAAAACCTTTCAGGCTTCAATGTGATTATTTCACGGCTAACAACAACTTTTACTTTTCATAGGCTCTTACCCAATTAGAAATCATCATCCATTACGATCTAAAGCCCCAAAATATCAGCCGATCATCTTCTAGCCCTTTCACAAACAATCACAAGCAACCTTATAAACTCCTCCTAATTTCCACTACACTTACACTCACTGCAGTGATATCAACACACAGCACACCACTACGTCCTTCTGACGTCACATCCGGCCCATCATGGCCGCCTGCACCGCTGTCATTACGATGATTGACGAGAGCGTCCTTCGTCAAGTGCAGCCTGCGTATATTGTACTACTTTTTATTCTGTTATTAGATGACTGTATTGTGTGACGAACAATTGAACAATCGCAAAAGTTTAACAGACTTAGAGCAGTATGCTATCTACTTATAAGAGAAGATCCATAACCCAATAACCGGGACATTCGAAAGGAATATCCTGGAACAGGTGGGTTTTAGTCAGTAAAAGTCTGACACGTGCTCCCACTGCGCCCTAATGCGAGACTATTGAGTTATAGAATAATTTCTTTAATAAAAAAAAACAGCGGGAATATGTGATCAGCCTGTAAGACTCTTGACTCAAGGAAAGTCAAGTTACAATAATTTCGGACCACTTTGAGCAGGCTTCGTCACAATATTTAGTACTTACATCAATAGTATCTGAAAATAGCAGATAGCAGATAATTCTGTGCTAATTTCCGACTTTACAAACTGCTATAGCACCCAGGATGTCATCTACGATCATGTTTAGGTATGATGTTCCAAATAATAAAGTTAGACTAAAAGATAAGATACACTATCAACAGATAACATTTGAGTGAAACCAAATTATTCATGTTTTTAATAACAGAACTTGCATCATACAACTTGCTTATGCTAATATTAAATTAGTCGATGTACAATTTGAATAACATATTATTACTCATATGGCTAAAACTGAACAAGATTGTGACAAGTCTGAACATGTCAAAGAGATATATCGATTTGTAAAAGATAAGAAGGAAATAAGCAAGCTCATGCTGGACTTCCTTGGTATAATGATCGATTGATAAAGCATAAATTAAGAAACAAAAGATGAGTATTGGTAGGTGACGGATATAATTTCTGATAAGCTGATCTTGAATAAAACCACGAAGGTGAATTAAGTGTCGGCGAATTATCTCTAATAGACAAGACCTCTGTTCCAACAGTCAGTACACTACCTTCTTATTAAACAATGAATGAAAGATAGACAGAATAAAGTATAATACTTGATTGTAGACAATACTATCTCTAACTTTCGTAATGAACTCTTTCACCTTCGTGAGAAGCCAACTACCATTTCTTAATTAATTGTTATCATCAACAAACCACCGATCAATCCACGTACTGTTTGTCCTACAGAACGTACACTCAATGTCTACTTTACATATTACTGGCATTACTCAATACGTTATTCTTAGTATAAAAAATAAACCGAAACAAAACCGATCAGGCATCGTTCCTTAGGTTCACAAGCACAACTTGTTGCTCACACTTTTATTTTTTACAAGGTTTGATGACCCGGAAAATCGTAAGAGTATTACGTACAAAACTTACATACTGTGCTCACAATATGTAGATATGTATTTCATAAGTATGAACGTGTATTGGCCAATACGCGTGGGAGGTTATTTATCTTTTTTACAGATGAGGGTGTTTTTAGGATGAAAAAGCAGATGGAAATGTAAACATTTTTGGGATATTACTCCATTGAAAATTGGATATTGATTGGGAATCGGGGAGGCATTCACTCTTTGACCTTTTGCAGAGGAATGTTAGGAGCGATTGGTAATAAGAATGGAACGGTACTAAATCATTCGTGAAAATCTGTCATTTTCGGTTTTAAATGTTAATTCGGTCCTATCGGTTTTATTTTTAGTATCATTTCTATATTTGTAGACAAATTTACCTCTATATGTGTAGTTAGTTGTATAGTTGTTAGTTAGCTGTTCGACCTAAAATCCTTTTTTTTGACGTGGGTTTGGTTATCAAAGAAAATCTTAGAAATGCGAAATATAAAATAGTTGAATCCCACTCACTATCATTAAAACTCTAACTCTTACAAAAGTAATTTAAAAAGAGCATGTTAAAAAAGCTTATGCTTATGTCGCAACTAAAACAAATCTTATATATATTTGTAATTGTAACGCAGAAGACAAATACACATATATAAAACTCCGGAATATCCGCGATCAGATTTGTGTCGTTATCCAAATGTCAAGGTTGTTCATTTATTTAAATCTGTACTATTTTTGGACGAGCCGTTTATCATATACAAATATTATTTATTCTCACAAAGATTTGAATTGCATTGATTGAACAATTTTGCATGAGACAAATGCGTTAAAACAAAGGACATTCACGACAGGTAAACTTATTTCTAGTCTATACTTGTATATCTATACTATAACTATAATTATAAAGAGGAAAGATTTTTATTTTTATATGTGTATTTTTTATTGTAATGTATAAACTCAAAAGCTGATGGGCCGATTTAAAAAATTCTTTGAACAGTTTAATGACTATTATTTATCCTTAATTAACCTAGGCATATCTCTTTTGCTTGCTTCTACGTGAGTGAAACTGCACCCGGTGACAGAAGCCAGATAGAAATAAGTAAAAGAATATACAAGACCAAGACGAAATAATATTTCCTAAAAGGGCAACTTAGAGTTCATATTTGGTAAACCGACATAAGTTTCCTTCAATGTTACTTAATAATCTTGTGCGGTTAGCAGACCATTCACGGGCTATGTAAATGCCATTGACTATTTCCCAACGGGGTTGTTCATCTCAATTTAATCCTGGAACTTCTTGCAAAACAAGAATATGTTATTTGTTTATTTGCCATTAACTTGCACCTACTATGTTATGTGTCTGCTTCACCCTAAGGTTGACTGGTAGAAAATGCCTAAGGCATTACGTCCATCTTTGTACAGTGACACTAGAAAACTAGTGCATAAAACTTAATAAACAAAATATGTACCTATATCTGCAAAATGTGTTAAATAATCTGCCAAGAGACGTAAGGTATAATTTACAGAAAATATTTTACAATGAAAAGAAAAAGGTTGCTTCAAGATTCGATGACATTAAGCCTGTCGGGAAGACCCGGACAAGAAAGGCAAAAACAGGAAAGTATTTCGAAAAACTCGGGTTTACGTCATGATGGAAGATACCACTGTGGATTCTGATTAACATTGATATGTTACGGCAATTTCTTATAATATAAGAGCTTTGTTTTAAATTCATGAAGGGTATGTACTTAATAAAGGTACAATTTAAAAGCCACAATATACCCTCATATACATAATTACATATACTATAGAAATTGAAAGCTTAGAAGCACTTTACTTTAAAAGGTTTAGAACTGACAAATTTTAAATTAAAGAAACAAACACAAATTCGATTTAAAAAAAGAATATTGTAAGATGATTTTAGATCAACTGCCAAGCTGATAGGCCCAAGTAATTTTATATTACAAGCCGATTCGGTAAACATTGCTTTGCCATAAATTATCAAAAATAACAATGGGAGTTGGGAATAGGAGGACAAAAAAATATAATCTATTCTCAGACCTACCAAATAGAAACAAAAAAATGTAAAAATAGTTCAAGTCCGTTTCGGGGGAGTTCGATTAAAAACACTGTAACACGAAATTTTTATATACATAAGAAGCAAAGCCCTTTCATTACCTCAGATCCTCACCCTATATAAGTTACCATGCCAACGAACGGTTGCAAACTTGCAACAATTTCTTTGTTGTTACCTTTCCCTTGTGTATCAATTGCCAATGCTCTAATACCGAACCCGCTTGCACCTACTTCGCAACGCGGCAGTGATCGGAAGATCTGGACTCGGGCCAAGCGCGTTGGCACACCATTCAGTTACGTAGTATCTCTCTGTTATATTTCTGTATCAATTCGATTTGCATTGAGGTAGGCTAGAGTCTTGTGCTTAATGACGTCAGTTATGCGTTTTTAATTGTTTAGCTTATTCGGTTGTTTTTTGTTTCTTTTTTGTAGTTTCGGACGATTATGGAAGATTGTGTAGTGTTTTTGTGACATCATCGAGATTTTTGACTGTTATTATCTTAGGTTTCTGCTTGGTAACAATCTGCTGGCCTAAACGGTGAATTTTATTTATCAGATATTTTTATTGTTGTTGTTGTTTTAGTAATTATATCTGCGGTTTAGAAACTTTATATTTAGTATTATAATTCTTAACATGACGTAAATACGTTTCAAAGGAGTTACTTTTTTTAATGATCTTCATGTTGACAGTTGAAATATGCCAGTATTTTTTTTATTTGAAATATATATCTTTGATTTGATTTTTTTATCTTGTGCTTGATTGCGTTACCACCTGATGGTACGCAGTGATGCAATCATCGATGGTGAGGCGCACTAATTTATTAAGAGCCTTATTCACCCTAGTCTTGAAGACACCTAAATTAAGCATTTATATTTTTAAAAGGAGCTGTATTTTCCTCAAAATCCCACAGTATCGGGTCGCGTGTTTGCGTCTTTGTGTACTCCACATCATATTATAGCTTTATTCATAAATTAAAGCGTCTATCACAATCTCTTACCAAATAGTGTGGCTATTAGCGCCATTACACAAATGAGACGTGTCACGAAGGAGACTGTGACAGCTTATAGAGTACGTAGAAGGGAACGTGAACGCGCAGTGTGTTCGTTTGTCAATAGTCGCTGAAAGGAGCTATTATTGGTGTCGTAAGCGGCTGTACTTTTAAAAGATCACACCTTTTCTGTGAGGTATGTATGTAATATTGGCATAATCAAGCTTATGTTTAGGCCTTCTTCTAATAGAAAGGGCCAAAATACACCACGCCGGCCGCCTAGAGCGGGATTTTTTTTGGTGGAAAATCATCCCCAATAACTTTCCCCGCTCTGGGCAGAGTGAGAAGGTGTGTCAGACTTTTAATGACAAATAATAAATATATAAAATTCACTCCTGTTCCTTCGTTGCCTTTTCCGGGGTTAACTTTCACATAACCTATCAGCGGACTGGTGGATGTAACATGTCTCCGAATTTTTTATTCTAGGACATTGCCGATTGTCTCACGATGATTTCCTACTTCTTTTATTCAAGCAGATACATCAGAATATCTCACTAAGACCCTTACATACTCGTAGTTTTATTTCTTCCACGTCCACAATCAGGACAAATAATAAACAAAAAACAAAAACATTTCGTTTTTTGGACAGTAGCCTCGGGCAGTTATATTACGAAATGTCTTCCCGACCGTTCATCATAGTCTGTTTTCGATATTGTATTCCCAGACAGTTTAGTTGAATTACACTGGCAGCAGTAGATTTTGATAATAAAAGGTTGCGTGATACAAAACATTTTCTATGATTTAATGAAGACCATGCAGCATTTAGGGAAGATCCTGTTTTAAATCTGTTGCTTGAACGTTTCAATATAACCCTCCGGAACAAAGTTATCATTTTGTAAATATATTGACTTGGAAATGGGAAGGGTTGTTTCCTTGTGTGAGCACAACAGAAATGAGGATTACTACAGGACAGCCAAGGTTACCGACATAGCCCGAAGAAATTTAAGTAGCAGTGGGCAGGCATTGCTCGTCGATGTAGATGAAAGGTTCTGAAGCCGACCACATTATCGGAAGACGCAGCGTTGCAATGTACCACAAGGTAGACCGATGACCTGGTGAGGGCCGCGGTAATATAATGGATTCGACACGCACAGGAACGATCGCTGTGGTGAGACTTGGGGGAGGCCTATGTCCAACGTGGATGTATTTAGGCTAAGATGATGAAATATCGTGGCTTGCTAAGCCTTCTCCTTGAAACAGAAACCCGTGGTCCTAGAGTACAAAAGGCAACAGAAGAGCACAGATGTGGTTTTTGTCAGTAAAAGTCTGCCATGCCTCTCTGCTCTACCCGAGAGAGAAGGAGAAGAATGAGAAGTCATTGTATCATTTCCCAACATAAAAAACAATCCCCTGTTCCCTCTTTGAAACTAAACGCGCACAATACTCCCCATCACACCGACTATCACGAACTGTCCAATTTAATGCAGACATCGTGATTCCCACTATCCTTTACCACCACGCTATACTACTGCACATGTCCAATCCTAATTTTAATAAGCGTAACTTCACACAACCAAAACCAGACTCTAACCACCACAATATAGGGTTAAATTTCTAGTGGAGGTGGTCTCGGATTTATTTTTCAATGAAAATATAATAAAAGGTTCGTAGGTATGTAACACAAAGGAGGTTTGAAATGATCACAGTTATCGGGGACCGCAACGCGATGATAATTGGAAGGCTGTTTGCGAAATAATCGTGTGCTGTGTTGTTGACAAAGGTTCTGTAAGCTTTGTGCGAAATTGGAACGTTAATACGATTTTTTTAGGACCTATCTAGACCTACATACATACCGTACATATAGTCCGTCTAATGAAAGCGCGTCCTAAGAAAAAGAGGTTAAATCCAAAAAAATTGTATGTTGTATGATTAAATAGTAGTAGAATCATGTCTTGACACTTCACAATTTTTTTTATTTCCTACGGCTACGGCTGAATAATGTTGCCAATTAAATTAAAAAAAAAACTCCAGGTCGCGCTTCCATTAGACGTACTCTAGTTCTTCGAATGAAATGATTTCGTAAATACAATCCAGTCACATTAACTTGACGCATCTCTGAAATGCGAGTATTCCCTCGCTTCCTCCGTATTCCCTTAGCTCGCCCGGCAAGTGTCAGGTATGGTCAGGATCTTGCGTGTCGATAATTTGGCTAGTTCTCTGTTGTTGTTATGTTGTTTTTGGACATTATTTCATAGACGCCAGGCGTCAAGTTAATGTGACCATTTTTTTTTTTATATGTCTTTAGAGGTAGGTATGTAGAGCAGGGTGTAAAGCGCCGTAAACCTCCATTACAAAGGGAGTATATTCCAAACGAACAAGACGGATGTTATTTCTGGTCCGGGCAACTGCCCGGGCTTCTTGTATATGTCTGTTGTATATGTTAGAACTGTAATACCGCGATGCAGGATATCGAATTTTCGTCCTATGAGGTGTTGCTTCACGTCCACTGACAACTTTGTTGTACGTCCGTCCACGTCTCAACGTGTATAAATACTGCTCTACGTAGGAAACCTGTAAAAAGGCAGTAAAAGCCGCCGTTTGCTAAACCATCGGTTACAGCATCCATAGGTCCACGTTTTACGGATTGCAACTTTGTTACACTTATACACTATGGTTGTATCTGAAGGTATTTTGTTTTCTGTTTCAGACTTTATCAGCAGAAAGACTCTCATTTCATTAGTTTTTCTTCCGTTCTATGTCGTCACGCAATCACTAACACCTTTTTCCTTAATACCTATCACTCCTCACACATCCTATTCATTATTTCTTTGGCCTCCCTCTTACTCTCCATCCAAATGGTTGGTTGTATGGTCATCCTTGTGAGAACCCTTCCAAAGTTGCGTTTTTTGGTATGCAGTCACCACTCCCAAACTTTTCGTCCTCGTCGACCATCTGTCCTACGAGCAAAGCCCACTGCCACTTCAGATAGGCGATTCATGGCCTTCCATGCTGCGTTGTTCGACACGTGGTCACCATTCCAAACCGGCCCATCGACCATCCATTCTGGAAGCAATGTGCCCTGTCCACTACTACTTAAGATTCCCCTTCCAAAGCTGCGTTATTCGGTACTCCAGACTCTAATCATCACCTCAAAATAACTTAATATTAATATAAAACAGCTGTTAATGACGGCATACTGTCGTATTATTCTTCCTACGAGCTAGAGGTCGTAATGACGAGCGGTTGACCTTTGTGTCTCACTGTATTGTTAGATGGGCTCTGATGACACTACAGCAGGTTTCTATTTTATATACGCATATTAAGGTTTCATTAAGTGTAGATTAAACAGAAATAGACACTTAATCCACTTGATGAGTGGGTTTTTGTTTGATTAATGTTTATCATGAAGTGATATATATTGATCATGTTCTTTATTATCAGGCAACTAATATTATTAATAGGCCGAATATAAAATAATTAAACGATTCTATATAATAAACGGTAAACGCGTATGTCACGAGAAATAGTAAACATTTTTTTGTAAATAAGACACCAGTATGTTAAAAAGTAATGAATTTGTATGTGATTTATCGTATACAAAACCATTTTTTCATACTACATAATTATATATTTCGAGAAATTAGAAACCCAACAAAGATTCGTTACAATTAAATGAAATAAAAAACATTCCCTTGGTCTAGTGTCCGACCGAAGCTTCGGCTTCGGCTTCGGCTTCGGCCACCTTCGGCCGAAAAAATCACCTTCGGCCAAACCTTCGGCTTCGGCCAAAAATTAGCCGAAGATTTTGCCGAAGCCGAAGGTTTGCAAGTTGTCAAAATTTGAAATTTACTGAACGATGCTAGAGCGAGACGGAGAGTGCGCAGAGCAGAGCAGCGTTTCGCCGCACCACCGCACCGGCCCGAACGCATCGCAGTTAGTAAACAAAACAAGTCGAAACAAGTTTGAGAGCGCGAATCTAATTTAGGGCCATGTGCACCGACACCAAATCGACTGTTTTAATATTAAAACGGCTGTTTTAGCAATATTTCCTGTTCCTTATCGTCGGTTATTGACGTTAATCAGATGGTTATCTTAAACTTATATCGGGCCCATGGCCCTAAGTGTTTTCTCATCACCTTCGGCTTCGGCTTCGGCTTCGGCCGAAGGTTTTGGTGAATACCGATTAATCGGCTTCGGCTTCGGTCAGAATTGCACCTTCGGTCGGACACTACCTTGGTCACATCATCACGCGTGAATAATTGGACCAATTTTGCTAATTCTTTTTTATTGTGTTTGTTATTGTCAGGAGGCTCTTCTAAATAGGCCGCAAATTTGAAAAAATCTAACAACTATAACAACTATTTAATTTTTTCGTGTTTGATAGTTTATACTAACACAGATAGGACAATGTCTGTCGGGTCAACTATTACCTACATATTAAAATTTAAATAACAATTTCTTTCAACTTTACTTTCAATTTCAACACGACAATTTTGACTCCACATTTTTGCTGACCCTTTCACGAAGTGGGCGACGACCCCCGACCTTTACATCAAAACATCGCTTAGCCCAGTCAACGACCTCCTTCATTCCCTCCCCAAAATCCTTATCAACCCCAATTATTTCTACGATGAACTGCGCAAAAACCTCGTTCCTACTGTGGAGGAACGAAAACAAAACGTAATCCCATTAGGGGTTGTCCCCACGTACGAGCTAACTAACTACATATACGAGTATAGTTATCACGCCGGGATCCGCCTGCCATTCCTCAAGGTCTATCGTGCTTGTGGGTTTTCATCGAATTAGCCGGTTTGGTAGATTTGAGGATGTGACAACCTTGATAGTTGGGATAGCTGAACGATCTGATCGGTGGGATAACTGGTCTATTTTTATTTAGGCACATAATATAAGAGAAGTGGTGGCCTAGTGGTAACTGCCTCGACTTGAAACTAGTAGATTGGTTCAAACCCAGCCAACCGAATTACTTTGTATAATTTATTTCAACACCCCTGCTATTAAAACGGTGAAGGAAAACATTGTGAGGAAATCGGCATGTCTAAGAAACAAAAAATCGAATCGAAAGACATGTGACATCCACCAATCCGCATTGGACCCACGTGGTGGATTACGGTGCATTCTCTCTCCTAGAGAGGAGGCCGGAGTTCCAATAGCGGGAATATTAGAAGGCCAATAATACAAAAAAATGCTACATATAAATATCCCACCACATAGTCGTTTACCATCAGGTGAGATAGTGGTTAAACGCAAGCCCATAAAAATATCTCACCACATATTCACTTACCATCAGGTGAGATAGTGGTTAAACGCAAGCCCATAAAAATATCTCACCACATATTCTCTTACCATCAGGTGAGATAGTGGTTAAACGCGAACCTATCAATATTAATAAATAAAAATACTATCTCTTTTCTTAGTCCGTCTATAATCAAGAGGGAAAGAATCATGAAAAAAATAACACAACCTGTCTTCAGAATATATCAGAATATCAGGATATTTTATTTGTAAACACAGGTCAGGTTACAACAGTGTAAGATGACACGAGATAGGTCACACCACATACTTCACACCTCGACTTGTTTTGGCCAGGGGCAAAGAAAATAATAAATAATATAATTAACGTTGTCAATTATCGTTTAACTTCTAGGATTACGTTAACTATCACATCATTAGTAAAGTAAATATTAATAGGCACATCTACCTGTACAATTTCTTCAAGAAAAAAACAAAATAGTGTAAACAAAAGTGTCAAACAAGTATTTTTTTAAGCTTTTGATGCATTTTTTTTAATTAATCTGTTTTTATTCAGGGGCTTTTTTATCAGGGTTTGTCAGCTCCTCTGTTGATGTAATTGGGACTGGCATTCATTTTAGTTTAAATCACAGATTTGACTGAATTTGATAGACTTTTTTACTAGCTGTCCGAATTTTTGGAAATTCTAGAGCCCTTTATTTGAAAAGTGAAATTGGTTGATAATCAACTTTACATCGTTATAAAGTCTAAGTAGTTGTACAAAATGAAAAATGATTTGAGAAACTTAAAGGTAACCTTCAAAGACCCATTCAACGATACCCTAAGTTACATATAGTGCCCAAAAGAGAGCCAACCAACAATTATAAAGCCCCTCTAAACTTAGTTTATTTATTTATTATTAGGAACACCAATGACATAATTATGTATTTACAATTACGATTTTACATTCAATATTTTTTTTAAAATAGTTTATATCAGTGCAAATATGTCAAATATAAAGTAACAATCGTACATCAATTAATATTTAATATAGATTAAATTAGATAAACATATCAAGGTCCGATACACCAAGATACGATAATAGGGACTTCTCCTTTCCTAGAGACGATCTTCTTTCTGATAAAAAATAACTCATTAATAACTGCGCGATCGCTTTTCTTTTACGTAAAATAATAACTTTAACTCCAATTCCTTTCAAGCGAAAAACCATTAATCAACTCCACCTAAAATAACCAAACGATAATCACTAAGATACCTAGAATCAGAAATACCAAACATAACGAAAGGACGAAAAATCAATGATCAAAATTGTTGATCCACTGTCAGTTTTGAAAGACTTAAATTTCTTTAATGCTAAGTTGACCAGCAATGTATATCGTACTGATAGGAAACCTACGCACTTGAGCCGCTGATAGGCATGCAAACCGCTCGATTGAGGAGTAGATACTTAATACGTTTCGCCCTTGAGCGAGCATCCGCCAACGCAATATCGATTTTTACGTACATAGATTCATTTACAATAGGGCTTCACTGTCCACATTGTTTGTATTACAACATCCAACTTATCTTACAGTCAGACTCACGCTAAAACCTACCATAATGTCTGAAGAACAAAGTAGATTTTTGTTTGGGGGTAACCTGTCGGTTAAGATGTGTTAAGATAACAAAGCACTTACTAAGTTGTGACCGAGCAACAGTAATTAAGTATAGGCATTAGTGCTCTAGCATGACCTTGCGTAAGATTCGATTTCTACAACTAATTGTTTGCAAGAAAGATATTTGTTGGTAAACTTTCCTTGATTAGGGGCCATATTTCTTTTGGTCGTGTGGTTTCTTTTGTAAGAAGCGATATATACTAAAACTTTCGAGATACTGAACTGTGAAGAATTGCCAAACTTAGGCCTGCCATCCACGAGCGGGTAGCTTCATAGACGCGTATTGAACGAAGGGGCTACGTCATTTCGTCGTATCGTTGTAGTTTCATAGTTTTGTATGCAAGCTTCACGCAGGCATACACCAAGCGTGTAATGAAGAATCATCATCATCTACCTAGCCTTTTCCCAACCATATTGGGGTCGGCTCCCAGTCAAGCCGGATTTAGCTGAATACCAGTATTTTACGAGGAGCGGCTGCCTACCAGACCTCCACAACCCATTAACTGGGGTAACACGGTACTTCATGGCAAGACTTGAGTCAGATTTACTGGCTTCTGACTACCCGTAACGACTGCCAAAGATCTACAAGAATACGCATCTGTAAAGCTACGCGTCCGTAGACTAAGCCTTAACGGCATTTTGCCGGGTACATTGCTTGTAGAACAGATCATCGATGGGGCTGAAAGGTTCTGGAGGGATGACTGTGTACATGTGTAAATGTAAGACGTACAAGGTCTCCCCCAACGTGGACTGATGGCCTGGTTGGAGGGTTGCGGGAATTCGATGGTTGTAAGACACAGAATCAATTGTGGCGAAACTTAAGCTGGCCTACGTTTAACAATGGAACTTTCGGGTGAAGAGATGATGATGACTGAACTCTGAAGGCAAATCGTCAGTTTTTTATTTTATATTCACGCAATTTCGCCAGATTTTTAATACAATGACCTAGGCCACAAACTAGACTAGTCTTCCCAAAGCCTTAGTTTTTCCTACATTCAGCTATAATTTAAGGATAGCAGCTCGAAGAAACGACTCCCGTCAATGAACTCAGCGTAATAGAAACTAAAAATAGCAGCCGTTTAGAAGACGCTTGTCCTGAGTATTGATTTATGGAGATTGTATGAGGCACCGTCTCTTCAGACTTTCAAAGAAGCTCGAATAAACCATTAAAACCCAAGAACCAGGTGTTCTTACACAACTTGACAGAAATATTTACTACACGATTAAAAATAAGACAGTTAAGTCATCATTTTTGCTGAAAGACGTCCACTACTAGACATACATAGACTACAACTCCAGGCCTCCTGTTTTTCGTTCAGTAGACTCCGGAGATGATTCAATACAGTTCACTGTTCTTTTTTCAGATGGAAAATCATTAAATAACTTCTCCCGCACTGAGTGGTGAGAAATGTCAGGCTTTACCATTGTTTCAAGAAAGTATATTTTATTTGCCACATACACACTGTAGAAACCACATTTAGGAACTTCAGATTAAAAAAGTACTGACATATTATGTATCCTTTACGAGGTCTATTCTTTCCAACAATGTAGCAGCCTACTACAGTATTCCAACTTGGCTTAGTGTTTATCTTTTACGCCCAGAAAACTCACCTTTCAAGAGCTAATCCATATCTCCTCCTGTCGAAACCCTACACATAACGCATAATTCCTTAAAGGCACCTAACATTAGGTTGAGCGTGCGCGTGATCAGATTACTGGCACATCGCTTACATCTTCCATTTACACGGATTCGTCAGACATTTACAATTTAAATGAGAAAATAAACAGACGCTTTAACTGGGAAAGGTACTTGAATCACCTAATCCACGTAACGAGAGGATGCAATTACCGCTTCTGAGATATCAGCATAATTAATAGGGAAAAAAAAGCTGTGATATAAGCCAGGGTTGGCAGAAGGTATGACAATTATACCTATCCTTTTCAAGGGGAAAGGATGGGTAGGCAAAAATGTACGTAACTATAGAAGATATAACCTACGAGTACATGACAAATCTTCATCATCATCTACCTAGCCTTTTTCCTAACTATATTGAGGTCGGCTTCCAGTCAAAGACGGATTTTTGCTGAAAAATCTTACTAGTGCAAAATAATATTTTATTTGGTGACGTATTAGTTCTAGTGGTTTAGACGTAGTGTTCCACGCGCGAGATGTCAGCAAAATCGTAGAGGCCCAGCAAGGGCCGATACCCACTCGGGCCACGGACATTTTTGAAAAGGAAACCCGTGGTAATGATGAATGATATTTATTTTGTTAGTAGGTTTTACTAACAAAATAAATATAAGTGATGTGTTTTTCACTTATTTTTTCGTCAGTTTATATAATTTTAATTATACTAGATGAGGCGGTGTTGCCTAGCTGACTACCTTGAGAAGAAACACCAAAACAAACTCAGGGATCACAGTCTCTTTTAAAGTCCATGGTCCTAGAACGCATAGGGTAACTGACGGATACAGATATGGTTTTAGTCTCCCACCACTCCATCTTAGAACGCATAAAATTATTGAATAACTTCCCATCTCAAAAAAAAAATACTTTGTCTAAAACCGACAGGCTGTTTTCATCATTACATCTGTCACCGCGTATGCTACGAGTAGTTAACTACAAAATGACATCAATATAACGTTCTCTCATTGCCAACGCAATAACAATAACTTTAATTTGAATTGTCACCTTCAAAACCTAACATAACGAACAATATGAAAGAAAAACACATAACATGAATGATGAGTACAACTGATACAGAAACACCGATTGAGTATTAATAAGAACATGTATTATGTAACATGTATTAAAATAAGAACATGTAGCATAATCAGCCTTATAATGTTCCCACTGCTGGGATTCCAGTCTCTCTAGGTGCGAGAATGGGCAAGAGAATGCCCAATGGTCTCAAGGTACTTCTTTTTAGGTGAGAAATCATCCAATTACATCTCCCGCTCTAGGGTGAATTGAGATGGCGTATCAAACTTTTATTGACTAAAACCCAGTCCTACGTTCCTTCTTTCGTACTACCCATGGCTCCAGTTGGCTTCAACACTTCTTGGCCTCTACGGTTTTGCTGACAGCATATTGAGGCACTACGAATCGGGCTCGGTCCGAACGGTTACCAAACGATCGGAAGGCGAGCTACCCATTGCTCGAATACCGAGACCGTTATAAACTTATGGGTACATTTCAACCTTGTCTTTGACACAGTCCGCGCTAAGCGAGCTGCAATCATATGACATACGAGGCATTATAAATGTATTAAGTTGTTGATACCGCAGTTTAACATCAGGTGATACATGTGCTAGTTTCGCAATGCGCTGGTAAAGTAAAATTGTTTGCATAAAATACGTGTGAATGGTGAGTTTAAGATTCGCTTTATAGTTGCTTGTCAACACGGTTTTTGAACTGCGAATATAAAATTACATGTTAAGTGTAAAACCGCTTTGATACCTTTTTTTAGTGGGAAATCATCCAATAACTTCTCCCGATCTTAGATAGAGCAGGAAGGACTTGTTAATGTTTGCTGACTGAAACTCACTGCTGTTCCTTTTTTACCTTCGTTCCAGGGCTCAAAGCTCACTTTCACTTAACCCATGTAGTTTGATTCCTAAGTTTCATAAACAATGATGCACGCTTGTCAAACTTAAATCAAAATTAACGTCTGTCATTTCCAACGTTCCAACTCCTGTTTTAATTTTGATAGTAGATATATCCGAAAGAAAAAACATCAAACGTCTATTTTATACCACTTCTATAAAATCAGCTCCAAACCTTGTCTCATCCATACTCAAAGACCAACACTCATTCATCTTAAGAACTACGACGAACTACAAAAAAATATGACAATAGACCGTAGTAAAAAACTATGTCGTATTTAAAAATCAAAACAAGAAGTCATGTTTTTGTTTCCACCGTATTATCTCTATTTTTATTTCGAGAACACGTGGAAAGGTTTCTTTATACAAAGAAAAAGGGAATACGTAATAATTTGTCTGGAATTTCCACCCACCTACGTTAGGTTTAGTATATTTTGCCAGGGTTAATAGGACAAAATTTTCTCGCCTTATTTTCTTATACTATAATAAGATATAAATCTTATTCCAGCACACGAGTTTACGTAACAATATTATTTTGTCGCTAATCAGCCTATAGAATTTTTTACATAAGCCCTTATGTTTAGAAAGAAAGAAAGAAGAAGAAAGAAAACACGTTTATTCCGCCTTAAATGGACGCACAATAAAATAACAATACATTAAAACTACCATACAATGAGAAGTTTCTTTTTTAAAATATCCTACACTAAAAACAACTGTCTATCCTGTGTGTACCCGGCATAAACTCTATGGCATCATTCAAACTAGTTACAACCTACTAAAGTCGTCATCATCATTTTTTCATCCAAAACACGTCCACTGTTGGACATAGGCTTCCCCCAAGTGTCGCCACAACAACCGGTCTTGTGTGTCATTTCTCAGATTCCCGAGAGTTCATCAGTCCATCTTGTAGGAAGCCTTCTAACGTTGTTTCTTCCAATACACTGGCACTACTCCAAACTGGCGTATCAAACATCACTTCTGCCAGCAATGTTCCCTGCCCACTGCCACTTAAGTTTGGTGATTCCTCAGGCTACGTCGATTTTGGTTCTAATCTAGACCTACGCAATTCAATTACTGAACAATATTAAGTTTTTATTTTAAGCCGTAGGTCCCGGCTGTCAATTGTAGATATTTGGCAGTCGTTATGGATAGTCAGAAGCCAGTAAATCTGACTCCAGTCTTGCCATGAAGTACCATGTTATCCCAGTTAATGGGTTGTGGAGGTCTGGTAGGCAGCCGCTCGTCGTAAACTACTGGTATTCAGCTAAATCCGGCTTCACTGGAAGCCGACCCCAATATAGTTGGGAAAAGGCAAGGTAGATGATGATCAAGCTTTATGCACTCCATATAAAATACTGATAGCACCACGACTGGATTAGAAGCTAATCCTAATTTAATTGAGAAAAGGTAAAACATTAGCTGATGATTTCTCTTCACTGTACGTGACTAAAAGATGAAAATAAATGTCAGAACCTGGTAAACTTCAACCTTCCTTTGTACTTAAATCACCATGACAACTTTGTATTCGACCACAAACAAAAACTTATTTTTAGTTGCCAACCTAACAACGTAACGGACTCGTTAAATAAAAATGTTTACGCATGTATACGCATTAGTAAACATTCTAATGGAAAACTTGAGAGTATAATAATAATAATTCCATACTAATATTATAAAATATTTATAATCTAAATGTGAAAATAACTCTGTCTGTCTGTCTGTTACGCTTTCACGTTTAAACTACTGAACCGATTTTGATGAAATTTTATACAGAGCTACCTGAAACCCCTAGGATAGACATACAAGGATGGATATAGGCTATCTGTCTTCGACTTCGCGTCTGCTGTACCTAACATTCATATACGGAGGAAGTCGCGGGCAAAAGCTGGTTTTAATTCATCGGATAGACAACCAATTACAGTACTAAACAAAAACTAATTATAAACTACATGTAACTCAATTGTTTGTTGAATTAGAATCAAAGATATGGAGAGACGTCGCCTACGCATGTGTGTTGCACCTCAAAGAGGTGTCAGCACAACGCCTGCTAAAGCTGCGGGGTTACTCAAAAGCAGCCTTCAAACGCAAAGGGTAATTAAAGAACATGGATAAATTTTAGTCAATAAGTCTGACACACTCTCAACTCCACCCAGAGATATAAACGATATTTAATGATTTTGTTTGATGAGCCTATTCTGTCCCACTCCTGGGCAAAGGCCTCCCCCCACTCTTTCCATCTTTCGCTAGCCCGCGCTTCCTCCTGCCAGTTGTGGCGGAATCTATCCAATTCGTCCCGCCATCTCCTTCGTGGTCTGCCGCGACCCCGCCGTACTGTTTCAAGGCACCAACCCTGTGCTACTTTGGCCCACAGTTTGTAGGACATACGGCAGACATGTCTTGCCCAGTCAAAAAAGATTGTCTACGCGTGTAACAACAATAAGTAAATCACCCCTGAACATTATGTAGACAAGAAGGTACGTCGCCTTAGAAAACAACATATTTCCGAAGGCACATCTAAATAACAGGGGCCACTAAAACCCTGCGCAGTACAAGCAGTCCTATTGTGCCCAAATACTGAGTACTGTTCTATTTATAAGTCGAACACAAAAGGATCGTTAGACAAGAGGTCTTCATATTCTCAAGTTTAGCACTGAATAAATATGTTACAGAAGGACTGTTTACTGTTCTCGATTTATCGAGACATACTCGTACATACTTGTACGGCCAAATTAAAGCCAGACTAGCCCCTTATCTCCAAGCCTATTTCTATACGGCAATTGGCTGGTTTTGATCACGGGTACCTATAACCATCATCTCATCATCATCTACCTAGCCTTTTCCCAACTATATCGGGGTCGGCTTCCAGTCGAGTCGGATTAAGCTGAATACCAGTATTTTACGAGGAGCGGCTGCCTACCAGACCTCCACAACTCAATGTTGCGATGACGTTTCGCGCGGTCGCATAAGACAGCACGGGATTTTAATGGCTAGATGCTGTTTCGTAGGGACACTGTAGGGTCAAAGCCTACTCGGGCCATGGGTTTGCTTCTGAAAGGAAAACTTGCGACCCTGAAATGCAAGATTAAAAAGGAACATAATAGTGAGTTTTAGTCAGTAACAACTGACTCGTTCCCCTACTCTGCCCAAGAGCAGGAGAAGTGATTAGATGATTTACCACCAAAAACAAAAAAACCTAAATGTTGTTTCCTGAATCTCTCATAAACTTCAAGAACCTTTGAATATCTAGGAAAATTTTATTCAGCATAGACACAAGCTTTGGAGAACCTTTCACAGAGTGATGTGATGACTTGGAACAGGATGGCACAGAACCAGTAGGAGTATCCAGGAGTGGACGTCTTTTGGCTTTAGTTATGCTGATGAAATTGTGTTGGCTCATTTATCAAAAACGCAGCATTGGAAGGCCTTCCACAAGGTGGGCCGATGACCTGGTGAGGGTCGATGGATGCAAGACGCATAGGACCGGTCATTGTAGCGACGCCTGGGGGAGGCTTATGTCCAGGAGTGGACGTCTTTCAGCTGAGATGATGTTAAACGAACCCGCCACACGCAGCGTAGTAGCCTATCACTCAACCACTGCGCTAATCATGAGGCCAATTCACTATTCTTTATAATTTGTAATACCTACATAGAAGCAACTAAAAAACTTTTCATATTTTATAAGCACTTATTTCCAGTTGATGGTATTTCTGTCTTTACTTTTATGATATTCTGAAGGCGGTCCAATATTTAGATAGCATTCATAAGAAATGAATTCAGGACGGCTTTCAGGAAAATTAAATTAATATAAGCCGTTAGCTACCTTTAGTGCGGGACCAGTGACGCCTATTTAAGAACGGAAATAATATTCATTCAATTACAGTAGTATTTCTAAGTTCTTCTTAGCGTGTAATGGCAAACTAAATGTTCAGAATAATGTAAGGTTACGAGTTTGGCTTTCCATTGAGGACACGATTTTATGAGGGAATATATTTTGTTCTTCAATGAATCTATCTATTGAGAGAAACTAACTGTCTGACTAATCAACGTACAGCCGAAAGTACTGGGATTAGGCGTATACTTGAGTTTCTACGATTAGGCGTGCGAAATTTTGTTCAGGGCTTTCTTTATGACGTACCTAGATGAGCACTAAATCAGGATTTTACAAAACTCACCTCCTAAAAGGGTGAAACGGGGTCCAAACATCGTAATGAAAAACCTGCATTCTGTCAAGCGAAGCCGCTAGCAAAAGCTACCAAATATACCAAGTAATCACTTGAACTTTAAACACCTTTTCAATTCAAATACCTTTCAATTGATGTAACTACGACCTTTACCTACCATGTGGGCAGAACTTCAAATTCGATATTGTAACAAATTGACACAGAAACGTTAAAATCATCTGCAACCACTCGAGTTACGAAACGGAAAAAAAGACGAGTAGCCAACCAAAGAGATTGCTATAAAGAAAAAGATTTTAAGGCCGCGACTACACTATTAATGTCGAAAGCAGAATACATCGAATAAATTAAAGAGAGATTGTGGCGATTACACCCGCATAGTTTTTGCAATAACAATGACTAGTTTATCGATTTGCTATTTAGCGTGGAATTAGCGACCATAGCAACTGTATATAAAGTTAAATAAAATGCAAATAAATTCTGAATTGGTTTCGTTGGGAAAGAACAATGCAAGACTTATCGACGAATGAAACGAACAGTTTTATCTGACGGAAATTGTTTCAGTCAATTTTGAGGGAAACAAAATAAATACAATGGACTCGGAATGAAGTGAAAGCAGAAGTATAAGTAAAGAAAAACATTTTATGACAATTTGTATATTTAGCTAAAAGTAAACTTTTAAAGCAATCTTCTCAACCAATTATAATTTAGGTGTCTTCAGGCTAGAGTGAATTAGTCTCTTAATGAACTTGTGCGCTTCACCATCAATGATTGCATCACTGCTTCCCAAAAGGTGAGATTGCAGTCAAGCTATAGTTTAAATCATTTTAAAAAATGGTCAATTTACTAAAAATGAATCAATAAGACACACACTAGGAGACTGTCATTTGTGCTATACTAGAGTATATATGCTATACTCTAAGAAACTCATTAAAGTTTGTCAAAAAAGTGTGAATAGAACCTTTTCTCTCGCAATATATTCGGCAAACTTTGGTGTAGACTCGGCCGTACCTATGATGCATCGCGATTGCCCGCCATTGCATAAGATACATTCCCCGCTGTAACATCTCAGTTGCTTAACAACAAGTTAATACTATATGCAAATTATATTATTTTAAAATTACGTCAAAATGTTCAACATATACTCGTATTTGAGTCTTTCGATTTTGTTGCTATTGTTCTTTTAGTCCTGATGCTATATTAAGACGTTTTATACTCCGGTGCGGCAAAAACACACGATACATGATTAATACCTTACAACCATCTAATTTTGGAACTGTCCTGGTAATGATTGAGAGACATTATGAACCAGTTTTTGAACCGTAAGCATCTCTAACGGCTAGTTTTTTCATCAAAAACTAAAACTATCAGTAAAACCATTAACATTTACTTGACCATAGCTGTCATAATGGCAAATGTGTTTCTTCATCCAAATAACAACTAAACTAAAAGTCAAAAGAGTTGCCACTATGCAAACGTCGTAATTACCCCAAAAACACGTGGGGAGCTTTTTTTACTCATGACAACATCGCAACATCACTGTCCAGTAGTGCCATAAGTCAAATGTCATTTGTTGTTTAGGGTGAAGGCGGGATATATATTGCTAGCTAGTTTAATCCTTTAAATATTTTTGGACCTATTTTTAAATTCTAAAAGCATTTGTGGTTTTAGAATTTTAACCCCCCATGGTATTTCTGTCCATTTCCTCGAAAGTTGACTGTAATTGCTCTGTATTCCATACTCTAACTCGAACATACTCGCATCCACCAGTCCACCCCGGGCCCACGTGGTGGATCATTCCTCTCCTAGAGAGCAGACTTGAGTCCCAGCAGTGGGATTATTATAAGGCTGATAATGCTAATGCAAAATGCTACTCGAACTCGCACTCCTTCCTTTCTTTTATATATTCATGGCATGGTTCTGCTACATTCGTACATATTACAAATAAAAAGGGGGCAAGTGTGAGTCCGACTCGCGCACTGAGGGTTCCGTTTCCGTTTGTCATTTTTTGATAACAAGGCATCTATGCCACCGGGGCATTTATTCCCGCCTTTACCCTATTTCTTAAAAAAAAAACCTTTAAAATAAAATGTGTTTGAACGCATCCATAATGAACGCAGTGAAGTCAATACAATTTTGTCAAAATGACAGTGACTGTAGCTTTAATAGCCCCTCAATGAGCAGTAACAGTCAAACCAACGGTTGAAATTGTGAAGAAACGAATTTAATCGTTATTATTACTTTATGTCGTTACTTTGGCTGTTACCTTTGATGAAAAAACTGGCCGTTAGATTTACTTTTTTTTTTAAACTTATTTTTTCAAAATTACTTTTTTTAAGTCACGTACGCATTCGCCAATCAAAATAATGACCTGTTCAATTTGTGAAAATGGCTATTTTAACTCGCTATTTTTAGCTCGCTTGAAAAGATCTTCAACAACCATTCCAACTTATTTTGTGTAGTCACTTATTATCTTCTACACATCTTTATCAACCACCATATCTAGATTCACTTCCTTTCTATCAATATCATCTTATTTCATCTCTCATTTCTTTTGTTCATTCCATTGCCATTCACCAATTACTTTTCTTTAGCTTATTACAAAGTCTAGTACTCTAAGTCTAGTCTAGTACTTAATACACTATCCACCATCGGTTCCTATTCTCCAAAGCTAAACCACTTACCGCCATGATGAAAGGCGATGACGTAACATTATGCCCCAGTTCGATGCTACAACTTGGCAAACGCCATTGGTTTAATGTTTTATAGTATAGTTTCTATGGCTGTCCCATGAGCTAGCTTAAGTAATGGCTAAGAAAGATATGGAATCTGTAGTAGAGTCTAAAAGCTAACAGTGGTTGTGCGTTTGTTTCTTTCTGGCATGAAACAACTGAATCTGTTAAGAAAAGCATCAGAATTGTGGATGAAACACAACCCGGAAATGCTGCATAATGCCGTTTAGTGTAGAAGATATCGATACAAAATGACATGACAGCTTTTAATTTTCTTTGTATTTGTACCCATACAAAGAAAATTAAAAGATTTTCGCCAGAATAGGTAGGAGAAAGGGCGGGCCTGCGAAAGATGAAAAGAGTGGAGAGAAGTTTTATCCAGGTACAGTTCAGATTTGTTAAGATAGATACTAATAAGACTAAAAACAAAAAACTAGGAACAAACTGATGCAACAATACTAAAGTCACGGACACAAGACAAGACCGTATGGAAAGACCAAAATCATTAAAACTTTTTCATTTAAAACGTTACGTTACAAGCATAACAGCAAAACAAAAGTGAATCAACGTCCACCTGTAGTTTGATGACATCATATTACAAAAAACAGGTTTACGCGACCGAGAGCAGACGCTTGGTATAAAACCAGAATATCTACATCTCGAGGATGCGGGAGATAATCTCATGTTTTAAATCCGACGTCTATAACTTAGCTATTAGAATTAGCTGTACAGAGTACTAGTATCCTTTAGAATAAAGTGTCAGTGTGTTATTTTCGACATTGTTACCTGTTTCTTTGTTTTGGTTAGTCTGAACTATCCCACTCTCCTTGGCAAACGTTTCCCCAATTCGTCCTGGTGCATTACTTTATAAACTATCTTCTCTCACTTCTCTCTCTCTTTTCTATTTCCCCTCTTTTATTAATTTCCCCCTTTTACTTAAAACCTGCTAAATTCGTTCGTCCTTTCACTCTATTGAAATAAACCTAAATGACAAGGGCAGATAGTGTTCACAAAGCGTCTGTAAATGTCAAGTTTTACGTGAAGCAATGTTAGTTTACTTAGTTTATGCAAACCAGTGTTTATCAGACACGACAACTTATTAGCATTTGTTGAGATGAATACAAAAAAAAACTATCTCTATAAGTAATGTTCTGGTAGTAAAAACTTAATAATAATAGTGCTAAATATGATATTACGTAGACCAACTTAGATGTCACTTTCACTGTTAAAAATGATGCTGCATCATCATCTACATACGTCACACTGTGAGAACGATGACTATGTGCTATTGCGGGTACTAAGAAAAGACCAATGTAATGTCCATGATCATTTGAACAATTACTATTTAAGTAGGTGGGTTTTTTTATGTCGAAACTAAGTTAACAAATCATCGTCTTCTTATTTTTGGGAACGGAGCAACAAATTCAGAAATGAAACTACATGTGTATGATTCAAATGTTACATTGGAATTTACAAAGATCCTTGAGTAACAACTGATTGCTTGGAGATGACAAAATATAATAGTAAGTTATCAGAACTGCTTCTTGCAATCAATACTGAACTAAGAAACATAAATCAAAAGAATGATGACCGATCACCAAACTAACAGACCATGAAATGAAACACACAGTGATGATATATGAAAACTTTTGCAAGCAACTGAACATTTGTAACCAACATTTACCTCAATCAAATTCAATTGAATTAATATAGAGGCACAAAATGAAGCAGCAACAAAAGCAACAGCTTTACGTAATACTAATATAATCCATCTCGGCACAGCACACAACATTAAGAGAAAGGTACCGATCCGACGGAGCTAAACATACGTTTTGTAACAAAGTTAGTCTTATATAACTATTTCATGTTATATTCACTACACCGTGTGCTGTTGAAAGAAGTTTCAAAGGATGAAGACTAGAATTGTTTGGACAGTTTTGTAATTTATTTTACTTATGCATCTAAGCCAAAAACAGCCTGTGATTTTGTTGCCTTAATTATAATAAATGGTGACGAAGGGGTTCAACTAGTGTCATAATTAATAGAAAGAAAGAATAGAAGTTTGTTTTTGACACGCACAGGTTTGTCCTGTAACACGTCCTGTTCACAAAATAAAAAGTATCGACTAACTATAATAAAATAACAAAGTTAGAAAAAGACCTGTGCTAGGTCAGAAATGTTCCTATCTTAGCAAAACTAAACTAGGGAATGTTTAATTCACAAATTTCCTAAAAATAATTTGGACTTTCTCGAGAATCTTGAGAGTATGTTGGTTCATGTCAAGTCAAATCATCATATTTAATGAATTTTCGCAATGATAATAAGATAATGCGCAACAAAAACTATTTTGAGAGTTTATAAAAAAACCGTCAAAAGACTCGATCAGGACTTTTAATATAGAATTGATATTAGAAACTAAGACCACAGCTATATTGCAAAATCAACATACATACGTTACCCTAAGTCAATATTGCAAAACCCGCAGATGATACCTCATACATCACAGCAAGTGTTAATTAAAATAACTTCTATAATAACCAAATAATTAATTGGTATAACAAGATTAACAATTTCTCAATCCATACATAATTATAGACCAAGAGGTCATTCCACTGCAGAAAGATTTTTATTTAAAAAAAAAGGCAATATCGTAATGTGCTGCGGTCGGCTTCAAAATAGATATGTAACGATATTTTTTGCAATGCTAATTAAATTTCTTAGTAACATCGTTAATGCGATTTTTATGTATATTTTTATCTTGCATGCTTTTATGATATTCCTTTTTAGATAAAGTCTGGGGACTAACCTCAAAGACCTAATCATATGAATTATACCAAAAAATTGCTCTTACAAAATATTACGCAAGAGCTGCAGTAAATTTTTCACATTATTGAAGCTCCCTGACTTCCTAGAGAATACATAAAATACAAGTTAGCTCTTATACTACAGTGCCGTTTCTGTGTTAATGACTTTTAAATGTGGTTTCTTACGAGACCATCTTAAAATACACTGGGTTCTTAGAGTATACGAGTCAAAGTACAAAGAATAGTGTATTTAAATCCTAGTAGTGTCACCACAAATGTTAAAACCCTTCGTATATTTGCATCAAAACTAACAGTGACTGTCATTACGCATTTTCTTCTTCCTGCCCTTGTCCCATATTACTTTTGGTCGGGACAACATTTTCTTCCCTTCTATACTATCAGTCATCTGTCACACTATCACTAACTCCCTTTTCTTTTATATAACTCCTCACATAATCCATCCATCTTTTCTTTGGTTTCCTTCTGCCTCTCCATCCATCTACATTTATACTCAGATTTTTTTATTAACATACGTTTCCTTCCATCCATTCAACATGACCATACCAAGACAAATCTAATAACGCATTCAGAATAATAAAAAATCTTTCTCTTTAGTAAAACCAACAGTCTACAATACTTAGTCTTGTTCCGTATTTCTTATTCTGTCATTGTCAAGAGATCGTACGGAAATAACTCGGTTCTAATTGAGAGAGCAAATGCTTTGCATATTTAAGTGAGCAATGAGATCGCTTGCTACATACATATCAATGCTAATATGCTTCCCTGGTACACGATTGAGTAATTCCTGTATTTCTCGTTTTGCTTTTATGGCAGGAAAAAGTATTTTATTATCATTCTCCTTATCTTTATTAACATTTATTTTGGGTCATTTCGGTATGTTTTCTTCCTTCATGGATAATATACATTTCTATTCGTTGCAGTTATCTCAATTAGAGTTGTTACGGAAGTTCGATTTTGATTCTAAAAGTTTGGAACTTCCGATTGATTTTGCACCTCCGATTCCGATTTTCTCTTGGGTTTAAAGAATGATAGCGTCATTAGTAGCAAAGTGCATATTAATCTTATAACCTTCATTAGAAAGGTCATTCAAATAGCCAAAGTAAGGCAAATGGGGTAATGGTACCCTATTAGTACTCCGATACTTATAGATAAATTGGTAAGAACTACGTCCGGCATTCTGTTACGAAATATAGCTTCCAACTACCACTAACATTTCTTGGGCACTTATACAATGTGTTTTAACGTCCACGTAGATTGTGATTTTCCAAGGACTAGACCTAAAAAAGGCACTTTCCTTCTGATTTAAGCATTTGAAGTTGAGTATTTCTCAAACTCTAGGATGTAAACCTGACAAAATTTGGCATTTAAGTAGTATTGTAGACGAAATAATCAGTGGTATAATCAAGATATTTCATAGAAAACTAATAGCTAAACTCACCTGAACGAGAGCATCCATAGCCAAGCGCTCGATGTCCACGTTGTAGAAGCTGAGCTGCGGCACATGTCGTCTCCTCGGACGAATGTCATCGTAGTACGCCACCACATCGTTGATCGACACCACTGGACAGTCATCCGCCACACTACAGCCACTGCTCACCCCATCCACACCACTGTCCGAGTCCCCTTCGCCCCCGAAACCCTCTTTAGAATCCCTACGATCCCCATAACTTTGTTCAGAGCCCTCCTGGTAACCAGATTCGATCATCTCGTCTGGGGCGATGATGTCAGGGATTTTTGTCGTATCGTAATCGTAACCGAGATCATCGTCTACGGGGTCGATTTCGAGAACGTCGGCCATTTTAATTTTAGTTAGAACGCGAGTGAAAATTTGTGTTTTATCGTTCACTGACTACTACATGCTGGTACGGGAGACTTGATCACTGGTAGCGCCCTGTGGACAAAACAAAATAATAAGTTTGATATTCTATCGTCATAATAATCTTAGATGGGTTCTGTGTTAGCAAGCGTAAGCGCAGCCTCTTAATTATATTTATTACAGTTTTATAAATTAAACACACAGTCATTAATTTACACGCCTCGCCTGTCGAATTTTATTACATAACTAAAGGATTTTGCGCATTAATCAACGATAACCAGTTCAAAAATGATGTCACGACTAGTCACGAGACTTAAAGCTCTAAAAAACATAGTCTACCGCAAATAAACAACAAACCACACCCACATTTGGCAAACGTTGGCCAAACCAGCCAATACGCCAAGACAAATAAGACAAAGATGACCCAAAAACAAATTGGGAGCAATTCGCAGTCAATTCCTTTGCAAATTCTTCGCAACTAAACGGAAACGTCCAATCCATTGCGGTTAATGCAGTGAACGTGCAAATACCTACGATACCTACTGTTTAAAAATAGGACAGACATGATTATACCTGACCGAAGAGCAAAATTTATTCAACGAACTATTATTAGTCCATTTTTATACAATGTTCCCCGTTATTTGCTCTTTTGGATTGGGAATAACTTCTCCCACTCGAGGTTGAGTGAGAGGGAGTGTCCAACTTTTACTGACTAAAACTCATCTTTGTTCTTTCAGGTCCTCTTAGCCGTGGTAACTCTTTTGAACAACCCCCCAGAGGAACCCTCGACCCAGAAGACAAATTGATGATCGTACTCTGTAATTAGTTGAGTACTACGAAAAATACGCTCAAAAGCAAAATTGAATGAACACCTGAAAACTACGTGACAAATAACAAAACCCTAGTTCATTAGACCTCCTAAAGGTCCACATAAAAAGTAATATAGGATTCTTCAAAGCTAAGAGAAGTGTATAAAACTACCGAGCTAATTTTATCGAAGGATAATCGGATCCAAGATCTAAGGGCAGGGAAGGAAGAAAAACATCAAAGGAATAAGGTAAAAATATTCTGAAGGTCGATTCGGGTCAAGCCGTGATCACGGGGCAGGCTCCATTATATCCTGTTATATCTTACAGTTTGTGTACTCTTGGTATAAGGAAGTGAGAACTTAATATTTAGAATGTAAGGAAAAATTGGAAATAATATAAAAATCTCACTGTTTGCCATGGGAACGAATCACTTATTTAGTAGTTGGAATGTTACTGGAAGTATTTTTTTATTATTATTTATAGGCTCGCGTTTGACCACTATCTCACCTGATAGTAAGCGATGATGTGGCCAACGATGGAGCACGCTTGCCTAGAAGTAACCTATTCACTCTTGACTTGAAGACTCCCAAGTTGTAGCTATCAGGAAACACAGACTCCGGCAGAGAATTCCATTCCTTAGCTCTTAGAAAATTCAAATTTTAGCTCATAAAGTAGGAGACTTTAGACTACGAAGTGTGCCTTTAGTATTTTATGTGGTTATAACAGTTTTATGTTTCTACACACAATACCACATCTGTATTTCCAAAAGGTTGGACAAAAGCGTAGGACACAATAAACGCACTTTTCTTTAGTTTCACTGTTCATGGTTATCGATGTAACCATAATTTAGTACCTATAGATTTATATATCTGGAGTTTCCTGCACATTATTCTCCATTAATTCTTGCTTTGCATTGGGCAAATACTCTCATGTTTTGTGTGACAAAAGTACATTCATTGTGTGTACACCTAAGGAAAGGAATTCGCTAATGGAGTCCGTGTTTCCTGATAGCTATAACCTAAGGATCTTGAAGTGAAGAGTGAATAGGATACTTCTAGTAACACTTGCACCATCGCCAACCACAATCATCGTCGCTTTCAATTAGGTGAGATAGTGGTCAAACGCGAGACTTTTTTTTTTAATCCAAGTCATAACTTTTCATAATAAATCCAAAGGATTACAACAAACCATGGCAAAAACACTATCACAAGGAATTGAACACAGCCTGTATTGAATTTAAGTACCACCTTTGTGTTTTTACTCAGAATGAAAACTAAAAAAGTATTTATAAAAATACACAGTTCATAGTAATAATTTCTTATTGAATATTAGTCAAAGCCCATTGTAACATATTTGTTTGTGTAATAAAACAAGGCGCGACAAACTAAACAACTCCTATTGACGCATGACATAGGCAATTTGATGTATTGACATTTAAATCTGTGAAGTGTTCTTCCATGGAGACCTTTATGCTACTATGGTAGCCATTATGAGAGCATAGTGGCGCCACTTTTGTGACGCAATGAGTAAACTGACAAATATAGCTACATATAATTACATAGTTAAATATTGCTATATTTTGATAAACCATAATAAACTTTAGGTGGGAAATCATCCAATGAATTCAACTCATGAATTCCGCTCTAGGCAGGGGGGAAGGTCGTGTCTCTTACTGACTAAAACCAACTCCTATGTCCCTTTTTTGCCTCGCGTTCCAGGACCCCGGATGTTCCTTTCAGAAGCGAACCCATGGCCCTAGTAGGCTTCAGCCCTGCTGGGCCCCGACGGTTTTTTTGCTGGAATTTGCTTAATTCATGAATCCCCGACCGGTCCTATGAGACCGCGCTGTTATTGTTTTACTATTGTGTCTCGTTTTGTGGGTATGTGATAGGTTAAGGCGCGCGTGGGACACTATGCATCGTCGACGACGCTGGCTTGGCCCGGACGGTTATCAGATTGGCTGGAGGGTGAGCTAACCTTTGCTTGTCGTCCGCAAGCCCGTGCCGACGATGTCCGAACCGAGCTCAAGTTGACTTCTAATAAAAAGTAACCCACAGTCCAAGAACACAAAAGCAACTAAAAGAACATAGGTGCAGTTTTAGTCAGTAAAAGTCCCACCCTCCCGCTCTGCTTTGGAGCGAAAAAACTCATCAGTTGATCAACCACTTCAAAAACAAAACAACTTAATATTCCTAGACCTACTACAACAAAACTTGTTCCACTTTCCCAACACCGAGCCTCCAAAACAAACCATTTCTATCAACACTATCACCGAAAAAGAAGCCCAAACAACTCTCGTAGTACTTTCGGTTTCGTTGGACCACTAGTAATGTTCGATGGACCACTAGTAGTGTTACGGCAGACAGTTCCACTTTCGCTCTCGGCTCTACAAGTGACCTCGGCGCGGGGTCGTCGGCACACTGCGAAGATTTGGGACGAGACCGTAACACTCTACGATGGAATAGGCTTCTTGAATGGGCTCTTGGATAGTTTTGTTGAGGTAGTGTTGGATAGTGTGGAGTGGGATTTTTATGGGCGACTTTATTTTTGTACACCTGAATCTTTTTTTTAAATTTCATTTTGTAGGACGTTATCTCGTGAAGTAGGCACTGTTCTGAATTCTCTCACCTATATTGACGGTTGGTGTAGTGGTTGAGCGATCCACTGTTACGCTACACGTCGCGGTTCCAATTCTTGCAACAAATATATGTACGTATACTTCGATCTAAGCGCGTCGGTCTTCATACATTTTATATGGCAACTAGACTTGTAGAGCAACATTAGACCCACACCATGCGACGACACGCGACGCGGTTATACGTACAAATCAGGCATTACCTATGCGGCAGTCTTATGTTTTTCCCGCTTCAAAGTCAAGGACTTACTGCTCACGAAAAATAAGAAAACTAAAATAGTCGTGATATAGAAGCTGATATAAAGATCTTTATAATATTATTTAAAGGACATCTAGAGATGTGCTTGCTAATGATATCCAATTCAATCATGTTTATTCATTAGAAATTATTAGTATCTCCAGTTCTCCACCGGTTTTCGGTTATTTGTGAATGAATGCAATTTGTTATGTTACATAATATTCAAAGTTGGTATGATTATAATACGTTTGGACGGAATTTAGAAAGGCTGGTGTTCTAGCGTTGCCTCAAAACGTAGTCAGCCCCGGTTTTCTTTACATTTATGTAATAACCACGCAATATATTAGACATTAAGGATATCGGAAACAGAATATATTTTACGAGGTGTTATTTAGTTGAATCGTGTAATTTAAAAAATAAGAAAATTTTTCGTGATTGTACGACCTATATAAATAACGAGTTTCCTCCGTACCTCGAAAAGCACGTTAAGCCGTAGGTCCCGGTTGTCATTTGTAGATCTTTGGCAGCCGTTACGGATAGTCAGAAGCCAGTAAATCAGACACCAGACTTGCCATGAAGTACCGTGTTACCCCAGTTAATGGGTTGTGGAGGTCTGGTAGGCAGCCGCTCCTCGTAAAATACTGGTATTCAGCTAAATCCGGCTTGACTGGAAGCCCAATATAGTTGGGAAAAAGGCTAGGCAGATGATCTTGGTCATAGTTGTAGAACCCATAACTGGTGGAGCTGTCAAGTGAGTCCCGAAGAGCAAGTCCTAGAAGCGAAACCATGGATCGGCAAGCGTGCAGTGAGACGTCACTTAGTTAAAAGAACGGACCAGTTTTGGCTACCTGTATAACTCTGTTCTTAGCCTCTTATAAATTCTGGAAAGTGCAGGTGGTTGTGCAGGAGTGCTATTTTCTAAGAAAACAGCCTTCTGCAGTCTGTTTTCTTAGAGAATAGCTTCTCACAGTTTAGCGAATACTGATTTGGATTTCGTCGCTGCTGTTTAAGGCTGTTAAGGCTGTTCTTAAAGAATAGCACTCCAGGGTAGGCAGCATAGCAGATGACGCATGTCCTGTGGAGCGACTCCATACTAGCTCTGTGTTTGAGATGGGTCGAGGCAATAATGCTTCCATTTGAACATATTGTTTTAGCAGAGATCCTACCTCCGTAGTTGGTTAAGAGAATTACACATTAAAGGACTTATAAACAATAAATGCTTTCTAAAATTACGTTAATACATAAAACATTGGTTAGTCAATGATAATAATGACTCATGGATAATAGTAACTAAGGACGCATGACTTACTTAGTCAGTTTCTGGCGTGACAAATGGTCATTTCCTAAAGAAACCGCAATTAAAGACTAACCGCAATCGAGTAAGTTATAAGAATTGTGACAGTTTTTTACTATAAATGTTTGTAAGCAATGGCAATCAATAACTTTCAGGTTTCAATTTGCTTTGTATTGACAAGTCAAGTTCAAGAGGTCTTAATTAAAGTGAAACTAAAAATACAAAATCTGTCGTCTATTGAAAGTGTATGCATATACAGGAAAAATCTATACGGTACCGGTTTTATGAGTGTATGCACAAAATGTTTAGGGAACACATTCATTAAACACTGTCTGTGTTTCCTGATATCTACAACCAAGGAATATTGAAGTCAAGAGTGGATAGATTACTTCTAAGCAAGCGTGCCCCATCATCGACCACATCATCGCTTTATATTAAAGAGATAGCGGTCAATCTCAAGTCTATTAATGATGATAATATAAAAAATAAAACTTTTTCATACTGTGAACAATAAAACAATGATTAGTTTTACTATATATTAGTTTTACAGACAAACAAACATTTAAGTCCAAAAACCAATCAAACCAAGTAACATTCTGGCACAATCTTCCCCTTTCCCAATAAACTTATTGTTCTAACCCAATAAAAGTTATACGGCATGTTTGATGATCACGAACACTTTCGCGGAGAGTAACTAGGCTCCTACTTGTTGCTGCGGAGGTAACCTTGACACAATAAGTGGGTCGCAGCTGCTTACACCATCAGGACAGATGTATGGGCAGAAAGTCAAGCTGGAACGAACGTCTTGGTTCAAACCTGTCGCTGATACAGCTGATGGATGATGATGCTGGATGGTCAATGAAGAGATGGACATCTATTTGTTTATTCTGTGTTTATTTTGTGTTTTGTTTTGTGTAAGATTTCTGACGAACGACGAACGAATGACGAACTTCCATGAAAACATTCGACATCTTTTATTTATTTTATTGGGTGGGAAACTTCTTCGAAAAAAAGAGAGAAAGGAAGGAACCGACTCCCGAGTGAGACTGTAAGATTTTTTGACCAGATACATTCGTGTCACAAGGCCTGTCCACTCCCACTTCAGCCTAGCTATTTTTCTCCGACAGCTTCTACTTGAAGTCCATAACTCACTCACTCCATAGTGGTGTTTCTAATGCGATCTATTCATTTAGCACCTATTATGCTGCGCTGTAGTCATTAGACATGACAGCCCTAAATAAGTGAACGTAGAAGCATTATAGAGTACCTTCAATAGTGTTTTCAGAACTCATCCTTCTGTGCTTTTCTTTACTGTAAGCTAGGGTTGCCACTTGTTGCATTATGGCTTTCTTATTGGCGTCGGGGTGAACCTTGAGTTATTGGAAAGATCCGTAGAATGTTTTCACTGGTAGGGGTTGTTTTTAAAGGATAGATATTCCATGTTCTAGGGAAAAGCACTTTGTGGGTAGTGAAGCTTTGACAGGATTTTAGATTTCTACGAAAGCTCGCTTGGAGAATACAGGGGGAAGATCAGATCTTAACTTCGAATATGGCAGTACTAGATAGTGGCTCATGCCGTGTGATAGTAGATTTTATCCCCAAGGAAACAATACCGAGATAAAAAGTATCCTTATGCATTACAGACTAGACATATCAGCAAAACCCTAGGGGCCCTACAGGGTCGAAGCTTCTGGGGCCATAGGTTGGATTCTGAAAGGATGACCCGGGACGCTAAAACGAAGGCAAAGAAGGAAAGGAGTGGGTTTTAGTCAGTAAAAGTCTGACACGCCCTCCGCCCAAGAGCGGGAGAAGTCATTCTGATGATCACCTTATTCAAAAAGGATGGTCTACTCGGGGGCCAAATTTCCAATCAATTCCGTTCAGCCATTCGAGTGTGAAGAAGTAACAAACATACACATCCATACTCTCAAACTTTCGCTTAATTTATAATATCAGTGTACTTATAAAATGACGTGAATGTTATTCATTATCACATTCTAATCACATCAAAAACCTACACAAACACATAAACAATCAATCACACGAAAGGCACCTACCCCCTACCCCTCAATATTTACCTCGCCGTGTAAATTCTAACAGACGTAATGAAAAATCCGTATTGATTGAAAAAGTTCTAACCAACTCCGCCGTCGACCGTGCCTGGGGACCAGCGATCCGCGAAAATGAAAAGTTATGGATGTTTACTCGTTTCTCCTGCTTCTGTCTGTTCGAACAATGTTTTGGCTTCATTTTATGGATTGCTGATTGGCTATTCGGTGGGTGAGACTTTTTGGGCTTTGTTTTTTGGGAGGAATATTGTTTTAGTGGTTGAGCTTCTGGTAGGGGTTTTACCCGAGGGAAAGAGGAAAATTATCCCAAGGGAATTTAGTTCCGGACAAAACTGTGTGCTTTTCCAGTGCTTTTCCAGGACATGGTTTACTTGTGTCAAAGTACATCCAGATTCATTAGGTGCTCGAATAGCATGAAGAAGTAACAAACATACACGTCATTATTACCTTTATAATATTAGCGTGTAGGTTTAACAAGACTATTTTTTTACAAATTAAACATGAGATCTCAAAATAACAACTTAATTATTTAAATCTAAGATAAAATACGAGTTGTGCTTTTGCGCCCACAAAGGGTAATTGAAAGAACCAAGAAAAGTCTTCCTGCTTTACTCTACAGTGGAAAATCTTCTGCCGCTCAAGGATAATTTGATTACTTTAGATGATTTCCCACCTACCAAGAAAAATACCTTCTTCTGCACTCCCGTAAGAATTTTCCATGACCATTGTAAAAAGACAACCTGGACTCAATAATAATAATCTACCAACCTTCTTAATACAAAACTCCACAAAACTTGTGACACAATTCCAATATCCTAGTTAGCTAAATCGTCAAACAATTTGTAACACTCGATAAAACTAAAAATACTCTTTTATCTCTCACACTTGGCTTCTCGCCAAAATGAGTTCGTTGTCATTTTGACAACTGTCTCACTCTTACCTCCCATCATAAAACGCCACATAAGCCTTCACTCCCATCATTGGAACTTCAACTTTAAGATGTTCAAGTAAGATTTAATTTTGTGGTGTTGAAAATGTAAGACGCATTCAGTTTTGGCTTGAAGCCACCTGTTGCAATGAAGCAATTGTTTTTGTAGCTTTTCGTCTTCCGTAAATAAAACATCTTCTTGAATGCTCCTATATTTCCCTTAAGAGTGTCTAACCCGAGATACATTTCCGTACTTGAAGTGCTGTTACGTGATTATGTCATTATTACACGATACACATCTTTTTTGGATGACAGATATCTTGTGAATATGTCTAATTATCTATTGAATACAATACTTTTTGTGTCAAACTAATCCAGTAAGTTAGTTAGCCCATTGTGTCCCACTGCTGGGCGAAGGCCGCCCTCTCTCCTTTCCACACAAGTCTATCCACAGCCATCAGCCATTATAATGGTTAAGGAATCCAGTAAATACCTCAAAAAATCCGCAATTTCGCACGGAATGTCCGTGACCCTTCATAGTATACTCATAATATTAAAAAGTAATTAGACAGTATATCTATAAAAATTTTGCACATTATTTAATCGAGATTTCGAATGACGAAACATTTTTTTCCGAAAAGATGACTCAAAAAAACACAAATTTCGTGGAAGGAGTTTTACGAAATATTTATTTATTTAATTAAATCAACCAAAGCAACAAAGGCGTTAATTTTTTTTTTATATACCATAAACTAGTGCTTGACTGCAATCCCACCTGATGGTAAGCAGTGATGCAATCGTTGATGGTGAAGCGCACTATGTAGTTTATTAACGTTTGAATCCCCAACCGGTCCTATGAGACCGCGCTGTTATTGTTTTACTATTGTGTCTCGTTTCGCGGGTATCTGAGTAATTAAGAGCCTGTTCACTCTAGTCTTGAAGATACCCAAATTATAATCGAATGGAAAGACCGCAGCAGGCAAATTCTCTCTTTTTTCGCATTGCCTTTCTATCACATTGGATTGCGTTGAAAGAAAAAAATAAGCTTTTAAACCTTGGTCACTATAACGATAGATGAGTCGGGAAGAGTCCTCTTAATATGAATGAAAGGAAATTATAACTGTGATATTTGAGCATTGGTCTATTTCAGCATACGCTTGCAATTTGAATCTTTAATGGTTGTGACTCCTTGCTGAAGATATCCATTGTGTTGTATGACACTTTGGAATGATTTTTGAAAACGGAAATAATTTCGTCATTTCCGTTCACCCAGCTAGACCTATGCTAACTAGGCCCGCGAGAAAACCTGCAGCCTTAAAACGGTTTTAGTCAGTAAAAGTCTGAGACGCCCACCCGCTTTACCTGGAGCCGGAGAAGTGTGATAAATGATTACCTACCCACAAAAAATCATATTTATTTTGCCGTTTCCCAAGAAATACTCGTACATCTAAGTCATTGAGTAAAAAATATTTTGACAACCAGACACTATCATTTTATTTATTTGTATAGATAGCAGTTACACTATACATAGCAGATAAGGAAGCTCTCTTTCCAAATAAAAATCATCACTCAAAGATGCAATCAATCAAAAACCACCAATTACCAATCAAGCGAACTGCACGCAGAGCCAAGGTTGGCCCACGAGTCTGGCTGGCGCCGGCCCAACATTCGAGCCACGCCGCCCATTCATGCGGCATTCCCCACTACCGGCCATAGTAGACTTTATTGAGGAGTCCAGGTGCTGGAAATTGGTGCCAGGTTTTTGACAATAGGCAGACAATTTAGGAGAGGGAGTGAGCCGTAACCCAAGGCGCGAGCCCAAATGTGGGTTAAGTTCACCTGTGTTCATCACCTGTCCAATTTTTTTATTAATTTTAATGTTTGAGTAAAATAAATAATAATTAATAAATTGTTTTTTCTGTTTCCTCGCAATATATTCCTTCACCATCTTCAGAGAATGAATAGAATAGAATAGAATAAACTTTATTGTACACCAAAAAGTAACGGTATAGCTTATACACAAAGTAATGCGCCTGGGTTTGAACCTGCGACTTACAATTCGTAAGTCGGGCCATTACCAATGGGCCACCACTTTTCCTCGTCTATAAAATATTAAGAAGTATCTTTTTTAATAACAGAACAAGACAAGGTAGATCAGGACAGTTGCCTATCTTCATCATTATTTACTTTACAAGCAAGTAGGTACACAATAAATAACACAGAAGTTTTACATGGAATGATTTTGTCAGTAATTTTACATTTTCTTGCATCTCACAACACAATGTATTACAAACAGTGTCGAATCCCAAACGGCACATAAAATGTAAGAACCAAGATTTAAAGAGATTAAGAACTAAAAAATTCAGAGCTAACCACTGTATTCAATTGACTTAAGCTAGATTGTAAAAAGGAGAATAAACTGCAAAAAATAAATAAAGAACGGTTTTAATTTTATCCCACAATGGTTTAAAAAGACTTAGAGAAAACTAAAAAAGTAATTAACCTCTTGAAGTATCATAGTGCATTTGTCACTGATTAAATTCATCATCACTTTGATCTATGGCAGTCGTTACGGATAGTCAGAAGCCAGTAAATCTTACTCCAGTCTTGCCAAGTACTATGTGATGATGATGAAATTCATCATCACTTCAGCCAAAAGACGTCCCTTTTTGGATGCAGGCCTCCTGAAGTATCGCCACAGGGAATGTTGCTGTGTGTGACTCTCACCAGGTCATCAGTCGACCTTGTTGAGAGGCTTTCCAACGCTGCATCGACCATCCGTTCAACGAGCAATTGACTCGGACCACTGCCATTTAAGTTTGGCTATTCATTGGGCTATGTCGGCAACCTTTAATCTCCTGCGTATTACTTCATTCCTGTTGCGATCACGCAAAGAAACTCTAAGCACTCGACCTCTTTCTCGAAGTTGAACTTAACTAACTGGATTGTCTGTCCCAGGTAAACGTAATCACCAGTGGCGTAGCGTGCCTTGTCAGGGCCCCGTATAAAAAATTTGCTTGGAGGCCCTTATATGGGGGTAAAGATTTTTCACAAAAGAAAAGTAGTGTGTAGTGTTGCCAACTTTTGAACGCACGCTTAAGACGGGAAAAAAAGTAATTGCTTTATAGAATTTTGTCATTTGTAAAATAGTTAAAATAAATTAGAAAGTTTTTATTTTTTTTTCCTTACACAATTTGGGGGCCCCCGTGGCCCGGGGGCCCCGTATAATTGATACGGCAGATACGGCGGTAGCTACGCCCCTGGTAATCACCCACAACTTCGACAGATCCGAATCGCACTGATTAAATGATATCTTAAATATTTAGTGCAATTTACACGTCCGTGTAGATTTGCATACGATTGAATGCATGCCTTTCATTCTGTCTACATTCCGCATACCAGTTTAGACTAGAGATAACATACTAGACAGGCTTAAGTCTAGATGTGTTAGTCAATTCAATGGATAAGCCACGGAGTAAGGAGGAAATGGAATGCTTATTATGTAAATGTTTAACTTTATTGCTCAATTTAAGTGTTGCAAACTAATAACGTAATTAATAATTACATTGAAAGTAAATCATTAAATAATTTCTGAAACGACAGGGAGCAGCGTTTATCCTTATCGGACGGCGAGCCAGTTACCCTTGTTCTCTTTATTTTTGGTTTTCAATTTCTTGGCTTTGTAAGTCCAACTTAATTTAACACTAGATCACCAAACAAGCTCAAACGCAGCTGCATTGCAAACATGTTGGGCTGTTGAAATTGTGAAGGTCTATGTTTCAAGATGATAGTAAACTTAAAAAACTGTTGTATTTAGAGTAAAAGATTAGTTAGTACAGATACAATAAAATTGGTCAGAGTGCATGTGAAGTAGGAATTACGACTCCATTTCCTTTATTACTCTTTGTCGGCTTCTGTTCGATGCGTAAGTTACATCAGAGAGAATGCTAATGCAGCCAGTTTCGCTAGTCCAGCCGTTATCAGCTTAAGTCTAACCATAGTTGAAGCAATTCGAGGAAATTCGCAGCCAGTTACAAGAAATCTATTTTAACAGCAGACGGGGCGGTTTGTTGTGGAGGGCGTGCAGTGGCTAAACTTAAACTTTGTGGCTCGTTTGATTGTGAAGTATTAATAAAGTGTGGGATTGTTTGTTGTAAGTTTTATTTATGTAAACTTCACACTTCACGTGACCCCAGAGCTGGTTTTTACCTCGGTCAGAGATTAAGCATTGCCATACAAGTTGCATTTCCGCCAGTCTTTTGGGCTGACTTCCAGCTGACAGCGATGCGGATTAATTTTTTGACGCCATATTTTAGCATAATGTAGTGTCATTTCTCATTAAAAAAAGTGCATTAGTGAAACATAGGCGCCCCCTACCAGTCCATTAAATTAAGTTAGTTTTGAACCCCAGAGCCCTAGAACTAGAACAAAGGTAAAGAAGGAATAGGAGTGGGTTTTAGTCAGAAAAAGTCTGATACTCCATCTTACTCCGTTCAAGAGCAAAGTCCAATAGCTTCTCCCGCTTGATTTGATACTGATGCTTTCCCACATAAAAAAATCATTCGTTTCGATTCAGAAGATTTCACTTAATACAAACGATAGACGTAAAAACATCACAACTGAATGGGTTTTAGTGTCCAGATAATCTTACGAGATTCACTCAACCGCCACATTTTTACAATCGTTTTTCTTTACGACTTGACGGCCATTAAAGCAGGATTGAATTCCAAATAGATTACACACTAATGGTGACCGTCGAGACAGGTCAGTGGTTAAGTAGAAATAGTGTCAAAGCATGAACAGATAATTAACCCTGTGCTGGTCTTGGACAGGATTGAGGAAACCTTGGTGTGAAGGATTTTGCACAAGGAGACAAATTTTGACAAGGTCTGAGCACAACCTAAGTGAAGGATTGCAATTTGCTTGCTGCGGTCTTTCCGTCCGATTAATATTATTTAGATCTTCAAGGTTACAGTGCGCCTCACCATCAACGATTGCATTATATAAACCAGCAACAGACTAACACAAAGCAAGAATCCTGACAGAATCATAGCATGGCATCAGCCTTACAATGTTCCCACAGCTGGAAACATCATTTGTTGTTTAATCACGATGCGATGGACAGAAACATGGACTCCGTGAATAAATCAATTCAATAAATTTATTCTCAATCAATCAACACTAGCACTCATAGCAATACATATCCAATTTAAAACCTTTAATTAAGAACTTGATATGCAGGCAGGCCGTGGCGAAAGTTACGAAACATATCGATCGGTGTCCGATATCCCACGAGGCCGTACGACTAGCCCAGATACTACGGTTGGTACACCTGTAGGTACCTACAGATTATAAGGTTGGTACACTTGTACGTACTTGTAGGGCTGGAGATACAAGTGAAAGAAGTTGAGATGACCATAGACAATATTTGCTTCGTCTTTCTCAATTCCAACAACTATGTTGAAATTGAGAAAGAAGATATTGGTTATATTGATGAAGAAGTAAGATGCGATAAACTAAACCTACTACGTACAGAATAATACTAGTATGGTGGTGAGAAGAAAGATAATACTAAATAATAATTGAGGCAGAAAACACAGAAAAATAGTCGAGAAGGATTGTTCTTACAATAATGGCATAGCCATTTTAAGCAATTGAATTCTTATGCTTTTTTTTAAGACGTAAAATCTTCTAATTACTTCTCGAGCTCTAGGGCGGAGCGGGAGGACGTGTCAGATATTTTCCTTTTCTTTTATTCTGACTAAAACCACACCACTTTAGATGTACCCATGGGCCCAGCACACATCGGCCCTACTTGACCTCTACGGTTTACTCCCATCTCTTTGAGTCGCGAATAGAACACTACGCGCCGTCTACGATTCCGGCTCGGTATTGAAAGGATGAACCGACCCGAACGGGGAGATACCCATTACTCGTGGTCCGTGAGTAAACGGCGTCATTGGAAATAATTATGATTATCATGAGACATCAGCCAAATACAGTTACTTTCATCAACAAAATCCATTAATTGTAATAGATTAACTATTCTCACCACCCCTAAACCACTTAACGCAGTAGCTACGCAATCCGTAAACCAATAAACCATTAAAATAGTCCACAGTTGTGGACAAGTCCTTAAGCGAAACGTGTTCTGCCTCGACGAAATTTATTAAATAGTAGATATAAGGAAATAATATCGCGTGCGTAAGTACTTGCGAAATAAATGCTGCTGCCTTGGTAGAGGCGGGAGATATTTACAAAAGCTAGTCATAAATCATGAGATTGTTTCTTTTTGAATTTTTGATTGATTGTTTTTTTGTATGATTTGAAATGTAAAAACTTCAAATTGACTGTTAAAATTTTGGTTGACTGTTTGTGTATCGTTTTTTGGAACGTGCTTAAGGCTTTAGTATTTCAAAAACGGCTTTTAAATAGGACCAACGCCGTCGTTTAAAATATCTACCATTCAGTATCTTTCTCATCAAGACAATACAATAAATATTCAAAAGCCCAAAATAATTTACGAAAACAAAACGTTGTCTTTTTTTGCAATGCAAAGTCTTGCAATAAAACAGCCTATGAGGTTGACAAATTGCTAATTTTGTCCCATTAGCAGTAAGCAATGACCATTAGGACAAGATTGATGAATTGGAGGAAAAAGATGATGAACGATGCTAAATTCACAAAACATGACGAAAGCCTCCTTTATTTACGTACTTAGAAAACAGCTAAGCAGTTTTGTAACAATAATAAGAACAATATAATGACGGATATATACGATGTTAACAATATTGCTACATACTAAACTTAACTAAAGTTGTAAACTCTCAGTCTATCGAAAATCCCTCATTTGATCAAAACTAACTATAAACAATCTAAAATATGACGTCGAAACATTAGCAGTATATCCAAAAAAGCTGTATATGTTCAAAAAGGCACTTAGATAGGAGAGAGAGGTCATAAATTTCATTCTATTCTTTAGTAATAAAATGTCTTCTATTATATTCACATTCAAAGTGAAAAATGGTTTTTTAAAACATCCAACAAACAGAAACCTCAAATGACATTAACAAACTCATAACTCACAAGCTAAACATTAAAAAAATCAATCATAAAACCAAAGATCTGTATCAGAACATAAATAATCGTTTAACTAGTCAAAGGTAAACACAGACCACTAAGCACGGAGGAACTCCCGATGGTCACATAAAGCTTTAACACCTCATTTCCAAGAGTGCCTTACCTGACTGTGACCTCCCAAACAGCTGGACAGTTAAGGTCGCCACAGCAAGGAGTGTTGGGACAATGCGACAACTATTCCACGACTGTAAAGACATCTATAACACCACCTAGGAACTGATATACGAGAGTCTGCATCGCGGTATTGGAGTTTTGCGCGCGATTAGAACATTATCTAACAGCGAAAATAATCCCCATGGCCCTAGTACGAAGGCAATGAAGTGTTTTAGTAAGTAACAAGCTGACACGTCCTCCGGCTCCGCCCAAAACGGGAGAAGTTATTAGATGGATTCAAACCTAAAAAAATCCAGAACAGCCTGAAATCAACCACTGGGCAATTGCCCGAATCAGACACAACACCCATCTGGTTGAAAGATCTTTCGTATTCAACATAATCGTAGTCAACAAATAAGAAAAAAAGTTTAAAAATTGTAAGTAAGTAGTATAATCGTAGTCGTAGTTAAAAAAAAGTTTTAAAATAATTTCTAAAAATGCATTCTCACATCGTTGTCGATTTGTCGCGTCTTACCGTCTGCGGGCACCATAACGCTTGGAATTTCACGGTCGGAGTTTATTGAACACATTCTACTTATTGGGCCATAAATTATGCTATGGTTCAGTATGCCACCTGTATAAGTATTTGTGGAGACGACCATTGACCAATGTCAGAAGTTATGGTGACGTTCAGTCAAACTGGTTTGGTTCGGTATTTTAGGGTCTTTAGAACTTGTTAAAATTCGAACGTTAAATGTTTAAAAATAGAACCATATAGAAATAAAAAACAAAAGAATGCAAAATTATAACTTTGATTTTAGGAACCCGCGTGATTGTTTTTTTTTTTTTAAGTTTGTTCTATTTTTAGATAAAAAAGGTTAATTTTTTATCTTTTTACTCACTGTTTATGAGCAAATTGTACTTGCTTTGTAAAGTGTGTCATTTTGGGCTTATTATACACGATCTTGTGAAATCAGTGAATCTGCTTAGCCTGTTCCCAATAACGTAGGAGTCGCCTTCCAGTTATAAAGACAAACAGATATAAAGTCCAGGAAAAATCAAATATCTCATTAATTGTATTCTTGCGGACCAAAAGAGAATTTAAATCAAAACCTTTTAATTTCCATATTCCTCCAAAAACGGAGTGATAAATAATAAACTAGGTCAGATTTCAAGGCTCTTATTGTGAAGGAATTCAATTACTTTTTCGTTATCAAAGTGTCATTTACAAGGCCGTGAAGCGTCAAATTAGCCTGATGCCCAGGGAAATGTACAGATATGTGAGGACCCAATAAGAGACCATTATTTCACAGACACTGAACAAAGCCGTATGGGATTATTACGGGACATAATGCGGATTTTACGTGTCACAGTATCTGGGGCTGCGGTAGGTCAAAACTTTGCAGTTCTTTGGACTTCAAAAAATATTTTGGTTTAGTGTGACGGTTGTTCGAAAAAGTTCCATAGCCTTGGAACGCAAAGGGCAACTAAAGTTGCAAAGGTGGGTTTAAGTCAGTAAAGGTCTGATATATCTCGTTTCACAGAGAGCCGGCAGAGTCATTTGATGTTTACCCCCTAAAAAAAAAGGTGGAAAGATGATAATAATACATTTTAAATCTTTATAAATAAAACACGGGTATTCCGCCACATCCGTTTAGACTGGAAGCCGACCTAAAGCGAATTTAAAGGAAAAAACTAGGGCTAGGCTTCACAAAATATTATAGAAAGAAATTAAGAAAGTCTATAGAAATATTATAGTCCGGTCAATTTAGACATCCAAGGTTACAATAATTCGCACTTGGCTGAAAATTGGTAGGATTGTTCAATACACTATTATAAAGGAAATGTGAAAAGTCCTCATCGATCGCACGTGCAAAAAAAAATACACGTGGTCAAAGGTCACAAAAATGGGTTTTTCGCGATTTTCAGCAAAATGGTAAGTTTTATCATAAAATTAGCTCAGACAAAAATTGTAGATCGGACAATTATCTATAAAAATGTCTAACTACTTTTTTTCCTAAGAGCCACCGTTTTTGAGATATAACGATTCAAAAAGTTGAAACAGTAGCAAGCGCAACCTGAGAAATAGAGGTTGAATCCAAAAAATTTGTATGTGGTATTACTAACTAGTAGTTGTGAAGTGTCAAGACATGATTCTTCATGTCTTGACACTTCACAACTTTTTTTATTTCCGACAATTGTGGCTGAATAATGTGGCCCATTAAATCAAAAACTCCAGGTCGTTCTATCATTAGACGCACTCTAATAGCATTGAATGTTTTCGGCATAGTAAAATAAAGCAGGTATACGACCCTAGCCACGCAGACAATTGAATGGGAGGCAGATGTTGCTGAAGGTTACACTGGCGTAGAAGATAAGGGAATGGCTTTTTTTTACCCCAAATTTTCATATTTTATATGTGTTAGTCACACTGACCGATAGAACGATATTTTTACTTGTATTACGGCTTCAGTGATGTACGAGTATATACGTGGTGTACTTATTCATATTTTGACGATTACAACTCTTTCAATATTTTGAATCGTTATATCTCAAAAACGGTGGCTCTTAGGAAAAAAGTATTTAGACATATTTATAGATAATTGTCTGATCTATAATTTTTGTCTGAGCTAATTTTATGATAAAACTTACCATTTTGCTTAATAACGCGAAAAACCCATTTTTGTGACCTTTGACCACGTGTATTTTTTTTTGCACGTGCCGGATCGATGAGGACTTTTCACATTTCCTTTATAATAGTGTATTGAACAATCCTACCAATTTTCAGCCAAGTGCGAATTATTGTAACCTCACCCCAATTAATTAGTCTATTTTGACCGGACTATTAAGTTTCCTTAAAGGTCACAAAAAGTAATTTGATAGTAGGAAAACCTTTAAAAAAATATTTAGTAGAATATTTTTCTAATAAAAAAGATTAATGATCTATGCTGGCAAACTGTTCATTGTTTAGTGTTACATAGTAATATTCAATATGAATAAAATTTGATCCGTATTTAATAATAGTTTATACTAACAATGAATTTTGTACAATATTTTATCAGTTTTGACACAATAACGGGTACAAAACAAAAGATTAGACTGTGACAAGAATAGGCAGTATTTATCTAGAAGGCTTTCCTTCATTACTTCCTAAAAATTTGTGATTATTACAAATTTTTTGCTTCTTCTTTCCAATTCTCAAGGAAAGTATCCAGGGGTACTACGACATGTTAAAATGATTGACTATTTATTTATTTACTAGCTGAACCCCGCGGTTTCACCCGCATTTTTCGTTACTGCTCCGCTCCCGTGGGTCGTAGCGTGATGTTATATAGCCTATAGCATTCCTCGATAAATGGGCTATCTAACACTGAAAGAATTTTTCAAATCAGACAAGTAGTTCCAGAGATTACCCCCTACATACAAACTTACAAACATACAAATTTTACCTCTTTATAATATTAGTATAGATTAAACACTTTATGTACACAAAAGTATACAGACGGACTTAATACCTTAGCTATATAAACTATAATATAGCTCTATCCCTTTAACAATTCAGTTTAGGTCATCAAATGGATCGCATTAAGAGATCATGGTAGGGCCTGAGGTCGTCCCTCTATCTCCTTCACGGTCCACCGTAGTCTATTTCTTTTGTAGTCTAAAAATAAATCGTAGTTTCGTGGGTGTAATTATGTGAAAAGCGTAAGTAAGATTTATTGACGAAAAACGACACAAATTACTATTAAACCGCATCTCGGCTAAAATTAACCCCATAATTTCCCATGGGGGTCGTATTTAAAGGCGGTCTCGAATGACGGTCCGTTGCATCGATGGGGTACACTTAATTTGGGGTATTTGGAATTCCCTTTGGCCTGAATTAAGTTAAAGGATCAAATTCTACAGCATCATGCAATAGTTATTTATTAAATACTCATCTGTTTACATAAATAATTATATATAAATGAATCCCTATTTCTTTTGATCACATCATCACGTGGAAACGGTAGGACAAATATAGCGATTTTTTTAAATGTTTTTACCAGGAAATGGTTCTTGTAAAAGAAAGAAAAATTAAGTTGAACAGACAAAAAACAAATTATGACTAACGAACGTTAAATTTTTTGCAGTTCATACGTTTGACAATATAATCATAACATTTAAGACCGGAAGACTTGCCTATCGGAGCAGCTAGCTTCAAGATAAAAACACAACAAATAGTTTACAAGTTGCCCTACTGTGTCTCACAACACTGTGGCAGATTACCATTAGGTCAACTGTGAAAACTCGAATAAGCGTGGAGGATTATTAACCTGAGTAAACTCCTGTGCCTGAGTCGTTAACTTGCACGCAAAGTTACAGGTTTGTCAAGAGTAGCACTGAAAAGTGTACAGTTATGATGGCATTACAAAACGAAGAATAGAAAAAAGTATTTTGTATAAAGCAAAAAAAATTACAGATTTTCTTCTATAAGTTGGAACTTGGAGGTAAAATACTAAGCATAGGCCTTCTGTTTTAACAATCTATTTTACAAGTTAAGTATCAACCTATAAATAAAGAGAGTGTAAAAAAGTGGAATGTTACGTCTTAGTACCAATGCATAGATATAAATTGAAAATAGATTTAAATAAATTTCAATTTCAAAATTGATGATAGATTGAAAATAAATTTCAGAACAGTAAATCAAACATAGATAGACGATGTACATATACGACATTTTACAACACGGCCACTATGTATGCGGATAGTGCTGACGCACAGCACTGGTCGTTGTGTGACGCTTGGAGGAGGCATATGTCCAGCAGCAGACGTCTTTCGGCTGAGATGATGATGATGAAACCATCCACACTTCTTAATAATCTATACTAATATAATAAAGAAGTAAAGTTTGTTTTTTTGTTTGTATGAGGTAATCTGTCGAAGTAGGTACTGGTCCGATTGCTAAAATTTTTACACCAATAGAAAGCTGCTGTATTCCTGAGTGACATAGGCTATATTTTATGTACGCGGGCGAAGCTGCGGGCTAAAGTTAGTATTATTATAAACGCGAAAGATTGTGAAATTTGTACAGATGTTTGTTACTCATTCACAAAACTTGGTACATGGGTAGACCATGTCCTGGGGGATACTTTTTATCACTTGGCATAATTTTCTACTAGCACGCGAGCGTAATCAGGGGTAGTAGCTAGTGACATTACAAATGAGAAAGTAACTCTGTCTATTTTTTTAAAAGAAGTCGTTTAAAACACAAAATACGAATGGATATAACCAACGTTATTTTTATTTATTAAAACTGTACAAAAGCGGATTTTTGCCGTATTTTTCGTGTGATCAAAACGAAACGTACTGAACTTGATACGGTTTCAAGGCGTTATCGACGCACAAACACCCGTGAAAGGTCACGGCTTCGAAGATTGTTAGTTCGTACGTGTCGCCTACGAATTGCCATTAATATAACATCACGCCAGTAGCAGAAAGGCTCGGCAGAGGTATACCAGGGGCCTTATCATGACGAACCAATATTACAGGCGTAAGGGCGAGAACGAGGGATGGAGCTATACAATCTAATATAGCTACATTCCTTTAACGGTTCAATTTAGGACGTCAAAAACATAACGCATTAGGAACTCGTGGTAGGGCCTCAGAGCTACGCGATTCTTTAAAAGAGTTCCCGTAACCCTGTAATGCAAAGAACAACTGAAAGAACACTGGTGGGTTTGGGTCAGTAAAAGTTTAACAATGCCTTTCAGATCATTCAAAAGGGTAATTATTATTTGATCATGAGCCCAAACTAAAAAAAAAGGTTATCTAGTGTCATCTTTAACTTACATGTACATACCAGGGGTGAGCCTATGGCCATGCATCCTTTAGGCTGCTACAAGGTTTAAAGACTTAAAAAATACCTATAAAACTTCTAGACCAAGATTCGACCCCAGGATCTCTACAACAGCAGCACTTGCAATACAACAGCAGCGCTTACAACAAACAAACTGGAACAATGTAATAACGATCACTGTAATCGTAAGTACGAACTAAATTATCGATTTGGACGTAATCAGCAGCACCGTCCAAGAACATGACCTGAATGCTGAAGCCATGCAAGAGCGTCTGCTGCAAATTACACAACACATTGCGAACAACCATTACTAAATACTGGAAATATAATATTATTGTGAAGAAACAAAAAACTAAATCATCATTTCATCTACCTTTTCCCAACTATATTGGGGTTGGCTTCCAGTCAAGCCGGATTTAGCCGAATACCAGTATTTTACGAGGCGTAGCTGCCTACCAGACCTCCACAACCCATTGACTGGGGACAACCCAGTCTTGCCATGAAGTACCGTTCTATACTTCATGGCAAGTCTGGAGTCAGATTTACTGACTTCTGACTAACCGTAACGACTGCCAAAGATCTACAAATGACAGCCGGGACCTACGACTTTACGTGGTTTCCGAGGCACGAAGGAAACTCGGTATGTTAAGATGGTCACCCATCCACAGACCAACCTTGGCAAGCGTTACTTAATCTTAAAGATCGACCCATGTGACTTTTAGTGTCTAGCCACGAGCTCCTCTGAAACAAAAACTAAATCATGTCTCGGCCCAAAAGGTTAATCACAATGTGCGTTAAAATTACTTAGCCTTCCGCCAAGCCTGGTCCTTCATCGGACGATTAAGTGTACGGCGATGCGCAACCGGTAAATGGTTGATATCCCACAAAACGTATTAGGAACACATTCATTGTGCTTGCAGCTATGACGTGGAATTCACTGCAATAGAGCATTTTTTTAAGTTATATAAACTAGTGCTTGACTGAGATACCACCTGATGGTAAGCAGTGATGCAATCGTAGATGGTGAGGCGCACTAGTTTATTAAGAGCCTATTTACTCTAGCCTTGAAGCATTTCTAATGCCACAAGTAAAAAAAAATGTTGCCTTGGTTACTAACTCCTTTTAGTCATATGTTTCTACAGTACAATCACTTTATTTTCCATTACCATGTGTATGTAACACATTGATTATTTTTGCGGTATTTGGCATTAAACGTTTCGAGTCGAGCTTCGCTACGGTAGTCAAGTCATTACTACTATAAAACTCTCAATACCATTTTACCAAGAACGCCAGTTTCAATGTCAACATATTGTTCAGTTGTGAAAACACTTGAGAAGAAAACAACACTAATTTTACATTACTATATCCAATCTGACTCCAGTCTTGCCATGAAGTACCGTGTTACCCAAGTTAATGGATTGTGGAGGTCTGGTAGGCAGCCACTCCTCGTACAATACTGGTATTCAGCTAAATCCGGCTTGACTGGAAGCCAACCCCAATATAGTTGGGAAAAGGCTAGGTAGATGACGATGATGATGATGATATTCACTAGGAATCCATTTGCGAATGTGTAAAACAGACACAGTTAATTTTATTAACTCGAAAAATACCATTGAATAAAGGTTTTCAGTACCCACGTAGCCACGTAGCGGTAGGAAGAATCGTACAGAAATTTTTCAGTAGCCAAAAAAATCTCTGTACCATTCTTTCTACCGCTCTCTCCAGCCAGTAACCGAAAAGAAACACACAGTAAACCTCTCTAAAGTCTGTTTTTTAAACTCTGTAACTAAAATGACATTACGTGGGTTGTCAAACTGGTCACAACACATAAGAACTGGCATCATTTTATTGTAAATTTGACATTTGCCTGTGTCAATTTAGTCTCAGGGATGAAAATATAGACTTAAGAATAAAAAAAAACCGGGCAAGTGCGAGTCGGACTCGCATACTGAGGGTTCCGTACCAATTTATCAAGATGAAAACAGTTCAATTCTCGAATCGAGTCTTAAAGATTTTACAAAAAAGAAAATCTTGTAATGTAACTAAAAATTTAAGGTTTTCGGAATTTTTCCTTTATGTGTGCTATAAAACGTTGCTTCATGCCAAATTTCAAGATTCTAGGTCGACTGGAAGTACCCTTTAGGTTTTGATTCCCTTGCGAGTACTTGCGAGTTTCAAAATATGCAGCTTAAATTGCTGTTTCTTTTGATTGCGTTGACATAGAAGTTTGATTTTGTTACAGCTTAAAGGTATTATAGACCTGAGTATTTGGTATGAATTTCAATTTAATACCTCTACGCGTTTATGAGGAAATGGGTAATAAGTTTAAAATTATTAAAAAAAAAATATTATGTGATGTAACTAAAAATTTATGGTTTTCGTAATTTTTCCTTTATCTATGCTATAAGACGTTGCTTCGTACCAAAATTCAAGATTCTGAGTTTACGGGAAGCACCCTGTAGGTTTTGATTCCCTTGCAAGTGTCGAAAATTTGCGGCATAAACGGCTGTATCTTTTGATTGCGTTGGCTTAGAAGTTTGATTTTTTCACAGCTTCAAGGGACAGTAGACCTGAGTAATTGATATAAATTTCAGCTTCATACCTCCACGCGTTCCTGAGAAAAAGGGTCTTGACAGACGGACGGACAGACGGACAACAAAGTGATCCTATAAGGGTTCCGTTTTTTCCTTTTGAGGTACGGAACCCTAAAAAGAAGAAGAAAAAAAACAGCTACTGAACTTTACTCGAAAAAAACTCACTAAAAAAAGGTTCCCAGAACCCAGAGCCTATAAAAACCTTTGGAAGATTATTTGTACCGTTCTCTTCAGCCAGTTACCGAAAAGAGACACACATTAAACCTCTTTTACAGCCTCAGTAACCCAGTCCAGCTAACCGGAAGCCGGTACATGCGAGCACACGTGCACATTCGTCACAAGTCACGCTCCACGGTCACATCTGCGTATTTAATCAGCACCAACGTCCATTTAAAAAACACGATAAGTACTGTCATGGACGAAAGTGTTATGCCATGGATCGAAAGCGTACGATAACATTATTTTGTGATTTGATTTAGCGAAAATGTTGTAGATTTTTTTTTATATATTTGTATGTGGGTATATAAAAGAGAAAGTCCAGGTGAACTCATTAAATCATCAACGTTTAACACTAATCCATAAGCCTGGTTTCCACAGGCCCTGTAAGTAGCTGATGATCAGTAATGGACAGATACTAAGTATGTGAAAACGAGACTAAAGACTTAAAACGCTAAAATTTTATACGGTGGTTCATTTTATGATGTACACGAGTACGCGTACATTCTTATGTAGAAAGAATTCACCAAAATCATCGCCTAAGAGGATGAAACGGTGGTCCAAAGTTTGTACGGAGAAATAGCTTCGCTTTTGGTGACGTGCAAATAACTTCACCTCAGTTGTGGTTGTGACTGACCAGCCTTGACAATTCATAAGTGCTTGTAAATGGTTTATTTGAAATAAAGCGTTTGTATTTGATTACAATCGTGTTGTACACCAACGAGATTAAGGAATAAAACAACGATAAAAACTATGGTGCTGAAATTGCTTTGAGTAACATCACATTTGCTTTCCGAAACAGTGATTTCCATTGAATGGCAGTAATCGTTTTCACATGCATTGTAATTGTCGTCATGTGAAGTTCGAGGCTGTAAAATAAATCAGATTTTCCTTTCATTATTTTAGCCTGGTAGGCAGCCGCTCCTCGTAAAATACTGGTATTCAGCTAAATCCGGCTTGACTGGACGCCGACCCCAATATACGAGTAGTTGTAGGTAGATGACGATTTTAGCCGAAAGATACGAAAGGCGCTAGCTGAACTTAAGATTACCCCAAGCATCGCTACAACGATCGTCGGTCTTGTGCGTCTCGCATCCATCGGATTCCCGCAACGCTCACCAGGTCAACGGTCCATCTTATGGGAGGCCTTCTAACGCTGCGTCTTCCGGTACAATATTTTCCTTTAGGATAAATTAAACTTGTCACCATTGTCTCTGGCGGTGAAATATTTTGACAAACCGATCGATTCATAAAAGATCGTATGAATGACAGTAAAATAGAAGTAGGTATTTACGAAAAATAGATATCGATTAAATATTTAGGCCCAACAAGATAGGAGAAGATTAGGAAGGATATTTAATAAGAGATCGGTATGTCGGAGTGATCGTGCTTACAATTAATTACTCAGATACCCGCGAAACGAGACACAATAGTAAAACAATAACAGCGCGGTCTCATAGGACCGGTTGGGGATTCAAACGTTAAGTTCCATTCAAAAAATATTTAATTTCGCATTAGCTTCTTCTAGTGTCTTCGCCTGAATGTAGGTAGATCTCCATACAAACTTTGGATGTCAGTTTTATCCCCTTAGGGGGCAAATTTTGGAAAATCCTCTCATAGTAGTCACCTACGTAATAATAGTACATTATGATACAAGTGTGTAATGCCCCACATTACACATTATGATTACCGTCGAGGTGGTATTAAGACCCGAGCCTTGGCGAGGGTCTTAAGAGAACCAAGAACGGTAATCCCTAATTACTCACATGTATCATACGACGTTTTTCAATACACTTGTGAAGAAAAACAATACAACTATCACCACAATATAAATAGTAAAAAAAAACTAAACTAGAAAAAAAATGTGTCATGGCGGTAAAAATTCAATGTATTTTTTTGTGCCCTAAAGGGGAAGGCTAACGTAATTTGATCATATTGCCTAGTCTTATGTTTATGTTATCCCGCGTCAAAATTTTTTACGATAAGTAATGTCTTTCTTAGTGACAATAGAATGCGGATGTAACATTTTGTAATGATTAAAATAAATACCACAAAGTATTTAATTTTATTATATTAATACAGCCGTCACTCGAAAAAATTACGTCTAAAACCGCGCGTATCCTAAAATGGCGGCCATAGACCACAAACAAAAAAAAACAATTTTTATTTTAATGATCGAGTTATTTATTAAATATTATTTAAATAAATCGTTAAAATGGACCGTAATTGCATGAAAATAAGCAAGTAAGACACTAATTTATAGTATTGAAAGCAATAAAGTAATGAATTTTTATCCTGTTAAAACTTTTTTTGAGAACAAAATGGCTTAACAAAAAGGTTTTAATTACATTACAGCACTAGTGTATAATGGTAATCAAAATGTCACAGTTTGGTAACAGGCGCCTTTATATGCCTAAGTACAGTGCGATAATAGTCACTTTTTGAGCAAGTGTATTGAAAAAGGACTTTTTTTCATATCGATATTTACAAAAATGATTTTTTAGAAAAAGAAAAGTCATAATTTAGTATGAAACGGAATATTCTAACATAATTTCATACAAGTAAATAGTCAACGTTTTCCTGTATAAATATTGACATGATGTTTCAGTTATTTGATAACAATCAAACCAAATCCATTATCATCAAATAAACAGCCGGTATCTATATTAACAAGATATTTTTAATTGAATCAAACGATAACACAAATGAATTCAACATAGAGGTCAACAACATTCCGAATTGGTTCACATATTTAAGTATGTAACGTCGTAGTTTGCAAAAATCATAAACAGGTAGAAAAAAATAAAGTTCAGGAAATATATATGATGAATCCCATGATGGAGCAGTGGTAAACTAGTCGTAGTGGTCCCGACTTACGAGTTGTAGGTTGCGGGTTGAAATCCATCCAGGCGCATTACTATGTTAATTATTTCAAGACCACTCACTGCTGTCAAAACGGTGAAGGAAAACATCGTGAGGAAACCGACATGCCCTAGAACCAAAAATTCAAAGCCATGTGATATACATCAATCTGCACTAGACCCCTGTGGTGGATTGAGGTCAAATCCCTCTCCTAGAGAGGAGGCCTGATTCCCAGCAGTGATTGCTATACTAATTCTCTGATTTCAAAAATCGTGGAGTTGAAAACTAAACAAAACGAAGCCAATTAATTACTAATGAAGCTAAATTTAGGTTCGGTCATCATAAACTGATTTGGTAGCAATAACGATGGAATATGGATCACAGCAACAATTCGGCCGTGCACCGCGGTTACTGCATGCCAGCAATAAATATGACACATGAGTAGAAATGCAGACTTAATTACTTTAGCAGTACATTTGAATAATCAAAGTTCATTAAATATGCTAACGCGTTGTTTTGGGCATTGAGATGTGACAGTGTAATGAAGTTTGTAATTCACGGTCCACTCATTTGAAATTTTGTATTTAGAATATAGTAATTTGAATATAGATTACCTACTCTATCTAGAAAGATAGCTGCCATTTTAAGTATACGGTTATTTATTTCACATGAATAAACCGAATGATATATTTTAAGGTACATATTATTTTTCTTTTAGGTTATTAGTTTTTTGTGTGTTCGGAGTTTCCTTGCGTGATCGCATCACAAATGAACATATCCGCAGGAAAACCAAGGTTACCAACATAGCCTGAAGAATTGACAAAATTATCTGGCAATGGGCAACGACTATAACTCGCGGAACAATAATGGTCGATGGGGACAAAAGGTTCACAAGGGGCAACCACAAACCGGAAGATGCAGTGTCAGAAGGCCGCCCCAAGCTGGATCAGTGACCTGGTGAGAGTCACAAGAATCCGATGGATGCAAGATGCATAGGACCGGTCGTTATGGTGACACTCGGAGGAGGCCTATGTCCAACTGAGGACGTCTTTCGGCTGAAATGATGATGATGAGGTAAATTTATGGCAGGATGTATCTAGATATTACGCACTCTAACCTTTCTGAGAATTCAGGCTGAATGATACGTTGTGCAACGATTCAATGATTTGCGAGTCTTTTTCAGAGAACATTGTTGCAATCCCTACTGAATATGTAACATACGAGTACCACACACTTAGAAACAATGCAAACTAAAGATGACTGGCACATACAGAAAGTAATGACATAATTATTGGCAGGTAATGACCGGGCAACAGAAGATGACATATCATTTGGTCACTCAAAGGTAAAACCAGAAGGTCTCTTTAAACTAGCTGAAATTCTCGGAACGAAATTATTAGAAATGATTATAGAACAGTACAATGTTGGGGAAACTACCGACTATACTCATCCGGATGAGTATGATGAGTTTGTAAGTAAAACACTTACAAACCTATTCGAATATGATTGAGGAGATAATGAGAGAGAATTAAATGTCAATAGCAAAAAAGATACTGTAGTTAAATATTCTTTTTTACAATTGAAATTTACGGACTGCTTTTCGACAATAGCATCAACACAATCAAGTTATTAAGACATTTCAAATTGCTTATCTATCTCCTTTATAGATTCTCAAAAGATAAAAGAAATAACAATTTCAATCGAACGAAGTATTTTTCTACTTTTACATCTGTTTTCTAGAAGCGTTACGCCGGCGGGTGGCATACCTTCCCGACTAGAGTATTCGTTCTTAATCCAATTGTTTGTACAATCCTCTACAACTTTATTGTTACATACTAGACAAGGGAATTCTACTAAAGGAGTTAGTTTTAGTAAGTGTTTACCCGTCCAAGTTTGTCTCTGAATCGCAACTCTTGATCTTTATCAAATGATGATGGATGACAAATTGCTTGTGATCGCCAACAATCAACTGAATTACCCATTTCCTTTAGCCGATTATAGAGCTGCGCAGTTTTACTATGATACTATATTTTAGTAGATTGTAAAAGGCATTATCTATTCTATTCAGTTCAAGTTTTATAATACAGATCAAGGAATTCAATAGCCATAAATCACTCTCGAAAACTTAAAGCCAATTGCTAATTAGGCTATATTTCTAAATGGTCAAAGGCAATCTAAACTACACCCAGAAAACACCAATTATTTTAAATAAAAACTTAGTTCAGGCAGTTACTCCAAATCCATAATTTTAGGGCTAAAAAAATAAATTTGAAGCAAAGTTTTGTAGTAATAAATCAAATACAAAGACCGACAAGGAAAGCTACCTCCATAAATGGCAACGAACTATCATGGTTGACAAAAACCTATAGGGCGACCTAGAAAAGGTATTTGAACCGTACAGGTATTAGAACAAGGTGTATATTAGATCGATGGTAAAAATTCGAGCACACGATAGTAGCGTGAACACCAGTCAGCCTTGGTACACTCACTTTTGTATATAACTATTTTATTTATTATGAATGTTGATTTGTAGAACAGCAACATTATTTGTGCAGTTAATACAACCTTTGATAATAAAGACAAAGAGTTGAAAATTGCTAATTTAGACACAATAATTGTAAATATGTAGGCCAATATTGATTGACATTTTAAAATCGAGCTTAGCAATTATTTTGCTGTGTTAGATTCTTTTGTTTTACTCGATCATTGAGTTAATAACTATTAATTTGTAGCTGTTACACTATTTGAAATGTAACGTAATTATTACTGCATAGTTGGCAAGCTATAAAATAAAATATTTCCTTTAGTAACATCTATTTATAAAAAGAGAAACTGAGTGACGTATCAACACACATCCGAGACTTCTGGGACTAGGAATGTGAACTAGGAATGTGGATTTACAATTCACCCTCTAAGGGGATAAAACGGAGGTCCAAAGATTGTATGGGGAAACCTACCATCACGCGGGAGATGCCGATGGCAGAAGCTAGTCGATGAATAAAACTAAAGGAAATAAAGGATTATTACATGGGCACTGACTAAGCCCCAAAGTATGTACTTGCAGGCTGCAAGATTGTTAAAAAAAATCGAGACATCTATGGGAATCAAAGGGTACCTAATTGAAGGACTTAAGCTCAACGCTTCATCGGTTTCATAGATAAAATTAAATCAAGCATTGCACTTTACTTAAATTGCTCCAAAACCGATTTGAGTGAAGACAAACATTATTAGAGAAGGGACTATTCTATACCAACCGAAATAATTTAATAAAAGTTGTGACCAGATACTATTGAAGCCTATAAATGTAGGTACAGGTCTTTGTAAAAAATTAGTTCTAAGCGGTTATCGATAATAGTAATATCATTGTTTAAATCCACTTTGTATAATAAGTATACTTCCTTTAGTACAATAACATCCTTATTAAAACTGTTTAAAGATTCATTACATGCTATCTTTGTATCGCGGCATACCCCAAGTAAGATGCATTTTGTCCTTAAGAGTTACCGAGGCCCTAGAACGCAAAGGAGGTTGAAGAAGAACAGAAATAGGTTGTTTTATTCTGTCAAAATCTGACACTTCCTTTCGCTCTATTCAGAGCAAGCGAAGTTAATAGCTGATATCTCACTTAAAAAAAGAAAAAGTTACCGTACATCTTCTAGAATCAAATGAAGCTTTTGACACCGTATCTATCTATCAGTGATAAACTAATAATTGAAGCAAACGCAGCTTTCGACACCGTGTAACTTGCTATGAGATAGATAAATAATCAGATCAGTAGTTCTACAGATTACGTTCTACAAACATAATATAAACAAACACTATGTTGTCTATTTATAATAAACATAGTTTAGATTATCACTGTGAATTAACATTCACATAATCATAATCATTGTTATCAGTCAAATTCGTGTGATTTGTGAACGTATGTACATTAGTTGTTAATGTTTCTTTGAATTTTCGGTTTAGATTTTGTTTTGGTAAAGCCAAAGCTTGGATGTCATTTTTGTCTGTTAGGTTTGTCGTTATTTTTTTCCTGTTACTTAAGTCCACGGTTTATTTAAATGTGTGTGTGTGTGTGTGTTGTGTGTGTGTGTGTTTGTTTTAAAAATTGGGATTGGTAACTTACAGCATATTTTCATTAGTCCAAGGTTTCCTTATGTTTTCATGGCAATGTCATTGGATATTATGGGAATCTAAACTTCTGTAAGAACTCTGAAGAATCTAGAATTTTAAATGTCACATGTTCGTCTGATTAATTATTGATTGTCTTGTGTCTGTCACGTAGTAATGTTAATACCTAATCGATTGTATGCCCAAATTCATGAAATAACCATTATTGAATGTATGTATGTCGCACAAATAAACAATTTGATTGATTACTTGTGTTTTATAGTACCAAAAGCTTTTGGAAATCTTGTAATAAAAAACAAGTTGTACTAGTTAGATCATCCATTTTCAAAATCAAAGAAGATCATACAAAAACAATCGCAAGAAAAATCACAAACTGCCAAAATGTAAATAAACAACAAACCCTCACAACACAGACAAAAATCAAGATGCAGAGAATTCGCTTCAATAATAATTGTAGCACATTAGCTTATCAGCGCATCTCCCAAGCGATTATACTTGCGACATGTCGCAGAGTCGATCAAGCGATTATTTTGCGAGAAGTCGAGGTACGTCGGCAGATCCACGAGGCAATTAGTCGCTCATGCGATAGACTGCGTTCGCTATAATCGCATATTAATGACAATATTTTCTAGGAATATGCACGAAGAGATTAATTGGTGCAGTTCTGGAGAAATATGTCTTGTGGACGTAAATAATCGTATGTGTCAGTGGCGCGTGTAAACTAGCGATGGGTGATTCGATGTTTCGTACAAGCGAAAGAATTGGAGTCGTTAAAATAAACCATCGAGTCACCGTTCTACAAAATAATCGAGATGTTTTTTCGATTCATTCGAGTCAAAGGAATCGACCGCTAGCTTTTAATTGTACGAATCAGTCACTCTCACTCGAAACTGTAAACCATCGAGGAACAACTCGCGAATGAACGCGCCAAGCACCAGTCGCAATTACAGACCGAGTCAGACTCGAGTCAAAGTCGGAATAATCGAGAATCACCGAGGTGATCGAACACTCGAAACTATGGAATAAAACCTGTCTCCATCACGCATCGCTAATGTAAACTTCTACGTTTACACCAAATTGGATTTGATGATACGTCAAGTATTGAGTATAGAGTATAAGTATTATGTGGTTTTTATTGATTCATGGAATACAAGAGCACCGGGCCGCACGCTGCCAGCGGCCACACCAAGCGGCCAGGTGCGCGCGCTCTATGGCGATTTCATATTAATGTATGTATCTCGATGGCCGCCGCGACCTGGCCGCTACCGCGCTATTGCTTCAAGTCATCAAAATTGACCAAGTTTGGGAAATAAATGAGGGCAAATACCAAAAGCATTTGTTAGAGGAAAAATAATTGGTCCTTAGAAACGCAGTACATTAAAAACAGTTACACAAAAAGAAAAGAAGGAGGAGAACAACAGAGTTACCTATCTCGTTTACTTACGAAACAGTGTTACGAGAGCTAGACTGCTCCAAATGTATAGTTGTAACTAGATTGAGCTCCAATTGAAAGTGTACATAATTTCATAAACAAAGTCGTGCGTCCCTAAACATCAAACACAAACCGATCAACGCCGAGTGTGTCCGAACAGTAAGTAACATGGGTAGAAGGTTCATACGTTCCTTTGAGCATACAATGGAAATAGTAAATACTATTTTTAGGAATGTTAGCTAGGCGCGATTTATTCTATCAACGTTCTTGAAAAAGTTAATTTGATGTAGTAAAAAATGAATTCTAATAAGAGTTTCCTTGCAAGATCAGAAATAAAGATATTTGCGGCAGAACCAGGATTACTGACATATAAAGAATAGCCAAACTTAAATGGCAGTGGTCAGGGCACATTGCTCACAGAACAGGTGGTCGATGGAGATGAAAGGTGCCTAGAGAGGAAAACGCAGCGGAATCTAATGGATGCGATACGCACTGGACCGATCGTTAAGGTAACTTCTTTCGGCCGAAGTGATGATGATGGATCTTTGAGAGACTGGTATCACAATACCAAAAGACTATAAAATGTAACCTCATCCTCGTCCACTCGAAATAAGGTTCAGTTGAAAATCAGCGTCAGTCAACTATCATGTGGTTTTCTGTCATTATTGCTGAACTGGACCTATTTGGCGCAACCGTGTGGCACACAGAATTTGATAAATAATTCATGAATCCCCGACCGGTCGCATGAGACCGCGCTGTTATTGTCTTGCTATTGTGTCTCGTTACGCGGGTATATGATACCTGAGTTGTTAATTATTAGTTTAAATTATGTTTTTTTTTTCATGTACCTACCTAAATGTTTTTCTACACTGTGTGTATATTTTTTGTGCCAAATAAAACATTTTTTCTTTCTTTTTTTTTCTTTCTTTCTCATCCTAAAAAAAAGTAGTCTATTTCCAATTGAACCTTTTCCCCATCTCCACACAGCGGTATCAGTGTGTCCGTCGGTTGCGTCAGCGCAGCGCAGTGAAAGTTAGGCGACAGCTGATTGGCGCGTATTTATCTGACTGTACCTACTCTAGCCCTTCGGTACTCGCTCACCCTTGGCTAATACTCATAGTTAATGCTGCGGTTTTGTCTGGCCTTCACTTGTTTTGATTTGTGAGTCAGTGTGGCTTTTGAGTGGATTGTGTTTGTGAATAAGGCGTTGGTATTGGTCAGCTTTATTGAACGTCTAAGGCCTTTTAATCTAAATCTACGGTTAGCAAATTTGTCATCAGTAACTTTGATTGATTACAATGGTTCTGGGATGTCATCATCATTGGATTGTGTTTTTGAATAAAGGCGTTGGTATTGGTCAGTTTTATTGAATGTAAGCTAAGGCTTTTTTGGCCTAAATCTACGGTTACAAACCGTTACAACCATCAGTAAATTTGATTGATCGCAATGATAAGTTCTGGGCTGTCTTTTAATCTAAATCTACGGTTAGCAAATTTGTCATTAGTAACTTTGATTGATTACAGTGGTTCTGGGATGTCACCATCATCATCTTCCTGCCCATGTCCTGTTTTCTTTCTCCCGTTCCATCCTGTCAACCGTCACGCTATCACTAACTACATCTTCTTTCATACACTCCTCAAACAATCCATCTATTTTTCTTAAACCTCCCATCCAAGTGGGATCGCGCGAACGTGCCAATCCATCCAAGAAGATATACTCATAAGTTCATAACTGTTTTAGTAATATGCGTTAAAAATCCTCTTCTTCACACTTCAACCACTCTTGGTCCCAATAGTAACGATTGTGGGATAACTGTGGTTTTCAGTCAGTCAATTTCTCCTTTTATATGATAATAACGTCATCATGTTACTACCTACATATATGAAGATATGGAAAATAACAATGACCAACATTTAAATCAATTTGTGTCATTGAAAGTCCATTTAAAATGTGAAAAACCAAAGAGATTATTTAAAATTGAATAATTAATTACGTAACTATTTCCATCGCTGATGTATTGACCAATAATTGTTTCTCGGAAATGGTAAATTCCCGAATGACGTCGTGTATTTTCTGTTAATTGCAGTTACTAATTAGTTAAAGTAGGTATTTGGTGGAAATGTTACTGTTGGAAATGAAATCTAGGCATCACATTTAAATAGGCCAAATAATTTAATTACTGAATTATTAGTAAAAAATACAAATAAACACTGTACAAGTGATGACTTGGGTATTTTATAGCAGGCTACCATGGTGATAACATCTATCATCTAGTTTTTTAAGCCAGGATAGATCTTAGCAGTTGACGATCATGGTAAACCTTTGATGAATTGATATCAGGACCAACCATGGCTTAGGAACGTTCGAAAGAGCACGGCACTAGATCGCAAATGGCAAATGAAGGAACAGGAACACTGGTGGGTTTTGGTGTGTGGACAACAAGTCAGACACTCGCTCCATCCTAAACGGAATACAAAACGAGAACAAATAAATAATTTTAGTCGAAAATCGAGTAAAGTCTGTATAGTCTTGTGTATAGGAGGGATGAGTGAGAGACATTTGGATGGATGAAGAGGGAGAGAGAGGCTATTAGACAAGCCTGGTTGCCAGAGTATCTCTCTTCGAAAATAACGAACATTTTGTTCGGCAGTAAAGAAAACCAATGACTCTCTCCTACCTTCAGAGAATCTGCAACCAAGGCTATATCTTCTCTAATTGTAAAACTAGTCTGTACTGCAGGGAGGTGTCATCACAAACAGAAATCTCTCAAGCTTTGTATGCACATACACCCGAAATTAGCGTAGGATCCACTGCGCCAATCCAGCTCTAATCAACCCAGGAACTAATTAACGAACGAAGTAGGAACCCTGACATACATGGCAAAACATAATCAGCCTTATAATGTTCCCACTGCTGGGATTCAGGCCTCTCTAGGAGAAGGTATGGATCGTAACCCACCACGTGGGCCCAGTACAGATTATCCTCCAATCTCAATCACAAGTATTTCATTATTTTGATCTGCCGGTTTCCACACGATGTTTTTTTTTTCACTATTTTGAGAGCAATAGTTGGCTGTTATTTTCTATGGAGAAGAACTGGCAAGAAACTCCATGGATAAAAAAATGACTTTAGTATTGGAAGATCTTGATTTAGTTAAGGTCGGCTTCCAGTAAAATCAGAAGCAGCTGAATACCGATATTTTACAAGGAGTGACTGCCTACTCCAGAACCCGGGCAGCATGAGACCTCTTTTCAAGACTGGTGTGTCCATATTTGTTTCGCTAAAAGGCATTTAATTTAGCAACAAAACATTTGCAAGCATATCTCCTATAGTGCGTATATTCACAGTGTCACTTGGACTACTGTTTACAAATCAACAAGTGCAATTAGTGGTGTTGTGAGGCCATCACGTGGACGGTGACTGGTTGCCACGCTAATTATTTTAGTCAGTGATGCATTTTGAAGTTGCTTACTTTACTGGCTAGCACTGTTGGTGGAGTTGTTGAGTGATTGACTTCTGCGTTAAGTGTTGCGAGTTCGATTCTCGCAGGGGTACATTGTGATATAAGTGGAGAAAATTTGCTTTGTGAACATTGTGTCACTTTATTTTTTACACTTATTCCCAAGCACAACAAAAAACGACTCTTAGGGCCTATTTCACCACATATGATTAAGTTGCCAATGATTTACTTGGCAGATAATTTCGTAGAAATTCTGTTCCATTTTTGAATTTATCTGGGAAGTAGTGGCTACTCGGACATTGTGAAACAGGCCCTTAAGAACAAAATTAACTAAAATACAGGTAACAGGGTACTCGTATTACCGATAATACGTGTCCCAATCAATTAGCCGTACGCACCATGCGTCCAAATTCGATAATTAGTAATTTTCCACACCGTATTCAATTTATAAGGATTTTAATTTAAAATTAATCCGGTACGTAAGTTTGTTTCGTTGTTTTAAAAACGAAAATGCGTTATTAATATTATATTAATACATCTTAGTTATTAACATCTCTGCATCTTTGTACTTTCAAGAATATGTGGCAAACTGCAAAGAAACCGAGTGGGTTGTTAGAACCACGGTTCATCATCATCATAATCATCATCATCTCAGCCGAAAGACGTCCACTGCTGGATATAGGCCTCCCCCAAACGTCGCCACAGCATCAGAAATGAATATTCGCAAGAGAACTAAGACTACCGACACAGAACCACAGTTTGCCTTTTCAAAATTTCACTAGGCCCCAGCTGGCATCAGCCTTACTGAGCCCCTACGGTTTTGCTGACATAACTTTAAGGCGCGCATGGAAACACTACGCGTCGTATGAATTGGTAGGTCAAACGCTTATTTTTGGGTCAATAATAACTACATCTGATCATGTTCGCGGGACAAACTTGACCAGGAATCGCCCAAGACAAGAGAGAGGCTTGGAAGAAGAAAGGATAGGTCTTTGCCCAGCACTGGAACATAATTAAGGCTTTTAAAAAAAATTGCTACAATTTAGTTCAGCAGATAAAAAAGTACGTACTTGAACTACAAACACTATTACCACTACCAATCTATTTACATATTTACAGTTCGTATGAACCACCTACATATTCCAAAACGTAGGAGATAAGATTCCGACACCTACGTAACATCCTGCCTTAGTTGAACACTCATATCGATGACAAACTGACATGCTGTATGTGTACCTTATATGTATGTGGGTAGGTGCTAGCGTCATTGGGTTTTGGTAAAAGGGCCATAGGGATTAGGTAGCTACCAAAATCAAAATCTGAGGGAATAGAGAAGATTGTATCTGCTATATCGATTGTCGAAATATAGACAAAAACAATTCAAAATCCAGATTCGAAAGTATCATTCGATTTACAAGTTTTTTTTTCTGGTAGGGGAATCATCAGAATGACTTCTCCCGTTCTTGCCCGTTCCATCGTTGCCTTCGATCTGGAGGGGACTCGGTGTCAACCTTTCGGAATACCACGTGTTCCCCCAGAGGCTCGATTTATAAGTTAACACTTACAAGTCAAAATCGCAAGTGGAACACGAAATATAACGTTTTTATTATGGAAACCCCCTTTAATTTTTAAAGGCAACAGAGAAACACATTCTGTAAAAATTTCAACTCTCTATCTCTTATGGTTTATGAGATACAGCTCGCTGAAAGGCGGAAGGAAAGATGAACCGACAGGGGAGGCTTATTAATACGGTCCCGTTTTCACCCTTTAAGAACACACCGAAAAAGTTTAAAAGATAAAAGCAGCATAATCCCATGCCAGTATCGACGTAACAAATGAAGACTATTGATCCAAAGGTGACCTTGGGAAACCTTTCACAACCTTCTCAATCAATCAGGCATTTAATCATGATCTACATAGCCTTAATAGACATAAACTTAAATGAGTGGCAGCGTCCCACAAGTATTGATTTAACTGAAGCTTATCTATCATATTGCCACAGAATTTATATATGTATAAAAGTATATTGAAATCATCAGAATGGCTTTTCTAGCTCTTTCGGAGGGCGTGTCAGACTTTTACTGGCTAAAACCCACTTCTGTTTATTATTTTTCTTGTTCTAGAGCCGCGGGGCTCTCTTTCGTACAACTCATGGCGCTAGTTCAAAATTTAAAAAAAAATCAGAATGATTTCATTTTACATAGGCCTACATAACATGGGCACTTATAAAACGTCAAAAACTAGTGCACGGTTCCAAATTGGTCGTTTCCTATGGAGAAGAACTGGCAAGAAACTCCATAGTAACTCTTTTCAAAAAACTATTGGGTCTACAATACTTCCATATTACAGCACAGACACACTTCCATATTACAGACAGTTGGCTTCGACCCTACAGTTAGACGACATCTCTTCGAGGCGCGCGTAGAACTATACGCGCCATCAACGACTTGGGAAGGTTCTCGGACGTCCGGACCACGAGCTATCGCATCATCATCATCTGCCTAGCCTTTTCCCAACTATATTGGGGTCGGCTTTCCAGTCAAGCCGGATTTAGCTGAATACCAGTATTTTACAAGGAGCGGCTGCCTACCAGACCTCCACAACCCATTAACTGGGGTAACACGGTACTTCATGGCAAGAATGGAGTCAGCTATCGCAGCCTACGTTGGCTGGAAATTGGAGTCGAGATCCCGGCGACAAGGCACGAGGAATATGACATCACACGTGTAGCCGCCTTCTTCTCTAACATTACTGCTTCGCAGAAGATTTTTGGCCCAGAGATGACCTTGGTAAACCTTTCACAACTATCAATCAAATGCAGGCATTTAATCATGATCTACATACTCGTAGCGTTAACAGATGTAAACTTAAATGAGTGGCAGCGTCCCACAAGTATTGATTTAGCTGAAGCTTATCTGCCATATTGCCACTTAACACCTACGCTTTTCAAACGATATACTGTGGAGTACAACACAGTTTTGTTATCAGGCTTTTTATCTAGACAAATTGACACACAGTTTTAGGTTCAGAAGTATTGGACTTGAGGGGCCTTCGGATGCATGTTGCGAAAGATATTTTTCAAGACTTACTCGAAAACCCTTTTTAGGCACGTAATTTAGTGTTTTCCGCACTAGTACGGAAAAATGAGATATTCCTCGAAGCGCTACCATTTTGAGGCGCACCTGGTGAGGCGCACCCACGTTTAAAAATAAGGAAGTTGCTTAACCAAAAGTACCCTATCTCAATTCGAAAGGTTCTCAAGGAAAAATAGTTAAAAATTTTAATTTTCATCGGAGCACTACTACCCAAAAGGTGCACTCCGAGGAATAATAAAGGTGCGCCTCACTAGATGCGCCTCAAAATGGTGGCGCTTCGAGGAATACCTCGGAAAAGTGCATGAGCTCGCCCCCGTACATTAAGATACAAGTGGCGATAATCATCTGAAGGAAAAACATTATGTGCTATTTCCAGATTCCAGGTCAAATTTTACCTAAATCCTTTCAGACATTCTAGCGTGAAAGTACTAACAAACATACACACGAACTTCCGCCCTTATATTGATGGTGTGATTATATTACCACTTTTGACATCATTTTATCGTATGACCTTCTCTGTTATCAGATATTAATTTATGTTTTGTTCCTATTGATTAAACATAGATCCTACAGAGGACACTCTCATATAGATTAGTGAGCAATTAAATAATCATAGAACATTCGTTTTCTAAAGGGAGTGAAGGACTAAAGCTAAAACAAAATAAGTATTAGCCTCATTTTCTTTACGAACCGGACCTTCCTCAAAACTTTGGACTTGCCGTCCAAAGTTGGCGCAGTGGTTGAAAGATTGACTACTGCACTGCAGTAGTGGGTTTGAATTCCTCACGTAACAAATATTTTGTAGTCTCGAGTATATGAGTTTATATAAATGTCTGTGGTGTTGTGTGAAGATTGTGACATGAAGTTTAATTAAATGAATAAATAGGAATAATTCTTAGAGTGGGTCAAAGTTTCATTAAAAAAAATAACTACAATAATGGTACATTACTGTAGAGTAAAACCATGGAAAAATACAAGGAAGACACAACCGGAAGAATCCGAAAGGCGTATCACAGTGGCATGTCAAACAAACCTTCAACTACACTAAATAAAGCAATTTCGCAATTCCCACAATGCTTGTGAACGAATGAATGAATGACAGTGTTTGAACGCCTCCATTCATCAGTCGTTCTCTTGTGATATTGTTGCAGTGAAATTACTTCATTTCTCTTCAATCCAGGGTTTCCCGACGCGAGTGAGGTCGCTGATCCTTATGGAATGTGTGTAACTGTATACTATGGGACGGAGGTTTGCCTGATTATGGCGTTCTTTGGTTTTCTTTTTGAGATGGATTTTGAGAAGCTTACAAATACATACACGATACAGGAGTGATGATATTTAGTGTGATGAAAAATTTAAGATAAGAAGTCATCAGAAAAACTAAGCAGATTCGTATAGTCAGAATTTTCTTTTTCTATCTATACACCGTGTATTAGACATTGACGCGAAAAGAATACCATGGATCCCGTGTATGATTCTGGAAAATTGCAACAAGCCCTTTAAGCTTTAGAGCGTGCCAAAGAAATTTATTTATTTATAAAGCGTTAACTTTTGTACACACATAAAATAATTACAACAAAAAAAAACGAAACTCGAAAAACATAAACCTCCTTCTTTCACAGTCGGGTGAAAATTGAGGCAATCAGAATCCATCAAGCACAGTAACTAAAAAGCGTGAGGGATGATTGATAAGAGCTGTCAAATTAAATTAAATCAAAACTCCGAAGCGGGTTTAAACGGTAAAGTTGTTCGACTGTTCGACTTCCCCAATGTTTCGTCAACGACGAGTCAAAACTTTCCCCTCTTTTTATTATTAATTCACCTGTTTATTAAGAACTTGATTTCTTGTAAAATCTACACTTTTTTTTTCACCAATCCGCACTGGGCCTGCGTGGTGGATTATAGCCCATTACTTCTGCTAGAGAAGAGTCCTGAATCCCAGCAGTGGGAACATTACAAGTCTATATTATTTACAAGATTTTTTTTTTATTTTTTAACTTAATAAACTGATTAATAATATAGAACAAAGGCGGACCGAAAATGCCTAAGGCATTACCTAAGGCATCTACTACCAGTCGACCTTAGAGCGTTGCTGAAACATAACATGGTATGTGCAACTTAATAAATAGACAATTAAAATAAATAAGTTCTATAATAAATACATAATTGGATATAAACGTAGAACTAATCAAATAATGTTATCGTGAAAAAACACATCCGACCAATCAATACGGTGATGATTTTACCAACTTCTTGCGAATGTGTTCATGTGCCTTCACTTTAAAGGAATCAGCTTTAATTTATACCAGTGTATACGTAACAAATTGGTTGGTCTGTGGATGGGTGACCATCTTAACATACTGAGTTTCCTCCGTGACTCGGATAGCACGTTAAGCCTTAGGTCCCCGCTGTCAATTGTAGATGTTTGGCATTCGTTACGGATGGTCAGGAGCCAGTAAATCTGACTCCAGTCTTGCCATGAAGTGCCGTGTTACCCCAGTTAATGGGTTGTGGAGGTCTGGTAGGCAGCCGCTCCTCGTAAAACACTGGTATTCAGCTAAATCCGGCTTGACTGGAAGCCGACCCCAATATAGTTGGGAAAAGGCTAGGCAGATGATGATGATGACGAATATAGGAGTGAATAGGTACAAAACTTTGATTGAGATTTTTACTTTGGTTAATTAAATACGGATTTCTATCTCAGCATCGATTTTTATTAAAATTAATGAATAAATAGGAGAACTTAAATGCTGGAAAAACCGGTTAAATAATGAGAAAATTTCCTTCAATTTTTTGTTCCTATTCACCCCTGCGTTCCTATTCACCCCGTTTTACCGTTACTTACACTTCTGCCTCAAATCACACTAAAATTATAAAAGCGAAAGTGAGTGTGTTTATGTATTTGTTACTTCTTCACGCATGAACGGCTAAACGGATTTCGACGAAACTTTAAGTCGTATAGATCATGATCTAAAATAAACATAGGCATAGCACATAAGATACTTTTTATTTCAAGAGTATATTTGTTTGGAATAATTTTCTACTATCACTTAATTACTCAGATACCCGCGAAACGAGACACAATAGTAAAACAATAACAGCGCGGTCTCATAGGACCGGTTGGGGATTCAAACGTTAAGCGAAGACTCAAAACGGTGAAGGAAAACATCGTGAGGAAACCGGCATGTCCTAGAACCAAAAATTCGAAGACATGTGACATCCACCAATCCGCAATGGGCGCGCGCTGGATTATGGCCCATTCCCTCTCCCAGAGAGGAGGCCTGAGTCCCAGCAGTGGGAACATTACAAGGCCGATAATGCTAATGCTAATACTTAAGAGAAGTCGCGGGCAGCAGCTAGTTGAGTCTATATAACTCTGCTTACACCTTTTCCACTATAGGCCACTATATATAGTGATTTAATGAACTTTATCAATACTACTATGCAGTAAACGAACAGCCGACGGCTACTTTATAAGTTCTAATCTATTAACTAGTGGAGAAAATGTGCGACCTTGGCATTCCTGATTGGCCCCGCACTGGCGATTATACACTTTATTCTGTTATTACTAGAGATCGGAGTTAGGCAGACTTATTCATGTACTTGCGTCGAAATGTTGATATTATATGGATCTTATATCTTCCCGGGATTTCTTGGGGACAATCCCGTGTGGCCAACATTATTAGAAATAAATAATTATGAAGTTTTCCCGTGTTCTCAAAAGCTGTGTTGTGCGATCTACAAGTATGCATATGATACACATTATGCAATGTGCAACTTCGGACATCCAATGTAAAAATCCTTTAATGTAAGTTTGGCAATGTCACGCGTGTGGTGGTTTAATTTGTGTTAAAGTAAGTTAAACCTTTTTTATTTAATAAATCTCGGGATTTTTCTCCTTTAAATTAATCTTTTAATTTGAGATATATCCATTTTGATTCTTTCGTTGTATGAAATCAGTGTACTTAAATGAATAAATTCTATCTAATTCCGATCTCTGATTATTACAATCATTGCTTATTGCGTGCCAACGAGATTTTTACCTTAATCTTTAAATTAAAACCATTATAGTTATTATTTCTAACTTCAAGCTGTGTTCTGTACAGGGGCTTCTGTTTTTCAGGAAGATATTAATTTACTTCTGCGGATTTCCCATCCGATTATTTATAATTTAGGTGTCTTCAAGGCAACAGTGAATAGGCTCTTAATAAACTAGTGCGCCTCACCATCAACGTTTGCATCACTGCTTACCATCGGGTGGGATCCAATTAAGCATTAGTTTATAACAATTAAAAAATAAATAAAATCGTAGACGTCGAAAGCATTAAATTTTACGAAACAGACGCCTCAAAAAACTACAATCTAAGTATTGTAACACGCGAAACCAATTCGCAATTATGTCGACTATTGTGCTAGAATTCATACTTAATATACTACACATAATAATGGTATTAATCGCCATGGAAGTGTGGAAGGCCACTATTAATATGCTGCAGAGGAATTTCAATTGTGGAGGAAATTATGCCAGGTGCCGTGCTGGAGGGAACTGCGGGATTAGTCGGAGGATATTGGCAGGAGGGTTTACCTGAAGTGAGGTAAGGAGAGCTTTCTTAGAGGTATGCTTTTCTTTGTAGATAGTATGCAAGATAAGGATATTATAAATACCTATACTAGCTGAACGGGTAAACGTGATTCCGTCATACAATTTTTTTTAAATTGTGTTTAGTGGTTAGGAGGTTAAAAAATAGCCCAGAACCTATTCTCAGACCTACCAAATATACACAAAAAAAAAATCGTAAAAATCAGACCAGTCGTTTCGAAATAATATTTATTTCATTCTTTGAAAACCCATAGTTTAATAAGATTAAATTAAAATGAAAAAAGATCAAATGAAAAGTATACCATTTCCTATTATATGGTCTATTCATGTACCAACTGTCATCCAATTCGATTCAGCCGTTTGAGTGTGAAGGAGTAACAAACACACGCACCCACACATATATGAACCTATACATACAAAGTTTCGCAATATTAATGTGTTAAACAATAGTAGTGTGATCCTTGCCCAAACAACAAAAATACAACAAATCCCACACAAGAACTCAACAGCTACCTGTTACAGTACTATATCTTACAACCCGGGTATTACCCTCATAGTGTTGACAGGTAAAACGCTTAACACGAAGATATTTAATACGAAGCGACGGAGATAGATCGGATGTCACGCGTTCAGCACAATATCTGGCATTCTTTGACGATTCTGCATAGAAATGTATCGTTCATCTGAATATATTAGATAGATATATATGTATCATGGACGTTCATGGACCTCATCTCTGTGGCCTTAGGTACTTTGTTTAGATATAACAATTATAATTGACTAAAATAGGTTTTTACAGCGGCAATTGGCCGATGTAAAAAACGATCTAGCCAAATGGGGCTTCCTCAACCCTTTAACACATAACACAGGGCCAGTGTGGAGCCGCTACACAGAACATGTGGCACTTGCTATGCTGCCCATACAGCCCATACTGCACAAGCACCGGTACTTTACAGGATGTATACGAGGCTGGTTTAGATCTATATGGCTCTAGCGCCATTCAGGTTGCCAAATACTGGGCAGAAAAAAAATTGTACGAGTACATCGACTCATAAAGAAGATGACTTAGAAAAATAAGGATCCCATATTGACAAAAAAATAAATAGTAATTTTTATCATAAAAATATAAATTATACAAAAGTCAATAAAAAAAATCTATCTATTTTGTTTCCAGTTACGATTTAAGTGATATAACAAATAAAAACTCCTGTTTTCAGCCAATATTCCTATAGGTATTTTGCTAACTTGGCCAGATTATCAGAAAAAGCCTAAAATACGAACGAAAATCAAACATAAATCGCTTTATCAATCAACACTAAACTCTACTGATACCCCTCTTCAGCAAGCGTGATCCTCGCCCATTAAAGTAGTGGTCAAGTTGAACCATACCCTCTACACCAATAAATAAACCCGATAACAGCTGAAGGCTTTAAAGCCGATGATAAAACTCGCTTCGACCTGATAAGGAGAGGGACGATATAAATTTTGGACCCTTTAGGGACCAGGCGACAGGGTCAAAAATAAATAAGAATAAGAAATGATATGTGAAAGATGACATTTATGTCTGAAGGGCCCTTGAATACTACGGTATTGACGGTAAACCGTGACTGCAGAACGGAAAGAGCAATTGAAGGAACGCTGGTGGGTTTTAGTCAGTAAAAGTCGAACATTCGCTACGCCCAGAGCGGGTAACAAAAGGGTCCATGAAGATGGGGGTTACGGTATAGCCTAACTTTAAGTAATAATATTAAGAAATTACTACAGATACCTAATTACCGGTGAACGTAAAGGTCAATAGAAGAAACACTGGTGGGTTTTAGTCCGTAAAAGTGAAACTAGCTTTAGCCAGAGCGAGTAAAAAAAGGTCCTTCGAAACGGGGATCATGGTATTTCCTGATTTAAAACTTTAAGAAATAACTACTGATACCTCAATTATTAACAATTATCTTTCAAATTATTTGAATAGACATCTGTATGTATGTTTTTTCGAATATACCACTTACCTACGATGTTTTTCCTAAAATGTTCGATATTATGAACAACATAATTTATTATAGGTTAATTAGCCAAGGGTTGGTCTGTAATAATCCCCAAGGTAATACTTAGGAACATGACAAGTCCATGTTCAATATTCTAGTAAAAAGAAGTTTTGGATGTCTTCACGGTCTAGTTAGTTTGGCGCTAAGATTTCCTGGTAAAACGATAGAGACGCTTCAACTTCCAACTATCTCACTTTACAAAGAATTTTGAGGAGAGATCCTATTTCCAGTCTACCCTAAGAAAGTAAATTAATAGATCAATTCCAAAAACCTCTTCTTAATACTCGCCTTCGTCGAAAAGGAAGCCCTGTACAATTTTTTTTTATTTCTAGGCTTCTTAGTTTCGGCTGTGCATATATCAATCAGTCTGTTTCTCCTTTACTCGTATATTTCATTCTTTCCGACATTTCTGTTTAATAGCATTAAATTCATCTAATCAGAATTAATGCCAAAAATATAATAATAATAACATATTTATTTAATAATGCCCTTGATTTTATATTATCGCGATAATAAAATTCAATTATTATAGTAATAATAAAATTCTTTATTGCCGCAAGTGAGTTACATATTCTCATTATTATTATCTACATCGTTAGTTTATTTCTGACAACGTTAAAAAAAAAGAAATTAAAATAGTAGTCAATGTCACAATTTTTAATAATGTTATATAATCCTATACCAACCCAGTATTTGACATTCTCAACACGAGAAAGTATCAGGCAAAAACCAAAAGCAGACAGAAACCAAAACCATATTTACAACAGACCAATTTCTAAAGACACACACCACAATACAAACCTTATCAAACGTGAAAATCAAACAGAACCAACCAACAAAACAACTAGAAAAAAACTAGGTCACATATTCGCACTAGCCAACCGCATTTCTTTCCGGCCGGACGGAAAAGTTAGCAACGCTCCTAGAGTAGGCAGGAGCCTGATCAATGAACATGTAATACCAAAACATTAATGAGAATCTTCTTCTTCCTGCCCTTATCCCATATTACTTGGGGTCGGCGCAACACGTTTTCTTCTTCCATTCTGTCCTGTCGTCCGTCACACTATCACTAACTCCCTTTTCTTTCATATCAGTCCTTACACAATTTATCCATCTTTTCTTTGGTCTCCCTCTCCCTCTCCATCCATCCACATGTAAATTCAGAACTCTTTTAGTAACATGACCATACCAAGATAAACGATTTCCTTTCAACTTTTCTGTCACTGGCGCCACTTTCAAACTTCCTCTTATATACTAATTTCTCACTTTATCCATTCTCGTCACACCACACATCCATCTCAACATCAAAACATTAATGAGAATGATAAACAGTAATCACCAAGCAAGCTCATATAATGTAGACAATTCTCACGTTGGTGATTCTCGTCGAGGAGTGTCACTAGTTTACAGATCAGTATCCGGTTCAGAAAAGGTTAGCAATAGGTCACCTGATGCCATATGAAAAGACAAAAAGAAGACCACAATTGGACCTTCAAGGTTGTATATATAAAAGATGCGACGGAAAAGGGCACGACCTCCTTGTATAAGATTTTTAGATAGGTTTAGGACTTGAAAGAGGCGACCTTTTAATATTTTTTTTATTATTAACAGTAGCTTATGCATATGTCATTACAAGATTGATGGTGCAATAAAAAAAGAGATGCAGTTACTACGTCACTTATTGAGGTCAAATAGAACAAAATCAGAGCTGTCCAAAATTGGAAAATAGCTACTCTATCCATTGTAATTCATGACAACAGAAAAACGTTTAGCTAAAGAATCTATAAAGACACACTCTATAAGACAATAAACCAACAGGAAAAATTCAACCATTCTCGGAGTATTGATTAAAGGATTATCGACTTCGGTTTAAATTCCAAGAATCGTAACTTTAGTCCACGATTTTAACCTTTAAAGTTAGGTAAATCTGATGAGAACGGTGAACAGGGTTTATAGTCGAGAGACTTCAAAACTCGATGAATATCAAAGCATGCATAACACATGATTCAGAGCTTAGTCTGGATCTACAGGAGTTAAGGAGTGATTAAAGATGTATGAACTATGAACCCTCGTGATATCGCGGAAACAAGACTAAACTGTTGGGTAGCTATCGCTCTGCATTATACAGTAGCTTCGGCTCCGATGACACACTTACTGTGCGGTTTCAAAGTCGAAGAAAGAAAATAAATTGCGATACATTTCCACCTACAACACATAATTTGAGCCCCGAAATCGCGGGGCGGGATCTTGAAGGAAATAAACGTGTTGACTTTTAAGTCTTGACTTTTAAGAATAAGTCCAGAGCCGAAAAGGGAGTTAGGTATAGTGTGACGGACGACAGGACAGTATGGAAGAAGAAAACGTGTTGCGCCGACCCCAAGTAATATGGTATAAGGGCAGGAAGAAGAAGAAGAATAAGTCCAGAGCCGAGAACAATGGCAGAAACGCAGTGAGGTCTATACCCAGCAGTGGGACAGTAAGGGACTAGTAAAATACTACTGACAACATAATATTTCCACCTGCACTAAAATTATTTTTTTTACTCCAATAATATAAAAATCATTTCTATATTCAGTCGTCTATAACAAGCCGTGAGAACGTAAACTGCTACAATTTTTGCTTCATTATCTTTTTCAATTTTATCACGTATATAATACGTACTATGTACATAGAAGCCTCGTGTATTCGATCCTAATATCCGTAGAAAGAATAATATTATATTTCGCTCATTACTACACAGTACTTATTTGTTATATTTACGTTATATATTGAGCCAGATTAAATATAAATATCTTACGGACGTAATTCAGCAACTAAGACCGTTTTCACATATTCCGATCCGATATCGGTATCGGACGCCGATACGATATCGGGGTAAGGTAAATGTATGAAATATGTACCTGTCTTTCATATTGTCCGGCCCGATATCGGATATCGGAGCATGGCATTTCATACATTTTACTTACTCCGATATCGTATCGGCGTCCGACACCGATATCGGATCGGATAATGTGAAAACGGTCTTAGTTGATTGAAATAATATTAGTTCTGATTGTGATATCATGTATAGATAGTAAGTTAATTCAATACGATGAACATGTAACAAGTAGCCATCTCATTGTCTTACATCCGGTGTTACGCTATCATTATTTCAACTAGTGCATATTTTTTATGAAGTGTAGAACTGTAGGTACTTCTTCATAATACACTGTTCGATATAAATTCACAGTTTGAAATATTTAATGAAAACAATATACCTAGTGATGCTATGAAATATCTAAGCCGAAAACAATAAACGGCCTTGAATTGATCTGGCGTAGATGATGCTGTACAACCGTAGTGTTTCGGTTGAAATGGTGATGATGAAGCGACCTTGATGAAATATTGTGATTTCCATGTAACTCAACAGATATAAATCTAGTCAAAAGACCTGTATATTGGATAGAAATTAATTCTAAATTAATGCGTATATTTGACAAGGATGAAATTCTTAACGGCATCTTGCTTTAGCAGCTATAATTAAACCCTCTATATTATTCATCATCATCACCATCATCATTTCCAGCCGAAAGACATCCACTGCTGGACATAGGTCACCATGACGACTGGTCGTTATCACCCTCAACAGGTCATCGGTCCACCCTTTGCGAAGCCCTCTGAGTGACCACCTACTGTAGAAAACACAACGTAGGAAGGCCTCATAATTATTATGAGTTCGAAGTTATCCTATGGGAAAATGCTGCTAAAATGTCCAAATGCGGGCCAAACTTTCACATTTATAATATTAGCAGCATATATCGATGCTTTACAAATAAAGAGGAACTAAGGTTTCAACATCCACATTGGAAAACATGTAAACGATCGTATTGTAATGAGCCCGTAACACAGAAACCTCTCTACAAAGAAGATTAGCTTGGTCACGTTTTAGTAACAGGATTATACATAATCTACGGTATGTCATATGGAGATAAATTGTGCGCCAGTTCAGGTAATGGCATGCCGTCATAGATTACACGTGTATTTTTCAAATATACCATTGATAGGTATACACATGTGTTTTGTGGCACCAGTGAGTGAAAAGTTGAAAGGAAATCGTTTGTCTTGGTATGGTCACGTGAAGAGGAGGGATGAAACGCATGTTACTAAAGCAGTTATGAATATATATGTAGACGGATGGAGAGGAAGAGGGAGACCAAAGAAAAGAGGGATGGATTGTGTGAGGACTTATATGAAAGAAAAGGGTTAAGGAAGAGACCGCATAGAAGAAAAAAACGTGTTCCGCCGACCGCAAGTAAAATGTGATAAGGGCAGAAAGAAGAAGAAGAAGGTACCTACATGTCAGCTATTGTCATGTTTCTTTCAACTGAATAGACAAACCCACCTGATAGAAGTCAGTGAAAATAAATTCTTGACCTTTTCTACCTCTCCAATTAGTGAACGTTTCCTAAGCTATAAATATTTCCTTTAATTTATCATTTGATTGATTTGATTTTTATTTGATCTCTTGTCTTTTACACGAATGCCGAAAATACTTGAAATAAATTACGCAATATCTAAATTCTCAGAATTGTCCTCTATTCTGGTGACCTCTCCCGGTGACCTCTCGTGGTGACCTCTCCCGGTGACCTGTCCGGGATACAATCTTCCTTAAAGCCCTATTCGCCTCTGGTTATCCTTATGGGTATTAAAACTTTGAAGATCCATCATTCTTCAATAATGGTTATTCTATGTTTGTCACTAACATTCTACATTATTATACCGTTAATCATCTGCCTAGCCTTTTCCCAACTATATTTGGGTCGGCTTCTAGTCAAGCCGGATTTAGCTGAATACCAGTATTTTACGAGGAGCGGCGGCCTACCAGACAGCATGGTACTTCATGGCAAGACTGGATTTTTATACCTTTAATCATATTTCAGGCTAAAATTATTCTCTAATCCTATTCCGTCGCAGTTCTTTACGTAATCTGTTATTTTTTTAAATCACCTCCCCTTTCTATTTTCATCCGTTAAGCTTATTTTGTTCGTTGATTGACATCGCCAGTTTTTCATCCAGCTGTTAGGTACAAATGGCTCGATAAAGTAAACTGATTTTTATGCTTCTTAACATTCAACATTATAATCGCTATTATGACATTTTTTCACTTTTAAGGAGTTTAATTAGTCCATTCGCTTTCTTTTATGGATTCTAGCGAATGCTAAAAAATGGAAATATATCATGTCGCAAATCACCAACATTAATTCTGCTTTTATCGTCAACGTAGAAACTCATTAAATTATATTTCCTATGGTTTATAGTTTTATCCTATTCCAACAAATTTATTAAAATTTCTACATTATTCACTATCAGAGTTATATTAAACGTTTTGCACAGTAGTTATAATCGTTCGATCATTATAATCGCTTTCGATCCATGTTATAATCGGCTCATTTGTTCCACCCTGGCCTATCGTTATCATGAATACAACATTACTTGAAAAGACACAGAATTTGAAGCAATTTTCACTAAGCGAAAGTTGCGGGTGACAGTCAAAAAAAATGATAGCGATCAAAATCCATGAAGTATGTAATTGGAAAACTGCGTAAGTAATTGATAGTAGTGTAGTAGATAGTAATCTAATGTGAAAAAGTAATCAAACAGGAATAAATAAAGTACATACTAATTAAGTCAAAGATTACAGAGAAGCAACTGAAACAATTTTCGTAAGTATAAGGTTCCTACCAGTCGGAAAATTACCTAAACGAGGATTAAAGTACACGCATCGCTTAACGTGCTCCTAAGTTCTAGAAATACGCCGAAAGAACTTCAATGCAAATTGCTGAACGATAAGTGTACAGATTTGAAGACAGAATCAAAGTCAAGTTCAATGAAGAAACGGGCAAAACGTAATGAACAAAATTTTAAGCGTGTATTTTCTTTTACTGCATGAATTGTTATGAGGGTAGAGGCAATACGCAGCCGGTTTCTAATACATTCCGTTTTTGTCATTGCTACGTTTTTGTTGTAAACGTTAGTCCCATTATGGTCATTCGCAAATACTTTAGGAACAATTCCGTAAATTTTTATTCATCCTGACCTAAAGGATCTTGGACTAAATCATCTATATGTGATTTCTGTTCAGTCTCCAATGCTTCGTATAAAACTAAGATTTTTCTATATCGTACATATATTCCAGATCAGGAATCAGGTTTTGACGCCGTTTTGTATTTTTATGGGACAGTTTCTCTGAAGTGAGCATCGATGTATGTATTTCGGCAAATTATAAAAGTAAAACTCCTAGTTTCCCTAAAGGATATCATATTTTTACGTCAAATTCAGTAAGAGAAAGCTCAAATATTCTGTAAAGACGCATCAATGAAATGGATCCCATTTCATTCCATTAAGCAATAAGTCTAATGTTTTGGTAACAATCTTCTGGCATTGGAACGGTTAAACGCGTAGTATTAGATTTTGGTGCCAAAATTGTATGGGGAAACGATTCGTCGGCTGCCGAAACAATATGAATCGTTCGCGGCGCTGCTCGCCACGAATCAACAAGTGCAAGACGCAGCAACAACATCTCCCGGCGGTAAACAAAGAAAAGCAAGCAAGCCATGGAATTCGTTCGAGACAGAGGCAACGATCGTGAAAACTGGGCCGGACATGTGTGCCTCGGCCGTGACCGCTTTACAATCACTTTTCAATTAATAAAGAACAAGCAAGCACCTGCAGAATGCAACAGATTCTACCAGTCGCAACAAACAAGCAATACGCACGCGTTTGATGCCGCTCCAAAATAAATCCGGTCCGCACTTTCACAGGTAAGTTAGTGTGTTTTGTTTACGTACTTTTAGGGGTATAACACAGGGCACAGGTACACAGGGTAGCACGAGTCGAGTCGCGGAGAGAGCGCGAGCGCGGCGTGCGAGTGTTGCGCGCGGCGGTCGGCACGGCACTGGCGCGGGCAGGCGCGCGGCGGCGGCGAACGGCAATTCGCAACTCGAAATACCTACGTAACGTAACTTAACTCCATAATATTTTATAGTTTCGTAATCGTGTTACTCGATTACTGTGCGCCGTTCGCGTCTAATCGATGTCACGATTTCGGGAGCGGTCCTTGGGACTGAGAGAATCGAAACTCACATGCATTCCATGTTTGTTAAATGCAAGCGTCTTAGGAAAGGTCAGAGTGTGCGAGTCGCAACCTATATGCCAGATGTATACGTTCGTCCTCCCACGTAGTTGGCGAAGGAGAAATGAGAAAAAGTTCCAATGGCAATTTGTTTGCTCATTAGTTTGCATCAATTCCTTTTGGATTACACTGATTTGCTCTCGCTGAAAGACGTCAAGGCTTAGATAGACGTGGGTGGTAAATAACATGTTGCGGGAACCAGACAAAAAACATGTTTCCGAGAGGATATTTTGTGAAACTTGACAACAAAACAGCGATTTGCGTTACGTCGCGACGGTAAACGACGTATAAATATTCATAGCGCTGGTAATGAGCAGTCGCTCCACATTTCGTCCGTCTGGATGACTCCTGTCCGATGTATCCTTGCTCTAATTACGAGGAATTCAATGACGATGGTATGGAAGCCGAAAGCCCTTGAGAATTTGGGCCGCTAACTGAGTGTCTAGCCTGTAATCCCCTGTAGAACAAAGCTGCGAAGGCACAAAGGCCACAGTTCACTAAAGATGGAATTATTACCAAACAATACATATTGGGTGACCTTATCACTTTTATTAAGGCCAGTTCCAATTTGTATTAGGTATAGGGATGTATTGAGGGTATTTATGTAGGCGAATGTCTGAAGGCTTTTGTTACTCTTGTTATTGGAAAACAGGATCTTTCAAGGGGTTAGTCCGGGATTGTTGCGTTGATTTTTCTTCCTAGATTTGATTGTAGGTCACGGAAAACATTTTAAAACAGTGTAGATACATTTTCCAAAGTAATTTCTGTTATTGATGAAAAACTACAATAGAAGCAAAATACTTAACGCATGGCAATTTAACAGAAGAAAACCACATTTTTATGGCAAAAACTTCAGTCTTAATTCTTAATACATTTCTGACAGTCCATGGACACTCGCGCTATTTTTGCTTATCGTACTTAGCATTTTTTTGCAATTCATGTACGGTCAACAAAACAAATGACAAAAAAAACAATCTGCACTTTATTTGCAATTCATTTTAACTGCGTAATCATTTTTGAAGTACACATACAACAAAAAGGTCTGCCAAGCACAACATGGTTTTAAAAGGACTTGAATTTCGCTCGCATATCTCTTTTTGTTGACGGTACAAGAAAACTCCATTATTCAAAGTTATTTTAATGATTTCGCTAACGATAAATTGCTTTACCATCAAAATTGTTTGCTTCATTTTTTTGACGCGTTTTCTCTGTTATTTATCACTCGCGCGTCCCACGCAAAAAGCTGTTCATTCAGGCTTGCTACCGATGGAGGACGAACCATTTACTATATTATTATCATTCGCTTCATTAATACTACTATGATATTGGAATTATCCCTTTTATTTATAGATACGGGAACGTTAAGCCGTAGGTCCCGGCTGTCATTTGTAGATCTTTGGCAGTCGTTACGGATAGTCATAAGCCAGTAAATCTGACTCCAGTCTTACCAAGAAGTACCGTGTTACCCCAGTTAATGGGTTGTGGAGGTCTGGTAGGCAGCCGCTTCTCGTAAAATACTGGTATTCAGCAGTGGCGAGGGGTAGACTTGCGTGCGAGTTAATCCGCTACTTATTCCAAAAAATATTATAAACCTGACCTAATTAAGCGACGGCGAATCTTAACTGCGAGATTCAGAAACCGTCGCTCAACTAACAACGCCATCTAGTGACCGCGTTCCCAACTTTTTTCATAAATTCACAATTTCCTCAAAAGATGACGCAGTGAACCAATATTTATGTAAACGCAATTTTAAAAATAGTATGTAAAATATATTATTAAAGTTCACTCACCAAATGCCGTTCGCTCAATGATGCAATAAATCCAAACCGGCGTTTTTATTAATTGTCGTAACACTCGTAACTTAATTTTGGGAACAGGATTTCGTTGCAATACAAAGAATCTATTAACAATATTATATCTCTACCATGAATTAATGCCATTACTAAATAGCACGAAATATATGTACAGTAACGTTAAAAACAAAAAAAAATCAACTACTTACAAAACAGAAAATGAAAGATAACCGCCATGATAATTCGGTTGTATAAAAAACCCTACCAAATAAGATGTATTACTCGCCAATATCAGTTATTATGCAGTGAAATTCATTCTTATTTTGGAATCATTATAATTGCACAATGAATGAATTTTTCTTTCTCGCTTGCACCTATGCAATGTTTACTGTCTTCTTCCTCATAACTCGGTCCGGATCGAGTTATATTGAGTTCAATTTTCTACGTGCGAAAACGAGACGGCAAGAGTTGGAGTAATAGGCGTTAGTTTATAGGAAAGAAAGAGATAGATGCGTATTATGGGTTTTAGTTGTTTGAAAAGGTAATCCGGTATTTTTCGGCTTATGATTTTGGCATTGACGACAAATGTTGTATACATTTTAAAAAATCGAAGTAATTGAACAATAGAAGGGTTGTTGACCTATAGATTTCTGTTTCAAAGTGAACTCGGAAGGAATGGGGTTATATGAAGGCTTCGCGACTGGTATTCAGCTAAGTCCGGCTTGACTGGAAGCCGACCCCAATATAGTTGGGAAAAGGATAGGCAGATGATTTATAGATACGGGAATTGTATTCTTAGTTCGTAAAAAACGTTTTGACTTTGACTTTGAATCCGATGGATGCGAGACGCATAGGACCGGTCGTTGTGGCGACGCTTGGCTGAGGCCTATGTCCGGCAGTGGACGTCTTTCGATGAAATGATGATGATTTATTGATTGGGAGACGCAGGCGGCGACAGAAGTTTGATTATGATGTTCACTTTGGTATATGTTTACACTAATAATTTCTATTAAAGCATTGACTTTTATTACTTTTAATGAATAAATTACAGTATTTAAATGCTTAGAAACACTGTTAAACAACATAAACACCCTTCAAATTGTTGTCTCAATTTTCCCCCTTTGACTGTAGCAGATTTTAGTTAGCATATTCGGTCTTATACTGTTCCCACTGCTGGGACTCAGGCCTCCTGCGTTTTCCGACGTTTTCACGAGACTTTTCTTAGCCATTAGGGAATACGCTCGGAGTATGGTATCCATGCTTTATCTGGCTTTATTATGTTCAAGCCTCTATCTTTCTTAAGTGTTAAATTTCTCTGGTAGTTTGCGAATGTGAGTACTTAATGTTACAGGTAGTGAACTGGTTGTTTTTTATCTTATTTTGTTTCTCAATGAGGTTCAAGTCAAATAAAGTCTTGCAGACTAACATGTAAGATTTGGTTCTTTCTTGCCTTAAGTGAGTGCGCAGTTCATGAGCTGAGCGCTTTACTTCTTCTTCTTCTTGTTCTTTTCGAATCGATGGTTTGTCTGTTTGGGTCCAGTAAGTAGCTACATCAATTCGGCATCGATGACACTCATTAAATACTGTAAAGTGCTGTGTTGAGTGAGTTTTGAACACAGGTACCGCACTCGCATCTCATTTTATTCTAGGACCTGATTCTGTCTAACCATGTCTATTTTTAGTTTAGTCTGATCTTTAATTTGGGGGAAAACTTATTTTTAGGTAAAATGTTTTTCATACTCGTATACAGCATGTTTTAAGTCAATACTAGGTGGTTCGGTTCCCAACAAAACCTTAATTAATGGTTATATGGATGTCACTTATCCGAATTAAAGATTATTTAATTTATATATATACTTGCATTTACAAGCTAGTGAACGCACCAACGATACAAGAGTTTCCTAGTATGGAGCAAAGTTATAAATGTTCACACCACCTGAGGTTATCGACGTATAAATTGAAAGACCAGCAATCTAATACCTATTGATTAGGTAAAGTTATCAGTTGTATCGCAATACCCAAACATCTACAGCGAAAGTTCGTACGTAGGACCTCGAATAGACCTTCAAAAAAAATTATGTGAGTTGGGGCAATTGTTTTAAAACCGGCCAAGAGCGGTCAAGTTCAAAATAATTTTCCTAGAAAGTCTTTTTAAAGCTCTACTTTCCAGATTTTTTTCATATTTTCTAAACTTATGGTTCAAAAGTTAGAGGTTTTTTTCCGTGATTATTGATATTATCAAAAAATGATTTTAGTAAACCTCTATTCATTGTTTAATACCTATCCAATAATATATCACACGTTAGGGTTGAAATAAAAAAAAAACACTTTCCACTTTACATTAATAAAAAAATATTTCCAGTTTTTATTTTACTACTTTTTCGGCGTGATTGATATACTACATATGGGTACCAAATTTTAGCTTTCTAGTGCTAACGGTTATAGACGGACAGACATGGCGAAACTATAAGGGTTCCGTTTTTGCCATTTGGCTACGGAACCCTAAAAAGGATGAAGACATCATTGGTGGGCAGAGTGCGGGGCAGCTCCATTACTGTTCTGGCGATGATTGCCAGCAGATTGGATTGCCCTTATATCGGACATTGCTGTAGCAGACATGTTGCTGGCTGTGTCCAATAAGAATAACCGACCTTAATTTACTTATGTGTGTGTGTGTTCTGTTTTGTAATTGCTGTATGGTACTATTGGTTTCCTGAAATAAATGTTTTATTTTTATTTTTGAACCTATATTTATTATTGAACCTATTCAGAAGGCGACTAAATACTCGTGGTACCTCAACCCAAGTCAAGCGTCGCTTATCAACACCAGCTACGTTTTAGGAAGGACATTAACCTAGCAACGGAACATAAAAGTTTATTGTAGTATTAAGTGACGCCGACATGTGTACCTACTGTGACATTGAAGAGGAGGGAATATTCCGCTGTACTGTGGGATGAAATTATTTGATACGGGGTAAGCTGGACTATAGGGTCCAGGTTCTTTTCTTCTCATATCGACCTGAACTTTTTTAAAGACAAATTTTTTTTCGATCTATATTCCTAAGGTTGCCTGGTATGTATCGCTGTCAGCTATAAGACCGCCTTTGTACCCATAGATTTAAGTTATTGTATAAACTGTACTGTTACTTTTTGGTGTACAACAAAGTTTATTCTATTCTATTCCGCCACCTGGACAGCTCTGTCGTTAGCCTCATATAAGTCGTGGAAGATGCAGGTAGTTGTTCATGCTGGGCAGGAAAGGAGGCAACCATATCCTGTGAAGAGACTCCACACTGAGACTTGGGGAAATGGATCGGAATTCAGAAAGGTACGCTCGGTGTCCCCAGATTGAAGGCAACGAAGGGACGGGGTTTAGTCAGTAAAAGTCTGACGCGTCCTCCTGCTTCGCCCAACAGCGGGAGAAGTCTGATGATACCCCAATTGAAAAAAAAACACATACTGTACCTATTTGCGATGGGTCAGGAAAACCCCATTTGGCTAGATTATCTCTGCATTCGCCTTGCTGCTCCAAGTAAGGCCCAGGAAGCCCGAAAGAGATGATGATGACAAAAATGCAACAAAGCCGCTTATCCTATGTATACTCGTATCTGTTAGTACCTAACTAGTATTTTTTTTAAGTAGATTGTTTTAGTAGTTCAACGCAGATGGAGCCCACGGCTAATGAATAGATAAATGGGTGAAGAGTGCTTCAATGACGCTAATTTTACTACATACTAAAGTGTAAGCTTGTATTCGTCTGGCGCTTGTCCATCGCATTTATTATTTTTATTACTATAACCTCTCCTCTCAAGGAAATGCGTGAACTCTTACGAGAGACGAAGTATATACACGTCTATTGCATTCTGGGCAGTCACAACTATCACAGTACCGACTGACACCTATGTACGTAATTTAACATTTTGATAAAGTTCTGAAACTTTGAGAGACGATACGATTCAACCAGAAGAAACGCCTTGCTTTTATTTAACCTTTAAATACCTCATATGCAGCAAGATAACCTTTTCCTCCTAAAGTAGTGGGATGGGCGCTTTTCCTCAAATAACTTATCTAGTTCATTCAAAAGGAGTGTATGCTTGAAGTTTGGACAGCAAAGACTCTTCTCAGAAACCTATTCTAAATACAGTCATAAAACTGCACTATAACAAAAGCGTAGGAGTACGATACACCCACGCGCTATGACTTATAGCTGTTACTGTAAAAGCCCGAACCACGGTAAATCTCAGGTTTTACCAGTAAATCTTAGGGTTTACCAACACGAGTTGGTAAATGTAAGGATATGTAAATAAGAAACGATTTAATCGGGCTTTTACCATTAGAATTTGGTACATGCTAGGTCTTACCAGTGAGGGTTGGTAAATGTTGGTTTTGGATTTTTTTATCGTAGATAGGTTCGCGTTTGACCGCTATCTCACCTGATGGAAAGTGACGATGCGGTCGTGTCTTTGACGTAAATCCTTAAATTTACCAAGTGTGTGGTAGTAAAAGTCCGAAATAAACAATGGTCATAGAACGGTTCGGATTTTTACCTTTAAGGGCGCTTTCAATTTATGCGTTTCGTGTCGGACCGCTGCGGTGCCGAAGCGGTACGTTAGGCGTACTGCGCACGGATTATCCTCTTTTTTCTTACAAAACGCTCGGTGCGGCAACAGTGCGGCGCCAGTACTGCGAACGCTTGACAACAGGACGGTGCACTTTGTATGGAAAATAGCGGTCCTCCGTACGCAATACGACTAACGCACCGCTTTGGCACCGTAGCAGGCCGTTTACAAACGCATAAATTGAAAGCGCCCTAAGAGTTGGTAAATCTTAGGATTTACCGTAGTTCGGGCTTTTACAGCAACATAACCACCAAATGAGTGGGACAGCTTTCCGCCAACTTTTACCCACGCAACACCAATTTCCGAATTTTGTGATGGCAATTTTCGCTATTTTTTCGCGCCAGTATTTTCGTTTGACATCGGTAATTATGCATCGTATAGTGGGTGTTGAAATAGGAAAGAAAGTTTCAGAAGTTTAACTTTATGCAGTGTTGTGATTTTCTTTTTAACGTGTTGATGGTAAAAATAGTTATGAATTAAATAGTACCGACATCTATGTCACATAGATATCCACATACCACAGAAATCCAAATAATTATTTAGATTTCTGTGGAACTAAAATTCAAAATCCTGCATGACATTCTAATCACGCGGTAAACTCTAATCTAAATCTATATTGGTATTAGAGTTCTCCGTGTAATTAGAACATAATTATATAGCTTGGACTACACGGTTCTTGGTCTAGTGGTCATCAGACCAGACAAAACACCAATCTGGTCCGTTCTAGAACCTAAGGTTTACCATGGCACTACTCAGGGAAGTTAGTAAACGACCTCATTAAGTTTAAACTGACGAAAAAGGGACGTGAAAAGTGTTTTTAAAACCTACCAATAGAACAATTTTGAAAAAGAAACTTTTTTATACTTCTGTGTATACTACGGTGGTTTACATTTAGATTTTCAGAAACGTTGCAGGAACGTTCAACTTGAGATTTCTATTCCACACTTCAAAGCAATTTTCAATCGAAAGTGAACCTTTTGACGTAGTTTTTCTGTTGTATGAGAGCAGTTATTGCAAAACCTTGTCTGAGGGAGGTACATGATAAAGCAATATGCAAATACCCGGGGAGCGAACCGAACGCACCGAATACTTTTAACGGCTGGTTTGTAGTTGCTAGGAGGCTAAACTGAGGTTAAAGTAGGTTAGTTCTTTTTCTGGTGGAAAATCATCGAATAACTTATTTTTTTTTAATATACCATAAACTAGTGCTTGACTGCAATCCCACCTGATGGTAAGCAGTGATGCAATCGTTGATGGTGAGGCGCACTAGTTTATTAAGAGCCTATTCACTCTAGTCTTGAAGACACCCAAACTCTAACTCCTAACTGATAACTCCTCTCGCTTTGGGGTAAATGTCAGACTTTTACTGATTAAAACTCGACTGTGTTTGTTCAGTCGCTAATAAGCTTATTGTGTTTTTTTTGTTTGGTTTTTTTTTCTGAACTTATTTTATTGGTAAATCATAAAATAACTACTCCCGTTCTGGGATGAGCGAGAGGGCCAGCTTTTACTTACTAAAATCTGCGAGTGTTATCCTTCAGTGTCACTTTCGAACAACCCCGCTAAAGTAAGAATTACTTGACATCTGTTATTAAAAACAGAATTATGCGAGTTATTAACGTTTGAATCCCCAACCGGTCCTATGAGACCGCGCTGTTATTGTTTTACTATTGTGTCTCGTTTCGCGGGTATCTGAGTAATTAAAGACTAGCTTTTGCCCACGGCTTCGCCCGCGTACATAAAATATAGCCTATGTCACTCAGGTATACAGCAGCTTTCTACTGGTGAAAAATTTTAGCAATCGGACAAGTATTTCCACAGATTACCTCATACAAACCAAAAAACAAACTACCTCTTTATTGTATTAGTATAGACTAGCTGTTGCCCGCGACTTCGTCCGCGTTAAGTTCGTAAAACTGCACAAAAGTTACTTATAACTAATCCTATACTTCCGAAAACATCTGATTAATTAATTTTACATAAAACTGTTTAAGTTAAAACTCCAATTAGTACTTTTTTTAGTTGGGAAAACATCTAATGACTTTCGCTCTTCTGTGAAGCGGAAGTGCGTGTCAGATTATTGCTGGCTAAGACTCACTTCTATATTCCTTCCTTGCCTTACGTTCCAGGGTCTCCCTTTCAGAAGCGAAACCATAGCCCCAGTAGGTTTCTTGTTTAGGTTTTATAATTCAGATGGGTAAACATCAGAATGACTTCTCCTGCTGTTAAATGGAGCGGGAGGGCATGTCAGACTTTTACTGACTAAACGTTCCTGTGTTGAACGTCCCCGTCCCCGTCCCCGCTCGAAAACGTCCCCGTTCCTGTGTTGCCTTCAATTTCGGGACACCGAGCTTATCTTTTGGAATACCGATCCACGTCCCCAGAGGCTTCGGCCCTGCCACGGGCCCCTACAGTTTGCTGACATCTCCTTGAGGCGCTCCTGGAACAGTTGACGACTTGACTCGGTCCGGGTTATTACTGGACTGCTGGACGGCAAGCTACCCAGTGTTCGCCGTCCGCAAGCTTGCACCTACGGTGGTCGGAAATCGTTCTCGTGATCCTGACGGCGGCGGGGGCGTGAGGGTCGTTCCCTTTCGCGCTCGCGGTCGGCCGCCTCCTTGCCTAGCATTACTGCTTCGCAGAAGAAGGCAACCGCCATACCTCTACCGTGTGCTCTACCGTGTCCTCCGGGCGGTCCAGACAGTGCGCCCAAGTTTGGCTGGGGCGCCCTTTTCCCCTGAATCCGATGCAGGAGCCTCCCGAACTTACCGTGTCTGGTGAGGACCTACGGCATACGGAACGTGAGGATCTCTTTCCAACCACTCCTCTAAGAGGAAACTTACCGCCGCAATGACGGCGTGCCCAGGTTTCTTGTTTAGGTGGAAAATCATCAGAATGACTTCTCAGAAGGTGAGTCAGACTTTTACTGACTAAACCTTACCTCGTTACTTCTTTGCCTTCGTTCCAGGGTTCCGGGTTTTCCTTTCGGAAGCTCGCCCATGGCCCTAGAGGCTTCGAACCTGCTGGGCACCTATAGTTTGCTAAAATCTCTTTGAAGCACGCGTGGAACAATACCCACGGTTGACCGTCTGGATTATTACCGAACAGCCAGATGGTAAACTACCCATTGCTCGCCATTCGCAAGCCACTCCTACGGTGGCTCTAAATTGGGGTCGGAATCCCAGCGACTGGGGCGTGAAGGGAGTGCTTGCCTCTACTCCTCGCTCTGGATCATGGCCTGTACCAGTGCCCAGCGCGAGAGGTTGCTGTCACCGATCGTCCCCACAAGGACACGGTGGTGATCCGCCTAAGCGTGGCCCACCAGTACTTGATGCTCTAACGTGTCCTCCGGACGATCCACCCAACTTTGGGTAACCACCAAATACTTTTCCTTCTCCCACTCTAGGTGGACCGAGAGAGAGTATCAGACTTTTACCAACTAAATTCCACAGTGTTCTTTTAGTTGCAATTTACATTCTAGGGCGACTAATTTTGGCACACCACGATTATTACTATTATAAATTCACTCTTTAAGGAGAGACTACAGAGTCATGACGTCCACACCTTGCGCTTTACGCAGGTCCTAACCGAACATGAGTGTTTCGGGAGGTAGATGTTTTAGATTCGGCGGGAAGACACGGTGGACCTTACGATCGAAGTTATCCCGCTAGGGCGGATCACCGCCGTACCTACTGTTTGCGGGGCAAAATCAGAATCCTCCTGCCCTAGTTCAGATCATGGTATGAGCTGGGAGGAGGAATGGAAAGCAGTCACCTCCTAGAGTGAAGCAACGTGGCTGAAACCGTGCGAAACAGGACATCCTTAGGCCCCTCCCATCGCCATTTGGACACTTCCCAGGTGTCATATGTATAGGGCGTTTACCGATCACCATCATTTTTTTGTGTTTATATGACCTGTTTATTGAGGCAGGAATTTTCTGGTGCGGTATTTGACTGACACCCTAATACACCAAATAAATGTTTTTCTTTAGTGAGAATAATAAACGAATTCTTGTGTGCGAGTATTTTCACCTAGCCGACTTCACATGCTGATGATCAAACGCAGTCTGTAAACTCTCGATTTTTACGGGTAGAGCATGCAGAGCAGTAAAAAATACCCACTTTGTTCCTTTAGATGCCCTATACGAACAATTTTCCAGCTATCGAAGCCCGTTAGGGCCGTTCGCTTATGGTATCTCTTTTAGGTGTGCGTGGCACATAACGCAACGTCAGTCGACTAAGACCAGTCTTTATTCAACAGCGAAATGCCAATAGTGCACCGTCCAAAACTCCGCGCTAACGGTAGCATGGAATCACCCTGCGACTCGTAATGCCAAGGGCATCATCTTTGCGCTTTCTGCTACCTTCTTCGCTTTATTTGCGGAAGGAAGTGATGACTGCTTTCCATACCTTCTTTCTCTATACCAGGACCGGACGTGAGAGGTCGTTACTGCTGATCACCTCCACCCGGAGTCCTGGAACGCAAAGCGAAGAAGGAACATACAAAGGTGTGGGTTTTGGTCAGTGAAAGTCTGACATCCCCTCGTGCTCCTTCCTAGAGTGAAAGAAATCACCTAAAATATAAATAGCCTTTAGTTAAAAATAAATAAATGGATGTTTATATTTTGAAAGGAAATCGTTTGTCTTAGTGTGGTCATGTGAAGAGGAGAAATTAAAAGCACGTTACTAAAAGAGTTCTTGAGAATGGAGAGGGAGAGGAAGGCCTAAGAAAAGATGGATGGATTGTGTAAGGATTGATATGAAAGAAAAGGGCAGACGATAGTGTGACGGACGACAGGACAGAATGGAAGAAGAAAACGTGTTGCACCGACCCCAAGTAATATGGGATAAGGGCAGGAAGAAGAAGAAGGATGTCATTGTTTGTATTTTGAAAACGAGGTGCAACTCCGCAGTTGTAAAATTTGTCTCCATGGGTTTTTTTTTTGTTAAACAATAATAATAATATCTTTTGGTAATAGTATACAACGTGTAACTTTAAATGCGCAAAACCTCAGACACCCCAAACGATTTTTAATCCAATTGACCTAATTCTAAGAGAAAAAAAAATATTTAAAAAAAATTGAATGTTTTATGTGCTGTTTTAGTTTGTTTAAAATTCGTATTTACATCGAAATGAGTATGATTACTATCCCGTTTATGAGAAAATCTAAATTGGACGACAACCATTTGTGTTTGTTTACCTATTTACGCAAGTTTATGCACATGATGACTTGATTTGTTAATAAATAGACAAAGCAAAATTTTTAATTATTTTTTTTTGAAAAATGTGACCTATATTAAAAAGTGGTTTTATTGCTTCTGCTGGTTATTCTGAACAAACTAATTTCAGGTTTTGCGCATTTGACGTTACACGTTGTATATATATATCAATTTTTTTAATATTAACAAAAATTAAAAAAATTGTGAGAATGCAAAAATATGTGAAAAAAAATGTTACAAAAATAAAAAAAAAGCTTTTTCTAAAACACCTCTTGGGATTCGAACCACCACCGTGTTACGTCCCAGTCTAGTCATAAATCGATCGCGCTGCAATGTTCGATGAAAATTAAGCAAAATAGAAGTTCTCATATAAATGTCATAAATGACTGCCCCGCTCTTCGTCCATGATAGCGTGATGATTTTCATTTCAGTAGATAAATTGGCAGCTAAATGGACTAATGTAACATTGTAGTATGTGAATTTCGTGGACGCTTGGATTTTATAACGTGTTTTGATTAGTTTTTACAAAATATTTGGGAAAAATCAAATAGGAATGTTGATTTTCTTATGAAAAAATGGTAAAAGTATTTTTTTTTCCAAAAACAATAAGATAAAACATTGACAGAAATATAAATTGTAGGTGGGATTCGAACTCGGGGCAACTCGTTCAAAACCGACAAAATGCAATATTGCTCACCACCCATAGCAAATAGCGTGATAAAATATAGCCTATATCATTAAGGGTCCTATAAGGATTATGTATGCAAAATTTGAACAGGATCGGTTCAGTGGTTTTTGCGCTAATTAATGCTAACAATGTACAATTTTACTGTTTTATTATATGTAAAATAGAAGATGTAACTTTAAACTAATCACCTTAACTTTGCTGAACCGTTTATTTATTTCAAAGTGTACCTAACAGGCAAGTTATGATTTTTATGTTATTTTGATAGCAAAACTATGCCTATTTTGATAATAACTTTAGCAATATCAACACACCAACCAACAGGTTAAAAGTGTATCAATATTGGACATAACTATTCAAATTACAGTTTTGTGCGCAATAACAGCAATTTAGGAGTTACTTTGCATAAAAATCACATCAAGCTACCTACAGCATGGTGTTCAAGGTCACTTCATTCATATTTTTGTCAGCAATCATCAATGATTACTGGGAATGAAGATGGTAGTTTGTGATTTCGTAATGGTGATCAAAGTTAATCACCTAGTAATAACTAGGTTTTGAGTAACACAATTTTGTGAGGTTAAGGTGTGTATCTATAAATGTAATCTCATCTCCATAGCCTTTTTCTAACCGACAGCCATTGGAAGCCGACCCCAAATCGGCTTCTAGTGAAACCAGATGCAGCATAATATACGTGGCTAAAAAACTGTGTAATACGTGAAATGACTGCGTTTTTACCGTTTGGGTACGAAACCCTAAAACGGCAAAAAAACACGTTTGTTGAATGGGAGCCCCACTTAAATGTGTATTTTATACTGTTTTTAGCATTTGCTGTTATACCGGCAATAGAACTACATCATCTGTGACAATTAAAAACTGTCTAGCTAGCACGGTTTATGAGATACAGCCTGGTGACCGACAGCCAGACAGTGGAGTCATTGCAATAGGGTCAAGTTTTTACCCTTTGGGTACAGAGCACTGAAAACAGAATTATGTCATTTTAGTTGCAAAACTAATTAAAGACTAATTTAGTACCGTGTTACCCCAGTAAATGGGTTGTGGAGGTCTGGTAGGCAGCCGCTCCTCGTAAAATACTGGTATTCAGCTAAATCCGGCTTGACTGGAAGCCGACCCCAATATAGTTGGGAAAAGGCTAGGTAGATGAGTTGCAAAACTAATTAAAGATTTAACTCCCACAACCAAACACCTTAACTTGTCCGCGTATTATTCCAAATCAGTGCACCTATCAAGTCAAGAAGCTATCAACAAGTCACTCATATGTTTAGCAACGTAACGTAAAGGCTAAACTTATGTAATATACAATACTGTGCTTAAGTAATGAGCTCCAATTTGTTTTCACTAATACCCAATACTGTAGGTGTTCAATTAGACAATTATGTAAACGAATTTACTTACTGTACCTATGTATACAACATGTAACATTAAATTTTAATTTATAATTTTTTTTTATCACCTGTTCCATACATTTGACGAAATATGCGAACATAAATGTAGGGATTATATTTTCTCAATTTCAGGTTTGGTCCCATGGTAAAAGTTGTTCGTAATGATAAGTACAATGACCCCCCAAGAAGATGTGCATTAATTATGTTACATGCTGTATACTTCTTCTTCTTTGTCGATGTCACTCTTGAAAGAGTGTTTTTTTTTAGGTGGGAACGTCATTCATATGATTTCTCCTGCTCTAGGTGTAGTGTTAGGGCCTGTCCGACTCCTACTGACTAAAACTCACTCCTGTTCCTTCTTTGCCTTAACTCCAGGGTCCCGGATACGTTACATTTTTCGTTCAGCTACGGAATTTAGTCCACGATACTTCGAGCACTCTAATAATCAGTTTTTCCAAAATTGGTATTCATTTGTACAGGATTCGATAGATCGACAATTAACGGCTGAACCCAAGAACCTATCTATCTCCAGTTTTGGTATACTGGAGATAAAAAAACAAATGATACTATACATAAATTATACATGTTTTCTGTTGTTTCATTTGTTTTTCTATCTCCGACATGTGATAGATAGGTTATTGGTTTCGGGTGTAAATTGGCTCGAAACTAAACGAGCTATCAACGGTTTATTGCCAGTTCCATTATTATGTATTCTATCTACTAGGATAATATTTGACATAGCATAATTGACATCGAAAGCGTCAACGACACTTCAATCGAACGACTTTAAAATCGGTGTCGTTCAAGCTCAATTGATGAATACGATAGTGGTCTAAACGACTAAGTCGCTACGATATATTTACCGTTTTGCCTACAAGAATCGGGCTACTGGTCTCTTAATCAAACTGCCTAGCCTTTTCCCAACTATATTGGGGTCGGCTGGGAGCCGACTCTGGATTTAGCTGAATACCAGCATTTTACGAGGAGCGGCTGCCTACCAGACCTCCACAACCCATTAACTGGGGTAACACGGCACTTCATGGCAAGACTGGAGTCAGATTTACTGGCTTCTGACTATACGTAACGACTGCCAAAGATCTACAAATGACAGCCGGGACCTACAGCTACTGGTCTCTTAATAAGAGCAGCTAAATAAATAAAATAGGAATGCATTCGCTGCGCTGTCCGTTTGTGTTATTTTGCTTGCATTTCCATCTTCACACGAATGGATACTAATTTATTTATGAGATTTCTTTTCCGAGTTAGATTACGAAGTTTTCTTTGAAACAAACTTTACTTTTAAAAAGTTTACTATTAACAATCTATTAGTATGTAGATACTGACTTTTTCCATCAGCTCCCATGGTCAGATCGACATGACTGCTCTATTCTCGTCACTCACAATGGGCCTCACCGGAAGGCTTAAAGTCACCCAAAGGGCAAAGGAAAGAACAATGTTAGGAGTTTCCTTGCGTGATCGCATCAGAAAGGAAGATATTCGCAGGAGAACCGAAGTTACCGACATAGCTCGAAGAAATAGCCAAACTTTAGTGGCAGTGGGCAGGGCACATTGCTCGCAGAACAAATAGTCGATGGGGCTGAAACATTCTAGATTAGCAACCGCGTACCGAAAAGTGCAACGTTGGGAAGCCTCCTAAAAGTTGGAACAATGTCGAAGTGAGGGTCACGGGAGTCCGATGAATGCGTTATGCGAGACGCACATGTCCATTCGTTATGGCGACATTTGGAGGAGGCCTTTGCCATGAGTAGACGTTGATCGGCTGAAATCAATTTTTATTGTAAACGATCTCCACAAAAGTCACTACTAAAGTTAGTCAAAGAATTATAAATACATCATCATCTGCCTAGCCTTTTCCCAACTATATTGGGGTCGGCTTCCAGTCAAGCCGATATAGCTGAATACCAGTATTTTACGAGGAGCGGCCGCCTACCGGACCTCCACAACCCATTAACTGGGGAACACGGTACTTAATGGCAAGACTGGAGTCAGATTTATTGGCTTTTGAATATCCATTCGTGATACCAAAGAATTATAAATACACACTTAAAAAAATAAGAGAATCACAAGCAGAACTGCATGCACAACTAACACCAATGATTAAGCCCATTTTCGAAACCAATTTAACCACACTAACAACAAAAAAATAATATTTGCAAACGATTTGCGGTCACGCATATCGTACGTGACTTTTGCGGTTTCATAGAATGTCAATAAGTGACAGCTAGCAAAGTTATAATGTCAGGAATTACTTCACACAGACTAGGAGATAGGATGTTACATCATAATGATGGTTCAAAAGATAAAATTAATACTGAACGCAGACGTGAATGTGAGGTAAGGTAAGGTCAAAATGATATGCAACCTTACACACCTGGACTTGATAATATCATGAAAAAATTGGTGCAATATTAATATCTATCCATCATTGATAGGTGAGACTATCAATCAAAGCAAGTAACCTTAAGTCTTAATGAAATACTTTTTTCTAAATTGGTTTTGAACAGTCAACACTTCACCTGATAGTAATCTCATAGTTAATGATATCTAATACCTAAGTTCAGGACTGAATGTATATTATAAGTGTAGTACGTTGCATCACAAACAGAACTCAAAGGCCCAATTTCTCTGCGACATGCGGAAGATGTGGCCTGCCCAGTCCCACTTTAGTTTAGCGGCTGAGAATATAAACTTAATTAAACAATACCTTTTTTTGCCCTTTAAGTATTTATAATAATTAAAAGTTAGTGGTGTATATCTCACTTATGCAAAGGAATCACCTACGAGATACCTCGTAGCTATGGTCTATCGGTTTAGGTGGTTAACTAAAGATAAACAATCTTGGTATGTCTTTTTGTCGGGGGTCGTCTAAAATATACACAAAGATTATTTAAATTTAGTTTATTAGCTAACATCGTTTTAAGTAAATACCTAGTTGCAAAAATTTTTACATACAATTTTTAGACAACTTTTAGATAAAAAGACATGCCAAGATTGTTTACATTTAGTTAATTACCTAAACCGATAGACCATAGCATTATGTGTTAACACTTGCTTCACTATCCATTCTACAAATGACCCTTCTCCCATAATGGGACAACTACTGACCACATAAAGGGTAATCCCATCCTTTACGTAAATAAGATAATCTCCAGCTCTTCAAAACGCCTTAATTCACAGGTATAAAGATCAAAATAATAAATAACGGGGACAGGTTTATTATCCCATTTCCTGGGCGCAATGAATCATTTCCTCTGTTGATGGTCCTCGGAAACCTGCGAAGGAAACTGGATTCTGAGGAAAGAGGTCCAGATTTGCACTTAGAATCATAAATTATGGATATAAATGTGGCATTATTAAATACTGCATTCCATAGTGTGGTTAGGTGTTAGTGTTTACGCGTTTTATTGATTTTCTTATCAGGATATAAGTGTGTTGCAGGTTTGTATTTGAATCCATAAATTTTAAGATGATTTCAATTTATCTCCATCAATTTAAAAATCATTTTGGTTCGTTGTATATGGTATTTTCATTTTAACGTTTGAATCCCCAACCGGTCCTATGAGACCGCGCTGTTATTGTTTTACTATTGTGTCTCGTTTCGCGGGTATCTGAGTAATTAAAGCGACATTTTGTATTGAAAGGGCACGTACAACGTGAAAAAAATGTTACAAAACTACAAATAACTTTTTAAGAAGTCAATATGTCTGATTTGGTTTCTTCGTTATTTTTAACACACTTCTTCTGAAAAACTTTATAAATGATTAGTGTTTTTATTCTTACATTTACAGTAGGTTTCAGTTATACATTTTTGGATAAATATAATAAAAATCTGTTTTATTATTTATTTAAACTTTATGTACAGTGGTGGTACATAGGCGGACTTAATGCATAGAAGCAGATAGAGGAATATCATAAAAGTGAGAGTTACGAAGCAGAGAGGTCAGCACCCTCTGAATTGAGGTACTGAGGTAGGTAGATTGATATAATGGAAGGAGGACAGCAAAAAAATCCGTATAATTTTACTAAATGTTGCCAGAGTGCATCTCTCCACAATTCCAATAAGCCAAACCAATAAACTACATACCATTAGGATGCATTGTTTTAAAAATACTCATTTGGTGTGCTTACCTTCCAGCTTCATCATCAATTCGATGGTACAGTAGCGACATCTATGGTGTCACATAGGAACTACGACAACGAAATCCTGCATCACGCAATTAGAAATTATCCGCGCGATTTAGACATATATGTACAACAGCCCTAAATCGTCTATCGTGCAGTTGCTCGGATCAGACATAATATCCGACTGTTTGGACGATCCTCCCTTTTCGACGATATTATGCTGGACTTTACACTGAAACTCAATATAAGTCCTTACAAAATACTACAACAGCCAAGATACATTGTTTTTTACTAAATTACTATTTTGTAGAACGTTTTTAGCAACTCTCTTACTAAGCGCGGTTTACAAATAACTTAAAAAAAATCTTACTTCGTTAATCTTGTAACAATAATCATAATTATGACGAAATCAACAATGAATATCGAGATAAAGATATCTCATGCATTTCAAAATTGGTGCGCGTAGCATTTCGTAGCAAACGAAATTCGTAGGCCAGACGCGTTGAACTCTTTTATTCTCGGCCGCATTCGTTATTGAGTTCAATCGATAACTGCATGAAGATATTTCTTACAAGTTCATCTTTGAAAACCAATCACTCCTTGATTTAATTATTTTTTAATTAAATTAGGTGTAGCATATATTATTTATTTGTTATAGGGGAGAGAGAGATTTTTAGAACAAACTCATGATAAATAGGTACTAATACTAATACCATTATTTCACACTGAACATACTTCCTGCAGGACTGTTTGAAAGAGTTACCTTGGCACTGGAACGAAATGGGTTACTAAAAAACACTGCAAGTTTTAGTTGGTAAAAGTCTGACACTCTCGCTCCACCCAAAGCGAGAGGTGTTTTATAATGACTAGCTAGCGGCTCTACTTTGGTTAAAATTATCGCAACAGAAAATTTTACCGGAATATAAAGTACTCTGTGTGCTTTCCAGGAAATGGTCTACATGTTTACCAAATTTAATCTAAATTCGATCAGACGTTTAAGCGTGAAAAAGTAACAAACATACACACATTCACAAAACTATCGCCTTTATAATATTACTAATATTATTTCCCACTTCATGAAAATCTATATTTTAGTTCCCGGAGGTTTATAAAACCTTTTCCTTGAGTAAGTAACGGAAAAATGCCAAAGACTCCTCCTCTTCTAAAATGACTTAATTGATTGATCGTCCATAAAAAGTATTAAAACATGGGTATACTTAATTATACAGTCATAAAAATTATTTTATAGTTATGTATTATTAAATACAACATTATTTTCTAGGTCGGTTTAATTTAAAAACTGCAGTATGCTCTTATTAGAGTCATCTATAGAGTAAGGAACACTGCGCTGGCAGCGATCAGAGTGCAAAGTCTCAAGCGTAGAATAAGTAGCCTATCGATATTTTACAAGATGCATTTTGGAAATTATGCACGGGAAATACACTTGTCACACGACTTGATTTCGTCGACATTTTTACCATCAGACATCCCGACGTACGACAAGTAACAACCCTTCTGTTTTTGAAACCTATACGACCCGGACTAATCGATTCGCCTCGTTGTTTATCCAGCGTACATCGAGGAACACTAACAATTTGCCTGCTGCGGTCTTCCTGTCCGATTATAATTTAGGTGTCTCAAGGCTGGAGTGAATAGGTTCTTAATAAACTAGTGCGCTTCACCATCAACGAATGCAACACAGCTTACCATCAGGTGCAAGCACTAATATTTAAAAAAAAATTAAAAGAGTGCCTAGTGAGTGGTGTAATTATAAGCTGTAACTAAAACTAATGCTACGTCAGTTGAAGAGAAAAAATAACAACGAAATACGGATGTTCAAATTATAAAGAAAGGAAAAAAGACACTATCAAAGTAAAAAATAATAAAAATTATGAAGCTAGTATATGCTTGATTCCTGACTTCTTAATTTAGCGGAGAGGTTAAATATAACGATGCTCTCAAAGTTGTAGTTGTAACAATACACTTTACATAGCAGCGAATTTGTTTTTTTACGTATTATGGCTTGATAGCCGTATGTGTGGGACTCAACTACTCACTTCAGAAATATAACACAGTTCATTAGATACTACAGAACAGTCACATTATTGTTATCTATACTAATATTATAAAGAGGTAAAATTTGTAAGTTTGTAAGTTTGTATGTAGGGGGTAATCTCTGGAACTACTGGTCCGATTTGAAAAAATCTTTCAGTGTTAGATAGCCCATTTATCGAGGAATGCTATAGGCTATATACCATCACGCTACGACCCACGGGAGCGGAGCAGTAACGAAAAATGCGGGTGAAACCGCAGGGGCCAGCTAGTTTATTTATATATAAGTGTATGACATGGTACGGAGAGATTAATTTAATGCTTGACGGCAAAAAACTTGATACTATTACGGACACTGTGTTCTTAGGTTTAACTATTCAAAAAAAAAAAAAATTCAAAAAAAATTCAAAATTCATTTATTTTTGTGAACATAGGGTAAGTACAATGATCTTGTAAGTATATAATAATGTTGGTCCAACCTATGTTCCGCCGAAAGGCATACAAAATTGTGATGCTGTAATCTTTAAAAGTTAATTAAAAAGCAAAAAAAAAAAATTAAATGTCAGGAATATTACAGTCATCAATAATAAAATAAAATAATCAAAATGTCATTAAAAAAAAACAAAATTAAATAATGTAAATGTCACAAGAAAAAAAAAAAATCTGTTATAAAAAAAAATATAAAATAAAATAATTTAAATGTCATAAAAAAATACAATGTCAGCAGGAATAAATTACATTAAAATAAAATAAATTTAAATAATAACATAACAATAATTTCAGAATTATAATTAATTAAATTTGACATTTAGAAACTGATCTAATGTATAATAGCATTTCTCAAGTAGCAGCTTCTGTAGAGTGCCTCTGAATTTTTGTAATGGCATACATTTAATAGCATCAGGAACTTTATTAAAAATTTGGGGAGCGATACCAAAGAAACTTTTTTTCATCAATGCAGTTTTACATTTAGCCTGGCATAATGTGTTCATATATTGAGCACGTACGGGTAATTTTTTGACTGTGGCCATTTTTATGAATAGGTTGGGATTATTTTTTACAAACAAAGAAGTTTCTAAGATGTACAAAGCAGGAAAGGTTAAAATATTGTATTGTTTAAAATATGGGACGCAACTGTCAGTCCTTCTTAATCCAAACATCGACCGTATGCATCTCTTTTGCATTTTAAAAACAAGTTCTCGGTTTGTTGACTGTCCCCAAAAAACAACACCGTAACGCAAGACCGAAGCTACCAATCCGTGATAAGCCGTTAAGAGTGTTTCAGTATTTACTTTTTTTGACAGTTGAAATAGAAGATACGCTGATCTACTTAGTCGTTTGCAAACTTCTTCCAGATGTGGTTTCCAGGTTAGTTTGCTGTCTATAGAGATACCCAAGAATTTTGCAATGCTAGCCTCTTCAATTCTAGACTGATTATAGGTGACATTAAGTGGAGTATTTACAAGCCGTTGGTGGAAATGCATAATTTTAGTCTTAGTCAGGTTTATTACAAGATTATTGTCCTTAAGCCAATTAATTACTTTCGAGAGAGCGTCATTGATGTCAAATTCGTAGTTATTGGGATTGTTGCATTTTATAATAACCGTGCTATCATCAGCAAAAAGTACCATTTCGTGCCCTGTTATTTTCGGTAGGTCATTAATATATATTAAAAATAACAGGGGTCCCAATACGCTACCCTGAGGCACTCCATATCTAATCAATCTTGTTTCCGAGGTATAAGTTTTTTGAAGCTTAGTTACTGGACATATTCTTGTGATTTCTGTGCATTGCGATCTATCACTTAGGTAAGATTCTATAAGTTTGAGTATATTTCCTCTAATGCCATAGCTATACAGTTTTTGTAGTAAAATTTTATGATCCACAAAATCAAATGCCTTTGTCATATCTGTGTAAATAGCGCAAACCCTGTTTTTCTTATCGACAGATGTTAGGACACTTGATAGTAGATCAAATAGTGCCATGTTTATATTAATATTTTTTCTAAATCCTTTTTGTTCATTGCAAAATAGTTTAAATTTTTCAAAATAAGCATATATACTGTTATAAATTACTTTCTCGATGATTTTTGAAAAGATTGGAATTTTTGCGATTGGCCTATAATTTTTTAATTCAGTTCTATCGTCTTTTTTGAATAGTGGCTTAATTATTACTTTTTTCAGACGACTTGGAAATATACCATCGGAAATACAGAGATTTATTATATGTGAAAGCAACGGCGCTATAATTTCCTTAACTTCTTTAATGACCTTAGTTGATATGTTATCAAATCCAACGGTATTTGTGTTTTTGAGGCTGTTAATAATTTTAATTATGTCATCGCATGTGACTGGTAACATAAATAAGGATTGACCTGAAATATTATCCTTTAGGTGTGGATTATTATTTGATATGTTATGTGTTGGAATATTATTTTCAATAACGTCAATAAAATATTTATTAAATTCATTAGCAATGTCAAGAGGGTGTGAAAATGTCAAGTTATTATTATTAATACATAAAATTGGTTCTTGTGGTAAATTATATTTCGATTTGTTTATTACTTGCCATGCGGCTTTCGATTTATTTTGGGCAGTATTTACGTGATAATTATTTTGTGTTTTTTGCGTTAGTTTTATAATTCTTCTATAAAGATTTGTGTATTTTTTAAAAATAGTTTTATTTTCCAAATTAGGCTTCAGCCTATATTCCCAAAGTAGTTGTCTCTGCTTTTTACTCCAAAGCTTTATACCACGGGACAACCATTTCGTTTTCTTATGGGTATTAATCTTCACAATTTTAACTGGAAAGCATAAATGGTAGAAAAGTAAAAATTGATCTATAAAATTGTCATACGCTTCGTTAGCACCTTTTGCTTCATAAACTTGCGAGAAAGATAGACATTTCAAGCAATCTCTAAACTTAGCTAAATTAGACGCCGATAAGTCAAGTTTTTTAGTTTTCCAGTATTTTAGAGTGCATTTTTTATTAGTAGGTACTTTTAATAATTGGGCTGTATGGTCCGAGAGAACTAAATCCATTACATCCGCTTTACATCCACGTTTAAATGAATGTGCAAAATTATCAATGCAAGATTTACTGCTTAATCTAGTTGGTTCAAAGAGTGATAGTTTAAGATTGTATTGTCGAAGAAAATATTCAAATTCATATGTAATTTTATTTCTTTTCATGATATCGATATTGAAATCGCCGGTTAAAATTACGTTTTTATTCGAGTATGAACAGACTTTGCGTAAAACGTCATCTAGTTTGTCATAGAAAATATTATAATTATGTTTAGGTATCCTGTACACACATATTATTATGACATTATGAGACGGAAGTTCAATGCCGCAGCATTCGATAACACCTGACACTGAATGTTTTGAAATGTCTTTTAATTCTCTATAGTGTAAACCTGCTCGAACAAAAATACACGCTCCTCCTCGTTTAGCGTCTCTTGAAAAGAGAGCAGCGAGGCAATAATTAGGTATATGCATGAAGTTTTCATAACCAGTTTCAACAAAGTGTTCAGTTATGCAGACAATATCTATATTAATCCCTGTATTAGAAAGCTCTTCTAGTTTAACCGTCAATAAATCTGATTTATTTATTAGTCCCGCTATGTTTTGGTGAAGAATATACAAGTAATGATTAAAGAAAAAACTGAGAATTTTTCTGAAATTGAGTTTCAGTTGATTCTAAACTTCAGTGGGGCACTCATATTAGAACTCTTTCAGGTAGATTAAGCTCAGCTGCGTATGCAGTAAGAAAAATAAGGCAATTGACAGATGTAGCTACAGCTAGATTGGTGTACTATGCCTATTTCCACAGTATTATATATTGATTCTAAACTTCAGTGGGGCACTCATATTAGAACTCTTTCAGGTAGATTAAGCTCAGCTGCGTATGCAGTAAGAAAAATAAGGCAATTGACAGATGTAGCTACAGCTAGATTGGTGTACTATGCCTATTTCCACAGTATTATGTCGTACGGCGTCTTATTGTGGGGGTCTGCCGCTGATGTGGAATCAGTCTTCATACTGCAAAAGAGAGCAATCCGGGCTATTTATAAAATGGGTCCCCGTGAGTCCCTTAGAAATACATTCGGAGAAATTGATATAATAACTCTGCCCTCGCTTTATATTCTGCAAAGTATATTGTATGTACGCAAAAACCTAGGACTTTTTAAAATTAGAAGCGATTTACATGACAAAAATACGCGTAGCAAACACCAAATCGTATTACCTAAATGGAGACTAGCTAAGACCAGCAAGTCATTCCTTGTCAATAGTATACGCTTTTATAATAAGTTGCCCAAGTCGGTTATTGAACTTAGCGAGGGAAAGTTCAAAACCCATATTAAGCGTGTCCTGACCAAAAAAGCATATTGTTGTCTATTAACTGCTCCATGTTTGTTTCATTTCATAAAAAATATTATTACTCATAAATTTATTTTTCATTCAAGACGTTGCTTTTGCAATATTTTTATATTATTTGGATATCACCTTAATTTCATTAAGTCGTGGTTTCATTTTGATACAAACTAATTTGTTGATAGCTTTGATTTTTTTTTTTCTCTCATATTTATATAGCCTCTCTCTTAAAGTGTGAATGAGAGAACACTGTAGACTACGAATTTTAATTACTACTTAATTCAACCCAGTTTTTGATTGAATCTATTTTTATTTGGGTTACATTTTTGATTGGTCTACACTGTCCTCGCATATGTGTCTGTTTTGTAATATGAAAGTATTGTAAACCCAATCATTTTTTTTGAAAAGAGTAACCATGGAGTTTCTTGCCGGTTCTTCTCCATAGGAAACGACCAATTTGGAACCGTGCACTAGCTTCGACTTTTTATAAGTGCCCATGTAGGCCTATGTAAAATAAAAACATTTTTTATTTATTTTTATTAGATGAAACGCTTATTACTAAAAGAGTTATGAGTTTGCATGTGGATGGATGGAGAGGGAGGCCAAAGAAAAGATGGATGGATTGGGTGAGAAGTGATATGGAAGAAAAGAGAGTTAGTGATAGCGTGACGAGTGACAGGATGGAATGGAAGAAAAAACATGTTGCGCCGACCCGGGAAATAAAATGGGACAGGGGCAGGAAGATGATGATGATTTATTTTTATACTCTTTATTATACACCAAAAAAATATATTTTTTTTAGAAGGAGCTTAAGATTATTTTTCGTTTGTTATAGACAATACCATCTCCACGCAAAGTTTTGACAATGGTATCCAACCGTTGCCGCCAAGACCTTTCGTTGCTCTATAGACTCGTCATAGCCCCCGGGCTGGCCTGCGGGCAGATGGACGAACAAGTACAATCTCTATGATATTAACATAAACTGGTTTTGGCCTGGGCAGGTTTTTATCGTTCATTTAATAGTTAATTAGGTAAGGCTCCTTCACTTTAGTTTGAAGGCTACAGATGCTGGTGAAATTCCAATCACTTGAGGGTTCTCAACTTTGCCTTTGACATTAACATAGTAATAGCATAACAATTTGACATTTATTATTTTATTTGTATTTTACTATTTGACATGCTTTTTTAAAATTAATGTTTGACATAAATATTTACTTTGTTAAGTACTGCATTTTGTAAACTTGTATATTTCCTTTTATTATCATGAATGTGAGGACTATGTGGATTGTTTTTTTTCTGTCAGATGGATTTTTTTTACAATGTCTGGTGTCGGAGGTGGCTATTTAATTGCGCCTCCGGACTGGCGGGCAGGTCCGACAGAAACAGACATTACTTGAATTAAAAATAAGGAACCCTGAAAAGAGTAAATAAAATAAAGAAAACAATCAACCTCACTGACCTATTATCTTCTTCTCACTGACCAATGATGATGCAATCACCTCATAAACTGTGAATAGTCAAGCGGGGTGAATAGGAACGCAGGGGTGAATAGAAACAAAACTTTGAAGTGGATTTTTACGTTATTTAATAGGTTTTCCCAGCAATTAAGTATATCTATTTATTCATTAATTGTAATAAAAGGCGATGCTTATGCAGAAATCAATATAAAATATTTAACCAAAGTAACAATCCCAATCAAAGTTTTGTTCCTATTCACCCCGTTTGACGGAAACTAAAATATGGCAGATGTACCACAGTTCACCAGCCATTTTGACTCTCACCATAAACTGCAACAAAGATTCACTAATTACTACTAATTAGACAAGCCAACATAGTTTATTCGATTAGCAATCGACGCCGCATTAGCGCTCAGTTCAGGTGCAATAAAAACATATGGGATCAAAGGTCCACATAACTTCAACCTATGGATGCAAGATGACAGGTGCAGCCCCATCATTACTTATTGGTAATCGGTCTTCGGTGTTAAGCAAGCTGGTTGTTTGTGTGCTTGCTAAGCACTCTGATCCGTAATATGTTCCATTGGTAACTAATATGATTTAAAAGAATATCCATGGAGTTTCTTGTACATTCTTCTCTATAGAGATCTACACTTTGGAATATGCAATAAGCATCTTTTATCTGGTAGACTGTTTTCTTGATAATTCAAAAGTACCTTTCAATGGTTTATTTGAAATAAATATCCTGGTTCTGGATCTAGCTGCTTCTAGCTGTTTCACTAACGTGAAAGACTAAAACTTTGTCCTAATTTAGAACATGGTCTATAACATAGTCCGCCAAGTTTCGCCTAAATCATGTTATGGCATGTGTGGAACAAAAACCTAGACAGTAGAATACAATATTCAGTATAACACAAACATATGCATATTTATTGTAGTATACGCTTACATTTTACATGAGTTCTTGAAAATGATTTAATACTCCACATTATGTCTAATTGTGATTGTTATCAAACTGACTCCATGACCTTATACGAGTATCTCAAGAGTCAGAAACTGCCAACAAATACGTACTAATCTGTTCTCTCTGTCTTCAAAATCTGCATATGTAACTGATGTATGTATGGCCTAGAACATATCCCACTGAGTGGAAATTCTGGAACAATAAAAAACAACGGTGGCAAAACAGTGGCCAAGGAGACAAAAGGCCTGTGAGTTTGCGCGCAAATACCTTTCTCCCTAATACCTTAGCTTCGCTCGTCATCGCAACGCACCTGCGTGCGGTTTTTCACGTAAGCCAACGTAGTATACATTCTTTGTTCCATTCGCACCGCATTGCTTCGCAATCGCTTTAAATCGCGTTCTTTATTTGAATTTTTAATTCCATTGAACATCCTACACGCTTGGGGTGAGCCTATGCCCAGCAGTGAACGTCTTTCGGCAGAAATGAAGATCCTAAAACCAAATCCACCATCCAATCTCTAACAGATCTCATCACCAACCAGTAAATGAGAGCGATTTATTATTACGGCCTTAGTTCGAGGCGTGACGATTAAACAGCTCAATGTAGAAATACGTGTGTATTGGCTGCGCCGGAGTCGTCGGCCGAGCACCTCTCGTGATCGAAAAGTAAAAGTGACAGCTATACGCTACGTACACAGAGTAGTATGTATGAGACTGTTTTGTGTAGAACAGATGGGAACAGTGGTGACAGTGGGATTGGACCTCGTTTGTTTGTTGTTTTGTGAAGGTGGTTAACAAAAAGGTTGTCTATAGGTATAAGTAGACCTTGAATAGTTAATTTGTCTCACATAACTGTTGATGGGATTCTTTCATTGCTATTAGCAATCTGGAGGATCGTGTTCTTTAAGGAATATTTTTACCTAACTGTTCTTACAACAAAAATTTTACTCTTCACTGAAAAATAATACCTAATTTTGCATGACTGATATTTTATTATGTCACGGTAAGGCCCAAGTGCAATAGTATGTTACTTTAGACCCTTTCTGATGCACAAACGCAACACGTGACTTTGAAATATCAAATGGAAAAGGTAAAAAGGGGAAAAAAAGAGACGATCTTCTAAGAAACGTATCCGTCCGCTGTTGGTGTAGCGAGAGGGATTGACAGACAAACAACTCAGCTCTCAACACATTGGCAACTTTTTTCTAAACTAAACCAATTTAAAGTTTAGGGAGTCCTTGCGTTAAAGAAAACCGCAAGGAAAACATGTATGTACGAAGCGTTCTGAATTGAAAGTGTTATAATCCACTTGTACCAAAAACCTAACTGAGAGTTAACATGCAGAACTTTTTTTTAAACTCACACACATTGTGTCCGTGTTATCTACTAAAACGGAATTAATAACTTAACTCTGGTTTCCACAAGGGGACTTACCATTGTTTGAATCGTCTAAATCGCTTGATACCTACCTACTCCTGAGTCACACCTGTGCATCCATCGAATTATTTAAATATCCATTTGTCGAGCATACTCAACAATCTTTTCGATCATCTTACCAAAGAACCCTAGTCCCATTTCAGGTTTAAACTAGAATTTAAATTGCTGGAATCAAGTTTCTATTACCGACACATCTAGGGTAATAAAGTCCCAACGGACGTTACGAGTAGCAGCTAATAAAATAACGATCCAACCACAGGATAGCATTTTATTCCAGAAAATACTCAAGATTTTAAAAACTCCAGCCTTATAAGATCTAAAAATAACTGCACTTGCCAAACTGGTATCGTTTACTCTGTGGCAAGTTCTTGTCCATGTGTGCGTGTACTTGTATCAATATGTGTGTATGTTTGTGTGAAAGGCATGTCGGTAATTCTTGAACTAGTTTTGTCTTTGTTAGCTCTATTTACAAGCGAATGCTTTATTTTTTCGTTATATAATAAATATGTAATTATTAAGTTGTCAGGCGGCCTTGGTTTTAATGGTTTCTTTACTTGTTACTGTTAAATTGCTAGGGTTATCGCTATCGTAGGAACATAGGTGTGGTTTTAGTCAGTAAAAGTCTGGTCTGACACTCCCTCCCGCTCCAGCCAGACACCTAAGGACAAAAAAGACGTACTTTAAGTGATGACTGTATGACATGTAAAGAGATGAGGACGTGGCTAGATAATAACAACCACACAGGTCAATCTTCAAGGTTAAGCAACGCTTGCCAAGGTTGGTTGGTCTGTGGATGGGTAACCATCTTAACATACCGAGTTACCTTCGTACCTCGGATAGCACGTTAAGCCGTAGGTAGCCGTAGCCGGCTGTCATTTGTAGATCTTTGGCAGTCGTTACGGATAGTCAGAAGCCAGTTAATCTGACTCCAGTCTTGCTATGAAGTACCGTGTTACCCCAGTTAATGGGTTGTGGAAGTCTGGTAGGCAGCCGCTCCTCGCAAAATACTGGTATTCAGCTAAATCCGGCTTGATTGGAAGCCGACTCCAATATAGTTGGGAAAAGGCTAGGTAGATGATCCATCCGTGTACCAAACATCGAAATCCGCTCAGTCGTTTGAGCGTGAAGAAGAAACACACATCACATCACAAACTTTCGCCTTTACAATATTAGTATGAATGTAGTTTTTGTCAAAAAAACAAACTGCGATTCCGAGACTTAAATAAGTATAGCATAGGTACCTAAGCTTATTATTATACTTATAATCAGTCTTATTATGTTCCCGCTGCTGGAACTCAGGCCACCTCTCTAAAAGAGGGAATGGGCTGTAATCCACCACGCGGGCCCAGTGCGATTTGGTAGATGTCACATGCCTATGAATATTTTGGTTATAGAAAATGCCGCATAGGTTTTCTCACGATATTTTCCTTTTGTTTTGAGAGCAATGGCCATGAAGTAAAAGAAGGGAAGAGGTTGAACCCGCAAGCTAGAACTTAAGTCAAGGCCGTTACCACTGGGCAACCAAAGATCTTCAAAATATCAGAAATAGATTCAAGCTGTTAGAAATAAAAGTACCTAAAAAGAAATAAGGGAGCGCCTGTACTCTGTAGTGAAACAATAGGGGCATATTAAAAAACAAAAGGGCAGGACGATGATGATGATTAATGCTTCGAACCTACTTATACGTGACTAAATTTTTCCATCGGCTTTGCCCGCGTGAAAATGAAAAATATACATAAAGCCTGTGTCACACTGTGATAAAGTAGCATTATACTCGTGAAAGAATTTTCAAAATCGGTTCTCAGTAGTTCAAACGAAAATGCAAATCATTTCTCTTTATAATATTAGCATAGATAACGAAATTCCCCGGCACCAAGTAGGTACGTACTTAAGTGGTGTTGCCCTAGAAAAAATATCGATAAATGGAAATGCAAAGAATGTTGCGTGCAATGATAAGAATGTTAAGGAAAACGCATTGTTTTACAAAAATGCAGGTATTGAATAACACGTTCTAGCCAGTGGCGTAGCTAGTCACTAAGGGGTGTATTATGTACACACAATGTAATATAATAATAAATCCCAGTGCTAGTTGGATTTAGGTATTTCGTAATAAAAACATTATCCCTTATATATTATTTTTACTACAAAATAACTCCAAATAGCACCTTACAAGTCAGCGTAGGGGCCCAACAGGGTCGAAGCCTACCGGGCTCCTGGGTTGACGAAAGAGACCCCAGGGACCTTGGAATTAGGACAAAGAAAGAACAGAAATGGGTTTTTGAAAGTAGAAGTCTGACACGCCTTCCCACTCCAGCCAGAGCGGGAGAAGTCAGTTCGATGAATTCCCACCTTAGAAAAAAACCTTTAAACGCAAAGCAATTCAACAGGCCATAGACTAAAAGCCTTTCAATAGTATAATAATAATTATAAGAATTAGAGTTTTTGGACAGTAATTTTATACTTCCAACCGGGGCCCCTGAAGCCTTTGGGCCCGTACAATTGACACGGCTGATACGGCGGTAGCTACGTCCTAGTTCGAATTTACTTTGTTGCTATGGTAAACAAAACAATCATGATTAATTATGTAGGCTGCATATAAATCGATGTTTATATTGTAATCTAGATCATACGAGACATTAAGTCACTATAATCATTACGTACCCTGCTTTTGGGAGAGTAAGGTACCGACGGCTTTTTTTCCAAGGCATATCGTCCAATGACTATGTATGCTGGAAGACAGGAATGGTTTGGGTGGGGTACACATCCCCCGATCACGATCTTTATCCCAAAACTTGGGCCCTTAGCTTGCCTTTGTATAGAGCCCCCCTGAAAACAAAAAAAAAGAGGTAGCCCAAGATACCTATCTCTTCAAAAAAAAAAAAATGTAGGTAGGTAAGTTTTTAATTAGAAAGCATCTGAAAGCCACGGATGCATTGGACTATATTGTCCATTGAAAAATAAAATAATTCCTTTGTTTTGATACAATTGGAGAAAGTTTGTCATTATGACTGAGGTGCGGGTCACTTAGCGCCCAGCCTAATACGATAAATACAATCAATTGTGGCGAAGCAAGCCCACGAACTTTTCCGCATTAGTGCAGAAAATAGTCAATTGTGTTCCTAAAGCGGTAGGGATAACAGAGGGTTTTCGAGTAGATAAGTGTATAGAAAATAAATTTATTTCACAATCACCTGCGTCTAGTCTGATTTGCATGTAAAATATAATGTCGCCACAATAAATTGAACTTGTCTTCGCAATCTTATCAATAATTGCAATAAAATTAAATAAGTAAATTGGAATAAATACGTAGGTGCTTATAAAACTTGCAAGACCGTAACCGTCTTGCAAGTTTTATATAAGTATAGGTACGAAATATTTTAATTTTATAGTTCATAATATTTTATGAACACGTACTTAACGAGTTTTAATTAAATATCGCAACGCGTCATTTATCTTACGGCTGGTCTTTTTTAGAACTACTACAGACAGATGCAATAAATACGCAATTGCTATGCTAAACAGTTTAGCAATTAACACTATTATACTGCGAAGATTAATAGTAGATCTAAACATGATGAGACGATAACACAGACTAGGTAGGTACTAAAAATGCAACACTTGCGTGTAAGTTATGTATGATATAGACACGCTAAAACATGTACCTAAGCCTATATAAATACTAAACACAAACTATCCTCAAAATTGTAACTTCAAATTATCTAGCAGATATTTTAAATTTAACAATAACCACACTTTCTGCGCATTTACACCAAGTGGATGGCGAATCGTTTCAATCCTTTAATCTTAATTAGATTTGTGATTTTTCAGCTCATTTAACTACGGTGAAGTCATGAGCGATAACGACGAAGTGTATGAATTTCTAAAAAAATTAATCTTATTTTCAAGAATCTGTGTTGCAAAACGAACGCGTCCGTTTTGTTTGACAGCGTTGACAGTTTTGAGTCGGTGACATTGACAACGACAGCAACTGTCAAAAAGTTTTATTTATCTATCAATATTTGTTATTTAGTTAGAAGGGAACTTTATTTCAAATATTTTATCCCTTATCTGAAACGAGCAAGGTTTAAAATGGAAAGAAAAACACTTAACAAAAACATTATCATCGATCAGCTACGTCAAGCGTCAAGTTATAATGAAAACAAGAAAGAATGTTCGTCATTCGACGGTTCGACCTCTTATCAACGAATTTTAATCAAGCGCAACTAATTACAATTGTAGATAAGATGTATTACCTAATTTATTAATCGTTCCCGCTGGGGGCACTACGCACGTCGCCATTACAGCGTTAAAATGGCCAGTTTAGTAACGAAAAAGAGCAGTTTGTTTGTGAGATTAGTTAAAAATGTGAATGATTGTACAAAGAGATTGTCTTCGCACTTTATTTACTATCCTGACGATGGGAAACCGGTGGAAGGTAAGCATAATTATTTACTATTTTATAACATGAAATTGCAATAATACCACAAATGCATCGCCCAGTAAATACAAAAGTTGTTTACATAATTATAGAATATCTTTTAAAACATGGATAATGATCCAGAAGAAAGAAGTTGGGATTTTATAAGACTTGCATTAAAACTTTTTGATCAAACTATTTTTTTTTAAGTAAACTTGGTTAGTGCCATTACTTCCACTGTAGCAACAAGATAAAGACTTTACAGATAGCAGTGATTGAAATCAGTATCAACAACATTTTGGGATTATTTTATAACCCAATAAAATTAACAATGCCATAAAGTTAGATCTACCTAAGTAGTGTGATTTTATCAATATTTTGTAAAAATGCAAATGCTTAGAAACAGCAAATTCATACCTTACTTTTAGCTACTTTACACATTATTGTCCGAGTTGCTGATGAATTGTCCTTACTGTAATAGTAGTAGTAATGACAATTCTTATCATCCAGCTTCTGGACACAATCAATTAGAATTTTTAATGGTATTTGTCTTTATGATTTGGTTTCTGCACTTAGTTCATGATTGATCATTGTAAATGGGCTGTTGCAGCCTCCATTCCAACCAGCCCAGCTCTCCAGAAATTGATAAGATATCTCAGTTTTTGAAAGTGTCTCCGTGGAAATTTGGTGATTGTAAAGTTTAAGGTGTTCAAGGAATATGTACATGACTGTTTCCTCCATCTGCATGCATGCTCGGCACAGGAGACTATCCATGACACCTTTTTTAGGCATAATACTAACAAGATATAATAAAACTACTTATTTAGTTCATGAATCTCCGACCGGTCCTATGAGACCGTGCTGTTATTGTTTTACTATTGTGTCTCGTTTTGCGGGTATGTGATAGGTTAATGTACAGTAGTGATACATAGACAGACTATACAACATGGCATTCTGTGCACACCTACCTATATTAGAGAGAGAGAATATGCATGCTATTTCTTTTTTGCTAAAATAAATATTTGCTCGTGGCTAGATAATAACAGCCACACGGGTCGATCTTAGAGGTTAAGCAACGCTTACTAAGGTTCATCCTTTGGGTTAAAAAGATTGCACTGTGGTATGTGTATGTGTGCACAATAAATAAATTATATTTTAAATAGAATGATTAATTACTCAGATACCCGCGAAACGAGACACAATAGTAAAACAATAACAGTGCGGTCTCATAGGACCGGTTGGGGATTCAAATGTTAATTATTTATTTAAACTTCATGTACCATAGTGGTACATACATAATAATTATTATTAAGATTAGTTGCTTAGTTGCAAATAAGAGACTCCAATAATTATAACAAAGACCAAACTAAGTTGAGAGGACTTTAAGTAGTAATTCCAAATTTGACTTTTAGACAAGGCTGCCATTGGCTGTAAGTGAGGAATGGTCATCATGCCTGACTGTCCGTACTGTAGTTTCAATTTATGAGTTACAATGATATGATTGTCTCAAATTCTCACTTGGATTCTTTCAGGAGAGACCACCAAGATGAACATGATGCAGGCCATCAACAATGCAATGGACCTCACGCTCAAGACTGATCCAACGGCTGTGGTGTTTGGTGAAGATGTGGCTTTCGGAGGCGTGTTCCGCTGTGCTCTAGGGTTACAGGTAAATACTTAACATATCACACAACTCTTTAGGTATGGGTCGCCTCGTCGTTCATACCGCGTACATCGAGGGACTGGGACAATTTGGATTATAATTTGGATGTCTTCAAGGCTAGAGTGAATAGGCTCTTAATAAACTAGTGCGCCTCACCATCGACGACTGCATCACTGCTTACCATCAGGTGGGATCGCAGTCAAGCACTAGTTTATAACCATTAAAAAAAAACATGCTTGGCTCTTGAAATAAAATACTATTATACCTACATGAAAGTAAAATTTCCCAGTAAAGCCTATCTATGTGCCTGAAAAAGCTAATGGCCATAAACCCTCTCTACAGCCCTGCTGTATTGACATTCTTTGTACATACAGCTAAGCAGTGGAATTCCCTGCCACAGTTTGTCTTTCCTGATAGCTACAATGTGGAGATCTTTAAGTGAATAGGTTACTTCTAGGTAAGCATGTTCATCTTCGTCAACTGAGCATACCATAATCATGGTAATAATTCCATTATTTGAGGAGTGGCTGGAGTCGTCCTCACCTTCCACATGACGCAGTTCCTCCACATCATCACTCACCATCAGGTGGGACCGGACAACACATGCACATCATTACTTTTGTAATAAAGACTAATAAATCTCCTGAAAATAATTTTCAGCCAAAGTTTCTTCTGCGTTTCCAGGAAAAGTATGGCAAGGAGCGTGTCTTCAACACTCCGCTATGTGAGCAAGGCATCGCAGGCTTCGGGATAGGACTTGCAACCGCGGGCGCCACCGCGATAGCCGAGATACAGTTTGCCGACTATATTTTCCCGGCTTTTGACCAGGTTTGTGTCACCCTCAAAAGATTATTTCATGGTACATGTATAGGAGTGGTAACGGCCCCGACTTACTAATTGTAGGTCGTGGGTTCAAACCCAGCAAAGCGCATTACTGTGTGTAATTTATTTCATCACCACTGTTCTCAAAACGGTCCAGGAAAACATCGTGAGGAGAAAAGTCATATGATATAATTTATTTTAAATTTTATTTGCCGTCAACCTATATGAAGAAAAAGTACCTACGGATACGGATAATGTTCAGTATTTTCAAACTTTAATGTAAATGAAACCTGTTTGAAACTCTTATCACTTCAAGTATATTCGTAGTTTTAAAAGTGTTTACGGAAAAAACTAGGCTATTGTATATGCCGTGGCAAGAGTGATAGCAATAATAGTAAAACGTGACTAACACATGTTTGTTTGTAGTGACGACATAGTCTAGTACCATAATTATGATAGTGCACTGTTTGTAAATAATCTTGTTTGGGTCAGAAAATTGCATATGAAACTGAGAAAGGAAAAGAGATCGAGAATATTAAGTATAAAAAAATCGTGACTTCCATTCCGACCAACTAAACGGACCAACTAGTTGGTCCGAATGGAACTCATCGGATCACCTTTTTTTCTTTCAATCCGACCAACTGAATTTCGACAAACTAGTTGTGCGGAATGGAACTCATCAGATCACCTATTTTCAGTATCAACGATACAACTTTTTAATAGTTCTGTTCCACATTATTTTTTTATAATTTTAAACACTTACGAATTTTTTTAAGGTTGAAAAAACATTAGAGGTAAAAACACTTGTAAAATTTTTAAAGAGTGAAAAAACACTAGAGATAAAAATACTTGTGAAATTTTTGAAGGGTTGAAAAACTTTACGGGTAAAAATACTCATAATCATCGTCGTCACCGCAGCCGAAAGAAGTCCAATGCTGGACATAGGCCACCCCCAAGCTCAAGCAAGCCCAGTTAAATGAGTGAAGTAGTTCCAATCATAACTTACATAGTAAATTTTTCCCGCTTCAATAACTCTTTCCCATCTGCTTGGAAGAAGGCTCATGCCCTACCGCTTGCCAAAGTTTCAAATCCGCGTTTACCATCCCAGTTTCACCCAATAATGGATATTGTCCTCCGATCTAATGAAGATTCCTCTGAATGGTGTGATTTGGCTGCGGGTGTTCTTAAAGGTGACGTCCTGCAAAATTGACTTCACATAGTCTTGTCTGCTCTACCCCTAGTGTGCAATTCAAGCCCGCGTAGACGCGAAAGGGTAGGGTGACCCGTGAGTTGAGGAGCAGATGGTTAGAAAGCGCGTCGCCGTGGCTGAGGCTGGTCAGTGCCGCTGATGCTACTTGCTTAAAGCAAGCATCCTTGTATGCCTTATTCTTACCGGGACCAATTAAAACCACATTAAAAGAATTAATTAAACAAAATATGCATGCCACTCCTCCTCGCTCCGGACCGTAGCCTGAACTGCTCCACCGTGTCCTCACAGTAATCAGCATAATGGTGAAACCAGGGCGTTTCTTACGCATGAATCCGGTGCAGGAACCTCCCGAACTTCCCATGACCGGTGAGGACCTGCGTCATGCGGAAAGTGAGAACGCCGTGTTGCCGTTTCAGCCACTCCTCAAAGATGACTTACCGGCATGATGATGGCGTGTCCAAGTATGCACACTGTCTAGGAGTTTCGCGAAATCAAAATATGGTGATTAAAACAGTGTTATAATGAATATTCGGAAAAAAATACTTCGAACATATGTTATTTCAAATGTTAACAAATGTTTTTAATGTTACCATCCATTATACCATCTCAGCCGAAAGACGTCCACTGCTGGACATAGGCCTCCCCCAAGCGTCGCCACAGCGACCGGTCCTGCGCGTCTCGCATCCATCAAATTCCCGCGACTCTCGCCAGGTTGTCGGTCCACCTTGTGGGAGGCCTTCCGACGTTGCGTCTTCCGGTACGTGGCCGCCACTCTAGAACCTTCCGTCCCCATCGACCATCTGTTCTACGAGCAATGTGCCCTGCCCACTGCCACTTAAGTTTGGCGATTCTTCGGGCTATATCGGTAACCTTAGTTCTCTTGAGGATATCTTCATTCCTGATGTGATCGCGCAAGGAAACTCCGAGCATAGCCCTTTCCATTGCTCTTTGGGTGACTTTTAGCCTTCTGATGAGGCCCATTGTGAGCGACCACGTTTCCGAGCCATATGTCATCACTGGCAACACACACTGGTCATAGACTTTTGTCTTGAGACACTGCGGTAGGTTGGACGAGAAGATACCGTGCAGCTTCCTGAACGCTGCCCAGCCGAGTCGAATTCGACGATTGATCTCTTTCTCGAAGTTAGATCTACCCAACTGGACCGTCTGTCCCAGGTAGACGTAGTCGTCCATAACTTCGAGTGTAGAGTCTCCGATCTTGATAGGAGTGGGAGCTACATGGATGTTTACCATGACTTTGGTTTTGTCCATGTTCATTTTGAGTCCCACTCTTTCGGAAGCCCTACTGAGATCACCGAGCGTTGTACTGAGCACCTCCGTAGTCTCAGCCATGACTACTATTTTCGTCGACAAGATGAAGTCAATCTCATTTTTAGTTGCACCATCAAGGCTTTGCCAGGTCCACTTCCCATGCTCACGCTTTTTGAAGAAGGAGTTCATCATGTAGAGGCCCTTTTTCTCCACAAAGCTAGCCAGTAGGTGTCCCCGGTGGTTCCGACGTCCAAATCCAAATTGCCCCACTCGCAGCTCATCACCGTCTCGTTTGCCTAGTTTAGCGTTGAAGTCCCCCATGACCACGGTGAAGTGAGTCTTATAACCATGTATGGCTCTGGATACATCCTCATACATGGTCTCTACTTCGTCGTCGGAATGTGTCGAGGTTGGGGCATAAACCTGTATAACCTTCAGCGAATATCTTGCCGATATTCTGAGTATAAGGTAAGCCACCCTGGTCGACACACTCTCGATCTTCACCACATTGTTCACAAGGGACTTGTGGACGAAAAACCCGACACCACCCTGGGACTGCTGGTCGCCCTCCCGGAAATAGAGCAGGTTACCGAATTTGAGAATTATCGTGTCCTCCCCCTGTCTTCGGACTTCGGATAATCCCACAATACTCCATCGTAACCCGCTCAACTCTTCCTCAAGTTCGGTGATCTTCTCGTCGGTCCGGAGTGTACGCGTGTTGTATGTTTTTTTTTTTTTTTTTTTTTAATCATTATAAACTAGCGCTTGACTGCGGTCCCACCTGATGGTAAGCAGTGATGCAATCGTCGATGGTGAGGCGCACTAGTTTATTAAGAGCCTATTCACTCTAGCCTTGAAGACACCCAAATCATAATCAGATGGAAAAACCGCAGCAGGCAGATTGTTCCAGTCCCTCGATGTACGCGGTATGAACGACGAAGCGAAACGCTTAGTCCGGACCGTAGAGGTTTGGACAACGAAAGGGTGGATACCCGCCGTACGACGGCTTGTCCGATGGTGGAATGGGGATGGCGGAATCAGTTCATGCAATTCCTGCGCACACTCTCCGAAATGCATCCTGTAGAAAACCGAAAGGCTGGCTACCCTGCGCCTGTGCTCAAGGCTTTGTAGATTGGAAGCCAAATCCATATCTCCAATTAGCCTCTTTGCACGCCTTTCCACGGAGTCCAAAGCTGCCAGGTGGCATTTTGCAGCTCCAGCCCATATGTGGCTGCAGTACTCCACACACGATCGGACCTGTGCTTTGTATAACATTAGAAGCTGTCCCGGTGTGAAGTACTGCCGGACCTTTGCCAAAACGCCTAGTTTTCTAGCAGCAATCTTGGCCTTGGACTCAATGAACCGCCCAAAGTTGAGATCGGAGGAAATTTCAACTCCTAAGAGCTGAAGGCGGTTGGCGCATTCCAGGGATACATTCCGGAAAGCAGGAGCCAAGGTGAACGGGCTCCTTTTGTTGCCGGGTCCAGTCGTTTGAAGGGGTAGCCTACTCTCCTCCGGAGATTCTTTGCACCCCTTGCCTCGCCGTAGCCTTGACCGCTACCGTAGTCAAGGTTAGACGGGCTGCCGGGTCTTCATATTTGGGGGTGTTTTGCCATAATCGCCATGCTTGGCATGCGGGTTGGCGATCGCAGTGTAGATGTTGAAATGCACAGAAAATGCTGCTGCCCATTTCCTGGTGTGTCCCTTAGTTGCCTCTTACGACACCCACGGGAAGAGATGGGATGGTATAATTCTTCGGTTCCAGACACCATACGGAACATAATTTACTTTTAATGTTAGCCGAGATGAAATTCGGTCAAATATTTTTCGAACTTATGATAGGTAACCGGTAAACGACGCTTTATTCATTTAAAAAATATTTATTAGAAACGTCGGTTTCCTCAGATTTCCGTAGTGTTATTCAACTCTTCAAAAATTGCGCAAGTGTTTTTATCTCCAGTGCTTTTCAAGCTTTGAAAAATTTCACAAGTGTTTTTAAATCTAGTGTTTTTCCACCTTTCAAAAATAGCCCGTGCATTAGAGCACATAAATTAAAAAGGTTTAGGAAGTACCAAAGTTGTGTGGATAGAACAAATTCAAATAAAGTAAAATATTCCTATCGGACCAACTAAAAAGTTGTACCGTTGGGAAAGAAAACAGTTGATCCGTGTCAAAGTTGGTCAGATTGGAATAAACACCATCGAGTTCCATTCGGCCCAACCAGTTGATCCGTTCGGTTGGTCGGATTGGAAGTCACCAAAAAAATAGGTTTAGATCCATAGGAAACAACCAATTGGAACCGTGCATGTCGTTTGACATTTTATAAACGCTCATGCAGGCCTAAGTGACATTATTTTTTAACTTACTCTCCGTGATCAATGTGCAACTCGGCATAACTTTTTTTTCGAGGCACAAAGAGGTCCACCCATCCAAAAGCCAAGTTATGCATTTAAACATTAAAAAAAAACCTAAACATTTACACCTATGTATGCTGTATAATAAATGCATATAATTAGGTTTTGTTTTCACAACCACACTAAATTCTTTTGTAAATGCATGCCATTCACAAATTTTGTGTGCAACAAGATTCGATCGCACAAAAAGTGTGACGTCTGCGCTGCACCTACTTATCACTAATTAACCTTATCAGATTTACCACAAAACATAGTCGCCTGTAAGGATTCTTCTCCAATTTCCAGATAATAAACGAAGCGGCGAAGATCCGCTACCGCTCAGGCGGGCTGTTCGACTGCGGCGCGCTCACCATCCGCACGCCGTGCAGCGCGGTGGGCCACGGCGGCCTCTACCACTCGCAGAGCCCCGAGGCTTTCTTCGCTCACGTGCCGGGATTAAGGGTAAAATTACTGCTACTTCTGCCACGTCAGAAAAGTAAAAGCATGGTTTTGGCATCATCGGGCTTCATATTTAAACAAGACGAATAAGAAAAACAATATTTTCTTATAAGATTTGTTAGTCAGAGAAGTTTGGAAGGAGAAAGGGGAGGCCTTTGCCCAGCAGTGGGACACAAATTAGGCTTATAAAAAAAAATATTTGTTAGCGTTTAAGTCTAGCTGTCATGTAGTTGTGACGTTGGCGTGGTATGCACATTTTACTTTGTCGTGTATGTCGTGGGCATAACTTCATGATGTGAGCGGCCTTTTTAAGAAATGATGCTATTCCAGCTAAACGCATGATTATGTCATGATATGGTCAAACATGGCTAATCATATCATGAAATAATTATGTTGTCCACCGGTGTGGATCACTGTTTCTCCATGTATTCCTGATTTCTCCTACAAAATATGCTTTTGTTCCATCAAAAATACTAATTGTGCCCTAAAATATTACCCTTTTGAGCGATTTAAAAAAAATAACTAAGGAGGGGTATGTGTTCGTCACCACAACCTATGCGTTAATTCTAGACTAGCGTGCTCCATCATCGGCCACATCATCGTTTACTAACAGATGAGATAGTGGTACAACCACAAGCCTATCAATAAGAATAAAGAAACAGTTGATAACTTACACGCTATTTCAGGTTGTAGTTCCCCGCGGCCCAATCACAGCCAAAGGCCTGCTGCTGTCCTGCATCAGGGAGAGGGACCCCTGCCTGTTCCTGGAGCCCAAGATCCTGTACCGCTCGGCCAGCGAGGAGGTGCCTGTGGAGGACTACACCCTGCCGCTTGGGAAGGCGGAGGTGTTGAGACAAGGTTCGTAGTTTTGTGTGCATTATAGAGAACTCTGCCTGAAATTTATTACTTGGAAATATTCCTGGGTAGTGTAGGATTTTTTTTGTATCTTTTTTCTTTGAGGTTTTCTTCTTCTTCCTGCCCTCGTCCCATGTTACTTCGGCGCAACACGTTTTTTCTACCATTTCGTCCTAACACGCGTCGCGTGTAAGAGTAGTGGTGGTCCTTTGAGAGCTATACTCGTACATACTGTTACGAACGTGAGTAATTAAATGCCGGTTTACTAGCAGAGAACTTTATTCACCACAAAACAATGACAAAATAGTCCTATCAACAAATAACCAATCACTATAAACACTCAGAGTTCCGTTTAGTATCGCTTAGGTCGCTAGGTATCACTTCAAGCACTTAGGTAGTTCGCTCTGTATCGCTGACGAAATCAAACTGAACTCGTTTCTAGCCGGGGGCCCGTATTTATATGCGAAGTCGTCGAAATTTCTCGATACCGACGTTTCAAGGACATTCTAGCACAAAATAGTCGCATCGGGAGGCCATAAATCATTATTATTACTCTCGTAAGCAGGTACTTATCTACCACCTTACATGCGAATTTCGACTCTATTATTAACACCGGAAGGTACAAATTCCCTTATCCACCCACATAACTACCTACTGAATGTTATCTAATAATAATAGCGTATGTCGGACTTTTCTGGAATTTGCCAGGCCTGAGTATGTACTCCTATTCTCGAAGCTTCGCACAGCAATGCGTTTTAATTATTTGATGCTACTCTTGGTTCCGTCGAAGATATAGCTTACTCAAGTTTCACGGCGTAACAGTGCCCCCCTCTTAGTCATGCTCGTCCCGAGCATTATTAGATCCGTGATACGGCGCCAATCTATCCCCGTGGACTACCTTAGGTTTCCCTCGTAACCCTTTCTTGATGCGGTAGGTAACGTCGTTGATCCTTTTTATCACGGTGTAGGGTCCCTCCCATCGAGCTTGAAGTTTCGGCGACTTCCCTTTTCGTCGAAGTGGGTTGTGGAGCCAAACCAGTGCACCTTCCTCAAATCCCTTGGCGTTGGCATTGCGGTCGTATCTAGTTTTCATTTTAACGCTGGTGTGCAGGCTATTCTCACGCACTCGTTTATGCACTTCATCCAATTGATCTTGGAGGTCACTTACGAAGTCCGTAACTGGCTTAGTCTTGTCAGGTGGCACGCCAGTTATGGTATCGACTGGAAGTCTCATCTCCCTGCCGAAATTCACTCTTGCTGGGGTATGGCCCGTGCTATCATGCACTGCTGATCGATAAGACATCAGAAATAGTGGAATATACCGGTCCCAATCTTTCTGATGGTCATCGACAACCTTAGCCAGGTGATTCTCCAGGGTCTGGTTAAACCTCTCCACCATTCCGTCCGACTGTGGGTGCGCAGGTGTTGTGCGTGTCTTGTAAATCCCCAGAAGAGTGCACATTTCCTGGAACAGCGCAGATTCGAAGTTGCGGCCTTGATCGGAATGGATCTCCAAAGGTGCGCCATACCGACATACTACTTCTTCGACCACCTTTTTCGCCACTGTCGTCGCTTCCTGATTGGGTATGGCGAAAACTTCAGGCCACTTTGTGAAATAGTCCTGTATCACCACTATGTATTTGTTTCCGTCATCTGTCACTGGGAAAGGTCCAGCAACGTCGATGGCAATGCGTTCCCATGGGGCTCCTACATTGTACAACTGAAGCTTGCCCCTGCTCCTAGTCTGTGGTCCTTTCACGGATGCGCACGCTGTACATTTCCGACACCATTGCTCTATGTCTTCTCTACAATTGAGCCAGTAATACCGCTGTCTCACTTTCAGTAGAGTTTTCTTGATTCCCAGGTGTCCACCAGAAGCGCCATCGTGTATCTCCTGAAGCAGGGGGACCACTTCACGTCGTGGTACTATCACTTGTGTGGTCACCTCCTTGCCATCGTTCGATTCCCATTTCCTACAAAGCACGTCATTTTCTAGGACTAAACTGTCCCACTGTGCCCAGTAGCTCTTTGTGACAGGACTATGTGACGATACTTCATTCCACTGAGGCCTAGTTCCACTACGCTTCCAGTCCAGTATAGGTCGAATATCGTCATCTTCTTCCTGGGACTTCTTAAAGTTGCCTTCAGCCCTAATTAAGTTCACGTGTTCCCGGGCTTCATTTTGCTGGCAATGTCTACAGTCCTCATTACATGGACGTCCTGACAGGGCGTCAGCATTGCTATGCCCTTTTCCACTACGATGTTCCGTCACAAAGTTGAACTCCTGCAGCTGCTCTAGCCATCTTGCAACTTGACCCTCAGGGTTTTTGAATTGTAGAAGCCATTTCAATGCAGCGTGGTCCGTCCTCAACGTAAACTGTCTCCCTATGAGGTACTTGTGGAAATGTTGCAAAGTTTTTACAACAGCCAGTAGTTCTCGTCGAGTCACGCAGTAGTTCCTTTCTGGTTTTGAAAGTGCCTTACTGAAGTAAGCGATCACGACTTGCCTATCTTCTTGCACCTGCGACAGCACTCCACCAATTCCTGTGTTGCTGGCGTCGGTATCGACGACAAATCTTCCATCTCTGCTCGGATACCCCAGTATAGGCGCTTCACATAGCCGTTGCTTTAGTTCATTGAATGCTGACTCACAGTTCTTGTCCCAGATAAAATCTCGTTTATCCTCAGTCAGCTGATGTAAAGGTTTTGCAATGTCCGAAAAACTCATAACAAACCGTCTGTAGTATGTGCACAACCCTAGAAATGCACGTACTTCTGTTTTGTTCTTTGGAGCCGGCCACTGTTGGACAGCCTTTATCTTCTCAGGATCGGTTCTCACTCCATCGGCGCAGATGACATGTCCTAGGTAGCTGACCTCCTTCTTGAACAGGGCACACTTCTTTGGGCTTAGTTTTAGGTTAGCCCCCCGTATCCTGGTGAATACTTTCTCCATATTTCTCAGGTGTTCCTTAAAAGTGCGGCCCATTATAATGACGTCATCCAAATATACCAGACAGACGTCACCAAGAAGGCCCACCATGACTCTATCCATGAGGCGTTCAAACGTCGCTGGAGCGTTGCACAATCCAAAAGGCATGACGTTAAATTGCCACAGGCCGTTGCCAATTCCTGTACTGAACGCTGTCTTTTCCTTATCTTTCTCGCTAATTTCCACTTGCCAGTAGCCACTTTTCAAGTCAATGGTTGAAAACCACTTCATACCACTGAGCATATCCAGTGTGTCGTCTATCCTAGGCAAGGGATAACTGTCCTTCTTCGTTACATCATTCAGCCTTCTGTAGTCTACACAGAATCTGGTACTGCCGTCCTTCTTCTTCACCAGAACGACAGGAGAAGACCATGGGCTCGTAGAAGGTTCAATTATTCCGCTATCAGCCATATCCTTTACCATTTCTGCTACCTCAGTTTCTTTAGCCCAGGGTATGCGGCGCGGTCTCTGTTTAATTGGTCTAGCATCACCTGTATCTATCTCATGCTTGACGAGACCTGTTCTTCCGCAATCTTTTCCGGTTGCAAAGATATCCCAGAACCGTAGCAGAAATTGCTTGGCTTGCTGTAGTTCCGAAACTGATAAATTACTCTTAGAATTTTCCAGAAGTTGCTGGATGTGATCAGGTTCACCTTTTATTGCGTCTTGTTTTACTGAAGATGTGTTGATTTGGCGGAGATACTTCACTTCTTCACATCTTCCAACAACACTGTTTTTCTTCAACTGGATCTCCTTTTTCCCAAGATTTACAATCCTGACCTTGGATCTTCCTTTCGTCATAACTAATGTCCTCGCCGTGATAAGTTCCGGGTGCCGGCCAATGTCTTCAACCATAACACATCTGCGTTGCCTAATTTTCTTAGGAAATTTAACTTCGACTAAGGTTTCCGTTCTTGGAGCCAATGTGGTATCCTTTAAGCAATAGAGGTTGCATGTGTTAATTCCTTGCAGGAAGACTTCTTGGTCTGGGAATTTCAATACTCCTCTATCGATATCTAAAACACATCGGTAATTCCGCAGGAAGTCGAGACCCAGTATGCAATCGTCGGTAATGTTCGCAATTAACGCTGAATGGGTGTACACTTGATCACCGATTTTAAGCTCGATTTCTGTATCACCGAGGACGGAGACTGGCTGACCGGTAGCTGTCTGAAGTCGGTAGGCTGGGGTTTCTGTTTGCCACAAGATGGTGCGTTTCAGCAACTCAGGTCTTATAATAGTCCGTGACGCCCCGGTGTCAACGGTGAAATTGCAAGCACGTTGATTCAGCGTTCCCTCGATGATCAAACTATTTCCGTTGTGGACTTGATTGATGGTGATGGTTGGGGCCTTCAGTTGACCAGCCAGCACCCGCCCCGCGGCCCTGGCGACATTTAGTTTAACGACTCCTCGTTAACTTGAGTTCCGGAGTCCACACTTCCCCTCTTCCTCTTGGGGCAATCGGTACGAATGTGCCCTTTTTCTCCACATCCATAACACGTCGGAATATAGCGGTACTTTGCCGACGAAGCCACTTCTCGGTGACGTGGTTGCACTGAAGGTGAGACCACCACTTCCCGAACTCTGTGCGTACGTGAGTCTTGTCGTACGGCTTCCACTTCCAAAGCGTGGGCCATCGCACTCTTCAGAGTTTGGTGGTGTCCGAGTCGCACCGTAGCCCTGACTTCAGTATCCCGTAGACCGTCGATGAATGCTTGCACCAGATTTACTTCCACCGTCTCCGGTGTCATCGACATGTATGCCCGCCGGACCAGCCGTTCAACCTCTACTCCCCACTGCTGAAGGCTCTCGTTCGACCTCTGCGTTCTCTCGCGAAGTTGCGCGCGGAAAACATGTTCGAGGTGCTTGTCACCATAGCGAGTGTCTAGTCCCTCCATTAGACGCTCCAACGTCCTGCCGTCTGGAGGAAGGTTCTCTAGGACCAGCAGAGCGTCCCCTCGTAGGGCCAAAGTTAACGCCGCGAAAGACTGGTCATCATCCCAGCGGTTCGTCTTGACCAGTGTTTGGAATTGGTACTTAAAAGCCGTCCAGGACGATGTGCCATCAAAACGCGGCATATCAAATTTTGCGGTTGATGCACAGTGGGTGTGCGATGGTGCGCTAACAGCAACGGGTTCGCGTGCTTCGAGCTTGACGATTTTTTTGTTGATGTCCAGCAGGCGATCTTCGTGGCCATCAATTCTGGTTTCGAGGCTATCAGCTCGGGCGGAAACCTCCTTGACCTCTACGGTGAGATTTTTCACTTTCTCGCCCAACGTGACGAGGCCGTGATCGATTTTTTCAAGGATCAGGTTCTGCTTAGCCTCTTGATCCCGGCGGGCTTCCTCCTGTTCGCGGCGGGCAGCTTCCTGTTCGCGGCGGGCTTGTTCCATACTAGCTTGCATGGCGGCCAACACTGCGGCGAGGTTCATTTCCGAGGATGGCCCTGTTGGCGCCTCAGCAGCTGCCGTTGCTCCCATACCAGCCCGATCTTCCTCTTCCAGACGTTGACGTGCAGCATCCATCTCCACTTGCCTCCTTGTTCGTGGTCCCTGTTCGTCGTCCCTCTGTAGTAATGGCATCTCACTTCTGACACCAGTTGTTACGAACGTGAGTAATTAAATGCCGGTTTACTAGCAGAGAACTTTATTCACCACAAAACAATGACAAAATAGTCCTATCAACAAATAACCAATCACTATAAACACTCAGAGTTCCGTTTAGTATCGCTTAGGTCGCTAGGTATCACTTCAAGCACTTAGGTAGTTCGCTCTGTATCGCTGACGAAATCAAACTGAACTCGTTTCTAGCCGGGGGCCCGTATTTATATGCGAAGTCGTCGAAATTTCTCGATACCGACGTTTCAAGGACATTCTAGCACAAAATAGTCGCATCGGGAGGCCATAAATCATTATTATTACTCTCGTAAGCAGGTACTTATCTACCACCTTACATGCGAATTTCGACTCTATTATTAACACCGGAAGGTACAAATTCCCTTATCCACCCACATAACTACCTACTGAATGTTATCTAATAATAATAGCGTATGTCGGACTTTTCTGGAATTTGCCAGGCCTGAGTATGTACTCCTATTCTCGAAGCTTCGCACAGCAATGCGTTTTAATTATTTGATGCTACTCTTGGTTCCGTCGAAGATATAGCTTACTCAAGTTTCACGGCGTAACAATACTATATTATAACTAGCTGACCCGGCAAACGTTGTTTTGCCATATAAATAATTTTTGAATGTTGAAAAAAAAATAGATGTTAGCCGATTCTCAGACCTACTCAATACGCTCACAAAATTTCATGATAATCGGTCAAGCCGGAGGAGTACTGGAACGAAAACTGTGACACGAGAATTTTATATAAATAGATTATGTAACTTCATCCCTTTAACAGCTCAGTTTAGGTCGTCAAATGGATCGTGCTAAGAGTTCGTAGGGGCCTCTGTTCTATTGGATATCAATTTTCGACCGCTCACATCATAAGCCCTTTAATTATAAATTCTCTGCCTGAGTATGTTTCCTGATAGCTACAACACGGCAATATTTATCCTCCGCATCGTCACTTTCTATCAGGTGAGATAGCGGTCAAGCGCGAACCTATCAACAATAAAAAAATCTATTTATTTTTTCCGTTGTAGGTGACGCAGCGACACTTATAGGCTGGGGCACACAGGTGCACGTGCTACTAGAGGTGGCGCAGATGGCCGAAGAGCAGCTCGGCGTCAAGTGTGACGTCATCGACCTGCAGTCCATCCTGCCCTGGGACGAGGATACTGTCTGTAATGTAAGTTCACTTTTTTTATTATTGATAGGCTCGCGCAATAGTCAGTGGGTAGGGCACATTGCTTGTAGAACAGATGGTCGAAGGGGCGCAAGGTTCTGGAGTGGCACCCATGTAACGGAAGAAGCAACGCTGGAAGGCCTCCCGATGAAGGCCTCCGAAGGAATCCGATGGATGCAAGCCGCATAGGACTGGTCATTTTAGCGACGCTTGGAGACCTAGTCAAAGTCAAAGTCAAATATTTTTATTTCACATAGGCCTACATGGGCACTTATAAAACGTCGAAAACTAGAGCACGGTTCCAAATTGGTCGTTTCCTATGGAGAAGAACCGGCAAGAAACTCCATGGTTACTCTTTTCAAAAAACTATTGGGTTTCCATATTACAACACAGACACTTATGCGAGGACAGTGTAGACCAGGCAATATTGCACCCATAACCACAATAAAGATAAAATTAGTCAAAATCTGGGTTCAAAAAGGTAGTAATTAAAATCTGTAGTCTACAGTGCCCACTCATTCACATTATACGAAAGAAGCTATATAAATATAAGAACAAAAAAACAATTATAAAACTTATCAACGAATGAGATGTTAACACAAAAAAAAAACACGACTTAATGAATTTAAGTTGATTGGGATCCGGGAATAATATAAAAATATTGCAAAAGCAATGGCTTGAGTAAATAAATAAAATAAGACAAACATGGAGCAGTTAATAGACATGTTTACACAATAATGCAGTTAATGAGTTACCAGGGGGCCACATGTGCAGAAGCAGTTAATGCCAAACAAGCGTGTCTTCGACGTAGTCTCTAACCTTGTAATATGCTTTTTTGGTTAGGACACGCTTAATATGCGTTTTGAACTTTCCCTCGCTAAGTTCTATAACGGACTTAGGCAACTCATTATAAAAGCGTATACTATTGACAAGGAATGACTTACTGGTCTTCGCTAGTCTCCATTTAGGTAACACGATTTCGTGTTTCCTACGCGTATTTTTGTCATGTAAATCACTTCTAATTTTAAAAAGTCCTAAGTTTTTACGTACATACAATATACTTTCTAAAATATAAAGAAAGGGAAGAGTTATGATATCAATTTCTCCAAATATATTTCTAAGGGACTCGCGAGGACCCATTTTATAGATAGCCCTGATTGCTCTCTTTTGCAATATAAAGATTGATTCCGCATCAGCCGCAGACCCCCACAGTAAGATGCCATAGGACATAATACTGTGGAAATAAGCATAGTACACTAATCTGGCTGTGGCTACATCTGTCAATTGCCTAATTTTTCTTACTGCATATGCTGCTGAGCTTAATCTACCAGAGAGAGTTCCAATATGAGCACCCCACTGCAGTTGAGTCTATTGTTACATCTAGGAACACAGTTTCCGTAATAGCATCAAGTTTTTTACCGTCAAGCATTAAATTAAGTCCTACTTGAGGGACATTTGGTAATGAAAACTTTATACATTTAGTTTTGTTCGCATTTAGTAAGAGGTTATTAGCTGCGAACCATTTCGAAAGAACAGCCAGACTTTCATTAACATGCAAGACATCAGCATCTTTTCTGTCTACTTTAAAAATAAGAGAGGTGTCATCAGCAAATAGAATTATATCGGATAAACTAGCCATCATGTAAGGAAGGTCATTAATATAAACCAGGAAAAGGAAAGGGCCAAGAATTGAACCCTGGGGCACGCCCATCTTTACTAAAGACCCCGAGGACGTCGCCCCATTAATGGTTACTTTTTGCTGCCTGTAAGATAAATAGGAAAAAACAAGATCAGCAGCTCGTCCACGAATTCCGTAATGATGTAATTTACAGATCAGAGTATTATGGTCAACGCAGTCAAATGCTTTTGAGAGGTCACAGAATATGCCAATAGCATCCTGGGACTTCTCCCAGGATTCCAAAATGTGACTGATGAGTTTCACTCCTGCATCTGTCGTTGACCTTCCTTTCGTGAAGCCAAACTGATGACTATGCAAGATCCTATTAGAGTTAAAGTGACACAACATCTGGTCCAGCATGATTTTTTCATATATTTTACTCAATGCTGGAAGCACAGATATAGGTCTATAATTAGAGGGATCACTCTTACTTCCTGATTTGAAAATTGGTACTACTTTACTATGTTTCATTAAATCAGGGAATGTACCACTGTCTAAACATTGGTTAAATATTCCTGTTAGGATAGGAGCAATTGTATCAATAATATCTCCAAGAACCTTAACAGATATACCCCATAAGTCCTCCGTGTTTTTTACGCTAAGACTTTGGAATGTTTTTTTAATTTTATCAATAAAATTCAAGCGTATATCACGCTTGAATTCAAAGTTTGGTATATCCTTAGTGAAATTTTCTTTTAAAAAAGATTTAGCAAGCAAAGATGAAGAAACGAGAGATTTCGTAACTTCTATAGGGATGTTAGTGAAAAAGTTTTCTAATGTCTCTGCTACTTCTGACTTATCTGATATGATCTTATTATCAATTCTTAGCGACAAATCATTCCGATCACGTTGATTTGTCTTTCCAGTTTCCCTGTTTATTACCCTCCAGACATTTAGTCGGTCATTCTAACACTCCCTCTGCATCGACTCAGAGCGTGATATATTACAAAAGAACCATTTAAGGTTTCTGTAAATCATACAATTTCGTTTTTTGGTGATTGTTTATCATAATAATAAAATCAACGTCTTGTTTCAGTCCGTCAAGAAAACGGGTCGCTGTGTGATCGCCCACGAAGCACCTCTAACGTCAGGATTTGGTGCTGAACTGGCTGCTACTATACAGGTAACATCATCTTGAGACAAACTTAGAAATTGTCTGTCTTTCAGTACATTGAAATTAAACTTTATAAAAGACAAGTTTCTACCGAGTATTTTACCCTAACGGTGTGAAAAGTTTAAACGACATACAAAAACACTTTCTTTCCTTTTTAGTATCACAAACACAGAACAGTTGAAAGAAGTTAGAATGGCCTTGTAGGCGGGGCAGGCGTGCCTCAATGTACGCCAAATTGTCATAGTTCAATTTTGGTTCAACCGAAATTTGATTGACACCGGTCGTCAATCGCGATCTTACTGTTATTGTGTATGAAGCTCCGTGAAAAATATCAGTTATGCCGACTTGCGCTATCGCAACGTGTCGTAAAAAATACCAAGTGTGTAGTGTAGCCCAAGAAGGGATTTCTTTTCACCGATTAGTCTAAAAACCTTTAAATACAATTGATATTTATAATTATAATGATAATATTATGGAATTTGTACATTATAACGATAAAATCGCAATGACATGCAAAATTATACATTGTGTGCAATTCATTGGTACAATCTTGTACTGAGTAAACAAGCGCGCAATGTAATGTGTTCATTGCGATATCACGTGTGGAGAACTATGTCTTGAATTTGACAACTTCACTCCATGGACATAGTGTTGTACCAAGTTGTAACTGTAACCATTATCGATCTATTAAAATAACTTGGTTTCTTGTAGCAGTTATTATTTTTTAAATATTTTATTATTAGTGCTATAATGTAGTGTAGTTAAAACGGTTTTGTTTCACCTATTCGTCCTCGAACAGAGTTTTAATACTAATCAATAGGTTAAGTATTTTTCATTCAATAGTATAAATTAGTGTCTTATTTGTAATTTTTCACGCAATTTCGTCCAGTTTAATACAAATAAAATTTGTTTTACTTTGTGGTCTATGGCCGCCATTTAAGAATGCCCGTGATTTTTGGCGTGATATATTTGAGCGAAGTTTGGCGGCTGTATTAATTAAATTGAATTATATACAACAAAAAACTAGTGCGCCTCACCATCAACGATTGCATCACTGCTTACCATCAGGTGAGATTGCAGTCAAGCACTAGTTTATGGTATGTAAAAAAAATACATAGAAAATGAATTTTATTCTATTGTCACTCTGAAAGACGTTAGGTTTAGGTATCATAAAAACTTTTTACGCAAGTATAAACCATAAGACTAGGTAATATAATCAAAAGACTATATCTTAATTTTGATGTACGCATAAGAAAACAAATTTCATTTTTACCGCTATGTTACTATTCTTTATACTAGTTTTACTGTTGTGTAATGTAATAGTTAGCTAAATTGTTTTTTCTAACAAATGTGTTGAAAAACGTCGTATGATACATGTGAGTAATTGGTGATGGCCGTTCTTGGCTCTCTTGTGGTATTCAACAGTATTGTATTCAACACACTAGTATTTTTAGCAAAAAATATGTTTATCTGTTAATATACTACCTATAGGCTATAACTTGTTTGACATAAAAAAGGAATGGTAATTGAGAGTTTGTTATGCTCACTCAAATGTCTCGGAGAGTGACTGGATCATTCCATTGCTTTAAAAAGGTTGAACAGAGTGTGCCTGAGCAATGCGTCTTTTACTTTTTTTAAATTATTTATTTACATAATAAAAACCATAAAAGAGAGTAACCGAGATTACGGAGATACGGAGTCTTGCACGTTCTTCTCCATAGAAATCTACGCTTTGGAATATATAATTAGCATCACTTCTCTGACTGAACAATTTTTTGATAAATAATTCAAAAGTAGGCGTAAGAGGTTTTTCGGAACCAAATGTTTTAATTTTATAGTTTTGTTTTATTTTATTTTTTATTCTTAATATAACATTTATATTACTTTTTTATATAACCAGGTGTACCAATAAATCCATCGTATTGGTACACCACCTTAAATTATAACGATAACTAGTCGACAATATTATCCGTTATTTTTGAATTTCATCGATATGAATTATCGACCTTTTAGTCGCCCTAAATTGCTTTTTTGCATGTGTGATACAACCAATAGCAAAGTTGCGATCTAAGTGTGCGTTGTCTACTAGTGTGCGTAATGCGCGTCCGTATAGGTTTCTTGCCTGTCATCTGCCTAGCCTTTTCCCAACTATATTGGGGTCGGCTTCCAGTCAAGCCGGATTTAGCTGAATACCAGTATTTTACGAGGAGCGGCTGCCTACCAGACCTCCACAACCCATTAACCGGGGTAACACGGTACTTCATGGCAAGACTAGAGTCAGATTTACTGGCTTCTGACTATCCGTAACGACTGCCAAAGATCTACAAATGACAGCCGGGACCAACGGCTTAACGTGCTTTCCGAGGCACGGAGGAAACTCGTTATGTTAAGATGGTCACCCATCCACAGACCAACCTAGGCAAGCGTTGCTTAACCTTGAAGATCGACCCTGTAGTGGAGTTAAAGAGTGGGAGACAAACGGCGACACGCGTTCCGATACAAATCAGGAACTATTTCCTTTCTAACTTCCTTTATATGTTCTGTGATCACAAATAATCGGTCTCCATTTATCGCTGTTTACTTGGTTCACATTCTGCATTTAATTTGAACTAAATGGTTCATTCAATCACAATTTTAATATCACTTTGACGTTTATAACGATAAACAATAAACGATACTATCTACCCCACATTAGAAACGACTCCTGTATTGTGGGTATTTTATAAGATTCATATGAATTTGAGAAACGTAACTTAATCTCCAAACTAGGTGCATGACCAAATATTTGTATGGCCTAGAAATAGTTATTCCGGTTCTGGGTGTCTTGTGTATCATGTATGAGTATGTTTGTGAATGCACCAGTGATAGCAGAGTAATTCGTAATGTGGGACAATGAACCGAGGATTTGGAAGGTTTATAATTGCCTAACACTATACTGTTTCCAGGAGGAATGTTTCCTGCACCTGGAGGCGCCAGTGTCGCGCGTGGCGGGCTGGGACGCGCCCTTCCCGCACGTGTTCGAGCCTCTGTATCTGCCCGACAAGTGGAGGTGTCTGCAGGCGCTCAAAGACACGCTAGACTATTAGTGATATCACGATAATGTTGTGTTGTACTGGAATAGGTGTTGATAAAATATTGTTGTTATAAAGAGTTGTACTTTAATTAAATGTTTAATTTTATTACTTGTCGTAAAATATTGTGTTGCGAACACGCCAAAGTAATCATTGTTAATTTCTCGGTAAATATAAAATAAATTATACATAAATGTGCTCATTTATTTGTACCTCCTCTACTTAGAATAGGTTTAGTAAGGCCTCTTTTTCGTCGTTGAAAGGTGGTGCTGCGGGTGGAAGTGTGCTACCACCACCTATCAATGAAGTTGCTTTGTTCATTACTAGTAAATTAATTTTGGTCAAAAAGTCATTGGCGACGAGACGCGGTACATTTTCCCTTACGACCAGGAAAATGATTTTGCTTCTAATTCCGACTTATCAAGGACAGCACAGTATAAAATGCGCTAAATCTGTTGTCGCAAAGAGCAGTTGCAATGTTGAGAGATGAACAAAAAACAAAAATTATTTACTTATCAATTTATTAAAAAATGAAAATCAATCCGTAAAAATAACTAGATATTAAGAACAGCGAAGTTAGTAGAAATACTTAGAACAAAATGTCAATTTACGAAATTAAAACACACTTAGGTCTCCTTGCCTTGTGCTGCCGCGTTGAAACTTACAAGTTATAAGAAAAATAAATCAAATGTGTGTATGTGTCGGATATATCCTATGAAACTTACGTCCTACTTAAGACTACCATTTTTAAACAATTTGTTCCAAAACGTCAGTAAATTCAGTAACAAATATAGCCCTTGAAACTTTGTTACTTAAATCAAACAGTAAAAATTACATTTGAATCTGTGATGTCAAATATTTACAACAATTCAAAAGGGCAGGTTAGTTTCACATGCTTAAACTATTGAATAACATTTTTCCTTTCAATCTAAGGCTTTATGTTAAGGCTAGCACTTTACAATAAAGAAAATAATCAGATCAGTGACTACAGTCGTAAAAAATTTAATTGACAAGTACAAGGATTTTAAGCTTAGTACATTGTGTGGGGCACAGCCCAGTTTTGGGATATACTTTTTATAATAATAAAATATAACACAGGTACAATATATTATTACAATCATTGACGTATTCAGGCAAGATTACTTACAAACCAAATATTACATGACTCTGTTTTATAACATATCTTTTCTTGTTACCAATGTTTTACCAATCTAAGATGAGGTTAATGGAAACAAAATACAAATGAACAATTATTATGCAGTACATTTATTATGAAAAAATGTTAGAAAACGAAGGCTGATTAATTTGGAATCAATTTGCATGCAATTGTCACAATTACATCCACCCATGCCACGGACAAATCGAAAAAAGAAATGCAACGAAATCATTTTGAGCTGCAGACAACAATCCTTGAAAGTTACTCGCAATAAATAAATGAAGCTTGCAGGTAAAAGTTCCGAAACTTGTGTAACACACTTGTATAACGTTCCCGAAGTACTGCCGCACTGAGAGGTCTACTCGTCCCGCCAGGTGCCGCGGCGCGCACTGCGCGTGAGCGTGAGGTAGGGCCCGGCGGCCGGCGACGCGGGGAAGCGCTGCATGTAGCGCTCCAGGCGCAAGTACTTGACGGTGATGAGGCGGCCCTCGTACCACCAGCCGTGCAGGCTGCGGTACACCACGCCCGCGTCCGCCGGCGACGCGCACTTCACGTACACGCAGCACGACGTGCGGTCGATGTCGATGTGCAGGATGTTGCAGTGCGTGTCGCACTTCTCCAGAATAGCGTCTTGAATCTTAACCCTCAATAAAGAGTTGTCGTCGTTTTTGTCGAACATGTGTCGTATTTTGAGGCAGGGCGTCGGAGAGACCACTAGGTTGTTGACGGAGCCTTCCTGGGTTTCAAAAGCCTGACCTTGCCATGAAGCACTACGCTTTGGGCTGCTGTGCGAGGATATCCACCTCCAGACTCGACAGTCCTCTCCGTCAACTGACTGCACCTCCATGCGTACTCTGCTCTCGTTCCTCTGGATGAACTTCACAGCAGCGTCCCAGACTGACGCCATCTTCTCCCTGTTTTGTGGCGAGATGAGTGTATCTCTCACATGGTCCACAGATATGTATGGTTCCCCACTATCCTCAGTCTCTTGAGATATCACATCAATAATTTGTTCCACCATAGAATAGATTTCTTCACTTTTCCTCTTCTGATACATCACATAGTATTTGTAAGCTCTTTGGAGACCTAAGCCTAACAAAGTGAGGAGGGCTACAATAATAAGACTGGATCCAGCCGAGTATAAAGTGTTAATGAATAAGCAAGAAAGAGGTGTTGATGGGTCTGTGAGGGTGATAGCAACAGTGCCTTTAGTTCTCTGTTGGACAATCAAATCTGTGGAGCTAATAGGAGAGTATTCTACATCTTTAGTGTAGAGACTTTTCAGTTGGACTACATTCAGTCCCCAGCGTGGATTGTTAATCAGAAGAACTTGTAAGTTATTCAGATCTGTGCGACATTGACTAACATCAGCAGTCTCAGCCTTTGCACTGGCTATGTCAATAATTTCCCGCTCAGTAAGGTAAGGCAGAGTGCCTGGCTGGCCACACTTGTACGATGCTATCCTGCTGGTTAGTTCAGGATGTATGACTTTGAGGAGATCTTTAGCATAACTGACTTGTTCTTTAGGCACACAGTTGATCCCCGGCCTGTTGCCGGGTATGTTTAACTGACAAATTGGTATGACACTGTTCTGATCATCCGCCACAGAGGTGATATCGTTTTTCTTAACTATATACATGAAAAATAAGCAAAAAAAAAAAAGTGCAACTAACACAACCAGAGCAAGGGACACAAGGTTGTTCTTCAAGAACTTCTTGTCAGTTGCAGACTTGTAGTCCACCACATCAGAGCGGTTGACTCCGGTGATGTAGGATCTACGTGGTAGCACTGTGCTGCCATTGTTTGTATCTCTGTCAAGGTATGACGTGGGTTTTGGAGGATCTGATTTGAGCGTAGACAGACGCCTTGTAAAGTTACTTAGATATGGAGATTCTACCTCATCAATAGTAGAAGTAGATGGCTGGTAAGTACTTGTTGAATAGTTTGAGCTATAGCTAGACGAAGGTATAATAGAGGGACGGTCTGCCAATGAAGATGTCAAACCTAACCTTGAGCGTATAGAATTGAGATTGTCAGAGGAGGTCATGCCAGAAGAATATGTAGATGAGTAGCTAGTAGGTATGATGGATGCTCGAGAGAACACAGACGTCTTTGGCGGGCTGATGTTGACATCGACGGAGGGTAAAGTGCTCGAGATATAGTCGCTCGACCGGGAGTTGCTTCTGAACGGACTAGAAGTCTTCTTGTCGCCGTCCACGTCACTGTCAGAGCCAGTCTCATAGTCGTCCTGGTCGTTCGCAGCGTACGTGCGCTTAATAGTACGAGTGGTCACTGTTTCCACTTCTTCACGAGTCCTCACCGGCTTCTCTTCATCAGACTCAGAGCCTTTGTCGGAGTCCCGTTTAGCGGGAGAACCTTTCTTAACAGGTGGGCGACGTGTTTTGTTGGCTGCGGGGGGCAGCATAGCCCCGCCGGTCGTCGCCCGGCGGCCACGTTTCTCTTTAGCATTCGTAGTTGTGTCCAAATCAGACTCCTCGCCGCTAGAGTAGCGTGCCAGCGTCCGCCTTGTGTCGGCTTTGTTATCGACGCTAGTTCGAGGTTTACTCTTGTTATCTAATACTAATTTTAACTTTTTCACCAGCAACTTCCTTGTGGACGCCGTAATAGGCATTATAGGGAACCCATGCTCGGCTAGTTTCGTTCGCAGCTCCGCATCTGACATTGAGTCGACTTGATCGGCCATTGTGTAGTCTGCAAGCACAATATTACAGGTTATTTACACATGCACTCACTAGAACACTGTTTATATAACACTATTAGTAATAGTTCACCTTATTTTCGAGATATGCACTGAAGAATTACGTCAAATTTATAATAAAATTCACCGGCGCGTCATGTCGCACGCACCGCGAAAGAACGTCGTTATTTAGTGTTGCCACAAGTAATTTTAATTTACCACTAAACTATAAATTATTAATTCTAAACAAAACTTTCAAAATATTGCGTAATAATGTGATATTGCATTATGTTACTAATCATTAACAAATCAGTATTTAGATTTGTTGTCGATGATAAAAGATGACAACATACACAAGGTGACTAATGTAAACATAACCTTGAAATAACCTTGCATTGCACACCCAACCGACACAATAATTAATATTCTTCAAAACTTCTATGCCATGGAGTATCATCGAAGTTATTAATGTTTCTAATTAATTTGATATAACTCCAATGAAATTATGCACTCTTTGTTACTCTGGCAATTTTATTGAAAATAAATTATAGTAAGTAGGAATATAAGGAAAATCCAGTTTTTTTCCTGATTACTGAATAATGCAAATGTAAACGTTGATAGCCTTAATTATTTCCACATTGGGTACCCATTTTTTCTCCCTCCACTCAGGAATTTAAAAAGTAATATATAGAGTGGCCAGCCTTGTAGAAGGGCTGGCCACTCTAATTGTTCAACGGTTTTCTGTGAAGAAGAATCTTGCTTTGACGTTCTTGTTAGCCAGGCCAGTGTAAAGTTTCCAAGGATTTTGTTTGTTTATCCTACTTCAGTTCAATACATAAACTTCGAATTCAATCAAAAGTCTGATTTTTGATCTCTGAGACTAAATTGACATGACGTGGGTTGTCACACTTATCACAACACCTTTTGTGTTGTGATAAGTGTGACTGGCATTAGAATTATTGTAACTACTCCGAATAACTAAAACTTTCTTGCTTTCATCCATTGACATAGAGAATGGACTAAGTTTTGCTTATTTGGAAAAGGAAAACTAAATATGAAAGGATATGAACTTTTCTAATTGTATTCAGTTAGAAAAGTTTGGGAGATTTAGCAATTTTGCGGTTAATTTGAAGAATAATGTGATTGGGCCACGTCAATATTACTACGATTGGCCACACAGTTATATTGCCTACAGAGTATTCAATTTTGAGTACCTTCAGTAGTATGTTACAAAGTACTCTGTGGTAGTACTCTTGTACCTCAGTATATGTTTTGATTTTACTTATTAATTTATTTATTTCTTGACCATGAATACAAAGACCTTTAGTCGCAATAATAGAAATTCATCAACATAATAATATTTCACACATTTTAATGTTTTTTGTAGTATTTGGCAGCAAATGTATTAAGTCAATGTTGTCAACACTACAATAAACTCTCAGCTCCATTTTACCAAGATCGCTCGTGTTTCAATAATTCCACATATTGTCCAGTTGCGCAGACACTTGAGATACAAAACTACACCACAATATCAACTAGGAATAAATTTGCAAATAATAATAAACCGCCACTAAACTTCACTCGATGACTCGAAGAATTCCCGCCAAAAACTCCCTTTGATTTTGGTGTCTATCAGTGTTGCCAGTTTTTTATTTTTAATCTTTTTAATCCTACTAATATTTTAAACTCGAAAGTTTGTCGTTACCTTTTTCACGCAAAAACTACAGAATGGATGTCGATGAAACTTGGTACATACGTAGTCCACACATAGGATACTTTTTATCCCGGGAGTATGTTCTTTACGCGGGTGAATTCGTTGGTAGCAACTAGTAATAGAATAAAAGCATTTTTGATTGCCAACATGTATGTCTTCTTGCTAACTACAAACGCTTCTGGTATATGTGTTTTTGATTGTTTTATATGGTTAGCAAGTATTATGATAAGGAGAGGATGATTATAATAAAGAACAAAATAAATAAAACACCCGAGTCTCGCACCAATTTATTTATTTGTTTCGCTATAGCCAATTACAATATAAGGGAGTGCGAACAATAATCTACAAGAATTTAAGTAACTAATGTTCACAAATATTACATTCACAGCACTTTAACATAATGTATTAAAAAACATAATTAATTTTTAGAATGCAATTTATAAATTATGAAATAATTTTAGGCACCCATCAAAATTAACTTTAAAACATCCATTACCACATATATCCTTGGTATTTATTAGCTTATAATATCTTAAATTTTCAGCATACAAACGAACTGTACAATATTTTTATGAATAAAATTATAATGTAATTAGATTACATTTCTAGAAAATTTAAAGATATAACAATAATTCGAAAAGTTTATGCGCTTTCAATAAATAAAACATTAAAATACTGTTTAATTTTTAAGAACAGACTTATAAATATATATAAATAACTAACAAATAAATTGATTAAACAGCTACACGCAAGGCAATATTGACATCACCAAACAAAATAACAACCAGATAGATATAATATTAGAATATCTAATCAAATTGGGTGCTCGACTATTTTATTTATTAAAAGTAATAAAAATATACCCCGAAGTGTAGAAAAAAAAACAATAAAGAATGTTTGTAAAGACACTCTTAACTAATCCTTACACTTAGGGTCATATTCCGTTTAACGGGAAAAAGATAGAAAATTTTCATTTTCAAAAGGGTTTTTTGGGTAGGTATGTACGAGTATAACAATTTCAAAAATAGTCAAGTACCCGATTATTTATAATATGACCAATTTTATAGAGTTTACCATCACATACATTTACATACAAAATAGATAAAGTAAATTCCTATGACTTACGTTTCTATATTTTTTTTCTGGTAAAAAAGAGAAACCACGCCATACATGTGGTTTGTTTAACTTATAACGTATTTGGTATGTGTTACTTAGGTGTAGTAGGTTACTGGGGCGGTTTCCAGCCGCCGAAGCCGGCTTCTAGTTGTTTGGCCACTGCTAGACATAATCTGTCCTGTTTTGGCGCTGCTATCACCTGAACATACAAAAGAAAAATTTGAAAAAAAAAGTAAAGTACATAGTACCTACATAATATTATTATAGGAGAGCGTACACACAAGAAAGTTGAAACGCGTGATTTTATGGCACGACAGCGTCATGCCATATTGCGTTACGGCATTCGAGTCGGATTTACTGCTAAGGTGCTAACAGTCGTTTCACACCTAAATCATGTGCCATTACAAATATATCGAGGTATAGTCTGTTTAAAAAGTCAACTGACTGGGGTAATTATTAGGTACAATGAAATCTGATGTATGCAACACCGGTTGAATAGTCAAACAAGGTTGATTAAAAGGTTTTGATCGTTGTATATTAATAGAAGCAAAAGATTTTCATTTAGAATATAATAATATCGTCTCTTTAATCATATTCTATTATAATTACTTTTCGGATAAATATAAAAGTAAGTAGAAGATATTTTAATCACCCTTGATTATTCAACCTCCAACATTGTGTTATGAAATTATAGCAAATTGGAAAGAATCTAATAGTAATAACTGTCACAAATCTCAACTAAATAATTATTCTGATAAAATCTGACTGAAGTACGGAGTCAACTAACAAAATATTACATATTTTGACGTGACAACGTCTTAAATTAGGTTGCGGCTGGGAGTCACTTATGAAAAAGTGTAACGCTCGGTAACGTTACGATGAGTCACCGAACGAGAGAGAGGCCCGCCGAATGCCTTGCGTCTCTCTCCCACTCAACTATGATCGGTCTGCCGCGCGCGCAGCACTAGAGAATTTTAGTAAACAAAATATATTTCTATAGTTAAAATTTGTGCAATTCTTATTTTCATTCAATTCCTTGTTCCTATTGCGCAATTTAATTATATTCATATCAATAAATATTCTACCGAGAAAAAGACGTTGTCACGTAAAATCTTCGCCCGTAAAAACGACTTTACAGGCAACCATTTTTTAAATTATCGTCAGCTTGCTAGTAGATCTTTAATTTACTTCAAACAACGACCATAATTTGTTCCTACCTGCACGCCAACAGGCAGTCCCTTGTACAGCCCCATGGGCACGGTGGTGGCGGGCATGCCGAGGATGTTGAAGGCCATCGTGTACATGACGCCGGACGCCTTGAAGAACACCTCGTTGTGATGGTGCGCCTGCCCGATGAACACCGGGTAGATGAACACGCCCTTGTCGCCTAGCACGTTCTGGAAATACGAGTTGAATAATATATTTATGCCCGTTTTCAATAACCTACCGCAGTTCATAAATAGATAGCTATCTTCGATAAACAGTAAGATTCTAGTTGTCATTGTCACAATTTTGGTAGGAAATGCTAACCGTCGCCAGGTTATAGGAAAGCAAGTAAGGGCAAAAGGATAGATTTGTTTATCTTTAGTAGCTGCAACTTTAGATAGGTAGCTTATTGAAAATAGGCGTTAGTTTGAAAAAAAAAACTAAGATAAGACACTGCTACGGGGTGGACCAGTAAAACACAAGGTTGATGCCCCGAAATCACGCGACGGGGTCGCGGCAGACCGAAAAGGACATGGCGGGACGGCTTGGATGTCTTCCTTAAGAATTAGCAAGAAGTAGCTCATAGAAACTGGGAACTTTTAGGCCTTTGCCCAGCAGTGGGACAGCATAGGCTAGATATAATAATAATAAGATACTGCTTCGCACGCGGAGGCGAGCGTTTGCCATTCCTCCTCGCTCCCAAGCATGGCCTGTATCAGGGCCCGGCGCGAGAGGCCGCTGCTTCTAATCACCTCCACGAGGACACAGTGGTGCTCCGCCCAATAAATAATATTATACCTATATAATTCGCAATTTATTTCTTGCCTTTGTAGTAAATATGGGGTCAAGGCGAATTTAAAATACTCCTACATAAATAAAGTCTAATTTATGTTGCTAGGTTGCTACCATAGAGTTCTTCTTTATAGGAAACGATCAATTGGAACCGTGCACTAACTTCTGACATTTTCTAAGCGCTCATGTAGGTCTATGTCGAACAAAATGACTTTAAGTTTAAGTATTGCCAAACTATAACAAAATAATATTCACCTGCATGTGATCTCGTAGTTTATTCGCTTTTCCGTTGTAGTAGCCTCTCCTGGAGTCCGGTATGAACAGGTGGCTTCTGTTTATGAGAGAGAAGCTCAGTCCTTGCAGGGATCGCGAACCGCCGCCAAATATATATTTTATTAGCTCCACAATCAAGCTCTTATCGCGCTGAAAAACAGAATGAAATAATAATTAATTTATTACTTGGTTAACAGTATAATAATATTTTTATAAATACAGCCGCCATAATTATAGAAAAAAAATGTTAATCAAACATCTGACTTGAGTGCTACAAAGATATTTTGACGCGTGGCCGAAATAATATTGAAACATTGTAGCGACATCTATGATGTCACAGAAGAACCAATCCTGCATCGCGCAAGTAATGTTCTTCGCGCGATTAGAACAGATACAACAACCCAAAAGCATCAATCGGGCAGTAGCCCACCAGATATAACACTCGCTTTGTCGGAGGTCCCTTTTCAGCGCAGATATGTGGTGCTATACTCTCTGCTCCACATACCCCAAAACATCACCATGAAAAACATCTTATTATTTTGATATAAGTATTACACACAATTTCAAGTAAACTGACAATATCGTTCAAGCGTCAAAAGATCCTTGCCGCAAGGTTCGCCCTTATTACCCCAAATTATGGGACTTTTTGTAATTATCTGGCAACATTATAAAAAAATGGGCGCGTTCCGTTTCGCGGCACTTACTTTCGGATTGGCGGGATCTTGCAACAGATTTGGAATGTCCTTCATTGAAAAAAATACGGACACCGATATTTCTACTGAGTCTTCTAAATCTTTGAATTTTTCCTGTAAACAAAAAGTAAAATTGTTTCTGTAACAATGTGTTAGATTTATTAGTTTTTGTGAGTGAAAGTAGAAGGCGAGGTATTTTGATGTGTGACGAAAATAAAATTAAAAATATTTTTTTACATCCATACATTTGAAGTCCTCACATATCTGTTAAATTGTAATATGGAAATATAGTAAACTCAATATGTTTTTTTAAAGAGTAACCACGGAGTTTCTTGCCAGTTCTACTCTATAGGAAACAACTAATTAGAACTGTGCATTAGCTTCTGACGCTTTATAAGTGCCCATGTAGGCCTATGTAATATAAAAACGATTTTGATTTTGAAAGAGTTTCGATTTCGGTTCGAGGCATCGATTTTCATTTTTTTTATAGCCAAGTTAGTTCCCCACTGCTGGGCAAAGGCCTCCCCTTTCTCTCTCTTTCTTTTATTTTATTTTTTTTATAGACTAAAATTCAAAGGATTTTCTCATCGTAACATTTACTTCGGCCCTTTATGCTCCTCATAAGTCCAAGGAAAATTATATTGGAAAAACAAATCTATATCTATACTAATATTATAAAGAGGAAAGATTTGTACCTATTTTTGTATGTTTGTAATGAATAGACTCAAAAAGTACTGGGCCGATTTAAAAAATTCTTTCACCAATAGAATGCTACATTCTTCCAATTTGACATAGGCTACATTTCATTTTGAAAAAAATTAGGGATCCTTGGTAAAATTTGAACAAAGTAACCGAAGGTGTAGAAAAATGAGTCTTAAAATGTCTTTCGTCGAATGCGCTGTCGAAACTATTAGCGATAGAACAAAATAATGTACAACAATATTGAAGAGCATCATAATGTCTACAAAAAACTCCGCGGTAGCATATGTCCAACTATTGTAGTTATGTCACTACAACAACTTTTTTCAATAATAAATAATTGTCTACTCCGTGCGAAGCCGGGACGGGCTGCTAGTCAATCAATAAAGTAGGGATCTCACCTCGCTAACTGTACAACCGCACTCCTTCTCCAAATATTTGACGGCATTGCGAATAGCGTCACGTATGCAGTTGTCCACTTTTAGCAGGGCCACCGAGTCCGTCGCTTCGAACATGTAGTGAACCTGTAAAAATAAAACAGAATTCATAGAAAATGTAACAATGTATTAAGAGATATATTTTTTGTTCTTATTGCAATCTATGCTTTAACACTATCAGAAAATATCTGGAAGAGCTACCGGTCCATGAAAGACCCATTCAAAGACACTTGGAGCTATACAGGTCAGCTCTAAGCACTTTTAACCAATACCGCAGCTCTTAGTGTGTGACCGCAATACGTCGCGGCATGGCGGACTGAGTTCGGGCGGGATCTCATGGTGGAATAGCACTGTCGAGGATCACATGACGACTGTCACTAAGTGAAAACTTTAATAATTTATAGACAAAATATTGGGTGTGGGTATGCGTGTGTTTGTTCCCTTGTTCATGCTCGAACGGCTGTACGGATTTCTAAGAAACTTGGTACGCGCCACACGGGTATACCATGTCCTGGAATACCGCAAAGGATACATTTTATCCCGGGAGCATGTTCTCTTGGGACTATTATCTACTTTCACACGGGCCAAGCCGCTAGCAGCATCTAGTAGTACATAACAATCCTTTCTCTACCTTAACATCCTTCATATCTACAGGCTCGTCCAAGTTGAGCTTGTTATCGGGTCCCGCCATGACGCGCATGAGTAGCGGCAGGTCTTCGGCCCGCCGCGTCATGGGCCCCACGGTGAGGAACTTCGGGAACGCGTCGTCGCTCAGCGTCGGGATGTGACCTTCTATTGAGATTACACCTGAAATAGAAGCATAGAGAATTTGTTGGGTTTTATTTTTCTTCGACTTTAGAGTTGCTGTAATTCGTTTATGTAATTAAATAGTTCAAACATTGTGCAATCATTAAACCATAATTGCTCTAAAAACTGTGATCAAAGTAAAAATCGTAAGGAAACCAGCATGACCTACACATCGACATCCTCTGCACCTACACTGAGTCCACGTGGGGGCTAAAGACCCATTTCCTCACATCTATCTAAAAATAACATAAAAAAGCCCAACTTTCGGAACATTAAAAAGCTGATTATGCTTATGCTAGCAGAGTTGTAGTAAGAGTATAAGTACTAACCAGGTGTGGGCTTGTGTCCGAAGACCCCGCAGAAGGCGGCCGGCAGGCGGATGGAGCCCGCGATGTCCGACGCCACGCTGAACGGAGACGCGCCGCACGCCAGCAGCGCCGCCTGGAATGTCGTTCAACCGAAGATTTTACTACATATACGTGACTAATTTACGGTTTAAGAGATTTATTTCTGAAATCACTACTACTATTATAGTCTTTTAATGCTTGTTGGCCTGCCTCCATGGTTCTGGAGGCAACATGCCTTGTAGGCATGTACGATTTGAACGCTGAGATGAAACTGAACTCTATCCGACATGTCACCATAAGTCGTGAGACCTAATTCCGACGGGATCTCATGATGGAATGGCGACAGCGACTGTCGCAACCCAGAACTATGCACACCATAATTTCGGCTCCTGGCGATAAATCATATTTAGGCATCTCTTTACGCGTGTCATCTAATTTTAAAACTAACATCATTCATTGCACAGATATTATCGATCCGTAGCCAGACGTCTCAATCATTGGATGATTTAACCGACTCTTGACCTGTGAACACGGTCATTTTTCACTCGCTTACGATATTAGAAGCGAGATAAATATAACTTCATCAGCTCTAAAGTCCAAGTCTAATTTTTTACACGAGATAGCAACCACTATCTTTTTTATTAAGTTTAACGGACACAGACGTTGCATCACACTAGTATATTATCATTATTCATTCTTTTAACAGAGATTTAGACCCGCTGTTGTGTTTATTATTTTGGAACGATTGATAGTGTTGTAGTGACATCTGTAGTTTCATATTTTACATACTTAGAATAGTAAGGACTTCTATAGTTTCATATAAGGACTAAACTACGAAATCCTGCACAATTAAAGTCAAAGTCAAAGTCAAATATTTTTATTTCACATAGGCCTACATGGGCACTTATAAAACGTCGAAAACTAGTGCACGGTTCCAAATTGGTCGTTTCCTATGGAGAAGAACCGGCAAGAAACTCCATGGTTACTCTTTTCAAAAAACTATTGGGTTTACAACATTTCCATATTACAACACAGACACTTACGCGAGGACAGTGTAGACCAGTCAATATTGCACCCAAAACCACAATAAAGATAAAATTAGTCAAAGACTGGGTTCAAAAAGGTAGTAATTAAAATCTGTAGTCTATAACAGTGCCCACTCATTCACATTATACGAAAGAAGCTATATAAATATAAGAACAAAAAAACAATCATAAAACTTATCAACGAATGAGATGTTAACACAAAAAAAAAATCACGACTTAATGAATTTAAGGTGATTGGGATCCGAATATAAAAATATTGCAAAAGCAATGGCTTGAGTAAATAAATAAAATAAGACAAACATGGAGCAGTTAATAGACATGTTTACACAATAATGCAGTTAATGAGTTACCAGGGGGCCACATGTGCAGAAGCAGTTAATGCCAAACAAGCGTGTCTTCGACGTAGTCTCTAACCTTGTAATATGCTTTTTTGGTTAGGACACGCTTAATATGCGTTTTGAACTTTCCCTCGCTAAGTTCTATAACGGACTTGGCCAACTTATTATAAAAGCGTATACTATTGACAAGGAATGACTTGCTGGTCTTCGCTAGTCTCCATTTAGGTAACACGATTTCGTGTTATTAGGATTCTCTGCGCGATTTGAACATATACAACAGTGTGAAACTGTAAATATCGGGTAGTTGTAGTAGTCCAGTCGGAGGATTCTCCCATTTCAATGGAGATTCGTGGGGCTTTACACCCTGCTCGGTATATCTCCATGGTGTTTAATGATGCAATCGGGCCTTGGAAGTAAATCTTGCTTTATATACGTTTAATGTTTTCCGCTGAAATCATCAGTAAAACAACAACATTTGATCCAAAACAATAGAGACTACATAAACAACGCTGTACGAAGTCGTAAAACAACTAACATTAGGTCACCGTTGACAATGATCAATGCTCTTGCGCAACTTACTAACGAACGAGTAGCCACTAAGCATGTGAGTTCGCAAATATCACTGACATTGGAAAGGAAAAAGAATTGGGACATTTTTTTTAAGTGGGTAATCATACAATGACCTCTCCTACTCCTGCAATGAGCCCCGCTGCTCCGAACAGGAGTGTGTGTCAGACTTTTACTGATAAAAATCTACTCCTGTTTTCCTTCTTTCCTTTGCTTTCCAGAGCCCCGAGAGGCCAATGACCGCTGAAGAAGAACTGTTGCCAAATATTGGTCAGATTTATTTTGAGTCTATTGACACGAAAAGAAGAACAGGTAATCATCATCAACATTACAAGATATCCACTGCTACATGGCCTCTTGTAACTGTGTACAACACAGGTTCTGTGCGTCTGGCATCCATCGGATTCCCGCGAATCTCAGATCCAGTTTGTGGGAGGCCCACCGGACATGGTAAGTTCGGGAGGTTCCTGCATCGGATCAAGGAGGAAAGGACGCCCGGGTGTCGCCACTGTGTGGACCGCCCGGAGGACAAGGTGGAGCACACGGTAGAGGTGTGCCCCGCTTGGGCGGAGCACCGCCGTGTCCTTGTGGAGGCTATCGGCGGCGGTGACCTCTCGCGCCGGGCCCTGGTACAGGCCATGGTCCGGAGCGAGGAGGGGTGGCGGGCGCAAGCCTCCTTCTGCGAAGCAGTAATGTTAGCGAAGGAGGCTGCCGACCGCTTGAGGCAACGGAACTCACGCCGCCGCCGCCGAGATCCCGATCCCGATTTCCGACCACCGTTGGCGCGGGCTCGCGGACAGCGAGCACTGGGTAGCTCGCCGTCCGGCAGTCTGGTAATAATCTGGACCGAGCCTAGTCGTCGACGGCGCGTTCTGTTCTACGCGCGCCTCAAGGAGATGTCAGCAAACTGTAGGGGCCCGGTAGGGCCGAAGCCTCTGGGGAACACGGTATCCGAAAGGTTGTCACCGTGTCCCCCAGATCGGTGGCAACGAAGGAACGGGGTAGGGGTTTAGTCAGTAAGAGTCTGACACGCCCTCCCGCTCCGCCCAAGAGTGGGAGAAGTCATTCTTCTCGCATCCAGTGATTTTCCGCGAAAATTTTATTATGAGTCTCGCTTTTCCACATCTTATTCTTGGAAATAATGATACATTAATTGTCCATTGTGAACCAAGATTGTTGAGAAATCTTAAACTGCTGTTGTGTGATTCGGAGAATTTTGTGATATAAATTATGTAAAGTTATTAAGATCAAGACGGAGATGGTGGGACGACTTGGATGTCTCCCTTATAAATTGGATTGGCAAAAAGTGGCTCAAAGCCAGGAACGATGAAAGGAATGAAAGGAAGCCTTTGCCCTGCCTTGAGATAGTATAGGCTAGAGGTGTGATATATTTCTTTCTTTCTTTAGATGTAATAATAATAATTTAATAATATTAAGAGCGGCTAACCCGAGAAAGATTGCCATTCAATTTCACTCTTACGTGATTATGATGGTATTACTCATCTTTCTCCAGATATTTTGAAAACACATCTTGTGGATGTTATCTAGGAAAATATCTATCTACAATTTTTTTTGTAAAACGAATCCAGTATGACCACTAAAAATCTGCTAACTTGCGTCCACTTTGGCCCTTCATAATGTTTTCATAAATTAAAAAATATGTATTGTACTAAAAAAAATATACGTGGACAACTTCCACGCTTCGACCGACCCGGACCGGGAACGCGGTCCAAAAAGCCACTCGACCCCCGTTATTTATGAATAGACCCTTAGAAAACTTACTTAAATTTTTACTGCATAAAAACCTACTTTCACATAGCGCGATACTCAACGACCATACAGACTATGCCAGCCATGTAAAGTCGGGCTGTATGATCGATACTAGAGACAAAAACATGAAAACTTTTAACAAAAATTGCACACGTTGTATATTTGACGAAGCCTGTTAAAAACACCCGACCCAACCGTGCAAGTCGAACTCTCGAGCAAAAAGCGAAAAGCTTCCACAAAAAACATCTGAATTTTTAATTTCACTCTTCACCACAGGTAAATAAAACAGTGCAAAGGCAGCATAACTCTCGATGCCTATAATTCAACCACCATTTTTGAACGGTCAACATTATTCAGCTGATTCGTCAGAGCCTCCATCTAATTTAAACGATGGACCCAAAACAAACATGGCTACAGTTTTATAGTTTTATGAACGGTATTCTGCTTACAAGGCATTGTAGAAGGCCGCATTCTGACAATGTCGTGACGGTTAATTTATCGTCAGACGACTATCGTCTCTAGCTGTTCCCATTATAACAACTGTTTGTCGTGGCCACGATATATAGTCGCAACAAAGACACATGATTTACCGTCACGGTTCAATTGTGACAATTTTTTGTCGTTTTATGACTGTCATGCTAGCCGTTCCCAGAGGAGCTCGTGGCTAAATAATAACAGCCGCACAGGTCGATCTTCAAGGTTAAGCAACGCTTGCCTAGGTTGGTCTGTGGATGGGTGACCATCTTAACATAACGAGTTTCCTCCGTGCCTCGGAAAGCACGTTAAGCCGTTGGTCCCGGTTGTCATTTGGACATCTTTGGCAGTCGTTACGGATAGTCAGAAGCCAGTAAATCTGACTCCAGTCTTGCCATGAAGTACCGTGTTACCCCAGTTAATGGGTTGTGGAGGTCTGGTAGGCAGCCGCTCCTCGTAAAATACTGGTATTCAGCTAAATCCGGCTCGACTGGAAGCCGACCCCAATATAGTTGGGAAAAGGCTAGGCAGATGATGATGCTAGCCGTTCCCACTGTCACGAAAATCTGTTGTCACCGCAAAAAAGTTGTAGACGTCAGTTAATCGTGCCGTCCTTTATGTGAACACATCCATTTAAATATAGATATAAGCTACGACACTTAAAACTACACTATTTTAATGTCACGACACAATAGGAACACCGCCTGATAGTTAGTTTATACTTTTTAATGGAAGTATTGCGTCATGCATTCATGAATAGTAGGATATTATATCTGTAGTATAATGGATAAAGCAAACATTAGTTAGGACGAATATGATGTGGCGAGGTGTAAATTGACAGTGTCCTTTGTTGTGTTTTGTTCTTCTTCAATAACGGCTAGTTTTTTCATCAGAAACTAAAACTATCAGTAAAACCATTAACATTTACTTGACCATAGCTGTCATAATGGCAAATGTGTTTCTTCATCCAAATAACAGCTAAACTAAAAGTCAAAAGAGTTGCCGCTACGCAAACGTCTTAATTACCCCAAAAACACGTGGGGAGCTTTTTTTACTCATGACAACATCGCAACATCACTGTCCAGTAGTGTCATAAGTCAAATGTCATTTGTTGTTTAGGGTGAAGGCGGGATATATATTGCTAGCTTGTTTAATCCTTTAAATATTTTTGGACCTATTTTTAAAATTCTAAAAGCATTTGTGGTTTTAGAATTTTAACCCCCCATGGTATTTCTGTCCATTTCCTCGAAAGTTGACTGTAATTCCTCTGTATTCCATACTCTAACTCGAACATACTCTCATCCACCAGTCCACCCCGGGCCCACGTAGTGGATCATTCCTCTCCTAGAGAGCAGACTTGAGTCCCAGCAGTGGGATTATTATAAGGCTGATAATGCTAATGCAAAATGCTACTCGAACTCGCACTCCTTCCTTTCTTTTATATATTCATGGCATGGTTCTGCTACATTCGTACATATTACAAATAAAAAAGGGGGCAAGTGTGAGTCGGACTCGCGCACTGAGGGTTCCGTTTCCGTTTGTCATTTTTTGATAACAAGGCATCTATGCCACCGGGGCATTTATTTCCGCCTTTACCCTATTTCTTAAAAAAAAAAACTTTAAAATAAAATGTGTTTGAACGCATCCATAATGAACGCAGTGAAGTCAATACAATTTTGTCAAAATGACAGTGACTATAGCTTTAACAGCCCCTCAATGAGCAGTAACAGTCAAACCAACGGTTGAAATTGTGAAGAAACGAATTTAATCGTTATTATTACTTTATGTCGTTACTTGGGCTGTTACCTTTGATGAAAAAACTGGCCGTAAGTCACGCAAATGGCTACTAAGCTGCGAGTTGTGGGGTCAATTCTCATACAGAATATAATATTTGTTTGGCCTACAAATAGTTTTTCCGGGTCTTATAAAAAAACGTATTTTTTTTAGAAACCTGTATGTACCTACTATGTACGAGTATACTCGATACCTAAAACAAAATTGCAATTTTAAAAATGTTTGTCTGTCTGTTCCGGCTAATCTCCGAAACGGCTGGATTTTGACGGAATTTTCGTTGATAGGTAATTGATTGATTGATTTGTTATAAGGATTAATTTTACTATTATTGTAGAAAAAGAGTTAAGGTTCAACGCAAAAAATAAACTTCTTGACATTGTGTGTGAAATGACAATGTGATATTTTTTTAAAATTTGATGTGGTCGAAGTCACGAGCCAGCATCTAAACAAAATCCATCTCACCTCGCCACCAGAAGACCCTCCGGGCGTCCTATTCATGCAGTACGGGTTGTTGGTGGTTCCTCGCAGCAGGTTTGTGGTCTCCCACCCCAGGCACAGCTCCGGAGTGTTGGAGACCAGCAGTGGGATGGCGCCGGCCTTCTTCACCAGGCTGACCACGCCGCCGTCGGTGGTGGCGCGGCGGCCTGCGTTCTCGAGGCATCCCACTGAGTTGGATAGACCTAGAAGAAGAGTCCAAAGTTAAGGTGGATGCTGTGAAGAAGTCCGCGAAATTCAAATTTTCTTAGTTTTTTGTTTGCCTTTTAGCTGGTAATAAATATGATTGGCGACTGTAACGCGTACCTACATATTTACTGAATTATACTCATTTAAATTATCAATACAACTACAGAAATCTTAAAAAAATACAGCCCTATCAATTCATCCAACCCTATTGAATGGCTATTTCGTAAACACCTACAACTTATCATATCACTGCACTGCAAAATACATTAAAAAAAACAATTTTGCGGAAGAAAAAGTCTAACGCTGCATTAGACGAGCTTTTCTTAACAAAATCTTGCAAATGTTTACGAGGTTTGGTAATGAAGTCCCTCAGAAATCATCTCCAGAACTAGGTTGACTAGCTCTGTAGCACTACGTCGTCTGCATAACTCAGAAACTCTTGTTATTGGATTTCCCACATTTTGTCAGTAAACCGTAGGGGTCTAACAGGATCGAAGCCTATTGGGATCTGGGTTGACGAAAGAGATAACCCAACCTTAATTTTTTTTTAACAGTCCCTCATTAGCATTAGCATTATCGGCTTTATAATGTTCCCACTGCTGGGACTCAGGCCTCCTTTCTAAGAGCAGGAATGGGCTGTAATCCACCACGCGGGCCTAGTGCGGAATGGTGGATGTCACATGTCTTCGAATTTTTGGTTCTAGGACATGCCGGTTTTCTCACGATGTTTTCCTTCACCGTTTTGAGAGCAGTGGTGATGAAATAAATTACACAAAGTAATGCGCCTGGTTGGGTTCGAACCCGCGACCTACAACTTGTAAGTCGGGGCAGTTGCCACTGGGCCACCACTGCTCACTCAGTCTGCTCACCAGTCCCTCATTTAATGTTAATAAAACAAGTTGTCAATAAGATGAGTTGAAGTGGAGTGAGTTGAAGGATATGACTTGGAATAATAATGATGGGCCTCTGCCATAAAACTTACCAGCAAGCGAACAGCTCTCCTTCACAGTAAAGGGCACACCGAACAGCGGTTTATCCTTGACCAGTGCTTCAAGCGTGCCATTCCTCCTGGCCTCCTCGATCTGTCTGTCGACACTCTTGGCGTCCTCAGTGGCAGCGCGGTACCGCTCCTCTACCACGGCGTTGAGGAATGGGTTCACTTCCTTCACGCGGTTTATGAAGATCGTTACCAGTTGCTCGCTGGTTATCTGTGGAAAAAAGGTGGTGATTTTAAGGGACTGTTTGAACGAGTCAACGACGAGTTGAGTTTTTGTCTCATCATCATCATCAGCATTTTAGGCGAACGACGTCCACTGTTGGACATAAGCCTCCCCAAGTGACGCCACAATGAACGGTCCCGTGCGCCTGGCGTCCTTCGGATTCCCGCATATTGTTATCATTAGTCCAGAAAATGAGATTGAGGAGCTCGTGGCTAGATGATGACAGACGCACAGGTCGACCTTCAAGGTTAAGCAACGCTTGCCAAGATTGGTCTGTGGATGGGTGACCATCTTAACATAACGAGTTTCCTCCGTGCCTCGGAAAGCACGTTAAGCCGTTGGTCCCGGCTGTCATGTCAGTCGTTACGGATAGTCAGAAGTCAGTAAATCTGACTCCAGTCTTGCCATGAAGTACCGTGTTACCCCAGTTAATGGGTTGTGGAGGTCTAGTAGGCAGCCGCTCCTCGTAAAATACTGGTATTCAGCTAAATCCGGCTTAACTGGAAGCCGACCCCAATATAGTTGGGAAAAGGCTAGGCAGATGAATGAGTCCAGAAAATAAGATTAAAGGGGCTAAGAGAACAGACACTAGATTGTTTTTGTCTGTGTACTTATAATTATGCAGATGCACATTAGATTTTACCCACCGACCCGCACTCAGTTCGCGTTATGGATTAGGAACCATTTCTTTTCCCAGAGAGGGGGCCAGAATCTCAGCAGTGGCAACATTATTAGGCTGATAATTATGGTACGATTTTGTCTGTGACTTAATTTAGTTTATGGCAATCAATTCTAGTTGTTGGTCGATATAGGAAACATTACACAAAATTTTATTCAATTGGTCATGTCGTTTAGGAAGAGTTTGGTGACTAAAAAATGTATTTATCTATACTAATATTATAAAGAGGTAAAATTTGTAAGTTTGTATGTAGGGGGTAATCTCTGGAACTACTGGTCCGATTTTAATTTTTATTATCGAGGAATGCTATAGGCTATATACCATTACGCTACGACCCACGGGAACGGAGCAGTAACGAAAAATGCGGGTGAAACCGCAGGGGACAACTAGTTTATTATAAAGATAGATAAGTATCCTACGTATGTTAAAAGATTCTCATATATTATAAAAAAATAATTTAGAAATGCTGATCGGAGTTCATGAAAGTATCATTTATTACATACTTGTACCATTATCATCAATTTGTAACAGCAGGAAAGTAAACAAAATAAGTCGTAACGCACATAAGTGTTGTGCATTACAGGACAAGCCCTTGAATCGGTCGGCTACAGTTCAAGGTGCCACATCTGTAGTCCAAGCAGGCGTTACGGAGCACGCAGTGTATCGGCGCCAAGTAAACGGCACAGGCTTTTGATGTATTTGTGGCAGTTTGTTTTACGTTTTGACAGACGTACCACACCCAAACTACAAAAATATAACTTGATTGGGCAATATTATTTGTAAATGTATAATTAATTTCGTTCTCACTGACCACATTTTCTTGTCGAACGGAAATGTGTGGTCGATATTGACTTCACCGCTAAATCGCAACCACATCATATTACCAAAACACAACCACTTCGATAGTTTTTAACCCCCGACGCAAAAACGACGGGGTGTTATAAGTTTGACGTGTCTGTGTGTGTAAATGTGTGTGTCTGTCTGTGCCATTGTAGCTCCCAAACGGATGATCCGATTTTAATGAGTTTTTTTTGTTTGAAAGGTATATCTGTCAAGAGTATTCTTAGCTATGTTTGGCGGAAATCGGTTCAGGTCTTTAAGATCATCAAGACCTGGAGAGGTTGAGAGTAGTTGGGGGTTTTTTTTAATTTAATTTTATATTTTTAGTTAGGTACTACAACACAAGAATAAGAAGAAGAAATCAGCTCGCGAATTATCCTTCATCAGTACCATCCACCACTAGGGTGGTGTCAGGTTGCTGACAGTCCTTTTCACTACACTCTGTCATTTGACGCCGTAGCTCCGTCTCCAACTCCGATTTCGATTCAGATTCCGGTCCCAATTCCGATTCCGGCCCCGACCAACCTTTAAAAACTCCAGTTGCAAATTCGGTTCGGACATAACCGCTTTCGTAACATTTCTAGTCTGCATACACAGTACCTACTTGTTAGTATGACGTCAGCAAAAGTGCATCATTACAACCTGGTGCGTGTTTCAACCCTCTTCCAACCCCTACGGGAATACTGAAGCACCTATTAACCTTTACTTGACCAATAACAATATTTATTTCACTGTTATTCCATCCACTTCAGTTGCTCCAATTTTATTAACAATGTTAGTATCGAATGAAAATATTTTATAATTTGCGTGGAAAATAAATACCAACGTAATTGGGTGAAGCATAGCTATCGGAATTGAAATGAAAACTATTTGCGCGTTCGCATTCATGTAAATAAATATTTTTCCAATTAATTTGTTGCAAACCGCGGCTCTATTTTTATATTATAAACTATCGTCTGTTTTATTAAAAAGTATTACTGTGTATAAGGCATGGGCAACAACCGCAATTATAGGACCTCTTTCAGGAGTATGAACTTCTTCTTCTTAGAAAGGTCCAACGGCGCTACGTCCTAACTTTCCACCTCAAGCAGAATGCTTCGGAAGTTTCCTACTAAGGATCCGGCGTCAAGACACACCTAAGCGTCAGCATTCTGTGGATCGCCCACAAGACACAGTGGAGCATACAGTGGAGCTGATCGGTGGCGGCGAATTCTCGTGTCCTGGTTCAGATCATGGTACGGAGAGAGGGAGAGAGCGCAGGACGCAGATGCTTCTTTCAGGGAATGAGTAATGCATTCGAAGGCGGCGAGGATAGCGTGTGGGACAAGGCAGGGTATAAGGCACCCATGTTTCGCTAGCTGTATTATAATTTCCAAGGAAAAAGCCTCGCTTCGTCTCGATCCTCTATCGCATACAGAAAGCGCGTTTCTTTTCCTAGTAATTGGGCAGAAATCCTCATTACGGCTTGAAAATATCCTAACTAGATACGAATCTAATCAAAGCTGTCCCAACTGGTCATTACAGTGATGTGTCTAATGACATCACGGTTCGCTGGCTGCCCATAGTACACAATTGTGTCAAACAACTGATAATTGACAGTTGCATCCGCAATTAAACAGAATTGCAGTCAGATGCAGTGTTGCCATTTATAGGCGTTTTGTCAGGATGCGCCAAGTATGTCAATTGGTGTGCTGTGGTAAAAATAGAGGGCTTGGAATTGACTGATTAGGCTTTAATAACAACAGACGAATTGGTCTGATAGACACCAGTAATTGAAGTCTATAGGATATTCAGTTTTGATTCGGAAAATTGGTTAAGTGAATGTTCCTTTGGTCTATTGCTCGAAGGTAACTACGATGAGATATATATACACTTTGTTGAACACTTCTCAGGATTCTTGTCAAAGTGCAGTTTTTTTGTTAGGTAACTTAATCTCTTGATCAAGCATAATAGAGCTACTACACTAATGGTGGCGCTTGTTGTTCCAATCATCTTCTCTTTTAATAGAAGCGACCTAGAATGTAACCAAGATTTATAACTCACGACTGACAAGCACGTTCCTTTATGTAAAGATTTAAGCTTTGGAATTGCAATTAGTTTCACCTATATAACTTTTTTTGTATTTATAATTATAAAACGCGCAGAATGCTGTAATACCGCTGAGTGTAAAAGGCTAATTAATCAAAAAAAAACACGGATTGGTTACGGGGCATCTCAAAAAGTCCCTGTCGTGGTATCTTTATCCTCTGTAGGGAACTTTGGTGTACCTAAGTAATGCTTTCACCTCTTACCTCTCCATTCCTAACAGCAGCAGCTAGCTCGACGACACTCTTGCGCAGCACGGGGTCGGTGACCGGCGGCAGGCGCCTGGAGTCCCGCGCAGAGAACCAGAACAGCGGCGCCAGCAAGAAGTTCAGCAGGCGCAGGATTATGCCCACCAGCTGCACTCCTACCTCCATCCTTAGGGAAAAGCAAAATACATTTTTTTATCAATTGCTCATCGTACTTTTTTTGAAGTGGTGAATCATCAGAATGACTTCTCCCGTTCTGGGCGCAGCGGGAGGGTGTGTCAGAATTCTACTGACTAAAACACACTCTCTGTTTCTTCTTTGCCCTAATTCCGGGGTCCCAGGATTCCCTTTCGTCAACCCAGGCCCAGAAGGCTTCGACCCTGTCGGGTCTCTCTCGCACAAAACTGCGAAACGATGCGATGCGCCGCCGCATCGCAGATTGAGAATTGCTTTTGTGTCAAAGAAATGTTTAGGTGTTAAGGTGACGACGACACCACAACACTGCGTTACGAAAAAAAGACGTCGCACCATTGTACGATGAGACAACACAACGCAAACATTTCATCGAATACGGCGTCGCACGTTTTTAATAATCTTCGAAATCTGGTATAGTTTTGTCCCAAAGGACTGGAGGATCCTGAACTAATACGAGTATATTTTACAGATATACGAATATCATTACCATAATATCGACCCTACACATCCATTACAGGCTTGACAGATTAAACTTCCGTATACCTTCGGATCGGTCATCAACATATGACATTGGAATCACCTGTCTAAGCGCTCCTTTGATTCATAGTTTATCCTGTTAGCCTAGTACTCATTGAGGATGTTTCTCCTAAGCAAACCTGAGTCACACAAGTGTCCATATTAGAAAACAAATATATCATTAGTAACTGTAATTGTTGAGGAGCACAACGGTGTCAGTCGTTAAAACTAATTATTTTATGTAACTTACTGATTGTTAAGTCAAACAGACTGCAAATATAGCCGTAGATATAGTAGGTATAGTAGATATAAGAAACACGTATGTGGTTGGAAAAACATAAAACGCTGTAGGGTTGCACCCAGCACTACCTAGCCTACCTATAATTTAATCTAAAATGTTCTTGTAGCTAATTGGTGGAAATGCAACTTGAGTGCTGAGTTTAGGACACATTGCTTGCTGAACAAATACTCGATACGGCCGAAAGGTTCTGGAGTGGTGACCGCGCACCAGTAGACGCAACGTTGAAAGGACTTCCACAAGGTTTTCTGGGGACCTATAAGTAAGGATAGCGGTAATCTCATAGTTGCGAGACGCACAGGATCTTTCGTTGTGGTGACACTTAGGGGAGACCTATGCCCAGTAGTCGAAGTCTTTCAGCTGCAATGATAGGTGATGAAATAACTACTGTCACTCTGTATGAAGCGGTAGGGAATGTCAGATTTACATTGAATATAACCTAGCTATGTTCCCCAGACATCGTTTAATTTTCATACCCACAGCCATCATTATGATCTAGAGCGCTGATTACGATTGTACATATAGGGTTTCGTCGTTAATTCTATCGGTTATTGCGAAGCCTCGTGTAACAAGCTTGACGAGGGTCTCATTAACATAATCTGAAGACAATTTAGTATTAATTCTAGCCTTCTAGGCTTAAAGTTTGTCTAGCCGAGGCTCGGAGCAACCCGATTAAACAGTGCCTAAATAATTATACATATGGATATTAAAGTTCCCTCTCTAAGAGAACTAGTCTAAAACTAGAGAACTTTATTTGATTGATCTGACAATTTTTCAAAAAATTTGCATCACGGTTGGCCCAGCGGTTGAGCTACTGGTTCACAAATATTTTAATAGATGTCCCGGGTCTGGGTGTCTTGTATATGTGATTTGAAATTTTTGTGAACCATAGATATCAGAAAGGAGATTTCTGTGGTGTGAACATACCCACGATACAGGAGTAATTATTACTAGTGTGGGACCGCGTTGGAAGGCCTCCCAAAAGGTGGACCGATGACCTAGTGAGGGTCGCGAGAATCCGATGGATGCGAGACGACCAGGACCAGTCATTGTGGCGATGCTTGGGGGAAACTTATGTCCAGCATTGGAAGGCTTTCGACTGAAATAATGAAAATTACGTGGGGCCACGTTACAAACGAACAAAAAAATTAATTTTTAAATGTGTCGTACTGAACATTCCAACTGAGGTTATCAAATTATAAATTCAAAGACCAATATAATTCTGACTACCTATTAAATAGGTAACGTTGACTATGTGGCAATACCCAAACGTATACAGCGAAACTACGTACCTACCTCCAATAGGTCTCTCACAAATTCTGCCTCATACGATCCTTGAAATCATTTCATTTTGCAATGCTCATTGAAAATGATAATTTATACGATGTTCCGAATAGATTGCGGTTCAATTCCCGTGTGATACGAATCGTGATTCAAAAGCCAATGTTTATCAATACTCTTGTAATTTTGTTTTCAAACTGTTTTCATTGTTGTTGCTTCGGTTTGTGGCTATGTCATATTTTGCATTCTTGTCACGGAACTGTGGTTGTCACGTTGGCAGATTATTGACCATCGAGAATGGTTCGTGGTTTAGATTTGGACACGAAGTAGGTTGAATGTGAAGGTCGAATTTCATGGATGACGTAAAAAAAAACCCATAGATCCGTAGTAAGAAGGAGATGGTGGGACGACTTAGATGTCTTTCTTAGGAACACGCAAGAAGTGGCGCAGAGCCCGGAACAATGGAAGGAATGACGGGAGGCCATTGCCCAACAGTGGAACAGTCATCATCACCATCATCTCAACTGAAAGACGTCCACTGCTGGACATAGGCCTCCCACAAGCGTCGCCACAGCGACCGGTCCTGTGCGTCTCGCATCCATCGGATTCCCGCGACCCTCGCCAGGACGTCGGTCCACCTTGTAGGAGGCCTACCAACGCTGCGACTTCTGGTAGGTACGTGGCCGCCACTATAGAACCTTTCGTCCCCATCGAACATCTGTTCTACGAGCAATGTGCCTTGCCCACTGCCACTTAAGTTGGCGATTCTTCGGGCTATGTCGGTAACCTTAGTGGAACAATAGGCTTGGTATAAGGTAAATAATAATAATGTAGATGCTTTGAATCTAATCTACTTATCTTTTAGCAAGTGGCCAGTGACAATCAATTCGATTTTCCTCAGACACCGGCAAATTGTTGGTTCGTAAACTACTTAACTACTCTTGAAACTTTTAAAGAAAAAGGTTTTTAAGTAAGTTATATAATGTTCCCACTGCTGGGACTCAGGCCTCCTCTCTAGGAGAGGGAATGGGCTATAATCCACCGCGCGGGCCCAGTGCGGATTAGTGGATGTCACATTTCTTCAATAATCAATTTTTGGTTCTAGGACATGCCGGTTTCCTCACGATGTTTTCCTTCACGGTTTTGAGAGCAGTGGTGATGAAATAAATTACACAAAGTAATGCTTGACTGGGTTTGAACCCGCGACCCACAACTTGCAAATCGGGGCAGTTATCACTGCCCAGTGATACTGCTCTTAAGGTTGTATGTAGGGCCACCACTGTTCTTAAGTTACTTAAGGTAATGAAAATTCAACTCTTTTATTGACAGTAGATATTACGAGAATAGAACGAGAATAATAATACCTAGTGTACTAGAACTATGTACCCACCTAAGTCCTCAATATTCCTTTATCTATGACTAAACACACATTGTATAAGTTAGTAAGTTTGAATGATCCTACATAAGGATAAGTACTTACCTACCTACAATGAAACCACTCAGCGCCTACTTCAAAAGGAAGGTTTTTTCCCGCTATTTAACTATGAACCGTACCTACAGAATACTACTCGAAAAGAAAACCCTGGAACGAAGGCAAAGAAGGAACGGGGTGGGGTTTAGTCAGTAAAAGTCTGACACGCCCTCCCATTCTGCCCAGGAGCGGGAGAAGTCATTCTGATGATTCCCCACCTAAAAAAACCTACAAAATACTACAGACATTCACTGAATTGAAAAGAAAAAGTGCAAGTTGCATAAAAAAAACATAGTTTTAGAACATGATACCGTTTATTAACTCTCTGTCTTCATTATCTTAGGTTGTGTTTATAAACTTCAGCCATTGAAAGAAGAATTTCAATGGAAAATAGGAACCGCGGTCAGATTTCTGAAGTTCAGTCGAATTTCATATGTGTTTACAAGAAAACGTATAAGATACCTACCTATTATGTTATAGATCATGATAAAATATCAAAAGATATTCCACACTAGTATTGATGTGTTAGACAATGTCTAATTAAATTAATTTACAAGTAGGACTCTTTACTTGTCATGGAAATCGTCGTACCTACAGTTTTTTTAGATTTTAGAAGGCAATCATGAACTCTATTTCATTTACTTCGATGAACTAAACAAATGAATATACACTACGTATCGCAACCTCTGCTGACACTAATATACAAAAGAACTTTTACTTTTTTATTATGGATAGGCTCGTATTTGACTGCTATCTCATCTGATAGTAAGCGATGATTGACTACATTGAAAAATGATTTTTCAATTCACACAATTTTTTACCGCTATGACACGTTTTTTTTCTAGTTTTAGGCAGGTACTATTGTGGTGATAGTTATATTGTTTTTCTTTACAAGTGTATTGAAAAACTTCGTATGATACATGTGAGTAATTAATGATTACCGTTCTTGGCTCTCTTAAGACCCTCACCGCGACGGTAATCCCTCACATTACACAATTGTATCATAATCTACTATTACTCTGTAGAATATAATGGTTTCACATAATGGCTTAAGACAAATTCTAAAGTCAAAAATACTCAATAAGTAGTAGGTAAGTCAATTGGAAACTTATTGCCCTCGTGGTCTAGTCTAGACTATAAATTTATTACCACAAAAACTACTAAGTAATACATTACAATTCACATCAATTCATGTGCAACTAATACAGCCTTGGCAATAGCAAATATTGTCCAAGTCAAGTTCAAACGATGACTTACATCATAGTGTCGTTTATTACTTGTTAACTATGTACGAGTATGTACATAAGTGCTTGGCTTAAGGAGTCTACACACCAAACCCGCCGACCCGCCGACACAGCCCCGGCGGCTTGGTGTCGGGTTTGGGTTTGGTTCGGGTTTGGGTCGCCGACACCAAGCCGCCGGGCAGTGTCGGCGGGTCGGCGGGTTTGGTGTGTAGACTCCTTTACAATTTGTGAGTACCTCTGTTCATCACACTTGTAGCTACTAAAGGATTATTGCGATGGAAATTGTCATTAGAGCTGATAACGTGTATGAAGTAAAAGTGAAGGAGTTACTTGATACCTAACGAACAATTGTCTGTTAAAAAAAAAAACTAACCCTTATTTTGAGTGATTGGAAATCATCAGACGACTTCTCCTTCTCTAGCGTGAACCGAGAGGGTGTGTCAACTTTTATTGACTAAAACCGGGGTAAGTTATCTTTCAATTGCCATTTACGTTCGGTAACTCTTTCAAACGTTCCCACAGTCAAAACAGGCATCGGCTATACTTGATGTCCTTTCCCTAACGATTCCATCCGTCACTTCCTCTTATAGCCGCCGTCAATCACCGAGCCGAGGACACGATGATGCTCCGCCCAAGCGGGGCAGACTTCCATAATATGCTCCACCGAGTCCACTCGGCGATTCGCACAAGTGCACAACAAAAACCTGCTGCTTTGGCCAAGTCCGGAGTGACCCGGAGTTAGATACCCTATAGTAGGGGAGCCCCAGAAGGGATTTCGGGATTTACTAAAGCGCGGCAGATTAATATACAGGGGGATACCTTGCACCCAGTTAAGTACCTCCACCAAATATGAGGCCCATATATAAAGCCGCCCGTGAAGGATACAGGATCAGATTAGTAAAAAAAAAATGACCCTCAGACATTCTCGAGCGCGTCAGATTAAGGTAGGGTGAGTTAATTACATCTTAAAAAGTGTATATTCCACTAATCTGACAATTTGAGAGAGACGTAAAGAAAGGGGAGGGCAGCAAAGTTGTAAAAAAAAAACGTCATCTCGACATTCTCGAGCGTAGCTAATTTTTTTTTTATTTTGATGGGAATAATTCAAGAATAATGAAAAATATATAATCTGACGATTTCCGCAAGCCGAAATAACAAAAAATCGTCGATAAAGTTAAATGCGTGCAGTTGTGTGATGGCTACATTTCCTTCTCCGGTTTTCTAAAGAGTTCCCTCAAAATTATATTTCGTGGGAATTTGAACTGATTCGGACCGTTAGATTTTGAGAAATTTTGAAAAATCTCATAAAAATAAGTTTTATATTTTGAAAGTGGTTTTTTTTAAATAACTTTTAAACGGCTTTATCGATCAACTTCAAAAACTAATCCGCCTTTGAGCTTGAAAAACCACGTCGATCGCTACCAAGCTGGTCAAAATCGGTTGATTCGTTCGAGAGATATCGTGAACGAAAGAAACCCGAAAAAGTGATTTTTCGGGATTACTCCGAAATTTTTGGTTCGATAAATTAAAACTAGAAAATAACTTATGAGGATGATAAAACTGCGTTGAATGCCGCAAACCGCGTGAAAATTACTTGATCCGTTCAAAAGTTATTGCGGTTTGAAGATTCCAAAAATGGTGTTCTATGAAACTTTTATCAGACTTTCGAGCTGGGAGAGCTCAAATATTATCTCTTTGAACTCAGCGAGCTCAAAATATCACATAAAATATATTTTGAGCTCAAAAATGATATAAGTACAATTTTAAGCGCCCAGGAATGGAATTAGCTGGAAGTTGCAGGGGTTTTTTTGTCAGATCAGGCGAATCCCTCTAGATGATCGTCAGATTATGAGACAGTACGTTTAGAACATAAAGATGAACCATATATATCTTAATCTGACGCGCTTGAGTATTTCAAAATGGTGAATTTTTTTTGCACTTTATGAAAGTGGCCACGAGTTTGCGTCCCATCGAAATGGTCAGATTACTGAAAAGGATCTTTTTTTTTGGTGCACTTAACACTCCCTTAGAAAATCTGACGCGCTCGATTAAATTATTTTTTTTTCCATTTTCAACCCTTCCATACAACCACCCCCATCATGCAAACGATCAGATTAACATACGTACATTATTAAAAATACGTAGGGCAATGATGCTATCAATATCTGACGCGCTCGAGGATGTCCATGCAACAGTTTTTTTTTACATATTTAAAAATCTATAGCCGCTTCCCCCACCGATGAAAAGGTATAATCATAGAACATTTTTTTCTTCTTATCATCTAAGCTTTGCAACCCAATAGGTCTCTACGACGCTCGAGTAAATCCCCATTTAGCATCGTGGCCTCCCCTGCTACTACTAATATACTGTATATTATATACAGTATCTATTGTAGCCACTCCATTTTGTGGACAAGTGCCTACTTTATAGTCTAGAAACGCAATAGGTAGAGTATTCTATTGCGTTTCTAGACTATAAAGTAGGTACTTGTCCTAAAATACTCTTACTTATTTTAAATAAACAGAATGCATCCAGTCTTTTCCAAAATTTAACAGAATTCTTTTTTTTCGACCGAAGGATGTGATTAGATTCGAGACCGAGGGAAATGAAACGCACAAGACTGGTCATTGTAGTAACTCTTGGCGGAGGCCTATGTCCAACAGTGGACGGCTTTCGGCTGAAATGACGATGATGATAAAATAAAAGAGTCCTCAGTTCTTGTTTATTCTGAATTTTGCAAACTATTCGATATTCGATCCTAGTCACTTATGTAAGTACGAGTTTATCTAGCTAGATTATTTTTGGCTAACGCCCGTTTTCAATATTCTATCTATCTACAGTAGCAGCTACGAAAGATTAACAAATCTATCCTTTTGCCCTTACTTGCTTTCCTATAACCTGCCGACAGATAGCATTTCCTACCAAATTGTGGATGGATAGATAGAATCTTACTGTTTATCGGGGATAGCTATCTACGAACTGCGGTAGGTTATTGAAAACGGGCGTAAGACCGACAAGCGTAAAACCCACATTTAACTTCATTGAATGGAATCACGAAAGCCTATGAATAACTTTGTTTATCACTAATTCATTATAGCTCAGACACATTTCTGGTCTATGAATTGAAGTTTTAAGTTTATTGCTAACTAGCTTTAGCCAGCGGCTTCGCCCGTGTGATAAAAGAAAATTATCCCAAGGGAAGATACTCCCGAGATACGGTATCCTATGTGCTATTCCAGGACATGGTCTTTAGGTGTACCAAGTTTCATCGAAATCCATTCAATGGTTTTTGCGTGAATAAACAAACATCCACAATACAAACTTTCGTTTTATAAAATACTAGCTTTTACCCGCGGCTTCGCTCCCGTCAAATGACTATTTACATATATCCTACGCTACCCTACCCTACACTACCCTACTCTACCGTACACTACCCTACACTACCCTACACTACCCTACACTACCCTACACTACCCTACCTACCCTACTTTACCTAACCTTTTTTTTTAGAATTTTTCTCTCCGTAAGAACCATCATTGAACTTCAAGGAACATTTAAAAAAAAAACAGCCAAATCGGTCAAGCCGTTTTCATGTTATGTCGTGACAACGGAAAACGGGTTTCATTTTTATATATATAGATAAAGTAGTACAACAAAACAGAGGAACTTTGTATAACAAGACCCATTAGGAAGAGTGTGCTGTATAAATCCTAGGAGTTTGATCGTAAAGAACGAAAGAAAAATATTTTACATAGCTTAAGCTACGCAAAATATTTTTCTTTTTATGTATGGTGCAGTTTCCGAAGCTAAGAACTTGAAAAACGCACATAAAGAGGTGAGTAATAAGAACCTCACAAGCGGGAAAAATATGAGTGAGAATTTCACCCACAAAAGCCTTTTTAAAGAAAGTCAAGTTTTCCGTTTCTAAGGGCAATTCTTGAAGCTTTGCTCCTAACAATACAAATTTTAAATCAAACAACTGGAAAAAAGAAAAGAAAATGCGTATTCATGATTCGCGCAGGACAAACGAAAAAAAAAATGAAACTAATCACAAACGTAAAATAGGAAACTAAAACAAAAAACATAAAGAAACCCGTATGAGACGGTTTCAATTGGCTGCTCCTATGAAGAAGAACTGGCAAGAAACTCCAACTCAACTCTTTTAAAAAGTGATTTTTTCTATCTACTTACACTATTTTTATAATTATTTCAATATTAATAGAAATGGACAATGTAAACCTGTCAGCTTTGTACCCAAAAGCACCCGAAAAATTGTAACTTGTGAATCCGCAGTCTACAGTGTTCTCACATTATAATCGATTATTGCTAGTGTTTGCTTTAATAGTCGTAAACTCCATGTTTAAAATACATTTCATTTAAATTACGAAAATAGACTTCCAAATCTGCTCTTAACACAATTAATAGATGCATCGGTATGCTTTATGCGCTCAAAGTGAAGCAGAGAACAATGCACTACATACTACACGACCGGCTGGCCGTATGCGTGCTTGTACAAACACCATACGAGACTGAGGCCCGCTATAGTGAAAGTATGGAGCAGGGATGTCATGAAGCTCTATCATTGTAATCGGATATCCGAAATAATAAAAAATCGTAACCGAAACCGAAAAGTTTCGGATAATTTCGGTTAAAGGTAGAGTCCGGCCAAACAAATGATAATTTAGATTAAAAATTACTGGTCTGTTGGTCTAGTGGCTACAGACACAAGCTTTGCTTAGTTTGGGACTAGGTAGCGTGTTGTAAAAGTTAAATCTTGCTACTTATATTAAAATTTTAATAAGCCCAAGCCCAACCGATCAAAGTGAAGCAGAGAACAATGCCCCACGTACTCGTAATACACGACCGGCTACGGCTCGTATGTGTGCTTGTACAAACACCATACGAGACCGAGGCAGCGCAGGGATGTTATGGAGTTTCGTAACTATAACCGAAACTATCGAATATCCGAAATAAAAAAAAACTATCAACTTTCAGGGTTTCGTACCAAAAAATGTTTGTTGTATGGTAGCCCCACTTCAATATTAATTTTATTCTGCTTTTAGTATTTGTTATTAAAGCGGTAACACAAATACTTTTTTTATCGGTATAAATTATACCAGTGTTTGACCGCGATGCTACTTGATGGTAAGCAGTAATAGCAATGATATTATATAAGTAAAGTAATAGACTTCATCTATGAAAATACTGTCTAGCTATCAAGATTCATGAGATACTCGTACAGCTTGGTGACAGACAGAGAAACAGTGAAATCTTAGTAATAGGGTCTCATAGTCCTACCCTTTGGATACGAAAACGTAAAAATATCCATAACCAAAACTATCCGAAATTAGCGGATAATCCAAAATAATTTCATATCCGTACCTATATCCGAAACTAGTATATTATTATGTGTTTATCCGTAATCAGATCCGAAATATCATATCACATCCTTAATGTCCCTGGTATGTAGTCCCAGGGCCTATTGTCCTGATGACAGTTTACACGAGCGAAATGCACATCTATCATGGATTCACGGCGCGCGGCGGTTGGACAGGATTTCTGTGTTTAGAGGTTTTTTTTTTTATTGGTCTAGGAATCCGATGAATGCGAGACGCACAGGACCGGTCGTTGTGGCGATGCTTGGGGGAGACCTATGTCCAGTAGTGGACGTCTTTCGGCTAAGATGATAATGATGATCAATGTCTAGGGCTGCGGGAGTCATCGAAACCATTTTTTTTAACGTTACTCCCTACTAGGAATGACTCCTGCATTCAGGGGCGTAGCTACCGCCGTATCTGCCGTATCAATTATACGGGGCCCCCGGGCTACGGGGGCCCCCAAAGTGTATAAGGAAAAAAAATAAAAACTTTCTAATTTATTTTATTTTACAAATGACAAAACTTCTATGGGACAAAAACGGCTGTCAGACCTCTCACTATTGTCCATAGAGGCGGAAACTTTAGAAAAACTAAAATCATCATCAGCCATAAATGATTTAATAAAACAGTTTGCCGAAAAAAGGCAAGGAGAGTGAATATTTAAAATTTGATTTTTATTTGTAAAATGATTAAATTATGTTATGATAAATAAATATTTCTTTTCACAATATTTTTTTTCTTTTGTGAAAAATCTTTACCCCCATATAAGGGCCTCCAAACAAATTTTTTATACGGGGCCCCGACAAGGCACGCTACGCCACTGCCTGCATTGTGAATGCGTTCCCAAATATTTAAACTCACAGACACAAGACGTCCAAATCCGGAATACGAACTGTATGATTTTGCGCGCACTTTGTTTGAAAATCAACATTCGCAATCGCGAATTTTGAATTTGAATATCATTTGCATTCGAAAATGTAAGAAATATAACATTGGTTACATCACTAGTGTAGATATAGACAGTAAGTTCCAATTCATAGAAGAGTAGTCTATGGGCCCGCATCTAAACTTCTGTCTGCTAGGTAGGTACTAAGAAATTCGGAGTATTCTCGTTTCGGCACCCAGATTTCCGGCACCACATTTTCGGATTGGGATTTTGTATAGGTTACAAGTTACCGTCTGGAGGTGGAGGTCTGGTAGGCATCCGCTCCTCGTAAAATACTGGTATTCAGCTAAATCCGGCTTGACTGGAAGCCGACCCCAATATGGTTGGGAAAAGGCTAGGCAGATGATGATGATGACTAGTTACCATCCGAAATCCGAAACGGGAATAGCTTGAGTGCCGAAAATGTTGGTGCCGAACGGGAATACTCCAGAAATTCGAGATGGATAAGTTTGAATTTAAGTTTTACAATTTTCATCACAGCTCAATTTAAATAAATGGTATCTTCAAGTTGTTTTCCAGATTTAAGTCGCTATTACTATCAATTGTCTATTGTTAGTATAAACTGCATCGTTATTTTTATAAACTCATCGTTTATTCTAATGGAATGGTAGCAAAAACAATCTAAAGTTGAGTACTTACTTGTTGCTTTTGAATTATATTTCTACTAGCGTATGCCACGGCTTTGCTCGCATCAAAGTAGGATTCTCCATACAAACATTCAACCTCCATTTCATTCCTTAAGGGAGTGAATTTTAGAAAAATCCTCTCTTAATTCATGAATCCCCGACCGGTCCTATGAGACCGCGCTGTTATTGTTTTACTATTGTGTCTCGTTTTGTGGGTATGTGATAGGTTAATGCTCGCCTACGTCACAAAAGGGGACCTTGTCCAAAACTCCTAGTCCCAGTAGCTTCGGCGGCGTGTATTGATATGTAAGTCAGTTAGTTTCTCCTTTTATGTTCATAGATGATGATCGACTATTGCTAATGTTTTCGTCGCCATATTGTAAATACTCTTATATTCTATTTAAAACACAGAACAGTTAAAAGAAGTTATAATGGCCTTGTAGGCGGGGCAGGCGTGCCTCAATGTATGACAATTATCATAGTTCAATTTTGGTTCAACCGAAATTTGATTGACATCGGTCGTCAATCGCGATCTTACTGTTATTGTGTATGAAGCTCCGTGAAAAATATCAGTTATGCCGACTTGCGCTATCGCAACGTGTCGTAAAAAATACCAAGTGTGTAGTATAGCCCAAGAAGGGATTTCTTTTCACCGGTTAGTCTAAAAACCTTTAAATACAATTGATATTTATAATTATAATGATAATATTATGGACTTTGTACAATATAACGATAAAATCGCAATGACATGCAAAATTATACATTGTGTGCAATTCATTGGTACAATCTTGTACTGAGTAAACAAGCGCGCAATGTAATGTGTTCATTGCGATATCACGTGTGGAGAACTATGTCTTGAATTTGACAACTTCACTCCATGGACATAGTGTTGTACCTACCAAGTTGTAACTGTAACCATTATCGATCTATTAAAATAACTTGGTTTCTTGTAGCAGTTATTATTTTTTAAATATTTTTTTATGAGTGCTATAATGTAGTGTAGTTAAAACGGTTTTGTTTCACCTATTTGTCCTCGAACAGAGTTTTAACACTAATCAATAGGTTATTTTTCATTCAACAGTATAAATGAGTGTCTTATTTGCAATTTTTCATGCAATTTCGTCCAGTTTAATACAAATAAAATTTGTTTTACTTTGTGGTCTATGGTCGCCATTTAAGAATGCCCGTGATTTTTGGCGTGATATATTTGAGCGAAGTTTGGCGGCTGTATTAATTAAATATACAACAAAAACATAGAAAATGTTACGATTTTATTCTATTGTCACTCTGAAAGACGTTAGGTATCATAAAAACTATTTACGCAAGTTTAAACGTAAGACTAGGTAATAATAATCAAAAGACTATATCTTAATTTTGATGTACGCATAAGAAAACAAATTTCATTTTTTACCGCTGTTACGATTCTTTTTACTAGTTTTACTGTTGTGTAATGTAATAGTTAGATAAATTGTTTTTTCTCACAAATGTATTGAAAAACGTCGTATGCTACATGTGAGTAATTAATTGGTGATGGCCGTTCTAGGCTCTCTTGTGGCAATCAACAGTATTGTATTCAACACACTTGTATTTTTAGCAAAAAATATGATTATCTGTTAATATACTATAGGCTACAACTTGTTTGACATAAAAAAGTCATGGTACCTAATTGAGAGTTTGTTATGCTCACTCAAATGTCTCGGAGAGTGACTAGATCATTCCATTGCTTTAAAAAGGTTGAACAGAGTGTGCCTGAGCATGCGTCTTTTACTTTTTTTAAAATTATTTATTTACATAATAAAAACTACAAAAGAGAGTAACCGAGATTACGGAGATACGGAGTTTCTTGCACGTTCTTCTCCATAGAAATCTACGCTTTGGAATATGTAATTAGCATCATTTCTCTGACTGAACAATTTTTTGATAAATAATTCAAAAGTGCCTGTAAGAGGATTTTCGGAACCAAATGTTTTAATTTTATAGTTTATTTAATTTTATTTTTTGTTCTTAATATAACAATTATATTACTTTTTCTTTTTTTTTTAAATCTATCGTATTGGTACACCACCTTAAATTATAACGATAATTAGTCGACAATATTATCCGTTATTTTTAAATTTCATCGATATGAATTATCGACCTTTTAGTCGCCCTAAATTGCTTTTTTGCATGTGTGATACAACCAATAGCAAACTTACGATCTAAATGTGCATTGTCTACTAGTGTGCGTAATGCGCGTCCGTATAGGTGTCTTGCCTGTAGTGGAGTTAAAGAGTGGGAGACAAACGGTGACACGCGTTCCGATACAAATTAGGAACTATTTCCTTTCTAACTTCCTTTATATGTTCTGTGGGTTAAAATACGAAAACAGACATCAAAATGCAATCAAAATGAACCCTCGAACAATGCGGCTCATACATTAGGGTGTGTACATACATACGCCTGACTGGCCGTAAGCGTGAGGGTAAAGAGTCTATTAACCAATAGAATACATAATACATAAAATATTATGCAGGCGAAAGTTTCGGAGTGTGTGTGTGTTTTACTTCTTCACTGTAGAACAGCTGTACGGATTTCGATTAACTTGACACAGACTGCACGTAGAATACTTTTTATCCCGGGAGAATGTTCTTTGGGGATAATTTACGATCTACGATCGATTCTACGATCACATGGGCGAAGACGCTGGAGCAGCAAGTACATGTCGTAACATGCGATTTATATTTTTTTAAATAAATGTGTCATACATTTTCCATTCAACGCGGAATAAATTTTTGTATATTAAAGTTTAGTAGTTAGGTAAGATGTCTTTACACCAGGAGCTGTCCAAATGACTCACGATGCAATAGTGGCCAAACATAATACAATAGCAACATATACTCTTAAACCACGCAACATAATATAACAATAATATAGCATAACTATTTACCTCTGCACTACCATAAGTGACAGAAATTAATAACATCAAATCAAGAAAAAAATACTCTCCTTTTTTTGGGCAGCCGTGTAAAAAAGAGCTAGGCTGCCGAGAGCCCAAAATAATGAAAGTGGATGTCTCGCAATTTCCACCCTGCTGATGTGTCTATAAGTCATCATCTTCCTACCCTTGTCTCGTATTATTTGGGGTCGGCGCGACAAGTTTTTCCTTTCATTCTGTCCTGTCACTCGTCACGCTATCTCTAAACTACCTTTTCATCTTACTTCTCATCCATCCACATGTATCCTCATAACTCTTATAGTAACATGCGTTTCATCCTTCCTCTTAACATGACCATAATAAAACAAACGATTCCCTTTTACCTTTTTTGTCACTGGCAACACATTGAAACTTGCTCAAATTAACACTGTCTGTCCTTTTAAATTAACTTGTCATTTAGAAAACCTAGTGGTTTCCAGCTAATTTGAGTATAATAGAACCATCTTCAAAGATCTTTAATTTCTCTCTTCCCTGGCGAGGAAATTATAGGTAGGTACTTCAGGACCGTCCTATCAGCATGATAAAAATATCCTATATGATATAATGTGTCCAGGATATGATCTATACGAGTTCCTACTACACTAAATAAATATTTGTTTCACTTTTTTAATATTAGGAAAATTCAAACCTAGAGCGAATAGGGTCTTAATAAACTAGTGCACCTCAACATCAATTATTGCATCACTGCTTACCATCAGGTGTGATCGCAGTCGAGTAGAAAGTGGTGTTCGCTAGCTAGAAGACCAACTATAGTTGGTCGGTAAGCCGAAATGCAAATAACCGTATTGTAAATCCAAGGTTGGCAGCGACTTCTAGCTGGTAGCGTACGTGATACTAACTGATAATGGCGGTATTACCCTAGATTGAATAGTTTACGGCAATGGCTCTAATACCTTGAGTCTTGCTGATCTAATCTTGAGGTAGTAACAAAGGAGTATTGTAGCTCTGTGATGGTAGTTTGATGACGACAATTTTGTAATCTATGTTTGGTATTGGCCAGAGATGACCCAAGACAGAGAGATTTGGAAGGAGAAAGGGGAGGCCTTTGCCCAGCAGTGGGACACAAACTAGGCTTATAAAATAAAATGTTTGGTATTGGAATGGTCATTAGATTGAAGAAAACCGAAAGAAAAGTCGTAAGTAAAATTTTATTGCTGGGGAGTTTGCGGCACTTTTTCCCAGCTAAAACATTAGGAAGTGGGGAAGAGTGGATTGTATTTAATTGTCGAAAATTGCGCCGTTTTCTCTTGCCATCTCTAATATAAGGAAATGGTGACAGATAGGTGTTTTCCACTATTTGTAACTTAATTGCTGGGAAGTCAGTTTCCACTTTTTCTTCCCTTGCTAAAACTATTAGGAATTGATGATGAGTAGGATGCTTCAGAGGATTGTATTTGTAATTTTTGACATTCAAAAAGGTGGCAATTTTTATTTCGACCGATACTCGAAACACAACGACCACTACAAAAGCCAACGTAGGTGATTCCATAAACTAGAGAGCTTAGAACGAAACACAACGTATAAATATCCCTCGCAGTGTCGGATTTGTCGTAACCAGCTTGCCAACCGATAGCAGACGGTAATTTACGGGAAGTTCAACAATTGGACGCAGTTGTAACGCCTGCAGCAATAGATCATACACCAGAGCAGGCATTGTTCGCCAAATGCTGTTCCTAATAAAAAGATTGGCAAAGGCACACAATAGACTAGCTGGTATGAAAAGCGACAAAAGTGTTACTTATACTAGATGATTGTATGTAGGCATGAAGGAGATCTAGAACCGGAAAATGGAATGAAACGGAATGGTACTACGGCAGGATGGAGAATATAGAAACCATTTGCTGGTATAGACGGAAATAAATTATTTTCTTTCATATGTTACCGTCACTGGAACAGTAGTTACTAATCTACAACATTACTGTTGCACAATAACACCGGATTTACATAAGGTCAAGTTTATTGTTGCAAATTTATCATTGTATTTTAAATATTTATAGATACATTCCTTATCATACTATTACAAACCAATATTGTATTGATCAATAACTTTGATAAATGAAGCAATTTCTCTTATTTTTTAACTCGGAATCATGCTCACCTATAGTTATAGAGATATCAAATAATTGCCTTAAAAACCACATACTGTTATGTGTGAATGAAATGATATTGTTTCGGGAATTACATTTGTAGTGATTATTTCGATTTGATTTATTCAAGTCAACCAGTCAGTCTGTTAGTGCAAAGAGTACCTACTTACCTGTAATAATAAATAAATAAATAAGTGTTTTATTTATTTTATTCTTTATTGTAACTAATTTGATGTGACTTCTCCCACTCATCATTTTTTTTCGTTCATTCCACCTTAAATGGTCCCTATGAACCGTAATCCTGAATTGCAATAACCACAATTTTGTCTAGGCGTTTTACCGCTCACCTACGACCAACGAAGCAACAAGTGTGATCGATACGATGTCGTCAACCTTCCGTGAGCAGACGGTCATGTTTACCTCCAGGCCGTTCGCCTTTCAAGTTGTCTGATGAAAAAATCGAGCCCCGAGCCCCGAAGTGTATTAAAGTGTCAAAGGCTTCAGCCTGTTCCGTACTTGGGAACTTTTTCCAACGAAACTCTTTTTGCAAGGTTTGATTTAGATGCTTGCACGGAAAAGGTCGGGTTGTTTGTTTTTTCGTGGACAAATGGATTGCCAAATTGACCTTTCATATTTTAGGCAAGATATTTGTTTGTTTGCACAGTCCAATTTACTTTTTTGGAGAACACAAAAGAATTGTCAAAGGTTTTGTAGATTGTGAGTGAAATATTTTTTGTCGTGTTAGATTTTTTCTAGCTCTTTTTGATATGAATGCAAACGGAATGAAATAAATAAACAAAGGGCTTAGATAGCGTTAAGCTGCTGCTAAAGCTGGCGTGGTGCCAGCGAATTATCTGCGTCCATCAGCTAAAGGTCATCCCAAATGTTTCAGGTCAGTGACGGGCAAAGCTTATCGCCGACGCCAACGAACATCCAGCCATGAAGCCTAACTGCATATAGCTACCAGGTTGCTTTAAATGAAATATTCCCATTTTCAAAGTGTCACGTGTTATTTGCAAAAGGTGACGATTACTGAAGTTGTTGAGTCGACGGAAACGAAGTCGATGTTGTTACGTCGGCTTTTTCTAAATTATTAAGACTGAAACTGATGTAGTGATAAATCCTTTTACAATGGCCAATGGTCATGCCAATAATTGGAAAAGATAGTTAGTAAAAAGAAATTTACGTACTGTGTTCAGTATTTTAACATTGATGAACTAATACTGCAAACTATAAACTTATTTCGCCATGAGATGCACTTAGGCTATAAGTTACCGTCGAAATGATCTGATCTTGAAGCGCCGGCCGGGACTAATGAATCTTAGTCTTGTTTAGACTTATTAAAATTGTCTTAAGTGTTACCTGTACATTACCTCACTACAGATATTGCACCTGTACTATTCAGGTTCAGTTGTGAAGTAATTATGGTTACCAAACATAAAAAAATGTAAAACATTTTTTACAAAAATCCACAACTGGTTTTGTTTCGTCTTTATATTTAACACCGAGTTTTAAAATTAAAGTTATTTATATTTCTTTTGAAAACATATTGTATTTTTTGTACAATTTCTTTTTGAAATTGTGTCTAGCGTTCAGCATTTCTTCATTTATTTTGTTTCAACATAACAACCGTTGGCTAACTGCTACCTTATAATATTCATTATTATTTCTAGCCTAACAGTAGTAGCAACACTGTCTGACCTAAAAACGCAAAATATAGCTTCCACAAACTAGTTCAACAAAACCTAGGCTTGGCTGATGAAATGGTAACACATTACACGCTATCAGAGGAATAACTGCATCAAGAAACCGTAAATGGACTGTTATATTTCGCGATAAGCACACATATATCATGGTAATAAGGATGAGAATTGCTTGGAATATACTTAATATAATATACATTATGCTATCTTACGTAATTAGGGGTGCTGCGGAGCATGTTATCTTAAAAACTATAACGAGGTGTATTTAGCAGGAATCCTAACCTTTAGGAAGGTGCCCGAGGATGTATATGGGACTTTTTCCAAGAATTACAAAGTTAATTCTTGGAAAAAGTCCCATATACATCATTGTTTTTGTGTCTTTGTTTTTTAGCCACATAGCCAGGAAAAAAGGCCGCAGCCTTGAACATTTCATTGTGACTGGTATGGTTGATGACAGACGACCCAGAGGCCTCAGCCCAACGAGATGGGCAGATCAGGTCCCCTCCACATCATCTGCGTAGTCTATTCCCAACTATATTTGGGTCGGCTTCCAGTCAAGCCGGATTTAGCTGAATACCAGTATTTTATGAGGAGCGGCTGCCTACCAGATCTCCACAACCCATTAACTGGGGTCCCCTCCACACTGGTTACCCAATTCCACGTCGCACTTCATGACGCCAAGAACCGTCACAGATAACGAGACACCATCAGTAAGAAGCTAACCCAGCGGGATCTCCACAACCTTCAATAATGAGGTATACGGCTTGAGTAGGAGGAAGAACTTTGATCATAAGCCTTTGGATGCGATACGCACAGGACAGGTCGTTGTAGCGACTCTTGGGCGAGGCCTATGTCTAGCAGTGGACGTCTTTCGGCTGAAATGATGACGATGAAGATGATAAACATTTGTTTCTCAGGTAGGTAGATAATAAAGGGCATGAAATATGTATGTTACGAAACATGTGGAGAAATTCAAAGGATGGCCTAGACTAATGGAAAAGAATTGCGGATCTTTTTTCACGAAAGAACAAGGCAATTATTTTTGCTTAAAAATCTTTTTTGTAAATCCATTCGTTCAGTCTTCGTTTTACTTGTTGATACAGCTATTAGTTTACTGATCCCGAAAAGTTCAGTTATGCCAAAGGTAAAAGTGTTAAAAATTGTAGGTTACATTACTATTATTGTGTTATCATTACATTCTCTATTTATGATTGAACAATTTTCTTCGAAATCGAAATAATATGTTATTCAACAATCATCATTAATCTTATAAACCATGGACTCTACTAAGAAACTATTTGAAAGATTTGAAAACGCATTAAATATGCGTACAGCTAATGAGGGAAAATCCCTGAAGATGACTGTGTTTCCTGATAGCTTCAACGTTCTTTAAGTCAAGAATGATTAGGTTACTTCTAGGCACGCGTGCTTCACTGGCGACTGATTGCTAACCATCAGGCGAGATAGCGATCAAGTGCGAACCAATCACTACATAGTGTAAAACAATATTAGCTTTCTCTGTCACTATATCCCTATGTACGCTTAAATCTTTAAAACTACGCAACGGATTATGATGCGGTTTTTTTTATAGATAGAGTAATTCAAGAGGAAGGTCTATAATATGTATGCATAATAATTATAGTAGAGTAACAATGATAAATTTGCACCCGTGCGAAGCCCGGGCGGGTCGCTAGTAAACAATAAAAAGAATATTATAAAAAAAATATGAAGTCATAAAATCATTATGATTCCTGGTGATCGTTAGACAGAGACGGAGCTATACAAAGCGAATAGCACTATCTCTTTCTCTATAACGGCATTGACACTTCGTATTATGGCACCTGAATGGTACGCAAACAAACCGATAAGTATAGGAAGCAGGCATATGTGAAAACGTGAATCAATTCAATTGCCAAATAAAGCGAAGCCATAATGACGAGATATGTGTAAAAAATCGCACCTCTTTATTATAACACACCACACGACTCTACAAAATAATATTTTTATACTTACTACCTATCTAGAATTTTTTTTGTGATTCTTCTTACTTTTGTGTTATTATTAATCTTTTCTGTGTGTCACAATAGATTTTTTTTTGCCGCCGCCCTAGGGAGTACGTCGGCCGTAGATGCATGGATATGGCTGTCCTTGGGGCTAGGCCTCGTGGTCGCCCTCGCAAGCGCTGGCTGGACGTCGTCAAGTCCGACATGAGAGCCAATGGCCTTACTGGGAAGGTTATTGAAGATCTGGCAAAGTGGAGTAAGCTTAGCAGGAAGGCGGACCCTGGCAACGGCCGGGATTAACGCCAGGCAGAAGCAGAAGAAGGCAGTAGATTTTTTTTTTGTTCTATCTTAGCACGGCAATGATATGCAAGCGCGGAGTCTCCTAATACAGGCACTGTTTTGCTTGAAAGGAGTCTCCAAAAACTTGTTAATAATTATGACAACGCTAATTGTCACAATAAACAATTTTGTATTATGCATTTGTATGATATAGTACCTACGCTTTTGACGCGTGTAAAAATGTTACATGTTGAATACATAATTGGCATTGGTTTTAGATTAACATATGTAATGATGAGCATTGAGCAGGGTTTATTATGTATTAAGAAGCAATTATTATACAATTAAAGTTTATATTGCAGCATGCAATATGGTTGATTGAAACGATCAAATCGGTTTGATGAAGACTGTCAAACTTGAAGTTATCATCAAACAATAGCTTAAACGATCAAACTAATAGGTAATCAAAATAAACGCTTGCTCCGTAATGCTAATCATATTATGTTTAACTCAGTTGGTTGTTTACGTGGCATAATGTCCTTCATGATGCCTAGACAACTAAGATATTGTTAGACAAAGACGATGTCAATCAAGATTTTCATCAAACAAGACAAACACATGGGCTGTTTGACAAATGCGTCAAACACAACTGCCAACTATTCAATAATTTGATAAACATGTGGAATTTGACAAATAAGTCGATCGTTACAGGGCGCTTAAATGCTGCCGATCGATAACAAGCGTTTGATGAAGCAAGAACAGTGAAATCTGATCCTAATTAGTTGAAGGATGGACTGCAAAACAATTGTTGTAGAAGTTTGTAATTCAGTGTATCCTTTGTCTTTCCACGAATCCTACAAGTATGATAGATAAAGGGATACAGTGATGAGATTAGAGACATCTCATAAAATTCAAGATTTTTCATTCTGGGATTTTATGACCTGTACTGATACTACAGACACAAAACTAAATACACCTATTTTTTACATGACAACATTCATTTAGTAGGAATCAATTTCGCGAATAATTAAAACAGTCACCAAACGTCTGACGAATAAATCCAGCCAAAATCCCTAGATTTGTGGATTACCATTATAATATGAATAAATATATTAAAATTTGTATCTGTGTTATTTAGTTTTTTTTAATTATTAATAAAATGTTATTATCATTCTAGAAAAGTCTATATACCAGTTACAAATAGCAAATATTTAAACACGAACCTATTTTACGAGTATATTCCATTTAAATTGCAATTCTCCTCAGTTCAGGTACTTAGATTTAATTTCCTCGAATTCTCTGCTCGATTCTCACTTACGTACGATTTAGCCGATAGCCTTAAATTCCAAACTTCATTTTTTATGAGGTAACTACATTCGAGCAGGCTCCTGGCAGTTCCATTGATTCAGTAATTCAGTACATATTTCATGCGGATAACTTCAATTCAGCAATGCTTTGAAAGTATGTAGGTATCCGGGAATATCGGAGAATAGACTTCATCTAATACAGTCAGTCACTTACTTTGGCATTCCAAAGTAAGTGAATGGCGTTTATTCACTTTATAGTAAAACCTTGATATTTCACATACTGTGCTGCATACAAATGTAGTTTGTGAAACATTACCTAACTAGCTTTAGCCCGCAGCTTCGCCCACGTACATAAAATATAGCCTATGTCACTCAGGAATACAGCAGCTTTCTATTGGACAAAAAAAATTAGCAATCGGACCAGTACTTCCACAAATCACCTCATACAAACAAAAAAACAAACTTTACCTCTTTATTATATTAGTGTAGATTGATGTGAAATACCTATTGGTAGTAATGAGATAAGTGTATGTCACAGGGAATTTGAGTGTACATTCAGTTCCTATTACAGTTCTAGTATTCCTCGTTGCCCGAAGGAAAACGGGAGGGTGCTATTCAGTAAAATTCCGAGAAAATTCCGCTCGCTCCACCCAGGGCGGGTGAAGCTATAAGACGCGGACGAAGTTGCGGGCGTCAGCTTATAAGTAGTATTAAATTAAACTGGGGAGTTTTTAAGCATCATCTACCTAGCCTTTTCTCAACTATATTGGGGTCGGTTTCCAGTCAAGCCGGATTAAGCTGAATACCAGTATTTTTATGAGAGCGACTGCCTACCAGACCACCACAACCCATTAACTGGGGTAACACGGTACTTCATGGCAAGACTGGAGTCGACTGACTTCCGACTATTCGTAACGACTGCTAAAGGTCTACAAATGACAGCCGGGATCAAAGGCTCAACGTGCTTTCCGAGGCACGAAGGAAACTCGGTATGTCAAGATGGTCACATGGAAGCATGTCTGATTAGCCAATTATTTGTTTATATGGCCGCTCCATTACATGTTGCGCCGACCCCAAGTCAAGAAGAAGAGGAAGATGGCCGGTCCATTTCACAAGCACACAAGTTAAAATTAAACAGCAAACAAACAAACAAGAAGGAACTGACGCCGCAGTCGAAATATTTAATAACAGAAATCGATTGAGCAAACCGCAAAGGGTGGAAAATGCTTCGACAGAGGCCAACGCAGCAGGCTATCGTTGGCATAATAATTGCTACTGTTATTGATTGACCTGCAGGAAAAAAATGCATTTGAACCGATGACCTGATAAATGGTTGATGGCTAGGAAACTGTTTTTTTTTTAATACGGGTTCTGTGATCTTCGGGTTGACTTGGCATTGTAAGTTCAAATAATAAACCTTTTACTAAAGGTTTTTTTAGGTGAGAAATTAAACTGAATGACTGCTCCCGCTCTGAAGCAGAGCGGGAGGGTGTTTCAGATTTTACTGACGAAAACCCACTTGTCATCATCATCATCTGCCTAGCCTTTTCCCAACTAAATTGGGGTCGGCTTCCAGTCAAGCCGGATTTAGCTGAATACCAGTATTTTACGAGGAGCGGCTGCCTACCAGACCTCCACAACCCATTAACTGGGGTAACACGGTACTTCATGGCAAGACTGGAGTCAGATTTACTGGCTTCTGACTATCCGTAACGACTGCCAAAGATCTCCAAGTGACAGCCGGGACCGACGGCTTAACGTGCTTTCCGAGGCACGGAGGAAATTCGTTATGTATGACGAAAACCCACTTGTATTGTTCCTTATTTGCTTTCATTCCAGAGCTCCGGGTTTTTCTGTTAGAAGTGAACCCATGGCCCTAAATGCTTCGACCCTGCAGATTAGTGTCTCAGATGTTCTTTGAGGAAAGAACCACTCAGATTTAAGTGAACCGTGCTGTCAAGTCAGTAGAAGTATTTTTCAGCGTTCGTTTAGCTAAACTTAGGATTACTAAAGAACTCAACCACTTGACGAACAAACGGACGTCTGGAGTCACACCAGACGTTATGTTAGGAAAAATTATCCACATAGTCCCAACATTTTCAATAATAAATCAAATTTACCAAATTTAACACTTATATATTTATTGCAAATAGTAAAATGAAGATATCAATGTCAAATTGTAAAATAAAATAAAAATGCAATCACTCAATAAGTGTGCACACTTCATAGAAACTCAATACTTAATTGCATTCCATATTATGAACATAGATAGTACAAAATTAATATGGACCCTGTCGGGCACAGCATAATTAGGAGAGAGGAAGGAAGGAACATTCTCTACATGATCGTCCTTTTCTGTCTTGACTGCAAGGTTTGAAATGAAATATATTATTGCATAAACTTCAACTCCTTTTTCGTCTGTAAATCTATAGATAGATAGGTAGGTAAATCATACGGGAGAACTATTCCGAACTCCTAGCGACCGATCGTCACAAAAGGGAGTTCGAATCTGCGACGAAACGCATCGGTATCTGCGCTGTGCTTTTGGCAGGTCGCTGACGAAACAAAAGCATTCCTGCAAACAATTTCGCAGTGCACGAGAGGACAAACTTCGACCCTGTGCATAGCAGAGTGGAAATTAGGGGCGCGCACAAACCTGACAGTTTATTTGCATATCTCCTGGAGTTAATGGCACTGTTTGGGAGAGCGCGCCGCTAAATGGCTGGACTGGAAGTGATTTTTTTTGCACAAAACAACATGATACGCCAACTCTGCATCTACCTATGCCTAGCTAGTCTATTTAGCTAAAATGTAATGACGTTTTAGGTGAAGACAATTATGAAGAAGCTGATTATGCTCTGCCGCTTACTTCACCAATCAATCAGAATCGTTTTTATTTCACATAGGCCTACATGGGCATTTATAAAACGTCAGAGGATAGTATTTGGTTTTAATTGGTCGTTTCCTATAGAGAAGAACCGGCAAGAAACGCCATGGTTACTCTTTTTAAAAATCTATTGAGTTTACAATATTTCCATAATTATTACAATATTAACAGATATGTGAAGACCAGTCAATATTGTGTAACATCCAAGTGTTAAAAGATCACATAAATACAGACAACACTCAATATTCGTATATATTAGTATTCATTAGTATGTACGAATACGTATAGTTTTATTTATATGTGAAAACGTAAGGCGAACTCGTGCACATACTCGTACATATAGGGTTTTCTAATAAGAGGTGTTATGTTGATATTCAAAGAAAAATGCAATTTTTTAATATAAATGACCGGATGTTTATTTCATTATAAAGAGGAAGGTATGCCGTTCATAGAGCAAAAAAAAAACATCAGGCAAATGACCACCACGACCACGCTTACAGGACCATATCCTTTTCATGAAATTTTCCAAAATCAAATCGCAAAGTGGCTGCCCTATGACCTTGATAGATTATAGTTAAATTCTTGATTCTAGTCTCGAAGATTTTTCCGAATGGCAAAAGTTAATTTTGATAGCGGTAAAGGATGGTAGCGCTGCTAACTGCCTACGCTATGGTAGACGTAGGCAACAGTAATGTAACGAAAGTAAGATTTATCACAATTGCGAATGCGAAAACGAATGTCAATAAATGTGCGCATATTCGCGAATCTGCCTGAAGGCTAGGCAGATTCGGGCATGCGAATATCCGTTATAGCATTAGAAATGTGCAAATTAAGTAATGCACTGGGAAAATGAATCGCATTTGATGCACCCAGCTGCAATGGTTTCCCTTATCTGAGGCTTTTTAATCTCTCATGACCCATTTAACTGCTGAAGACAGATTTAAGGCTCATTAGCGCCTGGTGCCAAGAAGCAAGGAGTGCATTTTGAGTGATATTCTTATCACTTTTAGTGTCTGTGGGATTTATAGCTTTTGTCCACGTTTTCGCTAGCGGTCATTTAGATTTTTACAATTGATTTGAAACATATGTTGCATTGCACCATGTAGCGTCTTAAAATGAATTCGCTGGGAAAAACTAATTGTTACTTAAATAACATCATCATCATCATCTACCGAGCCTTTTGCCAACTATATTGGGGTCGGCTTCCAGTCAAGCCGGATTTAGCTGAATACCAGTATTTTACGAGGAACGGCTGCCTACTAGACCTCCACAACCCATTGACTGGAGAAACACGGTACTTCATGGCAAGACTGGAGTCAGATTTACTGGCTATACGTAACGAACAAATGACTGCCGGGACCTACGGATTAACGTGCTGTCCGAGGCACGGAGGAAACTCGGAATGTTACATAAATAACATAACCATTCAAAAAGTAAATAGAAACACGTCGTGTGCGTCACATAATATCGGTAAAATACTTTTGGCATGCCAACATTCATTACAAACCTTATGGAATTGACTTGACCTACCAGAATACATACATAATTAATTAACTTCCAATTTTAATTGAAGATTCTTAGCATTCTACGTCAATGAAGTTTTTCGTACATTACGAGTATTTAATAGGTAAATATGCTTACTTATTTACTTTAATAAATTAGAATATTTCTGTAAATAATCTAAATTTACCTAAATATAAAAATAGAATCTGACTGACTGACATAGCAACGCATGGCACGACTGAAACTACTAGTTTCTTTTTACGGTGCCCGCCCATGTCCGATATCGATGACCGATTTTTCGTAGGAGATAAATAGAACACACTAGCAATAGTGCAACGCACACGTCCTACAACGACGCACAGGACCGGTCGTTGTGGCGACGGGGAGGCCTATGTCCAGCAGTGGACGTCTTTCGGCTGAGATGATGATGATGATGATGACACGTCCTACAAAAAGTCGGTCAGAATATAATATGTGATATAATTTATTACGATTATCTGTCCTACAAAAAGTCTGACGTGGACGCGCAGTCTTATGACGTAGATGAGTACTAAGAGAGGATTTCTCAAAATTTACCCCCAAGGGAAACCGGGGTCAAAAGTTTGTATGAAGAATACTCACACGCAGGCGAATCCGCTGCTTTAAGATAATAAATATTCTGATAATTGATAAAACAATTACAAAACAAGTTTAAAATAACAGCTAGCTTTAATGCTTTCATTTGTGCGAGAAAGAAACTAATCACGTTCATTTGTTTCTGGGTTTAATTGAGATCTAAGTTCCCTACAATACTATGCAATAGAAACAGAGTGAGTTTGTATAGGTAATTTTTATTTCTAGTTTATCAGGGTGGTTTTTGTAAAGGATTTCCTGAAATTGAAAAAAATCTTTAATTTTAAAAATAATTACATATTTGAATTAGGCTAACTTCCGCCAGTGGCTTTGCCCACGTGGATGTCGAAAATATTTAGTCACTGAGTGATAAAGTAGCATGCTAGGCAAAGGCCTCTCCCTGCCCCTTCTATTGTTCCCGACTCTGAGCCACTTTTTGCCAATTCCTAAGGAAGTTTTGATGACTTCGTCCCGCTATCTCCCTACCGCGATCCCGTAGTGCAATTTCAGGGCACCAGTGTTGTGTTTCAAAGGCCCACTCTATCGGTATGCGGCAGACATGTCCATCCCAGTCTCACTTAACAGCCAGAGGGGCCCGGCAGGCAGCTAGAGAGCTTTTTGAGCCATGTCAACGATCTGTGTTTTTAGAGTGCAGTATAGAGTTTCGAACGTGATCCGGGGGCAAATAAAATATCTTTCTTTCTTTCTAATATCTCTAAATACATACATAACGTTCAATAGCACGTTGACAAACTTTATAGACCTCAAATTACGTAATGAATTAATTTAAAATAACAATAAAACATGTAGCAGAATTACTGATGCTGGACATACTATACCGGTTTAAATGCCATTTAACTAACATTTCAACCGGTAGGTATGTCAAGTTATATTAGGTACATGATTTTCTTATATCGAAAATTTTCACAATATATGTAAAACCTACCTAATAATACCTAATCATCTGTGGAAGTTCTAATGGAAATAAATTCGTATAAGAAATTAAATAAAAGGAATTTTTCCTGAGGTATGGAAAAATACTAGAATCGTCCCGGTTTTTATAAAGCAAGACCTTGTAAATTTTAATATATGTAAATTTTAATATAACGTCCCATCTCAGTCTTATCGTGCTTCTCAAAAAGCATTGAGTCTCTTGTCTGTTTAGTCATCACTCGCTATATTGATGAAATTAGCTCACCTAGTCAAAAATATAAGGAGATATCAGCTAAATCAAGCAGGGTCGAAGCCTACTGCGGCCCTGGATTTGCTTCTGATAGGAAAACCCGGATCCTGGAACGCAAGACAAGGAAAGAGCATAGGAGTAAGTTTTAATCGTGAAAGTCTGACACGCCCGCCCGCTACACCGGCTAAGAACAGGAGAAGTAATTAGATAATTTTCTACTTAAACAAAAACCTAGTAAAAAAATATACAGAAATTTCCAATTATCTTCAAACATATACGCCTACACGACACGTTGTTACCTATGCAAGCCTGCATAATTAATTATGCATACGAGTACTCGTATGTCATAGTAACACAAACCGTGAAAAAATTCGCTCACACAGTAAAACAAAAAAAAAACCATTTAACACCCACGGGGATCAACTGTCACATAACTCAATTTCGTGACACAACTGTCCAATTTATGACAAAAGTTGATATTAACAATGTTTGTGCGTATGTGCAGGGCAATCAGAACCTTTTTATAACGACGCGGTGTAGGCGGGTTCGTTTTAAGCTGGTTTTAATTAAGTTTTAGAAGGAATTTACATTATTACCTATGGATAGATTTAAATCTTTGTCCTTGCCTTTTCCCAACTATATTGGGGCCGGCTTCTAGTCAAGCCGGATTTAGCTGAATACCAGTGTTTTACGAGGAGAGGCTGCCTGCCAGATCTCCAGAACCCATTAACTGGGGTAACACGGTATTTCATGGCAAAACTGGAGTCAGATTTACTGGCTTCTGAAGTTCTAACTATCCGTAACGACTGCGAAAGATCTACAAATAACAGCTGGGATCTTATGGCTTAATTACTCAGATACCCGCGAAACGAGACACAATAGTAAAACAATAACAGCGCGGTCTCATAGGACCGGTTGGGGATTCAAACGTTAACGTGCTTTCCGAGGCACGGAGGAAACTGGGTACGTTAAGATGGTCACCCATCCACAGACCAACCTTGGCAAGCGTTGCTTAACCTTGAAGATCGACCCGTGTGTTATTATCCAGCCACGAGCTTCTCAAAACTTTAGGTTGGTGGTTGAAAATAGTTGAAATCGTGCAACGGGGTCGTGGTAGACCAAGAAGGCGGAAAGACTGATGTCCTCTTTAGGAATTGGCAAGAAGTGGATCAGAGCCGAGAACACTGTAAGGAGTGGACGTAGGAGTTTGTCCAGCAGTGGGAGAGTATAGGACAGATATAATAATAATTATGTTTGTTCTAAAGAGATGATCGGATTGTGTGAAGAGTGATATAAAAGAAAAGGGAGTTAGTGATAGTGTGACGGCTGATAGGACAGAATCGGATATAAAAACATGTTGCGTCGACCAACCCCAAGAAACATGAGACAAGTGAGATGTTAACTACTTATATTTTATATAAAAATGTTTGCCTATGTAAACAAATAAATACCATATATGTAATAGTTTACTTACTAAACCAATTATATAGGTAGTCACCTTTGCACCTTTATGAATGTTTATGATCGATTGTTACTCGTTCAATTAATATTTATTTTTCGGTTGTTATAATTCCTGAAGAATAATTAGATTTAAGTACACAGGTACATACATGTACATACATAAGACCGTTTTCACATTATCCGATCCGATATCGGTGTCGGACGCCGATACGATATCGGAGTAAGTAAAATGTATGAAATGCCGTGCTCCGATATCCGATATCGGGCCGGACAATATGAAAGACAGGTACATATTTCATACATTTACCTTACCCCGATATCGTATCGGCGTCCGATACCGATATCGGATCGGAATATGTGAAAACGGTCTTAGAACCCTAACGGAAAAAAACATTGATTTTTTAAAATAATTTTAACGTTTGAATCCCCAACCGGTCCTATGAGACCGCGCTGTTATTGTTTTACTATTGTGTCTCGTTTCGCGGGTATCTGAGTAACTACATGAGTTGCGTGTCGCGAGTTTGATTCCTGCGCGGTACAAATATTTGTATGGGTTATAGATAAATACTTGTTCCGGGGATAGATAATAGAGTTACTGGCAACTGACACTAGACGTCAGTTGCCAGTAATGCACAACACAACGTACATCAGAAGTCAATAGTGAATACCTATGTTACCTACTTCTAGGCAAGCCTGCTCCATCGTCAGTCACATCATCGCTTACCATCAGGTGAAATAGTGACAAACGCAAGCCTATCAACAAAAAAAATTTACGGACAATAAGTTTAACTATTCACTTGATTAGACTTTTGTCAATATTCTGTAAAATAATTTAACCAATCAACGGATCAAGCTTGGCTACGAAAGTAAATCTCAACGAAAAGCCTGCTGTTGAATATGCCAGCCATTTTTAGACTTATTTGATCCTTAGAGGATGCTGAGAAGTGATATCTCGTCTTCTGTGTGTCACTTTGCATATAATAGCATAAAGCATAATCACTGGGACTCAGGCCTCCTCTCTTGGAGAGGGAACTTCACTTTACATAATGGCGGTTAAAATAAAAGAATAGGTAAATGTGAAGGAAAACATCGTGAAGAAACCGGCATACCATAGAACCAAAAATTCGAATACATGTGACATCCACCAACCTGCACTGGTGCCGCGTGGTGGCCTATTCCCTCTCCTGAAGAAGCCTAAATAAAGCCAACACTGGGAAATTAACCAGGACGATAATGGTAATGCAATGAATTGAACGAATTTTTCAGTTTTTGCAAATGATTGACATGGACAGTTAGGAATTATTGGCACTTTGACTTCGCGGTACTTTGCTACATACGCATCGATTGGGGGCCTTCCCCTCAATCTAACCGTATGTGGCAAAGTACCGCTACTTGATTAAAATAATTTCATAATGGCCATTGCTGCAAAATATCTGCAATAGCAAATCAACCTACCTATATCTACTGATATACCCACAATGTCCGATTGACAGACAAAGACCTTTAACTTGTTATCAGTTGAATGATAAGCATTGCACATCATTTATAATGCAATTATTATTGTAAACAAAGCATTGCTTGTACGATTAAACTGCCCATTGAATAATTTTAATGATTCATCTTTATTCTTCTTTTTATGTGACTTCTCCCGCGCTCTAGAGTGGAGCGAGAGTGTGTGACTGATTTTTTCACTAAAACCCACTTGTGTCCTTCAGTTGCAGTTTGCGTTCCAGGAACACGGTATAAGTTACAACCAAATATGACATGTATGACCGGAATGATGATGAAGGTTGACTGGTAGAGAATGCCCTGATGCATTAAGTCCGCCTATGTACTACCACCACTGTACATGAAGTTTAAATAAAGCAAAACGAATACTGCCAAACATTTTGTTTATCTTTTATAAATAGTGATATTATTTTCGGTTATTACTCACAATGAAACTGAGGAGCTCGTGGCTAGATAATAACAGCCGCACAGGTCGATCTCCAAGGTTAAGCAACGCTTGCCTAGGTTGGTCTGTGGATGGGTGACCATCTTACCATAACGAGTTTCCTCCGTGCCTCGGAAAGCACGTTAAGCCGTTGGTCCCGGCTGTCATTTGGAGATCTTTGGCAGTCGTTACGGATAGTCAGAAGCCAGTAAATCTGACTCCAGTCGTGCCATGAAGTACCGTGTTACCCCAGTTAATGGGTTGTGGAGGTCTGGTAGGCAGCCGCTCCTCGTAAAATACTGGTATTCAGCTAAATCCGGCTTGACTGGAAGCCGACCCCAATTTAGTTGGGAAAAGGCTAGGCAGATGATGATGACTCACAATGAAACTAAAACTGGCCAGAAATTTCCTTTTTTATGATCCTGCGTTTAGTCCTGCAGGTATAATAAAAATCTCGGCGAAAACTAATTAAGCTGAAATGAATTCGCTTTACCTAAGTTTGTGTGACTTTTTTCGCTAGCGCCTTCGCTCGGCTGAATGTAGTAAATTGTCTCAAGGAAACCTCTCTCGGTGTAAAACGGAGGGAGGGATATCCTACATGCAATTCCAGGACATGGTCTTGCCTACTTGAAGTAATACGCTGTGGTTTTCTAGCTGTTACGATTACGACTGTGGAACACAGTTACGAATATGACTCTCAATACGGGTTTGGCAATGTGAGATGAAGTGCCAAGTCGAAGAAGTTTTAGCCAATATGAGGAAAAAAGATGTAGAGCAGTTGACATGTGAAATAAGTCCTAAATAAATAGCCATGGTCTTGCCGTGAGCCAAATAGTCTAGAAGTAACAAACACACACTCGCAAGCTTTTACTTTTTCCTATTAGGATACCTGAGGGAGGCGTCCTAATATTATAAATGGCCAACGGCTCCGAGGTCGACCACGGAGAAGGTGGTGTGACGATCTGATCTTGTTCGCGGGGAAAACTTGGCAAGAGATCGCCTTAGAGGTTTGGAAGGGGAAAGGAGAAGTTTTTGCCCAGCTGTGTGACACTATACAACATGTAACATAATTAACGCACATCCTCTATGGGGTTAATGGTACTCATCATTATGAACAACTTTTACTACGGGGCCAAACCTGAAATCGGGAAAAATAATCAGCTTTTTAATTTATGTTCGCCTATTTCGTCAAAATGTATGGAACAGCTGATTTTTTTCTCGATTTTAGGTTTGGCCCCTAAAAGTTGTTGATAAGGATGAGTACAATGACCCCCCAAGAGGATGTGCGTTAATTATATTATGTTACATGTTGTATAGGCTATTAATAAAAAGATTGAGGAGTTCCTCCCGATTTGTCCAAGCTTATTTCCGGTTTCGTAATCATATCTAAGATCTAAATAAAACAGCAAGGTTACAGAAACAAATAAAGTGAGTAAATTCCTTATTAAACGTTCGCTTGGCATGACTGGAGAAAGTCAAACTGTAACACACTTGGAAATACTTTCACACAACACTTCAACCTGACTTAGTTGAAGTTATATTTAGTAACCTTTCTAATTTTGTAGGAAACTATTGAAAGTATCAGATGTGCTTACAATTCATCATTATCATCTCAGCCGAAAGACGTCCACTGCTGGACATAGGCCTCCCCCTACAATTACGATAAATATAAAAGCATGCATGCCTTGGCACGGAAATATTAAATTATTTCATTTATTTTCCTAAAAAAGCGTAGTCCCATGCTAGACATGCATTCACAAACATGCCAACACGCATACACAGGGCACCTACTCGTACATGTTTAATGTAAAAGCATTTCAGGTGCATTACTTTGTGTGATTTATTTCATCACCACTGCTCTCAAAACGGTAAAGAAAAACATCGTGAGGAAACCGGCATGTCCTAGAACCAAAAATTCGAAGACATGTGACATCCACCAATCCGCACTGGGCCCGCGTGGTGGTTTACAGCCCATTCCCTCTCCTAGAGAGGAGGCCCGAGTCACAACAGTGGGAACATTACAAGGCCGATAATGCTAATTATTTTTCAAAGGGGACAAGGGATTAAATACAAAATTGACAATGTCTCGTAATTTGTAAACATATGAAGTAATTACTCAACTATGAGATCTCGACAGTGTCATGGTCAAATCGATACATCATATAAGTAAAATTTTGACTTACAACAGTGTTTACATCGGGGCTATTAATCGAGATTAACATACATTTTTTTTTCTAGACAGCTTAGTTTGTTGAAATTAGGGATTGCAATTGCTGGATCCAGCATACAGCAATCCAGCTGGATCCAGCGCCTTTTTAAATATGCTGGATCCAGCATATAGTGCTGGATACAGCGATGCGGATCCGCAAACGTATCAATTTCTATAGTTTAGTTTCGAATTGCATCCGTAATTGTTATATGTGATGACAACTGTGTAATGGCAACTGCCCGATAGATGATTTCGGGCTGTTTTATCTATTCAAATCGCGCTCAGAACTTAGCTTGCGTGATGCAGGATTCTGTGACGTCAGATGTGACTATAAGGGTATATGTTATTTAGTTTTAAGTTGTTTCTTTTAATCTCAAATGGTTAAGAAACGAAAGCAAATTAGTGAAAGGTTTCATAGATTATCGTTAGAAGTTATTCTACAAATTACTTAATAAAAAAAATATAAATGTCGCCTTTTTATTTGCGTTCCACATTATTTTGGATCCGCGCTGGATCCAGCTGGATTCAGGTCAATCCAGCAAAATCCAGCTGGATTGAAAACACTGCTGGATTGCAATCCCTAGTTGAAATATAAAGCTGTGTTTATCTACATTTCTACTAAAAAGAAGAAACTAACTGACATATCAATCATCATCTGCCTAGCCTTTTCCCAATTATATTGGGGTCGGTTTCCAGTCAAGCCGGATTTAGCTAAATACTAGTATTTCACGAGGAGCGGTACACGGTACTTCATGGCAAGACTGGAGTCAGATTTACTGGCTTCTGACTCTCCGTAACGACTGCCAAAGATCTACAAATAACAGCTGGGACCTACGTCTTAACGTGCTTTCCGAGGCACGGAGGAAACTCGTTATGTTAAGATGGTCACTTATCCACAGACCAACCTTGGCAAGCGTTGCTTAACCTTGAGGATCGACCCGTGCGGCTGTTATTATCTAGCCACGAGCTCCTCCTGACATATCAATGTAGAGCCGTAAATACTGGGATTAGAAGCGTGAAATATTGTCCAAGGTTTCCTTTTAACATGACGTACTAGGCGAGCACTAACAGATTTTCCAAAATTCACCCCCTAAGGGGGTGAAACGGAGTACAAAGTGCCGTGCTAAAGTAGGTATTTCCATACAGGAAATACCTACTATAGCACGGTCAAAGCCGCTTGCAGAAGCTAGTTCAAGATAAGTCGAGTTTGTTCGAAGCTCAGTCCGTAGCAATACTATTTTATTAGAACCTCTCACGTGAAAGTTTAGGTGAAGAGAATATCAAGTTAGTTTTTAATCCCTAGCAGTAGGGTGCTTTCCACCAGAGATGTGCTATGCATGCTGCGAGGATGTTCAAGTTGAGCTTCGAAACTATGTGGCCATTTCCAATGGTGCTAAGCTGAAGCTGGGCGAATAAAGCGGGAACTACATAAGACCGACGCATACTTGGGCCAGATTTGTACGTAAAACGTTGTCGCGTGGCGTGGATATAATGTAGCTCTACAAGTCTAGTTACCATATAAAATGTATGGAGACCGATGCGCCCAGATTGGCGTACGAGGCCCACGAGGGGCCAATATAGTAATCTTAAGAAGTGCTTTGAAGATACTCGTATGTAGGAAAATTTAAAAATCAAATTGCTTTTTTATTTTACATAGGCCTACATGGACACTTATAAAACGTCAGAAACGTCACGGTTCCAATAGGTCGTTTTCTATGGAGAAGAACCGGCAAGATTTTTTTAAGCCGTGCTACCCGCGTCCGGACGCCAGATAACAGTTTTGCGCTTTCAGTGAACGTGCAACACAGAAACACAGCAGATAGACAGCATGTACAGAGTTTAGTAGCTCTTTACATAGCTTCACTAATCGCGAGCATCCATTACACGCAATCAAAGCAAAAAATCATAGCTTACTTGATTTAGATGTGGTATCTCTCCTCTTTAACGCGGGAGTATAGATACTTTCCTGGAAATATTTTTCTATTTTCACGAAAACGAAGTCACTGCCAAAAGCTAGCAAACATATAAACAAAAACAATGTACCATCGTCAATCAACCACGTCTGCAGGCATCTAAACAATAGATAATTTAATAAAGCAATAACCATTCTCAACATTCATTCATTTATTTACTAGGAGTATTCCCGTTTTGGCAACCAGATTTTCGGCACCCAGGCTATGAGGTATTCCTCGAAGCGCACACAATGAGGCGCACCTTTTTAGGGTTCCGTAGCCAAAATGGCAAAAACGGAACCCTTATAGTTTCGTCATGTCCGTCTGTCCGTCTGTCCGTCTGTCACAGCCGATTTACTCGGAAACTATAAGTACTACAGTGATGAAATTTGATGGGAATATGTGTTGTATGAACCGCTACAAAATTATGACACTAAATAGTAAAAAAAAGAATTGGGGGTGGGGCCCCCCATACATGTAACTGAGGGATGAAAATTTTTTTTTCGATGTACATACCCGTGTGGGGTATCAATGGAAAGGTCTTTTAAAATGATATAAAGTTTTCTAAAAAACATTTTTCTTAAAGTGAACGGTTTTTGAGATATCAGCTCTCAAAGTCGTAAAAAGTATGTCCCCCCCCCTCTATTTTTATAACTACGGGGTATAAAATTCTAAAAAAAATAGAGGTGATGCATGCTAATTAACTCTTTCAACGATTTTTGGTTTGATCAAAGTATCTCTTATAGTTTTTGAGATAGGTTGATTTAACTGTAATTTTGGTTAAGTTATTGTGCTTACACTGAAAACGATGGCTGAACCTTATAAGATAGATCAAAAAATATACTACAGTATTGTACACCTTTAAAAATCCGCGATGATATAAAGTTTATTATATTTGCTGCTACGGAACCCTTTGTGCGCGAGCCCGACTCGCACTTGGCCGGTTTTTTTTTATTCGTCGGAGCGCACTTTTTAGTAGCGCTCTCGATAACAATTAAAAATATTAACTTTTATTTCCTCGAAGCGCACCTATGATTACCTTTTGAATAGAGATAGGGTAATTTTGGTTAAGCAACTTCCCTATTTTTAAACGTGTGTGCGCTTCAAGGAATAAAATTTTAATATTTTTAATTGCATTGGGAGCGCCTCAAAATTGGTGAGCTTCGAGGAATACCTCCAGGCTATTCCCAATTCGGCACCAATGGGTATTTCGGACTGGTATTTTATATGGTGGTTGTTGCTGTCCAAAATAGCTATTGGTGCCGAATCGGGAAAAGCTTGGGTGCCGTAAATCTGGGTGCCGAAACTAGAATACTCCATTTAATATGTACACACATCCCAACGTTCCTGGTACTTCGGAGCCGGATTTCGGAAGCACGAAATCTCATTGATTTATACTAGGTGGCTAGTGTGGCCACAGACGCCCGGTATTTGGACCTGTGGGTGCCCAGGTGGGGAATACGAAGCCAATTCCGGATATATCTGTTATTCGGACATTTGGGCTAGGTATGAAGTGGACTAGTCAAACTTGTATGTACTAGTTGTCCACTGTGTTTTTCCTTGATAAATGGGCTATACAATACTAAAAGGATTTTCCGATTTTAGCCAGAATTTTCTGAGATTATTAGTGCTTTCAAAGGAACAAACTTTTCAGTTTTGTAATATTATTAGTAAGTAAGATAGTCTTCGAAAGATAGTATATAATTATAATATATTGTATGTACTTTATTGTACACCAAGATAATGAATAACACAATTGAAGCTTTAAATTAAATTTAAAAAAAGCATACAAATGGCGCCCTTATCGCTTTCCGCGATCTCTTTCAGGCAACCTGGAATGGACAGAGATAAACCTTGTGGAGCCAATTAGGAAATTGTATGGTTCAGTGCCTTTTGCTGGATCATGAAATACTGGAGCTATCAATTAATAAACTTGCCTATTGCAATGTTGAAGAAACTAAGAAATTGACTATTGAAATAGAACTTAATTCTAAACAACTTCTATGAAAATAAATTTTGTGTTTTTTTTTTATTTATACCATATTTATAGTTTTCTAAGTATGTAAGTATTAATCTATACAATTCAATGTTTTCACCTTTGAATCTCAATTAAAAAAAAAACTAATAAGTATACTTACTTACCTAATTTTCCCATAATAAAACTAGGATTTAAATTACGCTTGTAAAAAATATATTTATATTTGGAAAATCACCGGCTACACAAAACATAAATAAAAAGACACAATAATTAAAAAAAAGGAAAGGTAAAATGATAAAGTACCTACACACTGTATCCTCCTTATTTAAATAAAAAAATGTATTTAGTTGTAATGTGCTAGCCGTAAGATGATTGTTTTTGTACTTTTTAGAATATTTTTCTGTGCATTTTGCTGTAAACCACTGTCGCATTGTGTTAAGCCTGTAAGGATAGGGTGCATATTTTTAATAAATAATAAAAATACGTGCACCCATATAAAAATATTATTTACTGATTAGAAAGCTATACTGTCGCTTGTTACCATAAATAACCTTCTATTTAATCCCGAAGAACGAGTATGCTAAACCACAGGAGCAAACCTTCAATAATATCTAATTTCAAATAAAAAAAACAATCAATACTCACTTGTATTAACCAAAAACTTTAAATCACAACACAAAAATTTAATCCAAAAACACGCAATACAAAACCAGTTTTCTAACAGGAGAGAAAATCCAATATCAAACTAATATTACGTGGTTTATTTATCACGGAAAGCGCGGGAACGCGCGAGCGTTGGCGGGAACGACGGCTTTTCCTCACGCCCGCTCAACAAAGACTAAACGTAGACTCGTAGAGTACACAGACCAACGTATCGTTCCATTCTGCCTCTCGCTGTTACAAATTGAAACTGATTGGAAAACTCGGGGGAAATGCTCGCCCGCCAACAGAAAGATTGAAAACTATTATATTTCTTATTACGGTTAAACTGTTTTGATTGAGTTGTTTGTTTGTTTTTAGGTACTATTGTTTTGTTATTGCTATTATTAGGCATTATGGAGATAAAGTCACGGAAAGTTTTGCTGATTTGTTTTTTTGTGAATTGTGGAAAAAAGGAATAGCTGTTTAAACTGACCCTAACAGAGCTTTTTTAAGTTTAGGTAGTTACCTACTGACAATGACAGGAAGGTTTGGCAGAATTTCGATTGATTTTATTGTCATCATCACTCATTGGTCATACGGTCATACCTATTATATTTAGAAAAAAAAATGGTCTAGTTAAAGACAATTTCCTCTCTCTTTAATGCTATCCTGGTTCTTACAATCCATCCTAAGGTTGTCTGGTAGATATCGCTGTCAACGATAAGACCGCCTTTGTACCCCATTGGGTTATAGGTAATGTAATGTTGTACCCAGAGATTTAAGTTTTTGTATAAATTATGTTCATTTGTTGATGTTCACTGGAGTTTTTCTATAAATTGTTAAAGCATTGAGAAAAAATTATCTACTAAACTATAGCAAGAAGAGTCATAGAAATTACTGTTTGAATCCCCAGCCGGGCCTATGAGACCGCGCTGTTATTGTTTTACTATTGTGTCTCGTTTCGCGGGTATGTGATAGATTACACATTCAGTATTTCCATTCTACTAAAAGTTTTACAACATGAATTTTCCAGATCCGTCATCCGTGTGGCTATAATGAGCCAGATCAATATTGACTTGATCTTGGACATACAGACATAGTTACGGAGTTATGACTACAAGATGACAACTCTATGACACAATACCTAATTGACAAGTTGGTTACGAATTTACTATTTGCTCGTTTCATACACTGACAGTATCTAAATGTTTATACTACGGATATAATCGTAAAGATTCCCCGGTACTCATGTTTATTTATCGGTAAGTACACAGAAGTGTGAACATTTGAATTTTCAGTGAATTATGACGTCGTCATCCGGCTTGACTGGAAGCCGACCCCAAAATAGTTGGGAAAAGGCTAGGCAGATGATGATGATGATGATGATGATGATGATGACGTTGTCATCGTGTGTGGAGTACTGCAGCCACATATGGGCTGGAGCTGCAAAATGCCACCTGGCAGCTTTGGACTCAGTGGAAAGGCGTGCAAAAAGGCTAATTGGGGATATAGATTTGGCTTCCAATCTACAAAGCCTTGAGCACAGGCGCAGGGTAGCCAGCCTTTCGGTAGCGGGCCTTCGTTCATACCGCGTACATCGAGGGACTGGAACAATCTGCCTGCTGCGGTTTTTCCATCCGATTATAATTTGGGTGTCTTCAAGGCTAGAGTGAATAGGCTCTTAATAAACTAGTGCGAACTAACCTAACCTCACCATCGACGATTGCATCACTTGGGATCGCAGTCAAGCGCTTGTTTATAACCATTAAAAAAAACAGAAAGTGTTTGGTACACAATTCCAAAAACGATAGAATAGTGATCATAGACGCTAGTGTCTCTATAATTCAATTACGTATTTTCTAAATCCATGTTAAAATTCGGGTAAGTAATTTATTTTTATAAATTCTAGCTTCCGCCAGAGGCTTTGCCTGCGTCAAAATAGAAAATTTCCCCAAGGGAACATGCTCCCTAAAATATCGTATTTTCTATTTCCAGAATATAGTCTATTCGTGTAGTTTCGTCCCAATTCATGCAGAGCCTTACATACAGACACGATTCTAATGATCGGTCGAGTAGTTACGGCGTAAAAGCGTAACAAAAAAACAGACTCACATCCGCATTTACTTACATATTATATGATATAATATTTTTTAAGTAGTTATTTTAGACACAGTTTTCAATGTACAATTCTAAACTATAATTAGCTACATAGTTTGTTTATTTGCAGACCTGTAACTGTTTCGAGAATATATTTTTCATAACAAGCTGTTATCACGCAGGTAGGGAAGTGATCATCAAATCCATTCCAATGAGTTCAAACACGATAGTTATCTTAGGGAGTGTGTACTGTTTCCAAATCCATTTGCAAGATTTGCTCAAAACAAATACATATGAACATTTCTTTTATGAAAAAAAAAAATGTTAAACGAATGTTTAATATGAACATTGCGAGTCAAAGTTTGTAAAAATATTTCACTGATACCTAAAGGAACAAAAAAGACATTGCCCTAGACTAGGAATTATTCCTGTATCGTGGGTGCGTTCACAAACATGTAATACTATACTACCATAACATACCCAGATTAGCATACTTACTTTCATCCCGTTAAAATGAATGGTACCTACAATCAGGAGCAAAACTGCAGCAAAAATTTAGTAGTCATGAAAATAAAGCAAAACAAAGACTTTTAATTGAAAATTGATTCACAACTTCTGCTTCAAAATGAAAACAAAGCAGAAAAGTACAATAGCACAAATTGAGCAAATTTCGTTGAGGCTACTTTAACTTCAAATGTTTATGTATTCTAGATGACGCGGACGGCCCGATGTCCGCGCTTGCCAAATTGGGCAATACCGCGAGTAGAGGCGCTGAGGAAAATTATTGTTATTTTGATGAATACAGGAAATGTTTCTTTAGTATTTAGTGTAAGTTAATGATAAATGCATAAGTATGCCGGCTGTTACCATTATGTGGACTGCTCGGAGGATAATATATGGTAGAACAAACAGTGGAGGTGTGACCCGCTTGGGCGGAGTTGCGGAGCAAAATTGAGCAAACTTGGTTGGGGCTACTTTGACTTCAGATGTTTATGTAAGTATTCTAGATGACAGCTCGATTTCCGCGCTTGCCAAATTGGGCAACAACGCGAGTAGAGCCGCTGCTGAGGCAACTACGGAACAGTTGAGAAGAAAATGATAGGTATTTTGAGATAAAACAGGAAATGTTTCGTTACTATTTAGTAAATAGGTTTAGTTTCCAAGTTAAAGATACATAATTACACAAATAATATTGTACCTACCAATTTCCGCTGATAGAAACTAGAAAAAAAAACAACAACAAAGTAGTGTTTAAGGCGGGCGCGACGTTAGAATTATCCATACAAACGTAATACCAAAATCATTTGCAATTTAAGCATATTTACACCATAATAAGATGTTATTCGGATTCAGACAATAATTATCTAGGTTCCTGCATCGTCTTTTTGTTGAAAAACTTACCCCAAACGAAATTTAAGCGAATTTAAATTTGCACATTTTCACAGCGAAAATGTCATGTTTTTATTTTGTTTTTTCTATATTATAAACAACAATATTTCAAAATATATTTTCGTAGGAACACAGATATTATTATCAAGTTATAAATACTTGAAACAATAATGGAAATACATTAATTTTTCATTCATCATTTTTGGTATTACGGAACCTCTCCCAAATTTCCAATAGTTTGTATTGCTATCACAGCAAGCCACTGTCAGTGTGCGGATGATGACTTTACTCCAGTCGGTGTGTCCAAGAATTGTTTAAACTATCTGGATTGTTTCCATCAACCTCAAAAACGTGTTTTATTTCGTCTCAACTCGAGATAGCGCGCGGTCTCCGCAGGCCTCTTAAGGAATTAAAAGTACAACCTAACGAAAACAAGCCTTAAAGTCGTAGAAAAACACTACAATAATAATGACGGTAACCGATTTCAATTCCAGCAAAACGAATTTCTGTCTTAATTTTAATACCTGCAAAAAAATGTGGTATAAAATTTCCAAACTAACTTTGAGCGGTGGACAATGAAAATCTACAATTCCAGAATATAAAGCAAGAAACAAAAGTTCAGAGACCCAATAATGCCGTCTCTCCCCACACCAGAGACCACAAAGAAAAGATTTAGCGTCTCCAGACTAGCGATGGCCGAATGCGAGATGTTTTAAATTTTAACGAATCGATAGAATCGAGTCGTTAAAGTAGGTAAACCATCGAGTCAACAATCGACTCGCCGTTCTACAAAATCATCGATGTGTTTCGATTACTTCGAGACAACGGAATCGAGCGTTAGTTATTGAAATTTTTCAAATTCAAATTTAAAAAATATATTTCACATAGGCCTACACAGGCATTTATAAAACGTGAGAAGTTAGCACGCGGTTCGAATTGGTCGTTACCTATGGAGAAGAACCGGCAAGAGCAGAAATCACTAATCAGTCACTCTCATACGAAACTCAACCATCGAGGAACAATTCGCGTTTGAACGCGCCAGTAGCAATAACAAACCGAGTCGAACTCGAGTCAAAGTTTAAACAATCGAGATGTTCAAACAATCGAAAGAATCGATAAAAACCTCTCGCAATCGCGTCACTACCCCAGACTAGGGGCAGGCGTCAAAGCCGTAATTTCAAGAGTGCAACGAACCAAGACAGGGAATATAATGTCCTTCGCACCTGCTACTCAGCCAGAGGGTGGACTCACGCCCTCACAGCCAAACAAAACTAGTAATCACACTGTTGACATTTACCTGACATTTCGGACTTTTGAGGCGAAATTTCTCCAAAGGGAATGTTTTTATTTAGCAAGGAGTGATGACAAACAAGTGCTGTCTTTTGTTCCAGCTACGCTGTTCAATTTTTTTCGCTTTTCCTCAAACTTTTGTTAATTTTAGTGGATTTATGTTTTTGTGACTGAAAAGGAAAATCTATTTCTTAGAATTGTTATTTATTTATTTGGAGGAGCTCGTTGCTAGATAATAACAGCCGCACAGGTCGATCTTCAAGCTAAGGTTGGTCTGTTGATGGGTGACCACCTTAACATAACGAGTTTCCTCCGTGCCTCGGAAAGCCCGTTAAGCCGCTGGTCCCAGCTGTTGTAGATCTTTGGCAGTCGTTACGGATAGTCAGAAGCCAGTAAATCTGACTCCAGTCTTGCCATGAAGTACCGTGTTACACCAGTTAATGGGATGCGGAGGTCTGGTAAGCAGCCGCTCCTCGTAAAATACTGGTATTCAGCTGAATCCGGCTTGACTGGAAGTCGAACCCAATATAGCTGGGAAAAGGCTAGGCAGATGATGTTATTTATTTATTTAAGGAAAACCGACAAAGCATACGACGTTATACATGCTAAAGATTCAGTATTCTTACCTTTTATAGTGTAGCATTAATTAAAAGCTGCCACAGTGCCACGACATGTATTAAACATATAATAGGAGTTAAGAAATAACGTACGAGTATTTATTAACATTTTGTTCGACGTTTTAAACATTTGCAAATTCTAAATATTTATTTATGAGAATTTTGTAGTATTAAAAGACATGGTAAATTATTTTAATGTAGGAAAAGCCATAATTATGATCTGGATGCGCACCCAGACGCTAAGGTTGGTTCGAAATGGGCACGCGGGTCGCAGAGAAAGAGTGTCTGGAAAGATCTTCACTATTTACTCTCTAGAATTTTTTAGACTTTCATTGTTTTTGTTGCCGCAAACAAAATTAGTAATAAAAATAACCACAACTTTCACACAACGCCATCTAGTCCCAAACTAAGTAGATCTTGTGCTAAACAATTAAGCATTATATGCATATGACATATATTATTATATGTTACAGATAAATTACACCCATACACAGAACACATGCTCATCACATCACACAAACATTTGTCTTGGGTGAGGATCGAACCCACGGCTAGACCAATAGGCTAGTCTAAATTAAATTAGTATATGTCTAATTTAATTGTTTGTAATGTATCTAAATACAGATGAGTCTTCAACCGTAATTAGATTATGAAACAAGCGTCACATACGAAAACGCCGACGCTAACGAAATATGTTTTCTAGAACTTAATATTACTTTTCATCAATTTTGTCGATTTTTTTTAGCCGTTCTTCCATGGTTTAGGGTCGGCGCTGGCGGATAAACCAAATCACGCGCGCAAAATGCGACTATCTTTTATCCTAAGTATTATTACATACATAGATACAAACAAAGACCCATCTGTATATTTAGATTATGAAACAAGCGACACATAGATAGGTAGATATTAGTGAGAGAATACACAAGAGCGGGTCATAAGGGCGGCTAAAGCTGCGGCTTACGGGTCGCCGCTGAAATTGCTAATTAACGTCATGTTGCCGGTGTCTAGTGCACTCTGCATTACATTACGTAAGTGGACTAGAGAGATGAGCTAGTATTTTGTATAGATGAAACATGCGTCATATAGATAGATAGCTAGATATTAGTGAGAGAATACACAAGAGCGGGTCATAAGGGCGGCTAAAGCTGCGGCTTACGGGTCGCCGCTGAAATTGCTAATTAACGTCATGTTGCCGGTGTCTAGTGCACTCTGCATTACATTACGTAAGTGGACTAGATGGAACCTACAGGGTGGGATTAGAGATGAGCTAGTATTTTGTATAGATGAAACATGCGTCATATAGATACATAGGTAGATATTAGTGAGAGAATACACAAGAGCGGGTCATAAGGGCGGCTAAAGCTGCGGCTTACGGGTCGCCGCTGAAATTGCTAATTAACGTCATGTTGCCGGTGTCTAGTGCACTCTGCATTACATTACGTAAGTGGACTAGATGGAACCTACAGGGTGGGATTAGAGATGAGCTAGTATTTTGTATAGATGAAACATGCGTCATATAGATACATAGGTAGATATTAGTGAGAGAATACACAAGAGCGGGTCATAAGGGCGGCTAAAGCTGCGGCTTACGGGTCGCCGCTGAAATTGCTAATTAACGTCATGTTGCCGGTGTCTAGTGCACTCTGCATTACATTACGTAAGTGGACTAGATGGAACCTACAGGGTGGGATTAGAGATGAGCTAGTATTTTGTATAGATGAAACATGCGTCATATAGATACATAGGTAGATATTAGTGAGAGAATACACAAGAGCGGGTCATAAGGGCGGCTAAAGCTGCGGCTTACGGGTCGCCGCTGAAATTGCTAATTAACGTCATGTTGCCGGTGTCTAGTGCACTCTGCATTACATTACGTAAGTGGACTAGATGGAACCTACAGGGTGGGATTAGAGATGAGCTAGTATTTTGTATAGATGAAACATGCGTCATATAGATACATAGGTAGATATTAGTGAGAGAATACACAAGAGCGGGTCATAAGGGCGGCTAAAGCTGCGGCTTACGGGTCGCCGCTGAAATTGCTAATTAACGTCATGTTGCCGGTGTCTAGTGCACTCTGCATTACATTACGTAAGTGGACTAGATGAGACATACAGGCTGGGGTTAGAGATGAACCTCTAAGTATTTTACCCCAAAACACATTGGCGAAAAATTATTTTAACCAGAGACCCTAATGCCTTTATGACGTTTGGCACTCCGATTGCCCCTCTGATTGACCCGCTCCAAAGTTTAAATCGATCAGAGAGTAAAACGTTCCATAGCGTTAACGTAAAAACAACTAGCACTCAGAGCACTGAACTGCAAGCTCAGATTTACTAAGGTGTAGGCCTTAGTAAATCTAGCAAAGCCACAGTTTGAAAAAAGAAATCCATAATATGCTTCTTCAATTACTGTCCCGCTACATTTGATTATAGCGCGATGTTATATTCCTTTCTGGATAAATGGGCTATCCAATACAATAGTATTTTTCATTACAAGTGCGGAAAGTCTGTCATTGCAAAGAGTTTCGACAAATGTTAACCCGAGCCGAGGCGCAGCCGAAGGTGAGGGTTGACAGTCGGAACAAGTTGCAATGACGGTTCCGCACGTGTACTGAACGACTATTTTTAATACAGTTGCGAAAAAATGAATCATTTTAATAAAATAATAAAAACACAATAAACTCAACTGACTAATCAAAATGGCGCCAACCGTAAAAAAATATAAGCAGTTTTTTTTTTCTTTTCTTCACCCATTCTGGGTAGACAAAGGGAACTATGCCCCATACAGCCAAGTCTTCAGTACATTATTTTATTGATATGAAATGAAATTTAATGATATGAAATGAAACCTAGCCTAACTTATTGAATCAAATCATTAAATCTGATATTTTAACAAATTAGTAGCTTCTTTTTAGAAATATTTGCACTAAAAACTTTTTTAGTAAAAACTTCGTGGTTGATTTTTTCTTTTTAATAGATATTATTTTGACAGTTGGGAAAGAAAAAGCACGAGTTCGGGAATGGTAAAGAAAAAGCACGAGTGTGTAATAGCCCACTTCCCGAACGCTAAACGTCCCTGCAATACGCCACTTTTTGAGCAACTGTATTAAAAAAATATTTGTTTTCAATTTGACCATATTCTGTAGATTAAAACAGACTCTACAGTTTCATAATGTTGGTATAGATTAGGAATTATGTCGAAGTAGGGATTCGCATTAATTACTCAGATACCCGCGAAACGAGACACAATAGTAAAACAATAACAGCGCGGTCTCATAGGACCGGTTGGGGATTCAAACGTTAAGTAGGAAAACCTTCCTCATTTATCGCGTTTTCTATTAGTCAAAACCCGTATTAGCTGTTCAGATAATCTGTTGCGTGGTTTAGGAGATAGTGGATAAAAAAAATTCACGCGCGCGGGACGCAATCTTTTTTACTCATCTGCTTAGCCTTTTCCCAACTAAATATTGGGGTCGGCTTCCAGTCAAGCCGAATTTAGCTGAATCTGAATATCAGTATTTTACGAGGAGCGGCTGCCTACCAGACCTCCACAACCCATTAACTGGGGTAACACGGTACTTGACGCAATCTTTTTTATTACGTATAAATAAAGATGCATGGATGTTTCCCTTGTATCAACGTGCTTCATTTATAAAGTACCTTTTTATATTTCTCGACGCCAATCCCAAATAAATTTGAACAAGAGCAAGAGAACGGTGACGGAAAAAGCAATCACCCCGTATAGTGTTTAGGTTAACCTATCCACCGTACACATAGGTACGTGTGTGGATGTATATGGTATGTGACTGGAAGCTCGGATAATAGAATAAGGTAGCATATAGTAAACATAGTGCTTTCTAACTGTTACCGACGTGTTGAGAGGAGGAGATGACCTAAAGTGCGGTCACTCTCGGACTGCTTTCAATAGGAAGAGATATATTATAGGTCCCAAGTTTTTGGCAAAACCTGATAAGTAAACCTTTAAATTAAATAGGTTGCAATACTACTTAAATCTTTTTTTTTAATGGTTATAAACTAGCGCTTGACTGCGATCCCACCTGATGGTAAGCAGTGATGCGTCGATGGTGAGGCGCACTAGTTTATTAAGAGCTTATTCACTCTAGCCTTGAAGACACCCAAATTATAATCGGATGGAAAAACCGCAGCAGGCAGATTGTCCCAGTCCCTCGATATACGCGGCATCATGGCAACTTTTAGCCAGTAAAATTCTGACAATCCCTCTCGTTCCACCCAGGGTAGGAGAAGTTCTGGAGCCATGGATTGGATTCCGAAAGGGAAGCTTGTACCCCAGAACGAAGCCAACGAAGGAACGGGGGAGGGCGTTTCAGACTTTTACTGACTAAACCTGAGTTCAGTCAGTAAAAGTCTGTAACGCCCTTCCGCTTTGCCCAAAAGCGGGAGAAATCATTCTGATGATACGCCACTTAAAAAAAGGATAGAAGTTATTCATTGATTTCCTACGTAAAAGAACGGCTCCAGTTTTCTGCGTCAGGACCGTTAGCCACCCAGCTACGCCACTGTCCGTCTATTGCGACGGTTGATAAAGCGAGAGACGCTAACGCTACGTACCTTCATAACTCTTGAATTAAATATTTATGTGAAATACTACTCACATATACAATAGGTATGTATAGCGTCACAAACTACAGAAACCTGACTTCATACAAACTAAGTATTCTACACGGCAGCTTGAATTTTTGAAAGTCTAACAGCGCAGATATAAAGTTGTTTGCTAAAACTCAACGACTTGTTTGAATAGACAACTTTAGCTAGAAGTGTTGGCACACCCGCCCATGTGAGGAACTTTAACTTGGCTTAGATAGTGTAAGTAGTGCAGAATATATCTTATACCTACGAGTATATAAAAGGAGAAACTGATTGACATCAACGCACAGCCGAAACTACTAAGACTAGGAGCGTGTTTTGCACAAATCTTACTTTTATGACGTAGCGGACAGTAAGAGAGGATTTTCCAAAAAAACAATGCTTGATGACCTCAGTAGAGCTTTCAAAATTGGGTCTATCGTCACACAAGTAATGTCAAACTTACTATAGGAATGATGCCAGTTCTTTTGTGTTGTAATGTCATTTTAGTTTCAGGGTATAAAAAACAGACGATAAAACATGGACAAAACCAATTCTATCGATATCGGTGACTCTAAACTTGAATTTGTCGACGTACGTAACGTCGACCTGGGATAGGCGGTTCAGTTGGGTAGGTCTAACTTCGAGAAAGAGGTCAATCGTCGAATCCAACTCGGTTAGGCGGCGTTCGGGAAGCTACTTACTACCGGGTATTTTATCCGATATACCACGAAAGCCGATGCGATGATATAATTATATTATGGGTCTAAAACGTGGTCGCCCACAGTGGGCTTCAAAGGAAGCCAAACTTAAGTGGCAGTGGGCAGGACACATTGCTCGTACAGCAGAGGTTTCAGGGAGCCGAAAAGTTCTTGAGTAGGGGCCCTGTACTAAACCCGAGGAAAGGGCCTCTTGCGTAGATCTTTTTTTATGAAATAAAATATTTTGTACATGCAGTAGTACTTACACATCCAAAAAAAAATAGCTTAATTTTGACTTTATGTATTAAAGGTACTTTCGAATAGTACTTCTTACGTTCAAATGCAGGACCCCGGACGCGCGGGGCCTTCAAATGCGCGAAACCTATAGCATTTGGTACTCTTGCCACAAGGGTGATCCACCACCGGCCACCACCAAGGCCGACCAAGTACCAGTTAAAGTAGTCGCGGGAATCCGGTGGAAGAAAGACCAGTCGACACTTGGGGGAGACCTATGTATCGAAAAAGTGACGTCTTTGGGCTGAAACTTTTTTCCTATGTCTATATCCCCGTTTTTGTACAGAGTAGTGCTTCTTTTTCGATCATCTTTTTTCACAGACAGAATGCTGATGCTTTTGGCCGAATCTAAGCCAAATTTTTGTGACTTGGTGAGTGACCAAGCCAGTAAATCTGACTCCAGTCTTGCCATGAAGTACCGTGTTACCCCAGTTAATGGGTTGTGGAGGTCTCGATGGCAGCCGCTCCTCATAAAATACTGGTATTCAGCTAAATCCGGCTTGACTGGAAGCCGACCCCAACATAGTTGGGAAAAGGCTGGGTAGAAGAAGGTGAGTGACCAAGTCTGACCAGCATAGGTTAGGACAGGTAGGAAACACTACACATATTGATGATTTTTCATCCCAGGAAGATCAGTAATCTCTCCAGGGTCATTATCGTGTTCATGGCCCAGTAGTTTTCCAGGTGTTTCGGATAAGATTTCTCTGTGAGAATACTATTTATCAACATGCCAAGCCATGATGAGAAAGCTAATTTTTCCGTCAGTATGAACGTAACCAACATACCCTAATTGAACTTAACCTAATCTATCCAGTCCGTCTATCTATTTCCTTTGTGGGCCTATCACAACTCTGTTTCATGTTCTCTGTGCTATGCCTACTTTGTAGATACCAAAAGAAATGACTATATAGAAGTTTACGTGTACATCAAGTGACTAGAACAATTTGCCTGCTGCGGTTTTCCCGTCCAACTACAATTTAGGTGTCTTCAAGGCTAGAGTGAATAGGCTCTTAACCTATCACATACCCGCGAAACGAGACACAATAGTAAGACAATGACAGCGCGGTCTCATGAGACCGGTCGGGGATTCAAACGTTAATAAGCTAGTGCGCCTCACCATCAACGATTGCATCACTGATTACCATCAGGTGGGATCGCAGTCAAGCACTAGTTTATAACAAATAAAAAAAAATATAGAAAAGGTACTATAAAATAAAGATGTGCTTCCAGTATAAAACAAGAAACTACATCTAGTGATTCCAGATTTACTTTGAGGACTTCCGATTTGAATGAATATTTGAATAAAACAAAGCTCTAAACATAACATCATAAAGACGCACATCAAATTGGTGTAATAAAAGAATAAAATTGTTAAATTGGTTGTTTATCAATTTAAAAATTTACCATAATAACACAGTAGTCTGAGATTATGCAATATTTTCAATGCTACAAATCACTTATAAATTTATCGTTCAATTTACAAATTAGATTTTTATCTTTTATTTAAGCTTATGGATCAGTCCGTAATAGAGCGAATTTTTTTTTAATGTGGCTATTTTCCAAAAATATTTAGGTTTGAATATGAAATGAAAGATTTTTTTAAAATTTTCAGTATTTAAAAAAAATAATATTATTCAGAAACCATTAAATAATAAAATAAACATGAATTAAAAGTAAATAAAACAAAAAACTTACTATGGAACATTCCTTCACTGCCATTTCGCTTACTGGAAATTCATTGGCTGAATCCCCTGCGAGTAATAAAAAAAAGTAAACATAAACAACAACAAAAAATTAAACAGACAAAAATAAAACAATAGAAAATAGACCCGCCCGTAATCAATGTGTACCTACGAAGGTTCCCGAGTATTTACAAAGGACTATAATTTAACAGTTTACTCACTTTACAGATTTCCCAGGATATTACTGAAGTTCAAGTTCCTGTAAATAATTAAATGGTTTGAGAACACTGAAAACAAAACAAATCCACTGTACGTACGACGTATCATATTACTACTTGATTTCTTACTTTGTCAGTCAACAACATCGCCAGTTGGCTACCGGGACACTCGAATTATATTCCGGCACATTTTGAACACATATTTCGAACTAAACACCATGTTTTTCATTCACACAATATTCCCGCAGTTTTTACCGAATCCAAAATTGTGAACATCAATCAATCGTAAAATGACGTTTCATTTCACCTTCTTTAACTATTATTGATTTTTATGAAATGTCAAATCATCTATGATGTTGCGTGAAATGTATCGCGTTTGGCATTTAGCCTTTCGTTCAGAAATTTTAGTTTTACAAAAAAAGTGGTTTACGTACGAAAGATTCAAATCTCTTTAGCAGAACCTTTTGTTTAATCTTCGACAGTCGACACGATTGGTGTTATAAATTTCACAGTTTTGCTATGTCTGTGACAACGTAGCTCTTAAACGGGTGAGTCGATAATCATGCGCTTTTATTTTTATTTGAAAGCAGATTCTCTTGCATTAGGTACTCGTCGCAAGCTCGCGTCTACAGTGGCTAGTAGCCGGGTTCAGTCTAGGTGGCTGGGGCATAAGGTCCGGTCCCTTAAGTGTGTTGTCGTCTCCTGTGCTAACATTTCTGCTTCGCAGAAAAATTTAATTTTTTTTTTTTGTTTTTATTTAACCTTTCTTTTATAATATGAATGTGAAAACACTGTAGGGTCGGGTGTCTCACATTGAACCAGGCAGCTACATTGAACCACCGCCGAATCTCGAAAATGCGACATTGCCAAACCGCACTAATATGAGTGAAAGAGAGGTATTTACGTTCCGTTCCTGCCCACTAGTTTGCGTGGCGATCGCGTGCAAAGTTGTTGTGTGAGGAGTATTCTAAAGCAAACTGACTCAAAAAGTAAATATTTTTTGCCAATTTCGTTCTTTTTTAGCTTTTTTCGTTTAAATAATATCAATTTATTTATATGTACACTGTTTTCTACGGTTATTTAGCAATTAAAAGCACTATAATTCGTGATTTTAAGAGATTGATTTGCCGGTAAAATTTTGAGTTTAGTGATAAAACGTGGTGTGTCTCACATTGAACCACCTGAGGGTGTTACACATTGAACCACGGTTTACTATGTACACCCCAGTCGTTAAAGGAGTGTTTTTTACAATTATTTTAATTTAATTTTAATTTGTTATATTATGGAAGGTACTTTTGTTTTTATAATTAAAAACTGTTACTTTTGTTTTTATTATTAAAATATGATAAGAATTTGACTGAAAAGGTTTTGTGATGTATAAAACTAAGACTCTCGGTTTAATTGCATATGATTTAAAGTGATTTTTATAAATATAAGGCTTATTTTTATTATTACTGTTTATTATTATTAATATTACAAAGTATTTGCCTTATAAATTGAACTAGAAGACATCGTTAATAAGGTATCTCAATGTGGACGATACCCTGGTTAAATGTGTACCACCGGTGGTACACATTTAACCAAAAATCATTTTTCATAAAAACCTGTTTTACACCGAAACTAAAAGGAATATGAGAAATTAATGTTTTACAAAATTGAAGCTAAATAAATATGCTAACTATACACAAAAAATTAAAGGCATTGATTGAACATCCAGCCCACTATGAGACTTTGAAATTTACCTGGTTCAATGTGGGACAACTTACCATAAACTACAGATTTGGATTATTTTCAATTTCGTCCCACTTTTTGATTATGATTACTATTATTATGCTTTTGGGTGCAATATAGACTAGTATAAGTACCTACTGTAAAAGGAAAATAATGTATTGTAAACTTAGGTACCCATTTTTTTAAAGGGTAACCATGGAGTTTCTTGCTGGTTCTTCTCCATAGGAAACAACCAATTGGAACCGTGCACTAGCTTCTGACGTTTTATACTTAAGTGCCCGGGTAGGCCTGTGTGAAACAAAAAAAAAAAATAGATTTTGGTACAACCGCCGCCCATTCTTCCTCGCTCTGGACCATGAAACATGGTCCGGCGGCGCGAGAGGACATCGCTGCCGATCGCTCTAGCTGTTTGTGTGATGAGCACGAGGCAGCGCAAGAGGTCATCGCTGCCGATTGCTCCAACTGTGTGTGATGAGTACGATTATTTGTTCTCTATAATATTTGGGTCGGCCCTCCGTGTCCACGATTTTGTGCACTATGTGTCGAGAATTCGAGATAAGCTCATCTCGACACAGTTGGCACATCTTTAGCTTAATTTGATAAACATTTTTTTATTTAATTTTGTTCTTTGGATGGGTGCGCCGAAATCCACCCTTACTGAAGCGAGAAGTAGCGCAAAATCGGGATTGACAGGGAAGTCAGAGGGAGATTTTTAGCCCGCAGTGAAATAGCACCTGTAACACGGGTTGAGTTTAAAAATCAGTAACATTTTCACGGCATTTACGAAACATTTTGCTTTATTACTTTATTTCTCTGTAGAAGTGGAATATGTGGCGTGTGTAAATTGCACTTTTGATGCTTATAATTTAGTATACTCCGTCGTTTTAGGTAGTTAACTAAAGGTAAACAATCTTGGCATGTCTTTTTATCTAAAAGTTGTCTAAAAATTGTATGTAAAAATCTTTGCACATAGGTATTTACCTAAATCGATGTTAGCTAATAAACTAAATTTAAATAATCTTTGTGTATATTATATTCGACCTCTTTAATATAAAAAGACATACCAAGACTGTTTACCTTTAGTTAACTACCTAAACCGATAGACCATAGAAACCTCAAGTTGTATCAGGATCTTAGTGAAATAAAAACCAGAAATTTTCGAAATATTTTATTTTCCACTTGTAAAAACTGTACAAGTCCTAACAAACTTATAAATTAACATTACATATGGACATTGCATGGCACTGACGATAAAGCCACAACTTTCAACATGTCGGATTGTACTCCTACACAATATCGCAACATTTCAACACTTGCCTACAAAAACTTCAGTCGATCTTTAAAATTGATATTAAAATCTGATAAGGTCAATAGGTCTTTCAAAAATTTGTATAAAAGTTGATTGTTCTAATGATTGATAAAAGGCGGAGCTACGTTGTTTGAGCAGCTATACATCGCTGGCAATATGTTAAAGTGGCCCGTCATTATAAACATTGTTAAATAAAACTAGTTTACATATTTTTTTCATAATTCCACACGCAAGAAGCACGAGATATCGAGCTTCCTTTTCTCACAAAAGTTAAAATGATAAAATATTTTAATCGTCAGTGTTGCCTAACTATTAATTATAATGTTGGCAACAGGAAACATTCTGGGAAGTTGATTTTCAAAATGGAACACAGTTCAAACCATCTTAATCTAAAAATATGGGATTAAAATATATAATTATGTACACTTTCAAAGCACCTCATTTGACACTGGCGTTAATATCAATGTTTGATCTGGGCACATAAAGTCTGCTATAATTTCAATGTTATTTTCAATCTGAAGGTGTAAATAAATAAGTAATTTATAGCATTATGATATAATTGTCGAGACATCCACTATAACTATTATTTTTATTACAAATTTGAGCAACAGCCATTGAATACATGGCAATGTTCAAATTCGTTTGTTATTCATAAACACCTTCAGTTGAAAACATTCTGTCGTTATTCATAAGCACTATATTACAGTTAGTATCCGGATCTAATACAGTTAAATTTAACAGAATATATAAACCTACTTAAACAGAAACTGTTGTTTATTCAAAAGCTATAATATTCGATTGATTTAGTCCCTATGTTATATTAACAATATTATGATAATATGGGGTCAACAAAAAAAAAAACTAAAATCAATTTTATATACATTAAAACTTAACCTTTTTTATATAATGATTATGTGTTAAGACCTCGCTTTGAAAATGCAATCAAAAATTGAAATGAAATGCGTCGTCGGAAATGTAATAATATAAAAGATTGGAAGGCGAAGTGATGGTATAAAAGCAGCTTTAAAATGCTGTAAAGGCTTAATATCGTATAATCTCATAATTCAAAAGAAACCGTAAAGCAGATGTTTTGCTTTAGCTTATCTCGAGGAAGCGTTAATTTTTAAACTCGTAAACACAATACAAGAAGATAATATTATAATCTAAAAAGAAAAAAAGTGGACCAGAATAATGTAATCATAAAAAATCGATACGTAATAAATAATACTGAATACATATTTTGAAAACTTGAAATACTTATTCGAATTGTTCGTCAATAATTTTCATTTATTCAATAAAATTTAAGGTCACTTTATAATAATGTAAAATATTTATTTGTTACACATGAGCAATTTCGATTTTAATTATTATACAATTTTATAATCGTTTAAGATTATTGTCATAAATATTGGAGAAAAATCGAGGAGTAGGAAACACACTTTATTCACGATAAGTAACGCGTGATATATTTGCTTTGCTCACGAACTAAAACGTGACTTATAGCCTTCACATAAGGTTCAAATTAAACAGTCACGCGCGCTTGCGATACGTCATAATGATTTTGATTACCATAATCATTTATGTGATGATTTTGAAAAAAAAAAACCGATTGTTTACATTCTAAGTGGTGTTTCCTACATGTGACATGGAATAATCAATAAGTCAAATAATATGTTCACCCTACACCGAACAGTGACTAAAATGATGATACGAAGTTACTCATACACTGTATATACAAACGCTGTTAAACGGTTACGATTTATCATAATTCGTTGTAATACAACACAAAAAATAATAAATAATATATAATCTATTAACATTCAACAACTAGACTAAAGTTATAAACATAGTTTTTTTGAATCGTTAACGTAAAATTATTAAAAATTATACGGTAGAAGAAAGTTCGTAGTGAAAATCGGTTGTTACGGTACCTATGATATCGAGTTAGGTCACGTCACTGAGTGCTGCGGGTGACCGCTTCATATTGGCCGCGTGAAGTTCGCGGGGAACATGCCCTTTTCATTGGTTGATTCTTTGATGCCCATCAGCCAACCTTCCTCCTGAAAATTATTGAAAAATAATGCTTGAGATTATGTTTTAGGCTTGATGTTATTTGAATCAGTGTTCAAGTTAACGTTTGAATCCCCAACCGGTCCTATGAGACCGCGCTGTTATTGTTATACTATTGTGTCTCGTTTTGCGGGTATCTGAGTAATTAAAAAGAAATGAATTTAAATAAATAAAGAAAACAAAACAAGATTAGTTAATTTCTTTACTGCTGCTAATCTACTAATCCATTTTGCCGATTATACTTTGAACTGTCAGTTTTGAAATCACAAGTGTTACAACTGGCAAAAATACGCGATTGTTGTTCTAAAAGAAGGGAGTAGAACTCATAATATAATTATTATTGTTCTGTAGGACTAGGGCAAGATAGAACAAGGTTACAAGTTAGCAAATGTAAATTTGAAATAAGTTGGTAATAGCAGAAATCACTTTTGCGAATACCGTCTTTATTACCCGGACAAATAAGTCGGTAATTTTTAAATTTATTGCTGAATTTGAACAAAGATGATGTAGGCATGTACAGTCAGCATCAAAAGTCGATGAACAGAATCAACATAACAAAACACCTGTTCGCAATAAAATGTGTTTCATCTGTTCACAATGAATGAATGAAATGTTTTGTTATGTTGATTCTGTTCATCGACTTTTGATGCTGACTGTACCATAAAATTCTATTCCAACCAAATATTGCTTTAAAGAAATAAAGAAAAAATACACAGATTCCTGCGATTATCAACTTATTACTCGGGGCCGTCGATTTATCATAGTATAGTCCGTCTAATGAAAGCGCGATCAGAGAAAAAAAGTTAAATACAAAAAAAAATGTATGTGGTATTACTAATTAGTACAGGAGAATCATGTCTTAACACTTTACATTTTTTTTTTATTTCCTACAATTGCGGCTGAACAATGTTGCCAATTCATCATCATCTGCCCAGCCTTTTCCCAACTATATCATCGGGTCGGCTTCCAGTCAAGCCGGATTTAGCTGAATACCAGTATTTTACGAGGAGCGGCTGCCTACCAGACCTCCACAACCCATTAACTGGGGTAACACGGTAAGACTGGAGTCAGATTTCAAGACTTTAAAGAAATAAAGAAAAAAAGCAGACTCCTGCGATTACCGACTTATTGCTCAGAGCCGTCAATTTATCATAGTAGTGTCTTTTGTAGTGTGTCGTAAAGTGCGTTAGGTTCATCAAAGAGGTACTAACTACCTGTTCATCGGGGTCGTCGTACTCCACGACGCGGATGACCTCGCCCACGTCGAAGCTCAGCTCGTCGGAGTCCTCGCGCGTGTAGCGGTACGTGGCGCGCACGCGGTACAGCGTGCCGGCCGGCAGCCCCGCCAGCGTCGCCCCTGCGGGAGAGGACGGTGAGTGGAGGGAATGTGCTGTGTTTTGGGGGTTAGTGTTGGTGTTTATCGTGGGAAAAGACTTGCGTTTTGGTGTGTCGTGTGGAAATGTAAGTTTACATACATTTCCACACGACACAATTTTCTCAATGTATCTAAGTTTCTCATTTTCTCAATGTATTCACGTTAAGAAAATAGTGACTCATCATTGTTATTCAGCTTAGCCAATCAAATCAGCAACATCTTGACCAATTAGATCATCGTAAATTAGAAAGCCGTGTTCACATTGATCATTAAGGCCTACTCTTTAAGGACGCGTAGTTTTATAGACGCGTATTTCTCATTATAAGTTTAGGTAAGAATGAAGAATACTCGTCTATAAAGCTACGGTCTGTAGACAGTAGGCCTTAAGGTAAGCACTTCGAAAGTACAGTACCAAACTTATTCGTAAAATAAAAGTGAAATTTCTGACGATTTTAAAGTTTTTAAAAAAACTGTATGATAAAAAGTTAGTACTTTATCCCAGTACGAGTACGCCTTTACATTACTGATCAGTCACTATATTCTTAACATGAACAGACTATAAGCCTGATATTTATTGTATTCTCTGCGACAGCAACAACATCACAAGACAAATAAGTCTGCCTTGTGATGCTGTTAGGCGTGGGCTTGCGGACGACGAACAATGAGTAGCTTACCGTCTGGCTGTCCGATAACCGTCCAGACCGAGCCCAAGTCGTATAGTGTTTCTCACGTGCCTCAAAGGTTGTAAATCATAGGGGCCCAGCAGTTTGTATAGAAGACGCTTTCTTTATTTTGTAAGTAAATATAAATTTTGAAGGTAGCAAGATCTTTTCCCACGGTAAACACAAGTACTGCGTACATAATATTATATAAATACCAAAAGCAGTATTACTGGTTAACAAGAACACGCGTAAAACAACTAAAAAGCGAAATCGTTTGCACACAAATTAAAAAGAGAAAGCCATACATATTTTATATATATATTTACATACGTTTATAATCTGCTGGTAAACCTATAGTGAATATAAATAAAGATATAGCATTATTATTATACATACCAATAGATATTAAATAGGCAGTTTTATAAAATATTGTCTATAAATAAACTTATTATAATCTTATTTTTTTCTATAGTTGTTGCGTTTTAGTATGGCAATATAGGTCATTGACACTGTAATTGCAACTAATACATAAAGCCGTCTAGACTGGCTGATCTGTGCCCATTTCGCTGAGCGTCAAGCGTATTTCACATTCAAAAAATAATATGGTAATCGCAATTAAATACAGCTTAAGTCACTGAGGAATAAAATAATTTTAAAATATTTAATATTTAGGTAAAATAATTTTCAAAATCGAATCAGAGTAGTTTCACAGATTCATCATCATCATCTGCTTAGCCTTTTCCCAACTACATTGGGGTCGGCTTCCAGTCAAGCCGGATTTAGCTGAATACCAGACCTCCACAACCCATTAACTGGGATAACACGGTACATCATGGCAAGACTGGAGTCAGATTTACTGGCTTCTGACTATTACTTCCTCTAAAATAAACTTGACAACTTTACCTCTTTATTAAGTACTTAGCTACAAAAGAGGTAAAGTTAGTGTAGATAAAGGATACATAGTTCATTGACAAGGTTCCTAAGAGTTATAAGAGAAAGAGCAATGCAAGCTACTCAATGTGCCATTGTATCTGTGGGTCTAGTGAATTGAGGGAGAGGGCATGTGACGAATGAAACACGCATTTTTATTTTTAGTGACTCAAATTCGAGCGTCTTTAAATACCGAAAGATTTTGACAACACGCATACAGTGTTGCAATATAAAAAAATAAAATGCTGAGGATCAACCCTAACCTGATGCAGAAACGACAGTTTTTGCCATGCTAAAATGAAACAACTATACAACCTCCAATCGAATATACAGAACCATATTAATTGTTTGATTAAAACCATTTTGCTATAAGTAGTAAAGTTTTGTTATTAATCCATGAGACTAAATTGACACAGGCAAATGTCAAACTTACAATAATAATGATGCCAGTTCTTTTGTGTTGTGACAAGTGTGACAACCCACGTTATGTCATTTTAGTCTCAGAGATTAAAAAACAGACTTAAGTAAAGTGTTGTTATTGTATAACTTACGATAAAACCGATGAGCTGTTAGGTCCCCCACCGATGTGCTTTATTTACTAAGATATAAGAAGACCCATTCACACCACTGTTTTATTCAAATTTTATATCTTATAAGAAAATAAATAAAACCAATTCATGCGAAAATAACACGAAAAATCATATTTACAAAATGATGCAATTTTTTTTTTAAGAATTTTTATTTCATGTCCAATATATTGAACCGTTTTAATTCAGTATCCAACATGTGTGATATGTTTCAAATTGGATATATTGGTTTAAAATATATGCCTGTTATATGCTATAGTGTGAACAGGCCTTATGTACAAGGTCTGTTAGCGTACTTATAAAATATAAACGAAGATAATGTCAGTAATTTTTCACAACAAGTAAAAATCTGTTGTTACTAAATTTTAACAACAAAAATGTACCAAACGGTTGTTTTCTTTTTTTGCTTGTTGATTTTACAAAAAGCCGATATTTTTTTGTGTTTTTGATAGTACAGTTTGTAATTTCTACATCCTACGTCTTCGTTTATAATTTCTCCAGACCCATCACTTACCTATAGGTATGTCATAAACCTCGTCCGTCTTGTTGTCTCGCTCATTCTCCTTCCCTTTCTCGTCCTTTGGTTCTACATCTACTTGTCTCTTTTCCTCTGAGTTATTATTTGACTTCTCCGGCGGGACTGGCGACCCTGAGAGAATTGTGACTTGCTATTTGTCTACTGAACTGTGGTTGTGCGAGATTTTGCAAACAAAACCGTGTTGGACTACTGACTAAAGTTGCACTGTGGCTTTTTTTAAATTGAACTTTTGAATTTGTTTTGCTGTGGCATAGTGACTTTATTTTTTAATACAGTGGGGGGGGCGTTTTGCTGCATATTACATCAAAGTGATTGAATTAAAAATACAAATTTGCATTTGAGTAGCTATTAAAAAAATAGCTGTAGCCATGCGTCTATCTACCACAACATTAAAATTAGTACCATCTATCTGATACATTCTCCCCCTCTACTCACCATTTTTCGTACTTTGAAGATTCATCACCTTATCAAAATTACTAGGATACTAGAAACCATGGGTAGATTGAAGACGGCCTTGCTGTGAGATTTTACTTAATTTTTGGCTTGCAGACTTATCCACAACACTTACATAATTAATAAAAGTACTAGGCAACCATGACAGCGAAGATCGCAGAAATATACCGTACAGTCGTCTACAGCTTCATTTTGAGGCAAGTTCATCTGTTGTGTTGCGGCTAAAAGTACTAGGGCGCTATACTCACCAACGGGTATGTCGTACAGTTCCTCGACCTTCTTGTCGCTGAGTTCCTTTTCAACGTTATTGTTGGTGACGGGAGACGCGGGCGTTTTGTCTTCTCTTTTCGCAGGTGGGGTCGGCGCTTCGGTCTTTGCAGCGGGCGGCGCGCTCGCGATGGGCGTGGCCGTGCGGGAGTCGCTGCGCGTGTCTTCAGCGGCGGCGGGCGCGTCGGGCGGCGGCGAGGGGGGCGGAGATGAACCGTTGAGCGCGGGGGAGGGGGGCGCTACACACACGCACGCAACACTCAACACATGCTATTATCGATCTCATCATTGCTTTGCTTTTTTGACAGTCATGTGATACTGCACTTAGGTTAAAGCAATCTTAATGTCTTATAAACGTTTTAACAGAGGAAGTCACATTAATAAAGTAAACCAATTATGAGATCGATTGTCTGTTAATATAGTGTTGAGAAATGACAAAGTTTTTAAAAGGTAATTTGAAAATATGTTCCTATTTTTTTTTTTAATTTATGTGATTAATTCAAATAACTTGATCATCTCTCAATCAATTAGAATAAACGCTAAAAGCTTAAATTATTTCATAGTCAGATTATTTTCAGAAAGCAATCACTCAAAACATTTCAATCCAATTATTTAGTCGAACACAACACAAAAGCAAAAACATAGTTTCAAGACTTTTTCATCTGACATTTTTTTTTACTTGTAAATTGAAAATATACAAAACTATTTCATTTGAGTTGTACTGTCCGTATCTTTAACCCCATTAAATTTTATCTAAGTAGTAAAAAAATATATCACATCCCTTATTAATTTCACTATTAATTTTATTCTTACTCTATTTTATATTCTAAGATTTTGTATTGACTTACATGACTTAAAATCTTCGAATATACTTATTTGTGAACCAGAAACACATTCTTTGTACTATCGTCCCTACGATTCTGTATTGCCTACTGGCTGATCCTTACATTTTCAAAGAACATACATATATATATATTTTTATTGTTCATAGTCTCGCGTTTGACCACTATCTCACCTGATGGTAAGCGATGATGTGGCCAACGATGGAGCACGCTTGCCTAGAAGTAATCTATTCACTCTAGACTTGAAGACTTCTAAATTCCCGGCAGGGAATTCAACCGTTCATTTTACTCTCTCTAATCCACCACATTACAGACAGTAGAACCCAAGTCCCTAAGCCCTACATCCCAGTCCCCATTAACAACAGTCCCCAACTCACTCTGTACAGTGTCGGTGGGCGAGGCGGGCTTGCCGTTGTGCGTGTTGAGCGTGGCGTTGGGCGACGAGGCCGGCGAGATGTTGTTCATGTTGATGCTGAGGTTGTTGGCCTTCTTGCTGTACGAGCCGCGCTGGCAGTCCGTGGCTAGCTTGTCCGTTATCGCTTCCAGTTCGCCGAATACCTGCAATTGGGATTCAAATGTTGTTTTATTAAAAACATATATTATTGTACAGCGCAACAAAAAATTGAAACAACAAAGAAACGAGAAACACTACATAAGTAACACTGGTATATTAGTTCTTACTAATACTAAAAACTTTCATTAAATACATAACACAAGACTCTAAGAATAACACAGACACATAAAAACGAAAAGTAATAAGATAATAATTTATAACGATATCAATGAAATAGCTGATGATACCAAACATCGGCATCCATTTACATCTGCTGATTTAGAAAGAGAGTTTCCTCAGATTCAACGAAGGCAATTGATTACTAAGATCATGTATCAATGTTAGTTTTACAACAGGAAGGGTGTTTTAACCCTTGCACACAGGAACAAGTACTGACATTTTAGTGGGAGCCACTTATTCTCATAATGCTTCTTGCTAAATACAAGTGCAAAGTAAGTCTTCTTACAACTGTTTTCAAATTATATTTGGTGTACCACATGGTACTGTTTTAGGTCCTAAACTAATCGTAGGAAGAAAACTAAAGCAAGATTATTTTATTTTTAGTTGGGAAGACATCAAATAACTTCTCCCACTCTGGGCGGAGAGGGAAGGGCGTATCAGACTTGTAACAACCAACCACTCTTGTTCCTTCTTTGCCATCGTTCTAAGACGCCGGGGTTCACTTACAAATTAAAGCAGGATTAGTGACAAATTTTCAGGGAAAAGACAATCGAAATTGTAAAGTCGTATTCGTACCAAGTCTTTTACCTTATGACTTTCAGAATGGAACAGTTGTTCAGCCGAGAAGAGTGTTTGCAGATTGTTAACGTAGAATAGGACGCGGGAGTCGTAGAGTGCGGGCAGTTCGTCGTGGAGTTCGGAGTTCAGGACCTCGTAGGTTCGCTTGGCTTCTTCTAGCTGTTCTCGGCCTTTGGTCACCTGGAAGATTAACATAATGCGTTAGTAAGATGATGGTGTTTTGGATTCAGTAGTGGAAGATACCGATTCCATTTTCCGAATGGTTGTAGTAAGATTTAAGTTCAACCACAGCTAACACATTGGTCTGTTGCAAGAAGAGATCGCAGATGTTCGTTGAATTCGAGAAGGGCAGCATGTTTTCAGCATCCAGTAGTAGATACAATCCTTTCAGGATGGTATTCTATGTTTATGTTGAGAAATGTTCGGACATAACATGAGTCATTTCATATCCATCACTGTTCGCCCTTATCTCATATTGCTTGTTCGGTGCAACTCCACACTGTATTTTCTTCTAGTACTCCCATCAAGAACAGTGATTTATGCTGTCAAAATGTAACGTTTATAAGTAAGAAATGCCTACAGTCTGTTCAATAATTCCGGAGACTAAAATGACATTTCAACACCAAAGAACTGGCGTCATTCCTATAGAAATTTTGACATTACTTATGTCAATTTAGTCTCCGGGTTTATTGAACAGACCATAGTGTAGTTACCTTAACGTCGTCCCTTCTCTTCGTAGCGTTCGACTGCAGATTCTGGAAGCTGTGCCTTTGACCGTCGTAGTCTACCAACTTGCGACCACGTTTCTCGATCTTTTTCTGTAAATATAATTATACATTCATCAATTACAGGCATCCTTATTTAGATTAGTGGTATAAATATGGTAAAAGTATTCGAACATAAACTCGTATATACGAATGTGTCTAAAAAATATCATGTCAAATTAACCTCGTTTAGAAGCAATTAAAATAATTAAAAGGTTAATAACTACATTAATTTGATTCACCCAAATCATTTAACTCTTCATAACATTATTTATGGCATAATTATCTGGTCCTCAATCCGCTGCATGATTTAAACGGTGGAAGTAGTGGTTAGGCGAACCACACTCGCATATTTGTAATTTACTGATGGTGTAATCAGGGTAATGGAAAGTCGATGGCTATAGTGCCAAATAACAACTGCGCGGAACGAATTTGGGATTTATTATGTCGTATATTTCGGAGCTTCTGCTTCAACTATCATTAACGTTGTATACAAAATAGATCTTATTAAAACTATCTTTAAAGACGATTTTATCCACCACACTCGATATGGTTATAACATACTTCCTTTTGTCCTGTATCCCAACAGAGGGAACATTCAAGGCTGATTAGGTTCTGATAGCGACTTCCCCCAAGAAAATGCTGAAGATCATCCTTAGAAAATTGAAAAAAGCCCCGAAACTAAGTTATCTTATATTCTTATCCAAGATAGTGCTTTGTTTTATCCAAATCCTTTCAGCCGATAAGTCGTGATTGATTAAGAAACATTCAAGCGTACACACCAATACTAATATAATAAATGAGAAAGTAGCTCTCTCTTTTTGTCTGTTAACTCTTCACTTGTCTTGTTTGTCTAAATAGCTGATCAGATTGGGATGAAACGCCATACGGTAAGACCATATCTAGAAATAAAACATACTTTTCACCCCGGGAGTTCCCTGGGCTTAATTTTCAACTTTCAGGCAGGCGAACTTATTCCAATCTATTACTACTACTGCAAGAAGAGTCTTGATCAATACAAACTCCTGTGATCCATCTTCAAACTCACCCTGACTTCAGGAAACTGGTTGGTGTACGTGTTGAGCGGTATGAGCACTTGGTCGCCGAGCTTGTGCGAGAAGTCCTGCCACAGCATCTCGAGGTTCTGCGCCTGCACGTACAGCAGGTCGTGGCCCGACCAGCTGCTCTCGTACACCTCCGTGATCGCCTCCATCAACGTCTTGGATGCTGTTTGCACCGCTGGAGAAACAGAAAGAGATCAAATTTAAATTTCTGGAGTCATGTGCCTGCATGATTTTCAAGGAAAATTAGATACAGAGTAACGCAAGATAGCAGTTTAAAAGTTGTAATGCACACGGTGTAAAATCGCTTTACGGTTCGTTCGTCTTCGGCAAAGCCACTGTTTGTAGTTGATCATCATTTATAATTCAAAATAGCGGCTGAGTCATTTCTATCTTCAGAGATTTCCCGCTTTTTTTCAAGACAACTCATCCAGATTTTTCACTACTCTAGACCTAATTACAAGCTGCGAACTATTTGTCGTAGCAAATGTGCACACACTTGGCACACACCCAGGATGAGTTCAAGAATCTCAGCAGAACCGAATGTTAGTTATTCGTCATTCCTTTGATAGGATTGACGCAATTTAGCAAAAGTCTATAACTGAGTACCAGGAAGACTACTTTGGAACTTGGACGCTGGTTCTTTGTGTTCACACAATGGTACAAAGGATGTGGAGATGAAATGATCAGCCACGTCCTGCACAAACTAGCTGCTAAGTATTATGAGAAAACTGGCGGTCCAGTTTCGCACATGACGACAATTTTAAAATCTTTCCGAGCGCGACCGCTGAGTCTTGATCGGTATTTTAGATTGCCCCAAATAGAAAACTCGTTCGTATAAGTAGCCGTTTCATCCAAAGTAGAAAAATGTGCGTCGGAATGGCAACAGCATTGATGAACGAAGATATCATGAGTACTGAGGAAAATGGTAATGAACAGGAAGTATTCTAGGTAAACCAAATTGTAGGGCACTCGTGATCAGGTAGGTGGATTTGGTCTAGGAAGACAGTAATCTCATTCTGAGAAGCAACGCATGGCAAGAAAAAGATGAATGTGTCGATTATTAATAAATTAAAAGATTACGATGAAATATTTCAGTCATCTTCATTCTATGTAAGGGATAAACAGTATCTTCGTTTAAATAAATAAAGGGTCCTTACCTCGTATACATCTTATGTAGTTGTTAAACTCCTTCTGTAGCCTGGTAGCCTGCTGGTGTTGCCTGTTGAAGTTCTGCAGGTGCTCTTCGAATATATCGTCAAGGGTCCGGTCTACCTTGCCCAGGTTTTGAAGGAGCTGTGAACAAAGAAAGAAGCTCATTAGTTTCCGAGATTCAAAAAAGAAATACAGATAGCCTGTTTACCAGAATTGGAAAAATGCAAAAAAGGGGAAAGATTATTCATCACGTCTGCGCAGAACCCCTATCACTCATTATAATATCTTTCTGTAGAGCTATAGCGACCTTCCGCTATATCAACTAAAGTTGGTAATAATTTAAATATGTAGATCATTTTGGAAGTTTCAGATATCATAAAACATTTCTCAAACACAATAGATTTCTCACTACACATTGTCCGAGAGTCCGTTAGAACTTATTCCCGTCTAGGCTTATGATTTTATTGATTTATGCAAACGAGAATATTGTGGGAGACTGTCCTGCAACAATATCCAGTAGTACACGAATATATTTCACCGATTTCATCATACCGCGTAACCCTACACTGGTTAGTGCAAGGATATCTAGGTTTAGTACGCCGCAGGAATGAGTGCAACAATTATTATTTAATCTATTACCATTCCAACTTTATTGCTTTGTTCCTGTGGTGCACCTAATGGTCCGTAATAGTTTGTTTTATAGGTATAGAAACAGGGCAGTGCAGTTTGATTGTTAGAGTCTGTTTCTGGATGCTGTAATTCGTGGTTGAAGCAGTACATTAAAATAACAAGGATAATATTGGGATTCCAGATAGATATTGCAGATCAACAAATTTAAGAAAAGTGTGAAAGAAGATTTAGATAAAAGAAAGTGAATACTGAGAAGCATGGAAGACGCAAAAATGTTGCGCCCACTGACTCTTAACAAATTGGCACATAGGTGATGTCCACGATGATAGACATATGACATTTTCTAGGGTTTTGAAACATAAAAAGTAGCAGGTACTCATAACTAGGTAAAGCCAATGTCAATGATACCATTACCTAACAATTTATTACACATGGTACAAGTCCTAATAACCAGTTATTACCTAATTAAAAGGTAGTATATGCTAATGCGACACATAGACAGCATAAAGTGATAGTTGTCACACCCACATTAGATACTATTCAGCTTATCATTAACTAATTAAATGTTTGCTCTTATTGTGACGCCATGTTTGAGAACCGTGAAATAAGCTGAAAATGGCTGGTCTGTTTTATATGTATTTACTGTGAGTGACGTCAGGCGTATGTCAATTGCGGGGGAATTAGGTAACGAAGCTTGTAGTTGAACATTTGTATGATGATAAAAATAATATTTCAATTTGAATATGAATGAACATGAAGCATAGATGTTTATAAAGCAAACATTGCCGTAAGACTTGAGACTACTGATGATTAATGTCAAATTGTCAACCTACGCTATGGTAGCTCTGATGTAAATCAAGCTAATTTAAAAACAGCTTTTTATACTCAGACGAAGACTTCTTAATATGGGCTTGAGAACGAGGCGTAAAAATGAAAGCAGTGATTTAATTTTAGAAAGGGCTACGAAAAGAAAGTAATTATTCTTGTTTATGTTCGTCGTCTACATCTGTCTACACATTATCAGCTTCTATGCTGAGAACAATACGTTCAATTTTCAAATCAACTAATTAGTTATTCTCAAAGACATCAACATTATACGACATGAAGATATCATACATTAATTTCAATAGAGTATGTATCAATATCAGTTATTCTGCAACCTTGTCTTCAGTAGTCATTACAGTATTGTTTGTAAAACATACACACTTCGCACCTGTGCACACAGTGATATGCAAGGAGGTTGCGTATTGCAAGGCTGTTAGAAGACCACCAGATTTTACTAATAGATATTGCATATTGCATTTGCTTTTCGTAAGCTTGATGAAATGCTTGCTTGCTTTTGGTAGTTTATTTACTATTGTGAAGTGCATTTATGTTACCTCAATAGGCTGTTGGAAAATCGTTAAGTTTTACTAATGGATTTAGCACGTTGGAATTATTTTTCGTAAGCTTGCAGAAATTACTGTCTGCTTTCGGTAGTTTATAATTGTTGTGTACTGGATTTATGTTAGCTTAATAGCGTTGGAAGATTATCAGATTTTACAAATTAATGTTGTAATTTGAATTTGTGTTTTGTAAGCCTTCAGTTGAATCTTCTTTTTTTATTAAACACGATGTTATAAAAGCTCGAGCGTTCTATTTCGAGGAAATTTAACTTGTTTGTTGTTATAAGACAGTGTTATATTGAAGTAAATTTATGTTAGTACAACGTATTTTAGGATAGTCGTATCGATCCATTTCGAGGAATATCTAGCAAGAGATCATACATTTTCCAAGTACTGCCCAAGTTCATAACTCGTTTCAGGGAATATGAATAGAATTTCATTAGAATAATGGAATCTCATCTGAATCTGCGTAACTTGGAACTATATTTAACTTTGAAATTGAATATGATTCAGGGAACTAGATGGTTTCGGCATAATTATATTATTAGACGAGGAAGAACATAACATAAACATTACGGCTATATTCCTAGAAAGGATAGCAGAGTTATAGAAATTTTATGATGGTAAATTGAAATAGGCGCCGAGCCTACTGCCATCAGGTACAACTCTTGAGATATACTCAAGCTACGACTGAGAAATTTCAGAAAGAATAACGTAATCAAAAAGAGGGACATAATATTATTGTGGTATTGATTGTTAGAAACGTCACACGATTATTAAAGACGACAGTTTATATAGGATACTTTTTATCCCTTGGGATAATTTTCTACTTTTACGTAAGCGAAGCTCCTAATAGAAGAAAATGTATGGATGGTAATCTTTGGAAATCATAATCTTATCGCAAACCACCGACCAACCAAACAAACATTGGAAAACCACAATAATATATGTCCTAACAAGCAATAGAACAGGTCCTTACAAATGCCATCCGCGATTCATAAGCATAACTGATAATCCATTGAACATACCAAACGCGTATAATGTCATCGACCGGCCACCACTCGCATTGTTCCGCCGGCGTAATGAACGCGACACCATGAAATCAGTCGAGCGTAATAAGCTCATTAATTATATTTTTGATTTACCAAAACTAAGTTTATTAGGGTTCAGAATGAATTTGTTTTTTGAACAGTTGCATTTTGTAGGAGTAACTAAAGGTTTTGAATACATTACTGGCAATAGTAGATTATGTGAATAGGGGATAAAACAGTACCTATCTTTAAGTCGCTGGCGACATGTTGAATTCCGAAAAAAAAAACGAAAGTTGGTAAGTTTTAGTCCCGAACGTTAGTGAGGGATTTATAGGGAGTTAATATAGAAACCTGAGTGAAGTGAGGAATTCTAGTCATCTAAGACAAAGACAGCTTTGTGTTGGATAAAATTGAAACAAATATGTGTATTTCTTTCTAGATCTCTAGCTAGTCACAAATTAAGAACTCCACCAACATTTTCGGAAGTGACAATCAGGTGTAAACGGTTACCTCGGTTACGTCCGTCGTACATTATGTCTCGTGTGACGTCACATCCGTGGCCGCTTCCTTTCGTTTTCGATTGTCTTTGACCGAGGCCTCTAATTACAATCATTGTTTATATGCAGCGAATATTACGTCTTTATTTTGCACTTTATCATTATTGGAATAAAGACTGTGATTATAACTGTCATTACGATGTGTTCTTTTAATTGATTAATCACCAAGAAAGAGATTTAAGTAATTCATTATTTAATTACTATTGTCTTTTAATTAATTTTCTGCCTCTATTATTATTAGTTTTAATTGAATTGCACTTTCAATAAGGACGTGGTTCGTCCACACGGATATTTTATGGTATTCTTCATTAATTGTAATTAATTTTATGAGAAGTTGTATTAGTGTTTCTACAACGAGAATTCAAAAGTTTCTCTTCGGAAATCTGTCATATGACACTAATATTATAAAGGCTAAACAATAGTTAAGTGTGTGTGCGCATATTTGTATATTTATTCATTTTCACGGTCCTACGGCAAATAGGAGTTTGGAAGAAATTTGGCACAAGAGAAGACCAGGTCCCAGGATTAAATTCCCGTATGATAATTCTAATATCGAGCAAAACTCTAGATCTATTAATTGAATACAATTCATTGATATTGGGAGATGCAGCAGTACCCACAGAAGGTTCTAGAAGGCGATTAAGGGGAAGAAAGACATACACCGACAACAATAAATAGGAAAAATAGTTGTTAAATTGACAAGCCAAGATTCCGAATGACACAGCATATACTTTCAGCTGCGTAGTCTATTGAGGAGAATAGGTTACTACCTACAAATACTCTTGTAAACGGTAGGTCATCAACCAATCAAATCGATTGTAATACTAAACCCGTTATCGACTTCTATGATAGTTATTCACTTTTTGTAGCAGAAGAGAACAGAATCACCGTGTGACGACATACTGAACTACAAATTGTCGGGAAGGAAAAAGCGAGTAACAAAGGAATCGATTGCTCAGTAAGTGGTTAAGTAGAATCTGTAGTTTACAATAAATCAAGCGAAACATTTATCCAGGATTTAATTAAAGCTTTGTAAGCAGGAGTAATTCAAGAAAGCAAAAAAATAAATGAAAGTAAAGTGCAATGGCGCTATAATGAGGTTTTCTTCACGATGCAAGCCAATGTGCCGTGTTGATGCAATACAATAAATGAAAATTAGTTATTGTTCCATTGTGAATAATCGTAATTTGTAAGCTATGCACGATGCTGTTGCATACGAAGGCAGCCATGAAGAATTTTATGTTTTGATATCAAAGAACTCAGCCAGTCCTAATAAAGTAATTATAATACTGACCATGAAAATATAAATACACGTAGTAAAACACCGTGAAACAATAGTAGATTGGTCGTAATTCATAATATTACTAGTTGCAACAGCACCTAATCAAGATTGGCACCTTCCAGGAAACTGGTGCGATTTCCGAAGCGTTCTGCATCGATGAACTTGATACTTTTTTAGCATCCTAAACTAGGGCTTGTATTGTGAAAATATTACACTAACGAAGAGTAAGAATGCTGTATTTTGAATCTAAATTATATATATATTCTTATGGGTAATTTTCAATACAACGCATGGTGCAATTTTAATACCCTTTATTGAAAATTATAAAACCAAGCACATATTAACTAACATTGGTTATGAAGAGAGTACTAAAACCGATACCAAGAAAATTCTCGTGGATATCCGGCAATGTATATCTGTAAGTCAGAAACATAAAACAGTTCATGAATATCAAAACAATTACAGCCTCATCTCTCGAGTCTATTATACGCTGTCTAGAGAACGATAAAACTATAGGAGAAATAGCCCTTTCACATAAATTCTATTCAGATTCTCATCTGACGTTTAGCATCGGTTTCTCTAAGCGTATAAGCAAACAAGTTGTAAGTAACGGGCTGTCAAACTTGAGTATTTGATTGTAAATCAAATATTGAGCTTAGTTTTACTGAGTTTTTAGATTCTCACTTTGCCATGACCTTAATCCATCCGTTTTCTATTTTCTTCTTGTTGTGCTTTTTTTTTACTCACAACAAATTTAATCGACACCCTTATCGACACAAGTTTATCAACATGCAATACATGCAGAGCATATTGCTAATGTAAATCACTTTTATATTCTTTCTCGTTAGTCAGAACGAAATTTAAAGAATTATGACCACACAATCACAGTCATCGTCATACGATCTCTTTCTTATATTTATAACCTCTTATTAGTTCGGTTTCATATTAATAGGATCCGTCGCTTCGACTTCCGTTGCACTAATTTCGATTTCGATTTTTACTGTCACATAAATTCATTTTATTTTTCTTTTGGTACTGGTACTGGAAGTGAAGTTTCAGCTCTATATTTATAGATATTTGCCTCTAAATAAAAGAAATTAATATTATAGTACTAGACACATTTAAAAACTGATAAGTACACAAAGCTATGGACAAAGTTCAAAACCAAATTAAGTTACAAATAAAGGACAATAACATTCCAAAGCAAAATGAAAAAAAAAAGTTGATTTTTTTTAGCCATTCATCTAATACCAAATATCATTACAATTTTAAGAAAAATGAGTAATTATAATAAAATTTGGTTAATGACACTGCTAGACGGACGGACGACAGACATCATGAATATGTATGAACTCGTATACTTAGGTAATGCACTCAGCTTGCCCAGTCAAACATGTGCTGACTAAAAATAGGCGTCGTCGATAACTCCGCTTTGTTTGTTCGCCTAACTTATTTATTTTAACATTTTCACTAGAAACTATATTGTTGGTGTAGTAAACATTATTTCTTGTTTCGTAATGTTTTCTATATCTATAAACCTATGTATGTTCTAACGGTTACTATATACTTTTGCCTTTACTAAGGGAAATCCGGCACCGTTCATAGTTTATTTGGATTTACCAGATTTATGTTTCTTTCGTAGGTATTTGGATTACGCTGTCGTTAATTTTTTTCGTATTTCTTTTTTTATTATATTTTAGGCAGACATTCGGCCTCGAACAAATGTGAGATTTGATTGTAGAACATGTTTGACTAGAAGATTACTTTTTACTTTTACTTTGATGTTATGGTGATATGTAAAAGCGGATTTTGAATCATTCGCATAACTATGAAGTTCATTCATCTTTCATATATCTGTATGATTTGCAATAATATTTGGAATGCCTTGTATTCAATTCTTATCATTCATAGTTTCTGCTTTCTCTCCTTCATTATGTTGGACTTGAGACAAGCCTATACTAGTTTCCATTTTAGCATCAAGTATCTAATCTCCATTTTAACTGTAGTCCATGTTTAGCAACAGGTGTACGGAGAAACTTCAACAATTTAGTGCAATTTTATATCTATTGATTTTATGCAAATGATTTTGGTTGACTTGAACGGTGTGTTGTTTCACTCCAATTATAAATATTTTTTATAACCGATAGACTACTTGATCGGATATTATTATGGCTCTTGGAATACTAATAAATCTCGTTCACTTTAAAATAGTGAATGATCTAATGCAGTTTCAAGCCGACTTGGAAATCCAGACAAAAGCATTAGACAGATTGGCTGCTTATAGTGGAACTTGTTAGATATCATATCGTTCGCTAATTTGCTACTGAAGAGGGATTTCTGGCTCGCCTTCAAACGCTACATAGCTGTCTTGAATAAACAAATTGGACATAAATGATATTTGATAATAAATAAAAGCTTAAAACATATAAACAAATACGGAGCTGCATACGAACGTAAACATGTTTAAAATTAAACAACGAAACTAGGTCTTTCATTACTGAGAAGTTAGGGAAATTAAGGAAAAAATCAAAATGCTAGCTAGCATACAGCTTCATCATCCTCAGCTCCCACAGCTGGGACTCAGGCGTCCTAAGCGCTAACCAGTAATATTTATATTTACATCAAAAAAGTAAATATAGCTACAGTTTCTATGATGAAACAATGTTCTATATCATCGAAGATTAATGGGAGATTAACTTGGGACCTAAAACTTGGGTCTACCTTTGGGTAGAGAAAATTTGAGATATTTAGTTTTTTTTTTGCATAAAGTAAAAGATTTTTAACCGTGAATCAATTCGAAAGAAAAGTCAAAATTTCATAGACATGCAAGACATCTGGATCTTTTTCAAAATTAAACAATTGTTATACTGAAAGTCTTCAATAGTTATGAACGATGAACGATTTTTTGGAATTTCAAGACAGTACGACCAAACCCTCTCAAAGACTTCAATGGAATACTTTACATTCATGATGAAGTTTCCCGTAAAGATGTATTTGCAAATAACGCGGCAGTTACCCGAGCAAAGGTTAACTGAATACGCCACGGTCGAGGCAACATTGTAATTGGTGTTCCCAAGATGACAAGCGACGACAATCATGCAATAAAAACCTGAGATGAACGTAGCGGCCTATGAAGTACTTACTCACTGTTACGATGAATGAGACTATACCGACGGTACCGTCGGAAACTGAACGATTACTTGCATGGCATTATTTTCATCTGATTTGTAATTATTCTGTTTGCTCTTGTGTATTTTGATAGACGATCAAAATGGTATGAAAGTTTTGTTTAGGGCTCTCTATAACGTTAGTCATCAGCTCACAATTCATAACTCATAACTAAATTAAGTGTGACAGCCGACGCCAGATGTATCAAATTGCTATAATGTGTGAAAATAATTTGGACAGTTAGTCACACGATATCTTTAATAAAGTTAAACTTGTGCGGCACCGCAGTACCGCTATAGATAACATTCTCCGCATTCATTTCCGTATTACTGCTACTTTTCTGAGCTCCGATTTGAATTCATCTAATGAATATTTCATTTTTATTATAATTGACGGATTCCCTAGCATTGACCTCAAAATTATAAAGTCAAAGTCATTGCCTTTCTGTTAAATGCTCCTCACGTTTGGCAATAACATTGGCATCCGTTGATAAAGTGAAACGTTTGTTGATAAACCAAGGAGTGGCAAACCATTCACTTGTCTGTTACAACATCAACCATATTGTTTAAGACAATCATTGACTAATACGCACATCCAGCCTTTCTTGCTCCCATATGCAGGGAGTTTATACCATCAAATGATTTCGTTACAATAGGCACAACGGTCAAACTATCTGAAAGATCCTTCAAGTCTTGACTGATGGCTGTATTGTCAGGCTAACAATGGGCAGGTCGTTCGTTCCACTGTCAGATATACGAAACATCATTGCTTTGTTTGATTCACCTGCATGTTTTTCAAATGGTTCTGCGAAACATGGAGAACCTTTTAAATAAGTCTCATTTCGTTCTTAACTTTCACTAGGCTTTACAAGCTATGCTTTTAGGAATATTGAGCTGGACTTTCTCTCTTATAGAGTATAGATGAATTTGAAGCAACGAACTCAAATTTATCTATGTAAATCGTCCAGCCTTGGACATTTAGCGATGTATTTTGGCAACATCAGGTAATTTATCAAAATCTACTCAAGCTTAGGCGCCTTTATGGATTTCGTTTTCTAATTCGTCACTATTTATTAAACCGCTTTCATTGACAGTCAAAATGAATTAAATAGTAAAGATCAAAATGAATTAAATAGTAAAGATCAAAATTAATTAAAAACCTAATAGAAAATGTTTACTTCCATACTACTTTTGAATCCACAAGTTTCAATACAAGTTTTTTATCTTCAATTCATTTGCTTTCAACATCAAGGCTTCCTTTACAACTGTTTGCGGTTTACCGTTGGTACACTTGTATCCTATGATCTAGAAATATCTAGCCCTTGTTATGAAACCTAGTCGGCCATTGGTCACGTTTGCTGCTAGCTATTTATTTTAGACCGTTGTTTGTGTAACGGGCATATATACTTACTAGTGGGTGAAGTCATTACATCGGAAATCTTTCGAACGGTTACACGTGGTAAACTTATAATTTTCATGTCATTTTGTAGAATGCATCGTTTTTCCGTATCAATAATTTTAGTTGTTTCCTAGACACAACTGTTATCTTCATTTTATTATAGGTATGTAAGATTGGTTAATACCAGTTTGCTTGTTATCAATATTGAGAAAGTTAATTTTTTGTGTCGATTATATGCAAGTAGATCGTTATCCTATAATTAATTTAGATGGTATTGATTGCTGACGATATGCTGAAGCAAATAACAAGGAGCGTAAATAAGACACACAAAAATATATGATAGGTATATGCTAGTAACATGCGAACCTAACCGTACATAAGAGAAATAGAGGCATGGGGTCTTTGGAAATTTTATCTTCATAGACGATGGGATTAGCAACTCTTATCTTTTGGAGATAACTGTAATATACACCGTTCATACAGAACCATGGCTATTAAATTTTATAGTCCTAAATTAAGAATTTCAAATTAGATTTTGAAAGCACTTCAAATTGCAAATGTGCAAAGATATTGTCCAAGATATAATAGAAAAAGTTTGATTAGATTGATTACTTAACACTCTTTCAATAATAGGTTAGTCACATTGTGTAGTAGATAGGCGAAAGTTTTGCATCGATGCCAAACTGTTATTGACATAATAATATTTATAGAAGCGTAAAACTAAAGTAGTAAATACCGATTGGCAGACATCAGTGGGTGTTGTGGTTTCTATGGATTACGATACACAGAGCGTTGAACTAAATAATGTAGGTACTAATAAACACACAATTAATTATTATTAATAAATTAATACTATAGTATAAAACAACGGGATAACTAAAATCTGAGTTTATGAATAGTTTACTTCATGGAAAGCATGCTCCAATGTCAACCACATCATCGCTTACAATCAGGTAAGATAGTAGTGCGCAACCAAAAATTGACCTAACTATATATTTTTTTCAAATGTAGCTTACAACTGAGTTAAAAATCAGAAACTCAATATACTAGATTTAACGTTTAAAGTAATTAAACATACGAAACGATCCCCAAACTCAATAAACAAGAAGGCATGGCTGAAAAAATTGTAACATTGGCAATGTTCCGAGTTTTTGGTACTCGTAAAGCACTGGACTGGCTGTCAAGTGTTCCCGTTTGATATTTGGAGCATGGATCAAACGTTTTGTAGGCGCACTCTGGAGAGACCGTGATTTCTGGAGTAGTTGGAGAGCATTTTGCAAGGTCTCTATTCTAAGCATCAACATTCGAACGCAGATAGATACAACAAAGGTAACGGATTTGAAATTTACAATTCAAAAAGCTTTGACGTCAACCTCAGCCCTAATTGACCATTCAATTACCTAATTAGAGAACGAGTGCTGTTAGAGATTAGTGTTGGAATGACAGATAGTGGGGTCTGTAAGTGAACAGGTAAGGAAAATTGCTACTCATGTTTTGTTGGTATTAGTCACACATATGGCATGTAAGTAGACAAACTATATTTCGTAGCAACATTTAGAGGAATCAGGAAATGTGATGTACGAAGGATCATTGACCTATTAATTTGTTACGCGCCATACATAACACTCATAATCTGTTCAGGGAACCTCCAAATTAAAGTAATGTGTACGCTACTGTTCGTAATTAGCAGGCGTAGAGTAAGTTGTAAATCATATTAATTGTTGTTGACGAAATTATGTTGAAACACAGAGCCAACTAAAACAATTAAATAATAAATTGAAATGCAGAGGATGAAATAACTCAGGAATTATTCGTCTATGTAAATGCGTCATGATAACGATGAAAACGAAGGAGAAAATCATGTTGTTTTACTGTCGATTATCCATTAGTCATGCTTAATGTTGGCCTATTTGCAGATTACATGACAACCATGACCTACTCTTATATTGGTCAGATCAGCACGGTAACAAATCTAATATTCCCGAAATATTTGAGACTGGTAGCGCCACATTAATGCACATTACACACGAACACATAGAAGCTAAGGATGTCATTGGCTCACACACACAGGTGGACGTAATATTACGTTGCGTAGTAACAAACAATTGGGTCGCCAGCTAACGCACACATCTGTAATAATGGTTATGTATGCGCTAATGTAGTAAGTACATCTGATTTGCTTGTTTTCTGCTGTCATCGTGATGTACCTATTTCTTAGGTATTAAGCTTAGATAAAAGACAAATAAATGAGTCAGATGGTCTGAAACAACACGTGTTGCACAGCTAAGACGCAAAAGATTTGAGTTGATTTGTAGTTTTAACTACTGTTTGGAAACAAATCGTTCTTGCAGATCAGAATCAGGTAGCACACTCATCATTGCTCAACACAATTTAATATAGTTACTTAGTTGTTACAGATACTAAAACCAACAGATTGTCAGCTCGTTATTTCTGCGCTAGCTTAGCTTGACATCATTCTAATGAAATACCTACTAAGATTTTGCCTCATTCAGTTGCATCCATATCTAAACGTGTGATGCATGGACCGGTCGACCTTGCAAGCTATGGGTGTGTTAATTGTATGTAATTTAGTACACACAATATACTTGTGTGCTGGGCCAGCCCCAACGACCTTTTAATTCTGCCATATCACTTTTCAGTTGTATTGTTTATTGTTATGATGAACACCTTCAACTAGCTTGGATCAACAATGAATGAAGATGATAAGGATCAAGAGGCCCATGACTAGAGTTTAAAGAAAATATTAACCGTTGTAAAAGAGATGTACTTACATTGCACAACTGGTAAAGATCAGACCCAATTTTTTTTAGATTTCTCCAGAAAAATCCGAATACCACATGTCAATTCTTTTAAATCGCGTACATTGTAAAGTAGGCTAAAAAAATGATAAATATTTATTGAAACGCCATAGAAATACAATTAACCCAATCATTTACAAAATCTGGAACTTGACACTTTTTCAAGCATCCGCTTCAAGTGAAATATCCCGTTTATGTGAAACAGGTATTAATCTGATGGTTAGCTAGCTCTCCTACTAAATTGCAATTAGCAAAACTCAACTGTATATTATATGGACGATGATGTTAGTACCGCAAAGTTTAATAAAAGACCGGCAACAGATTGGAACATGTTAGACGTTCCGTAGTGTACTCAATTTTAACAACAGCGTCAAACATGCCTTATCGTGACGAGAATACTTCACAAACGTCTGTCTCCTTGGCTGTTTATGGCTATTAACGCTTCAAACAGGACGCATTATATCTTTACAGTGTTGGTACACTGCACCATAATACAATTCATTCATGTGGATAAATGCAATGCCCTAACGGGTTGAACAGTTACGATGAGCGCAAAATTACTACTCGGAGAAGCGTTTTGCATAAATATAGCGGGTTAGGGTTTAATACAATTGCATAATGGATACAAGTAGGAAGTGACGAAGTGGGTATTAATTATGGTAGAAACAAGCTTTTGTATCTGCACAGAAATAGCTTGGCTAGTTGGTACACGATATTAAGAGATAATAGAAACTTTTTAATCTAACTTTAAATATACTTTCGAAACTTTATAGCGCTCCTTGAATATAAACAGATTTATGGCAAGGCAAGAATTGTCAGAAATTTCCACAAATATTTTAGAATCAACACTGATACATTCGAACAAAGAATCTAGTCCTATCTGAGCCAATCAAGCAGCATAGCCGTTTCTGGATATAGATATTGTAGCGACTCCTGCGCCAGCCGGCCATTCACCTGCAGTAGGATGCCGTAAGCAGTCGGCTGACCTTCATTCCGATGCAATTTCATTCAAATTCTTATTGAATCTTGTACTTTAGTCGCATACTGATCCGAGATTGCGAGGATACAAGATTGTAGCTTGATTATAAAAATGGGAGGTGATAAGTTTGTTTGTATATAGTGTAATGGGTTTTGGTTCTTAAATATTGTCATTTCATATCTATCTGTAGGGCAGTCTGTTGTTTTTAATAACTTTATAAAATCATATGAGATTGAGATCGGTGCTAAATCTAACGGACACTCAAGCACACAGCAAATTCTAGGAACTAATAAAGTTGAATCACCAACGAATCACACACTGGATGATGATGAGATTGTACAAGAAGTGAACCTTGATGCTATTGTTAATGCAGATTTCAACGATATTTCTACTACAAACTCACAAAGAGGATACGCCTTTGCATTGATCATAAATTCCAATCAACATAACTCATTGATTTATAAACAAACGTTTTGACGTTTCAGACGAGCGTACATTAGAGGCTTTATTTATAACTTTTTACTCGTGTAATCGCTATTAATTTGCAAGATAGTGTTATTTGTGATTGTAAACAGTAGCAGTGTAATAAAATCAGTGCACTAAGTGGAGGCAGACCCAAGGACGGTGGCGACGAGGCCGCTCTCTATATTTATGCAATAGAGGTAAATAAATCAAATAAAGCTAGATTCAATTATTTAATAGAAGTTGTAAATATAATAAACTAGATTTTGCCAGCGACAACGCTCGTGTTTGTTCTTGTCCCTTGGGAGCAGGACCTTTTTTCTAGATCAAAGGTATGAATGATAATGTATATAATTTAATGTTGGAACGTGAAAGAGTAACAAATAAACTCCCATTCGTATTTATAATATTAGAGTATTGTAATAATTGTAAATTATGATCATCCTTTGGTAAAAAGAATTATAATAGAGAAGACTTTTTTTAAACTTGAGAATGGGCAGCAGATATTACAAGGAAGTGAACGAATTAAAACACAATAATTGTTAAATAACTCGGAAAAACTGCCATTTCACATTGAATACAACAGTTATAGATGACAGACAAAACAATATTAAACTAAGTTCCCTGTTACTCAATAGAAACAGCATAGCCTACGCAGAGCCGTATAAATGTGGAAATACTGATTAATTTTACGACCAACAACAGCCAATAGTCGCGATTACTAAACAATATGAAACTATTTTGATAATTAATAATTACCAGTAGTATAATGAACTATTCACCGCAATAACTTCCCGGTATTTTTTTATGAAACCATTTTATTATTTAGAAATTGTAACTTAAGGAAAGATATTTTAGTTCTAGATAATAATTTAGTAAGTGTATGGTTGTTAAATTACGATTGAATGTTGTTTTATTATTTGGACAAGCTTATCAGTCTTTTCTCAAATACAGTATCATCTGCAAGTCAGAATCAACAGTAGGAATTGTACTCGATGAGTCCCAGAGAAATCGTTATATCATAAAGGGCCATGTGCACCGACATAAGTTTAAGATAACCATCTGATTAACGTCAATAACCGACGATAAGGAACAGGAAATATTGCTAAAACAGCCGTTTTAATATTAAAACAGTCGATTTGGTGTCGGTGAACATCGCCCTTAACGTAAAAAAGCAACTATTAACACTTCCCTTCTCTTCAAGTGAGAGACCAGAATAAGAAAAACTACTAAGTACTGACCTAGTCTAGGATAGTGCATACAGTAGTGCAGGTCATACTATAATCGCCATGTATCACATTCTCAATCGTATTAGTGACCGAAGTCGTGGTGCTCACTCCTCCATACTGTGGCATAATGTTATTAGTGCACGAGCGGATATTGCCACTCCAGCGTCTGATATAATCCTTTACTTACTCGCTTCTTACGATAGGAAACGTTCCATGTTTCTATTTACAGTTTAGATGCTTCATATTTTGATCCTTAGGTAAGCTCAGCTCAAGTCTCCGAAAATTAATATACGCCTTGCAAATTCTCCAATGATGAAATTCCATTGGTTAAACTTACATGATACTTCGTCTCAAATAACTTAAATGTCGATGTGCAGTTAACTTTTGTAAATAAAATTGATGTGCGTGCAGTTAATAACCTTTAGTCAAAAGAAATAAAATACCTCTTAAAACTGCACCTGTCTCAAACTATGCGGATTAAGCAGAAGTAATCGAAGAATTAAATTTAAAAGTGCTAATACACAACATGTGTTCATTGCAACAGACTAGAGGCAAGGTGCAATAAGATACTAGACGGCTTATGTTAACGCATCCCTACAAATGCAATATCCAACGATACAGTGAACAACACAGACTACGATAGTAACAATTTTATTAACAGCTCCTGTCGTAACAGTTTGTGGATAAAGTAGAAGCATATTGAAGCCAAGTCTGTCTGAAATTTTGGCAAACTCGCATTCAAAAGCATTATTTTACGTTGTGATAATATGAATGGTAGTGTTAATCTAGCAAAGCCATTCACATATATTGCGCTGGCAGTTTACTATCCAAATTCATTCAAGTAGTTTTTTGAACATTGTCTTGGATTTAGAAAAGGTCGTTGGATCTTCTAAATATGTAGACATTGCACATATTCCCGTTTATTCGGCGAAGGACACTAAATTGCTTAAATCGTTATCTTCCCAGTGTTTTCCGGTCTGTAACAAGTGTCTGCTTCACTTCATGTTCTCTCTTCACAGGGAAGTTACTGCATGCTACCAACTCCTAAGCCTAGGCTCTACATAGAAAGTTTATCGTCTGACATCGATTTTCTAGGCAAATTCTTTTCTTCGTGGATAATGATCGGCCCGCTATTTTCTAAACACGTTTGCCTTTTGCCGTGTTTTGACCTAAAACCCGGAGCCTAAGAAAGGATAAGTGGCACTTACATTAACATGCTACTTTGTAGAAAACAAGGAGGCCTCGATACAAAATGTGGACACGACTAAAGGTGATGCAAAAACATGTGACCCTGATACAAATGCTGATCAGCCAACGCGCTTATTACGTTCTTGACTTTCACAGTCAAGTTCAACGAGTTCATTTTAAAAACGCTGGCCAGTGCGAAAACCCGTCAATGCGTTATGCAATATTTGTGCTCTGCAATTTTTTCATTCAGCGATTTCTCCTCCACATGAGTATCAAGTTTGGCAGGAATATTTTTATGGATAAACAGTTCCTGGCATCGGCGGCGAAGTGAGATGTTTCTTTTATGTGGTATTTTACGACTTAAAATTCAGTATTTTATGCTGAAGTTATTAAATGTTAACTCGTTTATGGCATGATAGCCCAGAAGCACATAATAAAACACTTTGTTGTATTGCATATAAGGTTATTGACGACTTGCAAATTAATTTGGAAATATCTAAAACATCACGGATTTTAATACTTACAGCTGAATCATCTCAATTGGAAGTATATTGATCGGAAATACGGGCCATTACTTCTACTTTGCGACGTTCTTCACCCGTCAAGTCAAGAATACACTCATAGCTTCAGTAAACTAGATCGACATGTCCAGTGACGGCTATTTTGAGCTCATTGTTGACGCTGAATACTATTGAGGACCGACAGATCACGAGGCCTGCATTAACAAGTGTTCTGAGTATATTGTCAGCTTTGTATCCCGGGTAACATTTACACTGATCCGTGACACGGCATCTGTAAGGCTTGACCTAGTTTTGACCGAGTTTTGATTCAAAGACCATTTTCCTACGCTACGCTGAGAAAATGGAAACTTTCACAGAAATTCCTTTAAAATTAAAAATTGTTGGAATTTCAGAGGAATGTTACAAGATTTAATCATTTTAAGAGCTGTAATATCGTCGAAAAGTATGTCTAGTCTATAATATGACTTCACAAGACTCAAGAAAAATCTTATCTATACTTGGATAAAAGGAGCAAAAGCCGATCGTTTTGAAAATCCTAAGGAGTTCAAAAATCCGAAACCAGCAGTGGCAGCTATGGTGATATATCCTCGTTCAGTATTAACGATGTTTCATATAGGAACAAATATCACGATGTAGACTTAAAATATTTTGGTCAGTTTGTTTCTGGTAAGGACATTAAATTTCGCAGGTTGACTATAGCTTGATTCGGTGGGCCTTACTCGTAAGTCACATAATTTTTGAAAGCTAACTTGATGAAAAATGTGTTAAACTGATTTTTTTCAAAGACTTAAATCCCGAATAAAAAAGCAGTGTGAGACTGCTCAATTTCAGAGACATAACTGAACATTTTATTCTATTCATCAGAAATAGAGCTGCGCCGGGTTTAATTGCGCCGTGAAGGGCATCTGGGGAATAGAGGAGCGCACAATTTATTTGAATGGAACACGGCCTGGACGGTTAAGCATATTATTTTTATTTATAGACTGTTTCGTTGGAGACAGAATCGTTAAAAAAGAATATCTGCTTAGTATGTAGTTATGTTCATTTTGTTGGCGTAACTGCAATGTCAGAAAGCGTCTTGGTGGTAAGAACTAGAATTCATTTATAAGTCTTTGCCTAGTAGAGAGATGACGGAAGCCAACAGTATCATAATAGAAATTAAGCCATAGGCCCTTATGCTTTCTCAACATGTCTTGAAAAAAATAAATAAACGGCCTACAAAGAACAACAAAACCTAAAGGCACAAATAGTGCAATTTCGAGGAAATATGAATATTAATGTAATAGCGTAACACGTTACAGGAAATGGGAGTGCAACATATTTCCAAACACAATGCAAGAACGCCGTACGAAACAAACGATAAAATAATATGTAATGCCTTCGATCACGTTTGCTTGCGTGAACTGAAACAATTTGGTCTAAAAACCCACTTTCAAGATCAGAGAAGTAAAAGTCTTGAAAAGAAATATACATTCAAAGCACATGTACCAGAGTAAACAGTGAATGGTAACGTAACGAGAGAATGAAAGAAGAAAATATGTTACACTGACCTGAAGCAAAAAGACACAGACAGGAAAATGACCACGAACACTAAAGGCAAGAAAAACTAAGTTATTGATCTACAAGAACTATAAAACTGATCAAGATAACTATACAAATACCTGTAATGTAGAAAATGTTTTCATGAAAAGTATCGCAACTACCATCGACGTAATGTATAGCATTCCATTCATCGCCATAACCTAGTTCTAAATCCGAGTTCTCCACAACACAAAAAGAAAGATACCCATGAATGACGGTAAACAAAAACTCCATGGCTAAATTGTTCACATGAAATGAAATGCGCTCCAATAAACATGTCGTAATAAACCCTTATTCTGAACGACCTGTATGGCTAGTCACCTGTGAAGTACAAGCAAAGTTTGTCAATACGCCTGCAGCAATTGTGCTCTCAAATTAATTCAGTGCTAAGCTGTTTCTCATTGATGTAGGTTGCGTATGAATAGCGGGGCGACGCGTTATTGTTGACGTGGTTTAAGTAACCCAAATGGGATATTGTCACCCGTGGATCCTGATTAGAAGAGGCCATCCCAGTAACCTAGAGACGAGAAAGCACGGGACGTTAACCTTATTGCAGGGAAAGCTTAATTTCTCTAATGAGTATGGATAACAAACCTAGAATCACACTAATATGATAAAGGCGAAAGTTTTTATGTAGGTATATGGGTGTGTTTGTTATTCTTTCGCGCTCAAACAGCCGAGCTTCGATGTGCCATACTTTATCCAAATCTACGGATTTATGACGATACTATATTAGACGTATGTTCTGAAATAGTTCTTAGGATTCTCTTTATTCAGGGAGAGATGTCCCTTTAGAATAAATTTCGACTTTCACGCAAATGAAGTCTGTGCCAGAACCTAGTCTACCATAATTAAGGAACTGGTCATCCGCTCAGTTATTAGCGAACGACAAAGTACATCCTGATGAGTGGCTTGGAAAACACTGGGATGAACGAGAGGAAACGGACTGTTCTTAGAAGATTGGCTACCTGTCTGCCTCCCTGCTCTATTATCATCTTCAATTTAGCAATTACTGATAACTGTGGTCAAGGATGCATGCACTCTATGCACTTTACAGAACTTCTAAACGAAGAAGTCATCGAAGAGGAACAGAGTTGCTGATTATGTTTTATGTAGCAAAAAATATTTCTACGATAGTCAATCTCCGATAAGAATCAACAAAACATTTCTGATAACACCAACAAATAAGATAAGCTACTGCAGGATAAAGAACAATAGCTTTATTAATTTATCAGTACTTTGTAATCAATGCACTGTTCCAATAAAGTCAGAACAAACGAAGTCTCATCAGTCATCAAACAAAAGAGGTGATAAATGACAACAGGCATGCAAAACTGAAACAAAGAGCTACAAAAACGCAGGTTAACGAAGCTCTAGCAATTAAAAATAATCTCATAGGTATAAGATTCACATATACTAAAAACAAATCGAGTGCGACAGGCGAAAATAGAAAGCAATGGACGGAAGATGTGTGTCGCGACTCCGGCGCAGGTGGACGCGAGGGTGGGGGCACTAGACGGAGACGGCAATATACACGGAACTAATTTTACGCAAAAAGAAAAGGGACAGGGCGGACCGGCCAGTTTAACAACATCCACACATAGCAACATCTGGCTTTCCAAGCAACTAGAGAAATGTAATATTGATGGTTCGAGCAATTAGGAACACGATAACTTTGGACTTGAAACAACATTCCTAGAAAGATTATGAATAGAGAGAAGGTCTTGGGAAGTTTTAAATCCACAGAACATACGGGCCGCGTGCGCTATCAGCTAAACACACAAGACAAGGACGCAACATTGATTATAAAATGAAGCTAATGGCTTACAAGCTGCAAATATTATCTCAGCTGACGCGGGTATAAATTAAACAATCGGAATCGTACATACGCATGTTGTGTGAAAACTGATTTTAACAACGCAGTTTCGTCATCTCCGTAGGCGGGGTATCACGCTTTTGCCTCCATGACATTTGGCGCATAGCTGAGCGAGGCAAAGGCAACGCTCCGGGGATGCCTCAGGCTCGACTCTTTGGACGTTCACTCGCCGCATTCCAACTATACAGACAACGCGTTGCGAAAATTTGAAACAATCTTGAGTAAACAGCGTTATTTTCGCGACATGAGAATGAAAGTCGAAATAGTAATACTTTGTTTACTTTTATTCAACGCAACTTTGAAAAAACTGGTGGTGGGCGATAAAATATTGAAACTAAATGTGTGTGTGAGAATATATTTGTCCGACACGCACTACCACCGAAATGAAAGATAAAAGCATCCGAGTCGCACAATAAACAGTTTTTACATTGATGACAATAAACTTATATGTGTAATTGATAAAATTGTATAATAACTGATTGTATCATTTCAATAAGTCAACGACTTGGCTGATAAAGTTCCAACAAAACTACGCTGCCAATCATTCATAAATTATGCGAACAATCGTAATGGCCCTGTAGAAGAACCGAAGGCTGTTACATAAAAAATATCTGCGGAAAAATCTAATCTTGACCTCATTTCTCTTATAAAACTACAAGCGAATACGTCAACCTAAATGTGGCGTCTTTATACGCCTATTAAAATTATATGTTACGGTCTCGATTTGAGTTTTACGAGGATGAATACCAAGGGTTATAGCGAATAAGCTGTTAGATTTAACTAATCATGGGTTGGGTTATAGCAGGCTGACATTGAAACCAAGCAAAAATTTGTTGATCAAAATTTCGTTGGTCTAATGTTACTGCAAGAAGCATTTTTAGTATCGCAGTAACTTTCTATGGATCTTTCTTTCCGTTTCCCTAGAAACTGTGAGATGCAGTCATCGAAGCCCACACAACGCTCTTTTTAATCCATAAAGGAAACGACTGTAAAGACACACACATCCAAGCAAGTCTTTAAATAATTTCATACGTCTAGCTAGCCCGTAGACAACACAAATTAACTTCCCTGAGCAACTCTCACAACTTGCTCATGAAAATTCAAATTAGCTGATACTGTTTATAATCCCGTATTAATATGGAAATGTAATATGATTTTAGAGCAAGTTGATCATATTAGAGCAATTAGAGCAGCGATAGCCCAAATATGCAGCGTCTGTGACGACCTTGTTTTCATTTTCGTTCACCATCGCTTTACCGTCATGCTCATTGGATCTGATGCCTTTATATTATTATAATAAACTTATATAATGGAATAAAAGTAATGGCGATTCATCTTTTTTAATCAATGTCTTCAATAAATACTTCATAGTCTAAAAACTTTTGTAAGTGTTTGAAATCTCACAAGTTCATTTTATCTGTATGTATTAATAAAACGTTCTGAATGTTAAACCAAATAATTTCAAAGAGATTAACATCTGTACGTTTTTCATAATTCCCAACTTTACGGTTAGCGAAATGAAATAACATGACGAAAGTAGAACACGGTTTTAAGAGTTATATTGCAATGCTGACGCTTCGTGTTAACATAAAATAGACGAGGGACGTCATAAAGCCTTCGAGATCGGACGTTTAGTATCATCTTTGATATAAGACATTGAGGCTAAAGACGTAAAGAAGTCGATTCGCAGTAACGTATTGAATATTATTAATTTTTGAAGCAAGAACAACGAAGACACCAAACGGATTTAATTGAGCATGTAATTCATAAGGCGTGTAGCTATCGCGACCGGATTCCACCGATCGGATCGTATAGAATGCATTGGAAAACGCATTATGTATGTAAGTGTACACAAATGGTACAAAACTTGTTCGGTTACAGCAAGCGCCGTGTTGACTTTAACATAGACAGGTTCCACGGCGCGCTTTTTGTTCAACAAGCTAAAGCAATATCAATAAACTCGTTTATCTTGTGAAAGATAGCTCTCCTTTAATGGCTCAGGACCCATTAGAAACATAATATTGAATTGATTGTAGTGCGTAACTATTAAGTAGCATCAGGAGCTTGAATAACCTGCGAGCAAACCTGGTGTTGGACAAAAAACCCCAGATGATGTCACCAGTCACCTTTATTGATTAGGTATATACAGAACATATTAACATTATTCATTGTTGTCAACAAAAATAGCAGCTACATATGTATACACATGCCCATAGATATTCTGACCAAAATTAATGGGCAGCGCTTTAGCGCCAAAACAGAATTCAATTAATGACGCATAACGATCGTGTTACACTTGTTGCGCCGTCTAAACATTACAATGAGCTAGTAATTACTTTGCTGCATGACAATCAAGGCACGTGGAGCCGTCGATACGGTGAGCTAATCTGTTCAAACAATTTATACAACAATAAGGTTCAGTACATTTAAAGGTCCAGCGACATCGATAGACAATAAAATGGCGCCAGAATTGAATGGCACGTGCCAAAAAGAAGTTCGCATACCATCGGACACAGAATCCATCGGACACAGACGGGAATAGTCACACCACGGCCTGGCCTGGCGGCCGTCCATACGCGAAACCGCTCTAAAATGTCCTAACTCAATCGTCGCCTTATCGCAATTTTCAATCTTACACGTAAGTATTTAGGTGCCTTTTACTCTGAACTGTTTGTGGATATAGGTCGGGATGCTGATCATGGGACGGATATAAGTTGCGTCTGCGCCGGTCCTTACGTAATTTTTGGTTGACGATGAACTCAATACGTCACAACGGAGCTTCCGGAAGACGAATGGCCGATTTTGTATGTCCCTATTGTAAACGAATGTACAAAAGGTATCGAGATAAATATACAAACGACCTTGCGGGTACTGATGTGTGTTTATATTTAGACACAGCCATTAGATGGACTCCATTAGGTTGATGTATTGGTTATTTTGACGTCACTTGAACTTCATGTGGAGTGTTTGATTAAAGAAAGCGACGGTGCAGCTTGAATCACTCCGAAAAGTGTTACGGATAAACATATCAAATATAAAAGCGTTTGATGGAAGACTAATCTCCGTCTGATGCCACACGGCAGTTTTTTTTTTTATACAAAGCGCTAATTTAAATACTGTCTGACATCTATGAGGTTTTTCTCGGGAAATCATATTTTACTCTGCAGAGTTTGGGTTGTATAAATAAAAGTCTGACTAAATATTAAAATGTTACGTATCGTCGACGTCGAGACTAATGAATTAAAACAACTTATAAATCTGTGATATAGTATATGTTTTTATATGTTCAGTAATTGTTTCGATGCTGTAGACGCCAATTAGGAAGGAGAGATATAGCGGAAGCTTCGTGACTTTAAATGAGGCAAGCTCACGCATGTTAGAGTCATTGAAACAGAAGGGAACTCATAAATTCCTTAGGATTATGAATTCTATAGATAGAATACCAAATGGGAGCGAAAAGTTTATAAGGTTTTTATTTAAATATTCAGAAGCAAGATTTCGTAACGAATTAGCACATGGTAGCTAAGAGTTACCCGATACTATGGCCTTTTTAGTCAGTGGAACTATCGTGATTGCTTTATTAGGAAGTGAGGACATGCGTGAACGAGACACGAACATTTTGACCAGTTACGATATAAATGACGAAACTTTTCAATTTTACTTAGGCGATAATTGCCATTGACCTGTTAAAAGTGGCAATGTCTGCATTATTGCAAGTGAAAATGAATACCTTCAAAATGATAAGAGCAATGGTTATGACAAGTAAAGAATATTAGTTCGCAATTACTAACTGAACACGTTCTTGGTAAATGTAAAACAAATAGAGATGACTTCAAACAGCAGGATATCTGTACATATAATTATTATGCTCAGCCATAATCATTTCATTGACATTGAGGATTGTCTAGCAGTCAACGAATAAAATATTATAATCATCATCAAAATTAGACAGCTCCTGGCATAATATAAACAGTGATAAAAAAGGACACAGCCTAATATAGTGCTTAACAAAAAGAGACAGAATATACTAGAATATGCTACACATGTAGCGATTAAATTATGTACGTCAAAGCATTTACACCATCGATGGGGCACGATGTAAAAAGTAGAAAATGTTGTTATGGTGGATTTAGAATCGAGTCACGTAGGTATATCGACACGTAGGGACCTTGATCCTGAGCCAGTCTTAGTAATAATGCCCATAAAAGATCAGGCTGGGGGAAGGGTTTCTGCAGACGCCATGTAAGTTAACGTTTAGTGTCGTTTTGGCAATGCGTGGGAATTCAGGCCGTTCACCCGTGGACCCTGACTAACACGAACGTTTTTGGACCTTCTCCAAAAACAGTAAGTTGTATTCACAGTATGGGGACATACCAATTCATCAAGAAACCGACGGAAATATGTAATCATTGGCCGTTTTGTTTTTTTGGTTTTTTCCACCAGGCGTCAATAAAAAGAGAATGATCGACATTAACGTTGAAATAAAAAGCAATAAACGCCAGAAAAAATACTCTGAAAAATTAAATATTACCCGTGTTTCCTGCGTTCGTTGTACAGATATATACAACGAAATGGTAACGATCGTTTAGGCCAATACATTACCAATAAAATGAGTTAAATTAATATAGTAATATGAAATACGAACACAGCAAAACGCAAAAGTATAATAATATTGAAAAAGGTAAAACAGACGCAGATCAACAAATGGTATGATAACAAGAGATACCGATATCTGTACCAAGCAGCAATGTGCAAATACATGATGTAGGTAAATATTTAGCTAATCGCGCACGCAATGCTCTGCAGCCTTGCTTTTTGTGGCAGTTTCTTACAGTGATATATTTATCGATAATTAGAGAAAGATTGAAAAGGAAAGTAGCATGGACAAAAAAAAAATACAAAGCAACATTCAGCATATATCGTCTCTAAATATGTCTCGTTTTTGTAACATATTCCAAATGTCAAACAAGTGGTCCTAAACGAAAAAGAAACAATGGCATATACTCATGCCCCATACATTAAGACAAGGCCATTGAAAAATACAAGCATAGAAACAACCATTTTTACTTTTACGCCAGTTGCAAGCAGGACGAACAAAAACGAAACACATAATATCCCAGAATAGTAGAGTGCGAATACGCAAAATTTGCATTTAGACGTGGAGTTGCGGACCTACTGTCCGTCATAGAAAACAATAGTGTGCAATCCATAGGAATATGAACATGTATAAATTTTAATGATACCAAGCAGAAATAGATAGATGAAGTTTCAAAAGATGAGTTACATAATATCACTTCGATGTAACTTCTGCACTAAAGAATGTATAAGTAGAGCAATTTGTCTGAACCGCTTAGGGTACAGCCGCATACCGCTAATCTTGTGTCTGAGTTCAGAGGTCAGAGCATTAAGAGCTGTCATTTGTTTAGTCATCTCACTTGTAGATCCGCTATGTCTAGATCCATAATCAGATCTACAATGTTGTCATACATCTATTCTATTGGATGAAGCTTTCTTTTCTAAGTGTTCGACAATTTATTCATAGGTGATGAGAATTTGTCTCTAAATAACTTTGATCCGTGCAAATGAATCATCTATCTACCTTTATCTATACATATTTTTGTGATATTGACTGATACGCATATTGATAAAATTTATTAGGTACAGACTGAGATATCATTCTGCCGCAGGGATCACTCAATTTATAAAAGGGTCATTACGAAATATTTGATAGGCGCCAAACCAAAATTAGACACGACCAAAAAAGTAAATAGCCGTAAGTTACTGCTGGACTGTTATTTAACGTCAATCGAGAATATATTAATGATATTAGATGTAGGTGCGACCGCAACATTTCAAATCGCGTAGGAATCAATAACTTCACCACGCATTTTTATAACCAGCAAATTTTATATTCAAAACATTTGTTGTTTTGATTTCATAAATATATTACCTACTTATTATTACAAGGAAATCTGGTCACGACTGCGCGAAAATATCAGCAGAGGAAGATCGCAGTAATTTTTGTAATTAGCTAAGTATTTACGTACAACCTTGTGATGGAAAAGATCGTCTCATTGAGATGTCACTGTTATCTGATAAAATGACAAGGAAAATGTATGTGAGCTAAGGCACTATGGTACGTCTTACAAGTAAACACTCTAAAATACGTAATCTGGAAACTGTTTTATTCCATATAACTTATTCTAAGATTGCAGGAAAAGTGAGGTTTATTGTTGGATATGACGTAATGCTCAGTTTCATGATGATCATTGACGCAAAGTCTAGAGAAATATCATCAGTATTCATTATTATCAATATTAGTTTCTATGTAATAGAAGGCCAACATCACTTGTAGGAAATCTTCAATCATGCTTCAGGTTTCACTACGACAATTTTTTGCACAGTACTTACGCCTTATCAAGGTGAAGATTACTTTGAGGTCATACCTGAGAACAATAATAAAAAAATATAAATGTATGGTACAAAGAATATTACGATGTGAAATATAGATATCGACGCTAGACAAAATCAAAACATGCAAAAAAATAAATGAACGATAGGTACTACACACAGTCAACGTATTTGAGTACTTAGATAATTATCATCTGCACAATACAGTCGTAATTAAAATACAGAGACAAGGCGACAAATCATTAACAAAAGGTCAGGTATGTAAAATCACGATATTGATCACTAGATTCAACTTTAATACCTCAACAGTCTAGTCAGAAATGTTTAAAAACCAACACAATTTACTATAAAGCTTAAACAGTAATGAGCTTATACAAGTTTATTCTAGGACATTCACGATCATAATATCCAGAGGAATAGAAACCCAGCAACACGAAATGCCAACTAAGAAACTGCAAAACTGTCAACATCAGAAGAATCCGGATATCTATGGAAGAATCCAACTAAGGAACACAAAACCGAACGATGCAACCTCAGTAGGTCGTATCGTTGAAAATGTCCACATAAACGCCGTCTCGCGAATTCAGTGTTACCACAAACACGCACCTGAGGCTACGTGCCGACTCGAGAAAGTACAAGTAAGAGAAGAAAGTGCGTGGACGCAAAAACAAGCGTCCGACTGCCGGATCGGAATTCAGCGCAGCCCACCGTGCGAACAAAACATTGGGATTGTTGAGAATGATATGGGAAATGATGGAAGATTGGATATGGGATATAGATTTAGGACGTCTAAATTAGACGGATTTGAGCTGTAATGATACGTTGATAAACGATGCAGATACTGAAAGGTGCAGCGCAGATGACACACTTTTTGTGAGATCACGTCTGTGGTGAACAAAATATCTGAATGAAATGCATGTAGAAAATAATTTACGTGTAAATATTGTGTGTTATAAAAAGTGCGCCACAGATGGGTCTGTCGTCTGCGCTGCCCCTAACAGTGAAGTCTAACTGGAGATTTTAATAACAATCCTATTGATCAAGTATACAGAAAAGCTGTTTTTGAGACAAAATTTGTTCACTTCAAAATTCAGACAAAGGACTATTTCGCTTGAACTAATTAAATCAGTATCATGACGTCGCAATCACAATAAAAGCACGGCTGATAAAATCGAATACTAATCCCAAGCCAAGTAGATTGGTACTCTATTGGAATAGGACGGACAGGGATGCCAGTTTAATTAACTGGGCCGTTCGATAATCTAGCTATATGTAAGCACATATATCTACATCTCTTTATATTTCTTCACTAGCTGCTGTCCGCAATGTCGTCTGCGGGAAATGTGAAGGCACCAAAAATGCCTAAGGTGCCAGCGTCGCTATAGCATTATACTCGTTAGTAAACAACTTTTAAAATAGCATTAAAATATAAGTTTTTCTTGCGAGCGAAGTTTGAATTTTAAAATGATTCCCGAAGGAACGGGTTAGCTCGATCTCTTCATCCGATCTCTTAGTAATATTCATGCCAAATTTTAACTGCTAAAAACTATATTTTTGGCTTCGATATTGATTGTAGATCATGCCCCAAGTATTCTTTTTTATTTGTATTGATTTTATTATATGTATAGATTTGTATCCTAGGTTAAGAATTCTGTGTGACTGATTATGGAAAAATATATGAATAGTTTCTTGGAGAAAATCATCACCATGCATAATGGGCCTTTCCCCGCTCGTACGTGCCTTGTGGGAACCATCAAACGATCAGTGATGATCACCAAGTCATAAACATGAAGTCTTGTTGTTTATTTTCCTTGACAGTCGCGACGATCGTAGACTCTTGAAAAATATCGACTGTAGTAATCACCGTATGTCTTGTTTTCTATGTGTTTACTGAGTGTAAAGTAACACCAATATGACAGGAGAACCGTTTCGAGAAAATCCACTCAAGACTTTCTCACACTCAAATTTTCTGTAGACAGAATTCTAGTATTTTATATGAGGACTGATATGAAAGAAAAGGGAGTTGATGATAGCATGACGGGTGACAGGACAGATTGGAAGAATAAAATATGTTACGCCGACCACAAAAAATATGGGATAAAAGCAGAAGAAGAAGAAGAGAATTCTAGTATTTTATTTTAAGTTGGGTAATCATCTAATGACTTCTCCCGCTCTGGGTGGAGCAAGAGGACGATTCAGACTGACTGAAAAATCCTTATCTGTGTCCTTCAGTTGCCGTTGCGTTCCAAGACTACGGGTTTCTTTTTCAGAAAGTATCCGCGGCCTTAGTGGACATAGACTCTGCTGGGAACCAACGGTTTTCTGAAATCTCTTTGAGGAGCGGTGCGCTGCCCACTTTCGACGACTTGGGCTCGGTGACTCGGTCCGACCGACTACAGGAAGGCTGAACGGCGAGCTACCCATTGCTTAACATCCACAAAACCCACGTCTACCGTGTTCAAAATTCTAGTAAATCTTCGCAAGATGATGTAATAAATGATTTTGAGCAAAACCTATTGGATCGACCTTCTAAAGAAATACAGTGGGAGGAATGCATACTGATTACCAGTAGTGTCACGATCAAATCTAAGGAATGTGCTCTCCGAAGGTAAGCAAGATATCTCTAGGGGCATAGTAATATGCTTAGAATGACTCGGAAGTAAAAGTGAATGACTGTGTACTTGTTTACAAAAAGCCATTGAAGAATTGAAAACAACATTTTATTATTATTATTGATAAGTTCGCTTATGACCACCGTCACACCTGATGGTAAGCGATGACGTCGTGGCCGACGATGGAGCACGCTTGCCTAGAAATAACCTATTCACTCTAGACTTAAAGATTCCTAAGTGGTAGCTTTAGTTGTCATGGTGTTGATACCCGATACTTCTATTCTCTTGCAGGATTTATTTTTGGAAGAAACGGCATTGACACTGCAGAAACACCCATTCCATTTCCATTTAACATGGATGAAGAAGAATGCAAGGATACATAAACCTACTTACAGAAAGATACAACTAATTTCCAAAAGCAATAAAACATTGCAACTTTCCAGGTCATTTGAATCTTCGACTTTAATGTGTTAGATCTAAAATTATCTAACGTGAAGGTGAGTCATTATAGTCTGCCATTGGCCATTATCACTATAGCAACAGATATCTCAGGGTGGCATGGCGACTGCGACTGTCGCAACCCAGTGCTGGGCACGCCGTCATTGAGGCGGTTAGGCCCCTCTTTGAGGAGTGGTTGGAAAGAGGTCACGGCGTCCTCTCTTTCCGTATGACGCAGGTCCTCACCGGACACGGTAAGTTCGGGAGGTTCCTGCATCGAATCAAGCAGGAGAGGACGCCCGGGTGTCGCCACTGTGTGGACCGCCCGGAGGACACGGTGGAGCACACGGTAGAAGTGTGCCCCGCTTGGGCGGAGCACCGCCGTGTCCTTGTGGAGGCTATCGGGAGCGGCGACCTCTCGCGCCGGGCCCTGGTTCAGGCCATGGTCCGGAGCGAGGAGGGTTGGCATGCGGTCGCCTCCTTCTGCGATGCAGTATTGCTCGTGAAGGAGGCTGCTGACCGCGAGCGCGTGAGGGAACGGTCCTCACGCCGCCGCCGCCGAGATCCCGATCCCGATTTCCGACCACCGTAGGCGCGGGTTCGCGGACGGCGAGCACTGGGTAGCTCGCTGTCCGGCAGTCTGGAAATAATCTGGACCGAGCCCAGTCGTCAACGGCGCGTTCTGTTCCACGCGCGCTTCAAGGAGATGTCAGCAAACTGTAGGGGCCCGGTAGGGCCGAAGCCTCTGGGGGGAACATGTGGTATTCCTAAAGGTTGACACCGAGACCCCCCAGAACGAAGGCAACGAAGGAACGGGGTAGGGGTTTAGTCAGTAAGAGTCTGACACGCCCTCCCGCTCCGCCCAAGAGCGGGGGAAGTCATTCTGATGATTCCCCTACCAGAAAAAAAAAAACTATAGCAACAGATATTATTATTTTGACGATTTTCATATGGTCCTTCCGATGCTAGTTAAGGTTAGAAGTTCATGTAAGCATTATTAGTAAGACATTTCCACGACTTGAAGTTACATAAGTATTTTTGAAATAATCATATTGTTAATTATTCATGCTTAAAATTCGGATTTTGATTTTATACGTATTGTCTCTTGCTTCTATTTTATTCTTAAGTTGACCTGAACAGTTTACTTCCAAATTCAACCTTTAGAGTTACTACAAAGTGCGACAAAACCATTTAGAACGCCATAGCCTTGAGCCTAAGCATTAATTTGATTATGCAAACTGATCTTCTAGTGCCCCAGTTTCACTATGAACTTATAGTTCAGCCGTTAGAAGTGACACTTTTGAGTTAACTGATAATTGTTACATAAGGACTGTTTGATTCAGTGTAACGTTGTTTTTCTTGTATTATTTTCGTTGGCATCTAGAGTGTTGTCTTACCCTGAATTTAGGTACAATAACATTCTTTCAAAGATCATGATCAACAATCGCGTTTTTCGTTTAAAATCTTCTAGTTTGAGGCCTCCTAAAAATAAATCGAGTAGCAGATGTCACTGGAAAATCAATGGAGTCTCAGACCATCCGTGTCACGGACAGGGCACTCCAATAGTCGTTACCTTTACGTCCTTTATTAATAGATCAAAAGGCATTCATTTCTATATCGATCCTAATACTACTGTAACAATTGGCAACAGCCATAGGAAGTGGGCGACAGTGGTGAAATATGTGCCATAGTTTTTTAACACGGCATTTCATACTGTGGTCGATGAAACCAATTGCGGTATTTCGTTGTTTCGTAACCACGTATTCGATTCGATTGAAAGTTACCAATCAAAATTGGGGGTATATCGATTGACTTTTCCAGACTAAATGTGTATTGTTGCAATTCAATATTTCACGTCAGATAGGAATTTATTCAGTTCATAATTATAACAGAGCGCTATCACATGTGGCAGTTTTTATCGGTCCACACATTAGTCATCTGGCTGAGATTTTCTTGGCAGGTTTTAAATACACAATGTGCGTACTCTCATATATCATCGTAACAATTAAGAATCTAAATCTCTCGGTACATGAAAACTATAAAGAAGTTATTAGCTCCCTGGATGAATCAGAGCCTCAGAACGAAATAGACAGAAATTCTAGTCAAGCCACAAGCTTGAGCTAAAGTAAACACGAGATAACACGTGATTTTTTACATATTTTTTTCTAAAACAACACGATTGACGAGCAACATTGAAGAGGACTTGAAAATTTAACAGATAATACAGCACGAGATTTAACTGTGCGGTTAAGATTACCAAGAAGACCAAGGCAGGCCTCCGTCACTCCATGTACTTGCGCGCTATAAGTGCCTACCGCCCTGCCGAGCGGTCTCGGTCCGCTTGCGGATCTAATTCAGTGCGGTTTTCGCAAGCGAAGCGCGCGCACGCCGTTCAATTTTAATAGTGATGTTCGTTCGTACGCGTATTACGATGCCGTGTGGTGCCTTATGTGCTGTAGATGGGTGTAAATCAAGCAAAAGAAGGGATAAACACCTAACATTATTCCCTTTACCTGTCAAAGAACGACGAAACTTATAAAAGAAATATTTTATAAACGATAGAATTTAAGATTTTAAACTGTAATTAATTATAAATAAATTGTAACTATAAGTCAGAACATTCACAGTTCTGAATAACATAAACACAAAAAGTCATGTTAATTTAATTTTATCGAAGAGGCAGCCCTGCGATTGCTGTGGGTTCGCGCGGTGCGAAGCAATCACAATTGTACGCTTGAGCATTTAGGCACATTTTAGCATGCAGCGGTTGCTAACGCGACGGTGTAGGCTAATAAAGCAGTAGGTATTGTAATTTTTCTACTGAGTGAAGTATCTGTTACGTAGTAACTATTTAGTAATCTGTGACCAAGGTTATCACCTTGCAGGTTTCAAGATAACTTTGACTATGAGTGATTTACCGAGATTATACAAAAGACACAGAACAAGAAGATTTCTATGCCCTAAACCTCGCTTTCCAAAGTGATAGTACAAAAGCTGGAATAGTAAATGAATTTATGGCAAGTCGTTTTCCCCACATAAATCTGAGTATTAAGCAATGTGATTAAACGAAAGTGGTTGCTGTTGGTAGGCGGAGCGTGGGATAGGCGCAGTGCCTATGTGGGTGCAGTCACATCAAGGAGAACACCTACAGTTTGGTGACGAATTAATATGCTAATGTAAAAACTCGGCGAAATCGGATTTAAAGTGATGTCACCGTCACCGTAGACCCCCGGTATGGCGTCTTCTTTTTGTTTTGTAAGCAAGAAATTTCACTTCAAATCAAAGCATTTATTGCAATTAAACCACCAACCACATGCAATTTTTATGTGACAAGAAGTCTGTGAGAAAGATGAAGCTAACTGCAAATTCCAAAGTAGAGAAAAAATATATGGAAACCTTCAAAGGTTCTAACGGATATGTATTTGATTCTCAAGAAGACACTAACAAGCACTTCGGACATGTGATAATTGGTGTAGCGCATAATGATTTCTCTGTCACATTTCCTGATTTGCGGCCATGAGGCTATAAAAGGCATCACACGTCTCACAACTGAAACTGAAAAATGGTCAATATACTGTTTTATTTTTGCAATAAACGAAGGTCAACACAGTAACAGAAATAATTCAAAAGCATAAATCAAAAACGAGAGTGAAACAATTTCATCGTACGTAATACCATTGAGATGATCTATATAACTAGGTCAGCCAAATATACACCATATTAGAATTGTTTCCAAAACACCTGTTCTTCATAACATAACAGCATAGAAATATAACATTGTTTGGCCTTGATTTACAGCTTATAATCCCCACATAATGACTGTAGATAAGTTTGTTGACCAAACAAAAAATGACCCGACCAATCACACCGGATAGCCGCAAGTCGCCAGATGCAAGACAAAAGACACAGTAGGTACACTTTAGAAAATTCTTTTGTGCATATGAATCGCAACTTGAAGCGTTTAAATTACCATATGTGAAGTATTTGTACAACGATTGACAGTCTCGTCTCGTCTGCATCGGGGCCATAGAAAGTTCTTCATCTTGACAAAGTTGAAATTGACCATACACAAGCTGTTTAGGTTTGGATTTGCATTACAAATATTAGAATACAACTATTAGAATGGTCACTTTCAACACGACATTATTTGGTAACGGTCCAAACTTATCAGAAGCTATTTGGCTGCGGTTGAAAACGAAATTGAATATTTGAAATGTTTGTGTTGAGGTTTAGTTGCAGGGATAATTTTAACTATGATACTAACAGGAAAATGTTTCCAGTTTGACGAACGATACCAATGGTAATTAGGCCGATAATAATACAACGTACGAGTACACAATTGTTCGTCTCATATGCCTACGTACGTAGACTGAGGAAGATTTGCCGCAAAAAAGAAAAACTCGCTTCCACATAACAACTATCGCCTAATTGATGTTATCTCTCATAACTCTCACTCATTTATATTCCAACAGACGTACAGAAATGTCTCGAGCAGACAGTCTATGAGTTGTGGGCGTCGGCTGGCGCTCAAAGTTCCCATGACGACTTCACAGTTCACAGTTAACCCAACTGTTAGCATTAACCATTGTCACGTATCGACCTTTGCAAAACATGCTTACTTGACAGTATCCACGAATTGTGTCCCTATGTCGACGCAATAAAGGATACGGAGGAAGTAAAGATGATTTTGCATGATATGTTTCAAGTTATTGGAATAGTAAAGGGCTTGCGACTTCCGTCTGATGTTTGCAAGCGGAATGCTTGAATAGATGATGATGATAGAAACTTTCTCATGAGTTGATTGGCTTTGTGTGAAGATAAAGACTGTGGGGGCTTACTAACTGTTTAATTACTAGATAAAGACACTGTATTAAAATATTCTCAAGAAACGAATATAATGCTTACATATTGTTTGATTGAAGAAATCTACAATACACAGTATTATTTGGAGTCTAGTCCTAATTATTTATTCACAGTACAACTAAATCATCTAATTACCAACATTGAAGCAAATACTAATGAAAACAAACCTATTCAAACTCCAGATGTTTTGGGAAAATCTTATTATATTCCCAAACGTGTTCGCAGCGCGCTGACAGACGATTAATTAGATGAAATCATAAGCTTAGTTCACACTTGGGGTTACCGACGTGAAGTTCACATTGATCACTTTAAAATAAATTGATTATATCCCAGTATCTATCGCCTATTTCTCTCATGTTTTCGGTATAACGGTCTGGCATAACATGAAAATTGGCAATTTCGCGCCCATTGTGTATCCATGTCCATGACAGAATGCCTAGTTGCCTTTTGGCTTTTTTCGTTCAGACGGCAAAAAACTTTTTAGACTTACGTGTATAGATGCATAGTCTTCGTGGCTGGCTCAATTTGCTGGTTTTTTGACTGATCATGATCAAGATTGATGACGCAATCTGCGAATTCTTTAACAGTATATCTTCGTTTATTTATAGAAAACCAGGGGTCTTTAAACGTATTTTTTTCTGTGCTACTATTGAACTAGACTCATCTCTGGCCACATAGGTATTAGTTTCTGAACTTTCTAAATACGTATAGTTTTACTGACTTTTTTTTATTTACAAATCTGATTTTTACATTTTGACCGAAAGGTTTTTTTTTACAGAATGTATACTAGTGCTTGACTACGATATCACCTGATGGTAAGCAGTATTTAATTTATTATTCGAAACTTTCTCATTGTTGATTAACTGAAATCGAATTCAAACGCTACCTATTGAATTGAAATTACATAATTGCAGCCGTGAGCCCGCACAATGTCTCTATTTAGCTGACATTTAGGGCTACAGTCGGCCCTACCTTCGACACGGATTCGTTTAATATCATTGGATATCTAACCTATTTTTATAAACCAGTGACCCTAAAATCTGACGGCAGAGTTGGAAAATCCCGCAAGATTATATAAATCTGACATAATGTAGTTGTTATCTCAGTGGCGTGTGTAACGTGATAGATTAGGTTTAATGACTAGCAGTTACTAAAGCGAGAAGACAAATCGCATTTTATCATGGCAGGTGCCTTACTCAATATCGTAAAGTTTTTGAGGTCTTGCTGGGTAAGAATTTTGTTTTCGAAAAAGAGAAAGCTGAGGGAAATGTGTGGGGCCTCAGGTCAGCCAATTACAGGTTTAATGACTTAAGGGGTTTGGGCGCAATTCCAAAGAGATAGATGGTCAAACTTAATACTATCCTATATAGGTACTACAAATCCCTACTATTTTCTACAGAAGAGGTAAAATAAACAGTAAAAATTATGGTATACATTTTGTACAACCGGGATTTTCCGCAAAGGTTAAATAGTTTGTTTGAAATATGATTATTAGGTGTGACCTAAACCATTGTGTGCTATAATAATTGTAATATATTAAGATGAATTATAATTTATAATTATAAAATTTGATCCAATTCTAGCTTACCAACTTTCATTGAAAAAATTAATACAAATAGCCATATTATCTGAGATTATTACATTAATAATTTTAGTTTTAACATAAAATAACTGAACAAAAATAGCACTTTGAGCGGTAGAATAAGGATAAAGTGATTCATATCGAAAATTATTTATTTATTTATTTATACTTTATGCACAAATGGATGGATTGTGTGAGAAGAGATATGGAAGAAAAGGGAGTGAGTGATAGCGTGACGAGTGACAGGACAGAATGGAAGAAAAAGACATGTTGCGCCGACCCCAAATAAAACGGGACAAGGGCAGGAAGATGATGATGATGATACTTTATGCACAAAAACGTACAAAGGCGGACTAACAAATAGTTGTCCAAATTACAGAAGATCAAAAAAGAACTCTGAATTAGATCCCAATATTTCTATTTACTTTACATGCTTTATATCGATACCTTTGGGTAGAAAGGTCGTATAAACCAAAACCCGACTTTTCAGTAGAGCCGAAAAACTATTTTTTTTTTACAAAAAAATTCATAACTTTTTTGCTTTTGAAGTTATAAAAAAACTATCTATGAGAAAGGTTCTTACATTTTACAAATGAAAAAGGTTAAATCATCAAAACCTGTCTATCTTCTTTAGTTTCAAAGTTAGTTTGCTTTTACGTCTAAGAAAAAATCGATTTTTGGTTTATACACCCCATGAAAATGTGCTTTGAAAAAACTGTGTGGGTCGTATATCCATTTTTTGTAAGCTTAAGGTCACATTTCATGTCGTAAAAACCCAGATTTATGTAATTTTTTTGTATTAAAAACCATATATAATCATAGATCAATTGAATTCTGACTAATAAATAATCCTGTTACTCATAGAATTAGTAGGAACTCAATTATTATTATTCTAATACCCAATAATGGTCGATTCAAATAAAATAAAACTACCTGAACCAACATTTATTCCGTATTATAAAACCTCCTAATCAATGGTATAGCTGTCCGGTACCTGTCTATCGCGCTCGTTCTTCTGCTTGTCGCTACGCGCAAAATGCGAGCCTTGTGTGTTGGTCGTAAAGTTTTTCTTGCCCTTATCCCATATTACTTGGGGTCGGTGCAACACGTTTTCTACTTCCATTCTGTCCTGTCGTCCGTCACACTATCACTATGGTCTATCGGTTTAGGTAGTAAACAATAGGTAAACAATCTTGGTATGTCTTTTTATATTTAAGAGGTCGTATATAATATACACAAAGATTATTTAAATTAAGTTTATCAGCTAACATCGATTTAGGTAAATACCTAGTTGCAAAGATTTTTACATACAATTTGTAGACAACTTTTAGATGAAAAGACATGCCAAGATTGTTTACCTTAAGTTAACTACCTAAATCGATAGACCATAACTTCCTTTTCTTTCTTATCGGTCCTTATGCAATCCATCCATCTAAATGATACATGTAAATTCAGAACTCTTTTAGTAACATGCGTTTCATCCCTCCTCTTCACATGACCATACCAAAACAAACGATTTCCTTCCACCTTTTCAGTCACTGGCGCCACTTTGAAACTTCCCCTAATACACTTATTTCTCACTTTGTTCATTCTTGTCACACCACACATCCATCTCAACATTCTCATCTCCGCTACATGCAATCTTTTTTCATCCATCTTTTTCACAGCCCAACATTCTGATCCATACAGTACGACAGGTCTTATCACGGACTTGTAGATTGCACCCTTCAACTTGAGGGGCATCCGTGGATAATAAGTTGTTCCCGTGACCTGTCACCATTTCATCCATCCTGCGTTGATCGGATGTGCTATGTCCCGGTCTACCTCACCATTTCCAAATCGGTATGAATGTCCTAGCGAGGGCTAAAGGCGAAGGATTTTAGGGACCGCCAAAATCGCAGAAGAAGTACTCTGTTTTGGTTCTAATCAATTTCACTCCAACACTCTCCAGTCTATGCCACCACACCTCCAATTTGCTCTGGACCTCTAGGTCACTCTCGGCAACCAGCACAATATCATCGGCAAACAGCATACACCAGGGGGCCTCTTCCTGAATGTCTAACGTCAAAGCATTCATTATCAGCAGGGAAAGTAAAGGCCTGAGAGCCGACCCCTGATGTAGGCCGACCGCCTCATTCAAACTGCCACTGGTGCCTACTGTAGACCGGACTTGGGTACTACACCGACTGTACATCGCTCGGATCAACTGCACATACTTCCCAGGCACACCTTTCTCCTTAAGGGCCCACAACAGAACCTCACGATGTGCCTGGTCGTATGCCTTTTCGAGGTCAATTAATACCATGTGCAAGTTTTTATATGCACCTCTGTATTTCTCGTACAGCTGGCGTATAGCGAAAATGGCATCCGTTGTACCCCGACCAGGCATAAAACCGAATTGCGTCTGTGAAATTTCACTCTTATATCTCAACCTTCGTCCTTTCAATACTTCGTCCTCCCAGACTTTCATAGTAGTTAGTTAGTTTCATTAGCTTTATTCCTCTATAATTGTTGCACTCAAGAACATCACCTTTGTTTTTAAAGATGGGCACTAAAGAACTTTTGCACCAATCATCAGGTATGAATTCTTCTTTCAACAACTTATTGAAGAACATCGCTAACTACATCCGTCCATCCACTCGCAGTAACTTCCACACTTCAACTGGTATTCCAAACTGGGCCAATGACCTTACCATTCTTCATTCCATTTACTGCTATTCTGACTTCAACCATACTAACCATTCTCACTAACCCCACATTTTCTGGTTTACTTTCTAAAATCCCACTCCAATAATTTTCCTTATTCATTAGTCTTTCAAAATATTTCTTCCACCTCTCTTTGATTTTTTCATCATCTGATAGAACCAGTCCAGGTTCATTCCTTACACATTTTACTTGACAAACATCCTAAAGTAAAGTGCGACTTGCAATAATCATGGTTTATACACCAAACGTTGCGAACTATCTTTGGATTTACGACGTCGATTTTAACCTGGGTTTAAGTAATGCATTTAACAGTTTAGGGCGTATAAACCATTTACAATTAATGCATTTAATACTTTAGGTCGTATAAACCATTTACAATTAATGCATTTAACACTTTAGGGCGTATAAACCATTTACAATTAACGACTATTTTTACACCCTCCGTTAATATAAATTATGGTCATTACGTCATAACAAAATTACAAAAAAATAATATTTGGCTTTTACATTGAAAATTTACCTTTTTTAAGAGGCTATGACCGAAAATTTCTGGGTCGTATTAACCATTTTTGAACGAATTTCTACATTTCGTATATACAGATCGATAGAGAAAAAAATTCTGAGAAAAATGGTATATTTAACTCAATTTGGCCAAAATGGTTTATACGACCTTTCTACCCAAAGGTAGCGATATGCTTTTGAACTAACACAAATATTTCTAATCAAAGAACGGAAGAATCTTTGTTTTAGAAAGGGATTCAATCTAAAAAGGTTCGAACACATCAAGTGCGCACTGATCTTTGTGAAGTCGAGAACGAGGTAAAAAGGGTCGAACAAAACCGGTTGATAGTGTAAAATGTCCAGATTGCCGAATACCTTTGGGTCACGTTTTACGCGTTCTGTGTGGCTGCGTGGCCGTTAATTTGTAAATTACCGTTTATATAACAGGAATATTATGCTGTGATGGCTAATAACGCGGTAGGTAGGAATTTCTGGAATATTATTTGATAGAATTGAAGGTTGCAATGTTGGTTTGGGAGTATTCTGGGAGACTTCGTTTAATTCATGAATCCCCGACCGGTCTCATGCGACCGCGCTATTATTGTCTTACTATTGTGTCTCGTTTCGCGGGATGTGATAGGTTAAATTGATACGTACGACATGTACGTCTTATGATTGACTTAGCTAATCAGCGTCATCATCTAAGGCATTACTCTCTCAAGTGGCCTTAGTAGAATCAAATATTTTTCTCCTTGACTTGTGGTTTATGGAATACTATCTCCCGTGTCTTTGGTTACTGATGAACTCCTATTGGTCGTAGCGTAATTATAGCTTCCTTGATAGATAAATAAACAAGCTATCCAACTCTCAAATATTTTTCCAATTAGAACCAGTAGTTTCCTGAGATTGGGGCGTTCAACTAAATAAAAATCTTTTAGCTTTATAATGTTAATAGCATTAATTTCTTTCATAATATCTTCGTCCATACACATATCAGTGATGATCTTTGGAATTTGATCCTTCCCAACTCTGACGTAGCACACGTGAGTTCGTTTAGCAACCTGTTCAAATCACAAGCATTCTCATCTCAAGACCATTCGCATGCCATCTTGATGCCTCTTGCATGGCCAGCGGTGATTCAAGCGCACTCAAGCTCCGGCGTTTGACGCAAGTGCACTTCCTACAAGTTCTGTTTTAAGCCAAAAAATTGATGGAAGTTATATTTTGTGCTTAATGAAGATCGATCGTTCATCTATGCGCACTGTAGAGGTTCAAGCAGTGTGTTCGGCGTGATGTGGCATTCAGTTAACCTAGTAATACGCCGCCGGCTGGGCTACTTCAGCTTTGCTAGACCTCCTTCAGTGTCGTCATTCCTTGAAAGGACCTTTATTGACAAATCGGTAGAAAACCAAAGTACCACAACCCTTTAAGTGACAATATTAAATACCGCTATTGGAATCCGCCTGGTTCAAATTTTATTGCTGAAAATTTCCGAAGATTTCCGAGAATTCTCGAGGACAAAAATTTTCCTACCTACTTACAGTAGGATTTTTGGCATATTAATCCCTTACAACTATATTTATTGTACCTATTCGACTTTAATTGGTACAAAATTGTTTGCCAGATTGAGTTCGTTCACCTTTTCATTGACCAGGGAGGGTGAATTATTAGTATTCAAATGACGTCACCAGGGGTTTCCATTAGTCCGACATTCCTATAAGTCATGTGCCGGCGACCTAGAGGTACGAGGCACCTACGAAAGTTTGGGTTCAATGAACTTCTTACTTACGCCTCCTTAAGCGTGACTAAGATATTACCGTGATTGAGTAATAATTAATACCGCGGAGGCTATTGTTTAGTCATTCATTTAAATGAAAACTTTAATTAATATTACATTAACACTTATCGGGATTTATTTATGTGTCTGTAGTCTGCTGTGTTTTTAGTCCGTGACCCATATTTAGAACATTGTATAAATGTGATGATCCATTCTATTAGAACATCATTATCGTAGGTAATGATTGCGTTTTTTAAATAAATTTGCTTATGTATATCCTACACCAATCCTGTGGCTTTTCCAGGGTGTCCCAGATATTGCAAGCCAGTAAGATTTGGATACAAAAAGACCTATGCTTGGCAGTGGGACACAACTTAGGCCAATAAAAAAAGTTATGGGACAGCTATAGTAAATAAAAAGAGGTCATAGAACTAAGCTATTCTATTTTTTTTTTCGTAACAGACCATTACATCCAGCTATTATTTCTTACAAATAAAATCATTAAATTTCATACATATTTCTGTCTAATTGGTGAAGTGTAGGAAAGTAGGTCTACTGCTAGAACAGCAAATTTTTTTAAATTTACATTTTATCAAACATTCGCAAATAATCAGCAAATGTGTCAAATAATCATATAATAAATTATGAATAGATAATAGGACTGAATTGTCTATCAAGCTGTTAATTTTAGAACATGATTATTTTAATCAACACAATAATTGTATGTAGTGTCGGACATTGTTTTAGGAGCAATAAATTATTCTGCTCTGCAGATATACCTAGTTAGAAATAATAAGCATAATTATATGTAATTGAATGAAATGAAACATATTAAATAATGTAATTAATTTAAATCATTACTTAAATCTTTGTTAGTAAATCTGTTTTATGTAGTACTGGTGTTATAACTTTTAGAGGCATTCATAAGAGGTTGGTTTGAAAAGACTATCCTTGAGAAAAAGCGAAAAAAAAGAATGTATATTTATGCTAATCTAAAGTACATTCATGGATGCATAACCTTATTTAAAAATTGTAATTTCTTTAATAAATAATCAATAGCCATAAAACTTGACACTGAAATAACCCGTTTCTCGCTCAATAAAATATTCAAAAATATTAAACTGAACTAATTTCTCTAAAACCATAAACATTTTATTACTAAGCTCATCTTCGTAATTTATTTCATCAATGAAGTTTTAATATATCAAATATTTATGTAATAAATATGCTTTTTAATGTAAAGTAATAAGTAGGCATAAGGTACCTACATAGTACTATGATTTTACTTAAAAATGTTACTTATAAGGAATTATGTTCTGACGTAAATTATGAAATAAATAAAATAACATATATTTTTCCTTTAGTCTAGTAAATACTAATATATAATTGTTGGCAATAATTTCATGCTAGTTGATGAGGTTGCTGGGCCATCTGCCAGACTGGGTCAATAACCGACTCTCATGTCTCTATGGTATGCAAATCCAGTTTTTTTTCTAGGTGAGTAGGTAAAGTTTATGGATCAGGTATTTCAAAATGAAAGTGGATATAAAAAGATAGTGTGAGAAATTTAGAAACTGTATTTTTTATTATTCTTTCGAAAAAAAGTAAAGTTTAAATTAATATTGAATTTAATAAAAATATCTGTAATAATTAACTTGTATTTAAATTAAATTATGATGCTAATAAATAACCAAGATATTCTAAAAACAAAAAAATAAATGAGGTAAAATTATTTAAAAGTTACATTATTCTTTAAATAATTAAACTATTCTTAATGTTACAGAATAGTTTCAAGCCAATAGTAACAATTCTAATTCACAGATCCACAGTCACAGCGAGACAGTCCACATAAAAATAGATGAGTTGAAATATCCACATTATTTTTGCGAAACCAGCACGACAGATCGGCCGTCTCGGTCCGCTCCCAACCCACTGTGTTATTTTTAAAATGGTCCCAATTCCCTAGAACTGTCTTGTGTAATAAATGGGTTTATTAAATTAATGTGCACCAATCGAGTGCTTCGCTAGTTCGCAAACTGAACTTGTCGTATCCTATTTAACTAACTGTTCCAATCCAAAATTATCACATCTGCTCACAACTATAAATAGAAAATTAAATGCCCTGGAAATGATAAAATTGCAGCTCTGCCACGATACTGCCTGATACAATATGATACGTGTGCACTTACTACGTACGTAAACAAATATCAGGAGGAAAAACACAGGTGTTTCTTACATCGCCTATCAGACGAGCAACAGGTGAAATTCGATGCACAAGGAAACCGTCTTACAGCCTAGTCGCAAGAAACCTGCCCTGGCGTGGCGCCGATCTTCTCAAATACGTACTTTCACATCACATCAGCAGCTAAATACATAAAAAATCACCATCACCTACTAACATCACTCTTTCCACGTAAGGTGAATAAAACAATAAATACCTTTTCCTTCGCACGTCCGGCATGTTTTTGCACTGTTTTCGCGATCAACGCACCTTTACTTTCAGCCATTTCAATCACTGTTTCATTACAAAACGTCTTTATTTCGATACACTATCAATCTGCAACCGAATCTAGCTGCAGCTGTTTGCTGTCACACGTCAAAATCCAAATGCGTGCTATCGCCGTATTGTACTGTCGCGAATGAGAGAAAATTGTCACCCTAGCGCCTCGTCGAAGCGATTTGCAGTGTAAGTTGCCGCTGTTAGTTTGTGAAGAAATCAATAGATGGCGCGCTAGAATACTTGAACTTTCGCAGAGTTTTCACTCGCAAGAATTCATATGTGGCGTCTCACATATTTTGTTATCTGTGGGACCGCCATGCTAAAGATAGTCTATGGAGAATCAGCGATGGGGTTTATGGTTTAGTTTAGTTCTGACGGCCTTCACTTTTGGTGATTAATAAATGTTGCAAGTTGCTTAACGATTTAAGGGTTTTATTTCAAGTTCACTGGAAAACTGGACGGCGCTATTCGCTAAATTGGTGACCCCGACATAAACGCAGCAACGTCGCGAGCAAGCGATGGTTTTTTAAAGGATTTCAACTGCCAATGTCATATCGCCTGACATAGAGGCGACCCAAGAAAACTAAGAATTGTGAGTTTTTTGGAGCCGCTGACGAGACCCAGCTGAGCTTCATGACCTGCCTGCGCTACTGGTTGGCGCTGCCCCGCCAAGGACACCTTGCCGGCGCCTACGACGTCGCGAGGTGCTGACTGTTGGTCAGTTGGTTGGTGCTTATTCTCTTATTCTCCAAGACGGCTAGCTGGTGTACCCTTTGAACATTGTATGCATTCTTTTATTTCATATTTGTCGTTACCACGGTTTACTTTTTAATTTTTTGCTTTATTTTGGATTGTGTCTTTTTTTAAAATGGCGGATGATAAGGAGGTGTTTCATGATCCTACTGGCTCTGGTGGTGAGCAAGAGACAACGTCTACACACAAAATTAGTAAAGTATCCATCCGTGTTCCACCTTTCTGGCCTGACAAGCCCGCATTATGGTTCGCCAGTCTCGAGGCACAATTCCACATCAATGGTGTGACACAGGAGTTGACAAGATATTATTATGCTGTCAGTCAACTGACACGTTGGTAACTGGTTGGATATCTCGTTTTGGGGTTCCGAGCACTGTGACGACTGATCAGGGACGTCAATTCGAATCCGGTTTGTTTCAGCGCCTCATGAACGTGTGTGCAACAAAGCGGGTTCGGACGACCAGTTATCATCCGTGTGCTAATGGCATGGTAGAGCGCATGCACCGCCAACTTAAAGCTTCTTTGATGTGCCACTCTCACTCTTGGACAAAGGCACTTCCATTAGTACTCCTGGGCATGAGGACAGCGCTCAAAGAGGATTTGAACACCTCGTCCGCTGAGCTCGTCTACGGAGAGCCGCTCCGTTTACCCGGAGAACTTATCATGCCGACTGGGGAACCTAGGAGCTCAAGTGACGCCTCGGATTTTGTCACAGAGCTTAGAAGCCGTATGGAAGCCCTTCGTCCAACACAAGCTTCTCGCCATGCGCGTCCGTCTACTTTCATTTTCAAGGATTTACCTACAGCGACTCATGTCATGCTACGTGACGATACTGTCCGACGCCCCCTGCAACCTCCCTATACTGGACCACATCGCATTCTAAGGAGAAGGGATAAAACCCTTACCTTGAATGTGAATGGCAGGGAGACTACAGTTAGCATTGACCGTACTAAGCCAGCATATCTGACCCCAGATCTTGAAGTGTCGCCTAAAGGCAATGTATCACATCACCAGCCTTTGTCACCTGTTTTAACACCTGCTCCTACCTCATCACCATCTCCTTCCATCTACCAACCTAAACTTCCACCAACACTACAGACATCTCCCACTCTTACAGACACAGCACCGCTTCCAACTCCTATCACAACCAGAGCTGGTAGAAGGGTTAAGTTTAGAGATATTCTGGATTTGTAGATATATTGTTATTGTTTGTATTTTTGTTTTTATTTTAATCTTGTGATTTCAAGAATGTGTCTCGAACTATGTAAAACCTTAGTTAGTTTTAAGGTATAATTTCATGAATATAATTATTATGGTGTTTATAGCTACTTATAGTTGATGTTGGTGTTAAGTATTACAATAAGTTGTAAATGTTTGTGAGTACTGTACTGTTCTCGTTATACGTTTCATGTGTGATTTTGAAACATTTTTTTTTAAATTATTATTTTGTATACCTTTCTTTTCTCCGTAGGGGGGTGGTGTGGCGTCTCACATATTTTGTTATCTGTGGGACCGCCATGCTAAAGATAGTCTATGGAGAATCAGCGATGGGGTTTATGGTTTAGTTTAGTTCTGACGGCCTTCACTTTTGGTGATTAATAAATGTTGCAAGTTGCTTAACGATTTAAGGGTTTTATTTCAAGTTCACTGGAAAACTGGACGGCGCTATTCGCTAAACATATATCATAGTAGTTCGTAATTGTACCAGAATCAAGTGAGATTTTTATGTACATATATAGACAAATTTTAGTTTTTCTAAAATTGTATTTGTTATGGATTTGTTACCCTGCCATCTAGTGGATCAATCTGTTCTTGCAAATGCATGACATCAGCCGTGGGTGGGACAATGTGAGTTAGGTACCTACCTATCAGAAAAAATGGTGTAATATAATAATATTTATTTTAGATTACACGTTAATATTAATGGCTGTTTTCCGAAGCTGGTAAAAATAAAACAAAAAGTCAAAGCCATGTGACAACAACGCCTGTGTTTCCAGATCTACCAATTTGTTCGTACGTCTACGAATTCTTGAATTTGCACACAGATTCATTTTCGAATGAAAATGAATCTGTAACATAATTATTGAAAAAAAAAGTTTAAATGAAAGACTGAACCGCAAGTCGTAACCAACCTTGCTCTAAGACTAGTATGTACAAACAAAATAACTACGATATACCTACATTGTTAGGCCCATTAGGGCCGGCGCCCATTATCGGCATCGGCAAGGAAAAGGATAGTCTCCGACCGTGTGCGCTTGCATGTAGGGATGCCGAAGGATCCTTTTCCTTGCCGATGCCGATAATGGGCGCCGGGCCTTATTGTACTGGCCACATTCATTGTGAGAAAACTGATATGACAGTGACAGTCAGCTGTCATGGCTGTCACTTGGAACAGTTCATAATTTTGTTTGAAAACTCAAGAACTGGAAATCGGCGACGAATTTTATACTTTGTTTCATTGTTTACAAATAAACTATTAGAAGATTTATTTTTTATTTATTGCGGTTTCATTATTTACTTCGAAAGTAACTTATTTCGTACGAAATAATGGTATTAAAAATTACTTTCCAGTTGTATTTGCAAAATATAGTTGCAGTTGTTAAAGTAACGCTGAAACTTTCTTTCAGGAGCCAAAGACTGAGTTGCAGCGTAATGCTGTTGCTGACAAACGTAATAAGGAGTTGGAGCAGTACCAGCGAGCCCTGGACATCCAATGGCTAGACAGCCGCATGCAGGATGGCCGGATGAACCGGTGTCTGGCGCTCATACACCGAGAAGCCGAGATGGAAAAGAATTTTCAGGAAGTAAGTTAAATTTCCTCGGTGCCCGGTGGCGTAATTTTGTGGTTAGTGGTCTTGGTGTAATGAGCAATTTGGGGAACCTGTTATATATTTTTTTTGTAGGTATTAGGTATATTATTTATAAGTTAGCATTATCAGCCTTAAAATGTTCCGATCCTGTTAGGGGCTAGGGCTCTGGCCTCCTCTCTCGGAGAGAGAATAGGTTACTATCCACCCCACAGATCCAGTGTGATATTTATATTTGTAAGTAATGTGGTGTAATATAGATCAGGCTGGTGTCCGCTAATCCATGTCTTAAGTGCGTTTTGAAGTTGATGTTTGTTTAAATTCTATCATTCTGTGGGAGATTCCCTAAACCTTGAAGCCTTGGTGGTATGCACTATTTTGCATGCCAATGGCCTATCATCCCTAGTGTATGCTTATGTCGATGGTCCCTACGTAAAGTATCGAATCAAAAAAATAGCAATTTTTTATTATGACTGTTTTGAGCTCTTTTTAAAGGATATTTTTTAATACAACTTCGTTTCCCGATAGTTAGAGACCTAATTTTTATAAAGATTTAATCACCCGTGACAAAATTATGCAAAAAATGCCTTTAAATCGCTCTCTTGCAAAGTACCGATTTTCACTTTCGATACTTTACCTAGGGACCGATGGTCCCTAGGTAATCCCTATGTATCTATCCCTATGTATCTATGTAAGTCCCTATGTACCTATTCAGAAGTTATGTTATTTATGACTCAATCAATAATCAGCAATTACTCAAAAAGTTAAAGACAGCTTTCTAAGATCATTTTCAATGATTACTATCATACAATCCACAATATTTAACATGAAACAAACTACTTACTATTGTTTTTTTTCAATTCAGAGAACTGACCATGCAGCTATCGTAAACGCCAGAGCTGCAAAAGAAACAAAACTGGGCATAGAAATAGAAAAGGTGCGGCGCGAGGAGGTATGCAGACTGCTCCGCAGACATTACTTGAGAGAGCGGGACCCTAGTCTCAAGGAGTTGTCCAAGAAGCTGCAAGCTGGTTACGTCAGCAGGGACTTGCAGCAACAGATATTACATAATGAGTACAAGAGGCTGCAGGATAAGGTATGGTTAATTTAAGTAATTATTCTGTATTTATCAATTTTTCAGTAACTGTTTTATCGATTTCTCATTCTACCAGAGTCTGTGTTTCCTGATATCTATATCCTACAGTTCTTTAAGACAAGAATGAATAGGTTACTTCTAGGCTAGCATGTTCCATTGTCGGCTACATCATTGCTTACCATTAGGTGAGATAGTGGTCAAACATGTGATTATGCAAATAAAAAAATACCCTTTGGCAACTGAACTTGTGTCTACTAGTCTGTCATTTGTCATGTCAGTACTGTCATCAATTAGTCATATTGATACCAGGAGGTAACACATAAAATAATTCTACTATTGTTGCTAGAAAAACTCGCCACATTCATTCTTTTTTACTGCCTGCCTGTGGGACATGCCCTTCCCTACGTGTAGTCACTTATGTGTGACTTTTCTGGTCAAAGATGTCACGTCACTTTTTCAGTCAGCGAATCCTTTCAGTAATAGTAAGCTGTTCTGGTAGCTGAAAAAGAAAAACCATCCAAAGCTTTTGGAGACGTAACTTGTATTTGGAACCATGGCAGTTGATGATATCTTTAACTAGTGGCATTTAGGATTTCAATTTCCAAAATCCAAAAAAAAATACAATACCTTCCAGGCCGAAGACATGCGTGCCAACAACCTCGTCCTCCACTCTCTATACGACGACAAGTCAGCCACAGAATTTGAGGAGAAAGAGAAGATAAAACGCACCACACAGTACTGCAAGGAGCTACAGCAGCAGCTGGTGAACAGGCAGCTGCAGAAGCAGTGCCAGTACGAAGACACCCTCATCGAGAAGAAGATGCTCGAGGATATCATGCGGACCATGTCCGATGAGGATATGAAGTGGGTGGTTGTTGAAGTACCTTTTTTTATGCCCTGCAATGATGTGTGTGGTAGAATTTTAAAATTGTATACGCAAGAACGCTTTATGGCGCAATTACACATGGTCGTTAGCCTGAATTTGGGAGCACGAAAAATGTTACTCGAATTCGGGTACCCGAAGCATTAATTACATAATTTTAGTCACCTTCGGTTACTGGAACATGGTCAAACAACCCAGTGGGTTGACTGGATTGTTTTCGAGTAACGTTTTTCGTGCACCTGAATACAGGCTGACAACCAAATGTAATTGCGCCCGCATTCGGGTTGGAACGTACTGGCTAAGTCTGCTTGTCAATTGAACCAAAATGAAAGCTGTTCAGGCGTAATCGACTTCGTTCTGTGAAAGAACTGGCTCAAGTACGCCCGTCCCAAGTCGTTTGTCCGAATTCGAAAGGCAATCGAATACAAGCTAACGACGAAGTGTAATAAAATTGAACCTTTAAGTGGGTGATCGACGTACTAGCCTATACCGCGGTTTTAAAGAACGTCGGTTAGTCTGTTTTACTCGTGGTTCGTTGGTACTGATCGACTAACGAGTGAAACAGTGGTATCGTAGAAAATGAAGCAAACATGATGAGCCGCGAACCATCGTCACCTCACAAAACCGCGGTATTGCAATCATACATTTGGCGCGCCTTACCGACAAGCCCTAAGACCGCTTGTCGATCAGGGCCTTTACTATAACACCTGGCAAATAAGTTGGCAAGAAATTGACGTAGTGGGGGTAATTTAGCGAAAAAGCGAATGAGCGAACAGGGCGTAACGCAATGCGGGGGCTAAAGTTGACTAACGCACCAATCATAGACTACTATTATAATACTGCACCAATCGCGCGCCGGAGGCGCTACCTCACACCCCACGTCCTGTTTGACCACCAAATAGATCTAAAAAACGATTCGATTTCGAAATCTAACATTCTCCTTAACAATTTTCCAGAGAACTAAAACAGAAGCGCGAGCAGACAGACAAGATGCGCCACGAGATGAAGACGTTCATGCAGGCGCGCGACGCCTGGCGCGAGAAGCAGAAGCAGATGGTCATCATCGAGGAGCGCCAGATCGAGAAGCAGGTCAAGGCCATGTCCGACAGGAGCGCTGATATGTGAGTTTGTTGGGTTTTGTTGAACAGTCGTGCGATGAGGAGAAGTAAGGTAGCGATGCACGAAGGTGTGAATGAGATAGCTGTTTATCTCCTATTTCGTTCTTTTTTTTTGTACTGTTACTGACTGTTTTTAATGTACTGCGTTTCATTGTAAAATATGTCGGGGCTGGTGTCCGCTACTCCATGTCTAAGTGTGTTTTAAGAATGTTTTAAGGATATTTGCTTCCCACAGAATGATACAATTTAAGCGTTGTTCATTCTGTGGGAGTTTCTCTAACCCTTGAGGCTTGGTGCTATGCCCTATTTTGCGTGCCCATGACCTATACCTTCCTATGATCAGCATCTGAGTAAGATATCAAGCCGAAAACAAACAGAGCATATACAATAAACAGAGCTAGGTACCTATCTCATTTAAACCACGAAGGTGTAAATGAGATAGGTAGCTCTGTTTATCTCCTATCTCGTTCTTTTTTTTGTTCAACTGTTTTTGATGTACTGCGTTTCTACGGATTTATTCTTGTTTCATCCAGTGCCTTATATGTAAATTCCTTCAAATAAAGGGTTTTGATCAAAAACAAACCAAGCAAACCATACAAATTACGTAGGAAAGTAAAAGAGGACAAATGACCTTTCCTAACTTGGTCAATTATGAATCGTGTTCCATAAATCTAATAAGATTAAATATTAGTATAACAGCCTGTTATTACAATAGTTTTAATTATTTGAAAAGAGTAACCATGGAGTTTCTTGCCGGTTCTTCTCCATAGGAAACAACCAATTTGGAACCGTGCTATAGTTTTTAACGTTTTATAAGTGCCCATGTCATGTAGGTAAGCCTATGTAAAATAAAAACATATTGAAATTTGTTTTTTTTTTTTAATTTTGAATACTGCTGTATTTTTCAGTGTGGCTGAGAGGGAGCGCAAAATGAGGATAAGGGAAGAGTTAAATGAAAAGATGTCTGCTAAAATATTAGCCGACGAGGTAAGTTATTCATTCATTGCTTGTTGTGTGTGAAAAAAAGTATATTAGAGGAAGTTTGGTTGGAATGAGGTCACGGGGTTGGAAACAGGTCACAGCGTCACAATCGTATCCGTAACGACTGCCAAAGATCTATGCTATACTTCTACATCTATATTATATGTTTAATACTGGGTTTGTCATACTCATTTCAGTTTGCCTGGAAGAGATCGCGGAATGCGATAAGGCCGTTCATTGTTTTGTATGTTTTTCGGTTTACTTATGTATGTGTATTGGTTTACAATAAAGAGTACATTAAATAAATAAATCTATAATAATTAACACTTAATCAATCCCCAGGCTGCCCGCCAAGAACGAATAGACTTAATAAAACTCCTGCAAGAACAAGAACACCTGGAGAAGAACCATCAAGATGACCTCGCGGACAAGCAGAAGGCTGAGAGGGTGCGGAGGGAAACCATGGAGGCTCTCACGGCGCAGATGAAGGAACACAAGAGGGCCGAGCAGAATAGGAAGGCTCTTGAGGCGCAGTTTAGGAAGGACGTATGTGTTGCTTTTTGGTGCTAGTCTACACTAATATTATAAAGAGAAAAAGAACAATGTTCAAAACGTCCCCACCCTTGTAGCACTTTATAAGCTATATCAATCGAACGGCCTTGACCGTCTCATCATTTTATTGTATGACGGTGAAGCTGAAATATGCATCCGAAAAAAGTTATATCGACATGAAGTAGCCGAAATCAGTCACAATTTATGTTCCCATCTACAACAATTATCCCTTGTAGCACTATAAAACCTATATCAATCAAACGGCCTTGGCCGTCTCATCATTTTATTGTACGACGGTGAAGCTGAAATATGCATCCGAAAAAAGTTATATCGACATGAAGTAGCCGAAATCAGTCACAATTTATGTTCCCATCTACAACAATTATCCCTTGTAGCACTATAAAACCTATATCAATCAAACGACCTTGGCCGTCTCATCATTTTATTGTACGACGGCAAAGCTGAAATATGCGTCCGAAAAAAGTCATATAGACATGAAGTAGCCGAAATCAGTCACAATTTATGTTCCCATCTACAACAATTATCCCTTGTAGCACTATAAAACCTATATCAATCAAACGACCTTGGCCGTCTCATCATTTTATTGTACGACGGCAAAGCTGAAATATGCGTCCGAAAAAAGTCATATAGACATGAAGTAGCCGAAATCAGTCACAATTTATGTTCCCATCTACAACAATTATCCCTTGTAGCACTATAAAACCTATATCAATCAAACGACCTTGGCCGTCTCATCATTTTATTGTACGACGGCAAAGCTGAAATATGCGTCCGAAAAAAGTCATATAGACATGAAGTAGCCGAAATCAGTCACAATTATGTTCCCATCTACTTTAATTATAATTATAAGTTGGTAATATTATAATCGTCACCACCTAGATGACCGAGCACTTCTAACGTCTGACTCCCAAACTGGAAAGGACTGGGGCTGCCCTGAAGCGGCGCCTACCTAACCTAAGAGGTCCAGACGCCCCTTAACGGAGGCCCCACGCGGGGATCGTTCGGTCCGTGGCCCTTTATGGGCGCCGTCACTGGGTAAGCAACCGGCGGCCAAGCTGAATACTTGCTAGAGGGTCAAGGTCATCCAAATGGTTCGGGGATACCACCGCTCGATCTCCCGCGAAGCGGTGAACCTGCTTGCTGTCCTGCCACCGTGGGATCTGGAGGCAACAGTCCTTGCACGCAGGCACGATTTGCGCGTGGTGATGCAAGTTGAGGTATGGCGGACAGAGTTCCGGCGGGATCTCAGGGTGCCATGACGACTGCGATTGTCGCAACCCAGTGCTGGGCACGCTGTCATTGCGGCGGTAAGTCCCCTCTTTGAGGTGTGGTTTGAAAGAGATCACAGCGTCCTCACTTTCCATATGACGCAGGTCCTCACCGGACGCGGTAAGTTCGGGAGGTTCCTGCATTAGATTCAGGCAGAAAAGACGCCCGGGTGTAGCCACTGTGTGGATGGCCCGGAGCACACTGTAGAGGTGTGCCTTGTTTGGGCGGAACACCGCTGTGTCCTCGTGGAGGCTATCGGCGACGGCGGCCTCTCGCGCCTGGCCCTGGTACAGGCCATAGTCCGGAGCGAGGAGAAGTGACGGGCGGTCACCTTCTTCTGCAAAGCAGTAATGCTAGCGAAGGAGGCGGCCGACCACGAGCGCGAGAGGGAACGACCCTCACGCCCCCGCCACCGCCGGGTTACAGTACTTTTTTCGTGATGCTACTCCAAGGAACTTGTATACTCTATACAAACTAAAAGAAGTTCTGCTATAATTACAATATTGCGCGATGCTCTGCGCATGCGGCCCTTACTCTTGCTCACCTATAGATTCTTTGGACTGTGAACATAATTAAATTAAAAAACTTAAAATTATTATTGTACTAGATGGGAACATAATTGTGACTGATTTCGGCTACTTCATGTCGATATAACTTTTTTCGGATGCATATTTCAGCTTCGCCGTCATACAATAAAATGATGAAACGGTCAAGGCCGTTCGATTGATATAGCTTATAAAGTGCTACAAGGGTGGGGACGGTATCCGAACATTTTGAACATTGTTTTTTGTTTGGTTGTAATGAATAGGCTTAATAACTACTGGACCGTTTTTTAAAATTCTTTCACCATTCGAAAGCTACATTATCCACGAGTAACATAGGTCAAATTTTATTTTGGAAAAAAATAGGGTTCCGTAAGATATTTGGGTTTTTCGGACACAAGGTGTAAAAAATCATGTTACATATAATTTATTTGGCAAAACAACGTTTGCCGAGTCATCTAGTTGGAAATATAGGTCTTAAGGTGACAGCGATATGTGGATTATCCATACAAACGTAATACCAAAATCATATATTATGCAGTTTAAGCATATTTTTACACCATAATATGATGTTATTCCGATGCAGACAATATTTATCTAGGTTCCTACGTCGTCTTTTTTCGAAAAACTTACCCCAAACGAAATTTAAGCGAATTTCATTTTTTTGTTTTTTTTTTTTTTAAATTATTTATAGGCTTGCGCTTGACCACATTTCACCTGATGGTAAGCGATCATGTGGTCGACGATGGAGCACGCTTGCCTAGAAGCAACCTATTCACTCTTGACTTAAAGACCCCTAGGTTGTAGCTATCAGGAAACACAGACCCCGGCAGGGAATTCCACTCTTTAGCTGTGCGCATAATAAATGTACTCCCAAAACGCTTTGTACGTATGGGTGGGATGTTCACCATGTACCGGTGGCGCATTGCCGTACGTCTAGTGGTCCGATGATGAAACGGGCTTGAAGGAATCAAGTTGTGCAGTTCCTGTGCACACTCTCCGAAATGCAACCGATAGAAAACCGACAGGCTAGCAACTCGTCGTCGATGCTCCAGACTTTGAAGCTTCGACTCGAAGAGTGCATCATTACCTATGATCTTCTTGGCTCGCCTCTCAATCGACTCTAGCGCCTCAAGCTGGTACTTGGCAGATCCGTCCCATAGATGAGAGCAGTACTCCATACATGATCGAACTTGTGCTTTATAGAGGTTGAGCAACTGTTCCGGCGTGAAGTACTGTCTCACCTTAGCCAGAATCCCCAGTTTTTTGGCAGCCAGTTGAGCTTTCGCCTCTATATAGCAACCGAAATTGAGAGTGGATGATAGTGTTACGCCAAGAAGCTCAAGATGGTCGGTAATCGGTACGGTCACATCCCGAAAAGATGGAGCTGGGTGGAATTGGCTCCGTTTAGCAGAGAAAAGACACGCCTGAGTTTTAGCAGCATTGAACCTGACCAGATTGGCATCGCCCCAATCGGAGACCGCCTGCAAGGACAAGTTCAAGCGCTCAACCATAGCCTCTCGGAGAGACTGGACCTGTGACCCACTAGCACGTGCGTCGGACACGTATCTCTCAGCCACAGTGCTGTCGTCTGCATACCCAAAGGTACCGGGCTTAAGAAGGTCATTAATATGCAGCAAGAACAGAGTGGCCGAGAGCACCGACCCCTGGGGGACTCCGGCATTGACACCCAGTTGACCGGACGAGCTGCCGTCGATGACCACTCGAATGGACCTATCCCTCAGAAAGTCCGCAATCCAATTACACAGACCAGTGGGTAAACCGAAGGAAGGAAGCTTAGCTATAAGACTTTCGTGCCAGACCCTGTCAAAGGCCTTCGAGATGTCAAGGGAGACAGCAAGTGCTTCCCCATGCCTTTCGATGGCCTCGCTCCAGATGTGAATGGCATACGCTAGAAGATCCCCAGTAGACCGATTTTGGCGGAAACCGTATTGTCGGTCACTTAGAATGTCGTTAGCTTCTAGGTATGCCAGGAGCTTCTTATTTATCACACGTTCCATACTCTTACATAGGATGGACGTTACAGAGATGGGTCTATAATTTGCTGGGTCAGCTCGACTGCCCTTTTTGGGCACTGGTTGCACGTTAGCCAGCTTCCAAGCATTCGGCACTTTTCCAGTCTCATATGAGAGACGAAATAGGCGTGTCAAGATCGGAGACAATTCAGGCGCACAAGTTTTAAGCACAATTGCTGGTATCCCATCCGGGCCACTAGCTTTATTCACGTCAAGGTTACGTAGTACCCTACGGACGTCCTTCTGATGGATACGAATGTCCGACATACTCGTCTCTCCACCATCAGGAGCCGCCGGGGGCGACGCATCACCAGAATCTAGACGCGAAGATTCCGCAAAAAGGGAAGCAAACAAGTTCGCTTTTTCTTCTGCGGTGTGGGCCAGCGACCCATCTGGTCTCAGCAATGGAGGCAGTGAGGGGCGACAGAAGTTCGATTCAACCGACTTTGCCAGGGACCAAAAAGCTTTACTACCTGCTGGGTATGATGCAAGTTTGTTCCCTATTCGGCTGATGTGGTCAAACCGAGCCCTCTGCATCACCTTCTTGCAGGACTTGGCAGCCCTATTGAAGGCCTTCTTCTTTTCACTAACGTCGAGCGAGTTGCGCGTACGAGAGTCGACCCAAGCTCGGTACGCCGCGCGTTTGAGCGCATTAGCGCGACCACACTCGGCGCTAAACCATGGTCGAGCCCCGCCAGACACTGATACGTCAGAGAATGGAATATAGTACTCCATCCCCTGCCGCAATACATCCGTCACGGCATCTGCGCACGACGAAGCATCTTCAGAAGAAAAGCAAGTGGGCTGCCAAGGATAACACGCGAAGAAAGATCGCATGCCATCCCAATCTGCCGACCTGTATCGCCACATCCGCCGTGTGCCTCTGGGGCTGGGATCGGGCGGGGAGAAGACGGATACAGATTTCACCAGACAGTGGTCGGAGCTACCTAAAGGTGCCGATATCGACACTGAGTAGCGGTCTGGATCTGTTGTCAGCAGAAGGTCCAGGCAATTGGGCGTGTGCGAATCAACATCCGGTACCCTTGTTGCCCCCTGGACCAGCTGGGTGAGATTTAATGTTAAAGCCAGCTTTCTCATTTCTCTACCAGCATGGTCTGTGCACTGGAACGGGAAAAGCCACTCTTGATGGTGGGCATTGAAATCCCCCAGTAACACTAATTGGGCGGAGGGGTACCGCTGCTGAGCCGCTTCCGCCGCCTCACTTAGATGCTGTGTGAGCCCGGTTGTCTCCTGATCTCCGCTGTGCGAGCGGTAGACACAAGCGTAGACAATTAGATCTAGGCCTGTGTCCACTAAGGCCCAAAGCGTAGAGAACCTGGAGTCCTCAAGGTTACGGAGACGCCGATAACAGATGTCGTCCCGGGCGTACATACATACACCCGCACGTGGTTTGAAGTTGTGCTCCAAGGTAAACCCTGGGTATAAAAGGTACGACACGTCGGACGGACATCTGATCTGCGTCTCCGAAAGGAATAAGAGAGCTGGTTTTTCCGTCTCAAGATGGTGGTGGACTGCGACGATATTTGAGTGCAGACCTCGTATGTTAGTGAGGTGCACTTTGTGAGAGAGGGAGTGCAGCCGCTGTTTTGCAAAACTCTTTTTATTCCTTTTTTTGCACATTTTCACACCGAAAATGTCGTGTTTTTATTTTGTTTTTTTTTTTCTATATTATAAACAACAATATTTCAAAATATCTCTCCGTAGGAACACAGATATTATTGCCAAGTTATAAATACTCGAAAAAAAAAATTGAAAACACATAAATTTTTCATTCATCATTTTTGGTATTACGGAACATATCCAAATATCTCCCAAACTTCCAATAGTTTGTATTGCTATCACAGCAAGCAACTGTCAGTGTGCGGATGATGACTTTACTCCAGTCAGTGTGTCCAAGAATTGTTTATACTATTTGGATTGATTACGTCAACCTCACAACGTATTTTATTTTCGTCTCAACTCGAGATAGCGCGCGGTGTACACCGGCCTCTTAACTTCCTGAAAGTTTAGACTTTTACTGACTAAACCCTACCCCGAAGGCAAAGAAGAAATGGGGTGAGGTTTAGTCAGTACAAGTAAGTCCAGAGTGATTGAATGATTCCCCACTGGGAAAAAAAACCTCCTGTCAGTTAAAATCAACTGTAACTAACAAAAAATTGACAATTGATTGACAGGACAGAATTGAAAAAAAAATGTCTTGTGCCAAACAAATTTTACACCAAGAATCTAGATGTCCTAATGCGTAGCAAGGTAATCAACAGCTCGAAGAATCGTCAAACTTAGTGGCAGTGGGCAGGGTCATTGCTCGTAGAACAGATGGTCGATAGGGACGGAAGGAAGTACTAGGTGGACCGATGACCGGGTGAGGGTCACTGGAATCCGATGGATGTGACACAAACAGAACCGGTCCTTAAGGCGACGCTTGGGGGAGGTCCAGGCCTATGTGATGAAAGATGTCATCTACCTAGCCTTTTCCCAACTATATTGGGGCCGGCTTCCAGTCAAGCCTGATTTAGCTGAATACCAGTATTTTACGAGGAGCGGCTGCCTACCAGACCTCCACAACCCATTAACTGGGGTAACACTTCATGGCAAGACTGGAGTCAGATTTACTGGCTTCTGATTATCCGTAACGACTGTCAAAGATCTACAAATGACAGCCGGGACCTATAGCTTAACGTGCTTTCCGAGTCACGGAGGAAACTCGTTATGTTAAGATGGTCACCCATCCACAGACCAACCTTGGCAAGCGTTGCTTAACCTTAAGATCGACCCGTGCGGCTGTTATTATCTAGCCACGAGCTCCTCCTGATGATGAAAGATCTACGTAATAAAAATTGTCACTTTTCAGACCGAAAACAAAATAGCGGCGGACCTAGCCAAAGAACGGGCAGAGCAGCAGCAGAAGAAAGAGAAAGGCAAGCTCTACACGCAGGAGTTGTTGCAGCAGATACAGGAGAACGCGCGCCGGAGGAAGATCGAAGATGAGAAGGAGGAGAGGCGCGCCGTGCAGGTGTATGAGTATGATAGGAAGTGGTGAGTGCGAGAGTAGATAGAACATTTTGGTTTTTAAAGGTGCCTGAGCGGTAGTAAGGGTCAAAGAAAGAGAGAAGCAGCAGTAGGAGAAAGACAAAGGCAAGCTAGACACGCAGGAGTTGTTGCAGCAGATACAGGAGAACGCGCGCAGAAGGAATATCGAAGATGAGAAGGAAGAGAGACGCGCCGTGCAGGTGTATGAGTATGATAGGAAGTGGTGAGTGCTACAGTAGATAGAATATTTTGTTTTAAGTTGAAAGGTAGCTAACGCTCATAATTGGCCATGCGTAATTTGCAGCACTGATAGAACTCAGTTGAGGGATGTAGCAATAGATCATGTGATCTCCTTCCTTTTCTCTTTTATATAAAACCAAAAATCCCCTTCGATAGATCACTTCAATGCGGTTACCTACGTAGATGATTCGCGATTGCGAAGCGATACGGCACGAAAGGAACAAAAAATTGATACTTTATTGTGGTGATCTATGCGACCAAGTGCACGTGAGTGCGGTAAGGTGACCAGCGAAGCTGAGTTAACGAAATTAAAATACACTTGCCATCGCAATTGAAACTCGGTCGCGAGAATTATAGAAGAGAATTTTTGTCTGCTGTAATACAACAATCTATCCCCATTCCAGGCGCGAGGAAGTATCTAAGGAACGTGCGAAGATGATCGAGGAACATGTACCACAACTGCTGGGCTACCTGCAGCCTGGCGTCATTAAGAAGGAAGACCTGCCCGCCGTGCGCAAGGGAGCAGACCAACGCGAAGACTTGAAGAAACTGGATATTGAAGCCATGGCCGTGTCGCACCGGCCCAAGCGCTTTGCTAAGTGCAACGCGCAGTGTAGGATCATTCGGGAGTACTAAAGCTAGGCTTACATCACTGTGGAGTGTGTCGTGGTGTGCAAAACACGACTTAATAATAATAATAAATTTCTTTATTCAGATATCTGAGATCCATACAAAATATAAAAACTAATACACAATAGTAAGCAGAGACTGTCCGCTGTAACAATTTCCACATAATAGGACAATCATATCTACTTGCTATGACACTCAGGATGCTGTGACGACTTCCACGCAGTCGACTGATGAGTGATGCAGTCTTTTTGCGCCACAGGGCTGCAAAGCCATCTATTAATGACCTACGTTGACAATTCAACGCGATTGCGAAGTGATGCGGTGTGAATGAAACAAACAATCGATACTCTTGCGGTAGTTTACGTGCGTGTGATGTGGCGATGAGTGAAGCGGTAGGTAGTTGTACTGAAATTTTCGCGTAAACTCGCAGTGCGGTGATTTGTTTTATATAAATGAAGGCTAAAGCGATGACTTTTCGCGCATCCGTTCTGTCGGATTGCTTCGCACAGGCACGCGATCCGAAGCGTTTGTTGAATCATCGACATAGCACGCCCTGTCATCCAATGAATCTGTTTCCAGTCTACCTTGTATCACAAGTTTTGTAGCCCATCAACTGTCTCAGAAGACGCCACGACACAACACAACACAGTAATGTGGTCCGAGCTTCGACCTATCTATGAGCGACATGGTGAAAGAATTAGTTATTTAAATATATGCACGTCACCGCAAGAATACACTTAACGAATTTGTTTTGTGAACTTCTGTTACCCAAATTTCGGTTTGTTTCATCTGAAAACGAACAATTCGTATGTCGCATTTATATAAAACAAAAGGATATCATCCATGTATTAGAGTTGGGCCAAGTGTTGTCTAGATTATATAGTGTGTTTTTATACATTCTATGTAAGGAACTATTTGAAAGTACTCTCACGACTGTTCAGAATTTGGTCTAAACTAAGTTAATGTTGTTTGCGAAGCAAATGTTTGTGGTGAGTACTGTTCTTTCTTTACTTTTCTTACCAGGAAAATTATATAGGTAGTATACTTTTCGTAATCATTATAAATGTGTAGCTTTTTGTATGTTATTACAACATAAAAGTTCTCGAGATTTTTTTGCACAATTGTTCCGTTTGGCGTTTCTATAAGGACCAGTAATATGGATGGATATTCATGAAGAAAGTTGGTATTTGAAAAATCTGGCATTTATATCAAATAGTCCTTGAACATGTAAGCGTTAGTTGACCCTGGTTTTTTAAACATTTTATGATCACCTGTGTGAGTAACCGATACCAGTAATGAGGGTTTTACGCGGTGCATCCACATGCTTTTCATCAATAGTCCCTCCTTTGAGAAGTGGTTGGAAAAGCGATACGGCGTCTTCACTTTCTACATGACGTAGGTCCTCAAAGGACGTAGTGAATTCGGGAGATTCCTGCATCGGACTCGTATAGACGTCCGGGTGTCGCTACTGTGTGTAGCACGCGCGCCTCAAGGGGCCCAGCAGGGTCGAAGCATCTGGAGCCATGGGTTTGCTTCTAAACGGAAAACCCAGGGTCCTGGAACAAAAGGCAAAAAAGGAACGAATGTTGGGATTTAGTAAAAGTTTGAAATTCTGAAGTCTGAAAGTCTGAATTCCAAGAGTGGGAAAACTCATTCGATGATTTACAACCGAAAAAAATCCTCATTTAAATACAATTGTATGAAATCTGCCTAAACACTGCGGTTTATTTTAAAATTACATGGGCATTATTATCCTATTCTATCACATTAATTACATCGGCAGCTGTAAAAACCTCTAAAATAATAACAATAACATTTCTCGAACAAAGTTAACGGAGATCAGACACTACAAATACTAATTACTATAATAATAATCATAAATATAGTAAAAAAATGTGTCTGAAATCATTCTCTGTTAAATAAACTACTTGTTATTTGTTTCAAAGAAGTGTATAAATATGTTATCAGAAATATTGAGGTTTTTAGTCTCCAGCCTAGCGTCGTAAAACGTTGCGGTGCGTTTTACGAAAGATGTGAATTATTTTTTGAGGTTGGTAATCATCAAATAACTGCTCCCGCTCTGGTTGGAGCGCTAATATGCATCAGACTTTTTCTAACTAAGGGCCGGCGTCCAGTTGTCATGGCACGGCATGTAAAAACGGCGGCAAAGGATTTTATTACTAATCAAGTTATTTTGAATCTTATTTCAATGAGTTTAGAGTTCGTGTTACTTTATTTCGATACCACGATGCTGCGACGTGCCGCGGCATGCTGTGGCATGACGCGGCATGCTAAAGCACAACCTGCCATGCCACGGAATGCCGCGGGATACCGCAGTACAATCTGCTGTGCCATGCTATTCCATGCCGGCAGTGGGCGCCGGCCTTTAAACTCACTTGCGTTCTTCAGTAGCCCTTGGGTTTCCAGGGCCGTGGTAACTCTTAAAAACATTCCTGTGGTTTTACCTGCATTATTTTTCTTACGATCCATCCTAAGGTTGTCTGGTAGATATCGCTGTCAGCGATAACACCGCCATTGTACCCATAGATTTAAGTTTCTGTACAATTTATAACGAGAGTCTGCCGTTTTGCCGAAAAGAATTTGCCAAATTTTCATTACCCAAAGCAATTTTCGAAACCTTTTATTTTACCAATGCAATATTTGGAAAAACTTTAGTTCGAAAATTTTCATTTGGTCAAATTTTTACTTAGGCAGCATATTACCTAGAATAATTTCATTAAGGTATTTGATCTTAAATCAAATGATTTATTACGGCAAAAAATCTTTAGAAAATGAACAGTTTATCAAATTAATTGCTATGAAAAAAAAATAAAGACGGTTACAAACGACGAATGAAAAACGAACTGCTTCCAGAACTATAGGTTAGGTTAGGTTAGAGTAGTGACCAAACCACGCACGAGCCGAGCGAGCGAAACGAGCGGTGCCGCGGCAGCGGCCGGCGAGTGCCAGAAGCATATTTTTATATGTAAAACCAGAAACAGTAGACTGAAGATACCAAAATTTGGCTAATTTTATTTTGGGTAAAATATGTTAAACCAACTGAAATGTTTAACTACATAAAAATTGGTAAAAGAACTAGTTGGTAAGCAAATTATTGCTGAAACGTTAACTTGCCAAACATTAGGTTTGCGTAACATTTATTTGTGAAGAGTTTATTTGCTAAGTAATAATTTGGCAAATGAAATTATGCGAAAAATTGTTTGGGAAGTGATAATTTGGCAATTTCTTTTTGGTAAAACAAGGGAGACCCCTTCTTGAGTCACCCAGCCTAAGTTGCCAATGAGTAAGACTGCTTCTGCCCCCGACTACGTCCGCGTAAAATCCCTCTGTATCGTTGGACGTAAAAGCGTTCATCAATAGTTCATCCTATTTTTTCATCAGTATTATTTTTTACACATAAACAATGTTACCTATTTATTCATATACATGTTAAGATTTGTATTTTTAACAAGAATGTTGAAATTATTGTATTACAAAATGACTGACTAATATTAACTAATTAATTAAGCTTCGTATATTTATAAATACTAAAAGACTGACTATTTGTGATTAACTGTAATTTTCACCTATTTTGTAATGAATATGTAATAAATTATTGTATTGACCTAACAGCTATGTTTGTTTTTATTTACCTTCTTAGTTTTCCCTGCGACTTCGTCGTTTTTTTTTTCAAAGGCACCATTCTACCGGAATAAAAGGTCTAATGTCCTATTCCTCGACATGTTCTGCCATTGTGTCAAGTTTCATCCAAACCTATTTAGCCGTTTTAGCGGATATACACACTCTTTAACAAACATGCACCATGAATGTCCGTAAGGATTGAGGAGCCACATCAGATTTTTTAAATCTGATCTCACCATTATTTAGCAGCAGTGTAGATTATTTTGCAGCACGAATTCTAGATTTAGCAGCAAAATATATCACTAGTTATTTTAATGCAAAGGTGGCTCCTCAATCTAAACGTCTGGATTGAGGAGCCACCTGAAAACTCGTTAAGTAATGGATGCACATTTATGAAAATTTTGCAGCATTTAGCAGCTATTTAGCACATAACCGTCTAAAAATTTCGCTTCTGTAGCACTAAAATGAAAGAAAATACAATACTTTTAATATGGCTCCTCAATCCTGACGTTCTAATTATATATGTTTGACTGTAGCCACCTGAAATCTCAAGGTAATCTAAAGCCAGATATACTAACATTTAGCAGAAATTTCTGCTAAATATACCAGTCATTGACATATATATTATTGATACCAGTACAATTCAGCAATGTATATGCTTTAGATTCTGAAAAAACCATCATTACCGGGTAAAACGGGGTGAATAGGAACGCAGGGGTGAATAGGAACGAAAGTTTGATTTTAATTTTTACTTTGGTTAAATATTTTATCTTCATTTCTGTATAAGCATCGCCTTTTATTACAATTAATGGATAAATAGGAGTAATTAAATGCTGGAAAAACCTGTTAAATAACGTTAAAATCCAGTAACCATTTTCGTTCCTATTCACCCCTGCGTTTCTATTCACCCCATTTTACGGTAACTATTTTCTTGTAAATTCAGTGTGTAGGGTGACCACATTTTGGGGGTACCTACAAATTAATATTTCACTTACGTACGTGCATACACACAATAATATTTCAAATCTGACACAAAACCAAAGTCAATCCGCCAAAAGCGGCTGAATAATGTTGCCAATTAAATTGAAAAAAAAAAAACTCCAGGTCGCGCTTTCATTAATCGCACTCTATCAAACTGCACTTAATTATCAGTCACTGCACGACATTATTATCCCCACAATTTGATTATGATGACAGAAATATGATGATTAACTTTATAATATAAGAAATCCAAGTTAATTATTTATTTCGTACATTAAGGACTGAGAACGAAACCATGTCGCATATATGGACCAAAATGCTAAACGTAAACATATTTACCTATATAAAAAAAAAGTTATAAAATAACAATAAACTTCTGTTACTTAATTATAAATCTTATGGAACAATTATAAACTTTAATATCGTTTGCGTTATATTTGTATTTAAGACCTTCTATATTTAAATAGTAAGTAGAATCATTCAATTTAAAAATGACATTCGAAATTCAAACCTCATTTTTAAATGTGTTCAAAATTATTTATTCCAAAATTAAATCTAATTGTATGTAATAAGGTTTAAAATAAAATGTCAACAATGGTGTTTTTTTTTGTTAGCCTGTTCTGTCGCACTCATGTTTCAGGGTACCAACTTTGTGATAGTTTGTTTATATTTTTTTACTAGACGATGTAATTTATAAAACTTAGAACAGAGTTTTAATTATTATTTTTTATCGAAAGTACTTTCTTTTTTGTTCAAGTTGCAAATATTAACTTACCGGTTTAAATATTTTAAGGATTTTAATATTTTAATGGTTTTCTTTAAATTTGTTTATCTACATATAAATAAAACGTCTGAAGAATTAAATGCAGCGTCTTTGTAATATGAAAGTCTCCGCCTGTTCCAGCTTATTTCCGAAACGGCTGGACTGATGTTGATGGAAACAGCTGATATGTTATAAGGAGTACATAGGCTGCGAAAAAGAATTGGGCCTAGCACTTTTGGTGGAATGTGGTGCGTATATTCTACCGTACGGTGGAATAAACGCATTCACGGAGCAAGCACTGCGGTGAAACAAACGCATTTTATTGTTCCATTATATCCTGTCAACCTTTACTAAATAAATATTATTGTGTGTATGCACGTACGTAAGTGAAATATTAATTTGTAGGTACCCCCAAAATGTGGTCACCCTACACACTGAATTTACAAGAAAATAGTTAATGATGGTTTTTTCAGAATCTAAAGCATATACATTGCTGAATTGTACTGGTATATTTAGCAGAAATTTCTGCTAAATGTTAGTATATCTGGCTTTAGATTACCTTGAGATTTCAGGTGGCTACAGTCAAACATATATAATTAGAACGTCAGGATTAAGGAGCCATATTAAAAGTATTGTATTTTCTTTCATTTTAGTGCTACAGAAGCGAAATTTTTAGACGGTTATGTGCTAAATAGCTGCTAAATGCTGCAAAATTTTCATAAATGTGCATCCATTACTTAACGAGTTTTCAGGTGGCTCCTCAATCCAGACGTTTAGATTGAGGAGCCACCTTTGCATTAAAATAACTAGTGATATATTTTGCTGCTAAATCTAGAATTCGTGCTGCAAAATAATCTACACTGCTGCTAAATAATGGTGAGATCAGATTTAAAAAATCTGATGTGGCTCCTCAATCCTTACGGACATCACCATTATGAATTGTCAAGGATTTGAAAAGTATTTGTAAATGATTTTTTAGCTGGAAGAGGGAGGCTATCTTTCTTTCTTCCATTGAATTTGGGGTCTAGGCTGGTTTTTCTGTCACGCTGATCGCTCGCGGATGGTCAGTGCTGATGGACCAATATGCTATGTAGTAAGGTAGCGTTTCTGCGTAATGCTGATCGCTCAGCGCTGACGGCCGACTGCTAGCGCTACGCGCTGACCGTCAGTGCCGGCGGTAAGTGTGAGAGGAAAACCAGCCCCATGGATATTCAATGGCAACGTAGCTGTCGATACAACGCAAGGCAGGTGATGTGAAGAGATTTTGCATGCACGTCACGTGTTACACCAAACTTCTCTTTTCGCGTGTCTTTCGAGCAAACTTCAGTCTAATTCCTGTCATGACAAGAATATCTGAACATAGGTACCTAGTGGAAATCCCACTCATTCCCACAAAACGTTTTAGCAATAATTGTGCGTACAGCAAGGACTGGATTTGCTGCCAGAGATTGTTTCCTGATAACTACAGTCTACAAGTAACATGAAGCCAAGAGTGAATAATTGTTGGTTACATTTAGGCATGCGTGTCTCGAGGACGCAGTCCAATACGTTGGTCCGACCAGATTCACACCCCTCTTGACTCTGCGGTATACAATATCCTTCACACCGCCAGACAGAAACAGATGGAGGAATATGGTACAATGAAAGTGATGAAGCGGGGAAGTCACAACGACCCTCAGCGTTGAGGAGTACAACGCAAGGAGGTGGAAGCATGTGTGTTACATCGTCAACTACATAGTCACTTTCCGTCAGGTGAGACAGAAGCCAAGCGCGAGCCTATCAATAGTAATAATAAGGTTCGACATGAGGGAAGTGGACACAGCAGTCATTGTGCCGGTAATCGTGTCGGCTAATGGCTTAATAGCCAAGAGCGTAGACCAACATCTAAGGAGCCTCACGTTAGGCAGTTAGATCAAAGGCTTGATCCAGAAGGCAGTTCTCCTGGACACCTGGATTCCTTTCTCAGGAGCCCTGACCACCGGCTGCTAGGACCCTGTTCCCGATACCGGTGGGCTACTATTTTTCATATTTATAAATGTTTTTTTTTACTGTTTTTAAAGAAATATTTAAAAAATGTACAAAATATGTAAATAAGAATGAAAATAAAAAAAATGTTACCTATGTATAATTAATATTCAATAATCTACCTACTATAATAAAAAGTTGGCAAAAACCTGAAAGCAAACAGCAGCTAACTAGAAGTGATGTTCAAACAATAATTACTGGTCGCTGCGGTCGCCCCAGAAAATATTTAAACGACTGAAATTAATTCCAAATACACCGCTTGAATATTAAAAGGGTGGATTGTACGGTGACCATTGTTCAAGTATTTTTTGCAGGACTAAAAATTATTTGTGGAGTGATGTGTACAAGTAGTTCACTAATATTATCATTTCAGGCGATAGACAAAAGTCTGATGATAGTCTTCAACAAGTGCGGGGCCTCTTGTGCTTCATGTTTTTAGTTTGGACTCTATTTTAGTTCGGATTTTAGTTCGCCATGTTCGAGTACGCAATTTCCAGTCTAGAGTCTCTAGAATCTTTTGGCTCTATCCGTTATGTGTGCAATATGTGTTTAGCCCGGTGCCCCTTAAATTTCTCACGGGTTATATTCGTTAGTACAATGGTTAATCTGCAGATTTCTTTACTTTAAATTCGATTACGCAGGGTAACATCTCTCCAATGTCTAATGTCCCTCTAGTGGTAAAGGAATACATGAGGCAAGCGTGGTTCTGTGTTTACTTCATAGATTTATAAGTAAGTACCCTTTTTTTTGAGGATGGAAACCATATCAGATTAGAAGTCATTTGATAATGACTTCTTCTGCTCTAGGATAGAGCAGGAGACCGTGTTAAATTGTTTACCCCCTTTAGTTCCCTCTTATTTGAAAATTGATGGAGGGGTACAAAGTTTGACACGATCTTTCGCTCCATCATGTTCATCCATATATTATGTCAACTGCGTAACACACTTATTACCTACCAGAATGACAAAAAAAATGTTTAAAATTCGAAATACCCACAACCTGTTCCTACAAACTCCCTCCAACACAGCCACCCTACTCTCACAGTGAAAGTTAGCATTTTTGTGCAATAAAGAAATAAAATCCGCATCGTCAGCGTTCGTCGAGCACGTTATGTTAAGATAAACATCGGGCCTTCTATCGACAGCATCCCCTCTATTTGCCGCCAACCCTTATCTTTGCCACGCAGAATAAAAATCGTGTTTATTTTACGCCAAATTGCTAGCTTAGTGATGTTTTTAATTTGCCGTTATGTTATGAATGTTGTGTGGAGTCGGTGTGTGCTCTCATGGTTTTTTATGGTGATTTGAATTGGTGTTTATGGGGAATGGTTTAGATATCTATGATTAGATATGTGTTGTATCGTTTGGGGAGTTTTACGGAGACTTTTATTCGTTATTTTTTTGTAGTTGAAGAGTGGACTTATTCGCATACAGTGAAGAGTGAACTTATTCGCATTTTTTGGTTAGATTCGAAAAGGCATCAACTTCTTCCTTTACACATATTTGTATGTTGCTGGGAAAAATATAGGCAGACGGAAAAAAGTTTACCAAGTCAGTACACTATTTATTAAAGATGGCGGTTGCGAATAAATCAATAATACTCAAATTGCAATTCTATGGATGTGTAAAAAACTTTGGTAAAAAGTATAATTTCGGCGTAGCAATTAGATTCGTAGCAACACTGCGTAGCAAATAGGTGTGCTCGGTGTGCTACTACGCCGTAGCAGTTGTCTACGTCGAAGTCGGTTATGATTCTTGCAATTTTTGCTGAAGTTGAAATATTTGTTTAATTTTAACATGAAGAGAGAACGTTGAGATTGATTTGATTTGGATGAGTGAGGTTAACTGATTACCATTTATTATTAGATGGATCAACGTAACAGTTTTTGCCGTTGGAACTACGTCGGTTTTGTGAATATTGTCAATTTATTTGGAGTTAGCATGTCATAGTTTAGCAAGTGAGGCATGTTACCGACTGTGTCATATATACCTGGTTTACCTTAGAAAATTAAAATGTGCTTCACAACCTTAGTTCAATCTTCGTCGTAATTGTTATATTTTAAGTTCTCTCAATGATTTGATATTTATTATGTTATTTATAGTTTACAATGTTAGCTTATGTTTGTATTTTACTTTTATAAGCAACATATTTTATTTATTTCGTTTGAGTAACGTATTATTTGTTTATTGTGCTAACGTGTTGCATTAAGTCTGTACCACTATTGTACATGGAGCTTAAATAAATAGTTCATCATCATCATCATCATCTCAGCCGAAAGACGTCCACTGCTGAACATAGGCCTCCCCCTAGCGTCGCAACAGCGACCGGTCCTATGCGTCTCGCATCCATCGGATTCCCGCGACCCTCGCCATGTCGTCGGTCCACCTTGTGCCAACCCCACCAACGCTGCGTCTTCCGGTACGTGGCCGCCACTCTAGAACCTTCTATCCCCATCGACCATCTGTTCTACGAGCAATGTGCCCTACCCACTGCCACTTAAGTTTGGCGATTCTTCGGGCTATATCGGTAACCTTGGTTCTCTTGCGGATATCTTCATTTCTGATGTTATCGCGCAAGGAAACCTATCTTCTTCTTTTCTTTTCTTTCTTCTTTAACTAACTACCTATATCATTTTTATGCCTGCCCACTGCCACTTAAGTTTGGCGATTAAATAATCAAAAAGAAAAAAATCTTTTTTTGTCAAGGGTTTATTTCAGCCGAGTGTAACTAGAAGTCGTGCTGGCTGGAGCTGACTTCGCCTTCATCTTCTTCTGGTTCTTCTCTTCTAACTTCTCGACGGCAGCCTTGAATTCTCTCTGATCTTTCAAATGTCGCATCTCTTTTATACCCGCACGTGTTTTCTCCGTGTACCATTTCAGATATTGGTCGTAATCCTGTACAAAGTTAGGGGATTTTTTAGATGGAGAAATAAAGATTTTAATATGTGTAGATAACTCATATTTTAATGCTATTGCTTTACTTAATCTATATTTATAAAAGGAGAAACTGACTGACTGACATATCAATGCACAGCCGAAACTACTGGGACTAGGACACCAAGAGTGGTTTTTGAAAGTTTGTCAGGAGAAACTTACTTTCACGATTTCCTCGTTATAATACCAGCTAGCTACTGTTTAAAATTTGAATGTTTGTTTGTAATGAATAAATAAAAATAGGCAAAAAAACTTTTTAAGTTAAACGGTTTTATGTTAAACATACATTGCAATGTTTAAGATAAATGTACTAATAACCAAAAAATAATAAAATAGATACAGTCGTGGGAATTATAAACATATGCATAGACTAGACTAAAATAAAACCGTGGGGCACGTCAATTGAATTCTATTGCATTCTATCGAATTCTATCGCACATTAAGTCGATAATTTGTAGACAATTGACGTGCCCCACGGTTTTATCGCTGAGTGACATACACACACGAGTATGTATATGTTGTACTTTCATGCGAGTGAAGCTGCTGGCAGATGCTAGTGAATGCATTAAGGTCGTTACGTATCCTTAATAACCTTAGGAAAGTTTCTTCTGCGAATGTAGGTATTTAGGTAACGATAATTATAATATAAAAACAGTTACGAACTCACAACTTTAGATTCCTTGTTATCTTCTAATATGAAATCATACACCTCCACGGGTAAGAGACCGAAGGCAGCTATTCTGGAGAACAAGAGGAAATTCGTGAGTATTCGATTATACCTTTCTATTGTACTTTGCAGAACTGATGGTCGATGAGGCCGAAAGATTCTGGAATAGTGACTGTACTAGTATACAGAAAAACGCAGCATTGAAAGAAAGAAAGGCGAAGTTTTTAAGTTGCGTCATTTCACAAAAATAGCTATTTTGTTTATCTTTCTTTCATTGGAAGGCCTCCCTTAAAATGGACCGATGACCTGGTGAGTGTTGCGGAAGTCCCATAGATACGAGACGTATTGGACTGGTTCTATCACGACTGTTGATTCCTATCAGGAGCTATAGTTGACAAAATAGCGTGGCAGGCTGGCCACAAAAATAAAAGTCCTTACTTTACAGTCCTCTCAGCCGACATGAACCTTTCAAGCACGTCTTTAAGATATCCAAAGCTGTATCCATGCAGCGCGTAAGCCAAGCTGGTGACGTTGAAGTTTGCTGGTATGACTTGGTGCCTAAAAAACGCAATTAGATTCTTATAAACTACATATTTTATTAGATCGAGGCAAATAATTCTAGTGCTATTCTTTAAAAGTAATTTTCATGGCTGTAAGCTGCGACTAGCTCGACGTCGAAACAGCCTTCTAACAACGAACGCAAATGTATGAAGAACTGTCATTGTGAATTGCAATAGTGCTCATGGCTTGACATTGACAGTTCTACATACATTTGAGTTCGCTGTTTGAAGGCTGTCTCGACGCCGCCGCCGAGCTCGTCGCAGCCTACAGCCATGAAAATGACTTTTAGAGAATAGCATTGCAGCTTCGCACAGGAGTTAAAAGTCTTTGAGATTCTTGGTTTCATAAATCATTCTGTGTATTAGTGAAAACTGTATGAAAAACTGTTCAGTAGTTTTTAAGTTTATCGCGTACATACAGACGGAGAGAAGTGAGGGGGACATTAACGGCTACTAAAAAAACAAAAATAATGAAGACCTATTATAGTTCTCGGTAAATACTTGAACAAAACTTACACGGCCTATAAAAGCATCACAACACACACACACACAACACACACATTTCAGAGTATTTCATCTATAGGTAAATTTAAGGAGACACAGAATTTACTTGTATTGGGGCTATAGTGCTTAAACCTTAGTAGGCTGCTTAGCATGGAACAAAAAAAGACAAAGTATAGGCCTTAACTGAAGGAAGCAAGCTCAGTACTCCTATGTAAGATACTTACCTAACAAACCAATCCTTCAACAACTGTACAACCTGAGAGTACGTGCAGTCAGGCAGAAGAAGTACTTCGGGAAACTGTTTCAGCAATGGGCCGGCTTTTGCCAACCATGGATCAGTGCAGGTGCCTGGGAGCAAATCAAGTTTTCATCATCATCATCATCATTTCAGCTGAAATACGTCCACAGCTGGACATAGGCCTCCCCCAAGCTTTGCAACAACGATTGGTCCGGTGCGTCTCGCATCCATCGGATTCCCGCGATACTCACCAGATCATCTGCCTACCTTGTGGAAGGCTTCTAAACAAGTTTTATAATCAAGGCTAATCGTACATTAAACCCTAATTTCAGCATTGATGTTGAGTATTATCCAACTCTACTTTAGCCAGAAAACCTGTTAAGCAAACTTTAGTAATAAGAAAATACTGAATTTAAAAACCTGCCCCATCAAAATTGATTGAAATCTCTGTGAACATTCATTTGATGCAGTCAATAAAGTAGCTAGAGAAATAAGATCGTTAGAATTAACCTATCACATACCCGCGAAACGAGACACAATAGTAAAACAATAACAGCGCGGTCGCATGGGACCGGTCGGAGATTCATGAATATAATCATCACCCTTTTTTCATCACCTGCCTCTATTTATTAGTTGGGGAATCACCTGCTGTATATGGAGCGAGAGGGACTGTCAGACTTTCCCCACCTTAACCCATCCGTGTTTCTATAGATCCGCGATAACTCTTTTGAACAATCCCGCAACCGTGGGAGGCATCGACCCTAATACTAAACGAAACCGTTAATATTGAAGAATCATTCATTACCAATAACAGTTATATTATCAGTTTTCTTTATTCTTTTTAGTAACTTCACAACCAAGTATGTTTTCAAGAGAGGCAGATTCATTTCTGCTTCTTCTGGAGGTACCTGCAATGAGATGACAAAAATGACTAAACCTTTTGTATCGTCTGAACTATGATCAGACTATAACCTTTTCACCAAAGGGACGCAGGCTTCCAGAAAGGGAGTGAATTCACTAGAACACACTATAGGTATTTTCATCTTTGATTATGGTTTTGAGTTGAAAGGTGGGACATGTGAAGAGGAGGGATCAAACGCATCTTACTAAAAGAGTTATGAGTATACTTGTGGATGGATGGAGAGGTAGATGGAGGCAAAAGACAAGTAGAATAGATTGTGTGAGAATTTGAGAAGCGATTTTAAAGAATAGGGAGTTAGTGATGGATGATAGAACAGAAAAAACTTACGCCAACCCTAAGTGACATGGGGTAGGAGTAGGAAGATGATGATTTTGGTTTAAAGACTTGCCGGTTTTCTCACAGTTAAAGGATTATCCATGTCTTTCGTATAATGAATATTCATAAAGATATCAAATGATACTTATACAACATGTAACAAAATTAACGCACAGCCTCTTAGGGGGTCATTTTACTCATCATTATGAACAACTTTTACTATGGGACCAAACCTGAAATCGAGAAAAAATAATCTGCTGTTCCATACATTTTGGCGAAATATGCGAACATAATTAATGTAGGGAACAGCTAATTATTTTTATAATTATGAGTACCTACAATGACCCCCACGAGGATGTGGATTAATTATGTTACATGCTCTATATAAATATACCTTGGCATAGAACAGTTTCTGAACATGTCTGATATGTATGACCGACGGTTGTAAGGCTTTGGCACATGTCACGAGCATGTGTACTAAATGTTTCAAGAACTCCGTCGATAGCATATCTCCTTGAAATTTGTGGGGGTCCAATTCAAACAGAACAGCATCTGTATTTAGAATGTAACAGTTTGGTAACATATTGTTCAAATATACACTCGTCATTATCTTGCTCAATTTATTTGGGTTCAGTACAATATCGTATTCTATGCTTTTCTATTAGAGTTATCCCATTTCTGGCCATTATAACTTTTCGCAGACTCTATCTATCGTTTATGTAGTTTTGTGTTTACCAATTAGGCATTATCTTCAAAATTAATGGAACAGAATTTGTATAAAACAAATGTAAATCAGCTGAATGTTTTTAACATTGTAAAATTATGTTCCCGTATGTTGACAATGGTATGACATGGTACCCTTTGTGTTTAAGAACTTTATTACAATAATTTATAAAAAATAATATAGACAATTACGAACCATTGATAGAAGCCATAGCGTGGACTAGTATCGTCTTGCCACTAATTTTGGGACCAACCAGCAGAATTCTATGGAAGCCAAGGCAGACTTCGCCACACTTCTCCCACCAATATGCTCGTAATTCAAAGTTGAACGGGAATGCAGGCCTAAAGGAAACAAAGGTGATGAGATTAATGAGTATCACATTGACTTCAAGTATCAATATACAATATAAAATGCTAATTAAATTGACTGACTGACAGATCAATGCACAGCCGAAACTACTACTAGGAGCATGAAATTATGCATAAAGCTTCTTTTAAAAGAGGATTTTTTAAAATTCATCCTCTAAAGGGATGAAATGGGGGTCTAATATGGGGGTTAAGAAACCTATTTTCAAGAGGAAGCCGCTGATTGAAGCTAGTTTCAGATCACATTTTAACATCCTTCTTTATTTAGAGATTTACAGAAATGACATTCTTCTGATAACAAAGGAATCGATGCCTTTTCTTAATCAGATTCCAGGTTTACTTTAATTTTATGTCAGAAAAATAAATTCCCACTGAGAGTTGTAGTAACATTTATTTACTTTATCTGGCTACGTAGATCTTCTCCACCAAAATTAGCATCTCCGATGAAGTCTTCAATTTTTTTTCTAGGATATTCTTTGATGAAGCCTTGCTCTACCAAAATCTGATGAAGAGAAAAATCGTCTACAGCATAGTGTGTTTTTATTCTACTTAGAATTTTAAACAGTTACTTGTTCCTTGGATGAAAACGTTGGATACGCAGATATTGTTGAAGTTAAATTATTGACTACTGCGATAATTTTTGTATGGTCTATAATAGATAATAGTTCTGGGCCTTTTTTTGTTGAGGAATCATCAGAATGACTTATTCTGCTCTTGGGCGGAGCGGGAGGGCGTGTCAGATCTTTACTGACTAAATTCTTAATTTCTTTGCCTTCATTCCATGGTCCGGGTTTTCCTTTCGGAAGCGCACTCCTCGGGCTTGTTCTGGTGCGGGATGTCTTGTGTATATATGACAAGTGCGAGTCGGACTCGCGCACAACTTACCTATGAAAACAGTTTAATTCTCGAATTGAATTTTGAAGATTTTTCAAAAAAAAAAAAAAAAAATTTTGTACAAATTTTACTAAAAATTTACAGTTTTAGACTTTTCCCTATATTTGTGTTATAATACCTTACTTCGTGCCAAATTTCAAAATTCTGTGTCAACGGGAAGTATCCTATGAATTTTGATTCCTTTGTAAGTGACGAAATGTACGTTTTTTGCAACATAAACGGGCGTATCCTTTTTTCCCGTCAACTTACAAGTTTGATTTTTGCACAGCTTTAAGGGACCGCGGACCTAAAATATATGGTTTTAAAAAAACAGTTCAATTATCGAATCGTCTGTTGAAGATTAAAAAAAAAATCCTGAGATAAATGTTCTTGACAGACAGACGGACAACAAAGTGATCCTATAAGAGTTCCGTTTTTTCCTTTCGAGGTACGGAACCCTAAAAAGTAGGTATCCTTAGTGATTGACACATCTACTGAGTGTGCTACCACTTGAATAACTTTACCTCAATCATTTCGCATGCTTGTTTGCTTAACTCATTCTTGACTTTCTTTTGCTTCTTTTCACCTTTAATCGGCTTCAGAAGATTTACTGGCATTTCTTCTTCATTTGCTTCATAGTCTGCTTTCAAAGCTTTTTTCAATTGGTTAAGTTCTTGGCTATAATGATAATAGTAAGTCAGAATAACTACTTAGTTTAATCAATGTGTAGCTTATTTTAACATTGTTTTGTATTATTGACTGGCCTGTTGCTCTAGAGGTTAGTGACCCTGACTGCTACGCCGGAGGTCGTGGGTTCGATTCCCACCCAGGACAAATGTTTGTGTGATGAGCATGATCATTTGTTCTGTGTCTGGGTGTAATTTATCTATAATACGAGTATGTATGTATTTAGAAATATATAAGTATGTTTATCAGTTGTCCAGTACCCATAACACGAGCTCTGCTTAGCTTGGGACTAGATGGCGTTGTGTGAAAGTTGTGGAATATTATTTACCGCATATCTTCGTCAGCTTCTTTTAAGACTTCCAGTTTTACTTCCTTTACTGCGTCTTCTACATCAATTCTTGGAATGTATTTTGCTTTCACTTCCAAAGATTCCGATTTGTCATAAAAATCCCAAGAATTGTGATAATATTCTATAACCTGAAAAGAGACAATTTGTTAATAGTATTAATTTTGAAAGTTACCGCAGCGTAAGTTTTATTTATTATTTTTATTAGTTAAAAGAAGAGCTCGTGGCTAGATAATAACAGCCGCATGGATCGATCTTCAAGGTTAAGCAACGCTTGCCAAGGTTGGTATGTGGATGGTTGACCATCTTAACATAACGAGTTTCCTCCGTGCCTTGAAAAGCACGTTAAGCCGTAGGTCCCGGCTGTCATTTGTAGATCTATGGCATTCGTTACGGATAGTCAGAAGCCAGTAAATCTGTTTCCAGTCTTGCCATGAAGTACCGTGTTACCCCAGTTAATGGGTTTTGGAGGTCTGATAGGCAGCCGCTCCTCGTAAAATACTGGTATTCAGCTAAATCCGGCTTAACTGGAAGCCGACCCCAACATAGTTGGGAAAAGGCTAGGCAGATGATGAACGCAGTGTAAGTGAGCAGTGAAAATTTATCTCAAACCTCAATGGGTTAAGGACTTATTTCTCACCTCCAGAAGTTGGTCAGTCCGTTTTGAAAGTGGATAATAATATCCAGGATGCATTGTTGGGTTTTTCATCATTTTCTTTAGTAATTGTGCCTCTGCTTTTAATTTCATTTGTTCTGCCCTTTTCTCTAACATTTTTTGCTTTTTCGCTTCTTTTTTCTCGAATTTCAGCTGTAAATATAATTTGTTTTCGTTACTACCGTCTTGTAAGTCATTTAATGAGAAGAATTTTCTTATATAGCAAGACATCTTCTCATCTAAAAATTTACTCACATCCTGAGGATTTTTCTTGCTGTCCGCCTCATTTTTAGCTGCTTGAGCTTTGTTTTCTTCTAACCATTCATAAGGACTGGGAACTTCGCCTCTAAAGATTGGTGCAGAACCCACTTTAGGGATGTCGTGGAAAAACTGAACCGATTCAAACCTGGAATTAAGAATTAGTAGGTATATTGGGACATCCTTAAATTCCCTTACCTCTAAATATAAGTATTTTAGTATTTTTTCTGCTGTCTGCTTTAATAGACCTTTATAGTCAAATGCGTAAAGTGCATTGTCTTTTATATTAGGTACTCTCATAGTTCAGTAGACGTCAATCCGAGTCGATAAGAGAGAGTAGGCACAAGACATTGGCTTAGTCACAGGGATGATAGCATAGAATTTTCTAACCCGAAGTTAGAAAGTTCTAACTGCTGGCACTGAGCAACTCCTAATGAGAAAACTGAATAACGCTATGCCTGATCCGTGAATCGAACCACGAATATCACACTTAGCTGTAAGATGAACTAAAAACAAAACCAAACTAGTCCTCAGTTTTAATGGCTGAAACTGTAAAATAGATAATAAGTAAATCTGTTTTACCATTCGACAAACCACTCTCTAATTTGATCATGAAAATCGTCACGTATTTCAGCTCTTTTATTTTTAAGAAACTCTTGTTTTACATTCTCGCGATGTGCTAGCCATTCTTTTTCGTAGTCTCGTTGTAATTTAGAACGGTTTTCAAACACCTGTCCAGAACAAAGAGTATTTTAAAATAGGGGAAGAAAATTGTGGTAGAAGTATACAGGGTTATTTGTAAAACACTAACAACCTTGCAAGACTGTATAACTGACTTCATAAAGCATAGTCCGTAGAGGTAGCCAGTGTTTTACAAATAACCCTGTATATAAGTATGTTGACTCTACCATCTGTTTCTTACAGACTGAGACTAAAATGGCAATACAACACAAAAGAACTTCACAAGTTAAGTAGGCATACCTCTTCAGCTTTTATCCTTTGGGTATATAGGTTTTTTGTATCACAAATATTTATTCCCAATATTTGGTCTCGTTTGCAGTTTTGTATGCGTTCTCGTTTCAAATCGAAATATGCTCTGAAAAAGAGGTAAGTTCAAGTAAGGTTATAGGTAATTAGAATTTCATGTGGTAGGTAGTCAATGTTTCATAGCCCATTGCCTCTCCTAGGGAGGAGGCCTGAGTCCCAGCAGTAGGAAAATTATAAGACCGATATTCTTAATTCTTTATTGTACACAAAAACTTATATTTAGTACAGTGATTTTGACAATGCATGTACAAAGGCGAGCTTAACTCAACAATGAGTTTTCTCCCAGCAAACCTGTGAGTGACAGAGAGATATCACATTCGAGGGCAGGATCTAGTGTACAACATAAACCTATATAAATCCGATAATGCTAATGTTAAAAATAGCGAACGAATTACCTGAATACTTTTTGTATAAGTTCGGCACTTCTGACTCTAACTTCGTATTTAGCTGGAGGAGACAGAAGCCCTTTCAGTTCCTTCTCCCACATCTCTCGTTTAACCTGGCTATATCTCATTGATCGTGTCACTTGTCTGTAATTAGAATTGATTGTTTATCGTTTAAAAAATATTAACTTTTTCTGTTGACAGATTATAATACTATTATAATGTACTAGCTGCCCCCTGCGGTTTCACCCGCATTTTTCGTTACTGCTCCGCTCCCGTGGGTCGTAGCGTGATGGTATATAGCCTACAGCATTCGATAAATGAGCTATCTAACACTGAAAGAATTTTTCAAATCGGACCAGTAGTTCCAGAGATTACCCCCTACATACAAACTTACAAATTTTACCTCTTTATAATATTAGTATAGATTAATTATTTACTGTATTACTATTTTAAAGTGGATAATCATCAAATAAATCCGCCCGCTCTGAATGTGTGACAGGGAGTTCCAAATTTTTACTTTACAAAACATGCTTATGTCTCTTCCAAACCGCGCCATTTAAGTTTCTAGGCCACGGTAATTCTTTCAAACAACCCCTGCTCCCTTAACAGGCATCAGCCTTATTAGTATCCGTACATTTTGCTGGCATTTCTTTAAGGTGAGAGTAGAACGCCTCGCATTGTTAGCTTCTTCTTTTCGTCTCGATGTCTTCAACTAAATTTTCGCCGTCCAGTGTTTGGCTAACTGTACGGCTCTATCATTGGCCTTGCATACATCCCGAAACGTACAGTTTTTTGGCTTACTTTACAATTTTTATTTAATGATCTAGCAAAAATATCTACATGATCTACATGGTACCTTGTCTTTTCATGAGCCATAATTAAAGCTGCATATTCCTGAGTCTTGCGTTTTTCTTCTGATATTTCTACTTTTTTAACCTTAGGTGGTTCTTCTATATTTATTGTTACTCTTGAACCCCATCTCTCTGATACCGAGAAGCTGGAGAGACGGGACGCAACAGGGGTTGGTTTCTCATCTTCTTCGGCTGAAATCGATCCCCAAGTTTATATTTGATTTAACGTTGTTAGTATCTAGTTTTAATTTTAATTGAGGAGCTCATGGCTAGATAATAACAGCGGCACGGGTCGATCTTCAAGGTTAAGCAACGCTTGCAGGTTGGTCTGTGGATGGGTGATCATTTTAACACAGCAAGTTTCCCTCGTGCCTCGGAAAGCACGTTAAGCCGTAGGTCCCGGCTGTCATTTGTAGATCTTTGGCAGTCATTACGGATAGTTAGAAGCCAGTAAATCTGACCCCAGTCTTGCAATGAACTACCGTGTTATCCCAGTTAATGGGTTGTGGACGTCTAGTAGGCAGGCGCTCCTCATAAAATACTGGTATTCAGCTAAATCCAGCTTGACCGGAAGCCGACCCCAATATATTTGGGAAAAGGTTAGGTAGATGATGAGTCTAGTTTTAATTCATTTCATTCAACTCCTATTTTACCTATAGTAATTAGAGGTTGTTGGTTTTTCTTTACTCTAGCTAATATTTTATCAAGTTCAGTCTGTATATGTTCCGGTCTGCCTGGTCCCGCTAGTATCGCAGTCATTTCGATGTCACATGTTGTGTGATGGACTTGGATTAAACCATGGCCGATGAATTGGAAGCGACTGCTTTCTAGCTTCTCTAGTTCAGCTTTAAGTTCTAGTATTCTGCAAAGTAATAATGAAAAATGATTCAAATTTTAAAGTAATACAGCAAAAATTAATTCACCATCAGCCATTTACGAATCTAATCAACCTAAAATCTAAAGAAATATTATAAACATCTGAAAGTTTGGTGGTGTGTTTGTTATGTATAACTGAAGTACTGTTCTGATTTAAAAAAAAATCTTCAACTATGAATACTCCACTTTACTGGTAAATTTATACATTATCTTCTAGAAAAATATAACTACAAGGAAAATCAAGTTATTTTTAATTTTGTCTTAGACAAACATTATTAAAATCTGTGTAGACGCTAATTTAGCTTTGAAATCTAACTAACCTAGAAACTACAGCTTTGACTACTTTGTCATAATACGCAGTCTTCTGTACTTGTAGGTTCTGGTAGAAACATTCTATAAGTTCGTTGTATATGAGTATGTACTGTCCTAGGATTGAAGTCAATCTTTGAACTGCTTGCGGTAGTGTTGGGTCGTGGGTACGGGCTTCCTGCAACCACGAAGTTAGGTTAGGTGGCTAATATAGATTTTAAGCTTATTAATGACTAGCTGCTGCCCGCGACGTCGTCTGCGTGAAGGCTCTACAGCACTAAAAATACTTAAGATGTCGCTATAGCATTATAAGTAAACAACTTTTAAAATAGCATTAAAATACATGTTTTTTTTGCAAGCGAAGCAAGTTTAGAGAATTATATGGGAATCCTGCTGAGTTCAGACATAAGTTGTGACTGAAGGAAATAGAGAAAATGATGTATGTGTGGAATATCAGTCTTGCCATGAAGTACCGTGTTATCCCAGTTAATGGGTTGTGGAGGTCTGGTAGGCAGCCGCTTCTCGTAAAATACTGGTATTCAGCTAAATCCGGCTTGACTGGAAGCCGACCCCAATATAGTTGAAAAAGGCTAGGCAGATGATGATGGTGATGTATGTGTGGAATGTATTCCATTCCAGGACACAAAAGTGTAAAAATACGTACAAGGGCGTCGCCAGCTTATGACGAAGGGGGGGGCACTGGGGCAATATTATGGATGATAACAAATATGAACACCGAGAGCATGAAGCAATTAAAAACTTTGGAAGTCTTTGCCACGATGACGATTTTTTTTTTCAAGTTGGGAATCATCAGAATTACTTCTTCCGCTCTTGGGCGGAGCGGGAGGGCGTGTCAGACTCTTACTTACTAAACCCCATCACGTTCCTTCTTTGCCTTCGATCTGGGAGGGCACGCGAATGCTCCTCGAAAGTCCATCGGCTGTCGAGGACGAGTCCAGGTACTGCATCGTCGACCTGACGCCGATGTGGACCCCATATTTGGGAACCCTCGGACTTGTGCAATGCCACCTTGAATCTCAATCGCTGGATTCTGTCTACGACTGTCGAATCCCCGCATGTCGCTGTTTCTGCCACCGCCTAGTACGACTCTCCCCGCGCCAGGACCAGCGTGCGTAGCAGACCACGCTGACCTTGTCAGGGAGGTAGCCGCGCAGCCAGGTACCGATCCCTGCGAAACACCGCACGACATCTCTCGCCGTCTCCACTCTTCTTGGTGACTGGGATAGATGATGAACCTATCCGACAGGTAGGCCTCGATCACGCGACGTACGTAGTCGGGCACCTCATGGTGCCGAAGTGCCACCTCGTATCTCGATACTACTCCAGAAACTTCAAGGGAGGTGATAATTGAATCTAAGTATGGTATTACTAAAGATTTCTTCCAGTATTCTGAAGGGCTTCCGCTAAATGATTGTTTCTATGACGTTGTTTACCCCTTAATACGTGGCATTGATGTAATGTCCAACTTCTGTCCGACTTTCTCCGCAACAGCAGTAGCTTCCTTTATAATTTCTTGCAGTTTATAATATAGCAGCATAACTATAATTTCTGCATGTGCATAGTTAAGGAAGTCAATTGCTCGCACTTTGATCGCTTTGCGGCTAGCTATATTTGATCTCTAGGGGGGGGCAGCTGCCCCCCCTGCCCCCCCTTGGCGACGCCCTTGAATACGTACAAAGATATAGTACCTTACAACACTTCCCTATAAATTACGTTGCCAAGTGCCAAAATGTAAAGAGAATCAGGACTGGTGACGCGGGAGCAAGCACCGTACAGTTGCTTTTGTGAGAAGCAACTCGTCCTGAGAACTGTACGCGCTTGAACTGGAACGGGAAGTTGTAAGGTAGGGGGGAAATGCGTGGTATAAATGCTGCCTCACCGATGCCACAACCATAAGAATTTCTGCTCCAATGGTGTGTCTGTGGAGTGAGACGACTTTAAGGCGAGTCTCGTTACACAGCTCTGGAGGAGATAGGTTCCGTAGAAGCACAATTGGGACACTGAACTTCAGCTGGATGATATGCACTGAAAGTCCACTTGCTGACAGGGTGTTCAGAAATTCCACGGGATAATGTGAAGCGTTATCTTGTTCGACAACAGTGTTTATCGAGGTGTAGACCACATCATTCCCCTCAATTTCCCAGAGAATGCATTCGTTAATTGCTGCAGCCTGATCATTTATGGGCATCTAAATGACCTACTCACACACCCAAGAACTCTACTGGTGCAGTATACGACTGACATCCCCGTACACACAGCGAATGAGTTCTTCTAAGCTGGATACTATTTTTTTGTATCACCCAAAGGTTGACTGGTAGAAAATGCCTAAGGCATTAAGTCCGCTTCTGTACTTCTACCAAGAGAGTGTACCACTCTACCGAGAGACTCTAGCAGCACCACCTGTCCACCTCTCTCTTCTTGTGTGCGTTTGCCATGACTTAGAAGGACATCGTTAAATTCCTGAACACGTGCATTGTATCCAAGCTGAGCATTAAAAATTAGCATTTCTAATTGAACTTAACTTCAGGTTGAATGCCGTACGAAGCCTATCCTGCAAGGAGTTGAGCTAATATTTCAGGCTACTTTGGGTTGGTAGTGATGATAGTGAAGAGGTCCGGGCGACCAAACTTTCGCACGTAACAAAATGCATCTTGGGTCCTCTCGTGCATGTACCACGGACTTTTTGTGAAGGTGGAGGGGAGAATGACCATGAATGAGCATTTGTATTATTCTGCATAGAAATAGACGTAGTTCTCAGCTTTACCTTATAAATACCAAACGCTCTGTCTCAATTTTGGCGTACATGTCCTAAGAAACTGAGTATAGAGCGTACGATAATGGCGGAGATAAGAACCATTGTTTACCCTCAGCTGGATCAAGAAGCTGTAGAAATGCATGGTGGATGGTATTTTTTATGATTTGGGGTGTCTGTCTGGGGTCTACATTATAGTGGGCAAAATGGTAGCCAACCTCTCCGTGACAGAACTGAAATGAGAGGATATTGAAGAGAATCGTACGCACGGTGAGTCTCGCTGATCCTTCGAAGCCGGTCATCATGCGTGCGTAAAACGGTGTCTCTTTTATCACACTCCTGATCGACTAACACAACAGCCACCTCATTCATCGTTGGAGCATTATACCACCCTGGATGGGCTGTGATCGGCCTTCTATCTGCTCTGATGACAAACTTAAAGTGGTTGCGCTCGTTCTCAGGCACCGACGCGAGGGCTGCTTTGAAGTTGCTAATTTGCGGATTAACGTTATGCAACATACTTTGCAATCCTTTGAACAGACCAGACCAAATTGAGGATATGTCTACTTCAACACTTGCTTGTTGTTCACCAAACGAAGTCATTCGGAAGGCGCTGTTATAAGCTCGAATGTATTTCAAAAAATGGTGGAGTTCGAATGCTCGCCATTTAGTCCCCTTTTCCATTTGCGGACTTGGCAGTGGGTACAAACTTCTTCTAAGGCAACCATATCTCCATGGGCGGCGTAGTTAATCACGATATTGTAGATAAATCCACTTCCTTCTTTATTTAGCCGTTTGCTCTTCGATATAGTAAACCGTGGACTCATCATCAGATGTCGAAAGTTGATTTATGTCACGACACAGGCGATCTTATTCTATTTGTGCCGCACGCTGTTCTCTTGGATTCTGTCACGTTCTTGCGATAAATGAGCTTCAATGTTACTTCATCATCAATGAACATCACTTTTTTGTAATACTTAACACCGCATTTTTTTTAAATTGTCTTCCTCAACTCTGCTCAAGATTTTGAGGGTTTTGTTGGAACTTATATTTGTCACACGAACTATACGATACAACTGTTATGAAGAAAATGCAAAATGCCATCTATGAATTTTAAGAATAACTAACTACAAACCTCACCAACATAATAAAATTTTAATTATGAATTTCCAAAAAGTGTTAATGTGTAACTTGATTTGATTTTTATGAAATGTCATAAATGGCGCTGCTTTAAAATTTCCTTTATACTACTAACATTCATTAAATTATGTTTTTCTGCCCAAGTTACTTAAACGGCGTAGTTTTTATATTGTAAAGCTAAATAATAGCATGGCTTACTCAAAAACAACATTTATATATGCGTCTTTAGATTACACGCTGCCACCTAATGCGTAAGAAAAATAAAGATTCACAGCTCTTCCCCCGTAGGTGATAGCGTGATAATATATAGCCTATTTGTTTTCCTGACCTCTCAGTAATATTCATGCAAAATTTGAAGTAAATCCATGCAGTACTTTTTGAGTCTAGCCCGGACATACAGATAAACAGATAAACAGACAAACAAACAAACAGACATGAATTCTAAAAACTATATTTTTGGCTTCGGTATCGATTGTAGATCACGCCCCAAGTATTCTTTTAAAAAAATATTCAATGTACAGTTTTGACTTTCCTACGATTTTATTATATGTATAGATGAGTAGAATCTACGTGAGTCAGATTTTGGGAGGAGCTTTGAGATTGCCACAAGTTAAGAGACGCTTCTGGCTAGCTTTGCATTTTCTTTCTATGGTGGGAAACCATTCAATGACTTCTCCCTTTGTAACTATGTCAGATTTTTATCGACTAAAACCATACTTTTGTTAATTCTTTACCTTGTGTTCCAGGACGCTGGGAAAATGGAAACTTTTTGGAAGTCAACTCATCATCATCTGCCTACTATATTTTCCCAACTATATTGGGGTCGGCTTCCAGTCAAGCCGGATTTAGCTGAATACCAGCTAATATTTTATGAGGAGCGGCTGCCTACCAAACCTTCACAACTAGAAGTCAACTCATGACCTTAGTAAATTTCGGTACTGCTGGACCTTTACGGTTCTGCTGACATCTCTTTGAGGCGTGCGTGAAACACTTATGACAACTTGGGCTCAGTGCGGACGGGACGGTCGGACGACGAGCTAATCATTGCTGGTTGTCCAAATGTATACACCTACGTCGTACGGCGACTAAAGCCAGCCTTGGGTGAAGTCGCGTTTAGGATTAATAATGATGAATTAAGGATGCAACAATTAAATACAAGAAAGTCTTCTAATAAAATCAACTGTCATCATGATTGTGTACTTCCTAAGCTCGCGTTTACCAAAGAACATACCTGATATTCAATATCTTCATCAACTAATTTTTTCAAATGTTTCAAACCCTCTTTCCACTTGGTAAAATAAAAGTCTTTAGACATTGCGAATTTTGAGAAATCAAATTAAAATAAAACTTTTGATCCCTACACTTATTAATGTAGTAAGATTCATTATAACCTACTTTATAATTTGTGTCTATTTCCAGTCGGCCATGGTCTGTAGCTGTATAATTTGTGAAGGATTAATACGGGTACGATTAGACCATATTCGTACGACTTCTTTAGAGTGACCACTGCGCTCATACGCCATATACTGATCGTGACCATTAAGGAGATTTTACGGATTTAAGAAATATTAAAAGACATGCACCGGACTTACAAGTTATTGGTCCAAACGCAGCCTATCATATTACTTTTCATCCCATCTATTCGAAAAGGACGACTTTGTTCCCCTTTAAGTGCGCCCAAAGGTAGTGTTTTCTGTATCAAACTTTTAACGGGAAATAAAAGTATTTTTATTTCCCGTTAGATGTTTTATTCCCCGTTAAATATTTTTATTCCCCGTTATCTGAAATAAGTGCGCAGCAATGAATTTGGAACATCTTAGTGTTTAGCGCCAAAGAAATTGAACGCATATATTAAGTAAATGGCAAATACGACAAATATGACAAAAATGACTAAAAATGACATAAATGACTGAAAATTATAAAAACAACTAAAAATAGAATAAAATAACTAAAAATGTCAAAAAATGACTAAGTATTACAAAAATGACTAAAAATGGACGAAAATAGATTAAAATGACTAAAAATGACGAAGAATTACAAAAATGACTAAAAATAGATTAAAATGACCAAAAATGTCTAAAAATGTCAAAAAATGACTAAGAATGACAAAATGACTAAAAATAGATTTAAATGACCAAAAATGTCAAAAAATGACTAAAATGACTAAGAATGACAATATGACTAAAAATAGACTAAAATAGATTAAAATGTCTAAAAATTACAAAAAATGACTAAAATTACAAAAAAATGACTAAAGTTACAAAAAATGACTAAAATTACAAAAAAATACTAAAATTACAAAAAATGACTTAGAATTACAAAAATGACTAAAAATAGATTAAAATGACTAAAAATTACAAATATTGACAAATGATAAAATGATGAGGCACCTTTTATTTCCTCATAGAGGGTGATGAAAAGTAGAGTGTATGACTCGGGCGCAAATATATTTTTGGCTCGGGCGACGTACTTTGAATCCCTCGCTACGTTCAGGATTCTACTAAAGAACCCCTCGCTACGCTCGGGATTCTACACAAGAATCCTTCACTTCGCTCTCGATTCAAAAAACGCCCTCGCCGTAAAAATATTACTTTGCTCCCTTATGATACAATCTACTATTGTGTAATTTGTTTCATTACCATTACTCTCGAAACGGTGAAGGAAAACGTCGTGAGGAAATTAGCATGTCTTAGAATCAAAAATGCTAAGACGTGGGAGCCGCCACTCCTTATTGGCCCCGCGTGGTGGATTACGGCCCGTTCTCTCACCAAGAAAGTAAGCCTAAGTGCTAGTAGCAGTTTATGTACACCATGGCTCAGTTCTGAGACATCATGATTGTCTAGATACGATTTAGTCCGCTGTAGGATGGAATGAGATGCCAGATTTTACAGTTTAAAATCCCCCAGTGTTTTTAAGTTACCCTTTGCTATCTAGGGCCACGCGGTCACTCTTTTAAACACCGCAATACTAGTAGCATTACTTCCCTAATTTTACCCACCAGCCGGTAACCACGAAGCAACAAAGCAAGCCCTATGAAAGGGCAAGCGATACCATTACTCGTTATCTCCACTCCGGAAAACTTACATCATATTCAATGCGGGAAATAAGCGATCGCACTTGACGGGAACGCTCTTACTTATTGCTTTCCTTTGTTATTTTAAAAAGGAGTAACTACTAAAACTCTGCAAAGGGTTTTGAACTTTATCTTGGAGAAGTTAAGGTAGGTTTTGGATTGAAAGGTAGTGGTTTGAAAGTTGTTGTGCGAGGGTAGTTTTATCGTGTTTTTGGGCTCTCTCGCCGCAGTTTCCGGCTGCTCTGAACGCTTGGCCATCTTGTCACCGGAAGTAGTAAAGTCTTCCGCAGCGCCGTCTGTCGGCGGGTGCTGGAAACGTGTTTTTTTTTTGTTGTTGTTGAGCAAAGGTATTGTGGCAGTGAGAACCCTTTCATGTTGTTAATGATCGTTTTGCTTTAGTGTTAGGGAAGGTTTTGTTACGTTTATACAGAAATGGTGTACTGAAATTATTTTTTAAATATCTTATTGTAGAGGATGAATTATAGAAATAGGTGAATAGTGCTGGCAGTTTTTAGCACACTTTTAAAGTTAAGATCAAATAAGGCTGGACATGCACCTTTTTAATAAAATTTTAATACATTTTTTTTATATACCATAAACTAGTGCTTGACTGCATTTGAGCATTTTGTACTAGCTTCTAACGTTTTATAAGTGCCCATGTAAGTGAAATAAAATTTTTGAGTTTGAATTAATCGTCTCATCACAAACAAAAATAATACGAGTACATTTACTACTAGTTAGGAGTTAGTATTTATAGTGTGGAGTGGCGAGAGGTTCTCGAATTTTCTTATTCTAGAACATATTCGTCTCCTCACGATATTTTCCTTCACCGTTTTGAGAGCAGTGGTGATGATATAAATTACAGAAAGCAATGCGCCTGGCTGGGTTAATACCCACGACCTTCAACTTGTAAGTCGGGGCCGATGCCACTGCTCCATCATTCTCATACCACTTCTTAAAAAATACTCTAAAATTTCAACTTTTAAGTTCAAAAGCCACTCGCAATAGGTATTCCCAGTGGGCCTGCCTCGTTTGGAAGCTGTCATCATATTTTTTGGCAATATCGCATTATGAGCCCCCCAGGGTATACTCCGGTACTCGATACCTCGCCGCTCAGCTCTTAACGTGTCATGCAGGAAGCTTTAGAAAAACTTGTGTGACTTTTATTGGAGATGCTTACGATCAGCCGCTGGTGTTATGTTTACCAGATGAAGATGTAGCGACGTCTATGGCGTCACGTAAACTCAAACTCAAAAAATTAAATTTAAAATTTAAAAAAATACCCCGACGACTCTCCACCTCTCAGGTCCTGACGACCTTGAAGACCTGAACCGATTTCCACCAAACATAGCTAAGAACACTCTCGACTGATATACCTTTCAAACAAAAAAACCTCATTCAATTATTTCCCCCTTTTTTTTAATATTTTTGTTTCATTATTCTTTTCATGTATGCGTCCTTCCGCACAAATAAACCGTTTTTCTTTCTTTCTTCTTCATTAAAATCGGATCATCCGTTTGGAAGCTATGATGCCACAGACACATACACATTTACACACATAGATACGTCAAACTTATAACACCCCGTCGTTTTTGCGTCGGGGGTTAATTAAAATAAAAAAAACACGTAGGCCTACGGTTTCAATTGGTCGTTTCTTATGGAGAAGAACCGGCAAGAAACTCCATAAACTGCATCGCGCAATTAAACTTCTACACGCGATTTGAACTGATACGACAGCCCGAAATCATCTATCGGCGGTGTACGCAACGCACTAGACATACGAGTAACATCCGTCTGGTCGGAGGATCCTCCCTTTTCAACCTAGAAATGTGGGTCTTAATTCTACGATTTACGATGCTCTACACACCGCCAAAAACAAAAACAGATGAAGGAACATCATAAAGGTTAAGGTGATGAAGCAGGCGTATAACGATGGAACGAAAAGCGCAGGTAACGACTCTCAGCACTGAGGATTACGACGCAAGGAGGAGAAGGAGGATGTGGGACTTAACACTTTGATCCACTTACCCCCAACACCTCTATACCGTCACAAGCGTCTATTAGTTGCTTTGCTTGTGTAAATGTAGAAAATTGTCCCAAGAGAAAGCTATTTGCTTGAGAAATTTGTTTGAGATTGATAAAGTGCCAGTAAGTTCTCAGAAAATGTAAATAAAAAAGAACCACGTGTAAAGTATTTTGTAAGTCATCGACGTCTCAATCTGCAGCTTTCTTCGACAACAACATCAAAGCTAAACTCAAGTAAATCTATCGTCACACCAATATTCTTAGAATAAACCGAGACATATTGAATACTTTTAACAACAAACAGCATGTCGAAGGCACAAGATAATAAATTCAAATAAAATTCAATCACGTATTGTCTCCAATATTCTTTGTGACATCAAAATATCACTAACAACTTACCTTTACTTCTGTAAACATAACCTCTAAATTTTTAACAATAGAGTTAAAAATTGCTTGGCAATAGTCTGAAAATAGCTTATATAAAATTGGTTTTTGTATCACAAAATACGTCACTTCATATATGATGAAGTGACATATTTTATATCTATTCTTTTAGAATGTTTGATGTACAAAATTGTTTTTTTTGCGCCATCTACGGTTCCCTTTGAGAGGTGGTATCGCGTTTTAGTGAGAACTTGAAGGGGCTTCGCTGGGTCCTTTATATTACAGTGTCGGTTACAACAGGACTCGAGGGAATAAAGCATGAATTTCAATTTTTTAAGGCAATTTTTAGGTGGGTGTTTTAAAATATTTGCGCTTGGTGGTGTGAAAAGGTCACTTTGAAGTATGTGCCAAAGGCACTTTTGTACAACAATAATGATTTAGGATCGTCTGGGACATTGCTAAGCAACGCATTCTCGCAAAAAAACTGTTCTGTAAAAACCTTGTTGTTATGTTATATTGCCACATCGAATCTTATAACACAAAATTGGCATACGTACCTCATATCTCCATTGATGTAATCTACTCGTAAACTATGCAAATGACAGTCAAACTACAGCCACATCTGTCTAGCTTTTAAAAAAAGAAAGAAAATTAGACTGACTTAGTCCAAAACCGGACTGACGGACCACGACCTTGCTTGGTACGTAGTCGTGGTCCGTAACGTCGAGCATGAGTTAGCGTAATTACTATAAACATACGCTCGAACTTGGTACGGTGGACCAAACTTACGCAGAATCACGCTCGATTTTGGTACGGACCGAACCAAGCCCGATGTACCAAATTCGAGCAAACCTATGTCAACACTATAACATATTTTACAATAACTCACGCGTACCTCCAGCCACTCATACAATGCGTCAGGAATAACGGCGTAATTTAGGAAATGTAGGCGACAATTTATTGGCGACGCAAACAAGTTGCAAATTGGTCCGCTGGAACGACGTTTTCGCTAAATACCTATAAAAATGTCCGTTTGCTGTGAAATATTGTAACTAGCTGGGTGGTGCTAGTCATAAGCTGAAGCGATTTTATAAAAGATTTTTTTAGGGCCAGGAGAGAGCTTACGTGGCTTTATCTCGAATGGTCACGGAAACTGCCATATATATTGCGTAATAAAAAGATATATGTAACCGAGATATTTGTAATACTCGTACATATCATGATCTCTTTTGTAAACAGTCATCAAAGGGATGATTGAATTTCTACATTCATAACATAGGTAGCCTTAACCCTATGATGCACGTTGCATACAGTTAGTGAAGGTTGGTGATGATATACGAGTATTGCAAAATTTCTTGTCCTTTTGAAAATTGAGTCATAAAGCCAACCTTAGTATAAAGCATAATCAGTCGTATAATGTTGCTGGGATCCAGGCCTAGGTAAGGTAAGGTTTTTTTCCTTTTTTTTCCGCTCTACCACCATGTTCCCAGTGCGGTGGATGTCACATGTCTTCTGATTTTTGGCTCTAGGACACACTGATTTCCCCACTATGTTTTCCTTCTCCGTTTTGAGAGCAGGCGTGCTGAAATAAATTACACAAAGTAATGTGCCTGGCTCGGTTTGAACTCGCGACCTACAACTCGTAAGTAGCGGCAGTTACCAATGGAACACCACTGCTCACTACTGCAACCTAAGAACACTTCGAATAAAATAACTCTACTACTGCCTATAAATTAGACCACCAAAAAAGAACTCTAAATTGTAGGACTCGTAGCGTCGAGATGGCTCATTTCGGCTGGTTGTAGCGTAGATACTTTATCGTTGAAATGTAAATTATCTCACTCTTATCTGTTTTATTAGCTGCGAACGACCGCTGCGTCGTCCTGCCGCGCCACCGACTCCTAACTCATATTTGTTTATCTTTGCGACTGTCGCACTAGTGGCTGTGAAGTTTTTTAGGAGAATTTTATGCATTTTGTCAAGAAAGAAAGTTGTTTTATCTTGGCAGTTTGAAAAGAAATGACGTAGAAATTCTAAGGAATAAGCTGGATGCGAAGGTGTTTGGGAGAAGCCGATGGTCAGCAGGGGACGGTATTGCAGACTTTTCTTAATACCCTGAATTTAACATAAATTGTCAGAGGGTTCTTGCGGACGGCGAGCTATGGGTAGCTTATCGTCCGAGCCCGGGTCGTCCACGGCGCTAAGTGATCCACTCGCGCTTCAAGTTGATATTAGCGTATGGGCCCAACATTGTCAAAGCCTATTGGATGGTGCGAAAGAGAACCCACTGGAACGAGTGAAAAGAAGGAACAGAAGTGGGTTTTAGCTACTAAAAGTCTGACACGCCCTCTTGTTATACCCAGAGCTGGAGAAGTCTTAGAGTATTTCCCACCGAAAAAAAAAACACAACGCGTTTAAATAAATACGAGTCATTTTTGTCTTTCATTATCTTAGTGTATTTCATGCTAGTTCGATTGTCATTATGCCTAGACAGATTTTCCCTTATACCGCGAATTCATCAAGTTACGTAGTAACTATTTAGTTATCTGTGTCATAAGCAAGAGGGTTTACAAGCGTAACGTCTATACTCTATAGAAACACAATCCACACCCCCACACAGAAGAGAGCCCCGTAAACAATCAACTTAATAAGCCATGCCCCATCAGACCAACCGCTGGAAACGAGGAAAAGAGGGAATAAAAATAGGTTTTAGTCAGTAAAAGTCTGACACGCCCTCCCGCCCAAGAGCGGTACAAGTCACTGGATGATTCCTCACCACAAAAAAAGAACTTACACCCCTAATGCACCATAAGCAAGAGGTTTATGTCTAACAAGCTTTATGTCTATAGTAACAGAATCCACACCCCCACACAGAAGCGAGCCCCGTAAACAATCAACTTAATAAGCCATCCCCCACCAGGCCAGGCGTATCAATCATCGTACATCACTTGCACAGTCCGCAAACCGTCGGCTAATCTCCTCTCCTGCTCAGAGCCCATATATCAGAGGAGGACGACGTTTTTACGATCTCTTAATCAAGAAATATACGATTGCGCCCGATTAAGAGCTCGGGCTTAGCGTTGCTAATGCAGTATGCTGTGATGTATTGGTATGGAGTATGATGGTGGCTCTGCGTCATAATTTTGGGAGCAATGTGTTTTTTTTTAGTTGGTAAATCATCATAATGACTTGCGGGAGGGACAGTCAGAATTTTACTGACTTAAACCCACTCTTATTCCTTCGTTTCAGGACTTCGAGTTTCCTTTTTGGAAGGAAGCCAAACCAGGGCCCTTATCCCTTACCCTTACCCTGCTGGGGGCCTTCGGTTTGCTGACATTTCTTTGAGTCATTACTTTGGAACACTACACGCCATCGATGATTTGGAATGAGTCCGGACGGTTACCGGATGGCCGGACGGCCAGCTACCTAATGCTTGCCGTCCGCAAGCCTACGCCTACGGTATGATGGTGAGTCTGGGTTATATTTTGGAGGCAATGAATTTGTTTTGGGATTGAGAGAGCGTAATGTGACCAGTATTGTTTGGATAATCTATATGGCCTGGAAAAAATACTGGAACAAAAGAAAAAGTATAATTTTGAAAAGAAAACTTATTAAGGCGATTAGGCGTCTACTTTAAAAATATCGACGTTCAACTTTAAACCTACAGCTACTAGATGGTGCAAATAACCCTGACGGGTACTCAGATTATTGCGTTAGGTTAGGTCACTAGTTCAACTCTGACTAGAAACGTAGCAACTAAGACGCAGTACCACAGTTAACGTGTAGGTACTGTACACAAAGCGACGAGTAAACCTTGCAAGTTATCCACTTACCAATTTACTAAACCAGTTAGTGCTAGCATCTTGTCTTGGCAGTGTGTACAGAAATCTGTTGTGCTATTTGTTACTGTTGTGTGGAAATTGCAGTGTTGCCCTGAAGATTTGTCCTTGAAGATTCAATATTATCAAAAAATACAATTACTACTACTGGCATTTTATAGGTATATTTATTTCGTCATCATCATCATGGTGATTTATATAAAAAGGAAACTGACTTATTGACATATCAACGCATAGCTAGCATAACTTCTGGGACTAGGAGCATGAAATTTTGCAGTAGGTTTCCTATGATGTAGGCGAGCATTAAGAGAGGATCTTCTAAAATTCACCCCCTACTAGGAGGAAATGGGGGCTCAAAGTTTGTATGGGAATACCTACTTTTACACAGGCAAAGCGGCTGGCAGAACCTAGTATAGCTATAGAGTGTTAAATACACTTCAGTATTTTATCCTCAAGATGATTTATACTACAACGTAAGTTAACCTTACCGTACCCTTGAAAACAACAGCCTTCAAAGTCCTTAACCACCTCAGTACAGAGACAGACAGTAAAAAAGTATCGCATCTCCAACTAACACGTATTTGTCGCGAAGGTGATTCTCCGAGGTGACGGATGGCGCCTCGGCCGACATCAACTACGCCCCCGCGCCTCGCTCCTTTCCACCGCTGTCGAGAAGATTTACGAGCCCTCTGACGGAAAAAATGTGGACTCTCTAAAGATTTCACTGGTTTTTATTCGTGCCATATATTTTGAGAGAAATGACGCGTTGTAAGCCCGATGACTCGCGATTTATCCGGACGATTTCCTGATAGTTTTTATTGGAGCGTTTGATGGAGTATTGGTTTACTGCTTGTTATATATTTTTCTCGGAGTAGGTACAGTGAATTTTTTGTTTCGCTTCCATTTCAATAAGGGGTCATGTTGAAGGTCTTTGAACGACTAGATACGGTTACCTAATTCAGGTTATCAACATAAAGCTGATAGAGTTACTGTGGGCCAGGAACCCAACAGATTTTTAGCCTAGAGAAAGATATTAAGGTATTCCCGATTTCCCATAAATGTAAACAGCTAGTAATGTCAGTACTCTCCCACCGACGTCAGAAGGACGACTACTGGCCGACGTAGGTGCGGGTTTGCAGATGGCGAGCCATGGTTAACTCGTCGTCCGGCGATCCAGTAAGGACCTGGCCACGGTCAACGAAGCGTTGTGTTCCACGTGTGCCTCAAGATTGGTGGAGCCAGTTAAGGTTTACGACTGGCAGGACTGCGGATTGTTTGCACCCTCATAAAAAAGGGCATTAGAAGGAACACTGTGAGTTTTAGCCAGTAAAAGCCAGACACTCCCTCCCATTCCTCCTAGAGTGGGAAGCATTAGCATTAGCGGCCTTATAATGTTCCCACTGCTGGGACTCAGGCCTCCTCTCTAGGAGAGGGGATGGGCCGTAATCCACCTCTCACTCTCTCTCTCTCCAAAAAGAGTGGGAAACTTTATTAAATAATTTCCCTCATAAAACAAAACGCTATTTCAGTACACTCTGTTAAGCAAAGATGAACACGAACAGTGTGAGCTCTCAAACAAAATTATTAAAATTAACGTTTTTTCATACTTCCCTTTTATTACAAGAGTTTGTCTTGTGGACCGCGAGCAAGGTAAATAAGAAAAAGTAATTAAAAATACTTTTTTATTGCGCACAACTTTTACGGTTTTACTTTTTTATTATGACAAATGGCAACAATTTCCTCCTTACTCTGCCTGGTTTTGGTGGTAATGTAAATGAACCGTTCTTCATCTTGGATTTGGCTCTTGGCTGAGTTTTACTGAGTTTTAATGCAGTTTCCAGTTAACTGACTCGAAATGTTTGGCTTTATTAAATTAGAACATAAATTATTCTAATTTTGAGGCTATTTAAATTGATATTTTTGAAATAGATCTGTTGTTAACCAGTTAGTCTATTTTATGAGATCACTGGAAATCCATAACTGAGCCCACAGTAGTTAATCTGTCATTCCACAAGACCATTCATGCCACTGGGCTTGACTTCAAGCTATTTTGGAGGAAATTATCGAAAACTTCTCATTTCTGAGTGGGTGGAAGAAACTGACTAAAACCTAACAATTTAACTTTGTGTTATATTGTGATATTTTCGCAAACCAGGTCTTTACGGTGAGATATCTATAAATCGCGAGCCTAGATCCATTTGTGGTCAGCCAAACACCCAGCTGTCATTCCACCAGTCCATCAACTAAACAGCAACTGTCAAAAAAATGCCAAGTAGGTAGATACAAATAAAAATAAGTATTCAGTGGAAAAACAAGGGTGTACGCGATGTGTCAGCGGGCTGGCCGTATTTTATGAAGGAAGTTGTTCATCGCACTATAAATCAGACGGACGCCTGTGGAAATGGGGCACAGGATCCGGGGATACCGGAAATGAAGGGGTACTTTTGTATCCGCTAAAGAATTTTAGTAGTTTAGTTAGTGAGCTATGAAAGGGTTAAATGATATGAGAGACAGTAAAAATGTGTTTGATTTAAATCAATAGGTTCTGCATTCTGGTGTCGAAAAGTGGGTGTTCCACAGTAGAGGGCAAATGAAGGTCAAAGTAGGACAAAATTAGTACCAATGAGGCAGTGAGATGGGGTCGCGGCAGTTTATGAAGAAGACGCCAGGAAGAACTACTTTGATTTCACTAGAACTGGAAGGAAGATACCTGGATCCGTGAAAGATGGCAAGAGTGGAGAGAGAGCTTGTCCAGGAGTAGAACAGAAGAAGCTAACAACCTAGAATCTAGCAGTAACCGGCAAGAACAGTGGCTTAGCTGTTCTTGCCAGTTCTTCTCCATGGGACGGGTGTTAAAATAAGAGCGGGCGCAGAAGCTAGTGCTTCTGACGTTTTATACCTACTTAGGTATAGCCATGTAGGCCCATGTGATTTTTTTATTTTTTATTTTTTAAAAATGCATATCCCAAAACCCCTTAATAAAGACATTCAACCAACAAACAAGCTTACAAAAACACAAATCAAAACAAAAGCAAAAACCTTTCTAAATATTAAATCGCATACATTATTAAGGGTGCTCTACACTGTACCGCGTTACTCCGCCGGGTGATATATCGTAGGGAGGGACGCTAGGAATCACTCGCTGACAAATTCATTCTCCTCTTGACACCTTGCCTGTGTATCCTCCCCCCTACAAGTGGGGGGATTGTCTTGCTAATCTGTGTAACAGCATGAATTTTTCATGCGTAATGTGCCTCTCCGCTTTTTGTGACGTAGTTTGGCATTTTTGTTTTTTTTTTCTCGCTCGTTTCTTGGGATTTTGGGTAAGTAATTGGGACGGAATTTGGTGTGACATCGTTTTGATGTGGAAGGTCATGGTGCTTTCGATTTTTATTACCTGACTGCGTCAGAAGGAGGGTTATGTTTTTCGAGTTTATGTATGTATGTTTCATGAAGTGACTCCTTGCTTGACCTCTACACCCCAGTAACTGGGCGTTACCCCTTGATAAAACTTGTGGGCAGACTTTCAAGCACTTGTGGACGACTTTGTGCGTATGTATGTTAGTTCTTCAGGCTCGAACGGCTGAACGTATTTTGATGAAACTTGGTATAAGGGGAGATCATGTCCTGGAATAGCAAATATAATTGACGCTGGCGAAGCCTTTTCTCTCACGTTGTCATCCTTAACCGTTTATGAGAGCAGTGGTTATGAAATAAATTACACAAAGCCTAGCTGAGTTTGCGCTGACCACCGCACAATTTTACAAAAGATGAAATCTCCGTTCTCATTATCTACATCATCTGCCTAGCCTTTTCTCAACTATATTGGGGTCGGCTTCCAGTCAAGCCGGATTTAGCTGAATACCAGTGTTTTACGAAGAGCGACTGCCTACCAGACCTCCACAACCTATTAACTGGGGTAACACGGTACTTCATAGCAAGACTGGAGTCAGATTTACTGGCTTCTAGCTATTCGTAACGACTGCCAAAGATCTACAAATGACAGCCTCAACCTAGGGCTTAATGTGCTTTCCGAGGCACGAAGGAAACTCGGTATGTTAAGATGGTCACCTATCCACAGACCAACTTTGGCAAGTGTTGCTTAACCTTGAAGATCGAGCCGTGAGGCTGTTATTATGATCTAGCCACGAGATGAAATCTCCGTTAACTTTCAAACAATCTTATATTAGTTTTAAAACTGTCTGACCTCAGATGCGGAATCCTTAGGGAAATCAGAATCTCCGCATGTTTTCAGAAAACAATTAGTGCGATGCCTTCGTATCCAATAGAGCAGTACCTACTAGCTAAGACGACTTTACAATACCCGGGGGATGGGATCAGATCCGGCTGTGTAGCTGTTCTATGCAGTGTTAATGGTCTGACTGACAGATCCTGGACACAGGCGTTTTGATGCGTTGGCTATGAACGGTCATTGGGATTAGGGATATCTCCAAAATGTAGATTAATATGTAAGTCCATAGGACTCGAATCGGACGGACTAAAATCAAGCAAGCATTTACAAAACGTAAATGCTTGCTTGATTTTAAAGTTAAGTTTCAACAACCTAACCTAATATATTATTAAACAATGGTTAGTGTCTGTCAGTATGAAATCGATAAACTCAAAAACTTCCGAAGTGTGATTTTCATGCAGTTTTCATCAATAGACAGAGTGATTCATGAGACAGGTCCAAGTGTATAATTTATGCATATTATAGTAGAGAAAATTTAAAAGTATGTTTTGCACAAGTAATAAACATACTTATACCTTTATTTCTAAATCTATAATGTTATATACTATAGATAAATTATACCTGGACACAGAACAAAATATCCTTCTAATCACACAAACATTTATCTTGAGTGGAAATCGAACCCACAACCTCCGTCATAGCAGCCAGGGCTATTGCTAGATCTACAGGCCCGTCAAAAGTTTTAAGTTGACCGTATACATACAAATTCAGTTTCTTTTATAATACGAGTATGTAGCGATAGTTATGTATTAACCCGTATAAAAGTGCACTGAAAACTTCTTAAAAAACAGAAGAAAAACGTTGTCTGACCACGATGTAGGTTACTTTCCAGTATAGGTAAACTTTCCACCAAACAGAAAAACTTTCGACTTCATGAAAAAAAAAACGATAGTACAAAAAAATAGGGCAATATTCCAGCAAAAGTTCCTAGTTTCTTTATCATTCGTTCCCGGTCCCAGTCTTTATCATTCGTTCTCGGTCTTTATGATCGCATAAATTCACTTTTATCTTTATGAATATTCAGTCGGGCTGTTAACTACGACGTTTCTTTGTTGTTTCTCTTTTATTTTATCTGTGGAATATGGTGCTGGAGGGTAAGCAGAGTTTTTAGCGGGAAGAAATTCAAGTGAGGTTTAGTGGCTGTTTTTATTATTCGCAAATTGATTCCTAGTGAATATTGTGTGTGAATTTGTGTAATTTATTTCATTAATACTGCTCTCAAAACGGTGAAGCAAACAAGAAAACATCGTGAGGAAACCGGCATATCTTAGAACCAAAAATTCGAAGACATGTGACATCCACCAATCCGCACTGTGCCCGCGTGGTGGATTACAGCCCAGTCCCTCTGCTAGAGAGGAGGCCTGAGTCCCAACAGTGGGAACATTACAAGGCCGATAGTGAGAATGCTAATGTGGAAACATTAAAACAGGCTCGTTCTCGGTAAAATGAAGCTGAGAATTTTTTAAGTTTGAGTTCTATACCAGTGTAAAAAAACCGGCCAAGAGCGTGTAGGGCCACGCTCAGTATAGGGTTCCGTAGTTTCCCGTCTGTCACAATAAGTGTCCCCAATTTCCTGAAAACTGTTCGTCCTATCAAGTTCAAAATAATTTTCCTAGAAAGTCTTTATAAAGCTCTACTTTCCAGAATTTTTTCATATTTTCTAAACTTATGGTTCAAAAGTTAGAGGGGTGGGGGGACGCATTGTTTTTTACTTTTGGAGCGATTGTTTCCGAAATTATTGATATTATCAAAAAATGATTTTTAGTAAACCCTTATTCATTTTTGAATACCTATCCAACAATATATCACACGTTAGGGTTGAAATTAAAAAAAAAAATCACTTTCCACTTTACATGTAGGGGGGCTACCCTAATAAAACAGTTTTTTCCCATTTTTGTTTTACTACTTTGTCGGCGTGATTGATATACATATTGGTACCAAATTTCAGCTTTCTAGTACTAACGGTCACAGAGATTAAACCTATCACATACCCGCAAAACGAGACACAATAGTAAAACAATAACAGCGCGGTCTCATAGGACCGGTCGGGGATTCATGAACTAAGCGAGGACAGACGGGCAGACATGGCGAAACTATAAGGGTTACGTTTTTGCCATTTGGCTACGGAACCCTAAAAAGGTGTAATTTTGTTGCAACAAACATGGTACAAATCCGCGCCTAAGACGACCCACACCCAGGAGTCTTATTCAATATTTAAAAAACGCTAGGTTCTAATTTGATCAGTGAAACCTGTAATAAAGCTTAGCATTATCTCACTAAATGAAAAACAAGACTTTAATTAAATCAAACTTACACGTTCTACCCTAAAAAATACGACACAACTTCACCAACTTTCAAAGTTCGAACACAAAAAAGAAAAAAAAAACTCGCTAAAAATCACGCAAAGGAAAACTTTAGCAGGCATTAACAAGCCAAAGTCTATGTCGGAGTAATCCTCGTTCCACCCCGGGTGATGTACGGCCGACCCCGACCTGCCCCCGCGACCTAACCCTATAACTCACCCTGAAAAGTAACCTCTGCGAGTGTTTTATTACCTGATGAAATGGCCGCCTCTGAGAGAGCCTTGTGAATTGGACAGTTTGGGCTGTAGGTTTGATGGTTTGTGTAGATATTCTAGTGTAGTCTGGTTTGGGTTTTGTTTTGTTTGACGAATTGTATTTTTAACTGACTTCAAAAACGAAAACAAAACGGAGTGTTGACTTCGAAAATATATTGACATATTATTTTGTCAGATTTCTTCGTCAATTGTAGACCGATTTTGAAATATTTATTTTATTGGAAAATGACATGTAATAATAAATTTGTTAAATAACAAAAAGATGAACGAATCACATAAACATCGACTTCGGAGATTAAAGTTTTTTTTATGTTTTTAGTGTATTATTTTTACCATAGAATCGGTTGAAATTTTTTTGTAAAAAGTTTTATAGATTGAATTAAACATAGCAAACATTTATGTAACTTGCTTTTCTATCATGTATGCAGAATTTTTGACTATAATAATATAACATAAAAGCTTCTCAAAATAATTCTCAAGCGACATTCTATATAGCGCATAAACATGAGCATGATAACGCCTGTTAAAATTCACTTAGCAATATTTTCAGCGCCTACTAAAAAAGAAGAAGCAATAACTTGACGTTTATCGCGTCGCTATCACTTTTAAGGCGAGTATACTTTTATTATAATGCTTTTTAAGTATGCTTAAATGTTATGTTGTGAGTTATAGGGGACTGTAAATTTATTGTTATATAAAATAAGGTTCTAAGAGCTCGTGGCTAGATAATAACAGCCGCACAGGTCGATCTTCAAGGTTAAGCAACGCTTGCCTAGTTTGGTCTGTGGATGGGTGACCATCTTAACATAACGAGTGTGGAGGTCTGGTAGGCAGCCGCACCTCGTAAAATACTGGTATTCAGCTAAATCCGGCTTGACTAGAAGCCGACCCCAATATAGTTGGGAAAAGGCTAGGCAGATGATGATAAAATAAGGTTCTAGAGTTGCGACTGCGTACCGTTAGGCACAGCGTTGGAAGGCCACCCACGAGGTGGACCGATGAAATGGTGACAGTTGCGGGACACAGGACCGATTGTTGTGGTGACAATCAAGGCAGGCCTATGTCAAGCAGTGGACATCTTTCTCGCGAAATGACGGTAATGATGTTTACATTGTGTCTGTGTTGTAATATGGAAATATTGTAGATCCAATAGTTTTTTGAAAAGAGCAACCATGGAGTTTCTTGCCGGTTCTCCTCCATAGGAAACGACTAATTTGGAACCGTGCACTAGTTTTTGACGTTTTATAAGTGCCCATGTAGGCCTATGTAAAATAAAACCATATTGATTTTTTTTTTACAAAAAAGTTTCTTCTTTTTCTTTCATTAACCATTACAGTTATGAAAATTTATCGTCTTTGATCAGTAAATCTATCAGCATATTTAAGTAGTCCGATACCAGCCTTTCACAGTAATAATTAAAACTTTAATAAATAATGACAACTACCTCTGTAAAGCACCATCACCTTTGATTATAGCTAATTGAGACATAACAACCAGAAAATTACCTTTAACTAGCGGTACGAAGAAATTATAAGTTTCAAACGATCAGTCATATTGTTCTGTCTATTATGTTGATTTCTAAATCGGGACTTGAAATATCGATTTATTGTTGGCTCCAGGTATTCTGTGCTTTACGTAAGAAGAATTTAAATTTAGATTTCTTTATTTGTAGAGAGTTCAGTAGATATACTGTCAATAATTTCAAAGAACCACTGTTTCCAAAGAATATCGTTTTATTTAGTAAACTGGGATGTGGTGCGAGGTCACAACTTGATGAATGATCTCTTTCAGGTAAGAAATCATCCAATGATGACTTTTCCATTTTTTTACTAACTAAAACACACCTGTGTTTCTTCAGTCGCCTTCTTGGAGGTCTTGGGTAACCCTTTCATACTTTTTCCAAAATTGTACTACTAGGGCCAAGTAGTCTTTTTTTTCTTCGAGCCTTCTTTGTCATTTGTGGACTAATGCGTTCCAGAACCACGGGTTTCGCTTTCAGAAGTTAACCCATAACCCCAGGAGAGCGGGCTAAACGTCAAGCTAAAATCTCCACTTAAATCTTACGACACCTCATCTCTTGTATATCTAACAGTACCTATCGATCATACAATTTGTAGTGATAATTTGTCAGTAATTAGTGACAAAAGGAACGGCTTCGTTTCTATCGATAATTATGGCGGCTTTGACAACTGTGTCATGTCGGTAATTGTGCTTTAATAGCACGGTGCGCTGACAGAAATTATAGTGCTCCTGCTGATATGGACTGGCTTCTAGTAGTGGATTGGTGTGATCGGTAATTTAAACTTTATTGATTGCTATGACGTTATACCGCGTACATCGAAGAACTGGAACAATTTGCCTGCTAGCTCTTCCTGTCTGATTATAATTTGGGTATCTTCAAGGCTAGAGTGAATGGTCTCTTAATAAACTAGTGCACCTCACCTCACCAACGATTACATCACTGCTTACCATCAGGTGGGATCACAGTCAAGCACTAATTTATATTACATAAAAAAAGTTTTTAATAAGATTGAGACAGTAGTTGATAGGGAGAGTAAATAGGGAAAAGACCTAGAGGCATAAGTCCGATAGCAATAGCCACAGTGGTAAAGGCCCCGACTTACGAGTTGTAGGTCTCGGGTTCAAACACAGCAACACAACACTATTTATTTATTCAAAACGGTTAAGGAAAATATCATGAGGAATTCGGTATGTCCTAGAACTAAAATTTCTAAGTCATGACATCCACAAATCCGCTCAGGGCCCGCGTGGAGGGTAACGGCTTGAGTCTCAGCAGTGGGAACATTATAAACATATGTAATTATTAGGCTGAATATGTTATTCTTTATGCTATATGAATATAAAGGGCAGCCACACAGGGAAACCAATCACGAAAACTAGAACAAGGTTCCACAGCTGGTAGAAACCTGATCAGCACCCAAATTGCACACACATTCTATCACACTCTTCATCTCTTTCTAGACCACACACAACCAAGATAAAGATAGTATGTATAAAGATTTTATGTCTAATATCGGTTTTCTAAGAGGAATAAAATAAACATAAAATAAATGTCACAAAAACGTCTCTCTTTACACAGCGATGCAAAACAAAGGATACTTTGTAATGGAAAATAATGGTTATCCTAACCAGCTTAACATAAATTCAAATGCATGGACTGTCTGTCTCTTCATAATATTTTATTTTTTATTATTGTTATGGATAGGCTCACGTTTGACCAATATTTTCAAAGTCAAAGGAATATATTTCAAACAGACCATTTAGAGGTTTTCAGTCAATCAAATTGAAAGCTAAATTGCATGTTCCAAAGCATATATCTCTGTGGAGAAGAACGTGCAAGAAACTGTATTGACACTCTTTTAAATCATATTATGAGTTCCATAAAATCTCACCTGGTTTACCACCAGGCGTTGAGGTGACGGACGATGAAGCACGATTGCCTAAAAGTAATCTATTCACTCTTGACTTAAAGACCCTCAATGTAAGATAGACGATATACGATGACGCCACGATGTAGTAACTGCACGAAGGCCGCGTTAACGTTCATCGTCGAGGGTCACCAGTTTAAAGGTCCGGGGATTAGGGTGTTAAGTTTCACACAAAAAGGAGGATCCTGCGACCATATCGCGCAAAGAACTCTGATAGATGCAGGACTTTTTGTTCCTATATGGCGATATAGATGTCGCTACATGATAGGTGTAAAAAAAACGGAGAATTTGTTTCAAAACATTTCCCCTTCCCTTCTCTTGTATTTTGAGTCCATCGAAGTTGAATAAATTACTTATTTTCAATATATTTTTCCGTGGAAACACCTCTGTTAGTTGGTAAAACCTTAAAAATTTAATCTACCGAAAGCAATGTCGACATGCTAAGGGTTAGTTCCAAGCTTTTTAGATTGAAACTTATTTATAGTCATAGAATATGAAAAGCAGACAAAGCCAGAGGCAGAACCAAGCAATAAATAATGGTAATTATACATAATTTATAGCTAATATATACCATCAGTCTGCCAGGCTGTCAGTAAAGATGGATGTGATCTTGTGTGCAGTATTACCATATAGTTTGTGGCACTTTGCATGCGGTTCTCCTCTTAATTGGTACTTAATGGTACTTTATTTGCAAGGCTATGTGATCGTATGTTTTTGTGGGGCAACCAGCATAGAATCACGCTTCTGTGATGGGTTTTGCTGTATAGGAATTGAATTCCGAAGTGCTGATTATGAAGCATTGGTATTAGGAAATCGTTTTGTTTTTTTACTCGTGTCGTAATGGACTAGGTTTGTAGACTGATTTATGTACAATATGATGTTATTTTGGTGTCTAGTTTCTTTTACTGGTATATTGCGACTTGAAATGTCTTTATTATTGTAATTAGTCGACTGTCTCACATAGAGGGCAATGTTTTTATATTGTGTTTGTAGCATTTTCTCCATTGCTCATGGCTATGCGTCATTTGTGTTTCGCCACTTATTATTTAAATATTTTTTCGCTTTATTATGAGTCAATTATCTTTTTTTCATTGTTATTGATAGGTGTGCGATTGAAATCTATTTAACCTGATAGAACGTGACGATATGGTTGACAATGGAGCAGGTTTGCCTGGAAGTAACCTGTTCATTCTTGACTCAAAGATCCCCAGGTTGTAGCTGCCAGAAAACACAGACTTTGGCAGGGAATTCCACTCTTTAGTTGTACGCACAATGAATGGATAAAAATCTGAAAGCGCCTATGTTTCTTCTTAATTCGACATTTAACATATCACATACCCGCGTAACGAGACACAATAGTAAAACAATAACAGCGCGGTCTCATGTGACCGCTCGGGGATTCATGAACTAACTTACCAAACTCACCCCATTTTAATTGCAAACTAAACAAAAAATGGGAACTACATTCTCATAAAAAATGTACTGACTGGAAATACGAGTATCCTTACACTTCTTTGCTCCACAAACAAAATGTAGTCTTTATCAGAAATCAATTTCACGCGTCAGTTATCAGATGGTACAGTTGATAGGAAATTAGATTAGCACATTATTTCAGAGCAGTGACGCGACGATCACTATGTGGGGAATTATAAGCTGTGTGGGGATCCACAACAAGCGGGGCTCATGATAAAGTTTTACTAGCTACTTAGTTTGGTAAAAAAAAACGGATTTTATTATACTAAAAATCCGATTGTATTAAAAAGATATAAAATTAGATAGATTATAATTTGGGTGTCTCCAAGGCTAGAGTGAATAATAATAAATAATATTCCACAACTTTCACACAACGCCATCTAGTCCCAAGCTAAGCAGAGCTTGTGTTATGGGTACTAGACAACTGATAAACATACTTATATATTTCTAAATACATACATATTATAGATAAATACAGCCAGACACAGAACAAATGATAATGCTCATCACACAAACATTTGTCCTGGGTGGGAATCGAACCCACGACCTCCGGCATAGCAGTCAGGGTCACTAACCACTAGACCAATAGGCCAGTAAATAATAATAATAGGCTCTTAATAAACTAGTGCACCTCATCAACGACGATTGCATCACTGCTTACCATCAGGTGGGATTGCAGTCAAGGACTAGTTTATAACCATTAAAAAAATATATATATTATGATTTCTTAATACATCCAGAGTCTCGTATTAACTGTGATATTTAACTGATTATTGATTACAAAATGCGAAAGTGTTGTTTAAAAGTGAAAAAAGACATTTTTACTTTATGACTGTATCGATTTGCTATCGGCGTTTTTAGTTTATTTTTTTCTTGTTCTACTATAAAATTGGACAGCATCAATTTGTGTTTGAGTATGTTTGTTAGTCCTTTACTCCCAAACAGCTGATCGGATGTGATTGAAGTTTGTCACTTCGTACTTGAAGATTTCGCAAAACCACAAATCCTTCTTCCTACTAATCTTTAGATACCTGGAGATATTACCAGTGAATACGGACTTAATAATAATCCTTTTCTCCTACTTATTTTAAAAAAGTAAGCTTTTCTAATCGGTACTTATACTCCAATCGCAATAAGATTAGACACTTAAATAAACCTTCTTCTGTTAGTTCAACCGATTTTGACTTTTATTGCGTTGGCGGGATGACGAATGCCAGCTGCAGTAAATATTTGGTATTGCAACTACTTTTGTGCTTTTAATGCTTCGATCAACAATGTACTAATGCCATTCTTAAGTCTACGGATAAGAAGTCAAAATCAGTTGAACGGACAGTAAAAATGGTATGTTTAAGGCGACTCAAGTCAACATTTTTTCCTTACAAATTTCGGGGGGGTTTTACTCCACTATTTGACCATTTACATCCAAAGTTAAACATAATATCGTTTTGTCTCATTATTAATTTTGTCTGTACGGAAGCAGAATTGTAAAATAATAAGCCAATAAAAAGTTACGAGCTTCTAAAGTTTCGTTTTTTTGGCTAATTTTAACACAACTTTGAGCGTAAATTAGAAATAAAAGAAGCATCAAATTTCAAAAACGAAGCCTGTACCGACACCACAAATTTATCGAAAAATTTAATAAATTTTATTTGAAATTGATTGATGCAGTGGTTTTTTTGTAAAACCCCTTCTTCCAAAGGCCTTTTTGTATTTTATCACGCACGCCTTTTACTCAGAACTATCGTGCATCTCACTGAATAAAGTTACCCCCGGTTGCGGTGCGGGGGGACGACGTGTCACAGCACCGCGCGCGGCTGTCTGAGTTTGGTTCAGTCTACTGCGGCCTATATCGTTCGTATGACGTGTATGTTGACTACCTATAATATCTACGCTTTATTAACCGACTTCAAAAAAAGAAGGAGGTTATCAATTCGACTGTATTTTTTTTAAGCTATTGCATAGCTTTGAGCGTGGGTACCGAATCCAGAAATTCCACTCCACTCCGACCGGCTATGTTATGTGTGGTCGGGCAACTGCCCAATTGAACGAGACGGGTTTTGTGTCTGGTCCGAGCAACTGCCCAATTGAGCGAAACGGGTGTTGTGTCTGGTTCGGGCAACTGCCCAATTGAGCGAGATGGATGTTGTGTCTGGTCCGGGCAACAGCCCAAGTTTTTTTTGTTTAGTCTTTAGAGTGCATCTTCCGACCAGAGAGTTGTTATGTCTGGTCGGGCAACAGCCCAAGTTTTTTTTGTTTAGTCTTTAGAGTGCATCTTCCGACCAGAGAGTTGTTATGTCTGGTCGGGCAACTGCCCAATTGAACGAGACGGGTGTTGTGTCTCGTCCAGGCAACTGCCCAATTGAGCGAGGCGGGTGTTGTGTCTGGTCCGAGCAACTGCCCAATTGAACGAAACGGGTGTTGTGTCTGGTTCAGGCAACTACCCAATTGAGCGAGATGGATGTTGTGTCTGGTCCGGGCAACAGCCCTAGTTTTTTTTGTTTAGTCTTTAGAGTGCGTCATTCGACCAGAGAGATGTTTTGTCTGGTCAGGCAACTGCCCAATTGAGCGAGGCGGGTGTTGTGTCTGATCCGGGCAACTGCTGCTGCACAGCACGCCGGTCATGTGGCCCGCGTCCGCGGACAATAGGAAGGTGAACTCAGTGCGGCGCCACAGCGCTCTGTGAGGTGAGGTACACGACGCGGCGCGCGACCAGACGGGCGTTGTGTCTGATCATTATTGTGCAGTAGAAGGGTCTTAAAATAAGAAAACAAATGAAAATTTGTCTTTTTTTTCCTTGCCGAGAAACGAACAAAGGTACGTAAGAGCGTTTGCACATTATCAGATCCGATATCGGTATCGGACGCCGATCCGATATCGGGGTAAGTAAAATGTATGAAATGCCGTGCTCCGATATCCGATATCGGGCCGGACAATATGAAAGACAGGTACATATTTCATACATTTTACTTACCCCGATATCGGATCGGCGTCCGACACCACACCGATATCGGATTGGATAATGTGAAAACGCTTTTAGATATTATTTTAAATCTTTTGTTTTTCGAATTCGAGCGGCACACACCGCAACAACCGAAACGGTATGACATGTGTGCATCGTTTAATTTCGTTTTTATTCGGAATGATTCGGAGCGCTATGTGCAAAGCAGACGTCGCGTCATGCGTGAGGACTAGCGTCTAACCGCTCATCACTGATACTATCTCTTTCGGGCACGATGTCAAGTGAGACAGCGTGCTTTATGACACCGCCCGCCAGTGAGTTCAAGCCCGCGCAAAGTGGGACCTTAACAGCTGAAACCAATAACCTATATATCACATATCGGAGATTGAAAAACAAATGAAACAACAGAAAACATGATAATTTTTGTATTGTATCATTTGTTTTACAATCTCCAGTATGCCAAAACTGGAGATCGATAGGTTATTGGTTTCGGCCGTTAATGAATACTCTTATTGCAAATGAAGTATAGTTACATTCAGTAACAAGTGCGTTTAGCATCTGCCGCTTATAACTGCCGCTGATTCCAAGGCCTGCTAATCCAACCATTGTCGGCTCAGCAGTTACCGAGCAGAACCCGTGTACTATTGTGTTACACAGTGATAACATCTCGGCACTTCAAACACGTTTGAGTGAAAGGGCAGGAAATGTCGTATTATTTGATGTTTGTGGTTTTTTGGGGTTCGGGGATTGGGAATTGGGGATTGGGGCAGCTCTAAATACTCGGTAATAGGCTGTTTGTTTAGTGGCTACCGGTGACAATATATGTATGTAGTATTTTATCCTCACAATTCAGTACGCCGTGCTGCAATTTCCTGGAGATTTTTAAGTCAAGAGTGAATGCGCTTCGAAGTAAACGCGCCTCATCGTCGACCGCATCGCTATTAGGTAAGACAGACAGGGGACAAGCGTGAGTTTATCAATAATAATATTTAAAAGGCTATGCTCTGAGTTTCCTTGGAATCCATCAGAAATGAAGATATCCGTAAGAATACCAAGGTTACCGACGTGCTGTAAGTAGGGCACGTTGATTGTAGAACAGATGGTCGGTGAGGATGAAAATTTCTAGAGTAGAGACTACGTACCGGAGGACGCAACGTTGGAAGGCCTCCTACAAGGTGAATCGAAGTACTAGTATATTTGTTAAAGTCAATACAAAAAACGCAACCAAGCATAAATAAAGACGAAAACAAGTAACCAACTTAACAATCAATGAAATAACAGTTGTCGCCTACCTAAAAGTCTGCTGTATCAAAATTTTCAATTGCAATGATGTTAATACTAGCTGGTGCCCGCGACTTCGTCAGCTCAAGATTTATACTTCCAGACAATTCACACAATAAATTATAGCCTATGTGTTAATCTGTCATATAAGCTATATTATTTTATGGTTTTATTGAAATCCATTCTGTGGTTGTTGTAACATACAAGTTTTATTCGCGTGTATAATAATAGTACGATTAATTTCGGTAAAAACAATAACTTTAGATAAATAATACTTGAAAAAAAAATCTCTCCTTATTCTCTCAGAATAAGAATTCGTTACACTTGCGTAACTTTTCTAAAACCCTACAATTTATTAATAAATACGAAAGCTTTAAAAGCTCGCGACGTCAAGGGGTAAGGGGACGTGAGGACTGCCAGCCCTTAGAGGTAGCATTAAACACTTGACATGCTGGAGAGGTTCACAAGTCCTAGTTTGATGAAGGGGTTGCAGTTTTATGCATTTGTTTCCCCCTAGCTTGTACTCATAACCCACCTATAAGTACGATTTTTTGTAAGTATTGCACATGCACAATGATACAATCATTGTAAGGTTCAAATCTGTAAATTTAAGAGGAGAAATGGCCTGACTAACATTCAACGCACAGCCGAAACTACTGGGACTAAGAACTCGAAATTTTGCAGATGGCTTCCTTTTGAGATGTAGAAGGAAATAATTTTTGGAAAACAACTTTTAAGAGTTAAAATGCGAAATTTTAGTTTGAATGTAAAATCTTAACTCAGGTTCTAATAACATTGAAAGTTAGCACATAGGATTACTGTTTATGCTAAAATAGTAAATGTTAATAGGTAAAAAGTAAGTAAATAATAAAGATTGTTTGCTTTGCTTTGCTTTTTTTTTCAGAATGTGGTAGCCCATTATAAAGATTGAACGAGTATGTGATTCTGATTACTTGGGTAAATAAACTTGAAACTTGGCACAAATTCTAATCAAAATAAATGACTGTCATTAAAACTGCCCTCAAAATACGGTTAAGCTTTTATGAAAACATTCTCGCGAACAAAATCTCTGGCTAACTGCTATACTCCGTCGGTTTAGGTAGTTAACTAAAGGTAAACAATCTTGGCATGTCTTTTTATCTAAAAGTTGTCTATAAATTGTATGTAAAAATCTTTGCAAATAGGTATTTATCTAAATCGATGTTAGCTAATAAACTAAATTTAAATAATCTTTGTGTATATTATATACGACCTCTTTAACATAAAAAGACATACCAAGACTGTATACCTTTAGTTAACTACCTAAACAAACGGAGTATAGTAAAAATTTATTCCAGTTCAATAATCAGAAAAAGATTATCCTAATGATAACATCAGCCCAAAATTAAATAAAACATTATTGCACAACCGGATTTTTCTTTCAACAAAAATTGAACCCAACATCGCTCTGCATAAATACAACACCCTCTTTTCAAAAAGGATTAGGGCTGTCTCACAATGCCATGTATTGTCAAAGAAATCTTTTCGCCGTTGACGAGCGATAATTACGCGGCTGAATGCCGCTTGACAGCTCACTGACGTGTACCAGACTTTGTTATTGTTACCGAGTTGACAACCCTGATTTTGGCTCTCCTAAAAATCAAACCTCTACCTTATTTACTACGCGATAAGTTCGAAAATTTAATAACAAATATTCAAGTGATTGCAAAACTAGGGTTGCACGTCACAAAATACGCTTGTTTGGTTATCGGTTCCGATCTTAACCCGCAACTGATGTAATCACACTAATTTATAAACGTGATATATTTTTTTCATTGACGCGTTTTCGTTTTTGTGGCGCAGATGTTGTTAATACGGTTGTTCGGGAGCTATGTGTAGCTATCTTGATGCTATATAACATTTTTTTTTTAATTTATGAAATGGAGAAAAGAAAACTTGCTAACTGAAACTAATATGGAGTCGAAAAATCACTCTGCATTGCTTTCAACTGGCTGCCCAAAAGACTTTTATTAGCCCTATTAGACTTAAAAGACAGTATTGCCATGTTATATTAACTACAAGGTAAAAACTAGCTCTTTAATCACGGGCGTACGTGAAGTGCCAATAAGTTGTTAAGATCACAGATATCAGAAAGATTAAGATTTCTGAAATGATTTGAGAAATTTAAGATCACACAGCTCCAAAATATAACTACAATAAGGTAATTATAGTTTCGCCAATAGAAGTACTGCGTGAAGTACAATGAACTAGGAAGATTCTTTGGCCCACCTAGACCACGTACGTATCTAGTCGCGTTGGTCTCCATACATTTTATATGTCAACTAGACTTGTAGAACTACATTAGATCCACGCCACGCGACGCTACGCCATACGTCGCTACGTATACTTCAGGCGTCCCCCACGTGTGCGTTGTTCTAATGTAACATGAAAAGTTGGGTACACTTCCACGGAAATAAAGACATACCGTTCGGCCTCTTGAAATTGTAAAATGTTCTTTTTCTTCTTCTTTGTCCGTCCCTGCTTCCATTATCTGGGGTCTGTTCTCCGCCAGGACAATCTGTCCTCCGTTACCGATTTTCGTATTAAGCTTAAAAATTTTCTTTTTAATATCCGTCACTATTCTAATTTTTTCAGCATCACACAGCTTGTTTTCGCCTCTCTTTAGTTAGGCACAGTACAAAAGCTTGCATGTCACATAATAGGAACGTTAATAAAAGTCGCAATGAAAGGAATATAAATGTTGTAATTAATAAAAGAACATAACTCACGAACATTTACTCAACTATGTGTTTTAGTAGCTCGCAAAAGAATAAATAAAACTTGTACAGTACATTATTTGAATAATAATTATTTAAATGTGGGAATAAATGTTTAGTACTTGACCAACTTTTTTTGTTTAGAATTTAATGTAGAACTTATTTTTTCTTTTATATTTGTTGGCCCATGTTTTATCGTGGGTGCGTTCACAAACATGTAAGCTCACAGACAGTTAAAATTCTGAATGCCTTGAATATTTTTGAAAAGATTAAATAGATTCATGTAACAGCACAACCCATTAACTGGGGTAACACGGTACTTCATGGCAAGACTGATGTCAGATTTACTGGTTACTGACTATCCGTAACGACTGCCAAAGATCTACAAATGACAGCCGGGACCATCCTTACTATACATGTTTTTTTTTACATAGAATTTCTGAACATTATAATCTCATTTCTATTCAAATTGTAAGGCAGGAGTTTGTAAAAGTATACTCGAAACTGTCTTCATTGACATCATATTGACGTGAAACCGCAGATTTTTTCACATATTTACAACAAAGACAGCTTTCAAATCTGTCACCTTTCTATTATAATCATATACCATCCTCCTCAAATAACAATGTCAATCTGCCTTTCACATAATTCCCAAAAACATAATTGCACAAGTACGTAAAAGGAGAAAAGCTAAAAAAAGTATCCCTATTGTATCCAAAGCTTATTAGAAGTGGGAAAATTGTATTTGTAAACACGTAATTTGAGCATTCGTATCACATGACCGTCACTGGCTGTCCACGGGTTTGTGACAGAACCAACTTACAAACATATGAAAAATCAACAAAAAATGGCTTAGTTAACTAGCTGTACAGTAATAAAGGTGAAATTCCTGTGGCAATTGGTTTAGAAAGTGAAAATTGTAAGTTGGTTTTTGAAGAATAAATGCGTTGTCAAGTAATCTGTGATGAGTGACAATGGACGAGTCGGGTGACGTGACATTGTGTTGATCGGGGGTGGGCACATAATAGGGTGTTTAGCAGCCAATATGAAGTAGGCTTATTGTTTGGGTGTTACACAAATATGAACTTCTGGGTACTTTTTTGAGGTATGTGGTCTATGGAGTGCGGTAGCTATACTATACTATGTTTGCAGAGTTTGTTTTTATGTTGAGAAAAAGGAGGTTGAATTGTTTGATGCTCAAAATTTGGGTTCTTCTTCATTTTTGAATTAATACGTAAGTATAGACGTCAAAAAATAAAAGGCTTATGTACTCGTAACTTGGAACGAAACTGAAAGAAATGTCTCAATTTAAATGAGTAAGAACATTGTGACAGAAAAAAAATACTTTAGAATTTTGTTCATACTTTATTTCGTCATGTGAAATCATAACGAAGTTTACGTTAGTTCACAGCATAATTGACGACAGCTTTACCTGAAACATTATTATTATTAATTAGTTCACTTTTCCCCACTGCTAGGCTGAGGCCTTCCTCCATTTTTCCAACGTTTCAAATTTGTCGCTTCTTAAGAAACACATACAGGGTATCCCACTTTCTCTATTTTGGTCTGCAAAGGACCGGTGTCGATGTATCAGGGCACCAATCTTATTTCCTAAAACATGAATAATTAATATTCTCCCAAATATGGAATAGGTATAATTCTTCAAATAGTTTATGACTAAAGCCCATTTCCATATAATCATGATACCCTTAATTTAAATAACATAACTTTTGGGGGCTCTTGTCAAATTATACAATTTTCTGATGTAGTTCCAACATTAAAAAGGTAGCCTTAATCATATTTATTATCGTCACGCGATGTGTAAATCAACAGAAATGGATGACCTTCCGTCGTACTGTGGAATCAAATATTTTGTTTGGTTTAATCGTGATTAACTTATGTTTTTGCCCATTTACACCTTCCGCGGCTGAAACGTATGTCTTTATTAAAGTTATTTGGCTTGTTGATGAGTTTAATTATTACTTTAGCTTCTGTCAGATCCTGAGCTCGAAAATAATCAAGAATAAAACATATCTTATCCTTTTTCAAAGTAATATATCTATTCCTATTTTTTATCGAAATTCATCCACTGTTTCATTGATATGGATATATAAACGTAATGGACAGACAGAGTTAGTTACGCATTTATTGGGAAATGTATTACATGTGTGTCTTTGGTAGACTAGTACCTCTTTATGTCCTCTGATTAGAACGTATACTACCACCTGAAGTAAACTACCTGGACTAGACATAACTTTTGCGTGCCTCCAATCCTCCCTTTTCAATGGAAGTTGTGGGACTTTACACTGCGTTACCTCTAAACTTGCTCTACTTTTAAAATCGGCATTGAGCATCTGTTTTCTTATTTTTTTCTGAGTTCATAAATGTCACGCTTGTCCTAACACGTAGGCTAATTTCCAGACAAGACCGCGTACGCAGCTGGTCTGAAATAAATTAGGTCCATTTATGATAAAACTTGCGTTATAATGCCACAATCATCAATTCCACTCTATCGTCTCGTTTAGCGCAAACTATCATTCATTCCACTTTGTTTCATGAGAATTTATCAAACTAAACGCTGTAGACAATGAAGCCATTATACTTATTAAAATACGCATGTGTAGGGCTAAGTAAGATGACAATAATATAAGTAACATGAAAAAGTATTTGCTTAGATACAACTTAGTATAGTCGCATACCGGGAATATGTCGTAGCGTTGTGGACGACGAGCAAAGGGTAGCTCAACGTCCGGCCATCCGGTAACTGCGCGCTTTAATGACATGTCAGCAAATCATAGGGAGCCAGCAGGTCCGAAACCTATTTGGGCTATGGTCGCAAGGTAAACAGAGGAACATAGACGTGATTTCAGTCAGTAAAAATCTAACACGCTCCGCCCTAGAGCGGGAGAAAGCATTCGATGATTTTCCACTTGAAAATATATATATGTTACGGCTAATACCCGAAGTGCGGCTACACCTAGTTTTAGCCGGTTAGAACTAGGTGTAGCCACTTACTCTTGGTTAAACCTAGTACGAGCCGATTGTTTTCGGGTAAAACTAGGTTTAGCCTTCATCATGCCGGCTACAACTAGGTCCAGCCATTCCCTGTTGGATAAAACTAGGTCTATCCAATATCTTTCCGGTTAGAACTAGGTCCAGACAATCCCTGTTGGATAAAACTTAGATGCGTGTCCCGCCCGATGCGTGTCGCTAGGGTAGGCGCCGGCCGCTCAGACTGCCCAAGCACGCATGGTACGATACATCGCGTCTGTGAGCGGTGTCTAAGTGTGCGTTGCTCGAGCGCGCTTTGTACGGAGATTGCCTTCTGTGCGTATCTCTTTTGTGGCTAAAGTGGGATTGATGTGAGGTTAAATTGGCTGGACCTAGTTGTAGCCGGCATGATGAAGGCTAAACCTAGTTTTACCCGAAAACAATCGGCTCGTACTAGGTTTAACCAAGAGTAAGTGGCTACACCTAGTTCTAACCGGCTAAAACTAGGTGTAGCCGCACTTCGGGTATTAGCCGTAACATATACGTCACTTATAACCACAGAAATCTAAATATATGTTCTTATAACTAAGTAGTGTTTGTGTGTTATTATGTTGTGCCAAATAAATCAATTTTCATTCTTTATTTCTAAATAAGCCACAAAGCTATGCTATATTCCATTTCTATCGCTCCCACAGGAACACAGCCCCTTCACAAGCCGACATTGTCCAAATATCGGCATCCAGTCTCATTGTTCGGCAGTCGCAACACTCACAGCTCTTTTGAGTCCGCTGTTATTGGCAGCATTATGCCATTTGTAATACAAGTCGCATGTTTGAGGGCGGTTCGAAGTCCTTTGTTATTGCACTTGAATTGGATGGAAATATGAGTTGAGTGAAGCACAAAGTAGATAGGTACAGAAGGTAAAGCACTAGGTAGCTAGTCGACTGGCAGTCTGGTAATAACCCGGACCGAGACTAAGTCGTCAACGGCGCGTTCTGTTCCACGCGCGCCTCAAAGAGATGTCAGCAAACTGTAAAGGCTCAGCAGGGTCGAAGCCTCTATGGCCATGGATCGGATTCTGAAACGGAAGCTCATGACCCCAGAATGAAGGCAACGAAGGAATGGTAAGGGGTCTAGTCAGTAAAAGTCTGACACGCCCTCCCGCTACGCCCAAGAGCGGAAAAAGTCATTCTGATGATTAATCACCTCTTCTTCTTCTTCTTCTCGATTCGATGGTAAACTCGTCATACTTTTTGGGCCCAGTAAGTGGCTACGTTAATAGCTGCATCAGTGGCGCTCATTAGATCCTCCAGAGTGCAGGTGTAGGGGCGCTGGGGGTACTCCAACATGTGGCTCATGTTTTGAACAGGAGCACCGCACTCGCATTGTGTATCCAACGGGTTACGGATACGGGTACGGGTTTTAAGGGTCATTAATTACCTAAAAATATTTTTCATGTAATTTACTTTTTATACTTACGCTCGGCGATCGCGCTAGAGTAGGTGCCGCTCAGTCCGAGCACAGCGCGTATGGTCAGAGACATCGTGTCTGTGAGCGGTGTCTATGTGTGCGTTACTCAAGCACGCTTTGTATATAGTTTGCCTTCTGCGTCTTTCTCTTTTGTGGCTGAAGTGGGATTGATGTGAGGTTAAATAGGCTTTGTGAGATTACAGCAGATGTTTGATGGGAGATGACAATAGAATTATGGAGTGACGACCTCTTGATAGGGTGTTTTATTGTATTTTAGATGAAAGCTGGTGCCAGTCGGCAAAGCCACTTAGTCAAAAAAGAAAATGGTAGCAAAAGAACAAATTCCTGGGATAAACTCTATGTGCTGTTCCAGAACATGGTCTACCCATGTGCCCATGTAAATCCGTTCATCCGTTTGAGCGTACAGAAGTAACTACCCTACACACACAAACTTACACCTTTGTAATTTTATAAGGTCATCACCTTAGGCAGGTTTTTGGTCTATTATGTTTCCTCTGTTGGAACACGGGCTTCCTCTCCACGTGAAAATAAAATAAAGAAAAAGGTATAACGTTGAGTACTTTATTTTAAGGGTATTTATGTACTCCAATTTAAAAGTTGAATATATGTGTAGAGAAGACAAAAAGACCTGAAAGCTATAATTTTTACAACAAGCACCACACTTAAAAATAACAACCCTATATTTACCAAACGTCAATCAAATAACTATTATATATCAATACCAAATTATTTCCATAAATATTAATCCAGAAATCCTCAATGATGAACAGTTACGACCTCTGATTGGCCTCAATCACTCAAAACACGGGAAAAAACAGAAAGGAATCGATCAAAAATTATCAAAACGAGCCGTTTTATCGTTCTAGGCTCAAATTAGGAGCATAACTAGCGTTTAGCGGTTACCGGCATGTTATTTAGAACCCATTTTAATTATGCCGTTTATTTCTAAACTGCGGGTAGTTGTGACGAGGAAAAAAGAAAGAAATTATAGGTTGTATGTAGGTTAGAGTGCAATGTTCCGTGGCGCCGATTTTGATGGATAGGTGCCTGAACTAGAGATGATTAAAGTGTTTTTGCGGGGAAGGAAAAACTTTGATTTTTAAAAGACCGCAAAAAGATGCTTCTGTTTTTGAGCAAGCCTAATTCGATTTCATGATCGTTTTGTTCCGGTTTGACCTTGTCTCTTTTTGCCTACTTTGCCTATGCAATGTTCCCATCTACTATTAAGGATATCTAATATCAAGGGCTCCGGGATTATTTGAAATGGTTACCGCGCGTTCCGCCCGGAACGTAAAAAGCGGTTGCAAAGCATCTTTCAGTTATAGAAACACGTAAAAAATAACAAAAAAAAGCTGATGTCAAACATTACTTTCACAGAAAGTATAAATGCAAGTCATATACGAGTGAGTATGTTATATAATGTTATTAATATGCAAACCTTTCTAAGTAAGTATTGTATGTTTTGAACTGTCATTGTTGTTTAGTTTTTCTTATTATCATGATTTCAGCAGTAAGACGTCCGCAGCTGGCCACAAGCTTCTTCCAAGCGTCGCTACAACGACCGGTCCTTTGCGTCTCGCATCTATCTGATTTCCGCGATCTTCACCAGGTCATTGGTCCACCATATGGAAGACCTTCCAACGCTGAGTTTTAATACAAGATCACCACTCCAGAACCTTTCGCATCTCCGCAAATTCTTAGTACCTATTCAAACCCAGTAACATTGTTAAGACGATCGGATAAGAAAGCCATCTCCTAATAATGTTCTACATGGCAATGGTATTAACTTTTTTTTTGATGTTATAAACTAGTGCTTGACTGCGATCCAACTTGATGATAATGATGATGGAACCTGACGAATAAAAATGGCTTGCGCACCAATTCACCCTCTATCCAGACTTCAAATTAATTTATTCCCCTCTCTGTTTTATCACACGCTTCATAAACTAGCACTCCTGTCGCCACAGTTTACAGGATTCCAGCTAATTTGCAATGAAAACCAATCGATGTGGCGCTGGGGGCAATTCTTTGCAAGTCAAATAGGAGCGTGGTTAGAGGCGACTCCGCCGAGTGATTTTATGCTAATATCTCACGTTTATTATGCAAAACCGGGATGCTGGAGGGATGGGTCATGAAGTGGATGGATATCGATAGATTTTGTAATCAATCTAGCTCGCCTTTTTCCAAAGTTGGAGTTAGTTTTTCAGTCTATTCGGATGCAGCTCAGTACCAATATTTTACATGGAGTAACTGCTTATTTAATCTATACGACTCCTTAAATGGCTGTGCAAGACTGGTGTCGGATTTTCTGGCTTCAGATTATAGACGAATGAATTTGAATGAATTTGCTTTTTTTATTTCGGACACTAAAAAGATCCAAATAGTGGTATCCAATTTTTTTTTACCCGTGGATCACTTTGATGAAATCCAGAAAAAAACTTAACTGTCTTAATAAAAAACCTTTATATTCAATTCGAAACTGATATAGTGTTAGTAATTCTATAACCTAGTATTGGTAACCAAGCTACCGAACTTATGTTATGCTAAACTCTACCATGATCTAAGTTCGATACTACCGAGCTTAAATCATGCTAAAGACACCCCACCACTTTTATAAATCTGTTCCTGTTCTAGGAACTTCCTTGTTAATAATATCGATAACTGATCACATGGATCGCCTCGTCCCCTCACTAGAGACCCTCGCAGGCCGGTGCGCGGTCGCCAATTTGCCTTTTAATTAAGTGTTCACATAACAGCTATGTTTTTGTTACAAATTGTTTTCTGTGCCGAATCTGCGGTTTGCGTTCAACGTAATGGATAATGAATGTACTTGCTCATGGAGTTTATCTTGGTATCGCTATTATATTAATTAATGTTGGGTATTAAAACAATGGCCTGGGTTTAATTATCAATATGATATAAAAGGTGTTTTACGGTTATTATCGGCATAAGGAACAGATTACTTTGCTCCAAAACACGGATCGCAGACGTATGTTACTCAGCCGCTAAGTTTAAATGGGACTGGGCAGACCACATTTGCCGCATGTCGTAACGAAATTGGGCGAAAGCGACAACTGACTGGACTCCGAACAGCAGGAGCCGGCGACGCGGTATGCCCAGAAGGAGATGGCGTGACGACTTGGACTCCTTCCTGGAGGATTGGTCAGCAGTGGCTCAAGGCCGAAAAGAATGGAAAAATGGAAGGGAGGCCTTTGCCCTGCAGTGGGACATAACGGGCTCATAATAATAATAATAATCACGAATCAAAGAATGTTGCGATGCTCACTAGACCACTAGGTTAAGACGCCTTTCATACACGAGATTGCGGGTTCGAAACTGGGCTAGTACCAATATGAATTTATACTTTTCTAAATTTATCTAGGACATTACTGATATCCCGTGGCTCAGAAAGCACGTAAAAGCTTTGGTTCTGGTTGTCATCCGTAGATCTTTACAGTACGGCCGTTATAAGTTGGCAGTATTAAAAAATAAATGCAATTTGCAGTCTGTTGTTATTGCTGGTAAAAACTGTTATTGGCATTTATTTTTTAAAACCTTTATTTTTGTACGAGTTTTCAAGTGCCAAAATTCGCAGAGCCTAACTTCAGACCCGCCAACTTATAACGGCCGTACTGTAGTCAGACGATGGAATTTTAAAAAAAGAATATCATGTTGTCCACTGGGTTCTGGGGGTCTTAGGCAGTGGCTATATGCAAAACACGGCTATTCAACTGCATCCAAAAGTCGGGTTCCAGTCACAATTTTTCCGTCCGATTATAATTTGGGTGTCTTCAAGGCTAGAGTGAATAGGCTCTTAATAAACTAGTGCGTCTCACCATCGACGATTGCATCACTGCTTACCATCAGGTGGGATCGCAGTCAAGCACTAGTTTATCACAATTAAAAAAAATACTTTCCCGCGGGCGATGTCACTGGTAATAGCTAGTTTCAAATAATCCTTGAATTAAAATTTAACGCTAATTTGGGTAAGTATTTAAAAGTACCACAAAACCGCGATAGTGGGATTAACTATGTCAAATATACTCTAATTAATGACTCATTTATTTAGTGTCGAATAGTTTTCAATGTTATTGGTTATCTGTTTTACAAGGGTGAAAGTCAAAGACGGAATGCGTTACAATGACAACATTTTCAGTTTGTTTTAGTACTCTTTTTAATTTTGTGTGGACTGGTCTTGTGTTTATGTTTGGTAAGTTATTTTTATATACTAAGTATTTCTTTGTGTCGTTTTTTTTTGGCTTTCTGTGTGCTTAGGAGGTTTATTAGCAAGAATAAATTGGTGCTAAATTTTAACAGGTTCAAAGGCCTGTTTATGATTATGAAATTGATAGACCAATAAAGTAGTAGTAAAATCATACCTTATTAAAGTTTTCCTGTGGCTTTGCTACCGCAGGTGTTGATCTTGCGATAATCTCTGATTGCTTAAACCTGGGGGTCTTTAAGTCAAGAGTGAATAGGTCACTTCTAAGCAAGCGTGCTCTATCGTCGGCCACATCATCGCTTACTATCAGGTGAGATAGTGATCAAACGCAAGCCTATAGTAACAATAAATTTTAAAAAATCTGCTGGCCTCTGAACCGTCTCATTAATCCCTACCATACGCTGATTCGTTTCCGCGTATTGTAGCGTACAGACTGCTGTAACGTAACATGAAATGTAACCGAATTCCAATAGTGTGGACGCCTTACGCGCGCGAACCGTGCACACTACTCGCGCGAACTGAGCATTTCAACTATGTGAGAAGGTACTCGTACATGTTCGGTTTGTGTGCGCGTTGCGGCTGTACTTACAAATGCTCCTTTCATGTTACTCTGCATGTTACATTACAGCTCACACAGCTATAAAGAAAGACAACATTAAATATAGCATCAAACCGCCAGTAGACCAAAAAAAAACATCTAAATGATCCGATCATACATCCATCACCCAAGCAAACCCTGGCACAGCTCCAGGGTCCTTACAGCGAGCCACCAGCTCCTGTTGCAGCAACACTTCCTCGGCCATAAGTTACGGACGTCTGAGAGGCAGACGCTCCATACCGGACTGCTGTAGCTTGCAATATAATGTGCAATGTAACTAGCAACGTAACTAGCAATGTAACAGAATTCCTATATCCAGTGTGGACGCCTTGCGCACGTGAACCGTGCCCAGTACACGCGCTTCTGAAAGCTCCTGTCTTGTTACATTGCATGTTACGTTACAGCAGTCAGATAGCAGCAGACTTTAAAGACGGACAAAATCAAAAACACACTTTCCATTTACAACATAAGTTAATTAAACACAACATAAAAAAACCGGGCAAGTGCGAGTCGGACTCGCGCACTGAGGGTTCCGTAGTAGCTTACCTATAAAAACAGTTCAATCGAACAATTCGACAGTCTCGAAATGTACGTTTTTTTGCAGTATAAACGGACGAATCTTTTTTTCCCGTCACTTTACCAATTGAATTGAAAATTGATTTTTGCACAGCTTCAAGGGACCACGGACCCAATTATATGGTGTTAATTTCAACTCAATACCTCTAACTTACCTATGAATAAAGTTCTATTCTCGAATCGAGCGTTGAAGATTTTTCAAAAAAATAATTCTTGTGACGTAACAACAAATTTTCAGTTTTCAGACTTTTCCCTATATGAGTGCTATAAAACGTTGCTTCATGCCAAATTTCAAGATTCTAGGTCGACTGGAAGTACCCTTTAGGTTTTGATTCCCTTGCGAGTACTTGCGAGTTTCAAAATATGCAGCTTAAATTGCTGTTTCTTTTGATTGCGTTGACATAGAAGTTTGATTTTGTTACAGCTTAAAGGTATTATAGACCTGAGTATTTGGTATGAATTTCAATTTAATACCTCTACGCGTTTATGAGGAAATGGGTAGTAAGTTTAAAATTATTAAAAAAAAATATATTATGTGATGTAACTAAAAATTTATGGTTTTCGTAATTTTTCCTTTATCTATGCTATAAGACGTTGCTTCGTACCAAATTTCAAGATTCTGAGTTCACGGGAAGTACCCTGTAGGTTTTGATTCCCTTGCAAGTGTCGAAAATTTGCGGCATAAACGGCTGTATCTTTTGATTGCGTTGGCTTAGAAGTTTGATTTTTTCACAGCTTCAAGGGACAGTAGACCTGAGTAATTGATATAATTTTCAGCTTCATACCTCCACGCGTTCCTGAGAAAAAGGGTCTTGACAGACGGACGGACAGACGGACAACAAAGTGATCCTATAAGGGTTCCGTTTTTTCCTTTTGAGGTACGGAACCCTAAAAACCATCTAAATGGTCCTACCACACCCCCATTACCGAAGAGAACCCTGGCACAGCTCCAGGGTCCTTACAGCGCGCAACCAGCTCCTGTTAGTAGCAGCAACACTTCCCCGGCCATAAGTTACGGACGTTTGATAGGCAGTCGCTCCATAGCAGACTGCTGTAACTTGCAATGTAACAGAATTTCTATATCTAGTGTGGACGTGTGGCGATCGTGAACCGTGCCCTGTACGCCAGCTTAGAAAAGCATCTATCATGTTACGTTGCATGTTACGATACAGTAGTCTATAGGTAAGTACACGGCTTTAAAGAAAGACAAAATCAAAAACACTCTTTCATTTACAACATAAGTTAATTAAACACAGCATCAAACCTAAAAAAAAAAAACATCTAAATGATCCGACCATACTTCCATTACCGAAGAGAACCCTGGAACAGCTCCAGGGTCCTTACAGCGAGCTACCAGCTCCTGTGGCAGCAACACTTCCCCGGCCATAAGTTATGGACGTCTGATAGGCAGTCGCTCCATAGCAGACTGCTGTAACTTGCAATATAACTTGCAATGTAACAGAATTTCTATATCTAGTGTACGCGCTTACAAAAGCTCCTTTCATGTTGCATGTTACGTTACAGCAGCCTATATTTACCCGGCTTTGAAGGCGGAAAAAATCAAAAACACACTGTCCATTTACAATATAAGTTAATTAAACACAGCATCAAACCAGTAAGACCAAAAAAAACATCTGAATGATCCGACCATACCCCCATTACCGAAGAGGGTTCTCTCCTGGCACAGCTCCAGGGTCCTTACAGCGAGCGACCAGCTCCTGTTGCAGCAACACTTCCCCGGCCATAAGATACGGACGTCTGATAGGCAGTCGCTCCATTGCTGTAACTTGTAATGTAACAACATTCTTATATCTAGTGTGGACGCCTTGCGCACGTGACCGTGCCCTGTACTCGCACTTAGAAAAGCTTCTGCCATGTTACATTGCATGTTACGTTACAGCAGTCTATAGGTACACAGCTTTAAAGAAGCACAAAATCAAAAACACACTTTCCATTTACAACATAAGTTAATTAAACACAGCATCAAACCTTTTGTAATAAAATAAATAAACCTAAAAAAAAAAACATTTAAATGATCCGACCATACCTCCATTACCCAAGAGAAGCCTGGCACAGCTCCAGGGTCCTTACAGCGAGCGACCAGCTCCTGTTGCAGCAACACTTCCCCGGCCATAAGTTACAAGGTAACGACAAAAAGCTGGCCCATTTAACGTGATATACCGCTGTGGGGCGGCTTTCATAAAAGTTAAGGCTGCGGTGATACATTGCTGTTTGTAGAATATAGAATGGGTAGATGAGTTGTGGAAATTGTCGCGTTTTTGGTTGTGAGAGAGGGTGGTTTTGTTGTGGCCTTGATCTTGTGTTATTTATTGATCGGTTTAACACAGAAGTGTAGAAAAGGTTTTTTTTTCAGTATGCTTTTGGTTAAGGTGAAAGCTACAGGGCCCGCGAAATTCAAATTTGCTTACGTTTTTTGCAATTGGCAGGCCAGTGGTAGGTTGTATGAAGTTAAAAATATCTTTTGCGACTGTAAAACGTAACTAGTTACATAATTGTAACCATAAAAATCATCAATACATTCCTCTTAGTTCATATAAGTCGAGGAAAACGTTCCTAGACTTAAGTGAGCTTGGAGGGTTGTATTGATGATATTTATGAGTCGTATTCCGTAAATAAATAGGTACGTTTCCTGACGCAAAATATATTCTAATCAATATACGACTTGACTGTGACCTACAAAATGCAAAAAACTTAAGAAAATTGTATTTCGTGGGTAACCTTGACGCTCAAGAATGTTTGTTTTTATCATTAAAATAGACATGTATATAAATAACTGTACTGTCGCACTGTTGGATAACGCCTCTGTCCATAGCTTTAATTCTTCCTGATTTTGAGTCCCTTCTTGTTAAAGACATCTAAGTTGTCCAGCCATCTTCTTGGTCAGCCTCGACCCCGTCACGCGATTTTCTTCTTTATCGGTATCACTCTTGACAGAGTGGTCGTGGTCACTTCACACGATTTAAGGGTACCAATTTAGCGCATTTCAGGCCCACCACTTATTGAGAAAACTATGAATTTTATATTTGAGGAACTTGAACGCTGTAAGCAAATGCCATTTTTTAAGAGGGGGAATTATCAAATGATGTCTCCCTCTCTAGGTGTGGGGCGAAAGGGCGTGTCAGACTTTTACCAACCTTTACCCACTCCTATTTTCCTTCTATGCCTAGCGTTCCAAGACCCTGGAGGAGTCAAGGATCATTACGCTACCTATTTTTTCATATGCCTTTTTGCGTTCTAAGGCCAGAGTAACTCTTGGAAATGTTCCCGCAACCCAAGTATTTACAACCTTTCTTCATTTGACAAGAACCAAATTATGTAGCTTTGGGAAAATATAAATATTCTCATGACATATCCTTATTTTCATAATCCGTGGTGTAGTTATTGTGGAGCTGCGGTTCTGCTGCGGCTTTTGAGCGTAATATTTTAGACTGTGGACCACTTCTGACACACTTGTTATTACTTTGTTCTGATTCCATTATTTTTATACTGTAGATTTCATTGACTATAGTTTATTATTATTATAGCAGGATTATAGGTCCCGACTGTCATTTGTAGATCTTTGGCAGTCGTTACGGATAGTCAGAAGCCAGTAAATCTGACTCCAGTCTTGCCATGAAGTACCGTGTTACCCCAGTTAATGCGTTGTGGAGGTCTGGTAGGCAGCCGCTCCTCGTAAAATACTGGTATTCAGCTAAATCCGGCTTGACTGGAAGCCGACCCCAATATAGTTGGGAAAAGGCTAGGTAGATGATGATGATGATGATTATAGGTTACATACACTGTGTATCAGACATTGACGCACAAAATAATACCATGGATTCAGTACATGATTCTGGACTCCAGTGGTGGAATTTATCAACGCCTTTTTTCTAATATAAAAAACTGTATGTTTTTAAAATTAACGGTATAAAATCGGTATTCTAGTCAAATCCGATGATATTTATAGTGAGAAAATCAATTAATTACTTTTACACAGGTGTGCTTCTCAAGTGGTCCCTTGCATTTCTTCCTTCCTTCCTTGTAAGGTAACTCTTTCGAACAATCCTGTAGATAATATGACCTCGGAATTTCGTTTGCAGAATTTGAGACCTTGACTTTAAACATTTTGATGTTTAGCATTTAATTTAGGTTAATTCCAGCAGTAGATAAAATAATTGGTATAAATTCATGGTTGATTGTGTTGCAGTTTATTTGTTTATTTTCGCTGGTTAAACAGAAGTTCGTTCAATAAGGTATGTCGGTATAGTCAAAATGGAAAAAGATTGTATTTATGTTTTTCCGAGTTACTTCTGAAAATGCAACTAGAAACAATTTTCTCTTACTCTTTATTTACAGATTACAAATATATATTTACACAAAATAAAAAACCCTAAAGAAGTAACTGAAAGTAAACTAAAAAATGGCGTCGAAAAACTCCTCCGCATCGCTGTCGACTGGTAATGTACCCAAAAGGCTGGCAGCATTGCCACGCTGTATGGCATAATTTCTTAGATCAGTGGTGTTCTTATTTGTGCAAACACACGTTACAAAACATCCGAAATTCGCTCCTTTATCGACCTTGCTACTTAATTAATCTGCTTCAAAACTTAACAGTGATGAGATAATTCATGTACATATTATCCAACACCATGTTTATCTCTGCTTCTCTCTTTAAAACCTTGCCCATATCTCTTCATACTTCCCAACCCACCTTCCTCGCTAAGTCCCAACGATATCATTAGTAATAAAACATCTGAATCACAGTTGGCGGACTATTTTTATGAAATCTGTCGCCAGGAGCCGTAAGTCACGTTAAATGGAGCAGTCTTCGCCGATATTACTGAGTTATGGCCGCCAAATAAACTCGATGAATGTGGCTGAATTTATTTTATGCTTTTTTTGGGGATTTACGGGTTTGCGAGTGATGAAGGTAGAAAGTAGGGAAGTCTTGGCTTGATGAATTTGTTAGATCAACAGATGATACACGTACCGTACGTATTTTGATAACAGGCAAAAAGAAACGTTGAACATGCACTGAAAGATCATTGTACATATTTCCTGGGTTCGGTCCCAGAAAATAATATTTCGTTAGGTTTTTGCGGTATAAAAGTAGACTTTTACTGAAAATAAACCAGAGGAGGGAATCGTTGGCATGGGCATGGAAAGGAAGGCCATAGAAAATATGGAGTGATTCAAAATGATAGAAAAGTGAATGAATAAAAGTGTGATTGATCAGGCAAATAGAATAAGAGTAAAATTACAAAATTATCAGAAAACAAAAAAGTTGCACATGCACATTGTAGATATCGTTTTTCCGCTACGAAATAGCATCGCATATTTCTGCGATGTGGCGTCGCATCGCAGTTTTGTGTGGGAGCCCTAATATTGGAAAAGGGGAGCAACATATTGATAACACAATGTAAAGATTTCTTCTAGGATCTTCCGCTGTAAATATGTACATGTCGCAGGTTTTTCATAAAATTAGGTTTTTGATTAAAAACCTAGGTTTTTGATGAAAAACCGGAAGATGACACATATTAAACTCAATTTTATCATAAACCTGCATCAATCCAGATTTTTGACCAAAAATCTGAACTAGTTTGGGTTAATGATAAAGCTATTGTCAAAACCACGGTTTAGCTTTGTTTTATGACAAATAAATCAATTTAAATGAAATAAATAAAACAATCCATCATCATTTGCAACTTAGTAGAAAGAAAACAATTATTTATTTATCAAAAATGGTCCATGGGATGTTACTTTGTCTCATTCCAAAAAAAAAACTTCAAAGGACACCATATAAGGCTTTGTTTAGCACAGAGCTTTAAATTGATTTCATCATCATCATCATCTCAGCCGAAAGACGTCCACTGCTGGACATATGCCTCCCCCAAGCGTCGCCACAGCGACCGGTCCTGTGCGTCTCGCATCCATCGGATTCCTGCGACCCTCGCCAGGTCGTCGGTTCACCTTGTGGGAGGCCTTCCGACGCTGCGTCTTCCGGTACGTGGCCGCCACTCTAGAACCTTCCGTCCCCATCGACCATCTGTTCTACAAGCAATGTGCCACTTAAGTTTGGCGATTCTTCGGGCTATGTCGGTAACCTTAGTTCAATTTAGTTTTAGTTAGTAAATTGATTTATTCGTTATAAAACGAATGCTAAACCGTGGTTTTGACAACAACTTTATCATAAACCCAAACTAGTTCAGGTTTTTGATAAAAAATCTGGATTGATGCAGGTTTATGATGAAATTGAGTTTAATATGTGTCATCTTCCGGTTTTTCATCAAAAACCTAGGTTTTTGATCAAAAACCAAATTTTATGAAAAACCTGCGACATACATACTTCAACGATTACGAAACGCTTTCCAAATAACTAGGTAATCTCTACTAGTCTCGTAGCGCTAAATATACTTCAAGCCTCTCCCAAGTTATCGCATAAAACTTGACTATACGAGTGCTTAAGGTACTGGTGTTAAAAGCAAATAACATCCTCTAGTCGTTTCCCAGAAACGGTAACATAAGGATGTCAGTAGTAATCACTGCATCTGACAACCATAATATGACAGTGTAATGACATTACTATGTCCAGTCACCAAATAGATAGATACAGAAGGTAGTCTCATATACAACCCGGTCACATTAACTTGACACTTGGTGTCGATGAAATAATGTCCAAAAACAATATAACATCAACAGAGAACTAGCCAAATTTTCGTAGTGCGTATCGTCGTCATAGATAACAAAGATGCTGGCCATATCTGACACTTGCCGGGCGAGCTAAGAAAATGCGGGGGAAATAGGGGGGATGCATTTCAGAGATGCGTCAAGTTAATGTGACCGGATTGTGCTCACTTTCCATAACTACGCTCTGCGATTGCTAGAGTAGGCGCCGGCCACTCAGTCCGAGCACAGCCCAAGCGCGTATGGTCCGAGACATCGTATCTGTGAGCGGTGTCTATGTGTGCGTTGCTCGAGCGCGCTTTGTATGTAGATTGCCTTCTGTGCATATCTTTTTTATGGTCCAGTCCAGTCCTGACTATCCGTCCAGTTAGTATAGGTGTATAATTTAGGAACTACATGTAATCATATAAAGGAGCTACTAAATAAGTGGTTGTTGGCAGGATATTGTTGCATTGAAGACGTATTTACTAAGAGTGTGCTTCCTTAGGGCGTGTTTATGTTGATCGTATGTGCAAACGCGGTTTTGAAATCAAACTAATAGAGTAACTGCTGTAGTATAGTATAGTGATATAACAGAGAAGTAAGCGCGCGGATAAATGTGGTATCCTAATAGGAATAACGTATGCCAAAACTTTTGAAAATACTCAATACTCAATTCTTTATTGCATTCCATACGTAGTAAAGATAGTATACAAACATAGTTGGGATTCTTAGGATCAATATGGACCCTGTCGGGCACAGCAAATACCACGTGAAGTCTTCTAAAATTGCTGATATTTTGACAAGCACTATTTCTGATAGGCTCTTTGTGGAGAGTGGGAAATTATCAAATTATTTCTCCCACTTTGGGTAGAGAGAGAGTTAATCCTTCAGTTGTCCTTTAGACCAATAGTGCACTTGCGGCCAGCGGCCAGCGGTCAGGTCGCGGCGGTCATCGAGATACATACATTAGTATGAAGCCGCCATAGAGCGCTCCTGTGGCCGCTGGCTGCGTGCGGCCTGGCCGCTAGTGCGCGCCTGGCCTTACGCTCCAGGGACGCGGTGACCCTTGAAATAATCCCTCAGAACTAGCAGGCATCAGCCTTTGCGGATCCCTCCAATTATAGTAACAACTCTTTGAAACTCGCGTGGAATACAACACACCATCAACCCGGGCCTGATCCTTTTCGAACGGCGAGCTTCCCAGTGCTCACTGTCCGCAAGCCTGATTGCTGATTGTCTGTCATAAAGTCGTAAAGACAATCGCGCTTGTATCCTCACCCTAAAATTTTCCACCTACAAACACTAATAACGGTTTCAAGGCGTTCCTGATCACCAACCGTGACGCGATATAACCCTTATATTTTCCTTTCAATCAAACTTATATTCTCTATCATTATGGCAGACAACCAGCATGTATTTAGCATGTCATAAAAGACAGCCGCTTCCGACTATTGGACGTCCATCTTTGAAGTAATGGTCGCTCTTCCTGTCAGCAATTAGCAGGATTTTTATTAATAATGTAACGTGTTATTACCTAGTTGGCAACAAAGACGAGTGGCTGGTTGTGACAGCCCTTTTCTTTGTGGCTATCATTAGGGGCAGGATCCAAAGGATGGGCGTCGAGTTCCATTGCAATTACCAATTTGTTCATCGTGCGTGTAGTTTTTATCATACATAGTTATATGTAGTTGGTGTCGTTCTTGGTTTGGTGTAGGACATTTGAGGAAAGTATCCCTACCTGATAGATGAAAGTTAAGCTTCATGTAAAATAAAGGTCAGGGTTTTGAAAAAAAATAGGCGGCTATATGACGTATTTTTTGAGCGCATTTTAGCATTCCGTTTCATATGTGAAATTCACCCTTAATTTGATTCTAGGTCAGTAACATTTATTCAGGAAATCCTTTAGGTGCGACGGTTGAAGATATACCCGTGCCTACCTGCATCATGTTTAAGTGTTAGATTTTATGAAAGTTTATGATTTATAAATATCACTTCAAGTTACGAAACAAGTCTCTGCTTTATCGTCACATCACTCCAGCAAAAAGACGTCCATTGAATACAGACTGATCATATAGGTACTTCTGTGACAAGTAATTCTTGCGTAGTCTTAGTGGGGGTAGGTACTAGAACGTCTTCAGTGTGTCTTCTGGTAGTCTCCACTCCAGAACCCTGAAACTAAGAACTAGAAATGTTACTCTGTACTATTTTTCAGCATACGTGACTGTCACAGTTAATCAGACTTGAACAATAAAACCCAAGTTTCCTCTCATAAATCATTGAATATTTTTATCAATATTTTCTATGCAATAAATCAAATGGTTTATCATCGACACTTATGACATGGAGTGTGAACGTACTATCATTGCGCTATGATTTATGGTGTTGGGCAGCATAATAAAGTATTTTTTGTGGCCCTTATCTGTTTATTACTAAATTATGTGTGGAATATAAAAATAGGGTATTGAGTTTTGATAAGAATGGTTTCGTAATATGTTTTTGGAACGGAAGGAAATAATTAATCTTTATACATTTGTTATGCTGTGGGCCTGTTTCACAATGTCCGAGTAGGCACTACTCACTGAATAAATTCAAAAATGTGACAGAATTTGTATGAAATTATCTGCCAAGTAAGATACTCGAAACTTAATCATAGGTGGTGAAATAGGCCCTAAGTCTATTTATTTATATACAGATTTTGATAATGATTTTACTGTCATAAATTAATATGAGAAAATCCATTAGTATCGACCTATGTGAAAAAGAGGTGAATACACATAATTATCCACCAATCCGCACTGGTCTCGCGTGGTGGATTGCAGCCCATTCCCTCTCCTAGAAAGGAGGCTTGAGTCCCAACAGTGGGAACATTACAAGGCCGATAATGCTAATGCTAAATCATCAGCGGAAACTCGAGACTATACGAGTTTCTTTTGTACGAGTAGATTCTGGTACACGAGAATAAAACCTCTGCGAGATATGTCGTTATTGGTATTCCATTATTAAAACCCAATTTTAGAAAGCCTGGTGGAGTCTGTGTTTCCTGATAGGGAATAAATTATAGTGTAACCTAGGGGTTTTTTTTTTCAAGAGTGAATAAGTTACTTTTAAGCAAACGTGTTCCACCCCATCGTCAAACACATGGACGCTTTCCATCAGGTGCGATGTGGTCAAGCGCGAGCCTATTAATAGTAAATAACCCATCCCTTTATCTTAATTTTCACATCGACAATGACAATGACAAATTCACCCATCCCTCTTCACTTCAAACTTACAATTGGACGCAACAGCTGGTAAAAAATATTTCACGCCGCTAAAAAATAACTGTTAAAAATAACGGGTATTATTAATAACGTTGGAAAAAAAAACGGTTGTTATTAATCACGTTGTATTTGCATTAAGAGACGCTGCTTGTTAATTTGTTAGCGAGATGAAAAGTTAAGCTATTAGACGAGATGCCTCCCCGGCGTTTTTCTTAGATGTTCTTTATCTTGGAGTGTAACAAATAGCGCGCTTTAAGAATTAATTTTGAATGAAAAACGGGAATGGTTTGCGGTGTAGTGATGGGAGGTTTAAGTTTAATTCTGGCGGTGTTAATTAGAGCTTATACATTATTATTTAATTTAGCTTTATGTCACTATTATCGCACTAATATTAGAAAGTTGGTATGTATTCTCATAAAACATCTTTCTCGACCTCGTCTAGTTTAAATTAACGAAAAAATATAGTAAAATATATCTTATTTGCAAAGTAAATATAAAATATAGACATTATTTAGATGATGATCATTTCTTTAAATTATGTCTTTATTTTATAATTTATTATTAATTGATATGGAGTTTTTCTCCTAAGTAGGGATTACTTCTTTAACTATCGTGAGTTCGATTCACAAACATGTAAAACTCATCTGTAGCGCATACAATTTTTTTTCCGTGCGGGAATCGAACCAGCAACACACACTGCAGCAGTTAGTCATTCACCCATTGCGCCGCCGCCAACCGTGCCGTCAAAGCTAACATTTCCGTCATCATCCGGATACCAACTAAAGTGAAGATCCTCGTTAAAAAATGAGTTTCAAACGGCTACAACACAGTTATTCATTGTCGTATCGTTTTGAAGCATCGTTATTTTAATTAGCCTTTGGAGTTACAGATGGTCGTTAGTTATTCTTTTATTATAATTTGTTTTGGTTCATAATTTGTCGAGACGAAGAATTAATATAGATTTTCTTTTATTTCTTGCGAGTTAAGTTATGTTTTGTTTCGTTGATAAATGTGGGTTGTTTATTGATTATTTTATTCTTTTGTATTTTTTAGGTATGCAGATGGAGTAACTTTTATTAATGTGGTACGTCTTTATATTTGTGAAAGTACAGTCACGAGCAATACACATAAATATACATACACACAAAAATTATCACATTTATTGTCTATCTTGACCTTGTCACATTAAATAAAGATGTCTGTATTAAATTGGCTTTAAATTACCCCTATTTCATGGTTAGGAATTTAAGGTCCATTTGTTGTTAACTTATTTCTAGAATAACAGAAAATAAGATACATAAAAAACTTACATCAGAAAATGTATATATATCCTAGTTACTAGTGACTTAATTGTAACTTAAAGTATTGTCTTCTAATGAATGATCATCAATAGGCGCGTTTACTAGACTTTGGATTATTATTATAAACAGGACGGTGTTGTAGTAGGGTGCGGGATTTTTCGAAAGAGTTATCGCTAACTTTGAATACAAAGGGTAACTAAAGGAACACTGGTGAGTTTTAGTCAGTAACAGACACACCGGTTTACTCTGCCCAAAGTGGAAGACTTGATGATTACCTAGCTCAACTATGCAACATCGATTGTACACGAAGTGCCATGAATAGAAAGCGATGGAGCAGTGTCGCAAAAACCGCAACCAATCTACCAGACGATCCATAACCATGGCCACTCCGCCAGGAGTGTACGAGTGAGAAGAAGACCTTAAAAAAACAAATGTTGTTTTATCTGTTGCTCTTAATAAGCTAGTGCGCCTCACCATGAACGATTGCATCACTGCTTACCATCAGGTGGGATCGCAGTCAAACACTAGTTTATAACAATAAAAAAAACTCTTTCAGTCATTAGGACAGGTCTCATCAAGATTTCCCTGGTAAACACGATATGAAGACTATTTTATTAACGTCTAGCCATAAAATAATTCTCAGACAATCAGTCTCACTTCTATACACTTCATAAAATAAATCACACACACACACACATTCACACACAACTGTCTGCCATACAAGATATTTACGGACGCATCACTATCGGTGCAGACACCTTGAGAGACCGTTTAGCAGTTATATCGCAGTAAATATTAACGTTATTGTAGCGACTGTTAGAATTAACGGTTATTGTGTATGATAGACGCGGCCACTGATAACTTGGGCCTGGGAGTGTTAATGTGTGGATGTGGTGCCTCACAGAATAGGGGTTGGTGGACGAAATAGATTTTTTGGGCCTTAGGCTAACAAATTTCGCGTCAATGAAATTACCAGAAAATTCCTCTGTTCGACTCACTTATAATTTCTCAGTATCTAACTCTTTTTTTTGCTGAGGAGAGTCATCAAATAACTCCCGCCACTTTGAGCAGAGCGAGAGGGAGTGTCAGACTTTTTTTGACTAAAACCTTCTGTGTTCCTCCAGTTGCTATTTACGTTCCAGGACCATAGTAACCCTATGGAGCTTCATCCCATAGGCTGACATCATTGTGTTTGACGCGCTTGAAGTTCGGGTTTGTGCCCATTTAATCACAATAGACGATATAGAAACCCGAGATTTTTTTTTATTGTTAGTATACTTGCTCTTGATCATTATCTTACCTGATTGAAAGCGACGATGTGGTCGACGCTGTAGCGCATCTGTGGGAAAAAATTGGACTCATCCAAGGACCTTAAGTTACCCAAAAGCTAACGGGGCACATTGCTCGCAGAACAAATGGTGGATGGGGACGAAAGGTCCTCCCACAATGTGGACCGATCGTGGTAGCGACACTGGAAAGAGGCTTATGTCCAGCAGTGGACGTCTTTCGACTGAAACGATAAATACTATGCTACGAAGGAGCGTAGCAATAACCACGAGGGACTATTAGTATATAAATATTAGATTTGTGGAAAGCGCCACATCCTACATTTACCAATCTTCCTGACCAATGGACATAATGTAGTAGGAAGATTTCAAAGAGTGTTGTCTCGGTAACGCAGGAGTTACGACCAATCAGCACAGCGATACTGAAGTGAAATGACTTTGTTTACAACGCTAATTATAATGTCTGTACCAAGATGGAGAGGTATGTTTTCATTAATAAGATAGGTTTGATTTTAGTAACAGGAACTTCTGGTATAGGATGAAACTTGACCACAGTTGATTTTTTATACGTTACTTTAAAATGACTAATTTCTTTTTATTATTATGAATAGGCTCGCATGGTCGATCTTTAAGGTTAAGCAACGCTTGCCAAGGTTGGTCTGTGGATGGGTAAACCGAGTTTCTTCCGTGCCTCGGAAAGCACGTTAAGCCGTAGGTCCCGGCTGTCATTTGTAGATCTTTGGCAGTCGTTATGGATACTGAACTCAGATGGAGTCTGACTTCAGTCTTGCCTTAAAGTACCGTGTTACCCCAGTTAATGGGTTCTGGTCTGGTAGGTAGCCGCTCCTTGTAAAATACTGGTATTCAGCTAAATCCGGCTTGACTGGAAACCGACCCCATTATAGTTGGAAAAAGGCTAGGTAGATGATAAATAGGATCGTGTTTGCCCACTATCTCATCTGACGGTAAGCGATGATGTGGCCGACGATGGAGCATGTTTTATCATCCACATTTCAGCCGAAAGACGTCCACGATTAGACATAGGCCTTTCCAAAGTGTCGCCATAACAACCGGTCCTTTGCGTCTCGCATCAATCGGATTCCAGCGACCCATGCGATGGACCATGCTTGCCTAGAAGTAACTCATTCACTCTTGACTTAAACACCCATAAGTTGTAGCTACTAACGCCCGTTTTCAATAACCTACCGCAGTTCATAGATAGATAGCTATCCCCGATAAACAGTAAAATTCTATCTATCCATCCACAACTTTGGTAGGAAATGCTATACGTCGGTAGGTTATAGGAAAGCAAGTAAGGCCAAAAGGATAGATTTTTTATCTTTAGTTGCTGCAACTGTAGATAGATAGCTTATTGAAAATGGGCGTTAATATATCAGTCTATCGTTAAAAGTGCGCGTGATGACATTGACGTTAAAAAAAATCATATCAGACTTCTCTTTCTAATTAGCATATTTGAAGCTTTGTAATCTCGTTGTTGATGAAGATATTTTAGTTTTTTTTCGTTAGCCACGCCTGTACTACACGAAATGATTGACAAGCAACACCCTGATGTGTTTGACAAAGAATCCGAATCTGAACATCACAATTTCATTAAAAAACTTGTTAATGGACGCCGCACATTACCAATCATCTTTTAATTTCCACAACACATCAATCATCGCCACACATTAAGAACAAGTAGGTAACATATACAAAAAAACCGGGCAAGTGCGAGTCGGACTCGCGCACTGAGGGTTCCGTAGTAACTTACCTATAAAAACAGTTCAATCGAACAATTCGACAGTCTCGAAATGTACGTTTTTTGCAGTATAAACGGACGAATCTTTTTTTCCCGTCACTTTACCAATTGAATTGAAAATTGATTTTTGCACAGCTTCAAGGGACCACGGGCCCAATTATATGGTGTTAATTTCAACTCAATACCTCTAACTTACCTATGAATAAAGTTCTATTCTCGAATCGAGCGTTGAAGATTTTTCAAAAAAATAATTCTTGTGACGTAACAACAAATTTTCAGTTTTCAGACTTTTCCCTATATGAGTGCTATAAAACGTTGCTTCATGCCAAATTTCAAGATTTTAGGTCGACTGGAAGTACCCTTTAGGTTTTGATTCCCTTGCGAGTACTTGCGAGTTTCAAAATATGCAGCTTAAATTGCTGTTTCTTTTGATTGCGTTGACATAGAAGTTTGATTTTGTTACAGCTTAAAGGTATTATAGACCTGAGTATTTGGTATGAATTTCAATTTAATACCTCTACGCGTTTATGAGGAAATGGGTAGTAAGTTTAAAATTATTAAAAAAATATATATTATGTGATGTAACTAAAAATTTATGGTTTTCGTAATTTTTCCTTTATCTATGCTATAAGACGTTGCTTCGTACCAAATTTCAAGATTCTGAGTTCACGGGAAGTACCCTGTAGGTTTTGATTCCCTTGCAAGTGTCGAAAATTTGCGGCATAAACGGCTGTATCTTTTGATTGCGTTGGCTTAGAAGTTTGATTTTTTCACAGCTTCAAGGGACAGTAGACCTGAGTAATTGATATAATTTTCAGCTTCATACCTCCACGCGTTCCTGAGAAAAAGGGTCTTGACAGACGGACGGACAGACGGACAACAAAGTGATCCTATAAGGGTTCCGTTTTTTCCTTTTGAGGTACGGAACCCTAAAAACCGCCAAGTGTGGGTCGGACTCGCGTACCATAGGTTCCGTACCAACTTACTTCAATTATAAATAATAATAATACTTCAATTAGTAATAATACTTAGTTCAATTCAAGAATCGAGACTCGAAAGATATTACTGAATAAAATTTTTTTTTGGTGTAGTAATTAAAAAAATAAACTCGGAGGAGCTCGTGGCTAGATAATAACAGCCGCACAGGTCGATCTCCAAGGTTAAGCAACGCTTGCCTAGGTTGGTCTGTGGATGGGTGACCATCTTACCATAACGAGTTTCCTCCGTGCCTCGGAAAGCACGTTAAGCCGTTGGTCCCGGCTGTCATTTGGAGATCTTTGGCAGTCGTTACAAGCCAGTAAATCTGACTCCAGTCGTGCCATGAAGTACCGTGTTACCCCAGTTAATGGGTTGTGGAGGTCTGGTAGGCAGCCGCTCCTCGTAAAATACTGGTATTCAGCTAAATCCGGCTTGACTGGAAGCCGACCCCAATTTAGTTGGGAAAAGGCTAGGCAGATGATGAATTAAAAAAATAAACTTTGCTGATTTTTTCCTATTTTTGTGCTACGAAACCGTGCTTTATGCCAAATTCCAGGATTCTAGGTCAGCGGGAAACATCATATAGGTTTTAATTTCCTAACGAGGGTAATAAGCTTCTAAAAACATGGCATAAACGGATTCATCTATGGATTACGTTGACTTAGAACTTTGATTTTTTTATTGCTGCTTGGGATAGTAGACTTAAGAACTAATTAATGTGTATGCGTGTGTGTATGTGTGTGATGTCTGTATGTATGGTGTGTGTGTGTGGATGTGTCTTTGTGCGCGTGTGTATATTAATTTCAGCTTTATACCCTCCACGTCTTGTTTTAAGAAATAGTGATTTGAGAGACAAACAACAAAATTAGACGATAATGGGTTCCGTTTTTGACGACTTAAGTAAGGAACCCTAAAAATCAAAATGACGGAATGAAGGAAATATCTTCGCCCGTTAATTAGTGACTGTTTTAAAGTCTTTATCTTTCATCCCACGGCTTGTAAACATTACTTCCTGTTTTAACTTTGACGAAAGGTTTCCGTACATTGAATTGTTCTGTTGATAGCAGAAGTCATGAATGACAGGCGCCTGAGGCAGGTCCGTGAAGACTTTTCTTTAATGGTTATTTTTTTTGTTAATTTCTAGCATGGTGGCCACGTTAAAAGTAGGGTCTGTGGCATTTGTTAGATTCTCAATAACACAAAAGAAATGTACTTATGGCGTACTAGCATGACCTGTATATCTCCAGGGGCAAATTGTCGTTTGCAAATACGAATCCTCAAGTATTTCGGGCCTCAGTAAGGACCTGACAGGGTCGAAGCCTACTGGGGCCCTAGATTACTGAAAGGAAACCCCGATCCCTGGAATTAAGGCATAGAAAGAACAGAAGTGGGTGTTAAAAGAAGTCTGACACGCCTGCCGCTTCGAGTGGGAGAAAACATTTTAATGATCTGCCACTTAAAAAAAAATTAAATATAATCTCAATGAAATATAATAAAATGAATATTATAGGCCTTTTAGAGAGCATTTTGTGTTACACAAAAACACAAAATGCATTTGGTGAATGCGAAAAAGCTTTGATCGTTGTTAGCCCAAATGTGACCATGGGCATGTGGACTAATGTACATTACGTTTAATGTACAACAAAAAAAAAGAAGAAAACAAAAGAACACGAACTCGTATTCAAAAATCGAGCGCGCTCGGTTCAGGGTCGCGCGATGTCACGTGACTATTTATGACAGTCACGTCGCCGCCAGCCGACACCATTTATAAAACTCAATTACCGCCGTCTCCGTTGCTTCTCTCCCTAATAATGATAATTGATGACGAAATTTGCGAGCTTTTTGCGGGGATCCTCCGACGGCGATATTTCTTATTTCGCGTTCGTTTTCACTGTAAGTGCGAAACGAGATTTGCATTTATCAATTTTTTTTCGCAGTTTTTCTGTCTATTATTTCTATCGCAGACTCTCTTTCTCTGAGTCTAGAAAAAAAGAAGAATATTATATTTGACTCGCATAGATACATACAATGTGGAAAATACATGTAGACATTAGAGTTAAAACAAAAGAAAACTTACATTGTATGTCTTTCGGCTACGCCAATATACCCCTGCCTACATTATGGCAAAGAATCTTTTTTGAGCTTTTCGGACAAAATCAATACTGCCAAGCTCCTATTATTTTCAGTGATCCAAATTCGACTTTATTTTAGTGCTAAAATCGTTCTTCTTCCATCGATTGGGCATGAACTATTCTCGTTTAACTGCGGTTGAAAGGTCAGCCATATTTAAATATAGTCAAACTGCAAAGGGTCCGCAAGACGTACCTATGTTGTTTTCATCTCTCCTATTTGCAAAATAAATATCATTTATCATTTATCATGAAAGCTCTAGTTTCGAAGCCTCATAAAGATTTGACGTTAATACTCTCATAAATTTTTATTCAAACGATATTTCTATAACTAATGGGAACGCACACTCGCAGCTTGCGATATTTCTTCATAACACGGCCCCTGTTTAATTTGTAAATCGCTTGACGACTGATTAAAAACTCTTCTCTGAAATATTTACGACGGACGGGACGAAGAATTCTCGCCGTTTGCTTCGCCACTTCAACGAGTAAATTAAAAAAAATCGTTCACAGAGATAAATGTGAATGCGTCTATTCAATTGTGGATTTAAATTTCGAATGGATTTAAATTTGAATTAAGAATGTTTATTGATTGGCTGCTGTTAAAATCACGGTTTGGTTTTTCATCGTCACTAAATCACGATTATAGTTTCAGCTAGCGGTTTTACTCACGTGAAATTAGATTTCTCCGTACAAACTTAAGACCCCGTTTCATCCCCTTAGAATGTTGGAAAACCCTCTCTTAGTCTGCTCGCCTATATCATAAAAAGAAACCTTGTGCAAAGTTTTACGCTCCTAGGACCTGTAGTTTAGGCTGTGCTGTGATATGTCAGTCAGTTTCTCCTTTTATATACAACATGTAACATAAATAACGCACATCCTCTTGGGGGGTCATTGTACTCATCATTATGAACAACTTTTACTATGGGACCAAACCTGAAATCGAGAAAAAATTATCAGCTGTTCCATACATTTTGACGAAATAAGCGAACATAAATGTAGGGAACAGCTGATTATTTTTTTTTCGATTTCAGGTTTGGTCCCATAGTAAAGTTGTTCATAATGATGAGTACAATGACCCCCCAAGAGGATGTGCGTTAATTATGTTACATGTTGTATATATAGAGATAAAGTATAAAATAAATGAATATATACACACTTGTAATGTCTGTTTTAGAATAAATATTAAATGTACGCACACGCCTCCGATCTAGACAATCCGAGTTTTATTCCACTTTCAACAGTTAATAGTGAAGCGATTAACTGTTGAAAGTTTGTTAGAGCTTTGTTGGAACTTATAATCTATTTGTGACCAGCCGATTTTTTTTCTGTTACCGAATGCTGTGTGCCGTGGTACCTCTCGACAATGAACCCAAAGGATAGAATTCTCCTCTATCCCTTATTATTTCGACTCGGCGGAACTCTATCCCTTTATGATAAATAATCATAAGTCTAAGTATTAGAGGGCTATATTTCAGACATCAACCAAACCGACTGTTAGTCCATAAAAGTCTTCAAACCTCAAAACAAGAGCCTCACGATCAAATTCCGAAACCTCCCAACAAAATGAGTGCTCCGAGTTAACGAGCAGTTTGCCCACAAACAGTCCACTTTACGGGCAAAGCAAATCGGAGGCATTCCCATCAATTTGGCCGGGCCCGATATTAAGGAGTGACGTGACGGTGTGTCCGATCATGGTAATGACCGGTGACTGGGGCTCCGGGGGGCTATAAATCTGTGGCTGTAAGTGGCTGGCTCTAGAGGTGCTTTAGTTGGAAAGGCTGTATCGATTTTGCTTGGTTGATCGATCTATACAATCGATAAAACGATAAAGATATCTATGAAGTTGACCGCGATCAGAACACCTTAACTGGGTTCAGTCTGATACTCCCTCTAGCTCCAAAAGAGCGTGAGAACTTATTTAGTGATTTTGCATTCCCAAAAAAGGGCTTAAATAGTTATTCCATGAATTTAGAAACTAATTGCGTTCGGTTTCATTGGTTTTCGGCCTCACTCACTTTTTGTTTTAACTTATGTGCAGTTTATTTTTGGAGATATTTACACTATCTCAAGATAACAAATCATCTTTACTGATATATTTTAAATAATATGATGACATTATAGTTTATACTGTTCTAATTCAACGTTGCAAGCCTATCTTTCGTAAGATTTACAAAACCCCAACTTATAAGTCTTCTGTTGCCTTATTTATATTTGTATAGTGATGCATTCACATATGTCTATGATCATATTGTCTATTTTTTTCATAACTAATTTTGATTGCTTAAGCAAACACGTTGCTCAATGGTTATTTTTCATATATCATTACAACATAAACCAAACCTTACATCGATTCCCACCTCTAGCAAGTCCCCCGATTACTCATCTCGCGTCCAACGTTGCGGTTAGCTGCACATTATACGCGATAACCATTAGTTAGGCTGAAAGGTCTGCCAGCATCACAGCTGATGATAAAGGGGAACGCGTTTGTGTGGTCAGGCTTTCGGATAGTTGGGTAACACGGAAAGAGGATTGGTTATTATGTGAAAGGTATTTGCTTAGATGGCTGGTTGAGAATTTGCTTGCTGGTTAGTTCTGGTTTGTAGGCTGTGATTTGGAAGAGGAAGGCATGAGTTTAATAGCACAGATGGTTTTAATGTCTTATTAGAAGTATACTAGCTTACCAGGCGAAATTCATACCGCCTATCAGTCAAAGAATGTATTGACCAAATGACGGAATGATTGGGACCAATGTATTTGAAAGTGGCTTTTTTGTGATTTATTTCAATATTTTAATAGTTATTCTGCTATTCGTGGCGCCTACAAATCTAACAAAGCTAAGATTATTAGATAAAATCAGCCGTTTTTTACTAGTGTAACTACCACAACTTACACTGATCCAATTGGAAATACAGATGATTTTTAAGTATGATTGTTCAAATAGTAAAGGTGGTAGTTAGGCGACTCAAGTAACAGCTTGCAAACGACAAACAGCTGTAACAAACAATAAACATGAAGAAACAACACCCACGACACCAAAAAGCAACCGCCAACCGCACTTAGCGGCCTCTAATTCCACACACATTACTTTTAAATTGACAAAGCTAGCGCACAGAATTCAATCACCCCTCACGACGAAATTACAGACCACTTCCATTTCGTCACAATACACTTTTGTTTTCAAAAAGTTTTCAACACAATTACATGGAATTATATAACGTTTCGAGTGTCGGGTTTTAAGTAACGGCTTCACCCGGCGTTTACCTGATTGAGTGACTCGAAAGTGCCTCAAATTACAGGCTGGCAGCCACCGATGTGTTATTATATGTGCCTCCGACAAGTTTAACTTAACGAGGAACGTTTTAAGCCTCGTATGAATTCTGAAGACTTATTTTTAAAGAGCTATCGGGTTTCCAATCTTGGGATGGTAGGTGTTGGTAGTTGTTTGTTTGTAGATTGTTATGCAGATGCTGTTGCTTTGGTGTGATTATTTAGAAGGAAAGACAATTATTCATGATTTTGGGATACATAAATATGTACCCCCAAAAATGATGTTTAGGTATTTGTTGTAGTTGAGAAGCTTTAAGGTGGATGTTCCGATAGCCTGTTCATACATTTTTCGCGGGAGTTATATTCTATACATAGACACTTTTTGATCAAAACGAATCACTTTGTCACTTTTCTAACACTTTTTTGTTCCGCTTAGGACTTTTTGGTAAATAATTTGCATTATCTATTGAGAAAAACAGTCTTGAAAACCGAGATAAAATTGACATTTCTTTTACTTGTGTGAGTGCAATTTGACAACTAAACATACCGCCATGATTGGATTTAGGTTATAATATTTAACGCTAGATGGCGTGCACCCGGTCATGTAAATATTTACTAATTTTATAACAATGGTTTTCATTTAAAAAAAAAACATTACAATAACTTAAAATTAACTATCGTAAACGAAAACATAAAACATTATAGTTGTTTTCAAAAAATTGTTGGCGTTAGTTATTATTATTGTCATTGGCAACAATAAAAATGAATAAATTGAGTACGTAGACAAAATACGACGTTGCCGTACCGTCAAATATGACCCATTGACCTTGATGAAACATTTTTTGTTTCTAAGACACGTTGCCAAACTTACTTAGTTCCATCAGATGGTTGAGTTGAAATAAAATACATTTTGAAGATCTTGTACTACGCTTACGCTAAGTTTTACGCGCGGAATTTCTTGTATGTTTTGAATTGTATGCATTTTCATTGATTCGAACTAATATTTCTTTTCAATTTATTATGATTATTGCAAAGTATTGTAGTAAGTATAGGTTGCTTATACGCAATTATTTTAAAATAAAAGTACCAACTAATAAGTATTTATTAGCAAGTCAGCCCGTGAGTTTAGCTAGCTATTACAAACTAAAATCCACATAATAAAACCACCGATCGATATTGTTAACAGAATCATTAAAAATGATGTTTTTATTAGAATATCATTGATCGTTAAGTTATTTAGCGTATAATAATTATGTTATTAACTATCTATAATTCGTAAACAATATTATTAAGTCGGTATTACATATTGTTTGCCGTATTGTTTTCTCATATTAGTACCTAATACAAATAGTTATCGACGGACAAACAAACATTAGTTTTATATGTTACATTATATCGCGTCTCATCATACATGAATTTATGGAATGCACTGCGCATTCCGATATAGGTAATCAAAATACATATACTCTATTTAGATTAGAAAACCAAATAAACTTGTGTTACTGTCAGTTCAGCCGATTTTGACTTCCATTCCGTGGACATAAGGATGACATTAGAAGCAAAAGAAGTGGTTACAATACCAACTTTTTTTGCAGCCGTAATTTGTCATGTCACCAACGTAATAAAAGTCAAAATCGGTTGAACGGACGGTAAAACAAGTTTCTTTAACGTTTGAATCCCCAACCGGTCCTATGAGACCGCGCTGTTATTGTTTTACTATTGTGTCTCGTTTCGCGGGTATCTGAGTAACTACATTTCTAATCCTACAGTAAATAGAGTATAATAATGTAATATCATTTTTATTTATGGTTGGTCTGCAGCGATTTTTCTATTGATATTATGTCATAATTTGGGTAAGTAAAATTTTACTGCCATAATCTTTCTGATAATATGCATGTTATCCCGAACGTAATTCGGAACGGCAGTTTTCAGTATTCTGTTTTATCTATGGATTGGATATTATTTTGCATAATTTTGCATGTCATGTCAAAACAAAATGCAGTTTGTTTTTGCTGCAATTACAAGCGATTTGATCTGGTTTTTGGCCAACACTAAGCTCCCACTTCGTGGAAGAAATATTTTGAAACCAAAAGTAATAAAGCTTACATTAGTGGCACCGAAAATCATAATGTATAGCAGTGATAATACTGTTATGGCTGCATTTGAGAAATGGCCTACTTCATGTATTTGGAGTACATGGAATTTGGAGGTAGTGGAACAGAGAGTAAAGTCCCATATACCGTTGAAAAGGGAGGATCCTCCGACCGGACGGGTGTTGTATCTGTTCAAATCGCGCGGAGAACTTTGCTTGCGGGATGCAGGATTCTGTGACGTCATGTGTAGTAGATCGTAGTCGCTAACTCGCTACATGGAAACTGCAAAGACTATTACTGCAATGTCGATGGAAGTGAAAAGAAGGAAGAAAACCTCGTAGAACATCTAAAAAAGAATGCTCCAGATGTGTATGGGCTCTGATTTATGCTGCCAATGAAAAAATTGCATTGAAGGCAGGCCGAATTAGTTTAGGTAAAGCGGGATCGTACCAGCGCCGTGTTCATGTGGCAGGTAAATAATATTCATTAAATTTTCTATTATACAGAAGTTGGAATCAAAAGGAATGTTATGTATATCAGTAAAATTATATTTTGTTTTCATGGCTATCGTGGACACTAATGGCATGAGATTGCATGGAAAAAGCAAACCACACAGAGCCCAGGAACACATTTAAAAAAATACTTAAAGCGGAAGGAACAGCAGAATATGACAGCAATCGTCAACACGCAAACGATTGTTTGTTCCACAAGAAAAACCAAACAAGACAAGAACTATGGACCAAGTGCAATGAAGTGATGAAATTCAAGCAAGTGATCCAATTGATATTGATGAAGCACAACTGAGAATATGTTGTGAAGAACGGTAAACAGAATTCCAAAAGTCACCAGAAGATATAGCTGTCATTGAAATGTCTACAGAAAATTATTTATACATATACTACTCATAGGCGTGACCGTCTGACTGCAAGTCAATTTGGAATGGTAATGTAATCAGAAATGTGCTTGTGTAATTTCTGTATCTTATAGAACACCTATGCAGACAATGCATTTTTTTAATATTCACAACACATTTATTTTACCTTTTACAGGTTTGCAAACGCCGTATTACAACACCATGTCACAATCATGTCAAGGATATTTATATAAAAAGAATATTTGTACGACAGATATGTTATATGGACAGCAAAATGAAAATGTGGCAAAAAGTATGTTTATGCAACAGTATAATAAAACTGTAAGGCCTTCAGGTCTATTCATTGAAGAATTTGGATGTTTAGCGGGCAGTCCAGATGGTAAGTTTTTCTTTATCAATATACAAGTATTTTATGTGTATAGGTTAGATCTTATAGGTAAGATCCAACTTTTTGATAACTGTTGGATAGATATGGAAAATTATAACACTAGTTATAAGCACAAGGGACCAAGGATTACGATCCAAATAATGTAGGCAATTACATTACCTGTTTCAAATCTCATAAAGAGCTCCATTTTATTGTTTTATAATCTTGTATAATTACTTACTTAACTATCAAGTAAATTAATAATTCTATTGCATGTCCACTTTATAATTTATTTTAGCATGTTATTTACTCTTACTAATAATATTAAATCTATTTCAGGTTCAAGGACAAATGCGTGTCAGTAACATGGATAAATGCTACTTCATCTGTTTTATTTCAGTCAATGAACCTTTGACTGTTATAGAAGTTTGTCGAGATAATGAATTTATCAGCAATATGATGCTAAAGTTAATACACTTTTTTAAAGAATGTATTCTGCCAGAAATAATTTTGAGACATGTTCAAAAAAATGAGAAATGTATAGATATGAAAGGTACTTACACTATTTTTTTTTATTTACTTCATCATTTCCATAAATTTCAGTCTATATTATATTTTTTTAGAACATCCACATGAAAAGTTACACACAAAGTATACTAATTTTAGTAATTTTGTTTCGCAGCAGCTGTGTAGCGGTGGTTTCCAGGCAAGAACTTTAGGAAGAGTGAAAACAACACGTCAAATGTTTTTTTTATTGTACTATTATAGTAGTTTGTATAGAATCTACATTATCAATGTTTACAATCATAATTTTTTTGTTGTCAGAAACCTGAAATGGTGTACTCATCGTAATGGAACATAATGTTCACGATGTGATGAATACATTGACCCATTTTCAGGTTTCAAAAAAGAATGTTGTTGCTTTTTTATTTCCTTTACAACCAAAATAATACTTTAGCCGTTACGTATAACCATTTGTTAGTTATGTTTAGATTTTACTAAAAAAATAAGTGTTTATGAATGCTTAGATATTGTCAAACATTTTTCCACCTTGGTTGCAATCTATTATTCTGTGTTAAATTTGTCACCTTGTTTATGAATTATAGTTTCTTGCGTTTGCCGTGTAATTGTTGTAAATAATGTACCTTGAATATGGATGCTTAGATATTGTCAAACATTTTTCCACCTTGGTTGCAATCTATTATTCTGTGTTAAATTTGTTACCTTGTTTCTTGCGTTTCCGTGAAATTGTTGTAAATAATGTACCTTGAATATGGATGCTTAGATATTGTGAAACATTTTTCCTACTTGGTTGCAATCTATGATTCTGTGTTGAATTTGTTGTCTTGTTTATGAATTATAGTTTCTTGCGTTTGCCTTGTACTGGTGTGAAATTGTTGTAAATAATGTACCTTAAATTACTTAAAAATTGCATTGGGACTAAATATTTTGAATAAGATTATTTTTTAGTAATCTGTCACGTATCAAGCATTCATGTCACTATAAATACTTGTAATAATTGCAGGTTATTATATACGTTCTTTTACATATTATATAAGGTAATAAAATAAAACTTCTTCGTCTTACATTGCAATCTTGGCATTCATTTTATTCCCAAACTAGCGACCCGCCCCGGTTTCGCACGGGTGCAAAATTATCAGTGTTTCCCTACTATATTATACATGTAATATACATATAAACCTTCCTCTTGAATCACTCTATCTATTAAAAAAAACTCATCAAAATCCGTTGCGTAGTTCTAAAGATTTAAGCATACCTAGGGATATAGGAATAGAGAAAGCGACTTTGTTTTATACTATGTAGTGATAATAACTAAATATTACAGTAGTTATACCACCTTTTATTTTTATAACATAATCACATCAGATGGTGTTCTTTAGTTCCTAATCCCCCAGACATAATTTCTACAGTTGCCAGCCTAATAACATTTAAATGCACGCCATCTAGTGGTAAAATTTTGAAGAAAGCTTTTGATTTCGCTCATGTCTATGTGTGTGTAAACGACACTAAACAGAGTTGGATATTAATATTTCATTTGTATGGCAAATCGGATGGGCTTCGAGGCGATAATTTGACTAATTCCGATAAAGTACGATGCCTGATTTCCGCGTAACTATTTCTGTGACTTAATATTGTTCCAAAGACACTCAAAACAAAATAAAACTGAAAATGTTACAATTCAGCGCCATCTAGCGGGAAACGGTCCACGAACAACCCGGAACATTCACCTTAAATAAAAGTAATGAATTACCATGAAATGTTACGGTAATGGATTGTGTGAGGAGTGATATGAAAGAAAAGGGCAGTGATAGATTGATGAATGACAAGACAGAATGGAAGAAAAAAAGTGTTATGCCGACCCCAAGTAATATGGGACAAGAGCAGGAAGAAGAAGAAGAGTACGCTAATGATCAGTTTCACTAGTTGGTTTTCTCGAAGTAAGAGAATTTCTATATATTCAGACTAGATTCTATTTAGTACAGGCACTGTACTAATCTAAGGCTTTACTGATTACTTGTGAAAGTACACACTTATTAGCTAACAACGATATAAATGACGTCATTCCTGCAAAAGACACAATAAATTAGTTTTGTAGACATCTCAATAGCGTATTAAAAGTAACGTTACTGCCAAATATTTACCATCTTAATGATCTTGTTTGCAGAGAAAAACGTTCATTTAATCCCTCGACAAATATGACTTGGCATCAGAATACCAAGGCATATTATTTTTTACGACTCAACATAGTATGACAAATAGTCTAGTCGTGATCATAATAATAAAGTGTTGCAACCTAATTATATTATTACAATGTCAAAATATTTTTACGGCCTAACAACAATATTTCAATGTTCTTTTCAGTGCCAAGGAGTTCACTGACAATATGAAGTTAAATATTTTTCATGACAGCTATAAAGTTGAAGACAGACAAGACGAAGATGTAAAAGAAAACTTTGAAGATGATTATGTAGTCAAGTCTATGGGTGCCTTTGGAAGATGGCAAGCTATAACTGTAACTGTCGTTTCTGTTGCTAGACTTATTGCTATGTGGAATATTCTATCTATATTATTCTTAACACCAGCTACAAAATTTGTTTGCAAAAGATTTAATAATAATGTTACGACACTCATTGAAAATTCGACATGTTACAACGACTGTATAGAATATGAGTTTGATAAAAAAGTTTTCAAAGACAGTTTTATATCAAGCTTTGAATTAATTTGTGATAGAGCTTGGATGGCAAGTTTCACGCAAACGGTTCTAATGTTTGGCTTAGTGACCGGTATTGCAGCATTCGGATGGATTTCTGACAGGTGAGGTTTACCTCAGGGCCCTTCAACAGGGGCCTTCTTCCTTCCTTTCTTTTTTTCAATTTGTTATACGTGACGAACATGAATTTAAAAATAGTGATAAAAATAAAGTCTCTAGAAGCTCACACTGTGACAACCATTGTAGACTTACAAAGTAATATGAGCTCAACATAAATGACATCTATATATTATTAATTACATACGTGTGGTATGCAAATATTTAATTCCATGGTACATTCAATTATTAATATGTATTATATTACATGTCACCAGTTATCAATATGAATGCTATAAAACTTCAAATTTTATATATTAATTGAAATGTTAATGTTCATAAACATAATGACAGAATAATAATACATTTGAAAGGGACCCTAGCAAAAAAGAAAATAGCTGTTAGTAGTAAATAAATATCAATTTAAAACAATAAAATAAACATTACTTTCTTCTTCGATATGTGATACCAATTCATTAAGACTGAAAAAAATATATTTCTTTAAGCTAGTGGATAAACTTTTTTTGAAACATAGGCAAAGATAGCTCTTTATCGCGCTTGGTCATTGAACAATCTTACCCTTAATTGTATTCTAATGCTGTTCATATTTTGGTGTGCCAGCTTAAATTTCTTTCTTTTTAATTTCAGATTCGGTCGTAGCAAAGCTTTGATCCTATCTGCTTCCATTGATGTCGCATTCACAATAAGCACAGCGTTCGCTCCGACCTACTGGTCCTTCACTGCTCTAAGGTTCTTTGTCGGCTTAGCCAGTGGAGGGATCATGTCAATAACTTCTGTTTATATCCTGGAAGTAGTGGGACCTCAATATAGAGAATTAGCCGGCCCTTTAACTTTACTTCCCGATTCAATATCCTTAGCTACGCTACCAGGTTTTGCGTACTTAGCCTTGTCGTGGAGAGTATATTTATTAGAATTTGGTGGTATATCTGTGGGTATATTGGTGCTGTTATTCTTTTTGCCGGAGACACCGAGGTGGTTGATGGCGAACGGTAAAGCTGATAGGACTGTTGAGCTGATGACTAAAGCTGCTAAATTGTTAGTATCACTTGTATCTATGACATAATCAATTATAAATTTACTATTTATCATAAAGCACTGCCAGTGAATATTGCAAAAACTAAAAGCAGTCCAGTATATGAAATTGAATCCTGATATTAAATTTTTGGTTTATATTGAATATCTCACATACTTGTCTAATATCTTTAATAAATATACAAAAAAAAAGTAATGTTACTTTCTTTTCCAGCAACAACCGTAGCACCACCAACATAGAAGACAACGTCAAAAATAGTCTCCAAGAATTAAAACTAAACTCGAACGAAGCTCAACACCTGAACTACTCTGACTTATTCAAGACAAAGCGGCTATCTATGATAACGATGTCATCATGCACTGTGTGGTTTGTGACGGGGGTGTGCTATTTCGGTATCAATCAATACAACATGGCTCTCGTATCCAATATATTCATCATTGCAGCTGTTATTGGCGTTATACAGGTTAGTTGGATTATTGTTATAGTCATGTATCGTTATGATGTAGACAATTGATTTGTTATGTATAAATCAAATTTATTACGGATCAAATTCAAAAGAATTTGGTAGAATCGTCACCGTGCTGGTTGATTGGATTCGTTTTTTCACGATAACATTGTCTATTTGTATTTATCTGAGTTTAATTCTTTTTTGTTCGATTTTCTAATAAGTTGCACTTAGCATATTTTGTTATTGCACCACCAGAAAAAAAGTGTATAAAGTTTTAATTATTAAATCATATTAATTTGCAATCTCCCGCCAGATCTGTAGCATTAGTAGTAATATTACATCATTATTTACAAAGAAAAGAAACTTATATAACTTATGTTTAAAATGTTGATTTCAGATGCCGCTGTCACCATTAGTGACAGTCATCGTAAAAGTATACGGAAGGAGAGCATCCACGATTGGCTCCTTCATCATCATCGGAGTCTCAATGGCCTCAATACTCCTAATTCCCAGAGGGACCTGGGTATCAGCTCTATTCGGCGTGATTGGAGTTCTGTCTGCTTTTGTCAACTTTTCTGTCATTTACTTATACGCTGTAGAACTATACCCGACACCAATAAGAAATATGGGCTTTTCACTAAGCTCATCTAGTTCAAAATTAGGAGCAATGATCGCTCCTTTTGTGGCCAATTTACAACCACAGTGGATATCATCCCTAATATTTGCAGTGCTACCTTTCTTTGCTGCGGTAATTTGTCTTTTGTTACCAGAAACAAAAGGGCGGAAATTGCGTGATACTGTAGATGAATAATGGCGTTAATAGCAGGGGTGTAGCATAAATGGGTTCAAAATGATAATGAGGATGTCAGTGAGTTATTAGAATATACATAATACAGTGATGCAGAATGTACTCAAGGGTATGTATGGAAACTATGGAAATGATGATGAAGGTATTTAAGAGCGTTTTTCTGAAGCTTATGAAGAAATCGAAAACGACAATTAATTCTAAAGACATATGTAAGTAGGAAACGAGGCAGGCATATTGCAACCTGTGACTTTGGTATTAAAGTGATGAATCAGTTCCTAAATAAATTAAAACTATTTTTCATTTAAACTCACTCAAGCGAATTGAATAATGACAGGCCAATATTTAGCATTAAAAATTAATCATAAGTCGTAAAATTACGTAAATAATAACGAAAATGTTAAGTACATTCAAAATACGTCTTTCGTAGACATGATTATATAATGGAGGTAAGCCAAATTGGTCCAAATTACATGTTACACTACCGTGCATATTATATCAGGTATCATTTTTAAAAGATATTCCGTGTAATTTTTGTAGTGAATCATCGTTAACTTAAGTATCGAGATTAAGAATTCTGAAATTATTGGTTTTACGTGTGTAATTATTTTGGGAATATAGATGTTAAATGTAATCGTGGAAATCATAATGCAATTCGTTGACCCAATTATTATGAATTCCATTTTGTTGTTTATACTCGCGTTTGATATACATTCGCTACTTCTATGATCATGGTAAGCGATGATTTGGTTACCTACTGATTAGCAATGGAGCACGCTAGCCAAACCCCAGGTTATAACTATGAAAAAACACAGTCTCCTACAGGGAATTCTATTCCTTGACTGTACATACAGTTTTGAGGTGTACGGAACGGAGTATAAAGTCCTCCGTTGTAAAGGGAGGATCCTCGGACAATACCAGTGTTTTTTGTTCCAGATCGGTGGTGTCTTCTGAGTGTTTTGGTGTGGACGGTTGCCCACAACAGACAAAAACGGGAGATTACTTCGAGCAGTAGCATTATGTTCAAATTGCGCGAAGAAGTTTAATTGCTCGATGCAGGATTTCATAGTTTAGTTGACTATGTGGCGCCATAGACGTCAATTCAAAGTAAAACATAATTAAAGTGTTTTAAAGAAAAAGCCATCAAATATGAAAAGGAATAATATGCTTTCATTACTAAACGGTATCATGTCATTCGTAGTATAATTATTTCCAGGTAAACGGCCATCGATCGGATAATTGTACCGCTTTGATACGTCCACGTCATAACTACTTTATACGGACAAATCGATATGTTCGTGGTAGTCAGTTGTCTATTTATGATCAGTATTTTATTTAAATGGACGATGTAGTTTTGATTTAACCATATTTTTATCAAAATTTAAGTGTATCCCACGACTAGAAGCAATTTTTTTGGTGGAGTCGGTTTTTCCTGATAATGATTATGTCAAGAGTGTACACATAGGTAATTTCTAGGCATGCGTGATCCAACATAGACCAAGTCATCGCTTACTGTCAGGAGAGAGGGTGGATAAACGCGACCCTGTCAATAATAAAAAAGTGACTGTGGATGGCAATAGTTAATGTATCACAGGATTTAAACATAAGTAAAAAAATACTCTCTATAGCTCTGATTTATCTTTAGGAGATTTATCTTATGTGTATGTACAAAAGATATGATATCCTTATTTCTATAATTTAAAAAGCTTTAATTACTCGTATATGGAAATAGGGTAGATATACAATACCATCAAATAAGATCTGAAATCACAAAAAAAAAAATCGCAGCAGACCACGCAGGAAATAGTGGGATGACCGATGTTTTAATTAGGGAAACGCAAAAACTGACGCAGAAGTGGGAACAGTGGAAATAATGGAGGAAAGTTTATGCCTTGCACTTGCGCAGAAGGTACAAGTTAGATAAACTACAATTAAAATGTCACTTACGGGATATCTTCCGTGATTATTTGTTGTTTTGAGTTCCCGATATAAGACAAGACAAACAAGTGACATTTTAAATTGAGAATTAAACCGTGATAGCCTAAAACAGTGTTTAGATAAACTAATAAGATAATGTGTATGCGTCTTTTTTTAATGGGAAATCATCCAAAGACTTCTTTTGTTCTGGCTGGAACAAAAAGGCGTATCAGACTTTTTCTGGCTATAACCAACCCGTGACCTTCATATGTGTATGTAGTTGGCTAGGGCTACATCAGTTACTCCTTAACACACAAATAAATTGAACGGATTAGGATGAATTATGGTATAATACATAGACCATATCCTGGAATAACCTAAAAGTTACTGATATTATAACCTGGAAGTAAAAAGGTTATCTTTTTAGTGAGAAAGAGTTGACAAAAACTATCATAAACTAGTCATCATATTATTCGAAATATCAAATACTCCTCACACTTCAAACCATATAAACCAAAAGCAGATAAAGCCGCAGTCACTGATAAAACCATTTTAAGTGATTTGTATTAACGCTCCCAATAATCTGGGGTCATCGGTACCGACCCGGCGAGGGATGAGCCGTAGATCATGGGGTCGAATGGGCCACTCATAAGGGTGTTATCTGTTTTACTATCCATCTCATGGGCTTTTAGACGCCTTTAAGAGTATGATGGAGTTTTTGAGAGTTCATGAAGTTCGAAAACAAAATTATCAGTAGTTGAATGTGAACAGAGATTATAAACTAAACATTAACATTTTGTGAGATTTAGATCCTTTTATGAATGAGATGATTAAAACTGCTTGCTGCGTTGGCCTAGTTTCTGCAAGCATTACTGCTGGACAAGCGGTCGTGAACACAGTTATTGGGTTAATAGACATACATTTTTTCAATAGCAGTCTGGAACCTGAATTTGTGACTGGCCGATGAGAGGCTTGTTTCTACAAAATTAAGTTCTAGCCACTTAAATTAATGAAATTATGGTGTTTGTCAGGGAATATGTAAAGACATAATTAAAAGGGGAAACTGACTCTCTGTCATATCAATGCACAGCCAAAACTACTAGGAAATTGTTTTGTTTCTCGATCGTAATTTACCACAATTCATCCCCTGGAGAAATCAGCTTTCACGCGAGCGAAGCCGCTGGCAGAAGCTAGTATTTTATTAACAAGGCTTTTCACAACATTATAAACGCTCTTGATTGTATATTGCCATGACGTGTGTATTTAAAGTATATTAAAGATATTATCTACGCCTACCTCTCCTTCCTTTCCCCTTAATTTGTCACCACCCGTCTCCTTCTCTCCCACAACCGCTCAAAAAACAAATGACTTGCAAAACATCCTTCTCAAAGTTTAAAAATCACACTTGTACCGTCACAAGTTAAGAGGAGCACAATCATTTCATTGACCGTCGGGTCCTTTGATCCCGGGTCAGGCCGAGAGGGGGCGGCGCCTTTGACCACAGATATGCTAAATTGAATTGGATTGTATTTGTTGCAGACTTAAATGTGTCACTTAGGTGCCGTGTGATGTTCGTCGGCTTGCAAATGGCGAGTTCCGTTTGAGAAACTTTTGTGTTGTTGATGTGATCGTGTGAGTGATTGTGTGTGTTCATTGTGTGTCTCAGAAAGTACGTAAACTCGTTGCTCCTATTTGTCATTCGTAGAACTTTGACAGTGGTTACAGGTAGTCAGTGTGTCTTGAAAAGCAATAAAGTTGTTGGTCTCGGTTGTCATTCGTAGACGTTTGGGAGTGGTAACAGGTAATCAGATGCCAGAAAGTGTGACCATCAGTCTACCAAATTAGTTGTGAACTTCAAAAAACAACATGCGTTCAACAAAACCGGCTGACTTTGAAAGTTTTATAGGACATTTCCATATACCTAACGGTTATACTAAAATTTCTAAAAAAAAAGATTAAAGGTTAGGTGAACTTTATAGAAATGACTTTAAACCGGTTAATTCGGTTTTTAATATTACGATATTAATTATAAATAAAAAATCCTAACTCAATTTTCATTCAGATCTCAAAACTCCAACCACAAAATCGCCGTCTCAAACCCTAATCTAAATTGTTCACGAAGTGACGATCTCAGTCAGCGCCCGCGGCCAGTCGGGGTAAAAATATCTATCTCAAGCGGGTATCATGCGAAACGTGATGCAGTTGCTACCAGACCTGTAGTTAGGCCACGATAAGACCTGCTATTTGGTTTATTTGACGGTATCTTATTCGAGTAGAGATTTAAGGTAATAGCGATTATATTAGAAGGCGATTTGTTGGATCAAGTCCACTGATGGCTGTAGAAGGAATTTTACCTTTCATTTAGATTAATAATTTAATATCACAAAGACGAAAGTGTGTGAATTTGTTTATATGTTTTTTACTTCTTCACACTCGAGGAATTGACCGGATTTAGATGAAAAACACATAATTATACCTTGCCCTGATCCTGATCCAACTTTTTATTCTAGGAATATTTTGCTTTGAGATAATTTCTAACTTTCACGTGAGAAAGCCGCTGGCTGGAAGCTAATATAGTTATATGGCTAAGAATAGAGAAGAGTGGAAGAATGGAAGGCGGACCTGCAGTGGGTGTCCCACTCAGGATCAGGCGCATAATTATTAATTTAACAGTTTATGTACACACACAAAATAATTTGATAAGAAGGAAACGAAGGAAACAGAAAATAGGTATAAGGGTGATGCTTATTTCCAAAGAAAAAAAAAGAATAATAATAATTGAATGCAGTCATCAACATCTCTCTCCATATACTAATCCATATTACATCATATAGCCAATAGCACAAATTACTCCGAGATTACAGACAAATAAATTAACATCTGTTGTACAAGTGGTAACTAATAACACTTGCCAACCAACATACTACACACCAACACTTCCCATCGAGAAAGAACAACAAACCTTCAATGAACACCGACCAATCCTTTACCCTCGCAGGATACACCACATCTATTATAATGATTGATGGCAGCGACCGCCGGTGGGGGGCGGACGATCACTTTATCAGCCATCTTTATAACATCGCCGGTATCTATACCCATTGTTTTACTCGTGATTTATGCTACGCAGCGTATGCTATCATATTGTGAATGTTTTTGATTTGCACTCTGTGTGGACCACCCCATGGTTTTTGTGGGCGTTCGAGGCTAGTATATTCATCATTGGCGGCGCCAATTTCAGAGATTTGAGAAAGATTATTTTATAGTAAATGAAACAGAAAGCCAAACCAGCGTAAGCATAGTTAGAAAATATAAGTAAGTTTTGTTAAATTTAGAAGATCAAAATTCTAAAGCTATATCAGGGAATCAAGGACATGATAAATTAATCATTCAAAAGAAATTCAACAGAATTTAAAATATAATTAAGGGAATCCTTATATTCTTTTCACCATTCATCATAATTATGTATATGAGAACTACCTTTCTAAAGAAAATCAACAAACTTCAAGAAATAATTGAATTGAATCAAGCAGCTTCTAATATTTTATCTCCCATTTATCACATGTACATATACATAAACTACCAAAATTCTAAAGCTATACGTCAGAGATGCAAGGACATGAAGAATTAAACATTCCAAAAAAAAAACTAAATTCAAGAAAGGAGAATGACCAAATTAGTATGGGCACTGGACCAAAAAAAAAATTGCTGCCCCCAGGGTTGACTCTTTGTTGGTGGGTTAATACTGTTGGACTAACTATGTGTGCAAATGCGAATCAAATTCCAACCCACAGTTACAAAGTAATTCGACGTTATATAATACTGCAACAATACACTTTCGCTTGCACCAATTTTTTTTTTGTATATTATTTCTGCTTGTTAAAAATGTTGTTAGAAGGATTCACTAAATAAATAGATGAATAATGAATTAAAAAAACGACATAGTTATTTAATAATTGTTTATTTTCGAACAATTTATTTTAAATGTTATTCATGACTCACTATTCTGCACAGATGGTAATATAGAATGCGTATTATAAATCATTTTCATCTATTACAATACTGTCTAAAAACTGTGCTGGATGGTCAATATTTTCGTACCGCGCATATGCCAAAAACCATACTATAGACATTACATGAGCACATGTGCCCAAAGTACGTCTGCCACTCTTACACGAACAATAATAATGATTTAAAGCCTCCAACCCAAGGTGGTCTGAGTTTACAAGTATATATGTATGATCAATTCGGCTTCGGGTATGCCTAGATTGGACTTTACCTCTTAATAGCCAGAAGTTATTACCAGTTATATTATAATTATTTAAAAGATTATTCAAATCATCATTTTCTCGGTACACTTCTATTGTATATACGCCATTACGAGCGTGTTCACTATAATAACTCCTGGCTAGTTTTATTTGGTACGTTCCTAACGCAAACATAACAAGTTCTTCCTCAGACAACCTTGGAAATCCTCTTACATCAGGTAACTCGGCAGACATATTTTGAAACGGAATTCGCCGGCTATTAAGATTATAGTCAATGACATACTGTGCGAGACAGTTTTCCATATTGACCCTATTATTAATTCTCTCCATAAAACCAGAAGCATTAACATTATCAGTGATTGGGTCGTGGAAAGCATTTGTGATGGCCGCGGCATTCCTAAAATCGTCCTGCATGTGAGGCAAAGCCCTGTTAAAATAATCTTGCCTGAAAATCTTAAAATCTCTCTTGAAGCGGCCATTTACTACTTCCACGACCCATCGACAAATCGTCACTAATCGAGACTTATTGGTGTCAGCCGTTGTTAATTGAGTTTCGCCCCTTGAAACAGATTTAGGCATATGGGCATCATAGCCACAAGACTCTACGTTTGGTACGGCATCTCGGAAACCTCTATCCAAAATGAGAACATCTCCTTCTTGGAAAAACCAATTAAAAACACTGTCCGCACCATCAATTAATTTATTTAAAATGCTTGCATCGGATGTAGTCGCTGAATAGGGACCTGCTACTTCAATTATATAGCCATCACAACAGACTATTAGGAATGGTTTTAGTAGATTTAAGAACTTGTGATGGCTATACGTCAATCTTTGGAAGAGGAAGTTGCTACTTTTTTGTATGTATACATAGGTACCATCAAGTATAATTATACACTTGTTTTGTTCTTGGTTTCCGAACAGAGTTTGAGGTATAAAAAGGTTTCTCCTAAGCACTTGCTCCCTTGTGATGACTTTTTCATAAAATCACATTTTAGGTTATATTTATGTTTCTGTGGGACAGATTTTTTCGGTTCCATAGAATAAAATGTTGCATTTGAACTCTTCTTTCAAATGAGCTATGTGGCAAATCTGGGGGCAGACTTTGACTTTTTTTTACCAATTTTTGGTCCAATTTGGTCATTCTCCTTTATAAACAGAATTGAGCAGCTCCTTATATTCTTTACCCTATTCATTACAAATATATACGTAAACTGTATGCCATGACGAACGTGAACTTAATAAACCAAAGAATGTTATCTTCATCAATCTCATTCATAATTTTCATACTCGATCGTGGATTATCAACACGTAGTTCCCACAATGAGGTCCCTGGAGCCGCCAGCAGCTATGATTGGTATCTCTTCCGTTCGTGTGTGGTCTTCATTGAGTATGGCGGTGCCTGAATTAAGGTTGTGCTTCTGAAGAATCCTGGATTATGTTGTCGGAAATAATAGAAACGTTCTTTGGATTTTTTAATATCCATCAAATTATCTTGTGGTATCATTTGTGGTAGATTTCATTATGTGTTTGTTTCAAATGACATTTGATTTGTAATAATCAAAACGATTCTACTATGTAAATTGCAATTTTTGGAAAATAAAGTTATTATTATTATTATTATTTACTTATTATAACTTCATGCAACACAAACATACAAAGGTAGACTAATGCCACACACACACAAAACAACACATGATTCACATATGACACTCTTTTCTCTTCACTCTCCTGCTCCTTTGCTTCTTCTTATCTCTTCGTCTTTTCCTTTTTTACCGTCTTCTTCCCCTTCATCTTCTTCTTTTAATTCTTTTTTGAAATTTCTTCAATATAACATTAACATGTACAACTATACAGTAATTGTAGGTCCCAATATAAGAATTCCTTCCCCCACGTTTATTTTAACCTCCGAATCATTATAGTTTTAATTTTTCTCTTCACAATATTTATGTCCTTTTAAATCTTAATCATACGTCATTTGCTATTGTAATGTGTCTATCTTATGCAATCAGATTATTGGCTCTACGACTAACTTTCACAACATATTGGCAATGCCTTCCAGCTTCGCAAGGTCTTACTTCAAATAGGTTACTAACTAGAAATCTTCCTATCTCTACTACAGATCTACGTCAATCTTCCAGTCGAATTAATGCCGTGATCTTCACGTGGCCCCCATAAATCTTCTTATAATGTTTGCTGCCTAACGTGTCGTAAAGTACTCGAGTCGTTAGTGAGACTTTAATTGTTATGGGCTCTGTTATGATCATGATTTGTGTGTGGTCCTTGGATGACGAAAGAGGTGAAGCTGTCATTATTAGATGGACATTCGTCATTCATTTAGACTTGTGTTGGGTGAGGATGATGAGGAACTGGATTGTATTCAGCTGATTTTGTGTTTATTCATAGTTCTAGGTACAAGTTGTAATGGTACCAGCACACCATTCTTAGGTTATTATAAATACATAATTATGTGTAAATTAAACAACTTTTCATATCGGTAATTAAGCTAATCTTTTTAGAACTAGGTAATACAAACTATTCATACGTTTGTGAATTACTTTACTTTCCAAAAGTACTCAAATAAATTATTACTATAGTTAGTACTACCTCTGAATAAGTGCTTGAGTAAACTGGTACTCGAATTGGCCTTCAAAATTTAGATTTAGATTTTTTGAAGTTCGGATTTATATACTCGTAAATTAGTACCTATTAATGTTCCTCTTGCAAATTTTCACGCATGTTTCTAAAATCATCCTTGAAGACTAAGGTTTCTTTGTCTTTTTACTGTTTTGACGATATCCTCTTCAACATAATTGAGCTCTAAAAATGCACCGACCACCTAACCCTGATGCAAACGAAAATAAATTGCAATCACGGACGGACATCGCTGTAGGTGACGCAAAAAACATGTACTTAGCATGCACGGTGTCAACCCACGGCCGGTGGTCGAGCATTCGTATTCACGGCGGACAACGGATCGTAGGATCGCAATTATAAATTATATGGGCAGTTTTAAAACTACGCTTGTTAATTAGCTAATGTTATTTTGATTGTTATTTTAAGCAGGTACTACTGCTATTTGGGACATCGGAAACAACCGCTATATATCATTGATTGGAGTCGTGGTATCCTGTTGGAGGTTATAAATCTTTAAATTGAATGGTCGCATGTTATTACAAGTTATATCACGAAAAGTTTATTGTTTTTTAGTAGCAGTAAACGTGACGTCAGTTTTTTTGATGGTTTCTTTTATTTGGCCATTGTACTCAATGGTCATGTAGTCATCATAATTGAAATCTAAAGCAATTGTTTTCATAGCAAGATCTAGAAAAACGGCTCGGTTGGGGCAGTAGTTCGTGTGTCGTGGATTCTATTCCCGTACGGAACCAACAGTTGTGTGGCTTACAGATAGTTGTTCTGAGTTTGGGTGTTATGTGTGCAAGTTTAAATGTTTGTGAACGCACCCAACGATGTAGGACTAATTCATAGTGTGGGAACAAAGTTTCAATGGTCACAATAAAATTTGGAAAAACAGAACGCAGAATGTAATTATGATACACACCACTTGTGAACTTCAATTGAAGCAAGACTATAGATGAACTGGGCGTCGAAATCAGTTCTCCGAACAAAGCTATCCTTTACTATTAGGTACAGGTCTCCACAAAATTCGACTCCCAACAACCTATGCAAACTGTACTAGAAAATTCCCATCCTAATAAGGATGCAAGCAATCAATATTCATCGTACCTCAGTAAACAGCGAACCAAATCTCTATCGACAACCGGGCAGGCCACGGAGGTCCGTCAGTAAAAATTCACAAAACGTAGCTAGTACGAGTTGCCCACTCGATTATTGGGCCCCTAAGACCCCGCTCGAATGGAAACTGGCTGATTATCCGACCCGTTGAGAAACGTTGTGTAATAGGCCCGTTAGGAGATAGGACTCGATTCTTGTAACAGTTGGTAATAATGATTGTTATCTCGCAGTTTTAATCGGATAGGATCGACGAGTTCCACTTTGAGAGTTAGTTGAGGAAGGTAAGATAATATTCGACGATTCGATATTGTTTGACTAAGTTCAGGTCCTCTCTTCAAATATAAAGTTTTCGCTTTTGATATTATTTTCCTTTCTTATTTTTGGGTTATTCAAAAAGAAAACGAGCATTTTATTGGATTTTCTATTAGATACGAATTGGAAGATTAGAACCTAGATTAGTGTTAAGAAAACGTGGAGAAAGTAAAAGTACCTTCTTTCCCATCTAGAAAAACGTGTTGCGCCGACCTCAACTAATATAAGGCAAGGGCAGGAAAATGATGATTATGACATCTTCTGATATAAAGGGTGGAGTTTGTGATTTTGTCATTTTCGATAGACAAAAACTGCTGCTTAACTTAATTTGATATTGCATTTTTATTAATATGATTCTGCTGTATAAATTATCGAAGAAAAAAGAGGGGATTGGGTAGGAGGGTAAAAATAGCCTACGAACTATAAATTTTTTTTTTTTTGAGAAAATTGGTTTAGTCGTTTCGGAGGATTGCCACTCTAAGACTAGCGTTTCATTAACGTGGGAATATGATTTGACCAAAAGTAGTCGTTGTGACCAATGACTACTTCCCGTCTAGAGCGGAGAGCGAAGACACGTCTGACGTTTAATGACTAAAACCACACGTCTTTGTTGCGTTCCAGAACTCCGGGTTTCCTTTAATGAGACGACCCATGGTTTCGGCCCCGCTAAGTTCCTAAGGCTGACCTTGCGATACACATTTCAATAAATAGCTCCACTTAAACTTTATCTATTCTACTCTCTACTAGTTATTAAACCAATCAATAATTAAACCAAACTTATTACCCAGACAACACTCTAATTCCCTCACACCAAACCTAGATGTCGCGACAATTTGCGTTAAGAGCTCCGTCCCAATATATTTTACAGCGTGTAATGAACGAGCGACGCCGGCGATAAAGATATGTATGTTATGTTCACAATCTTCTGTACTTGAACGCTTTATTACTTCTCAGATCTCAGTGATTTTATTACTTTTAAATGTGCAGTTTGAAGCGAAATTTTACGTCTTTGAATTATGGCTCGGATTAATCCTTGAGATATGTGTGTTTTTACGAGTAAGTGTGGAGATCGTGATGTGTGGTGGTGGCCTGGAGTTTATACTCGCCGTGAGCACTCCTGATAAGAAACGCTGAGTGCTAAGAGATAGTTTTCGGGTGAATTTATTGGGCAATATGTTTTTTGATGTGTCTGTGTTGCTTAATGCGTAGAGAGACAAATCTGCTGGGAGAAATAAATTCTAATACTGCACTAGGTATATATTTGTATACATATAAGGCAAAATCTTATAGACTGTTATTTTATGGCGGTAATATAAATATATTACACAATTACAGGATATTGTATGAACTAAAAACTTACTTGTAACTTTGAAATTTTCTTTTGTCTGCGAAAAACCGTAAACTGTTGTAGCCACTACATTTAAAACCTTGCGACGTAGCCACTTTTCGATTCGTAGCTTTCATTTTGAAGGTAGCAGGGATAAACTTGATAAAGAAAGCAAAATACCAGCTGATATATTGTGGAAGGCTTGAGCTCAACACAAAGCTAATTCATGAAACCCCGACCGGTCCTATGAGACCGCGGTGTTATTGTTTTACTATTGTGTCTCGTTTTATGGGTATATGATAGGTTAAATTCCTCTACCATTAATTAAATTGACAATGACCTAACATTTAACAATGAAAAGCTGAAATTCCTAGACTTCCTCAAATCGGTCTAGCACTAAAGCCCGCAAGGACAAACGGACACTCGTCGAAACACACATTAGCAAACATCCGTAAATTAAAGTTTTAAATGACAATAAAATAAATTAGCGCGTTGCGTCCGTCCTGACGGGTTTATGCGCCGATAAAACGCGCCTGCGCGCGCGCCGGCCGCGGGCGTTTTATTGTTAGCGACCGATTTGATTGCACACACGGAGCGATTGTTTTAGGTCTCCTAATTATAAAGCTAGTCGTCCAGGATTTTTATACGAGCTGTCTTGATTGACGATATAGCAACGAGAATACTGTAGCTTTTGTAGCATTTTTTTTGTGAGAGGCATTATTTTAGTAAGGTAGGTGGTTCAAGGCAAATAATAATGGTCCATATCCTTGTTCTACAACCGTCAGAGAAAAAAATATGTGGCCACGCAAAAATCACCAACTCGAGGGGATCAGTGTTCAGAATCGATCCACTTATCTGTCAACCTTAGTGATAACAAAAAAAATTAGACTATACATTGTGACATACAAGTTAGACTTCACCACGCTAAATATTATCCATAGAACTGGCAAGACTCCAGTCTTGCCATGAAGTACCGTGTTACCCCAGTTAATGGGTTGTGGAGGTCTAGTAGGCAGCCTCTCCTACTATTCTGCTACACTGGTAGGTACTATACTGGTATTCAGCTAAATCCGGCTTGACTGGAAGCCGACCCCAATATAGTTGGGAAAAGGCTAGGGAGATGCTGATGATAAAGCTGTTTTCATTGAGTTAGGAAAATCATCAAATAATTTTTCCAGCTGAGAATAGAATGAGTAGTAGTAGTAGTAAGTAGTGTCAGACTTTTACTGACTAAAACCTGGTTGTTTTGCCTTTTGCGTTCTAGGCCGATGACTTATTCGAAGAATTAGCAGTGCAGAAGCCCTACCACGAGATTTAAAGCGATTCATTTGGAGGCCTAAACTGATCTGTTAAACGGATGTACATTTTAACACGTCACCACAAAGCCGTACCCAGTTTTAAAACGCAAGAACCCAAACAATCGCCCAGTGCGTTCAAGCCGATGTAACTTGACGCCGGATCAACACGAGTAGTCAATAAAACTGCAGTTAAAATCAACGGATTTAACATCGGACATAAAACGAGACATCGCTCGTTTATTGTAACAGGCGCGCTGTATTTATTCGTTAGTTTCCAGTTACAGGTTTAGTTATGCCGACGATTGCTGCCGCGGGAACGGTAGGCGATTAGGTGGTTAGTTCTTCGTGTTGTGGTTTCTTGAAATTGGCAGGCAGACGCCTTAAAGTTAGTAACATTCAAACTCAAAAATTCAAATTTACAGCTTTTATCTATAAAAATATATTTATAATACGAGAAACTGACTGACATATCAACGCATAGTCGAAACTACTGGGACTAGTGCTATTAAAAAAAAAAAACTTTTTTCAACAAGGTTTCCTTTTCAATTATACTCTCTCAGTTTTCACCTACGGTCCGTAGGTGAAATCTGAGAGAGTATTTTCTAAAATTTACCCTGTGGGCATGGAATGTTATTCGTTAGTTTCCAGTTACAGGTTTAGTTATGCCGACGATTGCCGCCACGGGAACGGTAGGCGATTAGGTGGTTAGTTCTTCGTGTTGTGGTTTCTTGGAATTGGCAGGCAGAAGAGATTGAACTGATTGAAGTCTTGAACTCAAAATCAGTAATATTCAAACTCGAAATTCTAACTTACAGTATATATCTGTAAATATAAAAGGACAAACGTGACTGACTGACTGATATATCAACGCACATTTGAAACTACCTACTGGGACTAGAGGCGTGAAACATTGCACAAAGCTTTACCTTTATGGCGTAGCGAAGTACTAAGAGAGGATTTCCCAAAAACCCCGTAAAGGGATGACATGTTATTCGTTAGTTTCCAGTTACAGGTTTAGTTATGCCGACGATTGCCGCCGCGGGAACGGTAGGCGATTAGGTGGTTAGTTCTTCGTGTTGTGGTTTCTTGGAATTGGCAGATAAAGGAGATTGAAGTCTTGAAATCAAACAAAATCAAAATTCAAAGTTACAGTACTTATCTTTATATATAAAAGGAGAAATTGACTGACTGACAAATCACGCACAGCAGAAACTACTGGGTCTGAAATCGTGAAATTGTATGACGTAAAAGAAGATTTTTTTTAAATCAGGGTGGAATAAGCGATTATAACGGGGCTCTAAAGTTTGTATGGGGAAAATTTCACGCGGGCAAAACTGCTAATTTCTACTAGTCCTTACATATCATAAAACAAAGCCCAACACTATGTTTCTCGGTTGAACGCAATAAACGCAAAAACTATTGAAAGGATTTTCATACAGTAGTAAAAAAAAAAATCAAAGATTTCTAGTTTCAAATAAACCATTTACAAGTACTTTCGAATCTTCAAGAAGTCGGGCACATTCCAAAGTGTAGATTTCTATGGAGAGGAACGTGCAAGAAACACTAGACAATATAATTAAGAAAAGGAATTCTAAAATATATAGAAATTAAAATAAGCTCAGTATAGACGAAGTTTTTGGTAAGCTACTTGAATAGTCCCCTGACCATCTCTTTTGTTATGTTATAAATGTTAGAATATTGTGCCAAGGGTCTTGATCCAATAGTACTAGCCGATCACAAAGGACCAATATTGGCACCGAAAGGGAAGAAAGAACAGCAAAGAAATGCTTACAAGGCTTTTGGATTCTATACTGTTCTTTTTTACAACCAGAAAAAACAAACAAATACGATTAGTTTTTAGATTGACAATGTCCATACGTGAAGTCATATAAAAAGGTTTTATGAGTTTGACATGTGTAGAACCATAGACTCACGTGTGGTCCTCAGCTAGTAATAATCAATTTACTGCCGTGGTAAACCATTGACAAATAATATTTTCTCAACCATTTCCTATTATTATAGCCATAAATTATTATGACTTGGCAAAATATTGCGATACGTGAACACTCAAGAATACAGGTAGTGTTGCCAGCGCAGACAGCAATCCGTCACGTTGACAACACAAAGCGTTAAACTTTCACAATAGTTTCGCGATTTACATTCCCGGTATTTATCTAGCAACATTAATATCTTAAAATATTCTCAAACATGTTAATTTCACATTCAAACATAGTGCGATTCCTGACTATTCCTATGGGAAAACTTGGTAATATAAAGAGCACTCCACACGGGCGCGTCGTCGCCGCGACCGGCCGTATAATTTTCACATTCAATCAAACGTGAAGCCCACTTCTCGCAACGCGGTCTATTCATAGTGCAGCCTGTCTGTTGCAATTTCTGTCGCCTGAAAAGTCTGGCGGTTGCTTTATTTTTATTTTTCAAGGAGTTGTGTGTGTTTACGATTCTTTGTTTTTAGGAGATGAATAGTAGTTTTGAGTGCTCTTGGTAATGTTGGCACTGAGTAGCTCAGCGTTAACGGAGGTGTTAGAACCACGTACGTGACTTTAAGTGGTTCTTGGCGAAGCGAGGCTATTAAAAAGTGTAAGAGATAATAGCTGTATAAAAGCAACATATATCATAAGTTTCGGAATATAACGGCGATGTTTTGCTATGTTATCGTAGGTATTTTATCACAATTTGAATCAAGCAGTTGAATATAAACCACATAATTATCATCACATGCAAAAGGGTCAAACCGACACAATGATACAAAAATAAACTCGAAGCTGGTTCTCCATTTAAACATTTTACTTAGTGACCTGCATCTGTCATCGGATCTCAGTCCTGGATCGACTTGTCGACTTAGTCGGGCCACTTTGTGTCGACAGCAACTTTTCAGCCAAGCGATGATAAGTTTTAAATAAAAATGTCTTTATTGGGAACAAAGTCTATCATTTTTTGTTATTGTATTTCAAAGTGGTTTTCATTATGTACGATATTGTATTTTGAGGTGATGATTTTTAAGGATATAGATTCAGTTGATGTATGTGGTTATTTTTAAATAGTACATCGTAAAATATAAACATCATCTGCCTAGCCTTTTCCCAACTATATTGGGGTTGGCTTTCAGTCAAGCTGGATTTTAGCTGAATACCAGTATTTTACGAGGAGCGGCTGCCTACCAGACCTCCAAAACCCATTAACTGGGGTAATACAGTGTATAATATAAACATTAGTACATAATTTGTGATCAGCTTATAAGTAACGTTTCGAAGTTTGTTTCATTTTCCTATTTAGCAAAAAAAAAACCGCAAGAAAAAGTTACCCAACACAACCACAGCACAGCCCACACTATGAATACGGTGTTAAACAGCAGATTAGCTTGCGCGAGCGCACCGCGCGTACTTCACATTTATTTCTTTATTTATCCGCGGCCAATAAGGCCTACATTCAAATAGTTCATTAGGAATAGCTGTGACATGCCAGCCCTTTATATGCGAAGCCCGTTGCTTTGGTTTATTTGACTGGCTCTTGATGAAACGGCCGGGACATACGGATGGACAGTGTGACGACTCACTGAATCTAAATGGGTGAACTTAAAGTGGAAGGCAGTGGAAAAATACTAAATGTCTTGTAGTAAACATGTTGTACGCCGTCTATCATTGAGATTTATGTAGAAAGTTCTTTTAGTGATTGCTATTTTGTATAATCGTGTAACGTTAAACAGCGTGTTCGCACCTGACAAGCAATTTAGAAAAAAAAACCCACTGAATTTTAAATACTACATAGCATAAAGTGATTTATAAAATAGAGAAATAAACTGGGCTTGTTTCTGTGATAAAAGTAAGCGAGAATAAACTTTGATTGAATTCAATTGAAACCAAAGCATAATGGAATCAGTCCGGTAAGAACCAAGCTCAGGCTGACGCCTATGGCATGTTGTGTTCCACGCGCGCGTCAAAAGAGATATCAGTAAAATTGAAGGTGCTCTCAGGGCTGATGTCTATCAGGACTCCGGATTGTTCAAGGACGTAACTCCTTACAAAACACTACGGTAGCGTAGCTTTTGCAAAAAGTGCAGCTGTAAACACTGTGGGTTTTTGTCGGTAAAAGTCTTACACTACTTTCCATACCTCCCAGAGTAGGAAAAGCCATTTGATAATTAATTATCATCAGTCGAAAGACGTCCACTGCTGGACTTAGGCCTCCCTTGCCACAATGAACGGTCTTGTACGTCTCGCATCCATTTGATTTCCGCGATTATGATTCCAGATCGAAGGCAAAAAAGGAACAGGGTGGGATTTAGTCCGTAAGAGTCTGAATCGTCCTCTCGGTCCCCCCATGAGCGGGAGAAGTAATTCTGATGATTCCCCACTTGAAAAGATAAACCAGGTCATCGGATGATCATCAGTGTCGGTCACTTTTTTATTTTATTTTAATTGTTATAAACTAGTCTTGACTGCGATCCCACCTGATGGTAAACAGTGATGCAATTGTTGATGGTGAGGCGCACTAGCTTATTAAGAGCCTATTCACTCTAGCCTTGAAGACACCCAAATTATAATCGGACGGGAAAACCACTTGATAATTACCCACGAAAAAAGGACAAAAAAGACTAGCAATAACATTTTTGCACACACATCCCTCCAGCCCGTATGTCTCACTAGTTAAGCTGCAAATCATTGCGTGAGGTGCTTATATACGAGCGTTTGCAATGGGAACGGAAAATGATAGCACGTTGTTACAAGATGGTCGGTCCTTCGAGACTGCTACACGTGTTTCGCAATCGAGTAGTACATGTGATCTCTGTGCGAGGAATATTGACGTCTGTTTAGTGACGAAGGTCTTGAAGAAGGGATTTATTGAGTATCAGCTGATCGGGTTGTAAGTGGGTTGAGGTGAACAGTTTGGTGAAGAAACGGTTAGAAGATTTATTGTTTATTTGAGTCCTTGTTTGTGGCTGCCTTGCTGTGGGTGTGTTAGGTTTGCTCAACGGTTCAGGGTCGATGGGTTAGGGGACATTGGTCGCCCATCAATCTGGAACTGAGATGGTAACGTGGTATGCCATGAGCGCTTCTCTTAGATGCAACACGATACGATCCTTTATGAGAGGCGCTCATGGTAGTGACTTCTCTATGCGTCTAAAAATGGTGTAAGAGTAAGTTAGAATCTGACAGACCCCTCCGCCCCCCCCCCAGGGTGGAGGAAAAACATGAGGATTTTCATGAAAAATGGTTTGTCAAGTGGTTATCTACATGTCTGAAAAAAATAAAGACATTTAAAGACAAATAAGGCGAAAGTTTACGAGTGTGTGATGTTTGTTACTACTTCACGCTTGAATGGCTGAACGGATTTGGTTGAAATTCAGGGGTAGAAAATGTCTTAGAATAACACATGAATTATTTTATAGATCATATAGTTACAGATACAGGATATATTTTTCGTCCTGAGAGTAAGTTTTCATGGGACAATTTTCAACGTTCATGCGAGGTAGACGCTGTCAGAAGATGAGTGACTCATAATTTTCACACGATTATCAAACCGATTTCCTTCATAAAAAAATCAATAGCATTTTAAGGTAAAAAAAATACAAAGACACATCAATACTTCAATCTCAACCCGATGGAACATTACAGTCATCGATGACGATTGCAACAACTTTAAACGATATTTACGATACTATAACCCCTCTTATTATTCTGGTCGTGAGCATACGTATAGTTATTGCCAGTGATTTGTAATTTGTATGTACTTTGATGTCACTGTGAGAATATTGTAGTGTGTTTATGGTATTGTTGAGTTATGAACTGATCTGAGCATTTGTATGTAAATCTGTATGGATATTGGGGAGACTTTGCTTCCGGCCGTAACTTTGTATGAATACGGTTTTGTCTGATAGGTTTTCGTTCCGGTTATGAGTCAGAGTGCGTTTTACATTCAGTTTTATTGAAGAAGTCAGCCGTATGAGTGCCGCCTAGATACAGTAGAAGTGATTACTCATATCATTGTCTTTCTGCCCTTGTTTCGTTTAATTTGGGGTCAGTGTAACACGTTTTTTCTTCCATTCTGTCCTGTCGCTCATCACGCTATCACTGACTCCCTTTTCTTCCATATCAGTTCTCACACTATTAATCCATCATTTTTTTTAGCCTCCCTCTCCTTCTCCATCTATCCACATGTAAACTCATAACTCTTTTAGTAACATGCGTTTCATCCCTCCTCTTTACATGACCATACCAAGACAAACGATTTCCTTTCAACTTTTTAGTTTTTTTCATACTACTCGTATATCAGCTTAACCCAGCTTTTTTTAGGTGGGAAATCATCATGACTGGAGAGTCGGTCTTAGAGCCATTACGCACTGTCGACTAGTCGCCGGCGACTCAGTCCCTCGGCGACCGAAACATGGGAAAAGTCGCCTGGGCGACTGACGACTAGTGCGCAAGCACCTATTTAAACTATAGTAAGTAACAGTCGCCGTCGACTGAGTCGCCGGCGACTAGTCGACAGTGCGTAATGGCTCTTAGGTGGAACGAAAGAGCGTGTCAAACTTTTCCTGACTAAAACCTACTTGTGTCCTTCAGAAGCCCTTTGAGTTCATAGATCAGGATCACTCTTTCAAACTTTCCCGTAGCCCGCATACAACTGGGTCTTTTAAATTTCGCTAACTGTTTTGAGGCGTGCATGGAACACTACACGCCGTCCGTCGATTCGGGCTTGGTCCTTTCCTGACGTCCGAAGGGTGAGCTTCTTATTGCTCGCCGTACGCAAACCTGCGCCTAGTATAGCTGTATTTCAGGGACTATTTATATATACATATAGTCTTCTTTTTATTCTTATCGTACGGTTAGTGGCCAATCTGGTGTCAAGGTTTTCAAGCCGCCCGAAGGTCTTTGACTTGGCTTAACGACTGCTGTCAGTTGACAACAACCGGCACGTTTTACGTGCTCTCCGAAGCACAGAGACGCTCAGATGAAATACCACTAAACGGGCACCCATCCATAGACTGACCGCGTCAAGGGTTGCTTAACTCGCTAATCGTTTACCTATTAGTGAGTGCAACTGGCTATGAGCGTCACCTCATTCTAATACAATACAAACAAAACAAATTACCATAATTACACACACAAATAGAAAAGCTTTACACAAAACCCAATTTACTTATAAATAATACGCGGGCAATAAGTTCAGTGCTGAGTCTATCACTCCAGCCGTAGTGATGGGTATCGGCGTTAAAAATAATGTCGATAAATCGCGCCGAAGATCAAAGCAGGAACAAATCGGTTGGGCGCGCCGGCGGGACGAGCGAATGAGGTTGGCTGGATGCGGTATATTGTGTTTGTTGATGATGAGTGTTTTTGTCTGTTTTTAGTGAGTGATAAAAAGAGATAGAGGAGCTCGTGGCTAGATAATAACAGCCGCACGGGTCGATCATCAAGGTTAAGCAACGCTTGCCAAGGTTAGTTTGTGGATGAGTGACCATCTTAACATACCGAGTTCCCTCCATGCCTCAGAAAGCATGCTAAGCCAATGGTCCCGGCTGTCATTTGTAGATCTTTGCCTGTCATTATAGTCAGAAGCCAGTAAATCTGACTCCAGTCTTACCATGAAGTACCGTGTTACCCCAGTTAATGGGTTGTGGAGGTCTGGTAGGCAGCCGCTCCTCGTAAAATACTAGTATTCAGCTAAATCCGGTTTGACTGGAAGCCGACCCCAATATAGTTGGGAAAGGCTAGGTAGATGATGGTATTGAATATTTTTGTCTGTTTTGAGTGAGTGACAAAAGTTATAATGGGAAACAAATTATTGTTTTGTTGCCTATTTGGCAACATGATTTTCTTTTTTAATTGACAATTTGTGTACTTTTGAAGAAGTAGACTGCTACTAACCTAATATGTAGTAGTTAACCTAATATGTCCCACTGCAGGTTCGAAGGCTTTCCTGTTCCAGTCACTATGGTAAGAATCAAGTCAGTTCTCCACCTTCGCAAGGCGATATTGAAATAATAAAAATAAATAATAAACTTATTTTAGTATCATTTAAATATTATTGAAGCAAAGTTTGTGAGTGAATGTGTGTGTTAATGTTTGTTACTTTTTCACGGTCGAACCACTGAACAGATTTTGATGATATCTGGCTCATGGCTTGAAATAGCTTATAGGACTTTTCATCCCTGAAGTATGTTCCCTTGGGACTATTTTCTATTTTCACGCAGGCGAAGCCGCTGGCAACAGTAAGTTTTATAAATAAGTTTACAGTATTTAATTAATTGAGAACTTGCAGCAAATTCGTTTTAGCACAGAGACAACAACTTCCTCTAAAAACCACACAAAAACACTAATCGAGCATAACAAACCTCGCAAATCACCGCTACATTCAAATCAATTTCCACGAAATGAAATCAAATCCAGCACTTCCATAATTTCCCACGTCCATGGTTCCGCGTGATTTACTCTGTGCGCGCGGGCGCGGGGCGGCCGGGGCGGCGGGGGACGGGGCTCACTCGACTAATAAAAAACACCCCGACGCCCTCGTGACTGATGCGACAATTAATTTAATCCCATTTCTCTGCGTCTTTCAAGCCGTCAGGGCTGCTTGTGGCTTCAAAACTTTGCCAGTTTTTTTGGCTGTGAGAAGGTTAGACTGTAGTTGCAATTCGTAAAATTAGGCCTTGTGTTTGAACTGGGCAGTCTAGATCTTTGGCAGTCGTTACGGATAGTCAGAAGCCAGTAAATCCAGTCTCCAGACTCCAGACTCCAGACTCCAGACTCCAGTCTTGCCATGAAGTACTGTGTTACCCCAGTTAAGGGGTTGTGGAGGTCTGGTAGGCAGCCGCTCCTCGTAAAATACTGGTATTCAGCTAAATCCGGCTTGATTGGAAGCCGACCCCAATATAGTTGGGAAAAGGCTAGGTAGTTGACGATGTAGGCATTCTTCTGAAGTCTGCTTACTACCTACTTCTTCCTCAAAGTGCTTTTGTATTCAGTTTTTTTTTGTATTTGTGACCTTCCGAAGCTAATTCTTCTAAACTAACTACATCCTATATCTTCTTTGTTATTTAAAGCTAATAGAAAGGACAGTATTATTTATTTGTTTAAACTTCATGTACAGTAGTGATATATAGGCGGACTTCATGAATCAAGGCATTCTCTACCAGTCAACCTTTGGGTTAAAAAAGACAACTCTGTGGTAGGTGTGGAAAACAAATAAATAAGAGATATTTTTAAATCTGTGTCCAAGATACAATTTAACAAAATCTACTTTTGTGAATTCTATAATATTAAGCGATGCTGTTCAAATGCATTTGTTACTGGCTTGTACAAAGAGCAGTTCAAGACAGAATGCCGCGCCATATTTCATTCATTTCAATTGACATTCTAAAGCAAAAACCACAATAGCAAGTGCATAACTCGTGCGATTGCGCGCTCGTCTGTTCTTCACTTTTGTCTATGTGTCAGCCGTCGCACTGTCAGACTGTCCGTCAGTCTGTCAGTTAAGAGGTCAGACGTCGCGACAGTTTCTTTTATTAACTTCTTAAGTGAAATTGTAAATGCTCCGTATTTAGTTTGCGTAGTGAGAATGTCATTTGTTTTTACGTTTACTTGTCAAGGATAGATTGACAGTTTTTGCAGTGTGCAACTGACACGCATATTAATGGAGTTTATTTCTGTTTGAAGCCTGAAGGCTGCGTGTTCAGTTCTTAATTAAGTTTTCTGTACTCAATATTAATATGAACTTTTGTCTTGCGTCAATCGTGCTGACAAGGTTGTCATTTGTAGGTAAAGCGACCTTTTAATTATGACAATTATTTGCATTTATAATTAGGCTGCCAATCGAATTCACCTGTTCAGTATTAATTCAGGAGCTTATTAAAAGTATAATTATGAGTATTTCATTACACCTTTGTGTATTTTATCCTTTGTAAAGGTGTGTTATTGAAGCAAACCTTTGTGTTGGCTTCCGAACTCTAAAAATACACCACACAAAGCTCATAAAATAAGTTCGTTCGATTTAGGGCAGCCCTGAAAGGCGCTAGAAGCAGACATCAGCGGAGCAGGCGGCTATTAAACAAGACTAATTGAGCGATAAATTCACGAGACGAGAGGCCGATATAAAAACGAACGAGAAACGAGAAAAATCTTAGATGAGAGAATATTGAAAGCGGTCCACGCGAAATTGATTACTGTCAATTAGGGACACGTCGGTGTCTGCGCCAGATGCTAACTCGATTCTATTAGGAGCTCCTTTGATCGCTGTTTGTTTACCCTTGTTCGATGTGTTGTGATAGTTCAGTTCTAGCTGGAGATTTTCATTGTGATTTCGTGGTTCGTGTTTGGGGCAGAAGCTCAATTATTATGTCTTCGTTAGCGATGTTTGGAGTTAGGATATTGGTGTTTACTGACTTCCTTTGTTGAACTCTTTTTTGGATGTTGATTTTGAATCCTTACCATAATAATTTTGAGGCTGGATATGGTAACAGATAGTAATGTACCAGAAATGATTATACAATTAAAATGAAAACAAAAAAAAACAAAAACAAAAAAAACATGATATTTGTTTAAAGTCTTAGGGTAATATGATCAATGTAGTGGTTTTTATATAAATTGGTTTGAAGCTATACTCTAAGTATTGGTAGATTCGGGACCTTCCAAGTCAAATTATCAAACTTGACTTGTAAATTAGGACTACCAATGTTTGCGTTGTTCTGTCTTTGAGCTATGTTTTGTGTACTGCAGTCACTTGGTAATGCTGATTTGATTATGACATTGTTCTATGCTAGGTTTTGTTTGAAGATGCAGATTATCAGAATAATCCTACGTAAATATGGTTTTCTACATTGACACCAGTCTGTTCTGACTAAACGAATGTCAATTAAAGGCATAGTTTTTTTTTAGATATTAACCTAGTTTTAGATATGGAGCGTTTCTTTGATCTGGCTTTGTTTATCCTTTTAGTTCAATGGAATATGTGTGTCTTGTCAGCAGCTCAGGTTTGTCTTCAGTGGTCTTAGATAAAGATGTTCCACTAGATTTTGATCTATTCTAATCGCTCGTACTATTATAGAGCTGTAAGTTTGTGTGTATGTTTCTAACTTCTTCAAGCTCGAACGGCTGAACGAATTTGGATGTTTGGCACACGGGTAGCCAATTTCCTGGAACAGTACTTAAAATACATTATTTTATCCTTGGACTATGTTCACAATTTTTGTTTGTAATGAAGTAATGAATAAACTCAAAAGCTTCTGGACTAATTTAAAAAATCTTTTACCAATCGAATACTACGTAAATACTACTCTATCACTTAGTGATATAGGCATATGTTTTTTACTTTCACGCGCCTGCAGATTAAAGCCAAGGATACACTAGGGGGCAAATGGAGCAACATGTTGCAGAACATGTTGCTCAACAACTACGTAGAACATGCCGCATGTCTTAAAACAGAAAAATGTTTCGGGTCATGTTGCGGCACACTATGCAACGTTTCAGCGTCACGTATATTGAGTGTTGCGCGTCGTGTTTCGGGACAAAATGTTCCCTAGTGTATCCCAGGCTTAAGCCGCTAACAGACGGTAGGAGTTCATAAATGTGTTGTCGGTATTTTTGTTGTTAGATTGACTGCTCCTATTTTTAACAATTCCACAAAAACAAAAACTCCCAAAACAAATATAAATATTGTGATAATTTCTAATTTATGTTCCCTCATTAACCCACAGTTTTCAAAGCAAACATCACACGTTCCCAGCAATCCCGGCACACCGTACAACACGTGAAAAATATGAGCCTATCCCCAAAATTTATAGCACCACTAACGCAGCTTCTAATTCCCTCGACACACATTAAAATATCCGTTGCAACCGCCTTATTACATACGACAGTGACTTATTTCCATGAATAATAACACACTTTCATCCTTACAGAACGTATTATATGGATCATTATACACAGAGACGTTCGCGAGCCCGCAACAATGGCTTTTCAACCTCATTTTTGAATGAACATGACTGATTGCCCGCTGCTTCGAACAAAAGCCGCTAACATAAACATTCTACACGATAATTTGTCTGCGTTGTCAAATGAATGACGCTCCTATTTCATCCACTCACATTCATTACTGTTTCCGCATCAACCATTTAAATAAAACTATACACAAATGCGTCAATGCAACGTTAACATTTCGATGAAGTCGCGCGTTTTTAGTTCGTAAAATGCCGTAGTGATGAGGCACATGTGTCCGGGAGTCATGTCGATTAATAAAGTTTACAAGATGAAAGCCGTTGAGCTGTTAGTCGCGATGCGTTCCAGAAATAAAAAGCAGCTTTAAACTCGGCTGGGGATACTTACAGCGTGTAGTGTCGCCACGTTTTATTGGAAAGACTTACACAGCGTGAAGATTTTGTTGCGCATTCTTTAAGAGTGTACATCTGTACTGTATTTTGACGATTATGATATTCGACGATTATATGCAATGTATGATCCACCCACGCTATCTAAAGGCATTGTATCAGTGTTGTACGTAAAGTTCATTTTTTAGCTCGGTATTTAGGCACGAAAAATTCCTGAACATAAAACACGAACATTTCCGCGTTTTTTATTTAAACACAACTCTATAAAACTTGAATACCTAATCTTTCTGTAATAAACATAAACTGGCCAATTTTTAATTAACCAAAAACCACTCGTCTAAATTTACGACAAGCAATAAAAAGAGAACTCCCTAACTGCCTATCACCGACGAAATATGCCTACAACTGTTATAAAACGCACTGTATAAACGACAGCAATAATTGTCACCCTACACGGCCGCATGAAATATACTGCGTGCAACTAATAGGTGGGACGGGCGTTAAGGAGCGCATAAATTAGCCGATGTTGTGACGGCCGCGACGGCCGGCCATCTGTTTGTCGATATGTCACGGCACAACACTACGCATTCATATAGAGATGTTTATTTTACAGCGCTGAATATTGTGACGTAGCTTTTTTATGATTTTTTCGCTTTTTGTACAACCTGCACCTGTTGTTGTCCGCGAATTTAAAATATTGATGCTGAAATTTTTAACGTAACTCCATATTTCATTCAGAAATAGGTAATGAGATGTTGGGACGTGTCTTTTAAATTGTCATGGGTAATAAATTAGTTTGAATAATGAGTTAAATTAAATTAGAATTCTTGAAAGTGGGAGCTTATGAGAAGTATGATTAATGAATTGTAGCTGTATTTAGATAATGCTTATTAAAATGTGTGACATGGTTCTTCACACTAGATTACTTTATCAAAAATTAATGTGCAATAAAAAAGAAAGATATTTAAACATTTTGAGTCCACATTCTTAGGTTAGACGTCATAATAAAGAATCGTTTATAATGGCTTGACACACAAAACTACACAAAGTATTTTTACAAAACCTACAAAATTTTTTTTATATTACGTTACAACAATCCAACCAAAAAATCTCAAGAATGTTTAACTGGTTGGCACACTAAAATAAGAATGAAACATCGCACAAACAGCTCTATATAATATTCTAATCCCTTAAGTAAGTATTATTTCTGATCTCGGGCCCCCATGCGATGATGGTCGCCGACATTTTGCTTTCGTTTTTTCAACTTCTTAATTGCTATATACATTTTAACGTCACAGAGGGCGAGGTTAGACGTCATGTTGATGGTTCGGATAAGATAATAACTTGAGAGGAAATAATTATGGAGAGGGAAAGTGAAAAATGGGAGGGAAATGGTGTGAATCATGAGGCTGAGGTAGCTGATAAGGTTTTAATGGGAGACAGGTTTTGTTATGGAAAATGCAAGTAGTAGATCTCATAAAATTGTTTCTTTAGAAGGTTTTCGCACTATAGATCCATCTGCCTGGGTGCTAGTGCTAAACGACCCCCACAACTTACCGGTTAGCACCCACTTATTTATTTCTTCGTAGGTGTATTGAAAATCGTCGTTTGATACACGTGGTTTGTCACTGCATCACTCGGCTCCGTAACACCCTTGCATGCGGCTCGTGCGAATTCTACCTCGGTTGCAATGACAAATTTTCTCTACTTGTATTAAAATAGTACTATACAAACCTATCCGTGTTATGTCTCAGTTACAGGGTACTATTCCATTGGATCCTATCATCATAGATTAATGAGAATGGTAAACTTGGGTTGAAGGATCGTTTGGAAGAGGCATCAGAACCCAGAGCGGGAGACGTCATTTGCAAATATACCACCTAAAAAAAACACTCAGCTCAGCAAAGAGTTTAGGAAGAGTATAATTGTCAAAAGGAATATAATCAAGCTGATAGAAAATAGAAATCAAATATATCCAGCTTTGGAAAAGCTTTTGCATGCGGTGTCATAGTTACACGTCATGTTAGCATTGTATGGAAAAATTATGAGTCATGTTAATATTCACTGACTGCGGACAATAATAGTCTGAATTGCTAAACATAAATTAATAACAACGATGTCAATAAACAAAGATTCAAAATAACGCGTGAGACATCTACCAAAAATAACAGTAATTAACAAAAACTGTTATTTAACGCGTTTCACGAATAAGATACTAATTGAGGATGACACAAATTAAAATTGATTATATTCGCACGTCGAAAGAATTACACATCGACGGATACACACAAATTTACTAATTGCCATCATCTGTTAAACACATCAGAAGTATATTTGGATCACTTAAATTCATCGGATGAATAGTTTAGTGTGAAAATATCTGGCATTTGCGCAGTTATAAAACGGTAGTGAATCGATAAGTGGTATTTTACTGAGCTCATATTAGCTGCTCTGCCAAGATTGTCGTAAGTGTCTCGGAGATCTTATGTAGTGCTGAGATTGTCAAACTGTTGCGTTTTGGGTTCCCCAAAGTCGAGTTGCTAGCCTATCATTTTTCTATGTTTAAATTTTGGGGAGTGTACACAGGACCACAATTTAATTCCTCCAAGTACTTTCCATCATCCTGATCACCTGACGTACGGCGATGGGCCATCGGTATATGGTGGACATCCCACCTATACGCACAAAACGTTTTGGCAACACATTTCTTGTACGTATAGCAAAGGAGTGTAATTTTTTGCTGGAGTTTGTGTTTCCTAACAGCTACCTAGTGGTCAAGACAAGAGCGAATAGGTTTTTTCTAGGCAAGCGTGCTCCGTCGTTGACCACATCATCGCTTACCATCGAGTGAGATGGTGGTTAAACGCGAGCCAATAATAAAAAAAATAAAAATTTAATATCCTCAAAAAGATAAACTTTTAATTTAGAATCATCATCGTGTACAGTTAAAGCTTGATGGATCGTTTTTACTGCTGTTGTAAAAATGTAAATGATTGATGGTTTTTCTATTTAGGTTTATTCTGAAAGCTATTTCATTTTAGATTTAGCTCAAGATTCTAACAACCTTGTGAAGTTTATAATTGTTAAAATTTTATTTAGGTTTAGTCTTTTTGTGATATCACTCTTTGTTCTGAGAATGCCAGTATATCTGTAATTGGTGACTGTGTATAACCTAAGACAATTGTTACTTAAACCTGAAAAGCCTTGTAGGCAGAAGCTGTTGGTTTTACCTTAATATTTAATCAGACTGACAATAGAACGGCAAAAGTTTATGAGTATGATGGTTACTTTTTATTGCTCGAACGACTGAAGAGATTTTGATTACACATGGTGCAAGGGTAGATAGTGTTCTGAATTAGTTTGTAAAATAAGTACTTTTAGTCCTTAGAGTATTTTCTTTTGGTATAATTTTCTAGTATATAGAAGGTTTCGACTTTTTCCGTCAGCAACAGATAGTTAAATAATAAAAGTATAATTTGAGCACGTCTTACTTTAAAATCTATTAAAAAGATAGCGCAACAACAAAAAAAAAGAAAATTAATTGAGAATCGCTGCTCTAATCCCAATATTCTTAACAAAACAGTAGCAACGGATAATGGGCATCTTGAAAAATTGTCTTACGGCCATAAAACAGTTAATTTACTACGCGTTCTGCTATAAATAAAAGTGTTGGCCACATCTAATCGCGCACACGTGTGGAAATACTCTGTTATTGTCAAGTTATTTAAGAACTAGTGTATTAATACTCTTATTAACAATTTGTTACATATTTCAGAGTTTAGGATTGTTTATTTTGAATGTAAGGAGTCGTAAATTATGTTTTTATTGCGTGTTGGCGTCAAATGGAGCGTGTAGTGGCGTGATGTCTTGTTTTATGGGTGCAGTGTGGTGGTCGTATTGTCTGTCTGTCAGTGAGGGCATATTTTGGGGAAATTGAATGAGAGTTTTCTTAGGAGCTTTTGATTGGTTTAATTGGGAGGTCTTGGCTAAGTGGGGACTTTGTATGTTTGTTTGTTTTTCAATACTAAGAAAGCACGTACGAGCAACTATTAGGTACTCCGTTTATTGATAAGATTTTGATAGTGCAACTACTACCCTGTTTATTGGTTACATTTGTTTTACGTAAAAGTCGCCTTGCTGTTGCTCTGTCTGTTGATATGACTAACTCTAGAAGAGCTGAGCATGAGCGACACTATCAGAATTTGTCCCTAGCGATTATGATTAAACAGTTCAAAACTGCAATTTTGAACGACTTTTAAATAAACATAGGAACATACTTAATTCATGAATCCCCGACCGGTCCTATGAGACCGCGCTGTTATTGTTTTACTATTGTGTCTCGTTTTGCGGGCATGTGATAGGTTAATCTTGAAACACTGACAGCCAGAGCATACAACAAACCATCGATATTTACTCCACAACACTATCAAAATCCCTCCAAAAACAAACGAGCCCCGTTCCACAATTAGCCCACAACAAATCACCAATCCATTAACAATGTGGAAGACAAGACAAACGGCTTGTCAGCAATGAGCTAACAATTATCCCGGGTTCGTCCCGGTCCCGCGATCCTGGGATCCGGGCACGTCCCGTGATGTCCCAGGAGATGTTACGAAACCATGGTCACCCTACTCGATCGATATTTCACCAGTTAGTGAAAAATGTGCAGTCGTTCATTGAATGCTTTTTTGATATTTGATGTTGTCGGCGTATTTTTTTTTAAGTTTTTTTTTTGTAGCTGAAATATCGGACGTATAGTTTGATGTTTTCTCTCGTTGGCTGTTCGTTCGACCAACACAATGCTACAGCAGGCCGTGGAAAATGACTTTTGTTTGACATTCTTCTTTATGCCTTCCGGCCTGCATATATCTACAATCTAGTATGATGAATTCTACTAAATGTCTGTACTTACCTATGAAAACCAGAAACACGGTACAATGTATATATTACTGGGAGGCCAAAGAAAAGATGAATGGATTTTGTGAGGAGTGATATGGAAGAAAAGGGAGTTAGTGATAGTATGATGGGTATCAAGAAAGGATGGAAGAAGAAAACATGTTACACTGACCCTAAGTAATATGGAACAAGAGCAGGAAGAAAAAGATTTAGGTATGAAACTTCATAGTGTCTCATAGTAATTTCTGAATGTAATGTTGAATGTGATGATTTTTCGTTCAATAATTTTAAAAAGAATGAAAAGTTAATGGACAGACTTTTACTCAACACTTAGGCCTTATGTATTAAATTACACCACCACTAAACAAATAAAAAAATATACACAGCCCATTTCCATCCCACTAATTCGCATGCCCCACTTACGTCACTGACATATTAAACAGAAATGGTCAACACACATCCATCCACATAATCTAGACACGTGATAAAATTTGAAACAAACCGAAAATGCTCTACATTTTGACAGCTGTCATAGCAGACAGCGCCACCTTCACATGTCAAGTTTCACTGGCCGGTCCGAATGACACTGCGCAGTCCGTACCGTCTGACAGTCCTCGTTGTCAATTTAAATGAAACTGTAAACGCTGACAGCCGACAGTCAAGGGCTCAACAAAAAATAATTAATGGGACGACTAATGAATATGAGTACGGTTGGCAAGTAAAGTTGTGTGGGGGTAATGTCATTAGAGATAGTTTTTTGGGTGGGACGTGTTTTTTTGTTTGGTGTATTACCTATAGCATTTATAACTAGGTAGCTAAGGTCAGTTTAATACGCTTTTCTTAGGAATTGGCAAGAGGTAGGGTCTGAGACGGAAACAAAGAAAGAAATGGAGGGAGGTTTTTGCCCAGCTGTAAGAAATTATAGACTAGATATAATAATAATATTTTATTTTAAGCCTTCTGACCTAGGCATCAAGGGTCAAAAAGGACTTAAAAACTGGACTTACGGACTTATTCTATTAAACTTAGAAAATAATGCGACTTCAAATAGTTTTTTTTTAATTTCCAGCAACATCTCCCGCATTCCTGTCATTCGGTGTAAGTAAAATTTTATTAAAAATAGAATTTTATATCTTGGTCTATTAGTTGTTAAGATTTTTTTATTAAAAACAAAAATACAAACATAATTATTTATTTCCATAACACAAAAAAATACAAATCTTTCCTTTTTGTAATATATAATATAACTAGATAACATATATACTAGTAGTATAAATAAAATAAAATAAAAATATTTTAATGTATAAATATTATAATTTTAATATAAATGTCTCTGCAGACCGTACCCAGTCCCCCGGGTAGAGTTAAACTTGATTTATTCACCTCGTTTCCGCTCCTTGCGGTCGGTCGGCGGGCGAATTAACCAACGATTCATATGACCTTACAAATGTTCGTATGATAATGTGCCTGTTTATTGACAACTCAATTTTGTCCTGAAATTTTAATAAGCGATGTGGGTTACGCTGAAGGTTTGGCGTTTTTATTCAACAGTTGGTTTTAGTCGACAGTTTTGTAGGTTTTTCTGAATTGGTCTCTTGTTGTTTTTTGGAAAGTCTAGGTACTTTCTAATACTAGATAAATCTTCAAGTTCACAAATATTTATCTTTAAGTTCACAAAACGCATAACAAATTTATGAAAAAAAAAAGAACAAAATGGTAATAATATGAAGAAAACTATAATTGGAGAAAGGAGACTTATAAATAATCTACAACCATAAAAATTTTAGACAAGCGTTAAATACTTTTGCTCTACACCACATCTAGCCGGAATAGTTAACCCTGATTTACTCGCGACACCTTCCGTTCCTCGTGGCCGTGGAACCCTCGATCGACGGCAGAAATCAAACGGTTCATCTATACTAATATAATAAAGAGGTAAGGTTTGTTTTTTTTTTTGTATGAGGTAATCTGTGGAAGTACTGGTCCGATGCTAAAATTTTTGCACCAATAGAAAGCTGCTGTATTCCTGAGTGACAAAGGCTATATTTTATGTACGCGAGCGAAGCTGCGGGCTAAAGCTAGTACGTTATATAGATGAACGGGCCTATGGCTAGGTTATGGGCTGGAAATTACGTATTTAGAAACATAATAAATTACCAAGAAAAAAAAACGTAGAGAACGAGACCTAGGAACGTCTGAAGTGACACGCTTGACCGGAAAAGTGGACATTGGATGTCATGCTATAAGCATCTACATGCAGATCTACATCAGAGATAGAAGAAAGTTTAGAGCATAATTATGGATCAAAAGAACGATAAGTATAAGTTTAATTGACCATTGTTACAAGCATTTTCTATTAATAACGATGAATTAATCCTGTGTAAGACAAAATAGTTAGGAATGAGAATTATATCAATAGTAACTTACATTACAGAAAATACCGAGGTAAGGTTAAAGAAAACATATTGCAAACACCTCGAATAAATAGAAATAAAGTCAAGCAGTAATGATGATGATATTGATGAAGACGTAAACCAGAAGACAGTAACGTTTGCCGTACAAGAAGGTGTGTGTAGAAGCGAAACTTATAGTGCAGGATAATTAAATGAACAAGCTAAGTAGGTACTTACTTACAAAGAACCAAAACAACTTCAATTTGACAATTAATTAGGGGACTAAAATCGCTTTTGTAATTAAAATATGTCGTTTTTATTTCCAGTGCTCGATAAAAACTATAAAAAGACAGTGATAAAGTCATAACTGCTAACAACAGCGAAAGTAACGCTTGTCCTATTTAATCAAGCCAACATCAACTTACGAACCAACAATTACATTAATATGCATACTAAAATTATAACACAGAAACACTTTTCATGTCGTCATAAAACGGCTCACGATAAGGGAAAATAAATTACCACATTTACACGCAAAAAGTACACGAGAACACGACACCATAATGTGTCTATCTATGACGTTTTTTGCACGTTTCCTCCATAAAATCCCCATTAAATGACACATTGGGCAAACATTGGCTTTGCGTGCGCAAGAGCATCGCGCCATGAAATTTATTACTTCCTCGACCAAAGGAAGAAACCACTTTAGTTTTGAAGGCACTTGGCTTTTAAACCAGTTTTTAGTCATGTATTTAATTTGCATTGCAATTTAAAATTAAGCTTTTAAATACCCTGATGATTCAGTGTGAGATCTGAGATAGGTGAACGGCGAAATGCTTTTATGGTGTATATTTGTGAAAGTCAGGATGCTAATCGGTTCTACTTGTAATATTCCTAGGTTAAAATATTCAAAATATTGATAAGTTAATCTGTATATATAAAAGTCAAAGCCCTGACTCACTCACTGACTCATCGACGCCAAACCCTGGACCTAGAACACTGAAATTTTGTACAGAAGTTTTTTATGATGATTACAAAGAATAAGAAAGGGTTTTTAAAATTTACTCCCTGATGGTCATCCCCAACAGAAGTCCAAGTATGTATGTACGTATATGGAGAAGCCTACTTTCACACGGGTGAAGCCGTTAGCAGAAACTAGTATTTACATAGGTATTAGAATCTCAATAATTATCTTGTCGGTTTCTTTGTAAATAATGTCTCAAATACTAAACCATTATTTATGTTTGCCATCCGAACGTTTAGCACCACATTTACTAACCACAATCCTCCGAAATCCCACATAAAATTCAAAGTCAAACTTCGGCTTGTCAAAACAACGAGTTAACACCCAAAATCGTCGCATCCTGAACCCGCTAACAAGCAACAAACGGCCTGAACAAACACCCAACTGAAATATCGCATCGGTCCCTCTAACTACCGCACAAATTGCGCCTTTGTACGCAAAACTAACACCACAGGACTAACATACAACACCCCTAGCTACGCAAATCTCACCCTTACTACTTCCACTTAAAGTTCCACCAGTCCGCATATGTGTGGTAAGGTGTCTTCAAATGTTGGTAATCCAAAGGAAACCGAGATTCATCACGCATCACTCATGTTTGTCTTGTATCAAGATTCAAAGCTGTTGCTCGTAAATATGGCATAATCTTTTAATGTCTTCAACGTGGATGCAGAATGGCAATGACAGGATGCATTAAAGATGACGTTTGATTTGATAGGGTCATATTTTGCTTGCATCCTTAATGCTTCCTTTGAATAGTTTTTAAGCTTGCTTTAAAAACAAAAGTGGACCCAATACATATCATTGCGGCACTCCTTAAAGTTTGCTCATTCATGTTTTTCAGAAGTAGCTACAAGCACTTGAAAACAAATACTTCATTGACTCAGTGGATTGCCCTTATCCGGCACTATCAACGAGCAAAAAGAAACATTAATTTCTGTCAGGCACTTGTGCAATAATTTAGTTAAGCGCAAGCCCATCGGCATACAATATTTATTACTTCCTTTCAATCGTTGTGAAGCTTTTTTTTCTTCATCTGAAATACTTATCTTCTCCAGGATACACATTGGGCAGCTGGTGAAAATCGCAAGTCAAAAAAACTGGTCTGAATAAATCTTTAGGTTGATAAACACTTCTTGCTTGTCCTTTGGGCACCCTGTGGGCAGGTGACGAGAGCTCTTGGCCAAAATAGTTTGAAAAAAAAAAGTTCTTGCAATTTGTCAGTCACCCGATACTTGACATAACGCCGGCGCCAACTTCCCATTGACCATAAAATTTTATCAAGCAAAAAATTGTGTTTTTACTACGTAGTAGACATTTGCATGTGATTTTTATAGGAAACTAGGTTGTAAAAGTTTATCTCCTTTCAGCTTTACAAAACATATGTGCGAAGTTTTGTCGGTTCGGAGAATATTTTAGTAGGATTTTAAATAAACAGTAAAGCAGCTTATCGTCCTATTGTTTTTTCTCTAGTGGTGGCTTGACTGATGTGACATGAAAAATTATTGCAAAGCTGTATACTACTACTAAGAAAAAATTGGTACGTAAGTACTCGTAGTAATAAAAGCGAGTGTAACTTTATAGATTTTTGTCTGATTTAAGTTAAAGGTCTAGCCTACTTACATGTAATTCTAATATTTCACTATATGATAAAGATTGAATTTTTTACTAGTTTTCTTTTGTTTTGATACTAATACTTACCTTGTTCATTCAAATTCATGAAAGTCTTTCTTAGTTTTGGTTTTAGTGAAATTAGACATACTGCCTATCAGAATACAATATAAATATAAGATTATAGAAAGGGCGAGTATAATAATTATGACAGGAAAAATTGACTGATATATCAATGCACAGCCAAAGTACTGGGAATAACTAATGACGTAGGCGAGCATTAAGAGAGGATTTTCCAATATTCACTCCCTAAGAGGATGGGGAGATCCAAAGTTTGATTGAAGGAAACTACTTTTGCGCAGGCGAAGCCACTGGCAAAACCTAGTAAGCTATTAAAAGAAACAGGCGGAGAAAAACCTTTTAAGTCAACAGGCACTTCAAAATTTGTGTAAAAGCAACACAAATCTAAAAACTAACAATAAGAACACATCAGTGACAAAAGCTCATACAAATCAAGCTGCAAATAATAAATAATTTATGTGAAAGGGCGTGCCGAGCGACGTTTACACAAAGAATGAAAAATGACGCCTGCCACGGACTACCATAGACCGTCAGGCCGTCAGAGCGCAGGATTAGTGGGCTTGAATAATGTCCCACTGTTGAATGACTGGGCAAAACATTATTTTTGTGGGCAAGTAGCTAAGTCATGTTTATAGTGTATTCTTAGAAGCAGGGATTACATTCAGTTTAAATTTGGAGTGTGTTTTGTGATTTCATTTTCGGATTTGTATTGATATGGATCTGTTTGGAATATGTATTGACGGATTATTTGTTTTGGTAGTAGAAGAATAATTTGTAAATTAACAGTAGAATTTATGAGCTTTAATTGGAAAGCAAACGTCTAAAACAAACGATTCAATATTCATTTAATATCGTTGCTTAATTTTTTAATACATATAAATAAGTGCTTAATTTCGATCCCACCTGATGGTAAGCAGTGATGCAATTGATGATGGTGAGGCGCATTAGTTTATTTAAAGTCTATTCATTCTAGCCTTGTGCCTAAATTATAATAAATAATGAATAATAATTATAGGACGGGAAGACCGCAGCAGAAAAATTGTTCCAGTGATGATCATGTTATAAATATAAATAGTAAAAAACTTTTTATTTCTATGATTTCTTTCAGCAAACTTGTAAAAGAACTCATTAACAAAAATGTAAACAGCATTGATTGATTGATTCATTAAAAATAATTGGTGTGTGCATAATAATAATATTCAACAACTTACACACAAACCTATCTAGTCTCAAGGATAGCATGTGTGTGTGAGTCCTAGATAAATGACCATACCTATATATTTCTAAATACATGTATACTATTATAGAAGATAAATTACACCCAGACACAGAACAAATGATCGTACTCATCACACAAACATTGTTTGGGTGAGAATCGAACCCAAAGGTGGTGTATCATTGTGCTTATTTAGCACACATACAAACTCGCACTTTTTATAAAATTTTAAGAACTCATTCAATTTTTCTGTTGATTTCACTTAGAATTTCCTCTTCTGTTACCCTCATGCCCCAAACGTGACCACGGTTTACACATCTCCAATTCCCTTACAAACTTCTTATACTTCTTCTTCCTGCCCTTGTCCCATATTAATTGGGGTCGGCGCAACACGTTTCTTTTTTCCATTCTGTCCTGTCATCCGTCATACTATCTCTAAAGTTGTCAAAAAATTAAAGGCGCGTTTTGACATTTGTCATGGCGACATAAAAATAATACTAGCGCCAAGAAATGTTCTTTTTTTTAAACAGTTAATGTAATTAACCTATCAATACCCGCAAAACGAGACACAATAGTAAGACAATAACAGCGCGGTCCTATGAGACCGGTCGGGGATTCATGAATTAATTATTATTGAATTGTTTCTTTCAAATTGAAAGAAACATTCCAAATTACATTCTAGGTTCTTTTTCAAATGTCAAAAAGGGCTTTTTATTTTTTAAGGAATTTAACAATCTTTTCTTTCATATCTGTCCTCACACAATCTATCCACAATTTATTCCCTTGCAAACAAATGTCAATAAAAAACTGCGTTTTCGTATGCAAGCAATGTGCGTACATTAATCAGTCGGTGGTCAGGGCTGTCAATCAGAGCCCAGTGCGCTGTCGCAGGGAACAAGTGACGTTCTGCGTGTACAATTTACGAAATGTTTTACTGTATCGCTGTGGTCGTTTTGTCCAGAGATTTTGAGTTTTGACGCACTGTGTTTGTAGTTTTGGTTCGTAAAGAATTGTTGGGTTAAAAATTGAAGTATTAGTCGGGATTAAAATACTGTTGCTTGTTTTTTTTCAAGTGGGTTATCATCAGAATGACTTCTCCCGCTCTTGCATGGGCAGTCAGACTTTTACTAACTAAACTCCATTCCATTCCTTCGTTGCCTACGATCTGGGAACACCGAAATGACTGTTGCTGATATTACAGAATTAAAGTGGTGCCTTTAATTACTCAGATACCCGCGAAACGAGACACAATAGTAAAACAATAACAGCGCGGTCTCATAGGACCGGTTGGGGATTCAAACGTTAATAAAGGGTGGATATTTAAGAAAAATGTTGATAGGCTCGCTTTGACCACTATCTCCCCTGATGGAAAACAACGTCGAGTTCTGTCTTTCGCTGGTCTTCAAGGGTATAGTCGTAACGACTTAGCTAAAACCTGTGTAGACGAAGCAGCAATGACACGAAGGCCCAACGCTGCCGCTTTGTCGACACATTTTCATAGCTTTGTATGTAAGACAGGCGTATAGTGACGAATATGGGTCTATGCAGCTACGCGTCCGTGGAATATTTCAAAATCACCAATCATTACGGCAATTTAGTCCACATTCAGCCAATATTTATGTATACCAATCGTTATACCAGGCACAACATTATCAATCTAAGCCGTAACGCAACAGATAAAGGCTAAGCATTTGACTAGAAAATTATAGCAGTACATAACCGCCCATAAGTTGAGTCCCATCGCCTGAGAACGTCATATTGACCTTATTCCCCCAGTGCACATTGATAAACATCTAATACATTCATGTATAATTTTATTGCCAGCTTGGTTAGAAAACTTATTTATTAACAACATAGGAATTACTTAGTTTCCTTCACGTTATTTTCTTTTATTGCTCTATTTGGCTACGATACGTTGTTATAAAGCGACACGTTTTATCGTTATGAGTGTAATGAATGGTAGCACGTTTATTGTTAAAAGGAATGTGCTGCAGGATTGTTTGAAAGAGTTACCGCAGCCCTGGAACGCAAAGGGTAAGCGAACGCGGGTGGGTTTTCGTCAGTGAAAGTCTGATACTCCCTATCGTTCCGTGCAGAGCGGCATCGGCAGGAGTTATTTGATGACTTTTATCATCATCATTTCAGCCAAAAGCCGTCTACGTCGCCATTTCTGAACCTTTCGGCTTTAACGGCCATCTATTCTGCAGGCAATGTGACCTTTCCACTGCCACTTTGATGACTTTCAAGTTAAAAAAAGGTTTAACAGGAATATTTAATTCAGTTTGCATTATTCAGTATCCATAAGTGTAAAACACTTACGGGGCTCACGTAAAATAAATTTTTGAAGGAAATGGAATTCGCGACCTTAGTTGGTGATGAAGTTCTTGTGACAGGTCATGCTTGGACAGCAAATGATGCAAAACACTCATTGGAATAAAGAAGATCTCGCATTTTTGACTACTCTTTTGTAGAAAGGCAAATGAATGTATCTAAATATATAGGAAACAAGCAGACATTGCCCTATCTGAATGCAGCATTATCGACAGAAAAAAAAATTAAAACCCAAATTCAACGCCACATACAGGGTTCAATTTTATCTCCAATAAAGACCCATCCAAGTTATTTCAAAACTACCTTTACTGTAAAATCAGTTCAGTGAAAGAAAATAGTATCGAGGATAGCTATCTCTATGGGGTAAGTCAAAACACACATTTCACGCCCAATATAATGTAGGTCAAAAAATAACATCCCATTGTTTTCCACCTTTCTCTTTTCTCATACCCCTGACGAAGATTTGTTCGTATAATTTATGTAAAACTAGCTGTTATCCGCGACTTTACTCGCCTGAAATTAGAAATTAAATATTAAAATGCACGGCAATGCCATCTGTCGGGGCGGAAATAAAATGTTTGGTTATTCTCACGGGGTTCGCTCAATTTTCCGGGTTGCAGTAATGTAGGGTAGTTCTTTTAAACTACAATGTGTTCAACTTGGATCTTTATAGCTAAAGATATATCTTTTTCAAACCTAGGGGTCTTTAAGTCAAGAGGGAATGGATAATTATAGATAAGCATGCCCCATCATCGGCTACTCCATCATCATTTACCGTCAGGTGAGATAATGGTCAAATGCAACCAAATCCATAATAAAAGAAAAGAAGAAGTCGAAGGACTGGAACAATTTGCCTGCTGCGGTTCCCCCTCTGATTATAATTTGGGTGTCTTCAGGGCTAGAGTGAATAGGCGTTTAATAAACTAGTGCGCCTCAACATCAACGATTGCATCACTGCTTACCATCAGCTGGGATCGCAATCAAGCAAAAACAATGAAATCTTTCCATTCGTCTTCAAAAGTCAATTAAATAAACGATCATGTTTCTCTTAGCCGTAATAATTTGGGGTCAGTGCAATTTGTCCTCTGCACAAAACCAGACCATTTAAACCAATTAATCTGTAAACAAATGAAGACCAAAATAAAAGTGTCAAAGCTCCCGCGGCGTGGCAGAGCGTGGCCCAATAAGTCAGCCACGCTGGCCCACTGAATGCCACTCAACTTTTATTTTATATGCACAAAAAGGGAAACTGTTATGTTTCCAGTGAGTTGGGTGGAAAAGGGTAGAAAGCTTTGTCTGAATAACTATAAAATAAAGACTACTATTTTGAAAGACCTCTCTATATACTCGTATGTAGCGGAGACTTGCACCTAGTTTTTATAAAATTAATGTCACAAAAAATTAACATCTCAACAAATAATTAGGCAAGCACGAAGGTGATTCTTATAGCGCACTTATAAGACACAAGTTCGTGCAAACACTGGTGAAGGGAACAGAGAGTTGTGTTCATTTGTAGCCAAACCCGATGGGACGGCAGTTCATCACAAACAACCTATTACCAGCTTCCAACCTTTTACCAATTACCTACTTCCAGTCTATAAAGCTCTAGAGCACATTTTTCTCGATCCGGGAAACAGGCCCAAGACCCTACGGTCTACAGTCGTATTTGCGAATATGCGACCAACGAGGCAACTAAACAAATAGCAATGCCATGTGATGAGCGGTCAGCAACAGATTTTAAATCTTACAAAACTTCGACCGAAAATACATGTTCTTTTTTATAACGATTAATATTTCCATTATTTAAAAAAATACTTCTGTTCTCACTTCAAAAATATGAAATAGTATGCTTTCGCCCGCGGCTTCGCACGAAAAAAAAGTAGCCTATATGTTAATCTAGGGTATAACCTATCTACATACCAAAATTCAACCAAATCGGTCGAGCCGTTTTTGGGTGAAAGAGTAACAAACATCCAACCATCCAAACTTTCACATTTATAATATTAGTAGGATTGTATTTCAGGAATTAAGAGCACTCAGACATTACGGTACCACCGGAGGAGCTCGTGGCTAGATAATAACAGCCGCACAGGTCTATCTCCAAGGTTAAGCAACGCTTGCCTAGGTTGGTCTGTGGATGGGTGACCATCTTACCATAACGAGTTTCCTCCGTGCCTCGGAAAGCACGTTAAGCCGTTGGTCCCGGCTGTCATTTGGAGATCTTTGGCAGTCGTTACGGATAGTCAGAAGCCAGTAAATCTGACTCCAGTCGTGCCATGAAGTACCGTGTTACCCCAGTTAATGGGTTGTGGAGGTCTGGTAGGCAGCCGCTCCTCGTAAAATACTGGTATTCAGCTAAATCCGGCTTGACTGGAAGCCGACCCCAATTTAGTTGGGAAAAGGCTAGGCAGATGATGATGATGATGAGACATTACGGTACCACAAAATCGCGGTATCTTTTATCAACACATCCTAATCGCATTCTAAACCGACAGAGCCAGAAACAAGCCACTTCATGAACCCCATATTATTAAATAGCCCAAACTTATGACGGCCATAACATAAAGTAACCCTAAACAATAACAGTGCACCCGTTTGTGGCGCAAAGTCGTAAGTGAAGGCGTAAGGGTTGACACACACGGACCGGTTGCTAGCGACACCATCGTTGATGATGTAAGGTACCTACAAACATCTTTCACCTGACACTATACATTTCAACTGAAACAGAAAAACAAATTAAATTAAAAAAAAACATACAAATTGAATAATGAAAGACATAAATAATATGGAGGGAGGCCTTTGCCCAGCAGTGGGATAATATAGGCTAGGTATAATAATATAATAATAATAATAAATAATATTTGTTTTTGGCAAATAGGTTTTTAAAAGACACTTTTACACGTCAATATTTTTGTTAATTTAAACTAGATGAAGCCGGTGTTTTATAGCTGACTACCCCGAGAAGAAACACAAAGGAAAAGTCCTGACTCACTAACTCATCGACGCCCAGCCCAAACATTTGGATTTTAAGCGGTGAAATTTTGCACAGAAGTTCATGATATCAACAAAGAAAAAGATTTTTTTTCTCCAAATCCACCCCCTAAAAGCATGAAACATTGGTCCAAAGTTTGTATAGAGAAATCTACTTACACGCAGGCGAAGCTATTGGCAGAGGCTAATCATAAATAGCTAATAACTCAATCACTGTCAGTTCTACAAGGAATTATTTAGAAGTCCTGAAGGACTGGACAAAGTGATATTCTATGTATCAGTGATAAAATCATTTGCGTTGACTCTAATGTATAATTAGATTGACGTACGCTACTGAAATAGCACGTGGTTTGTTCAAACGACAAACCATTGGTTGACAGGGCTTGTAGTGTCAGCGATTTTAACACCAATGGGATCCAGACTATCTTTTTTATGTGGGAATTCATGTGATGAATTCTCTCGCTTTAGGCGGAACAGGAGGACGTATAAGAGTTTTAAGGACTAAACCAAGTCTTGTTCGTTCTTTGCCTTTGTTTCAGGGGCCATGTGAAAATGAATCCCTGTTTAATTTTCACATAATCATTTATTTCAACCATTTATTTCACGTAATCAGTAGGCTTCGGTCATGCAGGGCTCCAGACCTGCTTAAACACCTCTTTAATATACGCCCATGGTTTCCAAGAAGAACCCTTTACCTGTTGTCGTTATTGTGGTTGTTTGTTAATTAATTTTCACTTCATATCATCTACCACACACTGTGATTTACATCTAAACCGACTGCGATGAGTCGTAAGGTATAACGCAATTTTTTTTTTGTTTGATATAAACTAGTGCTTGACTGCGATCCCACCAGAAGCTGCTATTCTCTAAGAAAACAGCCTTGCAGCAGCGTTGCGCGCAGGGCTGTTTTCTTAGAGACTACCACTTATGAGGGCAGCCAGTGATGGAATCGTCGATGGCTTAGCGCACTAGCTAATTGAGAGCCTATATACTCTTGCCTTGAAGATACCTAAATTAGAATCGGACAGGGAGACCGGAGCAAGCAAATTATTTCAGTCCTTCGATGTACGCAATATAAACCACCTGAACTGTACAAGATCTTTACGACGCCAGTAACATAGCCTTGGTTAGGTTGTCAATTAGAGGGCAGCAATTTTTTAGTAAGAGTACATTGACATGAAAAGAAGAAGAAGTTTAAAGGACCAGGAGAAACGCTTAGACCGCTTGTAGTCAAAAACGTATTTCATCCAAATACCACTCTCAAACAACACCATTCCTTCTAATATCGTTTCAAAGTGGTCGGTGTGTGCTAACCCTAACAGGGTTGGCGCACTGGGGTTAATACCGGGTTACATTAACGTCGCGATATCAGCCGTATTAATAGACTATCATCGCGATAGGATACCGCGCCGCGTTTATGGCTAAGAAGTGGAGGCAGCCCTGATAAATTTTATGTACATACAGTGTAATATTCAATATACGCTTTTTTATGGTGAGTGGGGGGTTAATTCTTTTTATGTTGTCGTTACTCATTTGTGAGTGGTTGTTATGTGGGTCTGTTTTGAATAATGTTGCTTTTAAGGGTAGCGTCTAGACTTTTTTTTTGTTTGGAGGTTACACGTGTGGGCTCAAGAAAATTTGATATTTTGACATTATTAAAATGTTCCTTATTGTCCCCAATATAAAGTGACCTTTAAAATTTAAACTTTTAAAATTATCATTTGTTATCTGCACTAATGTAATATAATCTGTGGAAGTACTGGTCCGATTGCTAAAATTTTTTTACCAATAGAAAGCTGCTGTATTCCTGAGTGACATAGGCAATATTTTATGTACGCGGGCGAAGCTGCGGGCTAAAGCAAGCCAACTATAATGGAAGTTAAAAGTATGGAAGTAAAAAAAAATATAGTAAACATCAATTATCTTTCTATTCATTAGTAACATCTTTAACTTACAGAAATTACACAAAATAGAGCCATTAACTTACTGGCAAAAAATACAAAAGACATTACAAGTGTGTTTTTACGCTTTACGCTTCTGGTCTTTCCTATCAACCCAATCTTTCTCTCAAACCCACTCCTTAACCCACTCCACGACATTTAAATCAACACTCACACTAACGGGAAATGACGCAACGGAATTCAAATTAAAATTACCGACACACAGCACGACAAGCTTTTTTAAATGTCACTTACCTCTTTTATGTAAATCCGCGGTGACGGTTTCCACTGGGTGTTGGCTGTCTGACAGCTCTGACAGGCCGACAGCGCTGACAACTGACAACTGACAACCGACAGGTCGCCGTTCACCGGGCAATTTGCGAGCAAGCGGCTGCACCGGGACCAATATTATTTTACTTGCTTTTTTTCCGCGGGACAGTGTGCGTCCTGTCAGTTCGATGGTGTTAATTTCATTAGGGCTTGGATTATTTTTTGTTTTGGTTCAATGTTGGATGAGTGTTGAGAGTAATTTGAGAGAAACCTAAAGTTTCGTCATCAAATTTTCTTGGTGTAGTCGTAAATGACAGGTGTCCTCATTTTTGTGGCGTTTGGAAAGCCTTGGCCGAATTTTTGCGGCCTTTACCAGCTCTATGTTATACTCGTATATAGCGAGCGACTAATGGAATTGGGACTTTGAACATCTAGAGATTAGTCCTCATTTCTAAATAGGCTATTTTACTGTGTATGAAAAAGTATCTGAAACTAAACTATTGAGATAGTTTAGGCAGTAGGTAGGTAGGTTAGGCAGTAGGGTAGGTTAGTAGGTTTCAACATAAAATTCATTTTAAAGTTTACTTTTTTTTTCGAGTCTGTTTTTTTCAAACGAAACAGTAGCTGCTATGACATTACGTTTTTCTTGTTATTTTTTTTTTGTGTATAGATTTGCGTTTAGGGTCATGTAAACTAAACATTGTCAGCTGATGAACTTTGTTCTGGACTCTGTTGGAAGTTAAAAAATTTCAGTAAAAACGATTTTATAGCAAAATTTCTCCATGTTACTTAAATTTTTAATATCAGTGCATTTGTCCAATTTGACCAATGGAAGTCATGACCACAGAGCAACATAGCGTTCAGCGTTTTCGCGTGTGTGTGGCTGTGGAGCCAGTGTCTGAAAAATTGAAAGTCAATCGTTCGTCTTGGTATGGTCATGTGAAGAGGAGGGATGAAATGCATGAGTATAGATGTAGAGGGAAAGGCCAAAGAAAAAGTGGATGGATTGTGTGAGGAGTGATATAAAAGAAAAGAGTGAAAAGTGTGACGGGTGACCGGACAGAATAGAAGAAAAATCCATGTTGCGCTGAGACCCCAAGTAATATGAGGCACTAATAGGAAATAGGTAAAATACCCGATTCTACTAAACTATACTTTTTATGGCAGGTCAAATAAGGTTAGAACCCTCAGTTCCGCTCATTCCTATTCAAATCCTACATGCCTCACAACGTACACTCTACAACCATTCCTACAACATTTATCCAAACAAATTCTCAAGAAAACATCCTTCTGTACAACACATTAAGTACTAAACATTCCCTATCTAAACTAACACACAATACGGGCCTTTCACACTGGCGCATTCCGGTATCTCAAACGGCTGCGACGGAACGGCCGTCGCGCTCGGCGTCTTTCATATTTTGAATACTTACTCGAGTTATAAGAATTTACGCGCCGCTTACTCGAGGGTAATGGGTCGCATAAAATCTTATGACCACTCAACTCTCGTGTATTGACTTTTACAGCGGCACCATTACACGGTATATTTTAAGAGGGGTAGCAATTCGCATTTTGTGGGAGCGGTGTGTCTGTTATTTGCGAAATAATTTCATTTTTTTTACTGTTATCCTTTTTTTCTGTTAATGCTCTTTCGTGGCGGGTATTTGGGCCGCGGCCGGCTTAATGATTGCTCGTTTGTGAATTTGAATTTGGGGAATAAGCTATTATGTAATGTGGGTTACGTTGGGTTTCTATTTCGGTAAAGATCATGGTAGATATTATGAAAGTCCCGGTATCCTGCTTGAGCTTACAACTTATTTTTTTTACTGGACACAAAAAACTTAAACGTAATAGAGTGTGATTTGACTATTCATGTGCAAAGGCGAGCTTAACTTAACAATGAGTCTTCTCCCAGCAAACCTTTAAGTGACAGAGAGAGTAGAAGGAAAGATTGAGCAAGAGTAACCTTAGAAAAAGGATTTTGGTGGTTTTTGTGAAATGGTAAGAATTTTTGGAGTCGTTTAAGACATTGAAAGGGGTTTAGTAAGAGTGTAAAACTTTTAGCCAAGTTGTTGACACGACATCAACATTACTGTGACATAAGAAGTTGCTTATACCGGTATAGAGTTTCCGTAGGTCTTACATTTTGCATGGGCCATGGTGCCCAAACTATTTGGTGGGCTGGTTTCTAGTTGGAAACCAGCACACCTCTCTCTAAAAAACTGATTATGCTTCTCAGATTTTTCAGGATGTCTGTGATAAGAGGATCCTAAGGTTAGAGTGCATTTATCAGTGACATCTGTACAGTCAAGGAGCACATGCGCAATTATCTCCTCCTAGTCCAAACATGATCTGCACAGGGGACTGTCTACCTATTGTGTGGAAGTGCTTATTCAGCGTGCAGTGTCCAGTGTTCAATGAGTGCCATGCTTCTACTTGACCAAGTCCTTATACTTTTTTAGGATCGTTTTCAAACCAGTCTCATGTTGGGCACCCTTCAATACCATTATTATTTCTAAGCTAGCAAACCTACGGGCTTTCCATTATTTCCCCTTTCACAAATTCATCCATCTTTTCCGCTCGTCGCCTCTACTACGGCCGCACCTCACGCGTGTTTATATGTCGCCATAACAATAAGTTAAATAAACGCCCTTTACGCTTCGTGACGACTGCTGTTTGAATTGCATTATGTTATGACTCGGTGAGGACTGAGGACTTCTCTTTGTGTCGATGTATTATTGATTTAGGAGGGAATAAGTGAGTGTTGCCATTTTGTAGTACAGTGTCGATAGTTTACACGGTTTATAGAATAGTTTTATGGGCTATATTTTATTGAATCTAGCGCATGTTGGGTAGTTATTTTCTGCTACTCTTTTACTGATAATCTTGGTGAATGTATCGTGGTTGGACAGTGAGCTTTCTAATAAAGTTATATTTTATCATAACGATTGTTCAAAAGCTCAATTTTTTATTTGGGATTCCACCCAATGACTTCATCCGGTTTAGGGAGGAGCGCAAGGGCGTGTCAGACTTTTACTGACTAAAACACACTCCTATGTTCCTTCTTTCCCAGGACCCCGTCGTTCCCTTTCGGATGACTCATGAAAAATATAAAAAGTTTAAGATTGATTATGTGGTGCTACGGTTGCATATCTAAACACAGAAATAAAAGATATTTGAGTCAATTTTTTTTTGCAAATATACAAAGGAAAGTTTTGACAAACATTTATAAAAAGTACATACCATAGTTTTCGTTTTTATTGTTATTATTTTAAACTTACACATAAAATTATATATTTTAAGCATATTGCTACCAGAAATATTAGACACACTTAAGTTCTTGAGAGCTTGCTAACATACAAGTTGAGAAGCAGAAAAAAATTATAGCGTGGTGAGAATAACTACTTAAGTCAACTTAAGTGCTTGTAGTCTTGCTTGCTTGTTTTGCAGTTCAAACATACCTAAGTTATTTGGTACAGACAACTATTGCGGATAAATAAAGCATTGTTGACCTAGGTGCGTATTAGAGTTGGTAGATCATACAAAAACATGACTTCAGTGACTTAATCATGACTTATATTGACTTAAGTTCTTTTAGTTACCGCATTTAGACAAGTAAAAAATGATTGGATCATTGTTTTGTTTTGACGATGAACTTGTTTTAGTTGATGTATAGTATAACTTTTATTAGGACCTCTTGTCATGGTTTCGGTGATCTTAGAAACCATTAGAATCTAAGTATTCATTGAAAATTCGAAGTTTCAGCAGCGGTCAAGAGATATCTCAGGAAAAAGAAAAACAAAGTCGTACCATTCGTACATAAAAAGAGACTGGCACTAAAGTAGTTACCCTATTTGCAAGCAGAGACCACAAGAAACTAACTTTATTATGATTAAACCGGAATACCAACACAAAACTAGAACGGCCAACACGGAACCGATAACAAACAAACATACACAATTAACAAATCAACACATAAAATAAACATAACAAAACAAATAAAACTAACAATAAACGTGGAATCTATTAACAATAAATCATATTGTTCGATAGAACGCAACGATTGAGTAATAAATATCAATGAGTTTAATGTTCGGGCGTACACGCGATAACTGTCACCGGCCATGTTGCTCCGCCATCTTGAATTATGACATTTTATTGTGAACTGTCAATAGATAGCGCGGAGCTATGAAAGCAGCTAATTGTTTTTCGTTTGATGAATAGATTTCGATTTCGGGTATAAATAGAAAGTATGTAATTGTTATCGGAGTTGTTGTTATTTATTGTTGAATATGAATCGAGAATTGGAATTAATTCAAATAAAACGATGTTTGGTCGGTGGTTAGTAATCGTTTTATGTTTATCATTTCAAATTTCGTCCATTACATGTAATTTTCTCTTGTTCTTAACCATTAAGATTGTGATAGTTATTGCTATACAGCAGAAAAAGTGTTGTGTTTAGTTTAGTTCCTGCTTCTAATTTACACTTAGTAGGCATAGCCACTATTTCACTATTTTTTTCAACGACATTTCACGTCTTTTTCTATTTTATTTCAGACTGCAAAGAAAATAAACACCTGTTTAAAATTACTAATTAATTCCGTTTAATATTCCCTGCCGAGGCAATGACAGTAAAAACGTGTTAGATCAAAGATCACATTAGTTATACATGCACTAGTGACAAGACGTCAAGTCATCCACCGTTTACCTTTAACTTGTGTTGCAATGTCGTCTTACAAGTATTGTGTAAATATCATTGGCGTTAAATTCGTACTCACTGGCTGGTCATTTGCATAGGATTACGGCTAAATTGTATAAAATCTCTAATCGGAACCTTTGAAGATGCAAATTATAATCTGTATGAGAAAAGGGTAGGACGAGAAATGGGAAATATATTAGCTCTACCTGAAGTTTAATTAAAAATAATCGTTTGATTTATCAAATAGTTTACAATAAGAATATCTTAAATATTAATAATCAACAAGAATTTGTATTTGTTTAAAATTAAAAACAAAAATAATAAATTGACGTTCAATATGACTATAATATAATTAAAGATATGGCGTGTTTTATTGATATACAGTAAGCAGGTTTCACTGTTTTATTAGAATACAATGAGCATACATAATTCGAATTTTGTTAATACCCTCCATAAAAATTTCATTAAGGGGAATTTTGATTCCTAGTAGGTACATTTAATGCTCCTGCAACCTTCAAGAGCAGCGATGAATATTTCTTACATAATTTCTTGAAATTACGAGTTTCTTGTCCTATTACAGGACACATCAGTCATTATATATCCTGCAGTAAGATCGTTGATTGCGGATACATGAGTTCTTACAGTACTTTTCACTATAAAACATGAGCAGAAATACTAATCCTGGTCCTGCTGACTCCTTGACTTTCACAACCACTTCATCCACAATGTAACCTCCTTCATAGATCTATGTTCCTATGAGTAATTGCGTAACATATGAACAACTAGCCAGCGATGTCGCAGTCAATAGCAATTGAAACAATAGATGTTCCATGAACATTGAACAATCTGTTGAGTTCCAACCGCTGCTGATGAAGATTACCTTTCTGTGTTAATAGGTCAATGTGTGGCTCCAATTGTGGAGTCAAGTGGGTTGGTGACCTATCAATATAGTATCAATGGTTTTTTTTCTAAGGTCATCAATGACTTCTCCTGCTCTGGGCGTAGTGGGAAGGTGCCTATTCTATTCTATTGCGTTTTGGTTTCCGCACTTAGTCTCTTTGGACCATTGTGCGTAGCGGGAAAGCGTGTTAGACTTCTACTTACTAAAACTAACTCCTTTTCCTTTGTTTTCCTTAATTCCAGGGTCCTGCGGTTCTGTTTCGTCAACCCAGGCCCCAGTAGACTTCGTCCCTGTCAGGCCCCTACAATTTGCTGACATCTATTGAGTATTGTGTTGTGCAGGTTTAGGTGGAAGTTCTCTATTGGTTTTCAATTTGAGTCTCTTGGTGGAGCAGGTTGAGTATTGAAGATAATTGGCTAGCGAGGCGAAAAAGTTTTCGGTGAAGCATTTTTCCGTATAGTTTGATCAGTAGTTAATTTGTAGATCATTTTGCTTGTAACATTTTTCTTTGCAGCCTTTTGCGTCTGTACAACATGTGTAACATACTGTACGACTCTCGTGCAGGATGAGCAGCATAGCAAGTGATGAATGTCCTGTGCAGTGGGTTTACACTGGCACTGTGTTAGAAGGTAGAGGAAGCCCCTTTTGTCTAGGTTGTTTTGTTAGCCAACTGGGTCGCAAAATACAAATAAAGAAGGTTGTGGGTTTTGCTACACGACCACCTCGTGTTTGAGAAGTGGATTTTACCTTTGCACAATCAAAGCAGTACTATTAACTTGCCTGCTGAAAATATCCGATCCAGGGATGAGATGATTTGATTAACTTAGAAGTCTCCTAACAGAGTCCTTATACATATTTGGCCATAAGTACAAAGGAAACTACGTGACAATGGTTCCTAAGATACACTGGTCTAGGGACTAGAGGACTCACACTTAAATAATAATAATAATAAATGATTCTATCCTGGAGCACAAATATTGTGGTGTTTTACACACGATGGGGAACTTGGTATCGTCTCCTGCAGGTTCTGTGGCTTGGTCGTTACAGGAACAGATGAATGCTGACCAGAAAGCCAAAACTATTTGTGTTTTTTTTTGTTTTTAATATGCTTGGTGACTTCTTATACACTCTGGAAGAAGTGGTAAGGCGTGTTGACCTTTACTAACTAAAACAATACCCGTGTTTTCCAATTATCCTTTGCTATCTAAGGCTACAGGTTTTCTGTTCAGAAAATAGGCTTCGACTCTGCTAGGCCTCTACAGTTTTAGAGGTCACTACGCACTGTCGACGACTTGGGTTTGGTCCCGTCGATTAGCGGACACGCCAAACTAATAGCTTCACGACATTGCTCAGATTGCTTGCATCACGTTTAAAAGATCATCAGGTCAAGTGAGCTCAGAATTAAATAATATTGGCTAAAATAAAATCTGTATATAAAAAAGTAACTCTTCGTTACACTAGGAATAACTCCTTTATAATAGATGCGCCTACAAATATGTAAACATGCACAAGGAACCCAGACCCTGAAAATCTATCTGTAGGTCATAGAAATATTTGTTCCGGTATACGGGTAAATTAAATAAATATATTTTACAATAATAATAAAAAAAAAATTATAATATTGTTAGTTTTGTTACCCTCACTTACAAATTTCTTTTAAGATTTCTAAGGTTTGCTGTAAGAAAACCCAATTGTGGGTTAAGCTCGCCTGTGTACATCAAATTGTCCTATTTTATTTTTTGTAAATGTTGTGTACAATAAAGAATAAGAATAAGAATATTTTTTTTTTGCATATTTGGATATTTTTGAAAATAGACCATTTTTACACCCCTTAGGTTTTTTTTTATTGTTGATAGTTTCGCGCTTGACCGCTATTTCACCTGATGGAAAGCGACGATGCGGTCGACAATGGAGCGCGCTTAGTCCGCTTACTTCTAGGTAAGTAACCTTTTCACTTTTAACTTAAAGATTCCTGGGTTGTAGCTATCAGGAAATACAGACTCCAGCAGGGAACTTCACTCTTTGGCTGTACGCACATTAAATACGCATAATAAGTCTACTATTACGCAGGCGAAACTGCTAAAGCTAGTTCAAAAATAAAATGTTAGTTACTCACAAAAACGTACAATTCAATATCCATTCACAAGTATCTTCGCAGGCAGTAAGCCACGCAACGTCATACATCAAGCGCTTCAAGCAAATATCATTAGCCGTTCTGCGCTGACAGCCGCTCTGCCGAGCCCCATTGATCAAAGTCGTGAACATTATGAATGTCCTGTCAAATGCTAATGAAAAATTTAATAGAAAAACTTTGACGAAGTCAGCGCGCGGTGACAGTTTAAAATTTAATATTCTGAAAGTGAACGAAGTTGGAGGGTTAAGTCTGTGTTATAGATTATTACGGTATCTTTGAAGCCTGGCCTCAGTGTGGGCTATTTTAGGGTAAAAAGCTGGAAAGAAGAATAATGGGCGAAACTGTCTCGCCTGATGGATGGATCTTCACTTATTTGTTATTGAACTCATTAGTGCAGTGACTTGCTAAGGCGCTGGGTTTGTGACTAATTAAGTTGGTAATCTGTGCTCTAAAGCTTCCTATAATTTATATATTTAGTAAAACAATAATCTGTTATTTTAACTTTCTTAAAAAAGTCATCTACGAGATATCTCGTAGGTACATGTCTTTTTTCCTTAGTTGCCACGTCTAAGGGTATATTATGGTCGTAGACGACTTCAAATGGAAGTATTGACATTCCTGATACCTAAGTCCAATATATCTTGTATATGGGACACTGGATGCATTAACAAACTTGTAAATATACATTTACAAGACACCAAAAACCTGAACAACTATCGGTAGGGCACACAATTATTTGTTCCGTGTGGGAATCGAACCCGCGACACGCAGTGCAGTAGTCAATCGTTCAACCACTGAGCCAACCGTACAGTCACAAAATTTATAGAATTTCTGAACATATTTAAGTAGCTATGTTAATAATGTCCTGTTTACATACTTAAATTAAGCAGCATTAATAATAAATATTTGTAGATTATTATAATAGCATCAATTCTGATAAACTTTAATAAATTAATGACGTGGCGAGGTCTCGATGTATCATGTAATAAATTAACAGCAATAAACTTATTAATTTATTGCCAATTTTTAATATTAATAACGTAATATTTATTTCTGATTTCATTGCTTTGCCATTGTGTAATAATTATTTATTTATCAGTGTTTGTATTGCAGAAATTATTTCGTTTCAATATTTAATTGCTGGTTCATTGTTGCAGAAATCATGTGGCTTTAGGGTTCCGTAGTTCATACAAAAGTTCCGTAGTTCGCATCGTGCTAATATTATAAACGCAAATGTATGTACGTATGTTATTCTTTCACGCTAAAAGCTACTGAATGGATTTCGATGAACATTTCATTTCAAAACTTCCCCGGTTTCCCCACGGTTTATCAGGTTTCCTCAGCTTCTCAACGACATTCGAGTTGTTTACCGTATCAAGTTATGTGAACAGTCATCCAAATACTAAAATCAGACTATCTACCGCCAGTGGCTTCGCCAGCGCAATAATAGAAAACAATCCTAAGGAAACGTACTCCCAGAATAAAAAGTAAATGTTATTTCAGGACATGGTTTACTCATGTACAAAAATTCATCATAAGGTAATATTAGTGTAACAAAAAACGTTAAACAATGATCTAATATGAACACTGAATCACTAAAGGTACTGCACAACAAAATAACATTCCTAAATAGAATCAAACAGCTATCCAACAGAACTAAATAACTCAACGTTAACTACTCATAATATCTCCACACAAAGTCTCCTAAATCAGTCATATCTCCATTTATTACGCCGATGTTCCTTCACCTCTAAAACAAGCCGTAACGAGGTGGATCGCGCACAAATCGTTCGTTCCCTGATACGCCGCAATTTATTGATGTTGCTTCTCGCAGTCATATAATTGCGCAGGGCCCTGATTGATGCCTTCGTTCAAGTTGCTCGTAACTCATTCAGAATGAACGGAGTGAATGTATCACTGGATCTGTGTTGTTTGCTTTGTGGCTCCGATATTAAATTGGTATAGAAAGGGATGTTGTTTATGTTGTTGGCCAAGCGTTCTGGGTTATTTGTAAAACAGTAAACCTTGCAGATCTGTATTAGTGATATCATGAACCACAACTGTTGTTCTATGACTTTTTATAAAATATACCTTCACGATTTCATTGTTCTAATTAACTAATTTCAACTCTGTTTTTTGCTGTAATTGCCCCCCGTGCACTGTTCTCGCCCCCCGCTCCCCCACTATTGTACTATCGCTTTCTTCGCATAGACTTCGTGACATACAACATTCAATTTAAATATTTTTATTTTGATACGAAAATATAATGAAAATATGATACACTAGCTTTAGCCCGCAGCTTCGCTCGCGTGCATAAAATATAGCCTATGTCACTCAGGAATACAGCAGCTTTCTATTGGTGTAAAAATTTTAGCAATCTGACCAGTACTTCCACAGATTACCTCATACAAACAAAAAAACAAACTTTACCTCTTTATTATATTAGTGTAGATTTTTAAAAGTCATGGAACAAAAGTTGTTGTTTATAATGATAGTAACATAGTCCTGAGAAGTTTCCAGTGTTTTACAAATAATCCTGTTATATAGGAGCCATTTTTACTCCGATTTGTTTATAAAGCACTTGATTTGGAACAATACACGGTAAATACCTTGTGTATTTACGCTTAACATCAACCTAGAATTAACTAATAGTACCCATAATCATCCACGACACAGAAGTAATTCCTAGAGTGTGGCAGCGTTTTTTTAAAGGCCTAAATAGCATCAAGTTGATCATAATAATTTCCACTCATTACACTACAATTGCTATAGTATGGTGTGGATGACAGCTGTGAGATTCATACAATGTAGCTATCTATCCTTTTCTCTCATCTTATAGATGCATATTTTCGTTTTACTGTCATCCTACGCATGCCATTTAAAAAATACCTTAAGAAGCTGATAAGTTTAAACGATGAGAGATAGAATTGAAGTTGCCTATAAACAAAAAACCTTACCATGTAATGCAATTCCATTACCATATTTATACCAAAATACTTTCATCCAATATGGGTTACAAGCGTGACGTATGCAAAGAATGCGATCTACGATAGACAATGTTATGGCTGTACCATGTTTTCGCAGCATGGAAATTGCTGATAAACTTCTTGATAAATGTGCCTATAAAAAGGTAAATTATTCGGTGTAAGAGCAAAAAGTATGAATAGCTATTAGCCGTAACATAATAACTGTCTTCGTGTAGTTAATTTGCAACTCTGTTGTTGATGTTACCGTGTTTGTAAAATTGTAACGTCTAATAGTGGTAGGACACGCAGTTTTGGTTCGATGGTAAAATCTCTATGTATGGAAATATATGGTAATTGGTGAGTGGTGTACTCTGATTATTGGTGTGGGTTTGTTTTTAATAACCTTAGTTGATGGTAGGAATTACCTCCCGGCTCCCGTATCGTGGGTGTGTTGGCAAATAGGAGTATGTATACTCACATAACGCAAAACATCCAGACCAAGAACATTTATTTGTATATTATTATATAATATACGGAAATCGAACCCGTGATATGGAGCGCAGCAGCTAATCGGTCACCCACTCCGCCAACGGTGTCTTCAAAATTGACTGGTATGATGGTAAATGTATAGTACATGTCATGTCCATAGTATGATTGTACTTGCTAAAACTATATTTTTTATAAATTTCTATAAGATCCTTAAATTTCGCATAAAACCATTTAGTTCAAAACTCAGCTGAGCTCGTACTAGACAAATGAAAAACCATAGTTATATATTTCTAAATACATACACGCATGTTTTAGATAAATTACACCCGGACATAGAACAAATGATCGTGCTCATCACACAATCATCATTAATATATAGTGCGAAGTGAAGTGTCACTAATATGGTTCTAAATCATAATTATTTACTAACAAAATAATTTCATGTATTTAAGCATGTCAGTCTGCAAGGTATTTGTGATATAAAACTAAATTCTAAATAATAATTTTTGTTCACAGAATTATACCAAAAAATAACTTTTCTCGCCCTGGATGAAGCAAAAGTGCGAGTTAGACTTTGACAGACAAAAACCCACCTCTGGTCTTTCAGTTACCCTTTACCTTTCAGATTCTCGTGACTCTTTCAAACAACCCCGCAGCCCTAACAGGCAGGCTTTCACAGGCCCCATCGATGATTTTTTGTATCATATCTAGGCTGGTCTATTTCAAGCCTGAAATCTATTTTTTAAATTTTATATAGGACTAGCTTTAGCCCGCAGCTTCGCCCGCGTACATAAAATATAGCCTATGTCACTCAGGAAACAGTAGCTTTCTATTGGTGAAAAAATTTTAGCAATCGGACCAGGACTTCTACAGATTACCTCATACAAACAAAAAAACAAACATTACCTCTTTATTGTATTAGTATAGATAGCGTTAGAACATGGTTAGAACACTATCTCATCTGACGGTAAGCGATGACGTCGTTGGCGATGGAGCATGCAGACTCCCAGGTTCTAGCAATCAGGAAACATATTTAAATAATCAAGTGCTTGACCACAATCCCACCTGATGGTAAGCAGTGATGCAATTGTTGATGTTGAGGCGCACTAGAGCCCGTTCAATCTAGCCTTGAAGATACGTAAATTATAATCGGATGGGAGGACCACAGCAGGCAATGTGTGAATCCAGTCTTCGACGTATGTGGCATATACATAAAAGCTCTTACTATCCCCTAATTCTAATTTAAACCAGCCATTCCACCAATAGTAATACAGTACAGCAGAATGCTACATCAAAAATACAGTGGAGCCAGCGACGGAACAATAAAGTCACATTTAATACAATTACCTACAAAATATATTAGTGTTTATTTTGTAAGTCGGCGCGAATGTTTGCTACGACTGTACTGGGAGGTAGGTGCAAGGCTTAAGCGGAAGCGAGATCATCATCTATGTATACCTACAGGAAAAGTGTTTTAACCACTGCGTAATTTTTTTTTGATGACTCAGTGTAAGTAATAGAACACAGGTCGATCTTCAAGGTTAAGCAACATAACGAGTTTCCTCCGTGCTCACGTTGGTTGCTTCACGATGGTCACCCATCCACAGACCAACCTTGGCAAGCGTTGCTTAACCTTGAAGATCGACTTGTGTTCTATTACTTACACTGAGCCACCAAAAAAAGTTTACGCAGTGGTTAAAAACTTGTCCTGTATATAAGGAGAAACTGACTGACTGACAGCGCTGACGATGTGATAAGTCTTTAACCAAGAGGTTGTGTAACGTTATCTTATAATGGATATACCTTATAATAATTATACCAAGCGATACTGTAGCATCATCTATATTAAACAGAAGGAGAAACTAACTGACTGACATATCAACGCACAGCCGATACTACTGGGATTAGGTACGTGAAATTTTGTACGAGGCGTTCTTTTATGACGTATGCGAGTACTAAGGGAGGTTTTCGAAAATTCACCCCTTGAGGAAATGATACGGGAGTCCGAAGTTTGTATGAAGAAAACTGATTTCATGCGAGCGAAGTCGCTGGCTGCAGCTAGTCTGTCTACACTTATCCTAACTTGGGATCGGTTTCCAGGTTCAGCTGAAAGCCAATATTTGCTAAAATGAGCCATTATTTGCAAACTGACTGAACAAGCATGAGTCATATAAAATCTCCTAAACCTTTTTGCACGACTACGAGTAAAACGCCCCGCTTCCGTTTACCCCTTAACGTGTTCGCAGCTTACACACGATAGCTATAAACATACATCAATGATATTTATGGGAGTCATTCGCTAAAGCGTGTAGCACAACGATTACTAAGAACCAAACGTTAAGGCAAGCGACGATTTGTGACGAACTTACCGCTACAATTCTTTTTTTAGTAGACAAAATAACGTAATTTAACGGCAAACGACGCCACTTTTGGTAGTTCGCGTTTTTTATGTCCCCACTTTTAGAATCCGTTTGGTGGGGCGCACTAAATGGTGGGAGGTATACAATGTGGTGTTGGGTCATATTTTGGGGTGTCAGCGAAAAGTTTTTGATATATGAATCTTGGAAGGAAATAATTCTGATGTGAATGTTCCGTCTGACTCGGTGAATGGTGCATTTGGCACCATTAGTATGTTTGGAAAGACGCATTATTTTGTTTTATAGCTGCCAAGATGTTAACGTGTGATGGGACTGGTATGGTCATATTTTGTTTCTTGTTCTCTTTATAGTTTTTAATAAGTACTTGTACTGTTTAAAATTTTGACCTAAAGACTTCCGACGAATTGCTGGAGATAGGCCTTTTTCTGGGAAACATCTTCATGGATGTCTTCCGTCTTGATCTAGATGGGGGTCCGTTTGACAGACCCCCATCTACTGTACTGAATAGGCCTCTCCCGGTTTTCCCACACAAAATTGCTGCGGGTAACAGAGGGACCTCTATTGCGCCAGGCGCTAGATATAGGCCTTCTCCAAATGTATCTTCCACCAGCGGTCCTGTGCGTCTCTCATTCATCGGTTTCCAACTTTAATCAGGTCATCCGTCCATTAATTTTAGATATACAAAAGTTCAGGCGTATTGGATGGAAAAATAAATCGTTATTTTCTTAGCACTAAAGTTGGTATGGCCATCTAAATATACGTAAAATAATGGTTGGTGCACAAGTTCTATTGATAACTTAAGCCATCATTCATGAGCTATTCAATACTAACCAATATTTCTTATCCCCGCCTCATTCAATATCTGTCACTTAACCAAAGAAACTTTAAACAGCCTCCTCTAAATGAACCACCAAGAGGAATTCCTTACATTTAACACTCGCAAACTAAATACATGCCAGCGTCAGCCACGACCATTAGTTCGCTGTCACATCTGTCCGCTGTCGTGAGGCGTCACAAAAACGCGCGATGTCGCGCCGAGCGCTCCCGAAGAGTCCCGAAGTGACCCGAAGTCCTGACATCTTTACGATCGCGACGACAAAAATATCGCAAGCAACGATTGTCCGTCGATTGAGTTAGTGCGGGCCCTGTTCCCAACTAATTTATCGACTTGTTAACTGAAAACGCGTCTCGCGTCTTTGAAAGTTAAATAAAATTGTCGAGTTTGTTTTCGACCTTTATTACACATTTCGTGGGCGGATTAAATGATAATTCTGTTGAGAGGAGTGTTGTTGATAGTTTTACGCGGTGAAGTGATTACTGAAAGGATTTATGGTTCTAAGAATTGGACTCTATCGAAACAGAATTGCGTTTGTAATACATGGGCGAGGGAAATCCATTTTTTTTAAAGAAAAGCACAGACTACATAGAACTAGGCAAAACTACATTTATTTTCACGAAGGTTTTCAGTATTTTACGAATGTAAAGTGACGATATACTGTATTTTTTATGTTTTCCATTTTATTAATAATTGATGTGGACAGAACAACTTCATCATTATGTACCTAATTATTTTGTGTTGGTTTCAGTTTTTATGTTTATTTTCCTTATTTTGTCTTTGTTCGTTCTTATATGTCAGTGCTCAGTTTGATTTATTTCTAAAGAAGATTGGCAAAACCCCATGTACTTTCAGTATCACATACAGGCTTAACATTCAATAGAATGAATATATGGATTAGAATGCTACAACAGAGTATAACAAAATATGTAATGGTAAGACTTACATTAGAGTTGGGGATATAAAATGATTTATAGACATAACCTCAAAATGGACCACCAAAAATAATACAAGGTACCTACCTAATTATGTAACTTAGAGCTTGACCAGAAGGGGCGAATTCATCGCGATTCTCTCGTGCGTATCACGCGCGACCGTTGCGCCCAGAAAGAGCGTATCAACGCTAGAGCATTCAACAATTCCGTATCAAATGTAGGTGCTCAATTTCCCTGGATATGTGCACTCGCTCTGGAGTTCGCGCGTTTAACTGGACGCAACAAGGTGTCCCTAGTATCTCGACTCGCGTGTAATACGCGCGAGTTGAGGGTCTGGCGTTGTGCACGCGATTTACGCGCGTATTTGGAATTCGCGCGATACTTGTGGACGCGACGTATTTGTGCTAGTATCTTACTAGTATATTACTAGCGCGCGAATGATTTCGCGCGAAACGTTTCTAAACGAATTCGCTTCTTCTGGACAAGGTTTTAAGGCAGACCCTTAAGCGTCGTCCTATTTAGCTAACTATCATACGATTGAACGATGTGATTTCGTCGCACGATGAGATTAGTTTTATCGACGAAACCCTGTGCTCGCGCGATGATTTACAAGCTTCTATTAGAACACTCTAAAGAATGTGTGTTTAATCACATCGTTCTATCGTACGTGGTTAGGGTCAGCTCACATCGAGACGCGACGCTGCGCGCACATTTTAATAGAGTGACTCAAAATATAACTTTATTTACTACGCGAAAAGATACACATTTCATTGTGAGAATTTAGAATACGTTGCTTCATGCAGCGCTGCCCCTCGTGATGACGCGGCATCTCGTAACAGGTAAAAAACAAAACCATAGTATTTATAACATTTTTTTATTATTATTGTAACAATACATTGTCAAGAAATACCGCAGGGAGATTGTTCCTTCGTGTCGATCGTAAGCTAAATACCAGACTACACTCATGACATGTGAACAACAGCCCACGGTTCTGAGTCATACTTTACAATTACAACAGTAGCCGATAATGGCTTCGGTTTTCTCCTTTAAGCTGGTCAAATCAAGACACGTCGGCGAAGGCGTGATAAGCGCACATAACAGTTTATACACCGAAGATCAACTGCTGACATTGTTAAAGCATGAAAAACATTCACAGAATAAATAAGAGTCCTATTTCAGTCCTGCGCAGGTTTATACACTAAACGCAAATTGTAATGTAGGTACTAAAGTAACGTGGCGGCACAAAATAAGAGTTCACACTTCTTTTATAGATGCAGACAACATTATAAATAACACGAACGACGAATTATGTTTAGGCAGGGTCAAACAAAAATATCATGACAGTTTATATTTTTTTTGTATTTATGCGTTTTGTTTTTACCGACTTCACAAAAAGGACGAGGTACTATTGCATTATTGCGTTTTGTTTCCGTAACGGGACTGTACCCTAAAATCATGGATTTTTAATTACTCCGGACTGCTAATATTGTATTTTAGCTTGGAAAATAACTAACGAAATATGACCCATAAGTTGCATATAACTAGATTTGTGTATGTTTGGATTTTGATGTGATACCCAGCTCGCCAATCTTCTTTCATTGTGCTCTGGTGTGCGTTGTAAGTTGTAACAAATATTATTTTGTCTATCTTTTAATTGTACAAAAATTTGTAAAACTGCTTCGCAGAAGGAAGTGACTGCTACCCAGCTAAACACTGCTAACAACAGAACTCAATCAGGCTATCGACGCTACAGACGCCAGCATGACTGCGCTGCCGTCACTTGTGACTGCAGCTCTAACAAGCGCAGCGCCACGCATGCGCGGCACACGCACTTAGTATAGTGTTGCTAAACACTGCTAACAACAGAACTCAATCAGGCTATCGACGCTACAGACGTCAGCGCGACTGCGCTGCCGTCACTTGTGACTGCAGCTCTAACAAGCGCAGCGCCACGCATGCGCGGCACACGCACTTAGTATAGTGTTGCTAAACACTGCTAACAACAGAACTCAATCAGGCTATCGACGCTACAGACGTCAGCGCGACTGCGCTGCCGTCACTTGTGACTGCAGCTCTAACAAGCGCAGCGCCACGCATGCGCGGCACACGCACTTAGTATAGTGTTGCTAAACACTGCTAACAACAGAACTCAATCGGGCTATCGACGCTACAGACGCCAGCGCGACTGCGCTGCCGTCACTTGAGACTGCAGCTCTAACAAGCGCAGCGCCACGCATGCGCGGCACACGCACTTAGTATATAGTGTTGCTAAATACTGCTAACAACAGAACTCAATCAGGCTATCGACGCTACAGACGTCAGCGCGACTGCGCTGCCGTCACTTGTGACTGCAGCTCTAACAAGCGCAGCGCCACGCATGCGCGGCACACGCACTTAGTATAGTGTTGCTAAACACTGCTAACAACAGAACTCAATCGGGCTATCGACGCTACAGACGTCAACGCGACTGCGCTGCCGTCACTTGTGACTGCAGCTCTAACAAGCGCAGCGCCACGCATGCGCGGCACACGCACTTAGTATAGTGTTGCTAAACACTGCTAACAACAGAACTCAATCAGGCTATCGACGCTACAGACGTCAGCGCGACTGCGCTGCCGTCACTTGTGACTGCAGCTCTAACAAGCGCAGCGCCACGCATGCGCGGCACACGCACTTAGTATAGTGTTGCTAAACACTGCTAACAACAGAACTCAATCAGGCTATCGACGCTACAGACGTCAGCGCGACTGCGCTGCCGTCACTTGTGACTGCAGCTCTAACAAGCGCAGCGCCACGCATGCGCGGCACACGCACTTAGTATAGTGTTGCTAAACACTGCTAACAACAGAACTCAATCAGGCTATCGACGCTACAGACGTCAGCGCGACTGCGCTGCCGTCACTTGTGACTGCAGCTCTAACAAGCGCAGCGCCACGCATGCGCGGCACACGCACTTAGTATAGTGTTGCTAAACACTGCTAACAACAGAACTCAATCGGGCTATCGACGCTACAGACGCCAGCGCGACTGCGCTGCCGTCACTTGTGACTGCAGCTCTAACAAGCGCAGCGCCACGCATGCGCGGCACACGCACTTAGTATAGTGTTGCTAAACACTGCTAACAACAGAACTCAATCAGGCTATCGACGCTACAGACGTCAGCGCGACTGCGCTGCCGTCACTTGTGACTGCAGCTCTAACAAGCACGCATGCGCGGCACACGCACTTAGTATAGTGTTGCTAAACACTGCTAACAACAGAACTCAATCAGGCTATCGACGCTACAGACGTCAGCGCGACTGCGCTGCCGTCACTTGTGACTGCAGCTCTAACAAGCGCAGCGCCACGCATGCGCGGCACACGCACTTAGTATAGTGTTGCTAAACACTGCTAACAACAGAACTCAATCAGGCTATCGACGCTACAGACGTCAGCGCGACTGCGCTGCCGGCGACAGCCGTCACTTGTTACTGCACTTCTAACAAGCGTCGCACGTTGCCTAGTGTGGATACGGCTTTACTTTTTGAGGATTTATTGGGAAAATATTTATTGGGAAACGGCACCTAGACTGTGCCTCGCCATAACCACTTAGATTATTGATAAGCACTGGCCATTGTAACCGTTTCGAACATTCTCGCAGCCTCTTTATAGAATTAGTCAAAAATGATTAAATCCCTAGTTTTTTTCCCAACTAGTTTGGATTTGGTTTCCAGATTAACCGGATGCAGCTTAATACCCGAGTTTCACAAGGAGAAATTGCAACAAACCTTCATAACCCATTTACAAGGCAACAAATTTTCCTTGGATAGACTGATGGTCAGACTTTCAGGCGTTTTACTACCTGTAAACACTATCAAAGATCTATGAATGGAAACCGGGACCAAAGGCTTTACGTACTTTCCGAGCTACGAGGTGTCAATAATGTCGTAGGTAAACTTAGAAAGTATTATATTATGAATAGCAAAATTTGCATGGCTGCTTGCTCGATTTCGAACTCACAACCACATGCATGAGAGGCCTTAACGTCTTCTTTGACCTTATTATATAGGTACAAAATCTATTACTAGACTAGAAAATATTCCACATTAACCCTCTCCACACTCTAGAACCCCGTCTCGAAGCTAAGACGCTTGTTACTCCAAGTTTGCATTGAACCCCGCGACGCCTCCCCAGGGGGATCAATGGACAATGTGGGCGATTCGCCGGGTGACACCTGCGTAATGGGATAGCGTTTGTATGGGGATATGACGCGGCCAGATGGGTGAGCCGGGTGCTGAATGTGGATGGAGATGATGCAGATCTTTGTAGATGCGTTGTTGGGTAATAGTGGGACAATGTGCTGGTGTTGGTTCTGGATTTCTGTTGGAGGGTATAAGGTTTTGTGGTAGATCAAAATTGTTATAAATTAAGGCGAAAGTTAGTGTTTCTTCTCACTCGAACGGCTGAAGGGATTTGGGCGACATTTTGCACACGGGTAGACCATCTACGAATTTGTAATTTTAGCATATGTTTTATTATTATAAGCAATTTAACTTTGAAGTTTCGGTGTAGTTTTTCTCAACCCATAAGTTGAATGGTAAATAATGCCTTGTTAAATTAAGTCCGCTTATGTGCCACTACTGTACATGAAGTATAAATAACTAAATAAATAATTTACGCATTAAAATAAATTGTTACAAATTGTCGGAACTGTGAAGCAAACACTTTTTCTCGACATGTTGCATTACAATACTTGGAACAATGCATATTTGCTCACGCTGTTAGCATCACTTCAAAACGTGACCGTTCCATAAAACAGCAACCGTAAAAAATTATAAGTAAATTGATAAACTGTATTACGTTCCGTGCATTTAAATATTGTATTTTATTATGTTTTTAAAAATTTTAATGCTTTAATATTAATAATATAAAAATATTAACTTGTTGAATTGTTTATCGATAGTTCTGGAAGTATTGATTTATAACATATTCTCACGTTGTTATTACTTAATTCATGAATTCCCGACCGGTCCTATGAGACCGCGCTGTTATTGTTTTACTATTGTGTCTCGTTTTGCGGGTATGTTATAGGTTAAAGAGTTGGCTAATGGCAAGGAAACGTACCCACATAAGTACCTACATAATAAACAACTTGAAATTAAAACATTTTATTAAATGAAAACACTAACACTGGTTTACAACTAAAATGCAACAAAGTGGTTATTGGGGTTTTTATCAATGGCTAAAAAGTTGTAAACAGGATTTGGCCACTTTCACGTTGTCAGTTATGTTTAAGAACCACAATCGAGTGGAGGTGAGTTGTTAGTAAAATTTTGACAACTCCGTCGATGAAAAAAAAAGTAGGAGACAGCAAGTCCATTGTTATGGACTAAACAGAAGTTTAGGCTCTTGGCAGCTCTTGATAGCATGCTTGGCGCTGCAGTGGGTTCAATTCCCGCATCGAATAAATATTATTATAACCTAAACATAGTTGTTTCAGGTTTGGTGTCTTGTATGTAAAACATGATTTTGATCACACTCACGATACAGGAGTCATTCTTAGTTAGGGGCAAAGTTAAAAAAAAACACAAAGATATTTCAGACGGAAAAACGAAAAACACTTTTAATTACTCAGATACCCGCGAAACGAGACACAATAGTAAAACAATAACAGCGCGGTCTCATAGGACCGGTTGGGGATTCAAACGTTAAATGAGTGATCTGATTCAAATCCGTATCAAAGTGTTGAAAAAAGACTAAGCCTCAAATTCGAAAAAGAAAGTACGGATCCTGTAGACGCGGAAGCGGAAGCAACACCGCGAATAAAAGTTACTATAGCAATACATTATACCGCAAATATACATACAGTTGTCCTAGTAAATATATTGGACAGACGCCTCTCCATTACAATGAATAATGGCTGCCAGTGTCAACGAGGAAGTGTTAAAACAAATAAATTAATGAGAACAACTGTCGTTATGTTAACAGGTGCTGTGTATGTGGAAAAACCTACATTTGCTATTTATCTTCTGCCATTCCTCACATAAAATGAATTACTTTCGCGCTAATGTTTCTTCATTACAGCTGACAGATGTCCACTGCTGGACACAGGACTTCCTCAAGTGTTACTGCAATGATCGATCTTATGCGGCTTGCATCCATTGAATTCGAACGACTCTCTCCATGTCTAGCTTGTGGAAGGTCTTCTAACGTTGTATCTTCTGATACGCGGCTACAACTCCAGAACCTTTTGGTCCCATCGACCATCGGTTCTGCAAATAATGTGACCTGTTTAAGTGCTCAATATCACCTGAATTTAGGTGTCAGAGGAACGTAATCAGTATCGTACCGTATCGTACCGTAAAATGCCTCCGAGGCTCAAAGGGCAGATATATAAATGCATCATACGGCCTGTCCTCCTGTACGGTGGCGAGTGTTGGCCAGCACTAAGCAGACACACCCAGGAGCTTCGCGTCACGGAGATGAAGATGCTGAGGTGGATGAGCGGCGTAACGCGATCCGATCGCATACGCAACTCATTCATCCGAGGTAGTCTTGGTGTCCGTGACGTGGGGGAAAAACTGCAAGAGTGTCGTCTGCGATAGTATGGCCACATCATGCGCCGCCCTAGCATGCATGCATGGATATGGCTGTCCTTGGGGCTAGGTCCCGTGGTCGCCCTCGCAAGCGCTGGCTGGACGTCGTCAAGTCCGACATGAGAGCCAATGGCCTCACTGAGAAGGATGTTAAAGATCGGGCAAAGTGGAGAAAACTTAGTCGGAAGGCGGACCCTGGCAATGGCCGGGATTAACGCCAGGCAGAAGAAGAAGAAGAGGAACGTAATCAGTATCCATTACTGTGTGCCATATACCACATTTCTTCCAAATCCAATTAGCTTTTAGAGTGTGAAGAAGTAACGAACGTAGGCACACACTCACAAACTGTCGCCTTTATAAGTGTGATTATCCAATGACGAACCTTTAAGTTATCTCTGAGACTCGTCACTGAGAACAGTAAGCATTTATGTTTTTGCGGTACCCTGCTAAATGCTTTCATGGCGATCTATTTTACAACCTAAACAGAACTGTTAAAGGGAAGGACGGGAAGCTACTTGGGCTGTATAGTTCCAGCTCTCTTTCTCGCTCACATGACAGGCATATTAAAATATCATGCCCCCAGATAGCTGAGTGAGAAATGCTTGAACAAAAATTGGAATCTTCTCGAAAATCGTCTGTCCTATACCAAAGCGTTTTATAACAATGTTTACACACGCCACATGTGCTCAAACTAATAAGATAAACACTACGTGTCGCAGTTTGCAAAAAATGTGCTTCAGTAACGAGGGCTCAGTGTCAGTCACCTTTGTGGATCTACGTCTTGGACGGTGAGAAGATGCAGGGATAACTTGGAGATGTCATCGTGTGTAGTTTGTTGGCATTGTGCCTTTTTCAGATTTTTCTGCTGTACAAAAGGGTCAAGGGATTTTTGTAACTACTGTGGTGGTAATTTCTAGAAGTATTCATTGTTTTAAGGTTTTCGGATCTAAGTCACCAAAAAACGGAGCCCTTATAATTGGTTAGCTATGTTGTTAGTCTTTTTGTCAGTTCCTCTGACAAAACCCTTTTTCTTAGAAACGCGTGGAGGTATGAAGCTGAAATTATAATCAAATACTTAGATTTTATGGCATTAATAAAACTCTTATAGCAAAATTGTAGGGTATAAAGACTGAAAACTGTAAATTTGTAGGTACGGCTTCAAAAATATTAAAAAATATTAAGGTTCGGAATAATCTTCGAAACTCGATTCGGGAATTGATCTATTTGCTATGACTCCCAGCAGTGGGAAAATTATAAAGCTGTTTATGTTTATAGAGGAAGTACTTTACCAAAACACCTGTAAACTTAAAGAGGGCTTTAATAGCTAAATACGTAGCATTTAACATTAATTTACTAGTTAACATAATTGTAGTATGTAACAATGTTATCACCTAGCCATTTTAAATAGACCTGTAATTGAACCGACAATTGCCTTGCAATTTACTGACGTCTTGTCTACACATGTCTCTAATGTATAGAACATTAGAGACATGTATAGATTATGTCTGAATTAAATTAACAAATAATAGGAAGAAATAAAAAATAATGGCTGTAATGTGAGCACTGAGTGTCTAATACGTACTAATTTGGATTAGGTGTATAGAAACACCTTAAGTGTTTATCAAGTCTTGCTTTTTATTTGAAAAAGATTGAAAGAAAGCGTACGTAAATTTTTTTCATGAACACATAGGCACATTTCTTTTGTTGTAGGAAATTATCATATAGGTAGCTCTTTCCGCCCTGTGTGGAACGAGAGGGTATGGCAGACTTTAAAGTAAAACCAGACGTCCGGCCTTCCGGGAATCATTCGGACCGACTGGACAGCGAGCTACCCATATGCTAAACGATGTATTCTGGGCGATTCGCACTATGATGACACCCGGGCGTTTCTTCTGCACGAATCAGGCGCAGGAACCTTCCAAACTTACCATATCAGGTGAGGACCTGCATGTCTACCTCCTCTGTGCCATATATTTGTCATTGATTAATTTTATTATTGAAATATGATTACGACTTGAATCCTAGAATCATTTCTCCGCTCCCAGACTATTGCATACATCTCTCTGTTTTTTTTCATTAGCATTTTAAATGTCCCACTACTGAGCAAAGGTTTCTTCCCTCTCCTTTCAAGCCTTTATGTCTAGGGTGATCTCTGGCCAAGTTTACCCCGCGAACATGCTCAGATTACGCACCACCTTAGCCGCTTAAGTACTACTTACTAAACGATTCTTCAAAATCAAATCTTACTAAATCTTAATTCATTTACACGGATATTACATTTCTGACACCTAGCCTAAACCACAGGAGCTGTGGTAAGTTACCGCAGCTTCTTAAAATTTTAGTGGCATGACATACATTTAGAACAACTTGAAATAAATACAGGTGCTAAATAGTTTGAGCTGAGTGTGGTGATAGTTTGAGAGTTACCGCGGCCCTGAAACGCCGTTTCTTTGTATGTCTTATGGATGCACTAAATACGTAGTCTTTTCAACTGAATAATAACCAACTTTCTCTCAGTGTATGGTTGTAAATCAGTTCACGAAGCATCCTCTTCCAGTCAACCTTTCAGCAATGGTTAGGTCGCCGTTCGATCCGTAACCGTCCAGACCGAATCCGAGTCGTCGATGGCACCTGGTGTTCTACGCGCACCTCAAGGAGATGCGCCCGGCAGCCTACTGGGGCCTTAGATTAGCTTCTGAAAAAAAACCTGAGGTCCTAAAATGCAAGGCAAAGAAAAAACATAGGCATGTGTTATAGTTAGTAAAGTCTGACACGCCTGCTCCGCCCTAGAGCGGGAGAAGTTACTGTAAGGTATCCCTACTAAAAAAAAACAGTAAAAGTTTGGGCTGTAATAGGTGCCTGGTTGATGCCAATAAGCTCATCTTTATTAAATTAGCAAAATGCATGTATTTTAGTATTGTATTTTGTATTGGTTATTTTGATTGCCAGTATGTTAAATACAGAACATTGCAAAAAGACCGGTCGTACTCGAATCTGCACTGACTTTTTAGCATCAATTCCATGCAACATTTTTATTTTTTCTCACAATGTATTGCTAGTTATTTCTTTTTTATTTCTCAGCGTTGTCACTGGAATTACATTATCCTGCAAAAATGTACACTTAATTGAGACATTGTAAGTTAATGTAACTCAGTTAATCGCTCATTTCCCTTACTTTAAATTAAATTAAAACTTAGGAGATACCACAAACGCGTCTTGGGTTCAGGAAACGTATTTTATATGGTAAATGGTTACGTTCTTATCGTTATTGTAAAGGTTTTCGGCTAATGTTTAAATTAAATAACAACATTATAGACTGTATTTTGTGACTGTATTCTTTATTTCTTCACTAGCGAGTGCCCCGGATTCGCACGGGTGCAAATTTATCAGTGTTACTCTACTATATTATGCACGTATTGTACATATAAACCTACCTCTTGAATCACTCTATCTAAAACCGCATCAAAATCCGTTGTGTGGTTTTAAAGATTTAAGCATACATCCCCATGTCTCTGTTCCTATATTCCTATATAGGAACAGAGAAAACGACTTTGTTTTATACTATGTACCTAGCGATTTACTATTTCTTGTTCATTTTTTCTTGATAGCTTATTCAAAATAATAATAATAATTCTTACAATTAATTGTACGTTTAAGGTGGGCGCGACGTTAGAATTATCCATACAAACGTAATACCAAAATCATTTGCAATTTAAGCATATTTACACCATAATATGATGTTATTTGGATTCAGACAATAATTATCTAGGTTCCTACATCGTCTTTTTGTTGAAAAACTTACCCCAAACGAAATTTAAGCGAATTTAAATTTGCACATTTTCACAGCGAAAATGTCATGTTTTTATTTTGTTTTTTCTATATTATAAACAACAATATTTCAAAATATCTTTTCGTAGGAACACAGATATTATTATCAAGTTATAAATACTCGAAACAATATTGGAAATACATTAATTTTTCATTCATCATTTTTGGTATTACGGAACCTCTCTCAAATTTCCAATAGTTTGTATTGCTATCACAACAAGCAACTGTCAGTGTGCGGATGATGACTTTACTCCAGTCGGTGTGTCCAAGAATTGTTTAAACTATCTGGATTGCTTCCATCAACCTCAAAAACGTATTTTATTTCGTCACAACTCGAGATAGCGCGCGGTCTCCGCAGGCCTCGTAGTTACTCAGATACCCGCGAAACGAGACACAATAGTAAAACAATAACAGCGCGGTCTCATAGGCCCGGTTGGGGATTCAAACGTTAAGGAATTTACATCAGAAGCTAGAACACGATTGTATTTAGTCACTTCTTTTGGAGATGAACACATCATCGTAATTTAAGCTGAAAGATGTCCACAGCTGGATATAGGTCTCAATTATATAGATATAGGCCCAAGATCTCAGATATAGGCCCAAGCATTGCCACAACATCTGGTCCTGTGCATCTCGCGTCCATCGGATTTCTGCGACCCTCACCAGGGAATCAGTCTTTTTCGAGGGAGGCCTTCCAGAAGAAAACAACGCCAAAGGAATCTACGGTTAATCTTTAATTGTTCCATATTTATGCATCACAATTATATAAACAGGCTTGCAGCTGGAATCCTTTTAAAAAGACTAAAAGTGAAATTAAAATGAACAGAAAGAAAAGTTATTTCAAAATATTAACCACTTACTTTTGCGTGTAAAAATGTATAGCTTACTCGTTACTCACTACTAATGGAGCATTCTAGTGGTGAAATAATTTTGAAAATCAGTTCAACAGTTCTTAAGTTTGATCGTTATACTTACAAACAAAATACAAATATTTTCTCTTTATAATATAAGTTTAGATAAACTCCCGTCTCATAATTTCTTATATCATTTAGAAGGTGTCAAACTGTCAACACATTTTATGTCCTACATTACAATGTACGTTACTTAAGAAGCGAACATTAAAGTTAATGTCCTATACAAGACGCAAACTAACCCATTTTCTTTACAAATTATAATATTACAATGTAAATCAGCGAACAAAATGTTAGACACAACATTTACGAGACATTATAATTCCGTATTCACGACACAAAATAATATCACAAATTAAACTGGGAACATAAATCAGTATGTCAAGTTATGTCCAATAAATTACATGGAAACGGGTTTACCGTAGTTCTGAGCATGAGACTAACCATTAGATAACCGATTTTATGCGCTTGCACATCTATAATTTATGAGAAAAACATTGTAACTCGATTCTTGTTGAAAGACAAAAAGTTAGAGCTACAACCCTGTGCTACGCAGTCATGAAAGTCAATGTGAAGGGACTATTATGATTTGATGCTGCAAAGAATAAAATTGTGAAGGGAATGAGACCTTCTTTTTGATTGCATATCATGTTCTTAAGAGTTATATAAAAATAGACATACACCCACAAATGACTGTTCGTTGTAGAGAAACTTGGGGGAGGCTTATGTCCAACAGTGAACGTCTATCGGCTAAAAATAATGATGACGGTGATAATGATGACCTACAAAGAAAATAACCTATGAAAGACTTAGGTTTTTTCTGTGGTGCATCCTATTTTGTAGTGGATGGAGAGGGAGTAAGGCAAAGATAGGTATAGGATATAGGTGGATTATGCTAGGAATAATACTGAAGAATAGAGAGTCATAGTGTTTCTATTTTCAGAACGTAATAAACAGTTGAATTATAACGTATGATGGCAGAAACTCGTTCAATTTACCTTGGCGTTTCTCAAATATATTAGAGTCAGTTTCGAGTCTTACCGAATGCAGTTGAGTCCATCAAACGACTGTCTATCTGACCTCCACAACCCAGTAGCTGGGTAACACGATACGCCTTAGCAAAACTAGTGTCAGATGTCCTAACTACTATTACTAGCTTACGACCAAGAAATATAATTGACAAAATTTATCCAACCAGAAGTCGAAAATAAGTTACAAGTACTTCAAAATAATAACACTGAAATCGATACCCCTCCAGATTCGAATCGGAGTATTTCCGTTTCGGCACCCAGATTTTCGACACCAAAATTTTGAGCACCAAAATTTTCGGCACCCTAGCTTTTCCCGTTTCAGCATCAACAGGTATTTTGGATTGGGATTTTGTATAGGTTCTCTCTCTAACATCTATCATCCAAAATACCTATTGGTGCCAAAAATCTAGGTACCAAGACGGGAATACTCCATCAAATCGTTCTCATTCCTTCACAATTTATTCGAGTTTAAACTCGAATAGTATCGATATCGGAATATTATCAGTGCTGGCGTTCGAAATGAATGTAAGGTCTGAAGTATTTGATATCTGTCGGTAACGTATTGGTGTGTAGAGCTGTGGTAGAGCTCGATAGAGCAATTTATGCTGTCTCTACTTTAGCTACAAAATGTAGAGTATATTGCTACTGAGAAATATAGATTAGTGGTGTCGCCTGTGATCGTAATTTTGGGTATTTATAGGCATTGATAAAGAATAGTCAGTTTATTGCGTGAAGGCAATTTCTGAACATACTCTTATTAAAATTCAAATTAAAGTTGTCAAAAATAAATGGCCCGTATTGACATTTATCGTCGCGCATAAAGTAAGCGCAAATAGAATAATTGCAATATATTCCATCATATTATTTAAAGCTCCAAAAAAAAAAATATTTTTTAAAACATACTTTATGTAATTAATTATTATTTTATTGTCTCTTTCAGTTTCCTTCCAAGTTACATTCATATTTCTTTTTTTCAAAGTCCAAACGGGCCTTTAATTTATTGACAGCTTTATAACAGCTTATTTGATATTTAATCATTTGAATTTTATTATATGCAATAGATTTTGCCTGTGCGAGCCCACACGATAGGGCCCAGGGTAGAGTCGTCAGTGTCTCAGGTCAGGACATCTCCAACGTATTCAATACTCTGCCCTGGAGTAGCATTACGGGGGCACTCAGGCATTTTCTAACTCTGTCTGTGTGATTGTTATTCGATGATTTCTCACCGACGACCTGGCGAGGGTCGCGGGAATCCGATGGATGCGAGACGCATAGGACTGGTCGCTGTGGCGACGCTTGGGGGAGGCCTATATCCAGCAGTGGACGTCTTTCGGCCGAGATGATGATGATGATGATTTCTCTCCTAAAAAAAAGATTTGATTCAATCATGCCACCAATATTACACCCATGTTTTAGTTATAAAATAAGTATTTTAACATGGATTCTGTACTTAAAAATGAAGTACGTATACGAGTATAATACCTACAGTTTTTCAGCTAGTTACAATTTACTATTATTCTACCTGTCTACTAGTAAATAAATTGCTTTTACATAAAGTCCTTACTATCGTAGTCGTCGGTAGTTTTACGACTGGCGCGCTAGCAGCTGATACATTTTACAGTTTTTACAGAATTTCCAGAATGGTGTAAAAGTAATGTTGTCTGTTTTTCTTTTTTCATAAACTGTTCGTAATGTTTTGTTGGTAGTTAATAAGTCGTAAAATAGTTACGAGTATTTGAATGAGAAAAGCTGTTGATTCCTTCCACAAGTTTGATTAGTGACGATATTACTAACTGAAAGCTTATTATTTTTAGTTATTACTAGCCCGTATTATCCCACTGTTGGGCAAAGGCCATCAATCCTTCTAATGATCATTACTTTTTGCTTCTTCTTTCCAACTCTTAAGGAACAAACCACGAAGAAGATGGCAGGAAGACCTCACACATACAGGTCATCATCTCCTTTGTGGTTTGTTGTAACCTCGTGTCCTTGTGTCAGGGTAAATTGAGCTGCAGAACTGAAAATATAATTTTTAATACTAATCAAAGCTTCTTAAAGTCTCAAATACATTAAGAGACAAAATGCCCCAAACATACGTGACGCTGCAGCGTTGCCCAGTGTCCTACAACTTACCCCGACAATTTTGTGAAGGATTCACTTGACGTAGGACATGTTTCTGGACAATTTGACAGCGTGACCTATCATATTGAGGGGCATTTGGTTTCCTAGTGTATCTGAGGGTAAATGTAAAATACTGGAAAATATTCGGGATTCAAATTAATTATTAAAACTTTTTATCTACTAAGAGATAGTATCAAGAAAAATCTACTCTAATTGTCTCTTCCGAACTTACCTTCACATTGTATGTGTATGTACTCGAATAAACCTCCCTCCCTGAAGCGACCACCGTGTAGGCACAAACCTGCCCCTACTCCCCTACTCTGTGCCAAGACGGCAGCGTTGCCATTCAGTTAGATTTACAACAACAGTGACGTTTTAACGATAATGCGTATTTACGAGTATTTACGCGTATTTATGCGTATTTACGCGTATTTACTGCCGGCGAGAAAGCCCGCCTGTTTAATTGTCGAATAAAATTGAAATTTACAACCGTTGATTTATTGTGAATGCTGCGCCGGCGATGCGTCGGATGAGTTTTTATGACTTACGTAGAGGAAGAATGAATGAGTTGTTTGACGGATTAAAAGTCTGAGCTTGTTTGTATGTGGGACTGGATTGACTTGAGATGACGTTCCTTGTTCAGTCGCCAGTGGTAAAATTCTATCTCGAGTTACAGATTCTTCACAAGCCTGGCACCTAATAAGAAACAAATTTTGAAATGATGCTGTCATACAACTAGCAATATTTTTTATGTTAAGTGGCCTGCGTACACCGCGCGCTATTTCGAGTTGAGACGAAATAAAATACGTTTTTGAGGTTGATGGAATCAATCCAGATAGTATAAACAATTCTTGGACACACTGACTGGAGTAAAGTCATCATCCACACACTGACAGTTGCTTGCTGTGATAGCAATACAAACTATTGGAAATTTGGGAGATGTTCCGTATTACCAAAAATGATGAATGAAAAATGAATGTATTTCCAATATTGTTTCGGGTATTTATAACTTGATATTAATATCTGTGTTCCTACGGAGAGATATTTGGAAATATTGTTGTTTATAATATAGAAAAAACAAAATAAAAACATGACATTTTCGCTGTAAAAAAGTGCAAATTTAAATTCGCTTAAATTTCGTTTGGGGTTAGTTTTTCAGCAAAAAGACGACGTAGGAACCTAGATAATTATTGTCAGAATCCGAATAACATCATATTATGGTGTAAATATGATTAAACTGCAAATGATTTTGGTATTACATTTGTATGGATAATTCTAACGTCGCGCCCGCTTTAATTCAAAATATTATCAACAGTGATTCTTTCTACCAATCTCTACTACTAAACTACAATCGGATAAGTAGTCAGAAATCAAAAATCAGAAACTTTATTTCAAATCTACCATTAACAATCAGTTTTGAATTGTCAAAATAGAAGACTTCAAGCAACCCCAATTGCCAAAATTGACAACCGATTGTAAAATTTGAGTGAGGAGATCTGACCGCAATTATTCCCTGGTCGCCTACCAGAGAAGGAAGAAGAAGATTTCTAGAGACTATACAATAATAAAATAGAATAACACTATTGTACACCAAAAAAGTAATACAAACTTAAATCTATGATTGCAATGGCGGTCTTGTCGCTGACAGCGATAGCCACTGCAGACAACCTTAGAATGGATCGCAAGAACTTAAAAATATACAGGGTTTAATAATTCCACAGTTTCAACCAACCATAAAAGTTCATAGCATGACAATAACAATTTGACGTTGCTCAACAATCAAACTTCTCAGAACTGTCATGACACAATTAAACCATATCACGCTCGCTGACAGATCTTAATGATTAAAATGACGTGATAATTGACAAGCGTCATTAATTAGGGAATCTAAAGGTTGCATAGCATTGACTTGGCTTACTGCCTATCTTCAATGGTAACACATCGCTAACAATTTTTACGACCACTTCAAAGGGTGTCGTCGTAAATATACAATTCCATTGCTTCATCGGTTATGTGGGTTTTGAATTAACTAAACTGGCTATCTAGTTTTTAAATGTGAATAAAAAATATCTGATCTGTTTAAAAATTCATACGCAGACTTAGACAAATTGAATTAAGAATCTGCTAATTAAAATAATAAAATTTTAAATGAGGTTTGTACTGTTGTTGTTAAATGGTTATAGGGGAGTTAGGTGACAAACACACGAATAAAATAAAGGAATAAGTCAAGTCTCTGTAAAATTCTAAAGGAAACCTAAGATGCTAGTATTTACTGTTTATGTAAGTTATTTTGGACTTATCATGACTTTCATCATCTGTAGTCAGATAAAATTGTCAATAACTTAATGTAGGATTTTGCTTTGCCCTATGTGGTTACATAGATGTCGCTATAGGCGAGATTTTCACGAGACTTTTCATAGTTAATATCTCTTTAGAATCTTTAGGGTTTCCTCTACAAAAAATACGAGTTAAAGAGGCCAGTAGCGGCAATCATCTATGCATTAAAACTGTCAAAAGGCTAGCGTTACAACAAACAAAACATAATGTACTAAGATCGTAATATCCCATTAATTCACAGCGATAATAAAGTTCAATTGTTACGAGTCCATAAAAATATTCAACGCTAACAGCTATCATAAAAATGTTGGACTAATAAACCTATTTACAATGACACGGTTTTATTATGAAACGTCCTACGTTCTGTTATTGATTGGTATGTGTTGTTTCAGTATTTTATTTATTGATTTATGTGCATGTCATTGTTAAGATAATGCAGGCTGGAATAATTGCAGTCAGCTGCAGTTGACTGCTTGACTCGATTTTTTAAATACACTAAAGTCCTAGCCAAAATATTATTATATGGTGTCATAAAATTCCTCCGCATCACTGAGAAGTGTGCCCAAAGGTTTAATACGAAAATGTATATTTCTTCGAAAAACACTGTATTGCGTATTTGGTTGCATAAATAAATTGAAGCAACTCTAGTATAAGCTATAATAAAAGGTTTTTTAGAGCGGGTGCACTCTTCCCGTAGCAACAAATTTATTTTTACTAGTTCTAAATACAAACTTACTAACAAAAGCGCAACAATTTTATTTTTACTATTTTTAAATACAAACTTATTTTAAAACAAATTATAAGAACATAAAATCAAATATTTTTTTGTTTTAATGTTGGCAATTATTTATTCTTCTCACTTCTCCAAGAAATGGATTACTGGAGAAAGAGAGTGAGGTCAAAGAAAATACAGATGGATTGTGTGAAGAGTGATATGAAATAAAGGTTTATTCCAAGTCAGGGACAGTGTGAACCCTGATAGAAACGAGTGTAAAAACGTGTTGCATCGACCACAAGAAACACGGTACAAAGGCCAAGAAAAATACTACAACTTTTCCAAGAAATTGACACTTAAAAAATTCAGATCCCTAACAAATATGTGTACCAACAACATAACGATACGCATACAAACCAATTAAAACATTACGCAATCAATATAATAAAAACGTGATTATTTCTCAGTAACAAATAGTTGTTAACAATTAACTATAAACCGCACTAACTATAAATAATTACGAGAATTATGTCAGTTATTTATCACCCAGTTATTTAACGATCGCTGTGCACTTTAAATATGTACTTAACTAAGTTTTATCTGTGTATTTAATTACATAACTATGTACATAATTGTGTTAAAGGTATTTGTTTTTATTGAATAGTGCTAGGCTAGTTAAAATATTCTTGATTGATTCTATGAGGTTGCCATTACTGAGAGCTGCAAATCGCTGGGTGTAAATCATTGGTTAGATTATTTAACCTCGTAACCACCACGTCAAAAAAGCAAAAGCGAGTTTTCAGTAAGCTACGATTTTGTTTTTTAATTAATCATGTAGTCGAGTCGGTGGCGTGCTGACACATTTTACTTTTTCATATATATGTCATGACCAGATCTTAGAATTGATGACCATACATGAAATAGCCGGTCACATCACTTCATGATTTCATTATAATATGGTGCTATTTCAGCTAAACGCACGACTATTTCGTGATATGGTCAAACATATCATGAAATTATCATGCATTTAGTCGATCATATTGTGAAATAGTTACGTTATTCACCGGTCCTTAATGTATTCCCGTTTTAAACTACAAAATATGTTTGTTTCATCAAAAGTATTAATTGTGCACTAAACACAGCATTCTTCTAAATGGTTTATAAAAAAAAACTACGAAGAAAAAATTAGAAGCCCTGGAATGCAAAGGAACGAAGGAACATAGGAGTGGGTTTTAGTCAGTAAAAGTCTGACACGCCCTCCCGCTCCACCCCAGAGCGGAGCGAAGTCATTAAATGATTTTCCATCTTTAAAAAACATAATTAATTTAACATGCTTACAAACTTTCACTTTTATAATTTAGAGTTATGTTATTTGCATGGTTTTGCTAAACTGCGCCTAAAATTGCCATAAAAATCTACATAATTATTATATAATTACTTCCTGACCTGGAAAACGTTGTTTCTGCCGCATAATTTATCAACGAAAATGTTGGAGGTGGATAAGGGTAAAAATTAGTGTGACTTAAATCTACCGAATTATAAAAACAATTTCATAAAAACTCGGTTCGCTTCTAAAGGAACATTAAATTTTAGTCAGTAAAAGTCTGGCACAGCCGGGCTCCACCCTAGAACGCGAAAAGTCATTAGATAATATCCCACCTCAAAAAAAAGCCTACTAAAGAAATACCTAGCAGAAAAAATAAACACTTAAGAAAATAGGTCCTATCTATCAGTCCGCTCGCCCAGTGGCGTGGAGCTGCGATATTATCATATAAACAGTCAGAACACGCCATTAGGTCCCCAAAGGCTTTATTGCCGGAATATGTATAAATGTAAAACCTTCCTTAAATGGAGAATGGCGCTCATATATCGCGGTGTTGCGACATAGACGTTGGTTCTTTGAGGTTTTTGGATGTGGTAACGTTTTTGAGGACTGGTGGACTAAGGTGAACAGAAAGATAAAAAGATGTCGAATTAAGAAGAGGCTTAGAATTAACGGAAAGGTTATAGTCTAGTCCTTACTAAAATATCCATAACTAAGAAGCCTCTTCAATAAACTGATATCTAAAACCTAATCATTTTATACGAAGGATATTTCCTACACAGTACAGTTGAAAATATACATCCCATATTTTAATTGTAGCTATTTTTCTTTCGTAGAAAATGCAATTAGAAGTTAAATTATCAAACACATGTAAAAACGAAAACCTAACCTCTAAGTACTAATATTGCTGAGTGACACAGGAATATTTTGATCCCAAAACATTTCGTAATATCTCTAGAATAGTATGTGCAAGTTAAAAAATATAAAGATTAGATATTATTCTTAGAAGTAGGGTACTTACACCTACCTCGGAAAATCTTTTATCAGTGCGAAGCATGAGCTAGATACCTGATTTGAAAACCATGCCTAATTGTCTATATGTACCTATAGAAAATGAGATTTTTGTAAAACAACAAAAAAAAGAAACAAGTTTAATTATTCTCCTCCAAAAGTGCCGCATCCAAATCTTCTTGGCCGCCTACCTCGACATGCGGTGGCCGACATGTTTGAGCGGCGCGCTATTTTAATTGATATGTCTCCGCCTGTTCGCAGCCAATACCAATTACACGTAGGGCTGCGCCTGAAAGATTTGTTGTCTATGATTTATTGTGACGTGTGGCCTCCACAGGTTCTTTTGACCTGGCTGAATTTAGATGATTGGTTGTGTGAGGGGCGGATAGAATAAAGAACAATATTTTTGTGAAAAATTGGTAGGTTTCGCAACTAAACACAATATCAGAGTCAGCGATGTCTAGTGTCAGCTTTTATCTTTTTAGCCCTTTTCCAACTAGCTTGGGGTCGGCTTCTAGTCTAATCAGATGCGGCTGAATACCTGTATTTTACATAGAACGAATATTTATTTATTTATTGAAGCGTTATGCACAAAAACACTGTAAAAAGGCGGACTTAATGCCTTGATTCCTATTTATCGATCAGACTTCCATCTCTACTCCCCAAAGTAGGAAATAATCTTTTATCGTATATGTAAATTATACTGTTCTTCAAAAAACATAACTTTATAATGTTTAGTATGTATAGTTTTTTCTAAATTTAGTTATGTATACGGCTTTAGCCAAAACTTTATAGTTTGTAAGTAGGTAAATACAATAAAAGCCAAAGTAATTAAATAATATGAAGATAGATCAAATAGAGTCGCGCTTAGTTTTTACAATGATTAAAATCATTTATGTACTATATATTTTTAAGTTACCGATGGATGCGAGATGCACAGAACCGATCGTTATACCGACGCTTGGGGGAAGCCTATGTCCAACAATGAACGTCTTTCAGCTGAAATATTGGTGATGATTAACATTATTAACGCAACAACCTTCACCACATATCCATTACCATCGTATAGTCACATCAAAAGGCTTTCGAAATCGTCAGAGAAATAGCTCCATGCACTGCACATGCCCGTAGCTAACGACATTTGGGACTATCTGTATGCAATTCGGATCGTCAGGCTTTTTCCTGCCATCCATTCTGCGCTGTCACCCGCTGACGCCGGATTGAGAGGTGCATGATACACTTGATCTAGTTACTCGCTACTCTACCATGAAAAATGGATTGGGAAAGATTCTGATTTTGAAGTGCGGTTCTGAAGGTTTTTACTTTGGTGGTAAATATGGCTTCCTAATGTTTATGGTTTCTTTTTTTTTCTGAATTTATTAGCTGTAAGTCTTCCATGTTCTAAATATATTTTTTTTAAATAGACGTTTTCATGGATCATGTTAGTCCTTACCAGGTTCTAGTGATTATAATGTCTATTGTAAAATTATATGAAGGTTTTCAGTTTATTGAGCTCTAGCCCACAGCTTTGCCTGCGTACATAAAATATAGCCTATGTCACTCAGGAATACAGCAGCTTTGTATTGGTGAAAAAATTTTAGCTATCGGACCAGTACTTCCACATATTATCTCATACAAACAAAAAAACAAACTTTACCTCTATATTATACTAGTATAGATGACGCTGGATCATATGGATGGTAAATGAAATGAACGTTAAGCAATGGGTAACTCGCCGTTCAGCCGTCCGGTAAGCACAGAGTACCAGTTGTCGTCAGCACATAAAGTTCCACGTGCGCCTCAAATAGATTTCATTCAAACCGTAGAGGCCCGGTCTTTTGGGAGATTTCTGAAAAGCAAATCCATGGTACTAGAACTTAAAAGGCAACTTAATCTACAAAGGTAGGTTTTAATCAGTAAAAGTGTGACTGACACGCTCTTTTAATCTAAGAGGTTTATCTGGACATATAACACATTTCTTTTCATAGCAGTACGCAACACAAAGAACATAATGATTTAAAGGAAATATAAATTCAACTCTAAGTTATTTTATATCAAAACATTATCTGATAACCATAGCTCAATAATATTTATGAATTCAATAAAATACTTCTTATACTTGAGTGCGAACACAGTAAAACAATTTGAGAAACGCGCCATGAAACATGCAGTCTTACACTGACATAACATGCGTTTGATATAAAAACCGAGTGTTTGTGTGTATGTATGTATGTCATGACACGCACAGACGTCTATACACGAACCAACATAAATATTTTTGAAAAAAATATGTTGCACATAAATATATCCTTATCCGTCAGTGGGGTGTGGTCTGAGTGACGGCGAGTAGCGAGTCTATTTAGCGATTCAAGTTGTCAAAAAGTATAATGTGTATGTGTAGATACGTGTGTAAGAATAGAACGATGTGAAGTTTATTTTTGTTTCACTCTGCCTCTGAAAGATTTGCTAAGACTTAATTAATTCTTGAGTTAAGCTCACTTTTTATTATGAACTAGCTTTAGCCCGCAGCTTCACCCGCGTACATAAAATATAGCCTATGTCACTCAAGAATACAGCAGCTTTTTATTGGTGAAAAAAATTTAGCAATCGGACCAGTAGTTCTACAGATTACCTCATACAAACTTTACCTCTTTATTATATTAGTGTAGATAGGTTCGCATTTAACCACTATTTCACGAGATGGTAAGAGATGATGTGACCGACATTGAAGACCCCCAAGTTCACCACTCCGGCAAAGGATGTCACTTGCACACACACAGTACACATAAATTGTCAAATCACTGTCTGTGTGTGTATTATGTTAAGTTTTTAACGCAATAAAGAAGCGCTAGTGATCTATCCACAGACATGTTACACTTTTATTAATTGTGTTTCGTTACTGAGTTCTTGGTAAAACTTTTTACAGGTCTGTGAGTGTTTGGTTAGTTGCTTTTTTACATTAAGGTGATTAATTCACACTAAAACACGCGTAGTGTTTTATTTTGAATTTATAACTTGCCTTTATCGGTAATACTTTAAATTACATGAAGCAGAATGGAAGGCAGTACTTAATGATTTAAAAGGAGCACCTTTAATTTCTTTTGTTTACTTACTTAACTTGCGGCTAGTATTCCAAGAACACCAGTGAAGTCGTACTTAGCCTGAAACTTTAACATATTGCCACGACATTTAGCATTTAATTATTATACAATTAAAGGCCATAAATACAAGGTAGCATCACCGATACCTGATAATTATCCCCCATTATGACTTCCGCGTTACAACCCCTTGTCATTTACAGCCAATTAAATTCTTTTCCTTTCTCCAGCACTGTGTTTAACCCGCTCCCGCCGGCAGTGGGGCCCCGCCTCCAGAATGCGGCCGCCTGCGCCCGTCACGTTATAATTATCATTTAAATTGTGCCCACCGCGCTACCGCTCGACACTTGACAAATGTAATGACGATAGACCGTCGCTTCAAGAATTTTTATACGCTCATATCCACCGTTTTATATGATCGTGTCAGATCCCCTTTATATGTATACCATTTTACTTTTACACCCCGTTTTCTGACAGAGGACTTTATAGAACGACTTATAAGGTTGGTTATGCATTGGCTTACTAGAAAATTTAAATTTGTTAAAATAAACAGAAAAACTAAAATAGGTTGCTTGATGAATACCCAACAATGAAAACTTAATGCATTGTGTTAAAGTCTAAAATTGTCTAAAAGGTAATTTTATTAGTCATTACTTTGTGGTAATGATAAGTAGCGTAGTCGATGTTTTGCTCATAAAAAGCGCGATACTGTGCGCATAGATGACGGTCTATATAATATCCATTTGATTTGAAGCTAGTTTTTGTGTGGTGAGCGTTGACATTTTTATTTTTATGAATTTGTTTGGTATTATAGTGGGGAACGATTAAGTTCTTGTTGAGCGTCAATTTATTTTTATTGTTGTTAGTTGAAAAAATGGTTCATGCTGCGTTTGTTTTACTTTGATGACAGTTGTTGTAGCGATTGTCATCTGTAGGTTTGACGTGTGAAGAATATAAAATGCTCTGAACCGCAATGGGCAAATGAAGGACTACGGGTTGGAGTAAAAGTCTGACAATTCTTCTGTCGCTACCTAGAGTGGAAGAAATTCCAAAAAATCATTGCTGGATGAAAATATTAGAACAAAATATGGTTTATTTATGGTTTTTTTTATAGAAAATAGTATTAGTATTATTAATTATCATTTGAAATAATTACATTCCGTCTCAAGGAGGTTTATTTGTAAGCTTTATTCAAGTTTGTAGATTGTTGTATACTTATAGAAGATAATAATATGTGATAATCAATTAGCTTATTTCCTGTATTTGATATTTATCGTATATAAGTAAAAAAATATTCCTTATTACTAACCTTTAAAATAAAACCACCAATTCATACCACTTCACACGCTTTCGAATCAGATTAAATTTTATTGCGAAACGAATAATTTATAACGCTCAGGATATTCTTAGATAACAATTTTATTCGTAATAAAAATACTTATTTAAATTTTATACTTATTCAAAGTGAAAATGAGTGTGTCAACGCGGCTGCTTCCATTTATCGATCAAATTATTCGATGTATGTGATCGTATCAGGATCATCCTCTCACCATTAAAAACTCGAAAACTATACAAGTTTTGTCGTGTAACTCGACACCTCAGGTGTTTTAAGAAAGGTTGGGGACACACTGAGACTTATATTTTCTTTTAATGTCTAGTAATGTGTGTGTTTTTTAGGCTGATTACACAATGAAGTACACGCCTGTTTTAAAAACCAAGTAATTTAATATGATTTTAGCGATGTGGAGGAGTACTTCGACGCCTGAGTGTATATTTTATATTTGTATTATATGTACATAGCTAGGTTTAACTTAAGGTTTTTATTTAAATTTTTAGTATTTGTATATAATTTGATAGGCCACTTAATTACATTAAAAATACTGTATAGTAATTTAATTAAATATTTTTTTAAACTAGTTTTATACATGATTTGATTCTCGAATCTCTACGTATGATTAATCTGGTCGTTTATTCTGCTGACATTAAAGGACTAGACCATGTTTCTTGCTACGGTTTTCCCGTCCAACTATAATTTGGGTACAGTCAAGACTAGAGTGAATAATCTAATAAACTCCTCATCATTATCGATTGTATCATTGCTTACTATCAGGCTGGATTGCAGTCAAGCACTAGTCTACATAATAAAAATAATATAACAATTTTATTAGGTAATTGTGCCTCTCTCTCCTTCAGACGAAATAGAAACAATAATGTTACTTACTTTAACTTAAACGAAATACAAAATTTTTCTCAGGTTAATTTACTTGCTCTATTTTTTTTATTTGTATGTTGTGTTGTTCTTTTGTATTGTGTGTCTATTGTATGTGTGTGTATATTGTGTGTGTGTGTCTATTGTGTTTGTGTGTGTAACTAATATATTTGTTAGTTTCCGTTTGCACTCAACAAATGAAACACATGTATTAAGTCGTTTTACTTAAACACTATCTACACACTACATCGCAATAAACATTGAACCATACCGATAAAATCTAATTTACAAGTCCCATATAATTTAAACAATTCGCATTATTTCTATAAAATGTAAGTCAAGGAAAACCGATGTTGAATTCTCGGCCGGTCCAATGCTAATCTTGATGATGCATACGATAAGATAAGGTCTGATTGTCATTCCAGACTGCTCGTGGGTTTACTGCGGGACATAAATTATGTGCTGATGACTGTCATCCATCAGTTGTGCGTACGTGTACTGTTACTGCTGGTTTAGAGGATGTGGACTTACTAATTAATTATGTGTACTTTTTTGTCTTGAGTTTGGAAGGTATTAAAGAGTAGGATAGGGTTTGTAGCGTCTCATGATTTGAAGCTGATCGAAAATAACTGGAATTTTCTAACAATGCGTTGCTTTTTTGTAAAATGGTTTCTTTTTCAGTATTAGAGAAATAGATCGTACAAAAACATTATTACGTATGCGTATGTTAAGTATATCTGTTACTGTAAAAGCCCGCACCACAGTAAATCTTAGGTTTTACCAGTAAATCTTAGGGTTTACCAACACGAGTCGGTAAATGTAAGAATATGTAAAAGAGAAACGATTTAATCGGGCTTTTACCATTAGAATTTGGTACATGTTAGGTCTTGCCAGTGAGGTTTGGTAAATGTTGATATTGCATTTTTTTTATCGTAGATAGGTTCGCGCTTGACCGCTATCTCACCTGATGGAAAGCGACCATGCGGTCGACGATGGAGCGCGCTTACCAAGAAGTAACTTATTCCCTCTTGACTTAAAGATTCCTGGGTTTTAGCTAGGAATTCCACTCCTTGGCTGTGTGGCTTGGATTATAGGAGGGATATCTACCATGTACTGCAGGCGCATCGCCGTACGCCTAGTGGTCCGATGATGGAACGGGCTAGGCAGAATTAGGTTATGCAATTCAACCTGTAAAAAACCGACGGGCTAGCGACTCGGCGTCGATGCTCAAGACTTTGAAGCCTCGACTCAACGAGTGCATCATTACCAATGATCCTCTTGGCTCTCCTTTCATTGCTTCAAGCGCTCCAAGCTGATATCGGGCAGATCCATCCCAAAAATGAAAGGAGTACTCCATACACGATCGAACTTGCGCTTGATAAAGTGTGAGCAGTTGCTCCAGCGTGAAGTACTGTCTCACTTTTGCAAGGATTCCTAGCTTTTGAGCAGCCAGTTGAGCCTTTGCTTCAATATATGGAGAAACGTTGAGAGTCGACGTCAACGTAACACCAAGAAGATCAAAATGGTTGGTTATCGGCACAGTTGCACCCAGGAAAGTAGGAGGAGGACTGAATTGTCTCCTTTTAGAGGAAAACAGACACGCCTGGGTTTTGGCAGCATTGAATTTGACCAAATTGGCATTGCCCCATTCAGTGACTGCCTCCAAGGAAATCGTTTGTCGTGGTATGGTCATGTGAAGAGGAGGGATGAAACGCATATTTCTAAAAGAGTTATGAATTTACATGTGGACGGATGGAGAGGAAGAGGGAGGCCAAAGAAACGATGGATGGACTGTGTGAAGACTGATATGAAAGAAAAGGGGATTCAGTAATGTTCAGCGCTTCCCCATGCTTCTCGATGGCCTCACTCCAGAGGCGGATGGCATACGCTAGAATATCACCAGTTGACCAATTTCGGTGAAAGCCGTATTGACGGTCACTTAGGATGTGATAAGTTTCTAGGTAAGCTAGGAGCTTAGTGTTGAGTACACGGTCCATAGTTTTACAAAACAATGCATATTTTTTAATCGTTTAATCAATTATTCAAATACTTATATACCTATGAGCAATTATTAATCATTTGTACTACTAATCAGTCAAATTGTTACCTATCTTCTGGAAATGTTTATTTTAACATTTACCGTGTCTTTGAGGTAAATCCTAAGATTTACCAAGTGAATGGTAGTAAAAGTACGAAATTAACGATGATCATAGAACGGTTCGGACTTTTACCATTAAAGGTTGGTAAATCTTAGGATTTACTGGAAAATCTTAGGATTTACTGGAAAATCTTAGGATTTACCGTAGTTCGGGCATTTACAGTAACATATCTATACCATTTAAAAAAAAAAGATGGCTATAACTACTGCTTACCATCAGGTGGGATCATAGTCAAGCACCATAGTTTATATAATTAACAACAAAAAATTCAGCAATTTAGTATCTTCTTCTGGTACTCTTTAGCGTGTGAGAATGTTCAAGGATGTTGTAATGCTATGTGAACTAGCAGAATTGTACCTACTTTTTACTAGGTAAAAGTTTGGAAGTTTCAAAGTCTACACGGTGTTCGAAAACGTTCCACCCTTGAAGCGCTGTAACTACGAAAGACTTTACTAAAAGAATCCGGGAACAAACTTTTTTGTTCCACCAAAAAAAAATATCAAAACCTCTACAATAAAAAAGGTTCCTCCCAGTGTGTCCCCCAATAAGACGCACAACAAATAGTGTCGATAGTAATCGTCGGTTGTGAGTGTAAATATCGTCGCGATCGCACGATAACGCGCGGCTACCGTCCGCCTTACGTACGAGCTGTGATCGAGATAGTCGCACGATTTATACGTACGGCACGGCTACTTGAGACGTTTTACGTGATTATGCAGGGAGTGCTGGAGATGCGACGGTCCTTGCTTCGGGTGAAGTTAAGTTTAAAAAAGAATATGCGACCATTTTCTTTTTATTTGTAAATATTTTTTACCTCTTCTTCTTCTTTTCGTATCGATGCTCTCATTAAACTTTTTCTGCCAAGTATTTGCAACCTGTATGGCTTTGGCATTGGTTTAGATCCTGCAAAGTACAGGTGGTTGTGCAGGATGGACAGCATAGCAAGTGCTACATAAACTGGGTAGCCGCTCCACACTGGCAGCGCATTAAGAATGGTTGGTACCTCAGGTATATGGATATGAAAAGAGTATCATCAACAACAACTAAGTTTTAAAGTTCCAAGCTGTTATTATGATAGGCAGCTAGACTTTGACCTGGATCAGTCTAGAGGATATTTTTGTAACAATAGTCACTGTAGGCAGAAGCTACCAATTGATAACTCACCCATTTCTTAATACTTGAGGTACGGAAGAATCTTCGGCGGATTTTTTGCAAGAGGTCAGTTTGTTTATCAGGAATTCAGGATCAGTCAATAAGGCCTCCCACAAGGCGGACCGACGATCTGGCGAGGATCGCGGGAATTCGATGGTTGCGAGACGCACAGGACGGGTCGCTGTGGCGACGCTTGGGGGTAGCCTATGTCCAGCAGTGGACGTCTTTCGGCTGAGATGATGATGATAATGAATAAGAGTGCAATATTGAGTTAAGGATGTCTTGGCACTGATTTCACTGTCTGTCTTGTGCCGAATCATGATGCAATCTCCTCCAAGCTTTCACGTTTCAGATAGAGTAAAAAAAACTGCTTTACAGTGCACAGTTTACACAATAAAGATCCACGCATTATGTAAATCGCGCATCTAAAACCGCAAAGAAACATCAATCTAATAAATTCCAGTTTAATTATGTGTGGGAAAACGCGCAGCCAAAACAGAAAACACTAAATTCCTCGTTAATTTATAAACCGGCGAAAGTAATGAAACGTTAACGACGTATCTGTGTGTGTATCTAACCTTAATCTTTGGCACAATAAGCAGTTGAAAAATCCGTATGTTGATAGCCGAATGGAAATAGACATTTGATATACGGTCAGCTGATGTACGTAAACACAATTCTCTCACAGATTTATGAATAACCAGTAGATATATAGCGGAGTCAATGGAAACATTGTAAATTGCAATAAACCATCGGCGAAGAGTTACGGGCTCTCGTAAAATATTAGTTTTATAGTCATGTTATAACGAAATATGTTTCGGCGGAAATGTAAACGGGAGTAAAAATAATGGTTTACGGTTTCTTTATAATAATTTATGTTGTGTGTTAGTGTTTTAGGTGTGTTGCGCCTTGTGGCCAGGGTTCTGATGGGGAGCGCGTTGGGTACCGTCGTGTTTCTTGTTTTGGAGCTTTCCTGCGTAAGCTCAGACGGTCAATTGTTTTCAAGCCTGCTGTTGTTGACCTTTTGGAGAGACTATAATTATCATTTCATTTGTGAACGGTATTTTTTGAGACAACTAGTGAAATCAATTTAGAGTTTTTTTTTTTGTTTTCTGTCATTGGTGTTTAGTAGTAGCTTTCATTTGCTTATTATTATTGTAGTTCAATATAGTCACAGCTCAGTATACTCGTAGTAATTTCAGGCTTTGATAATATTTTATTAATATCTATTAAAAAAAAATGAAAGTAACAGATCAACTGAAATCTTAGCTTTTTGCAAAGAACCCCAAATACTAAAATTTTAAGAAACATCAACGCATTGCATAATTTGACATTGAAAGTAATTTACGATGTTTATATTTTATGTACGAAACTGATTTCTTTTAAACAAAGTTTCTTCTATGAACATTCCATTAAACTACTTCTCAGATGTATATTTGTATGTCTGTCACTTTGACATAACTTTGAAAAGAAACAACTGCCAATCAAATTAATTTATAAAAATATTATTTGGTTCAATTAAATTGTGTTATGACAGCATATTTTTTTGGCTTTGAAAGGTGGCGCCAAGTTTCTTAACTTATAATATGTAGAAATATAACGTAATGCACATTATTTATTGATTTTAGAAGGGAGTGATTTTATTTAACACAGTTTCATTGAATCATACAGTTGTAAAAACTGGTAGTCTAGGGAAAACTGTGTAAAGGCACCTTACCTATATTACTTATGCGTAAGCTAATGGACATTGCGTATTCTCCCCATCTTGACTTGGTCTTTGACTAACGTCCAGAGGTTGAAACTTAAGCATTTTTTTGTCTTGGTCCTTTGGCTCAGGTCTTTTTGGTTTTGCTCAGAAGGTTGCCCAACCTAAATAGGACTGGGCTGGCTGGACATATCTGCTGCAAACAAATTGAGCGGTGGGGCCATGAAGAAGATGGCGGGATGACTTAGGTGCCTTCAATAGGAATTGACAAAAAGTGGCTTAAAGCTGGAAACAACGGCAGGAATGGAGGGAGGCCTTTGCCCAGCAGTTGGATGGTATAGGCTAGATACAATAATAGAAAGCCGCTGCTGACCGCAAGTATAATTAGGTAAGTACCTTCATCATCATCATCTACCTAGCCTTTTCCCAACTATATTGGGGTGGGCTTCCAGTCAAGCCGGATTTAGCTGAATACTAGTATTTGGAGCGGCTGCCTACCAGACCTACACAACCCATTTAACTGGTAACACGGTGCTTCATGGCAAGACTGGAATCAGATTGTACTGGCTTTAAGTACCTACCTTAAGGCAGGATAAAAGTAAGTAAAAGTCGATAGAGTTGATAAGTTTTTTTCAAAAGAGATTTCAAATGTTCTTTGAATTTTACACTGAAATTTAAAGACCTGTAATGTATTTACGGGATTACCGCTGAAAGACCACATTTTCAATCATGCGCTCTGATGATACAGAAGTCAAATAGAGGCATAGAGTGTATAATTGTGCAGATAGGCAAATTTTTGTTTGAAAAACGTAACAATTATTCTATTTTACTGATAGCGGATTCCTAAAGTCCACTTGGAGAAATCATTTTGAATAAGGTGTCACAGATCAGATCCATTTTTAAAGGAAATCATTTTTTATTTATTTACTTTTTTCATAATTTATGCACAGGTACACACATAAATAAAAGATAAGAAGGAAACAGAATAATAGGTACAAAGGTGATGCTTATTTTTTGCTTTTAATTCTATTATAATTGAATTTGTATAAAATGTTGCTCAATGTTTGTTTGATAGAAACAATATGTAATTAACACGTATAGCATGTTAATTACATATTTTACTTCAAGATACTTGTATTTTTTAAAATAAAACGTTTTAAAGTTAGCCAAGCAACTTGGCTGACTCCCACTTCAGTGGCGTAGAATAAACATAATCTGCAATATTTACTAATTCCCACATCTTTACACTTTCCTAGACTACAGGCTGTAACATAAAATAAATACTAACTTGCATTCCTGTACAATAAAGAACATAAATTGCATCAGTTCCATTTGTTTATAACAACTGTGTTGGCATAAAAATGTGGCACTTCTGCACATTTGGCCGCACATAATCCTCGCCAATGATCCACAGACGGACAACGTGTTTATTTTACATACAATATTTACGACACCAATTAAGAGCCTAGCTTATTAACTACTAGACGAATTTATGCTTCAAAATAACGGTTAACCAACGCACTGTTTGTTTTCCTAGCTACTCTGTGACTTGCTATATTTAACAGATTGAACAAAGAGAACGCATCTGTTTTAAATTTCGAAGCCGTTAATTATTTGTATTTGAAACTTAGAACCGGATTATCTTGTCTGTTCATATTTTTGGGTAATAATCTTTGGTAATTTATTGTTAAAATATTAAAGAGTAATACGTGATTGTTTATGATCCTAACTTTTAACTAAGTCATTTTCAACACTCGACTTAACCGAATTTATTATTCCAGTAAAAAGGATCTTAGTATGGCAACTGATATAGAAATAATCATTTTACTTGTAAAATTAAGTCGAATGAGTAGCCCAGGGAAAATAGATTTAAAGAAGTACAATTTATTTCATTTATTTTTTGTTTGTTTTTTACTTTTTCGTGGACCACCTGCTGCAAGCCCGAGCTGATTTTACCAGGTATCTTTATGCTAGAATAACCAATTCTACTTATTAGATTCGTTAAATGCTTTTACTCCTTCGTACTCCTACGTATCGTGCATGCCCTGGAATAGTACTTAGGATTTTTTTTATTTTGGCAATATGTTCCCTTGGGACACTTTTCTACTTTCAAGCGGGTGAAGCCGCGGGCAGCAGCTAGTAATATTACATAGAAAAAACCCTTTTAAAATATCGTTATCTTTTGTTTCAGATTTATTATTAACCCTCTTTACAGAAAAAAAACAACCTCCTTTCGCCAGCACTCTGTCTACCTTGACATATTACCTCTTCCGACTGCACCGGAAGTACGTCACGATCCTGCCATAGACTATCAGACACAATGCCGTTATCAGAAGGGGTGAACTCGTAAACAGGGGATGTTTATGGCGACGCCGACTTCCGGTGACGTCACTTGGCTTTTTTGTGGAAGTAATAGTGTAGTTAGCAGTTATCTGTGTAGAGAATTTGTAGGTGGTCTTTAATTACAGAAGCCGAAAGAAATGGAATGGTTTGAAGAAATTATTGGTGTTTGAAGTTAGAAGTAGAGGAAGTTTAAAAGTGGTGCCAGTGACAGAAAATTTGAAGTCATGTAAAAAGAGGGATGAAACGCATGTTACGAAAAGAGTTATGAGTATACGTGTAAATGGACGGAGAGGGAGGGGGAGGCCAAAGAAAATATGGATGGATTTTGTGAAGAGTGATATGAAAGACAAAATAGGTAGTTAGTGATAGCATGACGAGTGACAGGACAGAATGGAAGACAAAACCGTGTCGCACCGTCTTCAAATAAAGTATGGTAGAGAGATGACGGTTGGCGTTTGAAGAAGTTTTATTGAGCAAGTAGTGCCTGCCAGTGATTTTGCTTGCATTGAAAGTGGGTTTGGTCATTTCGTGTTTGGACCTCTGTTTCATTTCCTTAGGAGGTGCATTTCGGGAAAACCTTTCTTATTATGATTATAATAAAAGGAGCATAATATAAAATGATCAGCCATGCATCTTTGTCGTAACTGAATATCACCTGTCTAACGATTGGTCTAGATTTAATAAAAACCTCTAAAGCATTAAACGCAAGGCAACATCGTGGCAGACCGAGGCGAAGGTGGAGAAATGAGTTGGACAACTATCGGAGGGACAAACCTGCAATGGCTGAAGATAGCCGTGTGTGGAAAAGGGAGAGGGAAGCCTTTGCCCAGCAGTGGGACATAATAGGCTAACTAACTAAAGACCAGATACCGAATTATTCCAGCTAGTATTGAAAGAATACTAATTCCCGAAGAAAGAAAAATAATATAAATGTTTAGCTACTTTTGCTATGGAGGAGAAATTTTCTATGACCTATAATTAAGTCAACTACAATAATAACTTAATTAACTGGCGGGCCGTAAAATTGGAAACATAAAAAGTTTCTGAAACGGTTTGCTCTATGCCACACATTAAGTCAAAACACTTGAATAAACAATTAAAGACAGTGACATAAAGACTTGGCTGTCAAAGAGCTTAGCTGTCAAAGACGTGGCTGTCAAAAAGGCTGGCTGTCAATGTCAATCAGAAGCTCTTATAAGCGACGCTGATGAATCTAAATATAGAGTGGAAAACACGTTATATTGTGGATGCGAGTTTTTAAGTTTATTGGAAAATATATAATGAGAGCATTGTGGGGCGTTTTTGATGTCTAGTTTTTTTTTTGCAAGTGGGGAATCATGAGAATGACTTCGCCTGTTCTTGGGCCGAAGCGGGAGGGTGTGTCGGACTTATACTGACTAAATCCCACCCCATTTCTTCGTTGCCTTCGTTCTGGGGTCACGAGCTTCCCTTTCGGAATCCAATACATGGTCCCAGTTGATGTCTAGTGTCGATTCTGAATAGCTCTTTTTCATAATCTATTAGATTAAGTTTCAAAATTCAATGGTTTGCTGTAAAAAACTCATCTTTGAGTTAAGCTCAACCTGTGTACGTGAATTTATTACTAAACTGTGTGCTATAACTTGTTTTGGTGGACCATATAATTTTTTTTTTTTATATGCTCGAGTTTTACCGAAATCACCTAGTGATAAGCAACGATAGAGCACACTTGCCTAAATAGTACCTATTCACTCTTGGCTTAAAGACCTATAGTTTATACGAGTAGGTAGCTATCACGAACATCGGACTTTGGCAGGGAGTTCCACTCCTTAGCTCCTACGCACAACTTTTCCAAGTGGACGCACAAAACAATTTTTGAACACATTCAGGAGTGCTATTCATTAAGAAAACCGCCTTGCGCACAGCGCTGCTAAAAAAGAAAAGAGCCTTAACAGCCTTAAACAGCAGTGACAAAATTCAAATCAGTTATCGTTAAACTGTGAGTAGCTATTCTCTAACGGCCGAAATTAATAATCAATCCATCACATATCGGAGATTGAAAAACAAATGAAGCAACAGAAAAAATGAAAATTTTTGTATGGTATCATTTGTTTTTCAATCTCCGATATGTGATGAATTGATTATTAATTTCGGACGTAAGAAAACAGCCTTACCGGCAGCGCTGTGCCCAAAACTGTTTTCTTAGAGAATAGCACTCCTGAATGTGTTCAAAAACGTTTTATGCATATGGGTGAGACGTCCACTAGTGGTGCAACACTAGTCGGAAATAAGTTTTGCAAAAAATATCAAAATACAGTCTCAGTTTCAATCGGCACACTAACTAGCTTTTTCAAGTATAACTGAAAAATCATCATTATTATTTCACCCACATGACAGTAGCTTTGCCCGCAAGATAGTGACTTCGCCCGCGAGACAGTGACTTCGCCCGCGTGACAGTGACTTCGCCCGTGTGTCAGTGACTTTGTCCGTGTAACAGTAGCTTCGCCCGCGTGACAGTGACTTCGCCCGCGTGACAGTGACTTCACCCGCGTGACAATGTTTTCGCCCGCTTGACAGTGGCGTCGCCCGAGTGACAGTGACTTCGCCCGCGCGATAGTCATTTTAACCGCGGCAGTAGAAAACTATCTAAAGAGAACATACTGTCGGGATACAAAGTTTTTTTATTTGTTATTCATAAAGTTTATCATTCCAGGACATGATCTATCCTTGGCTCACTTCATCTAAAACCGTTCAGTTATTTCAGCGTGATGGATCAACATCCAAAACATGCACGTGTCACCTTTGTAATAATATTAAGTCTGATTCGCATTTTCCTTCCGAAACTTAAAAAGCGTGCCGTGTCCCTCCCCGCCTCCCCTCTCCTCTCGTCCCCAACGGCCACCACTTGTTTGTCAATCTGTCTCAGAACATTAAAGCCAAACTTCATCTAATGGATTTTAACGTCCAACATGTTTACACATCAAACTGAGAGAACATTATTTTTTCTTTAACGCATTAAATTAAAAATGTTTGACTTTCCTCGGTATAAATTAATATGTTTATTTTGGGTGAGAAAACAGAGTGCCGTGAAGGGTTTCTATTTTTATTATTTTTTGGTTAAGTACTTGTGATGAGTATTTTAACTGGTATTTGTACGGAAATGTCGTTCTAGCGATGTATGGGGGATATAAATATTGAATTGTAGATAAACAAAGCTATTCACAAAAAACCGATTGCCAGAAAAAATTATAGAAGTTCGAAAAAAGACATTTTTGAAACAAAAATATTGGTGTAAAATAATAATCATTACACTAAAATAAATGTAACCAATGAATACAACTACATATATCAGACCACTTGATAAGTTTTTTCCCTACAGTTTGTTTAATTCGTACAATTTTGTAATGTATATTTTTGCACTCCTGTCCTCAAGCCTTTAATTACACTCAGAACATGCCCAAGCTGTCGACAGCGTGTAGTCTTCCACACGATCTTCAAAGAGATGTCAGCAAACCAGCAGAACTGATGCTCGCCGTGATTTCTGAAACTCGTGGTCTGCTGTTAGACATAGGCGTCTCTCGAGTGGCGCCACAAGAACCGGTCCTGTGGATCTCGCATTCTTCGGATTCCCGCAACCCTCATCAAGTCGTCGGTCCACATTGTGGGAGTTCTTCCAATGCTGCACGCTGCGTGTTCCGGAATGTGGATGTCACTCCAGAACCTTTCATCGACTATCTGTTCTACGAGCAATGTGTCCTACCCACTGGCATTAAGTTTGGCGATTCTTGGAGCTTTAGTAACCTTGGTTCTCCTACTCATGTATTGTACGAGTATAGTACTTTCAGTGACATAGTTACTGCTATTAGTCAACCTCTTGACAGTTTGAAACTAAGTAATTACAACAAAAGTACACTCATCATATCCCTTTGTGCCTTTGCAAAGAAACAAACATTTACCACCTGTTCCACCAAACCAATCGCAAACTCAACAACCAATACAATAAGAAATCGCACAGATTCATTCCAAGAACATTTTTCATCTCCAATCGCTTCCGAAAACAAGAACAAAGCAAAACTAAGTAAATAACAATTTGTTCCACCGAACACCGAAGTAACATCGCTCACAAAAAGGATAAATAAAAAATAAAAAAAATGATGAAAAACTAGACGCGAGTTCAGTAGCGGACGTTAATCTGAGCTGACAACGCGCAGCGGCTTCAAAGTGGCGGGGGTACGTTAATCACTCTTCCACTCGACTGTACGATGCTTATCTGCCCATTGCTTTACCACTTCAGATTATTGACTTTGACTGTACCACGGATACCACCATACTACTCACGTTTCATGGAATAAAAATTGGATATCTTTATGTAATGTAAATCGCGTGTACTGGCGAGGAGAGTGGTGTTATTTGTGGAAAATGTGCGTAGGCCTTAGGATAAGGAAAATATCTAAGATATCAATGAAAAAGTTCTAATATTAATGTCCCAGATGAAAGTTTCCTTCTTAGAAAATACTTCAGAGTAGAACTTCGTTATAACCTCAACATCTTTTACGTCTAAGTGTCTACTAGGTATACGTGAGACACCTAGTATGTTTTCAGAATTTAGGTAGATCACTCTTCTCTTTGAGCAGCAGGCGCCGTGTTACAAGGCTTCCTAGAAGACCTACGGGAGTCTGCAGGATGTGAGACACACAGGATCGATCGTTGTTCTGGTCGTTTGGGATGCCTATGTCCAATAGTGGAAGCCTAGTGGTTGAAATGATAATGATTATGATAACAGGGCTTCCAAAATTTTCGCTTATTCTACTGAAATCTTGTTTTCCTGGACAAAGAACTCTTCCAGAAGTAATTCTCGACCATTATTAATAATAAGTTCTTAGTCCAAAGCAAATATAAGTTATTTTTTAATAATATAAACCAGTCCTTGACTGCAAACCCATCTGATGGTAAGCAGTGATGCAATCGTTAGTTTTACCTACTGAATCACAAATAACCATTCTTCACAATACATCAAAATACATTAACACCTAAGACGACATGCCGTCAGTTTTATACCTTGAAACCAGTGGACCATGAGCTAGACAGCCTCAATTTGCCGTCACCAACTCAAGTCAACCAGTTTTAGCAGGCCATGCTTTGATCAGAAGGTTTACACAATGCCAGATCATCTTATATTGGTAATGTCTCTGACTCAACGTCAGTAGCTACTCTAAAATGATCTGTCATTGTTTAGAAAGACTACAAAATGCTAGATCAGCTTATATTGGATATTCCTTGTGGGTACTCAGTCGTGATTCAAGCTACATTGCCAGTGTAAGCTGACCCTTAACTGTATGGGGTGATTATACAATGCGAGGTCAGCTTATAGATTGAAGTCTTCGTTTGGTGCGGATGCAATCATAGACGCGGTAGGTGCGATGACCGCTTCTGAGTTTGTGGAAGAGTAACAAGGTATTTTACTGGGTAGATTTGCTAATGTTTTGGAAATACTAATTTGAACCATATGTATTTAAAGTAGAATTCTAGTTTGGTTAAAACAGCCTGTAAGGTTTTAAAGCAAAACTGATTGTCTGTGTGTCTCTTTACTCACACTCTTTTTAAAGACTCCATTATTGTATTTGCTTCATCAAATTTGGTCACTATTCAGTTCTGTCCATTAAAATAGAAAAGGAAAGTAGGATATTCTCTAAAATGTTAGCAGTTTTACAGTTGCTTGGATTTCAGAATAAAGTGAAGTTCAGGAAAATTTGGTCAGGAAAACGAAAGACCATGGCTGGGCATAGGTCTGCCTAAGCGTCGCCACAACAACCAGTTCAGTGCGACTCACATCCATCGGATTCCTGCGACCCTCACCAGGTTATCGGTCTAGTATCTGGGAGGTCTTCCAACGCTGCGTCTTCCGGTACATGGTTGCCATTCATTTCATCCTTATTGATCGAGTATATAATGGACTACTGATATTCATAACATTTCATACATGGCCTGGACGCCCTAGGTATTCCATACATTGCTTAGATATTGTATAGAATTCCTGAATTATACAGATTGTCGGTAGCATATCCAAACAATTCACAGTATCAGTATTGTGCTATGAATGAGCGCTAGTATCAGATATCAAGGTGCTATTCGGTTTCTAGTGAATTTAACAACAGATCATTTCCTTACGTATATAGTACATTGGTGTTTCTTGTTCCTTGCGTCATGTTGGTATGACAGGATAGGGAACTGTTAGATTTACAAATATGTATTACCTACACCTTTGAAAATACATATTTTTCTGTTTCCTTCTTTTTCTTTTTATCATAATGTGTATATTTAACCTATCACATACCCGCGAAACGAGACACAATAGTAAGACAATAACAGCGCAGTCTCATGCGACCGCTCAGGGATTCATGAAATTAACAGTTAAGTAAAAAAATACATTCTGTGTACATGTTGTATGTGAATTTTAATTAATTTTATTTACTTAATACAGAAAAAAAATCCTCACACTAGTTTAGTAAAAGTAATTAAATTACTTGAAAGAAACTGTAAAACTTTGTCAATGATAATTATAAAAATATAGTTTAGTATATTTCTTTTACACTATAATTAAAAAGAATTAATTCTTAATGACTGAACTAGCGTCAAATGAGACCACTTAATTTTCATTTCAATTAGGCTGCTCCTTGGCACTCTGTAAAATATTACTCCACATTAATTTTCAAAACTACCGTACATTATTTTTTTAACGAAACACCCGACATTTAAATGTTTCGTCATCAACTAAAGTAATTACCGTCACCGACTACGTAAACGCTAATTACTCTGACATTATTGCCAATAATTTTCACGTCAATAAAAATTAACATTTAAAAAAGTTTTTGCACTTTTTTACTCGAGTGTACAAAGTGTCATGGCGTCGGGTGAGCGGTGAGATCAAAGCGGTCGGCGCCTTTGAACCGCCGCGTGTATCAACACTGCCGTGCCGTAAACGACACGTAGAGGAATGAGTGGTACGGTCTGCAGCGGAAATTAGCTGATCGTCTGTACAACGGCATTTTTAAAACAAATTACTGCTTTTAGCTGTTAAATTAGATCATTTGGAACGTTCCAAGGCATTTAGTATTTCATTTATGAAATTTTGAATGCATGCTTGAGATATAAAAATAAAAAAATAATTATTTATAACTCTACTATTTATTTATTAACTATAATATACTTTCGTACCCATCGACCATCTGTTCTATGAGCAATGTACTCTGCCTTCTGCCACTTTGTTTTGTGCGGTTCTTCAGTCTATATATCTAAATTATTTTCTGAAGTGGCGACCACGTACTGGAAGACGCAGCATTGGAAGGCCTCGCACAAGGTGGACCGATGACCTGGTAAGGGTTGCATGGATCTGATGGATGCGAAACGCACGACGGTCGTTGTGGTGACTTTTGGGGGCTTATGTCGAGTAGTGGACGTTCAGCTGTAATGATGATGATGATGACTAATTTTACTAGATTTTAACTTAGTATCTTTAGAGTGAAGATGTTTTAAAATTAAAATAACTTTATAAATTTGCCCATCTAGCGATTTACTCTTCAAAAGTTTTTTTGTAGTTGGGAAATCATCAAATAACTCCTCCTGCTCTAGATGAAGCGTGAGGGACTGTTAGACTTTGACTAAAACTCACCTAAGTTCTTGGTGGCCATGAAGCCACCTTTGATCCCCTTTTGACTTTCGAACTATCCTGCAGTCAACTCGTCATAGTCGAGTTAATTCGAGGCACTGTACAGTTTCCAGTAACACACAACTTATAACCAATACTGGTTACTGGTTACCTGTTTTATGTAACTAACTGTAATTAAACAGTTTATCTCTAGAACAACGGCACCAAAAACTGCAGTCAACATTCACACCTTACAAGTACCGTTAACAAAAAAACATTAACCAACAAATTAATTAAGGAAAATTAATTTGCTGTCCTTCCTTTCTTACCTGCGATCTATCAAAACCGACGGGCCGTAGTTTAAATTATATGTAGTATGTAAATAAGTTTACAGGACAGGTTGACCCCATTGACTATACCACACCTGCTAACCAATGTTCCGGGTTCGATCCCACGTCGCTACATTAGTAAATTTCCTTATCATAAATAATTTACCCGGTAACTCATAAAAAAGTTGACATATTAAATGTTCGATAAGGTGAACAAGAGTTAATTATTTTCTTTTAATTAAAATTAAATAGTAATTAAGTTATAATTTAAGGAGCCATTTGTGTTAATAACTGTAGAGGGTGTTTATTGCAGCGTCGATACTTTGTAAAGGTTATTATATGTTGTATATTTTTATTTATTTATTTAAACTTAATGTACAGTAGCGGTACAAAGGCGGACTTAATTCAACAAGGCATTCTCTACCAGACAATCTATGGTTAAAAAAACTACACTATGGTAGGTATGGTGTGGTATGAATAAATAAGATTAAGCTAAATATTGGTGACGCTAATAATAATACCGTTAATAACTAATCTCCTTAAACTTCTGAAAATCATAACCTATAATATCTTTGTTTTACACAATATGTCACAATAGATTCCAATCAACTGGGGGATATTCTAGAGTTGCCAACGACCATATGGCTGTATGGTCGATGAGGGATGCACTAGCACAGTGGGTGTAGTGATAAGCGTTGGTTGTCACCACGTTCCATAAAAAGTATCTAAGAGGCCTCTGGAAGTTGGTTTTGGCTCTTCGTACGTCTTCCAAAGGTCCAAGACTCTGGGCTGTGTAAAAAATTCCATATCAACTGGAACAATTTTGTACACATAATGAAAGTTATCCTTGTTATAAATATGATTCATTCCATCTGCAACATAATGGGTATAGAATTACATAATTATCCCATTTTTTTGACAGTTGCTGTTTGATAAATCAGATAATGTTTCAAAGGAAATGATGAAACTGGCGGCAGTTTCCAATGTGATCATTTTCTTCTCTCTTATCTGTTTAACCAGATCATGGTTTTTAATCGTATTAATCTATTTCTACGATGACGTTTGTCAATAACAATGAAATAACTTCACTTTTTCAGAACCCCTGAAAGCGCTTAAGAGTAAGGCGCAGAAGAATTTATAAGTCCAGAACCATTTCGAAGCTTCATCAATCCTCTTCTTCTGTGGTATTGTTCGAAAGATACACCGCAACCATTGAACGTGAAGAAATACGAGTGGGATGGTTGGTGGATGATTTTTTTCCCTAAAAAAAGAAAGGAATCCATTCCTTTCTCGTAACTCAAGTCTGCTACATAGTTGCATCCTGTCATGAGGTATTATTTTATGTTAAGCTCTCGTTTCTCCACTATCTCACCTGATGGTAAGCAATGATGTGGCTATTCACTCTTAAAGAACCCTAGGATGTAGTTATCAGTAAATACGGACCCTGTGCGCGAATTTTATTCTTTACCTGTATGTACGTGGAATAAATGTGTTCTCAAAATTTTTGTTCGTATGGGTGAGATGTCCACCATGTTCCGGTGGTGGCGCAACACCTTTCGTCTACTAACTGGTTCAATGATGGAAAGGGCTTGGCGATATTAAATTGCAATGCAATTCCAACGCACACTCCCAGAAATGTAAACGATTGAAAACCGAACAGCTAGTAACGCGGTGTCGACGCTCAAAATTTTGAAGCTTCGACTCGAAGAGTGCGTCATTGCCGATGATCTTCTTGGCTCGCTTCTCAAACTCTACATTGTAAGACCGTTTTCACATTTTCCGATCCGATATCGGTATCGGACTCCGATACGATATCGGGGTAAGGTAAATGTATGAGATATGTACCTGTCTTTCATATTGTCCGACCCGATATCGGATATCGGTGCAACGCATTTCATACATTTTACTTACTCCGATATCGTATCGGAGTCCGATACCGATATCGGATCGGATAATGTGGAAACGGTCTAACAGTCTAATTGAATAAGACCAAAGGGCTTTAAGAACGATTTTAGGTACTTCACGGCTCTGTATGGCGTAAAAAATCTGCCTCAATGCTTCGCAGGTTACATGACAGTCCTAGTTCATACGCTGGTCGATTGTATCATACATAGGGTAAGAGTTTTTTCTACAAACACAATGGAACTCTTTAATTTAATGAATAAATAAAATTATTATCATTTACTTGGTAAGTATAAGTACATGCATTCTAGAACACTTCGCCGAAGTATTACTTTACTAACAATTTACATTGCCATCAACACATTACCACGTATTTCTTTTAAAAACTTCCTTTTCCATCTCATGTCAGGAATTACAAAGTATGCGGTTGGCTAGTAATGAAGCAATGTAGAAACACGACAAAGCGGCCGGCGGTCGGGCAGGAACAATCGACAGAGGCATTAGTGACATTACGACAACCCGACACGTCAGGTACACTCGGGCGTAAAACTCTTACTGTAATGAATAACTTACATAGGTGGTATAAAAACTCGTCGAGTTCGTGGGCCTCGTGGCTAGATAATAACAGCTGCACGGGTCGATCTTCAAGGTTAGGCGAAGCTTGCCAAGATTGGTCTGTGGATGGGTGACCATCTTATCATATCGAGTTTCCTCCGTGCCTCGGAAAGCACGTTAAGCCGTAGGTCCCGGCTGTCATTTGTAGATCTTTGGCAGTCGTTACGGATAGTCAGAAGCCAGTAAATCTGACTCCAGTCTTGCCACGAAGTACCGTGTTATTCCAGTTAATGGGTTGTGGAGGTCTGGTAGGCAGCCGCTCCTCGTAAAATACTGGTATTCAGCTAAATCCGGCTTGACTGGAAGCCGACCCCAATATATAGTTACGAAAAAGCTAGGCAGATGATGATGATAGACGTTATAGACCGCTGGTAAACGTAGATCTTTTTTTGGGTGGTCTGGAATCAAATAACTCTTGCCACTCGGGTGCAGTGAGAGGGAGAGTCAATCTTTTTCTCGAAAACTTCACCCGTGTTCCTTTAGTTACCCTTTGCGTTCTAGAAATGGCGAACAATCTTGCAGTTGTCAACTATCTTTGGTATCCGGTCACCAAAACAAAGAAAGGTTCTCTTCTCGCTGGTAACTTCTTAAGTTCTGTAATGTCTACCTAAGGCTGAGAAAACTTTTACAGAGAAAGACGACTCGTGTTTTCGGAATAATTTCAGTAGCATTATTTCAGATTTTTTTGTTACTGTAAAGAAAAAACCCGCTACTCAAATGAAGAAGGAACGGGCATTGTCTCGCTGACTCACTAGACTAGACATCAGTTACAAGTAAGAGTACTGCTTCAAGGGTGATGCTTTTCTTTAACGTTAGATATCGATCAGACGCAGGCGCAGTTCGCAGGCAAGTACTAGATTACATATATATAATTATATAAAACTATCTATACCCTGGTATATACCCGAAGACGCAACGTTGGAAGGCCTCCCACAAGGTTGACCGACGACCTGGCGAGGGTCGCGGGAATCCGATGGATGCGAGACGCACAGGACCGGTCGCCGTTGTGACGCTTGGGGAGGCCTATGTCCAGCAGTGGACGTCTTTCGGCTGAGGTGATGATGACCCTGGTATTAGATGGTCCAGAAACGAGAGAAATTTCGATTGTCAGAGCCAGTAAGTGAGACTTTTGTTCTTGTTGTGTGTTAGAAGATCTATCTAAATAGGTAAATCTTATACGTCAAATATCTGTAGTTTCATTTCCAAACAGCCACTACAGAATATTAATGACAAAATTATTTTACTAGAATGAAAATATCACACTAATACATATTATGAAGGCGTTAGTTTGTATGTATCTGTAAGTTTGTTACTTCTTGACGCTCGAATGGCTGAATGGATTTTGAAGAAACTCGGTACACGTGTAGATTATATCCTTCAATATCTCATAGACTTTTTATCCCAGGAGTATGTTGCTTTGGGATAGTTTTCTACTTTCACGCAGGCGAGGCCGTTTGTAGCAGCTAGTTCATAATATAAATGACCAAAGACATCCGTTTGTCGTGCCAAAGCGTCGCTAGAAATCTAATTAATTTATTAAAATGAAACATGTATATTCACTTTAATATTAAATTGTATGACAAATTGATGGCTATGCTAATGTTCGTTGGTTTCCGTTTCGCTTTATAGCGTTTGATTTGCAAGCGAATAATCGGATTTCGATGTCATAGGATTAGTAGTTATTAGAACTGAATAGTTTAGTGGGTTGATAGAATGATTATTGTTGGATTGTTATGTGGTTTATTATGTAAGAGACTTTTGTTTATAACTACAGCTTTGGCCAGCGGTTTCACCCGCGTGAAACCGAAAATGTATGCCTATGTTACTCTGTGTAAAGTAGCATTCTACTGGTGAATGAATTTTGAAAATGGGTCCTTACTGGTTGAGTTTTTCTTTACAAACTGAAATATAAATCTTTTCTCATTATAATATTAATATAGATATCTACCTCGTGGTCTTAGAACAGAAAGGGTTGTTCAGTCAAAATCGAACACAGGGAGTTCGCCCCACCCAGAGTGGAAAAAAATATCTGATGATTTCCTACCTGCCTGAAAACAGGTTGTTTGTAGGTATCACATATTTAGCTAATGATAGTGAATTACGCAAGTTACTTCTGGGCAAGTATGCTTCATCGCCGACCATTTTATTACCATAAGATGAGATAGAGATCAAACGCAAGACTCTCTGTATTTTCTTTACCAGCGTTTTCCAAATCCTTTTCGTTACTAAAATTGTTTTAAAAATTGCTTAGTCAGGTATGTATTTGTTTGATAGATCTGCAAGTACAAGAGTGTTGTGTTCGTGTTATGAATATTTATGAAAGTAATGCGAATTAAGTAACACTAGTTACTTAGAGCATTTTGGTGAATTGAAAATTCTATATAGAAATACATTACACGACATGTACTATTCACATACACTGTAGTAGATGTCTACTGCATGACAGGCTAAATGTAAGTTGATAATTATAGTCGTTAAATAAGTCACTGAAAACTCAATCACCTGAAAAATCATTCATACATGTAACAGATAATTTTGCATGCTGTCTGGTTTTCCCGTCCGATTAAAATTTAGGTAACTTCAAAGCTAAAGTGAAAAGGCTTTTAATAAACATGTGTGCTCAATCAGCAACTATTGCATCACTGCTTACTGTCAGGTGGAACTGTAGTCAAGTATTAATTTATATCATTAAAAAACCGTAGACGGCACGCCGCGATATGGCGCGCCGTGTCTGGGTTCTAACCCAGTATTTTTTATATATTTCAGTAAATTCAGCTACTGTAGTTTATCTATCAGAATATTTATGACTCACTTGATTGGCACATTACTTAAACGAAGTTCACTTAAGACATTTTGAAAAGTCTTTGTACCTAATTTTTTACTTTCAGACGTTTAAGAAGTATTTATGTCATTTCAATGAATTAGTGTCAAAGAAAATAAAAAACTTCGCTTTCAAAATAATTTTGGTTGTTATACCCGTAATTTTATGCCTTTCTTTTTACCAAGATTGCTCCAAAATCACCTTTATCCATCAACCTGCACTGGGCCCCATGGTGGATTACGGCCCATCATACGGCTCTTAAGAGAGGAGGCCTAAATCCTAACAGTGGGGACATTATGGGCTTTTTTAAGGTGTTAAATCATCAGAATGACTTTTCCCTCTCTTAGACGGATCGGGAGGGAGTGTCAGAATTTTACCGACTAAAACTCACTTCGTTCCTTCTTTGCATTCGCTCCAGGGTCCCAGGTTTTCCTTTCAGAAAAAATTAAAAAGCTGACTGATGCTATGCTCCAAAACACACTGCAGCCACTACGTTAGGTATAAAAAAACATAAATAATGCACGAATAATGAACGTAGAGTTTCAACATCTTATTAATTCAATATCTGGCGAGATGTATCATGAGTCTGGCTCGTAACTCTGGGGTGAATGATGTGATTGTCGGACGGAAGTTGTACAGATTTATGTATTAGTATGTGGGTTTTCTTTGGCGTGGTTTGTAAGACCCAGTCGTAAACTACGGTGTGGTTACCAGTTTTCTGGTTAAGCATGATGTAAAGAGTAGTCTTGTTAAGAAAACTTTAGCTGTAGAGGAGACTACTTAAAAGTTTTAAATTTTGGATATTGCAAAATATTTTTAGGAATTTAATTTACTTATCTAATTATATAATATTTGTATGCTAAAATGTTATGCGCCAAAAATGTTATGTAACATAAATGTTACCTATGTCTACAAATGAATATTCATATGCAGTTTTTTAAGTTTATCTAGGATTGTACTGACAGAATCGATGACAGATCTTGGAAAGCACGAAAAACCTTCGATCCTGGTTGTCTATCAGATCTTTAACAGTCATTGAAAGTCTGGCCATCAGTCTATTCAAGGAGTCGTGTGACCAGTAACAGGGTTGTGGAAGTTTGGTAGACAGTCGCTCTATTTAAAACACGGTTAGATAGGAAACCGACCCAAAGCTAGCTGATAAAAAACTAAGGAGATGATTACCTATCCTACATGTTACGTAGAACAATTTATTTTAGTATACTGAGTAAATAGAAAATAATTCTGAGTTTACAGATCGACAAATTGAAAGCCATTGAATTAATAGCTTCGACATTCGTAGAAAAGAATAAACTATTAAAGCTGACACTAAATAAATTGCTCTCAGAAAACCAAATTGTTTTCACGACTACACCAAGTCATGACCTGCTTCTTTAACAATTGAAAACAGAGTTTTTCTTCAAAATTTATAACTGACTGTTAAACACAATAAAATGAATGAAACAAAGACATATTATACTCTTTTATGACATTAATGAACATAATAACGCGAGAATTATACTTTAAATATGTTTTGTATTTCAATATGCTTCTTGGCATATAATATATTTTGAAATCAGCAGGAAACTATAAAGTTTTATTATACATAAATACATACTAACATTGTTTTGTAACCATCATTATTTATAATAAAATGAATAGTGTTTTTATAATTTTTATTTAATTCATTTTATGTTTCGTCTGTAACGGAGTTTGCTGTGTTATTATAATTTATAAATTAATTTCGTGTTGCTAAATAGGATGTTAATTTGATTTAGTGTTAGAAACTTCTTTAATTATTTTAATTATGCTGGTCACCGTATGTTTAGTCAGTAGCTCGTTAAAACTGTGTCACTGTATTTTAATTTATTGAAAATTTAACTAGACACTTTTTTAGAGTTCCTTAGTCTGTGAAAACGGAACACTTATAAGAATACCTTGTCTGTCAGTTAAGTCCTTTGTTCTCATAAACGTCTGGAAGTAAGAAGCTGAAATTATTATTTAATACTCAAATATATGCCTTCCCCTTGGAGCAGTAAATAAATTAAATTTCTAAGTCTGTTTATAGCGAATATTTTAACGCTTGCCTAGTAATCAAAACCTATAAGGCATTTTCCGTTGACCAAAAATCCTGAAATTTGGCAGGAAACATCTCATAGTGCAAGTACCTAAAGAAATTAAAAACCGTAGGTAAACTAAAAACTTTTTTGCGATTTAGAAAATATCTTCGAGACTCGATTCGGAAATCGAACAGTTGTTTGATGTTGATGTTCTCTATTTGTTCATGAATCCCCGATCGGTCCTATGAGACCGCGCTGTTATTGTTTTACTATTGTGCCTCGTTTTGCGGGTATGTGATAGGTTAATAAACATTCAAGGTCATAATCATCATGTTAATAAAGTAAGTTTGTACGGAACCCTTGCTACGCCAATACGACTCGCACTTTGCAGATTTTTTTAATAGGTACCTAATTTCCAGAAAGATCAAACATAAAATTTCAAACTACGATAAAATTCTTCAAAATAACTAGCAACCTAAAAATCATTTCACACGTTCATAGCATTTAAAGATAATGCCTGCCCCGCTCGCCTAACAAATGGTGCGTCCACCGCGCGCATTGGTCATAATATTTCAACGCTGGTAAATGCTGCACAGTTCGTGATGTATGGCGACAGACAGACAGATAAATTGCTTATAATTTATTGTAGTGGAAGCCGCAACAGTCCTAATTACAAACGACGTTTGAGTCATGCCTTCTGAAAAATAATCGTTTATACGTTCTGTTGCATCATGTGTGTGGGTAGATGTTGGTCTTCTTTTTCTTGAGTGTTTTATTATTAATCTTCTTGTATTGATGATGATAGTCAAACAATCGTTAGTAATTTTTTTATGAGTTGTCAGTTATGGTTTCTAAGTATTACTAACGGTGAAGGAACATTATTATTATCGTGTGGGAATCGGCATATCCTAGAGTAAAAAAATCAAATCGCATTAATATCAGTTATTGCAGATACGAAGTCAATACCTAAGCCAGATGATAAGGTAGTCCTTCCTTGAGGTTCTAGCTTACTCCGAAACAAATTCGATTAAAATCATTTTAGTAGTTTAACCGTGAAAGTGTAACAGACGAGTTACATTCACGTTTTAAACATTTCTATGAAAAAGAAAACTACTGTCCAAAGATTGCTGTCTAAAAATCCAATATTGTTTTTGTCTGACCCAATATTCTGAATGTGGAATGCAGTTCTAGAGTTTGCTGACTACCAATGAGGCGATAAATTAAAGTAGCAAGAAATAAAATAAAGTTTAAAGTCTTTGTGTTTGAATATTCATAAGTTCTTTCTCTTTGCTACTTTTTGAATAATAATAATAACGTTATTTAAAACTGCAAGTTAAAAGAGGAAAAATATAGAATACTATGAAAATGTATTAATTATGATTTGGAGTGCAGATTTGCTTATAAAAAAGTATTACTTGAAGTCCTTTCAACTTTGGTATTTGTCATAATTGTTGTATTCGAAGTTCTATTTATTATAATGTTGATTTGTATCATAGTAATTATTAGTTTATAATTTTAGCTCTATCTATTATTTATGTATTGTGCAAACCTACCGCAGTGTCGTCTTTTTAACCCAAAAAGGTTGTCTGGTAGAGAATGCTTTGTTGCATTAAGTCTGCCTAGGTACAACTACTGTATATGTAGTTTAAATAAATAAAATAACATAGTGAACATTTTTCAAGAAAAATACTTAGTTGTATGTTCCTGGTTTTACGGAAGAATGAAGACTCAAATATATTTAATTGATGCAAATCATATTGAATTCAAACAATGACATCTAATTTACAATCAATGTTTTGACCTATTGTTTTGGGTTAAAGAAATCAAAGTCAGCAGTTCAAATTAAATATTTACGTATATTTTTTTTTCGCTTTATGCCCTTTATAATAACAAATTTTTATTTCAACAGTAATCAGTTGCAAGTATTACAGTGTTCATTACTTTATTATGAATGTTGTACACGCATTCCGCTCTCACTCTATTATCATTTGTGTCGTTACTTAACATTCTGACAGTGTACTATGTAAACATTAATTTATAGTTACACATAAAAATATAACGTGCCAGTTTTGCAAGCATTAGAATGTAAATTTTAAAGTAAAGTGTATTCGTGAGATTCATCTAAGATCTTATCAATTTGAGAAACTGAAAGTAGCAATTATATAAATATAAATGAGGAATAGTTGCGGTAACATGTTATCTGTAACGTTAATTTAGTGGGACTACCATGCGTCTACGAGAAACCTTCAGTCACAACGCACATCATTACCAAGATATGTGATACATCAATGTTCGCCAAATCATTAAACATCCACTTAAAAAAATACAAACACAATTAACAACCCTCACTAATTAATTGCAACAACTTAAATTACAAAATCAATTTAAATTACAATCTATAGATTTGGTACATAAAAATTTCGTTAGTCTAACTAGAAAATTAAATTCCGCGCACGCGGTTACGACGAAGCGCTCGGTGCACTAATTTATAATGATTACGAGTTAGAGATCACAGCTGTCGCGACCCCCAGGCGGGGGCAAACACTTCCGTCGATGATATGAGCCGACTAGAAACCCGAAGCACACTAACTTATATGTACACACACTCCGGTTCCGAATGTCCTTTTGGCATGGGCGTTAGCGGTCGGCGCCCCCCTTCTTGTGTCCGTGGAGCGCCGACGGTCCTCAAGGGTGCAGCGGCCGCGGCCCGAACAGCGGGTACGGCGGGAAGTACGCGGCCAGCGACGGGTGCGGGGGCAGCGGGAACGGCAGCGGCGGCGACGACACCAGGTGCGACGGCTTGGAGTATGGGTGGAAGCGCGGCGTCAGCGGCGACAGCGGCGGCGTGGGGTACGTGCGCTGCAGCAGCGGGTGCGTGGCGCTCAGCATCGACAGGCTCGGGCTCGACTCTCCGCTCGCCGTGTGCGACCGCAGGTGCTGCAGCAGCTCGTCTGATGTGGCGAACCTCTTGCCACAGTACGCAGAGTCTCCTGCCATCCAACTGCACACGTATGGCAGCTGTGAAGCGGCTGCCAGAGCAGCTAGCTGCGCGTGAGCATATGCCGCCGCTGCAGGGTGATTAGTTGGTAAAGGAAATGGAGTTTTGGCGTGATCGCACTGAGCGCAGCCTGCCGGGCACACGGCGGATTTGAGCAAATGTGAGCTAAGAGAGCATCCCGTGCAGTAAGGATCTCTACAAATTCCTAGATCACTTCCAGGTGCCTTCATTCTAGCGTATGCAAAGTACGGATTTAATCCATTCTTTAAAGCATGGTGTTGTGCGGCCATCAAGCTACTGGTCATTAGGTCCATTGATAAAGGAAATCCGCTATGATGCAATCCTCCCAGGAAAGCGGAAGATGATACAGGTACGTTGGGCTTGAAGCTCGAATGTTCTTTGGTGTCGGCACTGGACGATAGAGAGGTGGGCGTGAACGGTAACTTTGATGCAGATGAGATGCTGATCGAGTCTGAGTTAGATTTGGCCGGTACAGGGGAGCCGTGCAGGGGACTGGACCTCTCATCTGACTTCTCTGAGGGTGTTTTCCTGTGAGCCGGCGGAGGAGTCCTCTGAGACGAGGAGCTCTGGTTGCTGGCGCAGCGCGCCTGGACTGGTGTGGTGGACGCACTGCCCTTTGACGAAAGCGGAGTCTTTGACGAAGCGTTGACCGACCCTCTATCGTCAGGTGTTCTAGTCTTTTCTCTCGCTGTTAGGCACGATTCGTAAGGCTTAAAACTGGGCTTGTTGTCTGGTATGTGAGTTTTCTCATCGTACTTCTTGCTCGCTTTCTCAGCGGCGGAGATCAGCTTGGGGTTGGGCGAGTCCGCGCCGATAGCGCTGCAGGTCTGCGCTAGTAGCGCCAGCGGGCTCTTTTTCGCGTCGAGCTGCAACAAAGAGAGGCAGTTTATGAAATGAAACGTCGGGTCGAGGTTGCGAGTGACGGGCGTACAAAGGGACCGCGGGGGTGCTGCGGGGGGAGGCGGGCGTCCAATCACGCGGCCGACGCGCCATTATCCGCGCGTCTGGCAGCCGTCGGCTTCGCTTGACATTTCACTCGGCTCCCGCATGATGTAATCTCGCAGTGAAAAGGGCAATTTGTGCCGCTGAATTTGCGGCACGCCTGAACTTGTGGCGTGTTGTCACGTCTATTGCCGCCGCTCAGCCGTTGCTATGTGTCAAGAATATGTTTTCTGTTTTACTCACGTTGTTTTCAAAGTTTATTTTAGCGACGATACGAATCTTATTAGAGTCTTGTTCGAAATACTAATTGCTTGTTTGTTAGCGCTTGGTAGACGATTGTTGTTTTAATGTTGTAATTACTAGACGTCTTTCAAGATGTACGGACGGTAGTTAAAATGTATGTTACTAGTCATTTTAAATATACTTAGTGAAAAGCTAATGGCTTTTGTCTGTCATAGAAAAAAGTTCTAAAGATTTCTCTACTCATAAAGAAGCATGAATAATTTCTTGAAGTATTAACAAGAATGCAACTGAAATATTGCTGAAAAACATCTGCAACTAGGTTGCTGAGTTTAAATAACACTTAATCAACTTCGCAATATTACGTTCGCTTTTCGGAAGTTTACTATTAACAAACTAGATGAAATTTAGTTTGCTGCAATATTAATTAACAGTAACATATTGCTACGATGTCAATAAAATATTGAATTTATTAGCGTCGTAATACATTAAAGATTATGAGGGTTTTACTGTGTGTCAGAAATTGACGCAGAAAGGAATTCCGTGAATCTGGTACATGAATCTGGATCCCCTAGTGGTTGAATTTGTTCTTCGGCTTTTTCCTAATTTATTTTTTTATTATCTGTTTTTTTTTTCATTATAATGAATACTATCGTTTTTCTGATCAACCCTACTAAACTACTAAAGTAACTAATTCATTTCTTTCACTAAAAAGCCATCGGACTTTTTAGTGAAAGAAATGAATTAGTTACTTTTTAATTAGTGTTTTAATAAGTATTCGTTTGTGCGTCGATGTCTGTAATTTAATGCATTTCTTTATTATGTTTTCAACATTTTAGATTTTCTGCATTTTTCCTATTTTTTCAGTGTATGCGTCTTTCTTGGTTTCTGTATTCCGTGAAAGTTTATTATGAATCTTTATGCTTTCAGTTTTTTTTAGATTTTCTGCATTCGTTAAATTTTTTCTGTGTCTGAGACTTTTTTACTTTTTGTATCTCCTGAAAGTTTATTATGGATCCTACTACTTCTAATATACTTTTTATTCAATCGTTATTAGTCATTATTATCCTTCCGTATATTAGAATGGTTTTTCATTCAATTCATTCGTCAATATTTCATATTTCTTCTGTTGCTTACAATTTTCTTTTAGCATTTTTATCTATATCAACAACCAGTGTTAAAATTATTTCAAGAATGTTTTGTTGTCTTTTGTCCCGACGTTTTGCAAACCGAGTTGTCGAAATCCCCGTAAAGCCTTTTTACAGAATGATTGTTCTATCGGAAGGTTCACGTAAAATGAATCCGTCATTCCCAAAAGTTTCGGTCCAATGAGTTTGAGTGATATTTGTTTTTGTGACTGACGCGGCGGAAGGATTGATTTTTATAAGTTCAGTTCAAAAGCTCACATCCATCATCTTTTTAATGTTTCTTTTTCGTACGCAAAGCGCTTTAGTTGTGGATATCAGCCTGATCTACAATACAATCTTTCTTTATATTTTTTTCAGAGTTTCCGTTTATTTATCGTTTCTTTTTTTTTGTGTTCTGAAAAATAGCTCTAATAAGCTTATACTGTGTTTATATGAATTATGTTGTTTTTCCCATTATGTGGCGGAGAAAAATAAACGCTATAAAATTTATTATTTTTATATTGTTGTTATTCAAATTTTATTATCAGTTATAGATCTGGATTTGTATTATTATTTTTTACTTTATTGATTCTACCATCCTTAAAAAATAGTTTACAGACTATCTATTCTTTTAAATAACATCCTTGTTGCGAAAAAGACAATACATCCAACGATAATTCCCTTTTCCTTCAGCCATAACTTTCCAGCAACGCTAATGTAAAGTAAATTATACCTAACGCAAGCGCAAGGATAAGAAAACACGAGTTTGTCATCATCAATCAAACTTACCGTTGTCGGAAGCGGTGACAGGTAATCCGGTCGCAAATACTGATTGCTTGACGTGAGCATATTGCTCCACAGTCCAATATCCTTTTCCAGCTTAAATAATATAATCAATCCACAACACAAAACAATATCACTTCACAAAATCCAAGGCTTGGTGTCAGCACATGATACACAAGTCACTAGTACGCGAGTGTGCGGGGCGGGACGAGACGTGCGGCTGGCGCGGACGTCGGCTGAGAACTGAGGCTCGCGGTGTGACGTGCCCCCCTCCTGACACCTTGTCACTAGTCGCCTCGCCATTTTTGCATTCTGTGTGCTCTGCGGGAGCTTTGGCGTCTTATCCCCACCGCTGTTTGACACCCCGTTTGTCAGCGGCTTCCTTCTCGCTCGCTCGCGAGAATTACTAAAAGCGTTTTCCGCGAACTCGACGTTTTGATGAAAGGATTATATAAAATATGCATCGCGCAGTCAAAGGAGTGGATGCGACGACTGAGATGCATAGCATGGGAAATTGAATAGCTGCGAAGCTGGTAAACGGCGGCTTAGTAATAATTTAGTTTTAGTGTCGTCTCGGCGTAGGCGGACCTTTGTAGCTTAATGTGGGTCAAGAGATTTTTCTGAACGATTTGTTGCTGCGTTTTGTTATTTGGTTTGTATTATGACTGTTTTATGGGCTGTTTTCGTATTACTAAACGTCGTATTATATTATAAATGTGAATTTAAATGTGTTTTAGAAAATTCGTCACATATGTTATCACTTTCTTTTATAGAAACACCCTCATCATGTTAATTTTATAGCTCTGTTGGAGAGATATTAAAATTCCTGATTCCTCTCAGGTAAAGCGTGAGTTTACTTTTAACCCTCAAGTCGTACGGGTGGGGACCACCCACTGGTTTTACGATTGTGAAAACGCTTTCTCATTGTTTAGTTTTCATAAACAAATGGCTCAGTCATCGCAATTTCTATAATCTTTTCTAAACTTGTGTAGTTTTAGTGTGGGCACTAAAATTATACTTTCGCTTGTTTCTGACAAAAGCGTGTTAATGCTGCTTATCTTGCGTATTATGAGCATAGTTTTATGTTTAGTACTTTTTGTGGGTTTTTTTAGAAATAATATTACTTTAGTAAAAGAGACGATTAGGAATGAATAAGTAAGCAAGTATTATTGTTGTATTGTTAGCTACATTTTATTACTCTTAGTAAGAATTTAATCTAATTATTATGGTTTGAGCTAAAAAAATATTTAATTGTGTCTAATTTAGCATCATAAAATTAAAACTTATCTTTATAGTTAGAAACAACAATAGAAGTGTGAATTGTTTTATTTTCATGAATTAAGTCATTATCTTTATATTACAGCGTCATAATTATTATTATTATTCAAATATTTTCTATTTCAGTAACTCCTTCCGTCTTTTTATCACATGCACATTAATTTTGAAATTCAAAATATTATCACAGTGTTGATTTTTTGGATTCGTTTATCATAATAACAATGTAATTTTTTATGTTATCTAAGTATACATTTTTATTATTGTATTTCTTATCTATTTGTTTACCATTATGTTGCACCTACCATGTCATGTTTCAGCACCACCTTAAGGTCGACTGGTATAAAATGCGTCTTTGTACAGTGTTTCTTCTTCTTCGTCGGTATCACTCATGACAGAGTGGTTGTGGTCATCACTTCAGGCAAGCTTAAGAATTAAATACACCGCCGCCACTCTTTTCCACTCTTTCCTTATACATTTATGTAATGATGATGAGCCATTTACTGCCTCTTTTATCTGGTTTGTGGTTAGAGTGCGTCTAATGAAAGCGCAACCTGGAGTTTTATTTTAAATTTATTTGGCAACATTATTCAGCCGCAATTGTAGGAAATAAAAAATATTGTGAAGTGTCAAGACATGATTCTCCTACTGGTTAGTGATACCACATACATTTTTTTTGGATTTAACCTTTTTTCTCAGGTTGCGCTTTCTTTAGACGGACTATAGTGGTTGTCTGTAAAAAATCGCTGTTAGCGATAAGACCGCCCATTGTACCACCCCTACTAATGTTAAGCTCCTTGTGAAAAATGTATTTTTATGGTGTACAATAAAGAGTATATAAATAAATAAATAGTGTTTTTTACTTATGCATAAAGTTGAAATGACTAAAATCTTTTGAAGTCAATCAGTTGCCAGGTTGTATCGTAACGACATTTATACCTCAAAACTAGATTTATTGTCTGTCTAAATCTGTCACAATACCCTAACCACAAGTAAATCAGTCCTCCCATCAGAAACACCACGTCATCACCGTATGGTTCGTGTCATGGCGGCCGCCACAGGATCACTCGCGCCGACAAACGACAGCGCCCGACTGCGCCCGACCGTGCCCGAACCGTGACGAACCATTTTATGTCATGACTCGATGTGTCACGATTGAGCTACCATAAGTCTGTCATTAGGTACACCAGGAATTAATGAGTCTTATTTTAAGTTGAGCATCGAAATAAAAGATGTAATTTAAAGTTAATTGTTTTAAGTTGAAGTCTAAGAGTTTTTGGATGGTGGGTACTTTTTGTTAGTCTTAATTGCATGACTATAATTGTGCAATTATAATGTTTGAGCAGAGTAACAATTATTAGTTTGATGCAAACCCGCTTTTAGATTCACTTATTTTGTGTTTGTGTAAATGTTTTTTTTTTTCATTTATTAATTACGGGGTTTTTATCCACATTGATACGCCAACCCCATCGTGTGTAAATGATATTTATTATGCAAACTAGATTTTAAAATCAGTTTAATACGTCAGTTTTTTTTGTCGAATTAAACTAGATGAGACCGGTGTTTCCTAGCTGACTAACCTGAGAAGAAACACCGAAACAAACTCAGAGGTTAAAGTCTCTTTTAAATGTGTGTTTGTTAAAGAGCCACAGAATTATTTAAGCCAATCAGATTGGCCACCTATTTTCAGCTGTCTTTAGCCAATTATTTTCTTCAATTTCTTAATGCTCTAATCTACAGAGTTTACGAAATCCATACTCCATTTCAAAGTCTAGACAGCAGGTGCATTGCACTAAACTCAAAATTCGCTACAAGACAGAAGGATTACCAAGAAACAGTCCAGAAAATTAGTCTTAAGACCCATTGTATCTTAAGTCTTACCCTAAAAACTATACTTTGTGTTGCAGAGTTGCAGCCCAGGAACATCAAACCGTTGGCATTTAAACGTTAACATAACACTTTGAATGCATTACACAATCTGTTCACTAATCTCAGCTGGAGATTAGTTTTGGCATCGCTGCGTCTGAGCAGGCTTGAGCCAGCCCCGCAGAGCCCAGCTAATCCTCAAGACTCGAGCCAGATAAGAACGATAACATAACTAGAATTTGCATACGTTTGTTTTAACGAGGTTTCTGAGGGTTTTGTTATGTAGAGCAGTTGGTTTTTGAGAGTGGAAAAGTAGGGGATTTTTTACGTTTTGTTGACAGAAGTTTCAAGCAGTTGAACAGACTCTACTGCATTCTACGTGTTTTAGCAGGAAGACAAGACAGTCGGTTCGTAAGAACATTTGTAGAATGTAAATTATCATTATTTTTAGTTAAGTACTACCTTAGGATAAAAATAGTGTCATGTTAAGGTTGATTGTTGCTGCTGTTTACTGGATTGGAAGACGAACCCAATCTAATGGGAAAAGACTAGAAAGATGATAATAAGATAAAAATCTATTATCATTATTATTTATCTATTTATTGCCAACTTACGCTTACGGTATACACCACACGTATAAATTATAAGTAAGAACACATTCATTAATAGAGACAAGACAAAAAACATAGAGAGAACTAATAGCACTTTGTTATTTGCTAATGATCTATTATGATCACTTTATTAACCTACGTAATCACATAAATTAATTTTTAAATATTTCTATAAAAAATTAAAAAACAAACATTTATAATTATAGAAAAAACTCATTTACATAAATATTATGTATTATAACAATTGCCAAAGTTATTATTTTGGACGAACGAATAGTAAAACTAATTTTGTGACGTTAGGAAATTAAAATTAAAACTAAATTCAACTAGCTTACCTACAGTAAGTATTTCTACAGTCTCTGCAGTTACCAAAATTCAAATTCAAATACTCGTAAAGGACACATTTAAATTCAATCGCAGACCAATGACTTTGTCCACCCCTTTACGACCACAACGGTCATGTTAATAGCATGGTGGTGTGACAGATTTTAATAGTTTAAATTGAATTTATGGGGTACTTTCAATTTGGTCTTGCACGAACATGATTTTATTTGAATATGTGGTTGAAGAAACTTTATTCACTTATAAAGAATAATATATTCTATGACTAGAACAAAAATAAATTAAGGATTAAGTGACGTTAAAGAAGAAAGAAAAAAAAAAACAATAAGATTAACATTTAAAATAAAGTGTTTTGATAGCCTTTTAAAAGTTGGAAAATATTTCAAGTTTTTTAGGTCTTTAGATTGTAATTGGTTATAAATAGATGAGCTCCCTTATACACGATAGTCCTTCTACTGTATTTTTTTCTCGGTGCTCTGAAAATTAGATGATTAGCCTGCTTAGTCATGCGCCTTATATACCTATGTTTGATCATGAATCCCGGACTGGCCGCATGTGACCGCGCTGTTATTGTCTTACTATTATGTCTCGTTTCGCGGGTATGCGATAGGTTAAAAACGATCAAGCTGCTGCCCGCGTGATAGTAGAATATTATTCCATAAAAATATAAAAAGTGTCATAATTATGCTATTCCAGGACATGGAATACCTGTGTACTTACCAAGTTTAATATAAATTCGTTCAGCTGTTCAAGCTTGGAGTAAGTAGAAACTTACATTCGCAATTTTTTGCCTTTATAAATTAATGTGATTTTTCTGAAAACATGACTACGTGATTGATGGAAAAATAAGTTTCCGAATTATACGCTTTAAATTAAGTGTAACTAGTGAGATTGTTCATAAGAGCAAGAGCATGTCCTAGAACCAAAACTTCAGCAACTGTGACATCCACCAACCCGCGTTGGCCTCGCGTGATGGATTGCAGCCCATTTGCTCTTCTAGAGAGGAAGCCGATGTCCCATCAGTGCAAACATTACAAGGCCAAGTATACTATTATATTATACTTCCTGGGTAACTCATCGTCTACCTAGCCTTTTTCCCAACTATATTCGAAGCTGGATTTAGCTGAATACCAGTATTTTACGAGGAGCGGCTGCCTACCAGACTTCCACAACCCATTAACTGGGGTAACACGGTACTTCATGGCAAGACTGGAGTGGAGTCAAATTATACTATTATATTAAACTTCTTGGCTAAGAACTATCCCACTAAAATTGACAGCAGCCCCAATTCCCCAATTCATAACACCATAAATTGACAACTTGTCAACCGATAACCTGTCATATAAACACCATCGAACAATTGAACTCCAATAAACAAACGAAAGTCGCCACTGACAGATTTCATACTAAAATATCTGAACACGTAGTATCTGATCGTCAAGCAAATACAGCGCTGTATATGTCGCCGCGTCCGACAAGCACTTAGTGGCCGAGTTGCTTGAAGCGCTGGAAGGTAGAGTTAGAAGGGTCGAGAGGAGACCGAATCGAAATGGAAATAGTTTCGCTGTGTAAAATGTTGCTTCAGTTTTGTGGGTAGAATTGTGGTGTTTGGACTTGAATATAGTGTTTTGTTTTGGAATTTAACTTAAATTATTTGATTTTACATATGATATAAATACAAGAAGAAATAATCAGAAAAATAAGTACAAAGATGATGCTTATTTTAAAATCTCTGTTTGCATACTTGCAAAAAGGAGAGTTAAACAAAAAAAGATGTAGCTACATTATAAAGAAGAAAGTTCGTGAGGATGCATGTTTGTTTAAGCCATTCGACAGTGTTTGGTTAAGCCATTCAGAATGGCTTAAAAGGATTTGGATAAAATTTGACACACAGGCAGACCATGTCCTGGAATAGCACATGATATACTTTTTTTATCTTAGGAAAATGTTCCCTGGCAACCGATGATGTGGTCGATGATGGAGCATGCTTCATCATCTTAATCATTTCAGCTGGAAGACGTCCACTGTTTACCAGAAACCTCCCCCAAGTGTCGCTACCATGAACGGTCACGTGCGTCTCGCATCCATCGGATTCCCGCAACCCTCACCAGTTCATCAGTCCACCTTCTTGGACGCCTTCCAACGATGCGTCTTACGGTACGTGGTCGCCACTATAGAACCTTACGTAGAAGTAACCTATTCTCTCTTGACTTAAAGCCAACCTCTCCTAGGTTGTAGCTATGAGGAAACACACTTTGGTGGAAAATTCCACTGCTTACCTTCTTATCCTGAGTAATTTACTATAGAATATTAATATTACACGTGCTAAGGAATTATTATGACTTAGGATCTTAAGTTTAATTATCACGTGCTGTTTTCTGAGATGAATAATGTTCATGAAGGTAGACAGTGACTGACAAGATTGTCTGTTTTGACACAGGCTTCCTGTTTTACGGAAATAGAACATAAAATTATAGTTACCTACGTCAGCGTTGACGTTGGAACCAAAAACTGAACTGAATGGAAAATTACGCTAACGGTGTTACAAACAATTGGTGGCTGTTGCCTCCTTCTGTGAAGCAGTAATGCTAGCGATAGAGGCGGCCGAACGCGTGAGGAAACGGACTTGCTCACGTCCCAGCCGCTGTGACCCCGCCGCCATACGGTTTGCTTGGCCGTCCAGTAGCCATCCGGGCCGTGTTCGAGTCTTCAACGGCACGTAGAGTTTCACGCGCTCCTTAAAGAGATATTAGCAAACCGTAGGAGCCCAACAGGGCCGAAGCCTACTCGGGCCATGATTCGTTTCTGAAAGGAAAGCTCAGGGATCCTGGAACGCAAGGCAATTAAGGAAAATAGGAGTGGGTTTTAGTGTGGGAGAAGTCATTGGATAATTTCCCATCTAAAGAGAGATGTTATAAACAGGACAGTAAACAACATAAAGTAAATAAAGACGTTCTGTTTTCGCCAATTCTGTCCAATTCTGTCGTCTATTTCAGTAACAGATCTGAAAGCGACCGTGTGACTTCCGTCGACGCGAGTGCATCGCGGGAACAAGATGTTCAGCTATACTATGTGTTATACGTAGGTGCAAGTTGTATTTATTTGTTGTAGACTCGTCTCGAACGTAATATGTGTGTGGAGGAAAGAGAAGATTTTAGTTTTAAAGGTTTTACTGGAAAGCACAGATTTTGTAAAGAAGCATTTTTTTAGGTGGGAAACCATCCAATGATTTCTTCCTCTCTGGGGTCAAGCAGGAGGGTGTGTCAAAATTTACTGATTAAAACCTACTCCTAGATTCTTTCTTTGACTTTGTGTTCCAAGACCACAGGTGTAGGGAATATCAGCCCTGTTGGGGTCCAGCTGACATCTCTTGGAGTCGCACGAGAAACATTATATCGGGCGGGCGGACGATGGGCTACCCATTGCTCGCTGTCCAGGCGATCGCTCTATGACTCCCGACACCCGGGGCGTCTTTTGACAGGAGAGTCCTCGGTTGGGGCGTGAAGAAGACGTTCGCCCTCATTCTTGCTGCCGTCTCCTTCGCTAGGATACTGTTTCACAAAAGGCGTCCTCATCTTTCATGCTTGTGTTCAGCCGAAATAAAGAATGTGTGCTTACAAAGATAAAAATACAGCCAGGAATCTAATTTGGATAACAGGACTAATCCTGAACTTTCAAAGTTATTAGAACTTTGGAAATTCTGAAATATTATAAAACTCAAAAATAAGATGGAAAATAGTAGATGGAAATAAAAGCTGCCGTTGAAACGAGACTTCAAGACATCAATATTGATTACTACTTGTCATTTTCACTAAACGCCTAGTAACAGAGCTCTCGTTACAATGAGATTTCTTCCAATACAAAAAGATGTAGGTAAAATATTGACATTGGCACGGCGCGGATGATGGATGGGCGTGATGTATACCGGGCCATCAGCCGGCCCCTATTTATGCACTTATTGTGGAGGAAAGCGATCATAATTCATAATGGGGCGGACGTAAACGAGTAGCGGCAGCGATTTTAGATAATTTGTAAACAGGATTTTTGTAGGTTTTTGTCTCTACATACGCTTTACACTTTTATCTTTTTTTTCTATAGATGAACCTCTTTTGTTTTACTTTTCCCTGGCAGGAGTGAAGGAAGGTGTGGCCGACTTTTACTGACTAAAGCCGAAATGAGTTTATGTTCCTTCTTTGCCTTGCATTCCAAGACCCTGGGTATCCCTTTTGGACAACCCATGGCCCCAGTTGGCTTCGATCCTGCTGGCCTCTACGGTTTTGTTGATATCTTTTTGAGGCGCGCGTGGACAACTAAGCGGGCTAGTATTACTCATGCTCACATTTTCATCATTTCATAAGTGGTTTGTCATTGTATTTTCGTCGCCATTTCTTGCTCTGCTTCTTGAATTAGTTTTTTTATTGCATTTTGCTTCTGTCAGTATTCCTCTGTTAGTATCTCTTCTTTTAGCTTTTTCCTCATTAATTTTTAACTTAAGTCATAAACCTTACACTTATTACGACAATATTTGTATTGAAATATATTTTGACTCTCGCTACAACCTCATCCCTTACACCAACGCCCCAAGACTGGCGAAGCTCATTAGCCGGGAGATAATCAATCATAAAGAATTACCGGCGTCCGCCACGGCTGCCGATCGCCCGTCACTGCCGACGCCGACGTCTGCCGCCCCGGCTTGTGTAAGTGGCGTGATGTAAGGCTGTGACGTCAGCGGGAAATTGGTGCTGAAGGGTGATGGGGGATTTGTTTGGTAACTGGAACTTGTGAAAACCTTAGGAAGACTTTGGTGGTTGTGAAAAATTTCTACAACATTATAGGATTTAAATGGATTATCATGCTTGCCTGGAAGTAACCTATTCACGCTTGAATTAAAAAACCCAGTTGTACCTATCAGATAACAAATTCCGGAAGGGAATCTCTACGTATTGGTCAAATCGTTTTGTACGTGATAGGTGGGATGTCTACAATGCATTGTTTTTTTTTAACGTGGGATATCGTCTTTTTGATTTCTCTAACTCTCTGTGGACTTTTACTGACTAAAACCCATTCCTGTTCCTTCTTTGCCTTCCATTCCCGGGTCCCAGGGTTGTCTTTTGTTCAACCCAGGGTTCCAGTAGGCTTTGACCCTGCTGGGCCTCTACAGTTTGCTGAAATATCTTTATGGAACAATACCCTCCGTCGATGACACGGGCTCGGTCTGGACTGTTATCGAGCTAATCATTGTTCGCTGTATGCAAACCAGCTACTACAGAGACCATGTAGCGGTGCCCCATCGCCGTGAATTTCTTCCTAAACCCATTCTTTCATTTTCACATAGCCTCAAAACATATTAATAAGACAATCTCAATCCATATTAACACGTCGGAACACGTAACGAGCAATTAGGCCGGCCACACACGGCCGACTTGCGATATTAGACGCGACCCCACTTTGTAATGAAAGAAACAATGGCGTTATATTTGCGCAGAAATTGTGGATCTTGCGACTAACGCGTGTGTCAAATTGCCGTGTTTGGACGCTGTTAGGTGTTGAGATAGAAGATAGAACTGGGTTGCTTTGTGATAGAATGTGACTGACATAATAATATATTGTATCAGGTAGTTTTGAAAGGACTCTATTTATAAAACAAAGCTTTTAGACGACTATTATGAATGCGATAGATACTCTCGCATCAGCTATGTTTAAAAGCCTCGTGCATTTGAAAAGTGCAAAATGTTTGAGAGAGGCGTATGGTTATGCACCAGTGTAATTTTTGAGGTTCACTATCAGGGCCCGTCTCTAAAATATGGAAGGGGCCGTAATCAACAACCAATTCATACATTGGGCGGAAATGTAAATAATTGGAAGAAAAGAGAAGTGGCGCTGAAATAAATTATTAAAAGTAAAGCACCTTTGGGGTAAAAAGGTGCTTTACTTTTTATAATCAGTTTCGAGTCCCGATCTACAACTGTTGAAGATGGTCCAGTGGTTAACTACTTATTTCTGCTTTGCTAAAACATTCATATACGACTTTACAGATGGATCAAATAAGCATATCAAAGAGTGAAATCTAAAATTCTAACCTGTCATTACCAGATCTAGGATTTAAACGCCAGCAGCTCAGCCTATACTATAATCAAGAGCAGTCAAACCAAACACAAGAAAAATAAGGCAATAGAGAAAGACAAGGCAATAGAGTCTGAAACACGTAATCGTTCCCCAGCAAGTGGGCAGAATGTAGCCCACGATATTCTAACATCGGGAGATATGAGCGAGTGAAATGAAAGCAGTATTCTGGAGCAAATGGCCGTGTTTGTCACATTGTCTCATTTGTAGAGGCAGCTGTTATTATAACTTATTCTGTACAAATAAATTGTTTTGGAAAAGGGCATCGAAGATCTTACTCCGCTACTTATCTTAGAAAACAAAGCTATATGTTTAGAAAGAAGAAGTGCGTTGAAGTAAAAGAATATGTGCATTTTAGAATAAGGTACATATAGCTACACAAATTGGGTACCCCTCTCAAAATAAATATCTTAGAAAAATGTGTAATCAGTTGATGACATTACCCGTAGGTACATGTGGAATCTTGGAGGAGCGCTGGCTTGATGCTGCGTAAGCGAGCGTACGTGACCCTCCTCGGATGTCCCGTAGGGGCCCAGCAGGATCGAAACCTCCGGGGTTATGAGTTGGCTTCCGAAAGGAAAACGCGGACCCTGGAACGAAGGCAATGAAGGAACGGAGTGGGTTTTAGTCAGTAAAAGTCTGTCTCGCCCTTATTTATTATATTACTAATCTGATGATTTTCCACCTTAAAAAACCAAAAATGCCATTGATGTTCCCCTCTTCGCAATGCTGCTAAAGTGTAGCAGATTCTAAACCAATTTGTGCTCCACTGGTGGAATTGCTGGAAGGCATTCTGTTGTGAGGAAAAATTAATAAATAAATACATAAAAGAGATACATTTAACAGAAGCTAAGAAATTATTATTTATAGTTCATAAATACAGGTGAATGCCAACGCCTTTGAACCTAATTAAAGTAATTAAGTACTTACCCAACTAGAATACTCTCAACAAGAGGAGTGGTTATACCCATCGATTACAAACATTGTTGCAACATTGTTGCACAATAGAAAACCGCATTACTTTCCGTTTCAAAACCAATCAACTAACCACAATACAAATGATTTTACCCAAAGATATATTCAAACGATTCAGGTATAACCATAGAAAAAAAAACGGGCAAGTGCGAGTCGGAATCGCGCACTGAGGGTTAAACTTACCAAGTTTTATCCGTGGAGTCTCAAAGATTTTTACGAATCGCATAAAAAAATATTTTTTCTAGTGACGTAACTACAAGGTTACAGTTTTCAGATTCATTCTTAGACTTGTAGTATAAAACCTTGCTTTATACCAATTTTCGGGGTTGTAGGTCAACGGGAAGTACCTTTGAATTTTGATTCCCTTGATAGTGTCAAAACATACGTTTGTTACGACATAAACGGCTGTATAATTTTTTTTCGTTAATTTAGAAGCTTGATTTTTTAAGAACTTCAGAAAGAGACATGATCTGAGTACATGGTTTTAATTTCAACTCGATACCTCCGAGACAAAGAGTCCTGACAGACAAATGGACAACAAAGTGATTCTATTTATAAGTGTTCCGTTTTTTTTGTGGTACGGAACCCTAAAGAAATGATGATCGAAGAATTTAAACAGTAGCAACGGATAATACTATACAAAAAACTTAACAACAGTGAATTTAAAAGGGTATAATGCGTTATTACACTGTCAGTCACAACAAAGGAAGTCGACAGAAGAAAACACGGTGCGTTCAATGAAATACCGTAAATTAATACCTTTGCTTCATGACTTGACGTGGAATGAGCCCTTTGGTTCGTTTCGCAGTATGAATACGCCCGGCGATGCCCGCGGGGTTTCGTTTTGGTGAGAGTAATTTTCAGAGTGTCTGTTTGACGTTTTGAAAGTTCTTGAGTTTGTTTGTGCATAATTATGGACGAAATTTGGGGTGTTTTAGGTTTGGTAAAGTATGTGGTGTTGGTAGCGAGAAAGCAGTTGTTAAATTATCGACAGAGAAAGGGCTTACTACATGGTTAGCGCTAAAAAACAACATAGTTAACTACATGTGTTATATACGAGTATATGTTTTTAATCCTGATTGAAATGATTCCATGAAAACTCGCGTTTGTAACTCATCAGACACCCCGAAGTAAAGGGAGTATCTACCCCTTGTTGAAACTTCTACGTCTGGACTAAGCGTATCCCCTCGCCATTTATACCACGAGGACTGGAACAATTTACCTGCTGCAGTCTTCCCACCTGATTATAATTTGGGTTTCAGCAGGGCTAGAGTGAATAGGCCCTTAATATATTAGTGCACTTAAATATCAAAGATTGCATCACTATTTACCTGATGGTAAACTAGTGCTTGACTGCAATGCTACCTGATGATAGCATTGCAGTCAAGCACTAGTTTTTTTTTTTAAGAAATCTTGTATTGTTTGCTGTCATAAGTGCCTAAGTGGATAATACTTCAATGCATTACCTCATTGTTAAAATTTGTTTGCAGTTCTATTTATTCCATAACGTTACCCAAATATAAAGCCACGTTAATATACTATAAAATTCCAGTGTCAGTTTTGTCACCACAATTTACCTATTTCAACACACATACCGACACATTTGTTCGTATTCAAATAACGATGTATAATCCATCAGAAGAATTGAATGCGCGTAATATGTTTTATGCAAACATAGAATTTCATGGCTCGGTGGGTACATGATTACAATGTTAATGATATGAGTAATGCCTTAGCTTTAGTCGTTAGTAAAGATGGGGTGGTCAAGATATGTGAGTCAAAATTATATATTTTGTAAAGTAAAACAATATGTAGGACTTGGTGACGAAGAGTGAGACCTCCTTGCTTTATATTAATATTATATAAGTAAGGATGTTTATTTTAGCAATAAGTATACTTGTTCTCTAAATAACAATTTTCTTTTTCAAGCACCTATCATATTGTGGCTTCCACCACCCTAGGTTGACTAGTAGAGAATGCCTAATGCATTAAAACCGGTTTTGTAGTTGGTGTTGCATTAAGATTAAATAAATAAATCAGAGCGTATTAGGCGTATTAGCAGATCATAATATAATTGTGGAGTTAAAGCAAATACAATTGAAAATAATTGAAAAATTATTTAGATATTGATATTTAGAATAACAAGGTAAAAAATGTCCGTCACTATTATGTTTTTCTTAGTAAATCCTTACAAAGCCAAAACCACAAGCACTACTGGTAAGAAAACAATCAACGAGATAAAAATAATAGAACCTTTTACATAGAATAAAGACATCTACTGCAGAGGTCCTTATATTTTTCTCACAAAACACCCTCAAGCGGCGGCAATAGGACCCATTTCCCTAACAGCTTACCCAATGACAGGTGTCAGAAACACAACTATTCGCTCCAAATCCAAGGAAATGTTTATCAATTTAAACAGAATTAAAATTCAAAAATCACACCGTTTTATACATAAAACATGAATTAAATCACTCAATTACCGACGCCATGACAGGCTTCCTCGAGTAGTAAACGACATAGATGGATGGGATCCCTTTAACGCGTCAATTGTCAGAAGGAAATGATCCAGTTTTTTGCTTTCAAAATAGTACCGTCCTTTAGTATTAGGTTCAAACTTTAGTGTCTTTAGAATAGGGCCTATATTCGCTTAGTCGTTTCAATGTTTTATTCAACTAATTTGTATAAGAATAGCACAGTGTGATTCATGAAGGCCCACCGAAGCGTGAAGTTATTAAGTGCTATTGTGTTAAACTGAATTTAGCGACGAGCGTGTGATCGATCGGGCTAACGATGACAGAACAATGATTACATGCATGTGTGAATTCTGATAAAGGTTTTTTGTATGTTTATGTTAATTCAGGGGTATAATCGCAGTTACAATTAATGTTCGAGCGTTTTTGACATCAGGTTTGACGAGATAAGGGCTTGAAGACGTACCTAATCTGCTATATTGTGTCACGTATGAGCCTTTATCAGCTTATTCAATTGTGTATGTGATATTGACAGATTTAATTTATATACGAGTATATACGTATGTTTTTATTTCATTTAACTTGGCATACATGACCAATGAAGGGTCCCGGAAATCCGATGGTTGCGAGACGCACAGGATCGATCGTTGATCGTAGTGGCTTGGGGGAGGTCTATGTTCAGCAAAGAACGTTTTTCTGAAATGATGATATTGATGAAATAAAAATTTGTCTAAGGAAATAGCAAGTTAATGTTTGGGAATGCAAGCTTTTATAAGGACGCAACACTAACAACACTTATAACCGATAATAATCGTAAAAATACAAAACACTACACCCAGACACCCCGACACTTCATATCTCAACATCTTAGCGGTGTTAAGGGTCGTAACAAAGAATTAAACAGTAAAACAAACACACATATTTGCCCTTACGGCACTTGTGCTAACATATGATAGCGCTAATCCTCCAGAACTGATCGTAGGCACGGATAGGGGAGTGGAGTTAGATGTTGAAGAAGTTTCTTGAGACAACGGTTTGAAAGAAATAGTTGAGGATGAAGAAAGCCAATTTCAAAATGTACAGTGGAAACGGTTTAAGGAAATATATAAAGGTATTATGACAGTTGCAGAGGAAAAAAATGTTTGATGAAGTGAAGGATGTCCTCATTGAAATAGAATAGAATGTATTGTACTACAAAAAAGTAACAATTTATACAGAAACTTGATTTTAAAAGCTGTACTTTAGAGAATCTATACGAGGCAAACAATAGAGCCGTATAGTTTGGCAAACATTAGTCGATGAAAATTAAGTTGAATTACACCGACACGAAAAGAAGAAGAAGCTACATTTAAAGTCACCTCTTAACTTTTTTTCTATGTTTAAAATATTCTGAGGTTGGCTTACTCCTTAAACTTCATAGAGTAAGTTTTAAATCATTGAAAATTACATTTATAGAAACTGGCTTTATTTTCATTTTATTAGTAAGGTACACCGACAATAATATTTCTTTACAGATTTATTTGCATTAAACTTTTAGAAGTTGGTGTCGTAAAAAAGCAATTACAGGCGTGCACACCACTTTGCTTATATTACTATTCAAAGTTCAAAACAACCATTATAATCAAAATAACAATAGAAATATTACTAACTACAATTAAATTAAAATATATAAATTAAAACAGTTTATAACATAATAAAACAATTCTTTTAGAATATTATATGCTTTATCCAATTAAAAATGTTTTATTTCGCAGGCCTTCATGGCACTTATAATTATAACGTCAAAAGCTAGTGCACATTTCCACATCGTTATTTTTTTATGGAAAGAAATCGGTATAATAATCCATGGTGGCAACTGTGGAGTTACTTGCCGTTTTTCTTTTAAAGAAAATGATTTTATTTTACAATGTGACAGGTTTGTTGCTTTCCATTATAAATATAGTAAAAAAAACCGGCCAAGAGCGAGTTGGTTCACGCTCAGTGTAGGGCTCCGTAGATTCCCGTCCGTCATAATATATGTCCTCAATTGTTCAAAAACTGTTCGTCCCATCAAGTTCAAAATAACTTTCCTAGAAAGTCTTACTTATAAAGCTCTACTTTCCAGATTTTTTTCATATTTTCTAATCTTATGGTTCAAAAGTTAGAGGGGAGGGGGGACACATTGTTTTTTACTTTTGGAGCGATTATTTCTGAAATTATTGATATTATCAAAAAATGATTTTAGTAAACCCCTATTCATTTTGGAATACCTATCCAACGATATATCACACGTTAGGGTTGAAATTAAAAAAGAAAATCACTTTTCACTTTACATGTAGGAGGGCTACCCTAATAAAACATTTTTTTACAATTTTTATTTTACTACTTTGTCAGCATGATTGATATACATATTGGTACCAAATTTCAGCTTTCTAGTGCTGGCGGTCACAGAGATTAAGCGAGGACGGACGGACGGACGGACGGACGGACAGACATGACAAGTATATCTCTTTGAAACTGTCCGACTGTCTACCAGTCACTTTTTACTTTTTGTACAAATACCTACTCGTGACTGCCAACGTCCTTATGCACTTTTTAACGGCTAAAATTAAATGCTCACCTAAGGCAGTATATATTTTTAAATGCCATCAGGTGACCAATGAAAGCGGCACGTTTTATTGGTGGTATCATTGCGGCGGCTATCAAAACGAGACGTGACTGTTTGACTAGTCAGGTGTCAGTTTACTATAGCCTGTGGGAATAAAGATTAGATCCAATGGTTGGTGGTAATAAAGAAATTTTAGCGAACAAAGCTGTGGAATACTTGCCGAAAGATAAAATAAATATTTTCAGGTGGTAAAATTACTATCATTGCAGTTTTTAAAAACATATTAAAAACAGGAATAGTCACTGCTGCTTTCTAATCGATACCTAGCTAGTCGAGGGCTTCGTCTTACTATTAGGGAGTCAGTGGGCTAATGGTTGACCGTACAGAAGATTGAACAAAGAAAAAATCGATACCAAATAACACAGGGCGCCTCAAGGAATAGTCAACAGTAAGAGTCCAGCAGAGTCGAAGCCTACTGGGGTCAAAAGCTGTGTGAAAGAAAACCCCGTGTCCCTAAAATGAAGGAAAAGCAGGAACTGGTGTTGGTTTTACTCAGAAAAAGTCCTAAAAAACAGGGAATTGATGATGTTAAACGTAAGGGTACAAATCGGATGTTTTTACTCTTCCACATAGGTTTTTTCTACCGACTTATCAATTTTCCGTCTTGTCACTAATTTCAAACACAACAAAGCTGCCATTGCCAGGGAAAACGAGAAAAACTTCGCATTCAACCGAGATATTTCCTATTGATTCTTGCAATCGTTCAATATGCAAAGCAGCTGGTTTTTCTTGACACAATGAACGAATGATTTACTGCTGTTTATTATAAAGGAAACTACAAGTCGTGGGACCCTAAGTTGTGAAAGTAATTTCCACGGACTAACCTTCAACTGTTAGATTACCTACTTAGAAATATACATTTATTTCAAGTTTTGCAAAATCTCTGTCTTTCAAGATGTGTTTTCGTCTGTGCTCTCATTTGACAAGACTACAATTAATAGAAGTGAGCTAAAGGTTATTTATGATGTTTTTGATATATCTCAGAAGTCTGGGTTCTTCGACCTTTGAAAGGCGTACGAGAGGTTGAAGCTCAGAATCTATCCATATAATATGCACTTTACGTTACCGTGCTTACCGGATAGCCCTATGGTTATCCGGTAAGCACGGTAACGTAAAGTAGCGTATATTGTGGTTGGTCAACCACCATATAATTTGAAGGAAACAGTCCTTGAATACACGCACGAATGACAGGTAGAGGTGTGAAGCCGGGGCGCTGCCACGAAAAACTGTAGTACGTCGGGATCTTATGGCGGAATAGAAACAGTGACTGTCTCCATTCATTGGAGGATGTCCTCACGATCCTGAAGTCACCACAGAAGCTGCTCCGGGCAATGGAGGTCGCTGGGCGATGTAGGCGGAGGTTTGTGGACGTCGAGCAATGGGTAACTCGCCGTCTGGTAAGCCAAGAGCAAGTTTTAAGTCGAAGGCGCTTTATATTACATGCGCACCTATGAGACTATTTATTTCTTTGTATTTTGTTTATTTTTTGTGTATCGAAACCAATTGTTTTAATAAATATTTGGGACCGTTTAAGATACAATGTTTCCAGTCTTTTTAGATTACATTTAAAAATAACCTTAACACGGTAAATGGCACAGACATTTTTCAATGATAGTTAACTTCTCTCTTAATTAATTAACTTGTGTGAACTTTCTTTTTACCGGTTTTCTATCTATGTGTGGAGGCTTGTAATTAGCTATTAGTTAATACTAGCTCTTGCTAGCAGCTTCACCCACGTAAAAGTAGATTACTTTATACAAACTGTGTTTCATTTTATTGCTTAGGAAATTTGGGAAATCTTCGCTTAGTTCTTCACTACGTCATAAAGTCCTGTAATGTCAGTCCGTCAGTTTTTCCATATTATTGATTTGTTAGTTTATGTGCCTTCTGTAAAATAAAATAAATACTAACTAGTGCGCCTTACCGTCAACGATTGTATCACTGCTTACCATTAGGGGGGATTGCAGTCAATTCCTAGTTTATGTTACATATAAAAAAAAATAAAAAAAATAAAGGACAATATAAAATAATTGATTTTGGAAAAGGGACACTTGTCTTAAATAATATTCTTTAATCTTTTAAAGTTAATATTTCAAGTTAGAAATTTATTACAGCTCTGTACTAGATATTTTTAAATAAAACGGGTCCTAAAGTAACCAATACCCAATGCAAGCTTACAGTTTCATCATCTCAATCATTATTGCATTACAAAAACCAGTAAAACCAACAATTTTCCTATTTCCAACAACACACACGATTAAAAACCAACCTCCCCATAATCCTCCATAGCATAAAACTTAATCATTTACCCTCCATCCCCTAACCTAGCATCCCATGAGGCTAGGGGCGGTTTCGAGGATCGGGAAGCAATTTCCGAGCCCGCGGCGATTGTTACAAAATCACTGATGTAACGACTAGGCGGATCGTCTGAGCTTTGATCGGATGTAATGCGATTTTAGGTTATTGCGTTGACTTGTATGGAGGTATAATATGAGAGTCGGTGTCTGTGTTGAATTGTATAAAGGTGTATGTGAGTTCGTATCTACATATGTTGCCCTTGTCTGGCAATTTTTTTCTAAAGCACACACAAAGAAAATTTCAGTGAAAAACCAGCATTTGGTAATTGATCATTTTATATTATATTGGTCATTTTAGGTTTCCGTACCTCAGTCGGAAAAACGGAACCCTTATAAGATCACTTTATTGTCCGTCTTTCAAAATACTTTTTCCCAGAAACGTGTGAAGATGTTAAGCTGAAATTGTTACAAAATCACTGATGTAACGACTAGGCGGATCGTCTGAGCTTTGATCGGATGTAATGCGATTTTAGGTTATTGCGTTGACTTGAATGGAGGTATAATGTGTGAGTCGGTGTCTGTGTTGTATTGTGTAAAGATGTATGTGAGTTGGTGTATACAATGTGTTTAATTGTATAGTAGCCACTGTCCCATAAATAAAAAGATTTTCTTTGTTACATTGTATGGCAAAATTTTACTAAAGCACACCTAAAGTAAGACTTAGTTGAAAACCAGCATCAGGCATCTAAAACGTTTTCATTTTAGGGTGCTGTATCTTAGTTGAAAAACAAGGGGAATCTTTATAGGATCACTTCATTGTCCGTCTGTCAATTTGTGCGTCTACCAAGAAGCTTTTTCACAGAAAAGCGTGAAGGTGTTATGCTGAAATTGTTATAAAATCACTGATGTAACGACTAGGCGGATCGTCTGAGCTTTGATCGGACGTAATGCGATTTTAGGTTATTGCGTTGACTTGTATGGAAGTATAATATGTGAGTTGGTGTCTGTGTTGAATTGTATAAAAGTGTAAGTGAGTTTATGTCTGTGTTTAATTATTGTAAACTAGCCACTTTCCTGTAAATAAAAGGTTTTCTTTCTTTTCTTTGTTATATTGTCTGGCACAATTTTACTAAAGCACACCTAAATTAAGACTCAGCTGAAAACCAGCATCAGGCTACTGCTACGTTGTCTTTTCAGGGTGCTGTATCGTAGTCGAAAGACACAGAAGCCTTATAAGATCACTTTGTCGTCCGTCTGTCAGTCTGTCAAGACCCTTTTTCTCAGGTATGCGTGAAGGTGTTAAGATAAAATTGTTACAAAATCACTGATGTAACGACTAGGCGGATCGTCTGAGCTTTGATCGGATGTAATGCGATTTTAGGTTATTGCGTTGACTTGTATGGAAGTATAATATGAGAGTCGGTATCTGTGTTGAATTGTATGAAAGTATAAATTGTGTCTGTACTGACTAAAACCCTGTTCCTTCTTTGCTTTCATTTCAGAGTCCCGGGGCTCTCTTTTGTTCAACCTAGGGCCCCAGTAGGCTTCGAACCTGCCGGGCCTCTACAAAGGTTTTCAGGTTAAAGGCTGCGTTAGTGTACGAAAGAGCTAACTCGGCCCTGGTAACCAAAGGGTAACTAAACCAACACACGGTTTCATTCAGTAAAAGTACACCTTATAAGGTTAAAGTCGGGTATATGATCAATTCTCACCTTCAGTTTTCCTGAAATTAAAAATGTTTTATTTCTAGGTAAATATTGCCTGTATTTAAACACAATACTTTCATAAATTTTTATTACCAATATAGAATAATTAATTTTTCAGGACTAATATTTTTTTTTCCCTTATTTTTTCATTTCAATTCAATTGAGGAGCTCGTGGCTAAATAATAACAGCCGCACAGATCGATCTTTAAGGTTAAGCAACGCTTGCCTAGGTTGGTCTGTGGATGGGTGACCATCTTAACATAAGAGTAGTTTCCTCCGTGCCTCGGAAAGCACGCTAAGCCGTTGGTTCTGGCTGTCATTTGGAGATCTTTGGCAGTCGTTACGGATAGTCAGAAGCCAGTAAATCTGACTCCAGTCTTGCCATGAAGTACCGTGTTACCCCAGTTAATGGGTTGTGGAGGTCTGGTAGGCAGCCGCTCCTCGTAAAATACTGGTATTCAGCTAAATCCGGCTTGACTGGAAGCCGACCCCAATACAGTTGGGAAAAGGCTAGGCAGATAATGATGATTTTTTCATTTCAATTCCCACAGTACCTTGCTAACAATCAACGCGGTAACTAGAAAGTCATCAAGTGCTCAATTTATTTACGTTATTTATGTTCGAACAACAACAAACATACCTACGAAACAACAGAACCAGTTCAATTAAAAAAACCAGTCCATTGCTTGTTTATTTGAGTAACACGTTCATAAATCGTTCATTTAATCGCTTCAGTAGCGTTTAAACTACCATTGTGAACGTACACGTCCAATTTGAATAAAAAATATATCTATTGTAACCCAAATGAGTGTTATCGGGAACCGGTATCGAGACGAAAAACACACATGTAACTTGTTCACGAAACTCAACGTTAACCCTCGTAAGACGCGGGGTCTAACGCGTACATTCCTATTGTGAGCGGTCGCCGCGACCCGAGTAATGATCTCACGTCCCGCGTGCGTGTCCCGATAAAGGGTTAAGTACACACTAACAACCTGACGTGAGTCACAAATCCACCATTATTATGTTATTGTGGGAGCCGTGTCGCACCGGTCCGCCATTTACATACAATTTAACATGAAATGTGGGCAATAATTCATGGCGGCTGTTGCGTTATTATTTCTATTATAAAGTGTTCAACTTGACGTTTTTCGTGTTGCCGTCTGGCGTGTTACCTTTTTTTCACTGTAAATGCTTTTCGTTTATATGTTAACGGCCCGCCATTAAGATCCAGTCTCGCTATCTCGCTAGCTTGAATAATGATCGCTGTTTTGCATGAAATTCATAACGTGCCTACTTTTTCTATTATACCAACTCGTATAGTTGAAATAACCCCGTATAATTAATTCCGAGCGAGTGAGTTTAACGATATTCGAGCATTAAGACGACCTAAACAAATTAATCAAGAATAATTGTCGATTAATTCGTTCCATGCCGCGAATATAAATATACGCTCATTTTTTGTTGTCGAATGAAAACCGAACAAAAAAATAAAAACCCTTCCAATAGGTCGCCCGTCGACAAATCGACGAACAGCATTATCTACGCGCCGCTTAATTCGAATTCAAATGAAGGCATTCAGTGTTTAAAATATTAATCGATGCGAGAAGCTTATTGAATATTTTTACGACGATTTATGCCCAATTAGCAGCCGGTGCGTGAATTGAATTGTTTGTGCCCGAAATCTGAATAAATACCACAATATTTACGATAATGTCCGGCCGTTTGAATAGGCGGCACCGCGGGCGCGCCGCGGGGTCCGGGAGACCCGAGTAGTTTATTATGCGGCGGCGAAGGGTTACTCTTTGTATGACGTTTTCATGTTAATTTACGCGCTAGCTGACAAGGTGGTCCGTCGGACCCGCGGCGCGCATTACGACGTCGGATTTAAAAATGATATTTTAGTGTTGAAGCTATCGTTGAATGAGAATTGCTTTTCGTATTAGCGTATGTTTACGAGACGTTTGTCTGGTAACTTGTAGGTACTTGGATTATGGGCTAGTGTTATGCTCAGTGATTATTTCCAAATGGTTAAACTTTTCATAATGGCTCATTATTGCCGTTATTTAATTACGAGTAACGTTTGTTCGGTTCAGTCGGTTTAATTAGTGTGAAGCGGGCGAGTCTGTGATCAAAGCTTTGTGGGAGCGATCGCACGGACACAAATCGTTTTGTAGATGGTTAGTCAAGCGACCGTTGCTTTAGCGACTGCTGCGTAAATATGTATACACAGAGATTTGTATACGATTGCGTACTTTACTGTTATGAGATAGTCTTTGGAAATGTTGTATAGATCATGTCGAGTTTTCCTTCGTAATGGGGTGGTAAATGGACTTGAAGGACAGTAAAGATTTGTTCTTTGGAGACTTGTTTGGAGATTGAATTTATTGACTAACACACTGAGTAACCTACGTAAATAGCTAAATCAACTATCAAGAAATACAGATTATGACAGGAAATTCCACTCCTTTTTATTAATTTTTTTGTTTTTTCATAGCAATTTTTATACTATACAGTACGTACCACGAACTCCATTGGACAACCTAAAATGAATAGTTAAAGTATCGAAGCTTTAAAAGGTGTATGCTCTGTATAACTCGCATGCCTGTCATTTTAACACATCAAAGTAAGGCCCTGTTTTTTATTTTCCAGCCTACAATTAGCATTAATTAAACTCACTCGCACTACAAATAAAATTTACTCAGTTTTGTCAAATTTTACTTAAGAAACCCGTAATTTACACGTACCCAATAAAATCCATACATTACATCTGACTCAATTAAAGTTGAGTCTTGCCATAAATATCGTGGAACTTGTTAGTGGGCTATCTGAAGCTCCGAACTGCTGGATAAGGGCTTAGCCGTAATTTATCGTTGCGTTTAGAGATAAAAGGAGCAGCAGATTTGTTTTATATTTATATGTTGATGGTTTATGAGCGACAGGTGCGGGCTAAGGAGGGGGAGTGTCGAGAGGAGAAGTTGTCGATAGATTTTGTTGACTAGAAAGAAGGGATAATTATTTTTGGGACTCGTAAATTAAAACTAGACTGGATTATAATTTAAGTGCCTTCAAGGCTAGAATGAATTAACTCTTAATAAACCAGTGCGTTTCACCATTAATTAATTTGATTTCATTACAAATATTATTTAAAAAAAAAACTATAAAAATCTGTGTTAGGGCTAAAAGGTTGCTGTCTCAGCGTACCATTATGCAAAACGTAATTTTTTTTAATCCTACAAATCTATCTAACAGTTTCATGTTTTATGATAACTGCCAGTAGATCTATTTTGTCACAATGTATGTCCTTCTAGGTATCGAATTTATTTAACTGTTAATTCCCATTTGTTGGCTGTAAGAAGTCAGTAACTACATCATTATTCGTAAAAGCAATTGATTTAAAATTTATTGATGGTCAGTATTGGTCAGTATCCGATGATAGACTTTTTAAAAATATGTTTATACTAAATAAGTACGTGCCTTACTATTAAATCTGGAAAACTTTACACAATAATTATGTCGAATCAAATTATCGAGACAATTCGCAAGCTCGCACATCCCTAGCCACTATTTCCACATGCTATAACTCAGGCCTGCCCCTTATTAATGCATCTGTATCAAAGAGCGATGACATATTTAGTCGAATAACTCACAAAGCTACGGTAACTCGGTGGAACGCGGTGGAACGTAGTGGAACGCAGTGGAACTGTTGAGGACGGTCCAGTGAGAGGGATCATTTCACTTGAAATGGGTGATTTGGGGGATAAAGGAAAAGTTGACTGACTGAATAATGGGCTACTGTGGGTATTGTGGCAGTCGAGTGGAAGTGAACTGTCGTATTTGTCAGTCAATCATTTTGTCCTTTATTACTTAGGTAATGGGCTGGTTTGTATGTGGTTGGTTTGCCTTGTAGAGCATACTTTAACCAGGTATTTTATTATCAGTCATAGACTCTTTTCATTTTAGTATCTTTGGCTTCTGGATATATTTTATAAGTTATCATACACTTATGAAAAATATTAGCTGTCTTAAAAAAGCTCTCTTCCATCCCTAAATTAAATTTATAATTCTATAATTATGTGTTCATTTGTTAACTGTTACTTAATATATTTTATTATATGAATTAGTAGAGTTATTAGAATCTAAATCCAGTAACTTAATATATTAAATACACTGTGTCGCAAGTCTGCTGGAAGAAATTGCGTTTGAAATAAATAACTCCTTTGTGCTCTTCTATTTGTATTAATTGCTCTTTCGTTTATAAGTGTTTCTGTTTATATAAACTAATACATTAGTTCTTACTCGTATGTTTTTTTTTTATTTGGTTTAATTATAAAAAATTACCTGAAAACAACTAGGAAAATAACATTAAAGATACTAGTAAAAGACACGGAATGATGATAAGATGATAATGATAAATCTTCATAGATAGGTCCACTAGAAAATTCTTTTCCAAGTAAGTTTCGTAACGTAGATCGACGCAGATTACTCTTAATCTAAGTCTCATCCTCTTTCGCACTTAAAAGATAAGCCAATATGTAATTACAGTAATTTATTACGTCTACTTGCGAGATTACGTTAATTAGAACTATTAACATCTTTGGCGCCTGCCGCTATGTTTAAAAGAGGCGTATTAATTTGCTTGCTTAACTCTTGTAACTATAAAAATATAAATATTGCAGCGTAATAAAAATAAAATCTTGCAGTTTATGCTTGAGAGTAGACGTAAACCTATATTTTCCAACTCAATTACATTTAAGTTTTTGCAGGCAAATGTAATTTTCGATAATCTTTAAATACGTATTTGAATTAGAATCACACGATATTCTACAACATAGAAATAAACGAATTAAAATGCAGCTGATATGGATAAAAACCAGAAAAAATAAAAAGACAAATCTAAGAACTATGCTAATACCAAAGTAAAATATCCAGCTAAAGAACATTTGAATGCAGACTTCATAAACTACTGCACTACAGAAAAACCCAATACGATTCTAACTAGAACTCTAAAAGAGCATAAAAAAGGACATTTCCATAAAATCTCAATTAGTTTCAATGACAGGACACCACACAAACGTAGGAATAATTATTTCATAAAAGTTAAATTACATGGTACAGACAAAAATGTCCATTGAATTATAGGGACGATAATCAGCGGTTACTGCATTGATACAATGTTACTACCAGCTATTGGTAGTTTGAAACACGATCATTTCAATGAATAATTTAATGATTTTGACTTTGGCTTTGTCAATTCCGTGGAAGTTGATAATGTGTCTATTAAAGCAAGAAATCAAATTACATTTGATGTAGAAATGGACTATTGTACTTTGTGAATTTCAAATTTATAACCTAACAATTTATAGCTTGATTGACAGGACAAGGAAAAATTATAATAATAAAATTTAAGTATTGCAAATTATCTTGGTAAAAGTGATGTTAAAATTAAAAATAATATAAAACATTAATTGCACATTGCTATTCATAAATATGCTCTCAGTACTTGCACGCAAACAAAGCTGCTGGTAGAATCTGGTATAATGTACATTGATGGATAGGTATAGAAAAAAAACAAAATGTATATATTTTTGATAAATCACTGCCACAGTCTATATCAATACTCCGCAGATAGATCACTGTAGCAATTCATCAAGAAGTCTATCCAAAACTTGTAGCAACCATCCTTGTAAAAACAGAAAATATCATTCTATATGCTCATTCAATCAAATTAGCGAGCATATAACGAGCCAACAGTTGATGTAAAGTATAACCCCGTATATGACGCAAATAGTCATCTAGCATGCGAAATGTGCATTGAAAACTTTGCATAAATAGATTTATATCTGGTTATCCATTAGAGCAGACGATGATTTATGTTATGTGAGCACGCTTGGCGTATCATAAAAGTGTTTGTTCTGTTTTATTAGAGAGACTAGCTTGAAACGTGGCTTTACTTGTTGCGGCGGTTCTAATGTTTTGTACTGTTTCTTGTTTATTTGAGGGAATTGGATTTGATGAGAATTTTGTTTTAATTCTTCGTTTTGGATTGAGTTTCAGTTTGTGAGCATAAATAAATCGTCGTTCGTAACATCGCGTCATATTTTGGTTGCATCTTAATTCTTAATCCTATACATTTTTTGTTTTTAAAATTGTTAATCGAATATTACTTTACGTAAGATCCCAAGGAGCTACAAATAAAGTAGATAGCTAAATAGAGAAGTGATAGTTCTAATCTTTCATCAATTCTTGGTAAAAATATTTTTTTTTTAGTATGGTTTGTATATTTATAACACTGCTTGTATAATCCTTTAAAGTTAAAGTGCAAAGTTTTGCTCTTTTCCTTTCACATCTAGTCCATCTAACTCCTTACATACGTCATTTAATAAAGTTATTACAGTGCAACTGCTAATAATAGTATATCATTCTTTTGTTCTAGTTATAAAGGGTAGACAAGCATCGTTACCATTGTGCACATAAGTTCATTAAAATGCTTTACGAGCTATAATTTTATGCTTAATGCAATATCTACTTTAATAGCTCAACGATAGTCGTTTATATGATAATTTATGGCGAGGTAGAGTGGTCGATATTGAATTACTAATCTTGTGAATTGCTTCATCAATTGTGTCTTACTTTAGTTTTATGCTTACGTCTTGGTCAAACGGTAATTTTGCTTTTTTGATTTATTTCATTATAATACCAAAAACTAATACCACTTGCATTTGTTTGAAATCTTAATTGATTTGCATTCTTAACAAATACCAACAAGTTGAATTTGGTGCAGTCAGCTCAGTCAAAATTATTCAAACATTTTTTGTAGTAAGTATCTTAACAGTTAAAATTGGTTTAAGTTTGAAAGCTCGTACTTACGCTATTCAGTGTAGTAGGTACCACCCTAGAACAAAATACTGTGAATTTAATAAATTAAAACACTTGCATAAAACGCAGTATAATTTTATGAAACCTAACCTCATTCCTGACAGTTTGTAGTTATGACACAACTTCCACGTAGTCAACGAGTTGACAGCAAATGTAATTTTTATTTCATTCTCACGTCACCCACGCGGGAAGCGGGCGACACACTTTATGCCTTCCTTTCAACCTAACACTATAATCCAAAACCCCATAAATATATGTTCGCAATTTATTGAAATTACCAATCGTATAAATATCAATTATTTGTTCGAAAACATAAATTTTGTTCGTTGGACATCGCGTGCATGTCAACTCCGTGTCATGAGCCGATCATTATTGTGTCACTGGGCGATGTCACGACGCCCACAGTAATCATACCGGCGATACTCCACGCTGACGTTAAACGTCATAATTGAAATGTATCAACGTGATATTACGAAATTGGAATGACGAATGGCTGACGGTAATGACACTTTTCAAGAAACGACGGCCTGTAATCTAACTCAATTTTAATAATAAGCACTGAAACCGCTTGCTTATTGGACTATGAATAATGAAACGCTAGACGCTTCTAAAAGCCCATTATGTCTTTGAAGTTATTTTCACAATTTGCGAAAGCATTAAAGCCGACTCTCTTCGTATCTGGTTTTGCCATCAGCACGAACAATGTTCTATTTGAACAAATAAACTGCACAAACAAAGCGACTATCGTTAAGAAACAATACATTTTAACTAAGGGAGCCTGACGTTCACTGCCATTCGCCGAAACCAAACATTGCCAGCGTATCAGCCGTACAGACACGATCCAATCAACCTTTACTTCACAGAGGCATGCCGCAGACGTCTCTCGATTCAATCGAAACTGCAACTGCATTTCCAGTTGGCAGTCCTTTGATACGTCCATCGCTTGTCTGTCCAAACGATTGTGCGACATGTCCAAACTAGCTAGAAACCTCGTTCCATTACCGCGCGCCCCCCACGCGCCTGCAACCAAAGGGTTACTACCAGCACGGGAGCTCTACGTAAGTCGGTCAAACGTCAGCCTCCTTTGAATACAGAATACACCATCATTTCAATTGTCAAGCCGTAACTCGTAAACACTGCCGCGCTAGCGATATGAGCAGTAAGTACGTTTTGCGTAGTTTTGAGTAATTGGCGCGCGAAGTTTTTGTTACAAATTTTGTTTTTCCAGGCTTATTTTTTTAAGTTATATTAATTGTGATGGTTGAAACGTGTAGCCCAAATAAAGCGCTTTTATATTCTTCACTCAATAAAATTGTTTATATATTAGAATAGTTTTAAATGATGAAAATCCTTTTATGTCTAGTGTTAGTTGAAGCAACTGAAATATCAATTGCTTAGAATAATAGCAGTAAGTAGGAAGTTACTGCTGTTATTTTAAGCAACTCATACTAGGTTTAGGTTATAGCTTAGGAATAAAAACAAAGTGTTAGATAAAAAACGTTTATGTTTATTAATATTTCTTTACTTACGTATTATTATTATATTAAACTAGCTTTTACCCGCGGCTTCGCTCCCGTCAAATGACTACCCTACATATCCTACGCTACCCTACCCTACCTTCCCTACCTACCCTACCTTCCCTACCTACCCTACACTACCCTACCTACCCTACACTACACTACCCTACACTACCCTACACTACCCTACCTACCCTACTTTACCTAACTTTTTTTTTTTTAGAATTTTTCTCTCCGTAAGAACCATCATTGAACTTCAAGGAACATTTTAAAAAAAGAATCAGCCAAATCGGTCAAGCCGTTTTCATGTGATGTCGTGACAACGGAAAACGGGTTTCATTTTTATATATATAGATAGATAACGAGATTTCACTGTTTACTATCCGAGAACAATAAAATTTTAAGAAAATAAACTATAAATTAGTCTTTCTTACTTTGAAAGTCTTATGAAATAATTATATTTTTTTATTGAGCTCAATTCTACTCTCGTATATTACTAAACAAAACTTAAAAAAAAATATAATTATTAACATTGATAAGTTAGCCATATTTCAAAGTAACAAAAAATCAGGCTTTTTACGTTCACAATATTTGAGATCAAACTAAGTTAAAATACTAGAGTAAAAAAAGGTCGTTTAACGTCATTTAAGTGATATAGGTTAAGTTTTGCTAGATAGTTTTATGTGTTATGTTACATCATTTATGAAATCCTAAAAAAAGGATAAGGTTTTGTTATTTTATTTCTTATATTAACCCATAAATCAGGGACATTAGTTAACATTATCATCACTTACAGATCGTCCGTTATAAGTTGGCGAGTGGTAAGTTAGGCTCTGCGAATTTTGGCGCTTGAAATATCGTACAAAAATAAAGGTTTTTAAAAAATAAATTCCAATAACTGATTTTAACAGCAATAACAACTGCAAATTGCATTTATTTTGTCAGAGCCTAACTTCACACTCGCCAATTTATAACGGACGATCTGTACCTTCTAACCGATCTATTAAGAAATTGTCACATTGACAGTTTCACATCGTTTTACAATGAAAAACTGTCAATGTGACATTGTTTTTAATGAATCGTTTAGAAGTTAAATAATGATTAACGATATTGAATGTCCCTGAGTGCGAGCCTTTCTTTGATTTTTTATTCTAGTATTTTAACTTAGTTTTGATCTCAAATATTGTGAACGTAAAAAAGTATTTTAAGTTTTTTGTAATAATATACAAGAGTGGAATGGAGCTCAATAACAAATTATAATTATTTTATAAGACTTTCAAAATAAGAAAGACTGATTTAAATTTGTATAATAGTTTATTTTCTTAAAATTTAATTGTTGTCGGATAGTGAAACAGTGAAACCTCGTTATTTAATATAATAATAATACGCAAGTAAAAAAATATTAATAAACGTAAACGTTTTTTATCTAACACTTTGTTTTTATTCCTAAGCTAAACCTAGTATACACGTCGTAACGTAACCTAGTATAACCTAAACCTAGTATGAGTTGCTTAAAATAACAGCAGTAACTTCCTACTTACTGCTATTATTCTAAGCAATTGATATTTCAGTTGCTTCAACTAACACTAAATATAAAAGGATTTTTGTCATCTAAAATTATTCAAATATATATACAACCTTATTGAGTGAAGAATATAAAAGCGCTTTATTTGGGTTACACGTTTCAACCATCACAATTAATATAACGCAAACAAAAGTCTGGAAAAACAAAATTGTAAAAAATTCTTTGCGTGCCAAACTGCTCTTATTGCTAGCAAAGCAGCACAGTTTAATTTATGATTATTTCTGCTTATAGTGTATGTGATCATGACCGAATGTGAAGTAGACCTTCTTCAATATAACCACAGAATGATGAGTTACTGCAGATATTCTAAGTATTCAATGAAGAATAAAAAACATACATTACATAATTTATCCACAGTATGTTTAGTTACTGCCGATATTCTAATCAATTAAGACCTAATTAAAAACAAACTCTACTTATTATATCCACAGTATATTTAGTTACTGCTGTTCTCCTAAGTCATTAAGGCAAAATAAAAAAACATGCTTTACTTATTATATCGACAGTATACACAGTTACTGCACATAATTTAAGTAAAAGTAAAACCTAAATGATAGAGCTTTACTTATTAACCCGGGGTAACTATACTTACTGTTGTTGTGTTAAGGAAGCTTTGTCATTTATTGGACTTACTGCCGTTATTCTAAACGAAATTTACTGGTTCCCGATAAGCTATCAAAACAGGTGTCAGCACATCTGGTAGAGCTCATTGCGCTGATTCGGGATCAATATTTAACTCATTTTGTCAAAAATTTGACTTACTGCTAATATCGCTAGCGCGGCAGAACAGGGGAGGTGATAAATTAATGCACTAGTACATTAGACGCCCGTGATAATAAAACACGCATTAAAATGTAATTGCTGACAAGCGTCGCACCCCAATCGGTACGACCCCAACATTTGGTATTCATTGCTAGTTTTGTCAACATCTTAGGTGGGGCGACTGTGTATCACGCGGCAATGGTGTTGCGGTACATCGATGTGTCTGTGTAGCGAGCGGGGTGAATGTTCACATTGCAGGGCGCCTAACAGCAGAACCCACTCTGGAGGGTAATCGCGCACGAAAGCGTCTAGTAATAAAAGTGATCGTAAAATTGTAAGGTTACGAGCCGTGAGAGAGGAGAGTGCACTTGGATGGCACACTGATACGTTTTTCGGGTTCAGTCGTTACCACTTGAACTAGCGTCATTTATATGATTTATGGTTCTCCTGGTATTGACGGGATGTATCGTTGAAACAGCTGTGCTATTTTTTGTAGGTGTTTTCATGAATTAAAAATCAGTCAGGACGAATCAAAATTTTACAATTTCTATATGTGAATTTGAAATTATCGTAAACTACAATGATTTAGATTTATAGATACTCATAATCATGGTACTTTACAAATAGATGTTTAACGTAACTATTTATTGTCTCTATTAGTTACTGCTAACTCAAACTAACTCAAAATAGAAATCTTGTGATTTAGACAAGCTCTGTCTTTAAGTAAGACAGAGTTTGTTGCATTTAGTCCGCCTATGTACTGAACATAGAGTCATCATCTCCCTTGCCTATTTCCCAATTAACTTAGGGTCGGCTTCCAGTCTAACCGGTTGCGGCTGAGTATCTGTATTTTACTTGAAGCGACTGGCAATCAGACCTTCATAACTCACTTACTGGGCAACATGAATGCTTTGGATAGACTTTCTGGCATTTGACTACCTGTAACCATTAGTAAGATCTACGCTTGACATCGAGGGCCAAAAGCTTTACGTGCATTCCGAGGCATGAGGTGTCAGTAATGTCATAGATAAACTTAGGAAAGTATTTGTGTACAATTCACATTGATACTTGCTCGGTTTTTAACCCATAACCTCATCCATGACAAGCGGTTCCCTTAACTATTAGGCCAGAACGCATCTGTACTTACTTACATTAAATATAAATAAATAATCTTTAGTCTAAACTTGTCTCTAGAATGATTGGATGTGACTTTCAAAAGAATCTGTAATTTTTCGGTCAATTACGTTTCATAATCACAAAATAAAACAAAACCAAAACTCCAAAAACTACTTACTCCGTGCCCCAAGAAAAATTACGACAAAAAAAACTCTCTAACCAATGTTAAAACACAATATTTTACTCTGGCACCCCAAATTGTCTGTGTCGAGAAAAATTTGCTCCCAGCCAATAGACTACGAGATTAACTCGCGTATCAGACGGCAGCGTTTCATGGGTTTTATCTGGCGTAGTAATTGCTCGTAAGATTCGGGCTTTACAGTCGAGACTGGCGTAGTGGCGTATTTCGTAGGAGCTTTTGTGCTCGCTTGTACGTGATTGCCACCGAAATGATTATTGAATGCCCCGATAAGGTTCGTTCCAGATTTATCGTTGTAAGTTTTGATCGTGCTTCAACTGGTGTTAGATTTAATATTAGGGTGGGTGTGTGGGAGTTATCGGTTTTAAATGGTGCTATGATAAGAGAAATGATCATTTTTACAATAGTATTATTAGTGATGATTTGGATTCCTATTGAATTGGCTAAAAACAGATACCAGTGGAAGAATGGAAGGGAGGCCATTGTCCTGCGCTCGGACTCAACAGGCTTATAAAAATAATTATTTATTATTACTAGTTGTGTTACAAGTTACCTATGTATTTCAAGTTCTACTTATAGTTGGTGACGTGCCCATGAAAAGTAAGTTAACCTCATTTCATGACTACAAACAAGGGCGCAATTTCTTACATGAAAGCCAGTTGTAAATTTTTGTTATTAATGGTTGTTATTAAAAGCGATGTTTAACCCAATTACTTATAAAACCTTCACAATATGATAAACAGTCGGCACGCTTCACGTTATTCAACAAAATGTCACTTAAATTAAAAATTATTATGAATATAAGTTGTATAAATTACCCTAACATAGCAACTTTCATTTAAGATATAAATAATACTCTCACAGTCCGTAAAGGCTACGTTCACTTCAAAACTTTAAGTTGTGAAAAGCGAAAATTATAAAATGGTTCTTCTCGAGTTTTCACTAAGCACGGTAATGAGGCGACCAATACATTAGACCCCAGCTCACCCTTTTAAAAATCCCTTTGGGTTCCATTTCACGTAATAGTGGGGAGGCCGGGGAGGTCACACAAACCGGTGGTTGTTGAAAATGTTTTTAATTTATTGTACCACCGTGTATTTTTCGGCCATCTTTATGAAATATTGTCCTCGAAGCTTTGTAAGCTGAATATGTTTTTACTGAGCACAAAAAGGCTGCAGATACGCTTTAAATGGTGAAAAATGTACGCGATTACATAAACAACAATCATTCTAATAAATATGACAGTATATTTGATGAATAGGAAATTAAAACAACAATTTGAGTCGCACTCCTGTAAGCTTTGAGTCGTAAAAGTGATTAAATTGTACATTACAACGCGCAATACAAGTTGTGATTTATCGCCCGAGATACAGTGAGACTAATGGATTCTGTTGACGATAGAGTAACCTGTTGCCAATTCTCTGCTACTTGCAAGAAAAGGCCACAAATAGGAACCATTTATCTCTATTCTTCGAAAAAAAAACTATGAATAGTATCAATAACGATGTATAAAATAAAATAGCACAAACCGTCAGAACACGTGTCGCCATTCAAACTTACACGCTCAAACTGACCATTAACACGAACAAAATGTAAAAAGACCTTTATACGTTCCTTTTCACGCAAACTCGGGAGCATAACGCGACGTCCCTAATGACGTGTGAAAGATTGATCGAGCTAACCTTGAAGGCGCGCACAATTATTCTTTCATAATGTATTTTAACTAGACATTTTCGTGGGTGTTCGATTTATGAACGTTCAACGTTGTTTTATGACGTTAAATTATAGTATGTTGATGGCAGTTGACAATGTAGGCGGGGGATCCGATGATCTGTTATTTACGATTATTCGCGAAGTCGTTAAGATTTAAGAGTCTATTAATGTTTGTGATAAAGAAATCTTGTTGGTGTCGTGTTGTGTTTGATTTTGTTAGATGAGAGGTGATTGGTAAGAGTTGTCAAGTTAAATGACTTGGGTAATTCTAACGTTACTTGCATAAGTGATCCCAAGGGAATAGACTCCCGGTAACTATCATATTCCAAGACATAGTCTGTCTGACAAATTCTATTCAAATCCTTTCAGCTGTTGGAGAGTGATGGAGTAATAAACATACACATGTTACACACCCATGCATAAAAACTTTCACCTTTATTTTTTGGTATACAATATGACAATATTTAGTGGCATTGTTTGGCATTATCTAGGTCACAATAAAAGCATTGCAAATATCTTCTAAAGTGAATGATGATGATTAATTATGACATGATTGAGGTGATCGTCTTGAATAGAAGTGGGCAGGATACTTTAAAATGTTTTCTACATTGTATAAAGCACACTTTCTAACGTCAATTATATTTGCACTATGAAGTCTTACATAGGGTACGCACTCTCAATTTAATTTTGGTTTGCCATAATTGTTTGATGGAAGAATAAACGTGTGCTACGGACTCTATATTAATCAGAATATGAGCAGGAGGAAGACAGATTCATTCTTTGATGACATCTGCAAATGTAAAAAAGTTTATGTTTAGTCCTTTTAATAGAACCTTTATCATCAAATCCAATCATACAGTCTAAACGCACTTCAATTCCAAATACAAAACCGTCATCATTAAACACTACACGTCCATTTGCAACAAAACTAGTGCAAAACCAACAAACCAAGAGCTTCCGAGCAAATAACGTAGTAGACGTAACCCTTTTAACTTGGCGCACAAAGCTGACCCATTTCTCCGGCACAGGTACCTCTGTCTAACGACTCGTTCAGCCAGATAAGCAGATGATACCTTCCGAGCTCTCCTTGTTTGTACTAAAAACTGTAGACTGTGTCCTTCTTGTTGATCTGTATCTTGGAAATAAGATTGTTTAAGAAAGTGTTTTGTGATCTGATAGTTTTAAGGCTAAATTTTGTAATACAGTCAAAAGATTCTTACTGACTATGTTATTTTCATAAAAATTAAAACTGGCGCGTTTTCATGATATCCATGAGAAAATAATATAGTGCTAAAATAAATAAAAAAAGTCATCAGAATTTTATACTTGTATCTATGTACAAATAAACAACAGGTGAAGAGGATGTATGAAATGCTTGTTACTAAAAGAGTTATGAATATTCATGTGGATGGATGGACAGAGAGGGAAGCCAAAGTAAAAGTGGATGGATCGTGTGAGAAGTGATATGAAAGAAAAGGGTAGTTAGTCATAGTAGTAGTCATACTGCCAGGATAGAATAGAAGAAAATAACGTGTTGCGCCGACTTAGTACCTAATATGAGAAATGGGAAGGAAGATGACGACATAATAATTATACAGGGTGTGGCGTAAATAGTGGTCCACCGTTAAGGATTCGATTTACCAGATAATTTACTATAACCTACTAAATACTGTACTGTATACTGTGTTTAAATTTAATATTGTTTAACCATGTTTAAGATTTCAATAAATGATGAAAAGTATGAATTGTTTTATCTTGCTTAGGCCAACAAGGTTGGGTGCATTGTATCAGATTGCAACAATAGTGAAAAAATGTTATTGGCATTGCAGTGTAGTCATTTTTTAATGAAAATCGTAAGTAATAACGTAACTAAAACTAAAAATGTATTTTAATGAAAATCTTCCTTTCTTAGATTAAAATTGAATATCTTTCTGTTCACCAATAGGATCTGCTATTATGATACCTTTTTAGAATCGGTATTTAGTAGGCATATTATATAATTCATGGGCACTGAGAGTATAGTACATTTTTTTTACAGAAATCGCTCTTGAACTTGCAGATAATGTAAAAAATATGGATTAAAAATAGAGAAGAATTGCTTTTCCTTCAAATTCTCGAAATGTACTTAAAAAAAGACAATTATTCACGATAGCTCTAGTATTTAGCAGTTATTAACAGAAATCAGAACAAGAAAAAGATGTTTCTTTTTTTTAATACAACCAAATTTATAACAAAATGTAGAAATTTTATTAAAAAAGAAAAAAAAATTATATCTCCGGAACCCTTGGGTAAAAATGGTTAAAATTTTAGTAGGTTATAGTAAATTATCTGGTAAATCGAATCCTTAACGGTGGACCACTATTTACGCCACACCCTGTATAACTACATCTAAACTAATGTTAGACACTGCTTTGGATTAGCTTCTAATGGTAATAAAGTTAGTTTTATAGCTTCATTGTCGTCCACATCATCGCTTTCTATTAGGTGAGATAATGGTCAAGCGCGTATTGATAAGTAATAATAATTCATATAGCTAGTTTTCTTTTCTAAACGATTGTAAGTAAATTCAAAGTCAGCCAATATAGATCTGCGTATTATTTTGATTATATCTATAACTTTGTCGTGTGTGAGTTTATTATCCTCCTTTTACATACATCCATCTTCAACCACGGCCGTTCAAATGCCGTCTGCGATACAATTCCTTTTAATCCAAGCATTAATAGCTGCTCTCATTAGTCTCTCAGAAGACGTAGAAAGATTAACGTCGTCTCTCAAACGTTTGTTGTCAGTCATGTCTCGTCTACGCGTCAATGGCTTCGTAAGGTTTTGTGCAGACTATTGTCATTGCACTTGACTGAGTTTGGTTAATTAGATTTGTAACCCACTAATACATCATTATCATTATCAGGAGCTTGACTTTTTCTATTACTAAGATACCTCTATTTTGTGACCATATCTACGCCCTTTTCTATGTCCTCATCCTAAGATTATGTTATTACTAACATTTTCTTTTACTACTCCATCTCATCAGAATGCTAGAAAATAAGACATCTTATTTTCATGTTATGGACAATCTGAGGCGTTTTGGCAGGTACGTTTAAACGAAGACACATGTTAGCTTATTAAATAAAAAACAGAGAAATAAAAATAAATCAAATTACATTATCAATAAAAAGCACACCTATACTATTAAAGAACAGCATGAACTTTATATCAAATGTTTATTATCACACCAAACTTTATCACCTCACATAAAACGCAGTAAAATATCGCGCACAAGTATTTCATTCTCTCACTGCTTAATATTCTGTCACTATTAACTCAAAAGGGGATCTGGCAAGAGCATCAACATTAGCTGCGTGAGTGATATTAGCCACTGCGACAAAGATATAGCAGTCGGTGAGTCACAACCCTACACTAACTTACGAAGAAGAATATATTAATTTTATAGCCACATAAATTGGGCATGGATTTGTATGTCAACAGATTGTTCTCAACTTTGTTTTTCGTTTTAATGTCTTTGTTTTCCTTTCTGATGGCAAAAAAATTGATGTCGAGATTGTAGAAAATATTGTAATGGATTAAATAATTTTGATGAAAAAAACTTTGCGCTCAAAATGAAACCAATATTTAGAGAGAGTCTTCCTACAATTTTGAGAAACACTCGCATCGCAGTAGCACATTGTAAAAGCCTTTTTCTAGTTATGTGTAACTGAGAGTTCATTGGGACTAGAATGATTGTTTTTCTGTTGTTAAGCAAAGAAGGAGTGTTAGATTCTTGCTGACCTTCAAGTTGTTCTTTTCGTTCCAAGACTTCGAAGTCATCGAGACCGTTCAAACGATCCGGTAGCCATGGACATACTCGTAGTTGATCTCTTAGTGCCTTTTAAACTTCCTTCTGGCTCGTTGCATCTTTCCGAATCTAAATTATAAGGATATTTGGCAGCTCCAACTACATAAATAAAACTAACCAGCAATTTGGCATCAACATTTAATTTAATCTTCCATCACAAGTTAAGTTAGGTACTTTAAATGAAATATTTTGCCGTCTAAGCCCAAAAAACTTTTGGAATCCTTGCACAAATTCAATACAAACATATTGCATCACAAATCCTCATAAATAACGATATTTGGCACCGATACAGTGTTGCTAGTGTTATAAATTTACGGATTTGCACACAATTTATATGTTTAAAGTGTAAAGCTATTGTGATTTTGGAGTTCAATGCTAGAAGGGTCTGGTCAAAATAAACTGTTTTTTTTTTGTTTAGTTGTTGTAATTTTCATTTTGTACCTTTTATGTTCTAAATTTTAATGCTTTTCATGTTCTTCTTCATCAAAAACATCAAGTTGATATTCTGTTCATACTTCTATAGAAGATTTCAAATTATTTTGCATTTCTTATGTTCTATGTCTATCAACTCTACTGACTCATTATGTTTCTTTGTTTTACGTGTCGTGTTTTAATTCCTCATGTAGTATCTTTATCTTAGATTTTGTTTACAGCTAACTACAACCATTTTTCATACAGATAAGCCAATATTGTTACATGCCAGGGCTTGTTTAATAGGTAGCGTGAATGAATGTACGGAACGCCATTCTTGCCAAGTTCAGGGGCTATTCTCAGATATTGTTTTGTTCTAAGTGAATAATTTATATTTCTATAACAAGTTTTATTTTAATATTTACTGCTATCACGATATATCAAGATCACATTAATATTATAGATGCAAAAAATTGGATGAAGCATGTTTTTAACATCTTTATTTGAACAATCAAAAACATCTTCAAGTAGTCATTCAAAAATTAGTACTCACGTACATAAAATTCACAAACATTTGATTAGTGATAAATGCTATAAATAAAATGTTTTAATCAATAGTAGACTAAGAAATGACTAGAAGCTTGTGTAGAAGATTATTTTAATAATTTATTCTTAATAAAGCAGTGCAAGAGATAATTTAACTTTTGTCCTTGCTAACATTATCGTTTTAGTAAAAAGACATCCACTGCTTATTAAAAGCCTCACGAAACTTCGCTGTATCATCAAGTCTTGAGCTTTTAGCCACATGCTTGATTGATATCAGACTAATTCTTACACATTGCTTTTGCTTTTTGGTCTATTTCAAAGTTGATCATTTTTGCAGTCAGTTGTTAGATAACTATGAGAACGGAACCCTCATATAGTACCTAAACACTCTTGCCGTTTTGGTTGCCTAATTCAGGTATTCGCATGTCGCGAGCCCACAATACTCTTTTGTTATTCAATTGTTCCTTCTCTTCTTTTTGTAGCTACTAATCTTTACCCATATGGCTTGTAAATACCAACATTTTATCAAAATTTTGACAGCTTGTATGTACGAGCATTAAAGTTTAATTTCCTTTGATTAGAATGCACAAAAGATTGGTAAAAGCTTAGAGTGTTTGCAAATCTCTGAGTCTTTGAAATTTCCGGCTTTAGCAGCTTAATACGTTGCAGTCAAAGATAGCGTGTGTTCATGAGAATAAGGTTCATTTTCGTATGTGCTAGGTTTGTTATTATACGTTCAATATTGACTCAGTTGGGCTGACAAATAGTTATGTCATTGAGGTTAAATTGACGGTAGCTAATATTGATTTATTAACTAAATAGTGGCTGTAGGCGTTCTCTTATGTTTGGTCTGTGATTAATAAATCACATATGTGAAATTAAATTAATCTGTTAGACGGGTTTTGTTAGATCCTGCTTGCTTATAAAAATATTTGTATTTAGATGACAGTGATGAATACCGTTTATCTGAAAACTACATAGTAATACATAATCTTGGACAAAAAGAGAATGAAGACTGTCAATGAAGAGCATAAAGGTACAGTATTTCAAAATAAATTTCTTCCTGTAAACCTGTGACCACAGACTCCCACAGAGTTTGGTGAGAGTACAACTCACAGACACCGTATCTGTAAAAACATAAGAAAACTTATGATAGACTAGTTCTTGTAACTACTTTACATAATAATTACTTTGTACTTGTTTGTAGTCAACTTTCCTCAAACAGAAAACAGAAGATGCCCGATATTGATAAGGCTGTTATAGATCTTCAACATGTTTTATGACGAGCCTGAGGTCCTAGCTTAGAAACTTGGTTAGGGTAAAAAGTGCTATTGGTATAGAGCAATTAAAATTAGAAATTACTGTTGCAGCCTTGATTTTTTAAATTATTCGTGTGATACCTACCCGTGTGCCTCGGCATGCCGTAAAGCCGTTGGTCTTGCGTCTGATCTCTCCTCGGTTATGCCAGATTGTCGCAAATATCCGTTGAGATTTATTCAAAAGAAGTGTGAGGTGCTCAAGCCATAACTAATACTAAAATAGAAATAAAATTATCATCACCAGAAACGAAGAAACAGAATGACCCTCTCAGTAGCATCTCGCTACAAAAACGTAAGTAGGTATTAAAACAGGGTGGTATCCTTACAATAGTAAGTAGTCTCGTAATAAACAGCTTCAAGATGTGACTCCACGTTAAACAGTATTAAGGTATTTTTTACACAACATTGTTTTTAAATTCTCGTAAATCGTTAAGTACCACCTGCTCATTGCTTCAATTTGAATTGCTAAACTGAATTCACGAGTACAATAGAATGATTAGTATCAGAAGGTTAAATCGATGTGCGAAAAATATACGCATACGCTATCAAAATTACTGTAGAGTGACTTGTTTGTTTTTTTCTTTCACTCTGGGAGTGTCAAATGTTTACTGACTAAACATACTCGTGTTTCTTCAATTATAATGGTGACCTGGTAAGGGTTGCGGGAATCCGATGAATGCAAAATACCCAGGATCGTTCATTGTGGCGACACTTGGGCGAGATCTAAGTCCAATAGTGGACGTCTTTCGGCTAAAATGATGAAGTTGATGATGAATTATCATTAATTTGACCGAAAGATTTCTTTCTCGGCCTGCTTCCTCCAAACATTATCATCGTAGACACCTGTACATAGTTACCAACCATTCAATGTTTCGTTCACTGTTGTATGACCTCCTCTTTTTTCTCCTGATCTGTGCGAGTATATAACTTAGGTCTTTTACTGTTTGTAGGTACTTCAGATACAGCGTTTTTACGCCGCTGAAAATGCTGTTGGTTTGTTCACCTTCACACTGAAGAATGTCTTTAGTTCGCAGAAACTTTGTTTTCCTTAATTCATGAATCCCCGACCGGTCCTATGAGACCGCGGTGTTATTGTTTTACTATTGTGTCTCGTTTTGTGGGTATGTGATAGGTTAATTACTCAGATACCCGCGAAACGAGACACAATAGTAAAACAATAACAGCGCGGTCTCATAGGACCGGTTGGGGATTCAAACGTTAAAGATTTCACATACTCAGTGACCACAGTCCTGTAGTCATTTTGTTCAATACTTTGCCTCTAATTAGCAAAATAATATGTAACTTTACCTATTCGAATTTTGTTTCAATTGGAATTTCTGAACCTAATTATTTTTATAGTGGTACCTTTATGGTCAATTAACTTGAACTTAATTGCTTTATACTTGATACCCAATTGTTTTATAAAGATGTCTATTCAATGTGTAGGACTTTAATTTACTTTATTTTGTGGCTTTTTTGCGTTACATTAATTCTTGTTTTAACGATTATTGCTTTTTAATTTAGGGTTTTACGTCATGGCTTAGTAATAACAGCCGCATGGGTTGACTCCAAGGTTAAGTAATACTTGGTGAAGTCAGTGTATGGATGGGTGATCATTTTGATCAGCCTCCAAGAGTTCTTCATACCTCAGAAAGTACGCTATGCCGTGGGTTTTGGCTGTTATTTTAGATCTTCAGAAGTCGACTTCTGCGTATCTGAAGCTAAAAAACCATACCATATTCAGTTTTAAACTACATCATCATCTTCCTGCTCTTGTCCCATATTATTTGAGGTCGGTACAATATGTTGTTTTCTACTGTTCTGCCCTGTCACCGGTCACGCTTTCATTAACTTCCTTTTCTTTCATATAACTTTCAAATAACCTCACGTCATTCATCCATTTTTTCTTTGCCTTTCCATCCAAACACATTTATACCCATATTTCTTTTGGTTTGGACGTTTCATCCCTCCCCTTCACGTCACCGTACCAAGACAAAGGATTCAGATTCTACTTTTCAGTTACTGGCGATAATTTCAAACTTCCTCTAATATAATTATTATCATTCCAGACTTTCCGTTCTCATTCTGCACTATAAGCAATCGTTTTTCATCTGCCTTTTTCACAGCCCAATTTTCTGATCCATGCAGTATGATAGGTCTTATCACGAACTTGTAGATTTTACCCTACAACTCGAGGAACAGCCGTGGGTGCAGTTTAAAACATCATAGGTACTAAATTAAATTTTCCAGTTTCACGAAGAAAAAACTTAGCCTTACATTGTAATTTTCATGCTGTAAATTTCATACCACATTTATTGTGATTTGCGTGACTTATTTTCAGGTAATTTTTCCCACAATCAGTGTGATATTTTCATGTAATAGATAAGTGAAGCAATTTGAAAAGCGTAATCATATTAGTTGTGGTTATCAAGTCTCAGAATGATTCATTTATAGTATTATCTTCGTATTACTGCTATTCTAATATTGTAAATGTCTGCCTGTTTGACTGTTTAGATGTGTCATCATATCATAATCATTTTAGCTGTAAGACATCCACCTCTACATAGGGCACTCAAGTGTCGTCTCCATGACCAGTCCTATGCCTCTTGTGTCCTTTGGATTTACACCGCTTTAGGTCTCTAGAGTTGATGTTTTTTTAATTATGTAATAATAACTCAAAGGTAGTACGAATTTTAATGCTACTTGGACCATGAATCGCCTTGCTTACTTTTCATCCCAGCAATATGTTACTCTGAGATTGAATAGTTGATACAAAAGCAAAGCCAGCAATAAAGGCTAGTTAACAAATTCATGATGCGTGAAGTTAAACAATGTTTCTTAGAAGAATGCATAAATAGGAATATTATAAGGTGTTAGTAAGACATTAGCCGTTTTATTATTCATGTATGTGAACATTCACGTTATTTTACCTTAACAGGGCCAATTGAATTCTAAGCTATTTGAAGGCATGTTGATGAGTTCTATTAAATTGTTTAAGTGGTTTATAAATGGATTAGAAACGGCATTGTGGCTGGTATGCGTTCGAATTATTAATATTATTGTAATAGGAATATTACATTGAAGAATATGGATGTATTGTATGTCACCTTGTGTTTTTCATTGAAATCACATCACATACCAATTTTAAAAGGCGCCAATTTGTGAGTATATTTGATATAGTGGTTATTTCTTCACGCTCAAATAGCTAAAAAGAATTCGATGGAACTTAGTACGTAGTTTATACGATATTTTTAACTCGGGAGCATGTGTTCTTGAGATAATTTTCTACACGGGTGAAGCCCTTGGCTTTTGTCAAATTCCTTATTGTATTCCTTCTTGCGTGTTTAATTAAATTCAAATAGTGGAACTGCAAATCAGTAAGCTTCAGACTACATTAAACATTAATTCTGACAATCCCACGAAACAGAAAAATCCCAGTGTCATTTCAAGCTCTTAAAAAGACGAAACAAATTATATTACAAAGGCCCTCCCCAAAAAGAACACCAATTACCATGCTTTGCAATGTGACAGGGCATAAACTATCTCATGTAAACAGAGCCGCGGATTTCTCCACGCTATCCTACATACCCACATTTCACCCTATTCTGAGCACTCACGTTCTTGCTAATGGTTTTGAAGTATCGGCTTTATGTCCCGCGGCCCTAAGCTCTTTGTACCGTGTTATTTATGTGGCGAACCTATTAATACTCATTATTATAACAGCTGTGAATTCCCCTATACATATACCAACAACTGGGACACTCACCTTGTCACAGAGTAAAATATTTATGTGCAATCTTTTGTTGTACTGTAAGTTTCGGATTTCGAGTGTAGGGGAGTTTGGTATGCTGTGACTGAGTGTAAGGCATAAACGCTTGTTATGCGATATGTCATAAGCCATTTTGTAAAGAGCAGAAAGATCGGCTTTGTTGCTCAAAGTGCCGTCGAGGTGGCGTGAGTGATGTTTTTACCTTTTGTGTCGCGGGACACATTTCTCATGTTAATGCCTTCTGAGAGCTCTAAATTATTTTTTTAATGGTGGTCATAATTTTCATCGCGTTAAGATGCGAGGAGATGAAATGTGTAAAGGTAAAAAAGTAAGATTTCACATTTTGCTTGCTCGCATTGTTTACATATATGTATATTAACGTGTTAAAAATAATAAGGTAATCTTTGCCCTTTTTTTAGGTGGGATATTATCCAATGACTTCTCTAGGACGTGAGGGCGTGTCAGACTTTTACTGAAAAATCCCGCTCCTATTTCTTTTTTGCCTTCATTCTAGTGCCCTGGGGTTTACTTTCACATAACCCATGGCTCCAGTAAACTTTTCACTGATAGTTTACTTGATAAACTTCGACTAACTGAGCCCCTAGTTTTTTCCGCTGGGACTTTTATTAAAGAATCTATTTTAAGTCAAGTTTATCATTTTGCTAAATATCCTTACCATCACGACCTACCTCTATTTATTTTATCCACCAAGGCACCCACCAAAAATTACCCTAATTCCATTACCCACTAACACCCATTTAACCCACTCTCACCACGCCACTTCCGTACAACCACGTCATAATCCCCCCGTACCCACGCAGCGTGAGGATATTCAGCGTCCAATATCACGAGCAATAAGCGCCCGACTGCTCGTCACGTCAGTGTAATCGCACATATAAATCAGCCATTATCTCGCCTCTCGAAGGCAACAGTACAAAACGGTGACGCCAACAAATGACCGCCATTTTTCCCCAGCAGCCGTGGCGGAGGACTCTGTCAATATATCCCGTGAGGTGGGGTCGAGTTACTGGCGTTTTTACCCTGTCAAAAGTTTGACAGTGAAAAAATGTTCAAGTTTTACTTTTCTGATTCTGATGCTTTGATGCAAACGCAAACGCTTTGACTTAAAACAAATAAGTAGGAATAAGTAGTCTCATCAAGATTTTAAGGGAAAAATAGTAATAACTATTTTTTACTTAAAATCTTGATGAGACGGGAGTGGTTCTAGTCAATAGTTGTCATCATCATAATAGCTGAAAGATGTCCATTCCTGGATATAGGTTCCGCCCAAGTGCCCAAGTGTCACCACAATGACCGGTCTTGTGCGTTCCGCATCCATCGGATTCCTATGATACTCACCAGGTCATCGATCATTTTCTAGTACGGAGACGCCATTCCAGAATCGTTTGTCCCCATCGACCATCTTTCTGCGAGCAATGTGCCTTCTGCCACTTAAGTTTAACGATTCTTCGGGCTGTATCCGTAACATCGGTTCTTCTGTGGATATGTTAATTTCTTATCCAATCACGCCAGAAGTCTCCAAGCATAGCCCTCTCCATAGCCTTTCGGATATGTGATGTAATGAGGCGTGGATGAAAAAGTAATCAGCAATACCTACACGCGCCAACACTCAATAGAATGTCCTTGTAATTTTTAAGCAGTCAAAACAATCATTTATTTTTGCTGCAACACTTCTGTTTCGCACAATAAATTCTGAATAATGATCGTTATTTATGAAGAGTGGACTCTTGAATGATTATTTGGCAAATGGCGGACAATAATGCGCTGTCGTCAGAATGTATCTTTGTCAACTTGAAAAATGTTATTGTCGCTCATTATGAACGACATAAGTGTTTTATTTCGGGATTTTTATCATTCGTGTCTTTGGCAGAGTTGTGAGCAGTGACAAACTGACAAGAGACGAATCAAATGGACTGTAATTAAATTGCGGAAGACATTTGTCGGTCAACACTTCATTTTTTGTAATGAGTTTGAAGGAACATGTTGTTATAGATTGATGAAACAAGACTGCCTGTGCTAAAGGTACATTATGGCTCGGTTTATGAATAGTAATTTAGAAGTTAATAAATTTATGAAACTACAATATATGAAGACAAGGTTTCGCTCTAAACTTTAGAATTTAATATACTTCAAGTCAAAAATTAGCAGAAATAATCCAAAAATAAATTGTTTATATCCATTATCAACAACCAAAATAAAATTATCCATTTTTCAGAAATTAAGACGTGAACCATATCTAAATTTTGGAAAAAGATTCCAATAGATTTTGCACATCCATCTTAGTTGGCTTCGTGATGTATGGCCATGAAACCATCAAAGATAATCCGCTACCCGCTATCACTACCGCCGTCACCCACCTCGCCCCATCTGCCGCCCTAACCACTGTTATATTTTATTTGCGCGATAAATTACTTTTTATTACACATATTTTGTCGTGTTATAATAACTAATGTACTCTCTCAATTCGCGTGTAATGCTGCGTAGCGATATATTTTTGTTATTTATTTCACTTTTTTATTGCTTTCATCCTCCTTTGTTTGATCGACGGTTAGAGTTTTGAAATTATTTGATTTGTTTTTTTTTTTAGAAGGGGATATTTCTTTTTCTATTTTAATTTTGCATGCCAACGTGTGGTGTGTGGTCGCATTGACTGGTTATGAATTCATTATCATTTCAACCCTTGTGTACTGATAGATGCAGACCTCCTCCAAGTGTTAGTACAACGATCGATCCTGATGTCTCGTAACATCAACTTATATCTAAACAACTGTCTGACTGATGATCAGGTGAAAAGCACGCGCTTGTAATGTTTTTGTGGGTAGTCTATATTCAGAACTATATAATATCTTTTAACTGAAATAACAAATCGACTAATAATACTTATTATTAAGAGCGATAATAGAAAGAAAGAAAAGTATACTTGACTATTAGTTAGTAGTAATTTTAAATGTACGAGTTCATTTTATTTATTTTTTGTGATTTTTTGTGATTGTATATGGGTTTATTATTGCCTGAAATAAACGAATATTATTATTATTATTAGTTGTTAGACATCAATGTTGAGTAAGAGTTACATTTGTTACTTCAATAAGTCTAGCCAAGTGTTATAGTTTTACAAGTAGACACCATAGAAATTCATATCGTCTATTTCCCCCTAATATTGCATAATATAAGATCCCATCATCGCGTTTCAATACAGTGTTTCCTCTCAGTTTGCTTGGCAAGACACACCTATTTCCCCCCACGGTAAAATAGACGTAAAGATGTCTGTAAAAGTATAAAACGAAATAAAGGGAACAAGCACAATGCCTACACGAAAGCTTAAACAAATAAACATAAAAACAGTAATAAACTTTAAACTAAGAATCTCATAATCCACCACCCCTATGTTCAAACTGTTTCTCGATATAATAGAAGGGAATACAGAAGTGTCATTTTTAACAACTTGTAAGGAGAGCAAGTATGTGTGTTTCTTGCCCGAAATGGTTGAACGGATTTAGTGGTTTGACATATATAGGTAGGTCATACGGAATAGAATACTTTTTATCCCAGCCAATGAAACTATGTTACACCTAGATAGAACCCTAATCAGTAACCTTTTGCAACTGGACACATGTAACATCCGTATGGTTGCGAGAATCATCCCCGGACACTACCCTCTGAATTTGCATTTTTTCGAGGAAATCACCCCAAACGTTCTCCTTGAGTTCATAGCCATTAGAGAAATAAGAATACGAACCTTGGGAGAACTGAATTCACTTATAGACGCCTAGAATAAACTGAAATGACTCATCTGCTTTTGGAGAGAGACGGGCTGGTTCTGCTTAGAATGAAGGCTGCGATGGCCTACGCATAATAGTCTATTAAGATAGAATAGAATCTCAATCTTATGATAGCGGTGGTGGTGGTGGTGGTGGTTACATCGAAGAACTGCAACAATTTGTCTGCTGTGGTTTTCCCGTCCGATTATAATTTGGGTGTCTTTAAGGCTAGAGTGAATAGGCTCTTAATAAACTACTGCATCACTGCTTATCGTCAGATGGGATCGCAGTCAAGCATTAGTTTATAACAATTAAAACAAAAACTTACTATTTTACTTATTGCCTCTCGGATCTTCTGCACGTCTTCCCATGTGGTGGTTTTAAGGTTCTATCCCCGAAGGCATGATCTTTGTTGTTCAATACGTCTCGCTCGCATCCGCATTATGTTCGCGGCCGCTCGTAAAACTTCGACAAATTCAAATACTACTAGTGCTGTAGTAACTTTTGTTCGATTGTCGATAAATGCTGCTGTATCTAGCTATACAATATGCCGATAAATATTCCGTTTTCATTTTTTGAGTATTTGATGTTACATTTACTTTTTATGTTCACAATATATGTACAGTGAATTGTTAGATATGTAAATGTTTGATAACTTGTATGTACTTTAGAAAGATATTGGAATTTTCACAAGTAACACAAAAGGCAACGTTTGACGTTGTTTTTTTCACGTCTTTGATTAGAAAAGTTTTTTTAAGCTTTTTCTGTTTGTTTATTTTATCTTCGACTATCATATACCTACATGTATCATAGGTTATATTGGTTTCATAAATTACGAGTAATGCTATGAACGCTGACCTTCAGTAAACATGTTACGTCTTATAATTACGCTCAAAAAATATGACAAATGATTTCATCCACAATTTTATTATAATCACCAGTACGTCAAAATATTTTTTACAGATTCACGATACATTAAACGTGAACATTAATCGTGTCGTAATTGCTGTGTATAAGTACATTAATCATAATATTATGAGTGGTTTCATTAATCATACTTGTAACGGTCTCATCGAAATATATCATTTTTTAATGTTCGTTAAGTCGTCAAAGTTTAATTTCTGGGACACATGATCGTGTGTTAATATGAGAAGGCTTTTGGAAGATTACAATTAACCTATTACATACCCACAAAACGAGATACAATAGTAAAACAATAACAGCGCGGTCTCATAGGACCGGTCGGTGATTCATGAATTAAACTAGTTTTAATGGAAAAATTATAACTAACAACTATAACATTACTATGAAAATATATAAAAAAATATCAAAACAACTTTTAATAAAAAACATACGACTACATTGAAACATTCTGATTGGTGAAATATGTGTTGCATATTCAAAAGTTGGATATCGATAAAAAGAAAAACTGCACATCACTACAGAAAAGAAAAATACTGTTATTGCAATGGTTGGTGAAAAGAGTTGGTACGTTTTAAAATGTAGTGAAAATTTAGTATTACGGTAATAGCTTTTATTGTATTGGGGCAGATAAATATGGAAGAGAGTTCTTTCGCGAATAAAACTTGGCTATTCTTTTAGCATCTTTATGGGGGTAGTTTCAGCTACATACGAAGCCTTTTGTACTATTGTGTGTATACAACGATATTCAGAACTAATGTTTTGTATGGTAATAAAAACCCGTTATGAAATCAGTTCAATATTTTCATTTTGTACAAAGTTTTAAGGTCCTCAACCTTCAGTAGGATGTCTTTTCTGGAAATAATACACTGATGGCCATCATGAAAAAAGTTGCAATTAAACTTGAAAATCAAAGGTACTAATTCTCCTGACCGATTTTAAAGTCGATTAGTCGTAATATTATAGTACACAAGTATGTGCGCAAACATGGAGAAATTGCAGATGCACGGTCACCTGCACTTTCTGCTCCTTAACTCTTATAGTCCGATGGAAGAAAGGACAGTGGACAGGACTCAGAATAGGCGAATTGCTGATTAAGATTTAGTTAAGTCCTATGTAAAAAGCTTGGATATAGGCGTAGGGTAGCCAGCCATTCGGTATTCTACAGGACGCATTTTGGAGAGTGTGCGCGGTAATTGCATGACTTGATTCTGCCATTTCTTCTCGACCATCGGATAGCTCATTTCTCGTCGTTGAAAAATTATTGGAACAATTGGCCTGCTGCCGATTTTATATTAGGTGTCTTCATGGCTAGAGTGAATAGGCTCTTAATAAACTACTGCGCCTCACTGTCAACGATTTCATCACTGCTTATTTATTTATTTATTTAGTCTTCATGCCTAGGGTAATGAAGAGATAATATGGTAGGTGCATAAAAAGTAAATGTAAATAGAAACAGAGTAAGTATAAGAAGTATACGTAATAGAGTTAAAATAAACATACATTTTTGCTTACCATCAAGTGAGATCACACACAAAGACTAATTTGTATCTATTAAAACATACATAATATTAAATCAAATAAACTTTCTTACATTTATAACGCTACCCTCAAAGTGGTGCCGATACGTAAATAAATTGAAATGACGCGGAGTGCGGGCGTCGAGACACGGTGATATGTGTGGCGTGCCAGGGTAATGGCGGCCATTCATCTAGTGGCAACTGCGAGGGGACGAGAGTGATTTTTCATTGGGACTCTGCTGTAATGCATGAACTTAAAAGTTTTGCGGTGATGTGGGCTGGCCTTTGAGAGTGTTTTTGGTGTGTGAAGGAATGTTTCGATGATAAACAGTACCTAAAGACAATTTTTTCTTCTTTGCCAGATAACTCTTCAAAACAGTTTTTATCCAAATTCAAAAAACTTTGCGTATGTTTTGCCGCACTAAATTGCACTTTTCTATGCTACTACCCGGCTATGCAGGACTGGTACATGTTGGCTAACCCACGCAGATGCACAAATGATTTGGGAATGTGTTCAATTGTGCGTACTGCTAAAGAGTGAAATTCCTTGTTAGAGTCTGAGTTTTTTTAACAGGTATGATGATAGGAACCTGGGAATTTTTAAGTCAAGGAGTGGATAGGTTACTTCTAGGCAAGTACCATCCATCGTCGACCACATCATCGCTTCCATTAGGTGAGATTACCATCTCAACACTGTAAAAAAAAATCCTTTATAGAACCATAGAAAACTACGATTTGGTGCTGACATATATTGCTCAACTTTAAGAAGTGATTAAATAAAATCGGCATCCAGATGTTTGTAAGCGATCCTGAAAAGAAAATTTTCAAAAAGAAACAAATCACTTAACTAGTTATCGGCAATAAAGTTGATCTGAGGCACAAATCAAAATTAATTCACTCAAATCGCAACAGGGTCATAACGACGCACAGTGTGGTATTAGGCCCTAAAACTTGGTCAAAACTATTTTATGACTCGAACGATGATTTTTAGACTATATAAGTTAAAATAAGTAATAAAAGACTTACTACAGTTAGAAATATATATTTATTCGTCACTATTATATACATTTTCATTGGTCAGGTCACTCTCATTAAGGAAATTGAATACGTCTCTACGCAATCTTTCTATTTTTCTTAAAATATAGATTCCGCAGCTTCTTCAGAAAGTTTACCTATTGGAAAAATTGCGTGTTATATCACTTAGCACCTTTACGAAGTACTTTATGCAGTGTTGAAGACACAGCGTAATACCCATTTAAAGCCACATACATCTAACCAGTTTTATCGCAGTATTTCTGGGTAACCAATGTAACGATATTGATCCGGATAGGCACTCTACGTTATTTTCTTCGAATCTTCCTTGGTTTAATTTTTTAGGGTTCCGTACCTAAGAGGAAAAAACAGAACCTCAACAAAGGAACAAGATCCTTTATCTCGAGAACGTGTTGAGGTATCGAGTTGAAATTAAAACTATATACTTAGGTCCACGGTCCCTTGAGGCTATGCAAAAATAAAACTTGTAAGTTAACGAAAAAAAAGATACAGCCGTTTATATCGCAAAAAAAACTTACATTTTGACACTCTCTAAGGAATCAACACTAAGGGTACTTCCCGTGAACTTAGAATCCTGAAATTTGGCATAAAGCAAGGTTTTATAGCACTAATATAGGGAAAAGTCTGAAAACTAAAAAAATTCTAATTATGTCACTTGAAAAAAAATATTATTGATTCGAGAATTGAACTTCTTTCATAGGTAAGTCGGTACGGCACCCTAGGTGCGCAAGTCCGATTCGCACTTGACCGATTGTGTTTTTTAAATGGTTAGCAGTACAATAGCTACTTGAAATTGCGTTATATATTAGCGATTTTTTGCTTTATATCATGAATTCTTATATCATCATAACAGTAGGATCTTAGCAGTCGCTGTTTCAGAAATGTCAATTTTCCGTCAAATTTTGACTCATCAGAACCTTGCATAACAGCATACAACTCAATCCAAGTCATAAACCTCAATTCCGAAGTCCCTGTAACAAAATAAGACTAAATCTTATGAACGAATATTTATACAAGATTGTTAGGTCCAAACGAAAAAAAATCTCAAAAAAAAAGGGGGCGGGTACGGGCGGCTGAATTTTTTATAAATCTGTTCTGGACTGTCTACTCTACAAGAAACAATAGCATTTGTGCTTAAAGAGTGCTAAATAATATAACAAAAAGTCTCTTAAACATAGAAAAGTAAGAATTTTTGCAATAATTTATGACAACTTACTTTTGGACCTATATATTAAAATCGATCGAGACTTTTCTAAAAAAAAAACATTTTCCATATAGTTCCATATCTGGCTGAAAGGAATCCATCACAAAATCCACCATAAAACCGTTTGTTTCTAAAATATTACGTTTTAAAAACAAGTAAAATTTGAGCGCATCGAACAATCACACGATCACTTACGCGAACGGTAACTTCCGACTGAGCTAGCGGCTCGGGATGATAAGCTAGCACGGAGTTCTTTGGCCATTTTGTAGACCAACTACTTAACTTTCGAAGGATCGACAGTATGAAATAGTTTACCAAAAATAAAAAAAGTCATTTTTGGCCAACTTTTAGGGCCCAATACCACATAGTGCGACGGGGACATGTGCAAACGCAAATAAATCGCAGCGATTTATTAGTCGCACAATCCGAGAGCGAAATAAATAATGATAATAATGGATGAAAAATAAAATAATATGTATTCGTAACGCAATGGCTAACATTTTAGATGTTGCTGTGATTTGTAGTGGTTGGGGTTTTTTAGAAAGTTCTAGGTTGGTGATTCATCAAGTCCTTGCCAAAACTAAAATTCCAAACATTAAGAAGATTTTTAGAAAATATTCAATTTGGTCAAGTTCAATGCTGCTAAAACTCAGAAGTCCTAGAATCTTTTGCTGCTTCTTCTTCTTCTTGTCGTGTTGATGGGTTTAACTAAAGTAAAAACTTCAGTTGAACTTCAGTATTTAGCAACCTGTACGGCTCTATCATTGGCCTCGCATAGATCCTGCTTTGCCGCTAAGTAGAGCCAATATTGTGAGATGTAACCGTATCGATCTTTGGTTTTTTAAAGGTCAATTTTACGTCCATTCTAAATTTTAGCTAAAACTCAAATGGCTCCCAAAAAATTCGGGATTCTGGAAAGGTGGGACGGTAACTTCACGCCTGAAAAACTGCTTAATATTTATCAACTTCAAGTTCGATCGTAGATACAGTACTGTTCTCATCTTTGGGGTAGTTCTTCTTGATTTCAGCCTGATGCACTTGATTGATAGAGAAAGGAGTCGAAAAGGTCATCTAGACACATGCATTAAGACAAAACTCCAAAGTTTTGAGTATCAACACCGAGTTGCTAGCGTGTAGGTTTATGATCTTTTACATTTTGTACAATTTAATTTAGTCAAGCATCTTTCACCATTGAACCGCTAGACGTACGATGTTGTACCAGTAAATGGTGGACATCCCACCAATACGTAACACATTCTTGTTGGTCTAGTGGTTAGTGACCCTGACTGCTATGCCGGAGGTCGTGGGTTCGATTCCCACCCAGGACAAATGTTTGTGTGATGAGCACGATCATTTGTTCTGTGTCTGGGTGTAATTTATCTATAATATGTATGTATTTAGAAATATATAAGCATGTTTATCAGTTGTCTAGTACCCATAACACAAGCTCTGCTTAGCTTGGGACTAGATAGCGTTGTGTGAAAGTTGTGGAATATTATTATTATTCATTGTGAGGAAAGCTAAAGAGTGGAATTATCTACCAGAGTCTATGTTTCTTTATAGCTTCAGGCGACATAGAAGACATACAATATGCGAGCCTATCAACAATAAAAAAAAATATTTGTAGAGATATTGTATCTGTCAATTTCACTTATTAAATGTTACACGTGCCTTTCAATTCTCAGAATCAGTTTAACATACAAAAACAATCGCATGTCAAATGTCAAGCCAAACAATCGGCAAGACATGAAACGAAAACAAATGACATTCGCAATAGAAATAATTCACCCCATAATACAAAACATAGATTACAAGCGTGATAACAGGTCGACAGTAGCTGACATTGTCGGTACAATAAACAATAATAAATCAATCAATCTCTATTCCAACGATCCGAACTGTCAGTAGAACAAGAAAGTAATTGACGTAATTACGCGCCGACCTCAGAAAACATAAATCGTTTGACCTTACAACTGAACCTGGGACCTTGCGCAGTTGCTCTCAAGTTGGTTGACGTCATTATTCCAAGTGTCACTGCATCAGACATCAGTAGTCATGAATATTGAATGGGTTTGATTTCATTATTGTTTTTCTCTTATAGTAAAACTTCATCATATCTTGTCGATCTATACCTATTATAGTGGTTGCCAAAACTTAAAATTTTAAACTGTCTATCTAAAAGGTGTCACTGAATAATAGTCACTGCAATAACAAAGAATCAAACGTCGGCCTAGGTCAAATAAAGTTGGGATGTACTCATCCAAACAAAGTTAAAAAAAATACTTATAAATCGTAGTTTTTAGTTCCAGGCCATGGGTTGACGTCCGAATGGGAAACCTAGTTTTGGAATGCAAATGGCAACTTAGAGACAATATAGGTGAGGTTTTAATCAGTAAAAGTCTGACACGTTTTGTCCAAGAGCAGGAGCATTTGCTGTTAGATGATTTTTCACTTCGAAAAAAGGTGTTTTCTTTTTGTTGATCTTAAAAAAGGGCTGCCAACTGAATTCGTATTTCAACAATTCGCGTTTAGATGGGTGTTGCTTGCAACCCATATATCTGGTGTACAATTTCGACACTTACTTTCTTCTTGTTTAGACGACTATTCAAGAGAGACCCATCTCTCTTGTGCGATCTCTTAATGTCTTTTGATCATAGATGTCGAAACAAAAAACATACGAGTATGACCCAAAAAAAAAAATAGATTCACATGATCGCCAACACAAGCAGTATCAAGTTAAAACAAATAGCATATATCCAGTTCCCCCAACCCACGTGTAACGACCAGACATTTATTCAAATGTCCATCAATAAAATTTTACTGCGACGTAAAAATATCAAATGCTAGGGTGTTGTGATGGATCGTGCGGACATAATTGGCCGTCCCCTACAAGTTAATGAATCGTGCGTAATGAAAAATGATTGTGCAACCGTGTCGGGACATGTCCGGTGGTACCGTGATATATGGTCACACTATTTCGTGAAACGAATCGAGTTAAAAATGGATGTGTTTGAAGTGTTTTTGGAAGTAGTGACAGAAGGGAAGGGGTTGCTAATGATGGGTGGAGGGATAGTTGAGTGGACACAGATGTCCTATTTTGGGCTGATGATAAACTTTTCATGATGCGTGGTAGATTTGGTGAAAAAGTAAGTTTGAAAGGGAGATTGGAAAGTTCAAATAATTCGCGTTCCAAATACAAGTCAAGGGAAAGCAATTCTCAACACTACAAAAGAGTTTACTAAAAAAAGATTTTTTTCACAGGCAGGAAGACATCCATGACAATTTCACACTGAAAAAAAAAGAGCCCTCGTCGGAAAAGAGCTGTTCACACTAAAAAAGATAGAGATCCGGGCGTCGGAAAAGAGCTGATAACGTCTTCTTTTCTGACAAATATCATATTGATACGTTAAAGAAAAGTCCCAGCAACTTCAGCCCCATAAATTGAAAATTACCATGACGCTACTTCAATAAATTAAACAACTGAAACTATAAACCTACATCAATAAATATAAAACCAGTCCTATAAAATTAAACTCGATTTAAATAATCTCCCTTCACGAGACACCGTTAAAACTTAACGCACGATTTGCAAACGCCATAAATATTGTAGTACTATTAAAACTAGTCGTATATTTTGCATGGTAGTCCAGATAGCGATGACCATGGGCCCCATAAAGCGTGAGATGACAAAGTGCCCCCATAACGAGGGATCCCCGATATTTTTACGTGCTGGCGCATTTTACGCCTCTTATATTAGGTGGGGTGTAAGGGGTAAGCTTAGAGCGTTGAAGGTCAACGTTAGAGTTACTAGAGTGCGTCTAATGAAAGCGTGACCTAGAGTTTTTTTTAAATTTAATTAGCAACACCATTCAGCCACAATCGTAAGAAATAAAAAAAAATTGTGAAGTGTCAAGACTTGATTCTCCTACTAGTTAGTAATAAATACCACATACAAAATTATTTGGATTTGACCTCTTTTTCTCAGGTCGCGCTTTCATTAGATGGACTATAAGAAAGTATACAAATGAAAATTGAAGTCTGAAAATTAATAATGATAAGCCAAACCTGCGATTGGGGGGGGAAGCTAGGGTATGGTCTTGGTGGGAATCGTTGTTAGTGAGGACAACATTACCTAAAAAGTGCCAAATAACCATCTGCTGTGCTCGTGGCGGAGTACCGTACAAAGCAGAGCCCTAGCCAGTCCGAGCCATCCACGTCCCCGCCGTCCTCCCTGGGACCTGCTGCAACCGCGCCGCCGCGCGTCCGCCACCCTGAGTTGCAGCTGAGCTAACGGATGCAGGGCGAAGGGCGAGTATTCTGCGCCTTAAAACAGAATCAACTCACTAGGGAGGATACCTGAAACGAAACCGAGCACATCCGCAGGCTCTAAAGCGGCAGCCCCGCTAGCGGATTAAGGTACAGTGGGCTAATCACTCGCTTACCCGACAATAACAGATTCTCGAAACCGAAACAGAAAGAAACCGGACCGATATTTCACAAACGACTTTTGGCATGAAAACACGGACACGAATTGCTTTTTGGAATGTACGTACGCTTAGCAGCGACAGTCGACTTGCCCAAGCCGAAGCAGTCATGATCAACTACAACCTGCAAGTTCTCGGTCTAAGCGAAGTAAGGAGAAACGGGTTCGGTGAGATGAGAACGTCCAAGGGCTTGACTTTGCTGTATTCGGGCAAAGAAAGTGAGGAAGATGTGCACGAATATGGCGTGGGACTCCTTCTTTCAAATGCAGCAAGGAAAAGCCTTGTGGACTGGAAGCCAATCTCAGACCGGATTATGTACGCAGTTTTAGCTCAAAAGCCCGGAAGATTTCCATCGTACAGTGCTACGCCCCAACCAATGCATCACCAGAGGATACCAAAGACGACTTCTACAACGCCCTCAACGCCACCCTTAGGAGCATAAAAAAGCAAGACATCGTCTTCGTCATGGGGGACCTAAATGCAAAGGTTGGAAATGTAAACACAAACCGCGAGCGACATATGGGTACGCATGGACTAGGAATGAGCAACGACAATGGCGAACGCTTTATCGAGTTTTGCCAGAACCACGACCTGACTATCGGAGGTACATTGTTTATCCACGGCGACCACCATAAGTACACATGGAACTCACCCGATGGCGTCACCAAGAACCAGATTGACCACCTCGCCATTAGTTCCACATGGCGTTCTTCATTGCTCGATGTCCGTAACCGCAGGGGCGCCGATATTGATAGTGACCATCATCTGGTGGTTGCTGAAGTCCGGCTTAAAATTTCAGTAGCCCGTAAAGCTGGAGGACCGGGCAAAATAGGGAGAAGGTTCGACGTGAGCAAGCTGCATGACTCCGACACGCGTAAAGCATTTCGGCTTGAGTTACGCAATCGCTTTTCGGCGCTCGAAGCTACTACGGACTCACTGGACGAGGAGTGGAACCGCATCAAGGTGGCCTATACAGAGACCAGCTCCGTTGTTCTGGGACATAAATCGACCAAATCTCGCGAGGATTGGATGTCACAGCGTACGTGGAGTCTGATTGAGGACAGACGAAACCTCCATCTAAGACTGCTTGAAACTCAGGATAGCACTGTAAGAGCCGTCCTTAACATGCAATACCGTCTAAAACGCAGGGAAATTTATCGCAGCACCCGGAAAGATAGGAGACAGTGGGCTGATGGTATTGCAGATCGTGCTCAACGAGCTGCGAACTCCGGAAACCTAAAGGAGTTATATAACACCACGAAAACCCTGGCTGGAAACCGAAAATTCAAGAAGAAGCCGCTGAAGTCTAAAGATGGTCAGCTCATTGTGACGGCAGAAGAGCAGCTGCTCCGCTGGCGTCAGCACTTTGAGGAAATTTTCCGTACGTCCGCAGCACTGACTCCTGATGCGTTGCAGATTCAACTTACACCAGCTCGGCTACTCGATATCGATACAGAACCACCATCAGCCTTTGAAATTGCTAACGCGGTCCGCTCTTTGAAGACAGGTAAGGCGCCAGGACTCGACCTGATTACGGCGGAAATGCTACAAGCTGACTTATCCTCTGCCGTCGATGTTCTGACGCCCCTTATAGAAAGGATCTGGACCGCCGAGGAGCTCCCGGATGAATGGAACAAAGGTCTCTTAATCAATGTACCGAAGAAAGGTGATCTCAGTCAGTGCAATAACTGGAGAGGTATTACGCTGCTCTCAATTCCCTCAAAGGTGTTTTGCAAGATCATCCTGGATAGGTTGTCAAAGGCCGTGGATCCTCTCCTACGCGAGGAACAAGCTGGTTTCCGCCCTGGCCGTTCATGCACCGACCAGATCAACACTCTCCGTATCATACTCGAGCAGGCATCAGAATGGCAGAGGGAGATTTATCTAACTTTTGTTGACTTCAAAAAAGCCTTTGATACGCTGAAGTGGTCCAGCATCTGGTCTCGCTTGTTGAGCATTGGAGTACCACCCAAAATTGTTCGTCTTCTGGAGGCTATCTACAAGAAGTATTCTTGTAAGGTAACGCACGACGGCCTCATCTCTGATGACATCACGGTGCACGCTGGTGTCCGCCAGGGCACCATGTCCACCACTCCGACATGCAGGCTAAGTTGGACGATTTAAGTCAGGAGGCTGCAAGATCTGGCCTTAAAATTAACATCCGGAAGACGCAAGAGATGCGAACTGGTGTGAGGAATCCCTCACCGTTGATGCTGAACTCAGAGGTAGTGGAACGCGTACACAATTTTACCTACCTAGGAAGCGTCGTTACAGAAACCGGAGGTAGTGAAGAGGACATCACTTCACGGATCGCCAAAGCCCGAGCAACCTTCGCGCAGCTGAGACCTGTTTGGCAGTCACGTAAATTGACCCGAAGGATAAAACTCAAGATCTTCGGGTCCAATGTTAAACCTGTACTGCTCTACGGGTGCGAAACATGGAAGGTTACGAAAGATATCTCACGCCAGATCCAAGTTTTCGTCAACCGCTGTCTCCGTCGCATTCTCGGAATTTACTGGCCCGAGACTATATCTAACATAGACCTGTTAGAAAAATGCCACGAGAGCCCGATCGACCTCCAGATCAAGCGTCGCAAGTGGAGATGGATTGGCCACACGCTCCGAAGGGATTCCGATCACATACCCAAACAAGCGTTGGATTGGAACCCCCAAGGAAAAAGAAAGCGTGGCCGTCCCCGCCAAACTTGGCGTCGCACCGTACTGGCAGAAGCGGCAAGCAACGGAATGACGTGGAGCGAGGTGAAGCGGGAAGCTCAAGACCGTTCGCGATGGAGGATTACTGTGGACGCCCTCTGCCCCATCTAGGGGACATAGGACATTAAGTCAAGTAAGTCAAACCTGCGATTGGTCAAAGAATCAATTATTCCTAGAACGCAAGGGGCAATGCTTTCAATGGCCCTTTGCATTTGCCTTTTGACTTAAACTACTTTGACTTTAAAACTTAAATACACAAAATGTTTTAGGAACACATTTCTTGTACGTACTGCTAAGAAGTAGAATTTCCTGCCGGAGATTTGTGTTTCCTGATAAACTACAACCTGAGGCTCTTTTTATCAAGAGTGAATAGATTACTTCTAGGCAAGCGTGCGCCATCGTCGACCACATCGTTGGTTTCCATTGAATGAGATAGGAGTCAAGCGCTAACCTAAATTAAAAAACTTAGTTGGTACTTTGCTGACGAACCCCGCTTACGCTTATGACTAAACCCCGAGGGGCTACTGTCAAATTTGGCAATAAAAATTGCTTTTATGTATAATGCCCATTTATACCAGCATTCAAACATAGTGGTGAACACAAGTTGAGTTATGGCTACTAGCCACGTATTTATTACTACGTTTTGTGGGCATAAGTCCTTAGTTTAATGGTGGACAATAGTATGCCAAAATATGCAGAGTATTTGGTGAGTAGTATGGGCTTGAGTCATCGCAGTAGGATTTTTCGTAGCCAACAAACTGGCAGCAAGGGTAAAAAGAATTTGGAAACAATATGCAAAATTACTTGTGTTCGAAAGTGGAGTTATAATTTATGAGTTCTAAACTGTTCCGATCAGAGATAGTAGCAAAATACAGGCAAGAAGGTCATCTGTCCTATTTAATGTCTGTAAAAATATCTGTGTACAATAAAGAATAAAGACGGTCCGGTACTGCAGGGGTCCAGTAGGGTCGAAGCCTCTGGAGCCATGGTTCGGTTTCTGAAAGAAAAACCCAAGACCCTGGTACGAAGGCAAAGAAGGAAGTTGGGGTGGGGTTTAGCCAGAAAAAGTCTGACACGCCCAAGAGCGAGACTATGAAAAAGGCAATAAGGTCCGGTGACAACTGGGTGTAGGCAGCATGCACCTACCCAGCAATCAACCCTGGTCTCGTCCCAGTAGTTGAGACCCTCAAGAGTTAAGGATCCAAGAAGTTAGAGATGACAAGCATTTTAAAATGATAGTGATTTTGAAACTAGTTTGTATTTTTAACAATTATATAAGAAATAAAAAAGAAACGAAATAACTTATTAAAACCATGAACAATAATTTTAACAAGACAATATCAAAACTACAAAAACATTAATTTCAACATAACAGCTTCCCACATAAACTTAATAAACACGAACTACAATCCGATTGAATTGAACAATACTTTACAATCGAATAGGTACATAATTCATACAATTCTGTTAAGCTTTCGACAATCGACAATTTTATCGATACGCCCCGGGATAATGATAATTTATATATCGATGTTTGTCGGCGCTTTGTGTTAAATGATGCTCGATTAATTTTATCGAGTTTTGAATCGATTATAAAATGTGAAAGCGCATCTGTCGTGATGGCGAAGGGTGTGGGTATTAGGATTTATGGTAATGTTTTATTTGTACGTGAATGTAGTTTGTTCAGAAATAGAACAGCGCTGCTTGAGAATACATTCTCAGTAGAAAAGAGATTATTTTTAATTAGTTTGTTAAATTTCTTCTTTTATTTTGTTTTAGACTATCGGACATAGTACTCGATTGATAGGAGCTGGTTCATCATGGAATAATTATAACAAACCCTGTCTATAGGCAGCATGCTCAGCACCATAAGAAGATTTATATCCAGGTTGCCTGGAAGAAATCACCAAGTGCAATAAGGCCGCCATTGTATTTATTTTTATCATAAGGTCTCCTTATATTATATTCTAATCTTGGTGTACAATAAAGTATCTATACTAATATAATAAACAGGTAAAGTTTGTTTTTTTTTGTTTGAAGGGGGTAATTTCTGAAGATCCTGGTCAGACAACAAAAATGTTGCTATAGGCTATATTGCTAGAAAGCTGCTTTCTTCCTGAGTGCTATAGGCTATATTTTATGCGACCCACTTACAATATTATTATTATTTTTTCTGAATTTATTTGGTTATCTGACTTCTACGCGGGCGAAGCCGCGGGCAAAAGCTAGTAGATAAATAAATAGATAAATCAATAACATTGTGAGTGTTGATGTTCTAGAATATTTTAAATTGACAGATTATAATTACATGATCATTATGCGTACAGCTAAAGAGTGAAATTCCATACTGGAGTCTGAGTTTCCTAACTAGGTATAACTTGAAAAATAGGTTATTGCACCTGCCATCTTCTCTTTTCACCACCCTAGGTTGACTGGTAGAGAATGCCTACGGCATTAAGTCCGCCTGTGTACCTTAAATGTTGCATGAAGTTTAAATAAATAAATACATTATTTCTAAGCAAACGTGCTTCATCTTGGACCATATTATCGCTTATTATCAGGTAACGCAATTCATTCAATAGAAATAATAAAAACAATCTGTAAACCACAACAATTAACAATAAACGACGCGAAAGTAATTTAAGAACACCAAAAATAATCTTCGTCCATCATCAGCCACGACGAACATCAAACAATACATTGTCCTCCCACTCGCAACCTAAATGTTAAAAATCAATGTACAGTCAATAACCTCATTGCCCGTCATCTGTCAAATCGTAACAACATTAGGAACCCCTTATTTTCGTATCCAATTCGTTCGCATCAAACGGCCCGACAAAAAGCTAATTCGGACGACTGTTTGACATAACAAAATCTGAAAGGAGAAAATTCAAATTGGATCACGTCACTTACTAGAAGACGTAACACTGGAAATATCGCCATCTCTCTCCCCCAGAATTAATGACTAAAATCGGGTTCAGCTGCGAATTTTTTTTTTTTGAGAAATCTTGGCACTTGGCGAAAGGATGGTCATTAACACGTTTGCCTCATGAAAGTTAAATTATTGTTTAAGTGGAATTGAGTTTTTTATCGCTTGGCCTTTTTAAATTATGGCGTGAGGGAAATTTTTGAACAGATTCAGCAGCTGGGTTGAATTCAGAAAATTGCGTAAGAAAAAGACAAACATTATCAGCTGATGTTTTATATATTTTCAAGTGAACTCGTATTTTTCAATCAATGTGCCTTGTTTTTTCCCAGTTATCTTGGAGTCTTCCGATTCAACAGAATGAAGTTGTATACGAGTATCTACCATGAAGTGACTGTGGGCAGGGCACATTGCTCGCAGAACACATGGTCGGTGTTCCACAAGTTCGGAGAGTGGCGACCACATGCTGGAAGACGCCTCCCAGAAGGTGAATGTCAAGGTGGTCATCCGTCCACCAACATTAAAGACCTATGCAAATGCATGGAATTTTTGCCATAAACTCCTCCAAGTGTGTATTTAAAAAATAATAGATTAAAATGTAGAGTTTAAAGATTCAAACAAAAATGAAAGATACCAGTCGATTTTATCCAATTCCACTCCATCACATTTTTACAAATCCAATTGCTCATCAAAACACCGTACTGACATCGACAAGATTTAAACTCATTAATTCAATACTTCGACTTCCCATCAGGACCCACCCTTACACGGGCAATAAGATTATTATATTTGACAGGGTAATTCAGCGACACAGGCAGTTCCGAGCCAATCTTATTAGCTATGTAAATGAATATAGAATGAATCCATTATTTCTCAAACAAGACGTGGGGTGGGGGCGATCATATTTTATGAAGGGCGACCAAGGATTTGTATAGAGCTGTTTATATTTTTTGGTGTGAATAAAGATTCAAAAAGTGTGCAAAATTTTAATTTTTGAATTAATTTGATTTGCTCATGACTTCTACTAAAAGCTATCAAACAAGAACGTAGGATATAAAATAGTAGTTTTATTTATATAGGAGATCATGTTTTCGGTACTATTTATTTTTGTGTCCTACTACCTCAAACACGGTGTTCAGTTCTGTAGGCAATTTAGTGCGAAGCGATGCAGCTAAATTGAAAAAAAAAAATTGATAGTCTATTGCAGTGGTCTACGTGACCAACCGCATGTGATTACGGTGCGGCGACGAGCGAAACGAAGAGGAGGCAATGGCAGCGCATAAAACAGTGACTTTACGCGCACGTAGGACTAGTCGCCGCATTGTGTTAAATCGCTGACGTAGACGTCGCTTCATAATCAGGTTTCTATCATCAAGTTGTCAAGAAAATGTAATGATCAGGAGAGACATTTTTAAGTCGATTCTTTATACTAAGTGCCTAATTTTTTGAGATGAGAAATTACCCACTGAATAATTCTCCCCGCTCTTGTTAAAGCGAGAGGGAGTGTCAGACTTTTCTAGACAAAAAAGATTCCTGTGCTCCTTCAGTTACCCTTTGTGTTCTAGTACTACACATACACTTAGACATGGGTCGGTAAAGACCTAACCACATTTAAGCACGAATTATTAACAGACTGCATCCATAATATGACTCATTCCACAATATACTTACCACCTACCAACCTGACTACGTGTCTGAAACAACTCGGTACGACACTAAACCATTAAGTCTTGACTATAATGAATGTGTTACCATAATTTCGGGTGTATTACGTGTTATTTATTGGCTTAAAATTGTACTCATCGCTTTTATTATGTATGCCAGTAATTACCCTCCTCGCGCTCCTTTCTTGTGGCGTTCAGACTGTGAGGTTGAGCCACAGAGTCAGGAGTTACAGTGAGACAATATTTTTAGACCAAATGGCAAAGGGCATACTTTAAGGGTATAAAGGGCATACTGACGTTTTATTAGTGCCCATGTAGGTCTATGTAAAATAAAAACATTTTTGATTTGATTTGATTTATACTTACATACCTCTTACAATAACTTATTTTATTACTTTTTAGTTTAAAAGTAATTCATTAATTTTTTTCATTAAAAATGTTATCGGTGTTGATTAGAATAACTATTTTATAGAGTTTAAATTTAAAAAAGTACAGATTTAAAAAAAGTTAAGAACAAGCCGTCGTTAAATTTCACCACTGGGGGTCCAGAATTTTGTACTGGATCCATGTCTACCCGTGTTCCAAATTACATCTAAATCCGTTCAGCAGTTTGAGCGTGAATGAGTAACAAAGGTACACACACACATACAAACCTTTATAATATTAGTCAAACGATAATAATATAGTATGATTTGATGTGATTATTAACATAAAAAAAAAACACAAAAATCCGTTGCCTTTCTGTAGTTCTTCCACAATGACACCTCGAATTTGAATCGCCAAGTTTGAACAGATCTCAGCGCCCTCTTTCGAGCTCGATGACACTTCACTCCGTTGACAGCTCGGTGATTAATTCATATTTGGAGGGTAGACGTGGAATATTTATACCCCACGATATTTATAGTGCTGGGGCTAGTAAAAAGAGGTGAATATGATTAAATTTTAATATTATTTTGAATGCGACCTTACTTTATGGGTAATGTTTTATTAAAACTACTGTTTTTTACGGGTGAGCTAACATTTGGTGTTTTATGTTGGCATAATAAAGTTGCTTTGAGCTTGTTTTATGTTTTTTTTTTATATAGGGGTTGGACAAAACGGTTTCTCTCCTTTTTTAATATCGATGACATTTAGAACAGGCTTAAGCTTACAGCAGGTTATTTTGTTTGGACTTTAGATACACACACACACATAATTATTTTAAAGAGGAACGTTTGTTTTATGTTCGTATGTATGTTTGTAATTTTTTTATACTGAAACCGCTGAACAGATTTGGACGGACACGGCAGACCAGTCTTGGATTCCAATAGCACTTTATTCTTTATGACACATTAGATACTTCGGTTGTTTATTTTGTTTCCTCCGGATATTTTTACTTTAAAGCCAACAAAGCAACCGGAAAAAGTTTAAGCTTGCAATAGCAATAATATCAGAAGCAACTTTTTAGATGCGAAACCCATTTCCTAAACACCATAATCCTTTACAAATACAGAATCATTCCTCAACCCCCACAAACTGACAAACTGACGCCATCAAAACATTCCGCCACACCAGAACAGAACTGCCAAACAATTACAACACCGCATGTACAGCACACAGGATCTACAAGACAAGCGTCGCACCGCGATTACTCGCTATTAACCCATAGCTAGCCCCGTTTAATTTAATTAACACGCAACCGCCCGCCATCCCTTTCTAACCTATACCAAACCTATATCTCTGTCTCTCTTCCCCAGTAATCCGCACAGAGCCTTGCGGTCACCCGAGGCAGTTAACATGCTAGCCATTGTTTCGGAGATTTCAGTGGGCCACAAGGATAAACTTGTAGGATTAGTACATTTGTCGTGGTCGGGGTGAGAATCGGTTGGGGAGAGGTCGGATAAGTCTTGTTTGGGCAGCCGGGAAATTGGTGACGGCGGGCGTCTCGGATTTTAGTAGGATTTGAGGGCAGTTAGTGCGCTGTAGCAGTGGTGGACCTTCTTTTCATTTGTGTTTTAAGATTTTTGGTATATTTTTAGGCTAAGGATTCGTACCTAAGTTGGCCAAAACTGAATCCTTCTAGGATCACTTTTTTGTCTGTCTCTACGAGTATCAAAACTCTTATTATGCGGGTATTAATAGCTGGAATATTTCGTGTGAGAAAATCAAACATCTAAGTCAATTGTGACTTAGAAGGATAGGTTTGTATGGAACCCTCTGTGCGCTAGTGCGACTCTTGACCGGTTTTTTATTATTTATAGACTTGTGGTTGACCACTATCTCACCTGATAGTAAGAAACGATGATAGAGCTTGATTATCCAGAAGTTGTTTACTCTTGATTTCAAAGCTCCAGGGTTGTAGCTATCAGAAAACACAGACTTTTCAGAAAACACACTCCTTTCTTTTGCTATCGCTTAGAAGCAGGGTCCTTAGATTGGTTCTTAAATGTTGCTGTTGGTCTTTTGGTTACTACGTTTACAGACTTACGTTCGTGATAAATCAGACCAACATTAGCACTATCGGCCTAGTAATGTTACCACTGCTGGGACTCAGGCCTCCTCTCTCGGAGAGGGAATGAGCCGTAATCTACCACGCGGGCCCAGCGCGGGACTAATATTACTTGGTCTTATTTATCAATTTTAGAAAATTAATACAAGGAAAAAGTCTATATTAGAAACATTGACATAAGGTATGCTACCTAAACACAATACCCAAAGACAATCTAAGACTTACTTCTGAAAAATTCAGCCCGTATTCTGTCTCCCCAGCACCAGATCGTCTGGCCATCCTACCGTGCGGAAGACGGTGCGGTCGGCCCTTAATGTGGCCCGTATTAAATTCTGTGTGTAACAGTTGTGGCCCGCCATGTTAATTTGAGACCTCCGAGTTACCTACTAATATTGTCTGCTTAGTTTATGATGTGGGGTATTAAGATCTTGCTGTCTGATTATTGATTTTAGGGAAAAACAAAACTTTTTCAATGGTTGCATATTTAGTCGTACACACTTTACCTAGCTATACTTTCTTTTTCATTTTCATATAACCCTTCTCGCCCTGAGTGAAGCGAGTGAAAGTGTTACATTTTTTTGCAGTTTAATCTTGTTCTTTCAGGTAGTCTTTGTGTTCCATCATCATCATCAGCCTAGCCTTTTCCCAACTATATTGGGGTCGGCTTCCAGTCAAGCCGGATTTAGCTGAATACCAGTATTTTACGAGGAGTGGCTGCCTACCAGACCTCCATAACCCATTAACTGGGGTAACACGGTACTTCATGGCAAGACTGGAGTCAGATTTACTGGCATCTGACTATCCGTAACGACTGCCAAAGATCTACAAATGACAGCCGGGACCAACGGCTTAACGTGCTTTCCGAGGCACGCCATGTTAATTTGCATGGAGGTCTTTGTGTTCCAAACCCTCAATTACTTTTACAAACTAGGCTTTTCTCAACTCGCTTGAATACCTGTGTTTTACACGGTGCTTGGGGAGGCCTATATCCAGCAATGGACGTCTTTCGGCTGAGATGACGATGATGATGACTGCCTATCAGAATTTCACGACCTAGACTACTGGGCGTCATGATACTTTTTGGATAGACTGATGGTCACACTTTCTGGCGTCTACTAATACTACCTACAACGACTTTCAACGATCTAGGCGTTTGACTAGATCGTTGAAAGTACGCTTGACGTACCGTACGCCGCGTGTTTATGTGCTTTCCGAGGCTCTGGGTGTCAGTAATGACCTAGACACTTGGAAAAGTACATATGTAAAGTACTTGCCCAGCTTTGGACTCGCAACCTCATGCATAAGAAACAGATGCTTTAACTTCTGGGACATTAAAACACAACTCAATAAACCAAAATTCACAATCAAAACTAGCTCCCCTGACCACAGTATTCACTCCCGTTTTACCCGAAAACCAGCAAATCAGCCTGAACAAACTGGCTTACGATATCCCTTTAATTCCCCCTTACCTCATAGAGCTGACCACGAGATTTATAGTTTTAATAGTAGGCCAATATACCGCTCCCATTTATCTGGACTCCACTGAATTAAAGGGATCTGAAGGCCCTTAACGGGTTTTAAATTGTCCTGAATCGTTGTGGGGAGGTTTAGGTCTTTGTATGCGAATTTGGTTTGGATAATTTTGTGTAAAGGTTTGGGAGACCTATATTTTATGGGCGCTGTGGTATTTTTAGGTAGTTTTTTGATGGAACTGTTCTCAATTAGACCTCTTTGTATGTTCTTACAATAATTAATTGTCTTGTAACCTCCGGTTTTAGTAACACGTTACATATCTCTGTTTTTATTATCTAGTCAATTAATAAAAGCTTACACTTCATTTAAATATGCACTGGTCATTCTTAAGAATCTTTATTCCGATGTTATTATTTGGGATACCAAAAGATACCACGACAAAGCAGATGAAAATGTTACCTCTAATCACTCAGTTCAGCGATAATAGACATTTTTTAAAAAAAGTTGAAATTCGACACCCTTGGTCGCATTTTCAAGGATTGTGATCACCAATATCACAATTTCGCTGTGATTTTTTTAATTTCGTGATCTTCATTAACGATGCTATTAATCGCAACTACAAATTATTGCAAAAAACGTTGTTAATCTAATGTTGGAGAAGAAGTTAATTTTTCCTTACATAGGTATCTCAGAAACTCGGTTCCTATACGCTTGAGCGGCCAAAGCCCACTTGCTATTTAGACATTTTTACAGATATTGGTACCTACCGATGATTATGTCTATACGCACTGTGCAAGTGCAACCAAGGCCACAAAAACAAAAAATATCGGCTTATCACTGCGAACAATTAAAGCCACACGTTTGAAGAGTGACACAAATCCTAACTCGAATTCTCTCTGCTTTGGCCCACAGGCACGTCCATCACTGTCGCACCTGTGAATCTAAAAGTGACCTCTTGAAAATGCCTTTACAGAATTTTCAATTCTTCCCTCAGCACAAAGCTGATTCCTTTCTCGTTTAGCTCCGCTCCCCAAAGTTGGGGCAATGTGGGAATCACAGACGCTACCCGCCTGCATTAGTCCGGAGATTTGTGCGGGATTGAAGCGGGTGAGTTAGTGTTGGTCGTACGGCTAGTGCTGGGATTTCACGGGATTCCGGGATTTTGAATCTGGGTCGAATTTAGTAGTCACCTGGGCTGCCATTAAGGATGTCATTAATTTTGATTGTTTATAGTTATTTTACCATTTGAATGCAGGAGAAGAGGCTTTTATTATGAAATAGTTATTTAATGGTCTATGAAAATATTTATTACTGTCAGTGGCTTCGCCCACCTGACAGTAAACAATTATCTCAAGGGAACATATTCTCGGGATAAAAAGTCGTATGTGCTATTTGAGGACATGGTCATCAAAATCCATTCAGATAATTGAAAGTAAAGAAATATCAAACATACACACGATGCATATAATTTTGTGGGTCAAAGACAAGCTGAGTCAATTGTTTAGTCGGTGGGGGACACAGAAAGAAAAAAGCACCTTGTACGTTTTCTCTACCTTATTTCAATTAAGTCTTAACAGTTCAAACCTTATTTCTACAGCAAAACTTCAAACGCATCACGAGAATATCCTACTAAATTCTAAACCCGATCAATTTCACACTAAGACCGGTAGCATACGTAATTTCCTATCAAAACATTTCATCGTAACATTATTATGAAGCAATTTTACACCAGCAGGCTTTCAAAACACGGCGGATTATACCAACTATCTGTGATTACGAACAAATTAGAGGTTTTTAACTGAGGTGAGGTTTATGGGACTGTATGGTGAAGGGATTAGGAGATTATGAACGTTTGTTTACGGTGAGAAATGCGGTTTTGAATTAGGATTTTGGGAGAAGCGTGGATGTGTGGTATTTCCTGTTTTAAGAGTCATAATTTAACTATCACTTGGTGCACAAACCAAATGGATTATGCATCAGGTTCAGGTCGAAAATGACTTCGCCGCTCTGGGCGGAGGCGAGGGTGTGTCAGACTTTTACTGACTAAAACTCAATCCTATTTCTTCTTTGCCTTGGTTCCAGGGCCCCGGGCTCTACTTTCGTACAACTCAAGGACCCAGTAGGCTTCGACGCTGCTGTACTCTTACAGTTTTTCTGACAGCTCTTTGAGAAACGCGTGGAACACTAAGCGCCGTCGATGACTTGGGCTCGGTGTAGACGGCCCACGCCAACGTTGGCTAGAAGGTACACAGACCAAACGGTTTACGCTCTAAGCGTGGTTCAAGTTAGCCCTGTTCTGTAAGTCTCTCGTCTTTACTTTATGTTTGCCTCTGCTTCAGCTTCCATTTCTGCTTCTGAAAAGGCTTCCACTTTGTCTTCATATTCTGTTGAGATAACATTTATGTACAACATTCTATCCTTTCATTCGAAAGACTTGCAGCTTGAAGAGCAAACAAAATTAACACTATGTGTGGCCACGTTTGTTACTACATAAAGTATCCTAAAAATACGGCCCCAAAAAGCTCTATTCCATTACCTCAAAAGTAAATACCGCTCCATAAAAAACGAGGACTGCTCATAAAGAGGAGTAGTTTAACAGTGAAAAATTGACTCACGAATGAATAAGGTCAGTAAAAATGTGTACCAGTAAAGTCCCATTTCTATGTTAATGTTATTGGGGTGTCCGTTTAATCCTGCGTTTCCCCCCATTCCCGAGCTTGTATCTGGTTTAAACCGGATTAGGGCTGCTACTAAGTTAATAAACTGTGTTAACTAAAACTCTGATGGGTTTTCGGCCATTATTTTTTAGCTGTGTGGCACGCTTTCATGCGTGGTACGACTAAATTCAAATTGTGATTTTAGTGAAAACTGTTTAGGTAAGCTTGGTGTATTAGTTTATTGGGCAATTATGTTAAACCTAATCGAGTAAATGGACATACTAGTTGCATGGCTGATTAGCTGATAGCAGAACCTATAGCTGTTATGACTCAATGCATCCATTCCCCGCTGGAGTCTGTGTTTCCTGTTGGCTATAGCTTAACATTTGAATCCCCAACCGGTCCTATGAGACCGCGCTGTTATTGTTTTACTATTGTGTCTCGTTTCGCGGGTATCTGAGTAATTAAGAGTTTTTAAGTCAAGACTGAATAGGTTATTTCGAGGCAAGCGTACTCCAATGTCGACCACAAAGTCGTTTACCATCAGGTGAGATAGTAGTCAGGCGCAAACTTAGTTTGCACCTGAAATCATTCAGAAAACTAAAAAATGGTTCCATGGTTTTTCTTGTAAACTAGTCTATATAAATTATTATCAAAGACAAAAATTGGAAGTGAAAGTAGGCGGGTAAAAATTGTTATCAGCCTTTTTTCAAATCTACTGAATATTCACAAAATTTCATAACAATCAGTCAAGCCGTTTCGGAGGAGTTTTGTTACAAACACTGTAACATGATAATTTTATAATAAACTAGCTTTAGCCCGCAGCTTCGCCCGCGTACATAAAATATAGTCTATGTCACTCAGGAATACAGTAGCTTTCTATTGGTGAATTTAACAATCGGACCAGTACTACAGATTACCTCACAAACAAAAAAACAAACTTTACCTCTTTATTATATTAGTATAGATTAGAGATTACGGCAGTTTTTTTTTTAATTTTAATGATGTCAACCCTATTTACATTCTCCGTTTACCTGATAGTTTGGCAACTCCGTTAATGTTTGTTCTGATACATATTTTGTTGTAACCGTCACTTTAGATCGCTTATCGTACTCGACAAGGTTACGTTCCTGTGTTAAGGCCAGACCATGTACCGCTTGCTATCTTTATTGTGGTAAAATACCTAAGTTATATGAAGATATCCACAGAACAATCAAGGTTACCGACATAGCTCGAAGAATCGCCAAACTTAAGTGGCAGCGGGCAGAGCACATTGCTCCTAGAACAGATGGTTGATGAGAATGAAAATGAAAAGGTTCTTCTTTTCGAATCGAAGGTTAACTCATCAAATTCTTTGGGCCCAGTATGTTCTGGAGTGGCAACTACATACCGAAATACGTAGCGTTGGAAGGCTTCTCACAAAGTGGACCAATAAGCTGATGAGGGTTGCAAGAATCTAATGGATGCCACACACATGAGTAGTAGTTATGGTGAAACTTAGGGAAGGCATATGTCCAGCAGTGAATGTCTTTCGGCTGCAATGTTGATGACCAAAGTTGTGTTTCTGATGATCACTGTAAATATAGATTGTTAGTATAAATGTATGTACAGATTTGAAAAGTGAACTGTTCATAAATCATGATTAACTTTTTTACAACGATTGGGACACTCCCACTGTTTAGCTTACAAGTCCTTTCTGGCTTTTTAGTACTATTCTCCTTTGCTGTCTCAAATTAGCTCTCCTTCTCTTCTGTTTGAACCAACGGGCGTTTTCCATCTTTATAATATACACAATATGCGGAAACTCTTGCCGGTAATTGTTGACAATTTTTAGGTGCTCACTGGAAACATACTGCTAATTAATTCATTTTATTTTGGTTTTCTAACCTTCTAGTTGTTTCGAAATTAAATTCAGATATTTTTTTTTTTGTATATTTTGTTTAATTACATTTTTTTATCAATTCTGTCCTGTTGTCCATCAACTAGCAATGTATGAACATAAGAAACTTAAATGTTAAGAAACTAATAATATAATAATAATATAATAATAAGTTTATTTCCTCACCACAAGCCAAAAAATACGGATAATCTTACATTATTAACCATAGCTAACAATTTTTTGGTTGTGGATCGCTGGTGCCTGTGGTAGGTAGTAAACACCTGTAATACAGGTCACCAGGTCCCCACCTGTTCCATATTACATATTAAGTAGCTTACATATTAGTACAGCAAGGTAGACAGATTACAAATATTTTGTGAGTTTAATGATCACTGGAGTAAATGTCAAGAGACAATAGGAAAAAAATAAAATAAAATTACAATTATAAAGTATGTATGTTGTGTGTATGTTTGGGGAGGTTTTAATAAGACATGTGTTTTGTGCGCGTGTGTGTATGTTTGTGACAGTGTGTATGTGTGTGTATGTGTGTGTGTGAGTGTGTGTGTGTGTGTGATAGTGTTATGGTGTGCATAAATGTGTGACAGAAGAAGTGGTGTTTTAGAACTTGTGTGGTTAAACTAATACGTCCAAGAGAGTTTCCGTGGCAGCATATGATTGGCTTTGAAGCCAGGCTTGTAGAGTGAGCTTAAAATTATGTCTATTCAAAGAGTTCAAGGAAAGAATTTGGTGAAGTTTATTGTAAAGATGGGGACCAAGGAAAATAAAGAATCTATGACTAAAATATGTTTTTAGAGGAATAGCTTTAGCAACTAGATGGTTACGGCGATTTTTTTCCTTGGAATAATTGGTAACAGAATGTTGTTTGATAGCAGTGGCCAAAACGAATAATTGCCTAACCGTCAGAACCTGACAATATTCATAGAGCTTAACGGTGGGATAAAGTCTTGGTTTGAAACAACACACCTTAAGGACAGCTCTCTGTGCACGTTCTATCAAAATACAGTGAGATTTCGCTGCACCACCCCAGGAAGAGATACAATACACCAGAACCGACTGACACAATGCTTGATAGGTCATTTTCATTATTGTAGCATCCGCCGACTGGCGCAGTTGTTTAAAAATGTAGATCAACTTGCGCACTCTGTTCGAGAGGTGTATTATGTGATCCCTGAAAGTAAGGTTGCAGTCAATTACAACCCCAAGATACTTGACCGATGGGACTCGTTCAACCTTGCAGATGTTGTCATGAGTGCTATTTCCGTCGTTATTAGAATTGGACTGATTAAGGTGGGCAGCAACATACAGTGAATGAGCTGCTGGAGCACTCGCGTTACGAATAGAAAAGTCCAGCATCTTCGTTTTCGTGATATTCAGTGTGAGCAAGTTATTATTAAGCCATTCACTGACTATGTCAAAACCCTTCTTTGCATGACGATATGTGTCTTCCCAACTATCCGATGCAAATACTAGTGCTGTATCGTCCGCATATGAAAATATTGACCCTTTCTCAAGGCTGAGACTATACAGATCATTCATGTATATTAAAAATAGACTGGGACCAAGAATACTGCCCTGTGGCACACCATAGGTAATGTTTGAGTCGGAGCTGAAACAGGTTCCAATTTTAACACATTGTGTTCTGTTAGTAAGATAGCTCTGAAAGAGAGAAAGTTGGGTACCTCGTATACCCAGACATTCGAGCTTTGATATTAATTTGGGAATCGAGACCGTGTCGAATGCCTTTGCGAGATCTAGGAACAATGCGACACATTTCTTACCATTGTCCAGTTTCTGAGCTATGTGATTAACTAGTTTATGAACGGCATCGGCAGTTGAGAGATTTTTCCGAAAGCCAAATTGATTGCTCGACAATAATTTGCGTTCTTCCAGAAATGCAACTAGCCTAGAGTTCATTATTCTTTCTAGTATCTTGGACATTGCAGGTAGTACCGATATAGGTCTATAATTTTCGACACGGTCACGATCTCCAGATTTAAAAATAGGATGAAGGAGTGCCTTTTTGAACAAGTCAGGGAAAACGCCAGTATCAAGGCACAGATTACAAACATATGTCAGTGGAGGCACAATAACATTTTTATGCCGTTTTAAAAAGCTAGAAGAAACGCCATCCCAGCCAACTGCACAATCATTCTTGAGTGAAACGATTAAGCGTTCCACTTCCAGCTCATTTGTTTTAAGCAAAACAAACGATTCCTTCTGGGGGCTAGGCAGCGAGAAAGATTGTGGATGTATTTTATCAGCAAGGTGTTTCCCTACATTTGCAAAATAGACATTGATGTCATTTAAGGTGCTTTTCTTATCGTCACTGTCTGCTAAGAGGTCATGGGCTGAAGACTTTAGCTGACCTATGCTTGCCACATTCTTAATCACTCGCCAAAGTTGTTTAGTATTTCTACCTGCCTTTTCAAATTCCATTTTCTCATAGTCTCTTTTTACTTTTCGCAGTAAATTTGTACAGAAACTACGATACCTTCTGTAAGAAACCATTAGAATTTCGTTGGATGGGTCATTTTTTAACTTCTTATATAGATTGTCACGGTGGCGCATACATTTCAGTAACCCTTGAGTTATCCATGGCTTAATCGGCCTACGTCTACGTGAGATAGAGATAGTTTTAGTGTTCTTAGATAGAGCCAGGCGAATTGGTTCTATCAGATATTCAGTTGCCAAATTAGGGTCCTTCGTTGCATAGACAGGATCGAAATTAATGTTGCAAATGTCATTAGCAAGCTCATCCTCATTTATTCTCGTGCTTTGGTTAGAGTTTAGGGTTTTGATCCCATGGAATGACAGAGAAAGTATGACTGCAAAGTGATCTGTGAGAGTAGATTCTAGCACCAAGACCGTGCTAGCGAAGGTTGTTTTTATATTGGCATGGTCGAGACACGTAGATCCGTGAGTGGGCAATGTGTGTCCAGGAATAAGTCCATGGTGAGACAGTAAGTCCAAGTAATCGAGCGAATAAGAATCTTTATTATTGTGGGTAATATCAATATTTATGTCTCCTACAATCACAATATTTCTAAATGATTTAACTTCACATAGAACACTGTCCAATGATTGTATAAATTTTGAGAGATCTTTAAATGCATAAGGTCTGTAGATAGCAATGATGGCTACATCAGATCCAATCGTGACCATCAGACAGTTTGCTTCGGACATGACCGGTTCTTTAACTATCACATTCGCCAATGAATTACTGACGTATACGACCACTCCGTCATTCTGATTGAAAGTTTTTGATGACTTATGGGAAGCATATCCATCAAGAATAGGAATATTGGGGTTACGGGACAGCCAACACTCCGAAAGAACAATAACATCACTAGGCACTGCGATTCTTTGTAATAGAGTTAAAAGCCCTGCGTAATTGGCCTTTAGACTGCGTATGTTTTGTGATAAAACAGTTAAACATTTATTAGCTGGTAACAGCTTAGAACACTGTTCAGGGATGCATGTTATCGCATTTGAGAAAGATATGTTGTCCAAATTTTCTAGCATATTATTTATGTTATTTGAATTATCGAATGATAAGGTTAAAAACTAATAGGTCAAAGAACAAAATTCCCAAACTTATCATTCTTCCAGTGACATATGAGTCACGCCAGTGTTCCAGAGAAACGCGAGAGCAACCGCCAAAAACCATTAACTGTCTTGATCGTAAATGTGTAAAAGGTATAAAGTGTGTATTTGTGTTAAAGTGTTTTCCTACAAAAGTTTGTGTGAGAATAAGTGTTTTATAAAAACCAAATAAAATTAACATTAAGTGATAAAAATTATTGCAACATTCATAATTCATTATTTTACATATTAGGATTAAAAGAAAGTAATAACGCACGAAAAAAATAAAAATATAAAAAATGGGCATGCAATTTGTAACCATGACGTAGCATTTATATAGTCAACTTTGAGATATCTTGGCTAAGTCTTTCTCAGAATTAACTACGATACGTTGAGCTCCGTCTTCTTTACGCAGATAAACTTTCCCGTATGCTGTCCAGCAGTGTTTGTATTTCTGTCTGGCTGCGAAATCTCTTGCCAGAAAGTGTATTTTTCGGGTTTTTGAGGGCAGGTTATCTGATATATAGATAGGTACCTTGGGGCCGTTGACTCGCAGGTGCGTTGTATTAAGTTTGTTGTTCATGTTGGTTTTATTGAAAGTCCTGACTGCTTGTAGTACTTTTGATTTAAGCAAAACAGTGGTAAAATCGACAATAATGGTATTGTTTATGGATGTTTTAGAGTTTATCCTATATACATCCTTTATATCAGACTCAACGATCGTGGTGTCAAGGATGTTACCGATGTTTCTCACTGCATTTGCCAGGTCCCGTTTCGACTCATCAGCATTTTTAGGGATATTTTTTATTTCTATACTGGTTATTTTTGAGTGTTTTTCCAGTTGATCGATTCTTTCCTCAAGTTTGCATATATAATCCCGATTTTCCTTTCTCTCAACTTCAAAGTCATGCATTTTTTTTAACATGTCGTCGTATTTCGCAACAGAAAAATCAACGTAGTCCTGAAGTTTACTGCATTGATTCTTGATTTCCAGCAACGACGCGGCAGTGTTCGAGTGATGTAATGTTTGCTCCCTCTTAAGGTCTTTGATTAAGTTGGAAATTTCGTCCTTGAACTCGTTCATTTTGAAGACATTTTGTTGATCATCCCACTTCCTCTTATTACGCGAAGTTACATTTGCATCCAGGCAGGCCTCGTTTGATTCCCCGAGCGTACTGATATTCGGCTCAGATTGATGAAGAACAGGAGACTGTGACCTGTTTTTTACGGCTGGAGATGCTGGAGGAGTGCGTTTTAATGACATCATGGTATGGCAAAAACTTTTGTTGTGATTTGGTATTAAGCAGCTTTTATTATGTTCGTATAATATATTTATAAACAATCTTATATAAAATTAAGATGTATTCAAGCTTTCATTCAATCGTCAAAAACTTTATGTATACACATAAAATTTTAAAATACCAATAAAAAAGCTACAAAAAGTGCAAAAACTCAATCGTGAGATTCGAACTTGAGACTACGTGAACGGCGGTGAGCTGCCAATACCGCAGTGCTGCGAGATAGCGTAATGTCGGCACTCAAAAATGGGATCTCACGCGAGGCGTAGTAGGCGCTGTGGTTCGTATCCTTTGTGTTAACTAATGAGTCCAAAGTTCAAATCAAGCACTTTTTAGTAATGTTGGTGTTTGTTTAAATGTTAAACTTGAGTTTTGGAATAGATATAATTGTTATTTCACTACAATCTTAACACAGTTTGTCACTTGCTCACTTAGGTTTATGAAGTTGTACTTTGCACGTATGAATAATTATTTTTTTCACTGTTTTATAATTTAGCACTGCGAGAGCAAAAAAATACGTCCGTTCACCGTGACACCGCGGGGGGGGGGGGCAATCTCACTACACACTTCGATGCCTGATTAATTTCAAAATCAAATTAATCAGGCATCGAGGTACTCCTCCACATCGCTACCATCCGGATATATATCCAGAAGACAGACAGCATTACCACATTGAAAGGCAATAGGCTTTTTTCTTGATAGATTTTCTTCTCTTTGAACTGCTTAAAAAAAATTACAAAATCAAAAACACAAAAGGAACTCTCAGTTTCCACATCAAATGCACAGCTAAGTCCAAACACAGACTGCCATACATTATAAAAACGTGCCTACCCAACAATAAACGTAAAGCCGATAGCGTCGGACATCCACTGCCATCCTCGGACGTCTCCTGCGCTCGAACAACTTAATAGAGCCTTATTCGTTCTAATAACCACCTCCACGGCTTTATCTTTATCGATAATGTATGTAAAAAATCAAATTTATCAGGCATCGAAGTCCCCTTCTACATCGCTGTTATCCATAAATGCACCCAGAAGACTGACAGCATTGCCACGTTGAAGAGCAACTGGCTTATTTCTTAATACATTTTCTTCTTACTTAACTTTGATCTACTTAAAAAAAATCCGAAACCCTCTCTATCGATTACAAAATCAAAAACACACAAGAAAATCTCAGTTTCCACAACAAATGCACAGCTAAGTCCAAACACAGGCTGCCATGCATTATAAAAACGTGCCTACCCAACAATAAACGTAAAGCCGATAGCGTCGGACATCCACTGCCATCCACTGCCATCCACGGACGTCTCCTGCGCTCGAACAACTTAATAGAGCCTTATTCGTTCTAATAACCACCTCCACGGCTTTATCTTTATCGATAATGGTCATTGCTCTAGCACTATCGCCTTTGGTTTGGGATACACGGGAGGGTAAAATGCGGATGGAAGAGTTTAAAGATTGTTGTACTGTACCAGGTTAGTTGGTAATAGATTATGTTATGTTTGACTGTGGTTTCCTCAATTACTCCTTTGTGGACCATTATGCTAGGGCCTTAGCAGCTAAAACCTTTAGTGGACTTATTCCATCCAGCCCACCTACCTCCAAAAAATGATTGGCCTCTCAGATTTTTCTTAGGGACTGTGAGGGAATTCGGGGATCCTTCTCCAATCATGCTCTGCAAAGAGGTTGCTAATGGATTTGTATCAGTTCTTTTCGAAATTCAGTTGTAAGAAAGAATTTGGCATTTCATTACTTGTTTTTTTTTTATCTGCAATGATTTGGATGAATTTTTATACACTGGAATTCTAAATAGATAACTGTTTATTGGGGTTATATTCTTGGAAAAATTTCGCTGGTAGCACCGTTTCTTATTTGCGCATTTGTTTGATATTAGTATTTACATAAAATATTCGATTTATCTCGTAGAAAAGGTATTTGGTAGCTGGACTCAGGAACAGTAAATTCCTATGAATACACGCTCAGATAGTTTTCCCGTATATTTTCATCCAACACTTCACGACCTAAGACTTGCAACTATCTTTTTTTACTCCAAACTCAACTTTACCCTTTCCACTCTAGGTCTACTCTTCCCTGACCCTTCAAAAATGGAATGCCCTTACTCTGATAAGGTTGTATCACGTTAACTATAGTCGCAAATTGGAACTATGCGACACTCAACGTTGTTATTCGCTTTGCATTCAACGAGCGTTACTATCAACTCGGCCATTCGGAATCAGGTATCGAATAGGCTCGCATCGAGATAAAATTGAAATCGTTAGAATCGAATAAAGTATCGATTCTCTATACATGCCCGTAGAAGGGTTTTTAAATTACTGTTTTTTGGTCGTTTTTTATCGATTAATTGCAGGAATGTGGTGTGTGATTGGTTCCGTTAGCAATGTAAGTTTTATTGGGCGCAGTGGATTTTTATTGAATTGCATGTTCAGAATAGTAAACGGATTGAGTGTCGGTACGCACAGTTCTCATTCAAATAAATTTTACCTGATTGGTATGATGTGAAAGACTAAAATTCCTGTTGCATGAAGGACTTTAATTCTTCGATATATTATGCTACTTTCTTTCCAGAAGATCAAATGCATGTCTGATTTAGTTTATTTTCTTTAAAAAATATTTTGTAGTATTTGGTCACAAAAACGTTTTGCAGAGAGTTGTTATTAATATTTTATTTATTACAGACTCACGTTTGACCATAGTGGTCTCACATGACGGTAAGCGATGAGGTGGTCGACGATGAAGCACGCTTGCTAGAAGTATAGATAAGCCTTCAGTGAGAAAATAAGCAATGACTTATTTGCTTATTTTCTCACTGAAGGCTTCAGAATTACTCATTCTTTAGAACATTCTCATAACATACTTGTACAAAACCCGTGTTCTGGCCTTAACTTTTAATCACATCACTCAAGCAAGCAAGTGAGGGCAAGACCTTTGATTCCTCACTCCCACAAATCCAGTGTATCTCCACCCTAAACACTAAGCGAGAGCACTTTTTGTCGGCTGTCTGCAAACGCCACTACACCAGATCTATGTTCTTAGTCGTCCACATTTTTATCTCACAAAGTGCTTGGATAGACACGGAGGAAGTTTGCGGGATATTCATCACGGTGACTGAGCTTAAACGATGCAAGATACTGAGCACATCCAATCAAAATTAAGACCTAGATTCTAAAGTATAGGGTTGGGTTTTGAGTGGAGGTTATGGTGTATAAAGGTGAATATTTCATATACTTCAGGCTTGTTGAACGCAAGAGCCACGTATAAATGTATGAAGGTACATTAATCCAAACAGACGCGCTTCTTTGTGGGGCATAGCTGAAATGGCGTGAAAATATGACTCGGTATTTATGTCCTGAGTACACGCTCCGTTTTGTAGTGACTGATTCGCTTTGCTGTTTGTTTTTAAATTCAGTTTTCTGTGGCGGTTGGGGAATTAAGTTGTGTTGTTTCTGATAAGTTATTGATGACTTTATTTGAATGTGCAGTTAGGAGATATGTCCGTCTTCGTGGTTTAAGCCCAACTACAGACAGTCTATAGATCTAGGATCTTTTAGATTTACTTAATTATTTTTTTAATTTTACTATTTATAAAAACAGAAAAAAGTAGGTACTTTTTATCGCCAAAGAAATTTCTTCCAGAAGACTTGCCAAAGGAGAGAATAATAGCCATGTAGACAATAGTGTGTAGAAAGCAAGAGAAGAATGTGTGCAATCTTATTTAACAAATGTTAAAATGACACAATATTATATTTAACTTCTACAATTTCAATTCACAATACAATGTCTTCTTTCTAGATATTTAGTTATGACAATTTTTAATAATTATACAAGATGATATCCGTTTCTAATATAATGCATTTCACAGGACTACAATGAGACGTTAACGTTCAATAGAAAAATAAAATATTTTAGAATACTCCGATTCCTATCTAAACAAAGTAATCTAGAAGCACTATGTCATGACAGTTCTGATTTAAGAATCCAATTCACAAAAGATTAATCTGCTTTCATTCTAGTAACACCACCCAAAAACTCTGACAAAACCCTCGAACATTATTGTAACAGACACCCGTATCTCACGCATCGCTTAAAGCGTTTGGTTCGAACATCTTCCAAAGCTAATACATAACAAGGAGCCCAAAATAAAAAGCGGCTTGAAGCGCTGTCGGATCGCGATCACACAAGTTATGACGTCATTAGCCGCGTTCAACGCTGCAGCTTTTTCCAGCGCGGCTTTACTCCCGAATTTATTTGACAATTATTAAGGTGTCCGCATTAAAGGAGCATTACCGGCTCGCTTCTGGTGGAAATTCATGTTTTTCTTGGGATGTTTTCACCAGTAACTCAGTATAAAGACCGACACGTGCGAACTATTAGCCTCCCGACGTTCGGATTAGAAAATAATTCACCACTCTGAATGTTATTATGGAGGCAAGTCGGATTTATTTTATTGCTCCACGAGATATATGTTAGTCTTTCGGCTTTATCCGTACGTTTCTCCGGTTTGTTTATTGAGAAAGCCGGAGATAAACGTATGTAGCAAATTTTATAGTGAAGGGGGAGTGGGCTACGTGTTTAGACGTAAATCTTCTTAATGTCCTGTGTTCAGTAATTATTGCTTTATACGCCTGACTAACTCGAGTTCTACTTGTTATTGAATGTTGCTATAAAATATTATTGATAGCGCCAATAAAACGTTATTTATGTGGGTTCTGCGTTTTTTTATTATTATTTTTTTCTGTTTAACTAGCCATTTGTTCGTCTATTTCTGTTTCGGGGTTGCGTATTTATTTTTTATGGTTTTTGGTCTTGGAATGGGAGAAAACTCATCGATTTAGTACTTTTTATCTTTATGAGTGGACACAGAAAACAGTCACTGTTACCTAAGCATTTTAAAGTGAATTAGCGAATAACTCTGTTTTTGAGTTTATAGCGAACTGACACACAGACGAAGCGGAGGAATTTCTCTTATATGGTTGATAAAGATGACAGAGAAGGTGGCTTGTACTTGGCAGATGATTTCATACAAATTCTGTCACATTTTTGAATTTATTCAGTGAGTAGTGCCTACTCGGACATTGTGAAACAGGCCCTAACAAAGATAATTTTATAATAATATTGTTCAAAATAGCATAAGAATCACACAAAACTAAACCTAATTACCCCTGTCGCGAACAGTTTCTGCTATTTTTCACTTGCTCCCACTTTCAGCGTTCCACATTACCCATGTAATTGCCCAGGTGCTCGTAAATAATACCCGTGCTACCCGTTACCCGAAGACTACCCGGGTAGCCGGGTACCCGGGAATATATTGCGGATGCACCGACTGCATTACTCCGGCAGTTTCTGTTTTATTTCTGTTAATGGGTAGTGTGTTTTATAGGGTCATTTTAGGGTTTTCTGGACAGTTTTATGGGTAGGCATTAGAATGGATGAACTTTTCATATTGTTATTATGGTATTCTTAAAAGGAATTGGTTGCTAAATGGTTTTTTTCTTAGTCAGTATGACTGTTTCGCTCTTTTGCTAAAAGAGTTGACGATTAAAAATTGTTTTAGGTTTCAGTAAAATATAACTACATAGATACAACTAATCATTGCTTGATCGACTTTAAGATACTTAGAAGAAGAATGTAATAAACACGTTTTTACTCTAAAATTACCTGTGAATAATGCTTTCGTTTTCACAACAACTAAAGATCCGACTTATTTTCGCTTAAGTGTTAAAAATCTTTCAAATTATTGATTTTCTCCTTCTATAATATTCATGTATACACTTAAACCTTCCTCATGAAACACTCTATTTATTTGGGAAAACTGCATGAAAATCGGGTCAGTAGTTTTTGAATTTATTATGAACATACAAAGAGACACAAAGTCCACCTGACTTTGTTAGAAGGAATGTTTGTACTTTAGCAATTGCTAACTTATTCCGTAACTTAGTGTCATTAAAGTTGGTTCAATATACCAATTGGTATATTGAACAGACCTGAATGACACTAAGTTACGGTAATTCACAAACAAATTATCCTAAGACATTAGCTGATGAAGACTCACATACCAAAAAAAAATCCACCCAACATATCCAGTCCAAGGCCAATAATTTTTTCACTGAGCAACAATCCATAAATTGGGCGTAAGTTCTCGTAAGCCGTAACTACCATAACTTTGGCCTCATAATCCGTTGAGGCCATACTTTAGCTTTATGGCCTAGTAAACGGGCGAAAGGCGAGTTACTGGAGGCGAGTACGCTAATCCATTTTCGTTTGTGACTTCTGGGTGTAGTTATGACTTTTTTGTTTGAAGAAAAGTAAATAGGTTTAGACTAGATAGGTAGTCTAACTAAAAGCTTTTGTGTTGTACTAAAGATAGAGAAACTGCGGAACCCAAATAATCATTATAATTTGGGTATCTTCAAGACTAGAGTGAATAGGCTCTTAATAAACTAGTGCGCCTCACCATCAACGATTGCATCACTGTTTACCATTAGGTGGGATTGCAGTCAAGCACTAGTTTATAGTATATTAAAAAAAAACAATCTTTCAGTTTACCTCGCTCTTGTGTGGAAATCTTTATAGGGTACCCTGGTTTTGATTATAAGACTGGGGAATAAGGGATTATTACCCCATTAAAACCACCACGGACATTAGACCGTGGTGTGAGTGTGAGTTTTGGAAAACCCTGTCTCAGTGCTCGCTTTCGCCATAAAAGGAAACCTTATGCGAGTCTTATAACATAAAAGGGAACTGAAACAACTCAAGTGGGGTTGAGTCAGTATTAGTCTAACACTTCTCCCTCTACACAGAACGGGGACTTAGAACAGAACAGAAGTCTATGTAAGTAACTTTAAAATTTGTATCCGTACGAAGCAATTTGTTATTGAATTTGCAGAAGACTTTTATGTTTAACAAAGGATATTATATTTTGATGATGATTTGAATGATCTTTTACATTTCGGACAGTGTGCGTCGTAGTTGTGGAGAGAGGAGCTCGTGGCTAGATAATAACAGCCGCACAGGTCGATCTTCAAGGTTAAGCAACGCTTGCCTAGGTTGGTCTGTGGATGGGTGACCATCTTAACATAACGAGTTTCCTCCGTGCCTCGGAAAGCACGTTAAGCCGTTGGTCCCGGCTGTCATTTGTAGATGTTTGGCAGTCGTTACGGATAGTCAGAAGCCAGTAAATCTGACTCCAGTCTTGTCATGAAGTACCGTGTTACCCCAGTTAATGGGTTGTGGAGGTCTGGTAGGCAGCCGCTCCTCGTAAAATACTGGTATTCAGCTAAATCCGGCTTGACTGGAAGCCGACCCCAATATAGTTGGGAAAAGGCTAGGGCAGATGATGAAAGGATATTATATTTTGACTGAATTGATGCATCACTAACCAAGTTTCTTGACACAGGACTTATTAACAAAAGACAGTCTCCTTCAGCTAACAACTCTTGCACTCTACATAAGAGTTCAACAACCCTAACCAAAATAAATAACCTCAAAAAACCAACCCTGACACTTTCCTCCCTTAAACATATCGCTTAAAACCCCATTTCAAAAACTTAGCAAACATATCTCAATCAGCGCTTAAGCATACGAAATCACAGAGCCCGGGTGTTTCAACAAATAAGTGCTTGAAGCGATTTATTCAAGCGATAAGAGCGCTAAGTGCTGCACGGTGCAAATATTTCGCGTCTAAGTCTTCCTTGCGTTAGTTAGCGCTTACTTACACTCGCTTACGTCGGAGTTTCGCGTGATGTATGCGATGCGGTGGGTCTGAGAATAAGATTGGAGCGGGGATTATTATTTACTTTCGGTTTTTAATGAGGGAAAGTCTGCAAAAGTTTACTTCATCTTCTTGTTTTCAACCTTGAATGGCGCGATTTTTGGTTGTAGGCAGGTTGTGAATTAAATCATCAATGTAGCTCTACGCTAAAGACAGAAAATATTTTTCTGTGACTGTAAAAATATATGCACTAAGGGCCAAAAGCATCCATAGCTAAAAGGTATGTCTGTTGTGAGGCAGTGCTGAGTATCAAAGTCATGTTTTGATAAGTTCAAATTGAGTTGTAGCGACCCCTATTTTATTATAGTTTATTAAACTATATTTTGAGCATCGAATTCTATAAGTATACCTCTGTTCAAGCCCTATAAAGAATACAGATGGAGTTCATGGAGTATTGTGTAAGTCTGGAGGCAGCGATTACCATTTCAAATATTGGTTTCAGAAAGAATAGGGGCGCGTAGTGAGAATATCTTGCTATTTCTCTTCAGCATACGTAACATAATGGTGATGACGGCACAGCTCAGAATGTGCATCAAAACTTGAGTCAAGTATCCAATCATAGTATGTCTTTAAGGTACCTAAACTATTAAAACCAAAAACCAAGTCGCTTTTCTCTCAAACCTCGCACCACAATAGCGCACCTCCGTCAGTCTTAACTGGGTTGCTTACGATTTACGTACAACGTTAGCCGAGTATCGTAGGCACTTATTAACATCTATTTTAGTTAAACGCGATCCTCACTTACCTAGCTTACACTTAATAGCCAAGTAATGATGGAGGTTTCAACTGATAGCAACTTGATGCTGATGTGGAAACTAAATTGACGCTCGTTACCCTTTAAGTGAGATATTTAGCGATTTATAGCTTAAAACATGGAGTTTAATACAGTTTAATATTAGATGTCTGAGGTCAGGACTTAATGATAGGTCGTAAAGTTTATATTGACTTGATGAATACCAGTTTATTATTAGGCTATTTTAATATAATGGAGGATTATGATTTTAGTTATTTCTGTACTTTGTGGCTTGAAAAGGGGTGAGGAGATTATTGCGCAATGCTCCTTAACTGCACAGGTTGTAAGTTTATTAAGTTGTAACCATACAGAGAGGGAGTTTTGTTGGAACCTGTACTTAGGTTACCCAAACTACCTCACAAATGCCCTGAAAAACTTGAGAGGTCTAATTAGTTTTTGGAGAGAGGTACACTGGTTGGATTAAGTCTACTAAAGGTTTTGGCCTCCATGGCCTACGCACAAATGTCCTGCATACGATCAAGTGTGAAAATCAAACTCAAACTGAATTGAACTGAAAGGAAGGATAACTATCGTCCGTTTTTTATACCCTGAGACTAAATTGACACAAGTAATGTCAAATTTACTATAGGAATGACGCCAGTTCTTTTGAGTTGAAATGTCATTTTAGTCTCAGGGTTTAAAAAAACAGACGATAGTACGACAACTCATAGAAAATATGAATGAAACCATCTATCGCAGCCTCTAAATGATTCCAAATAAGACCAAAGGAAAACAGATGATTCGGTTAGAGTTATTTTTATTAAAAAGTAAAAGTAAAAATTGTATGGAGCACCGCTCTGACGTAAGCTTGAGTCTATTGAAAAACGAGCCAAGAGGATCATCGGTAATGATGCACTGGTCGAGTTGATACTTCAAAGTCTTGAGCATTGACACAAGTTGCTTACCTGGCACTTATTATTATTATTATCCTACTAATGCGCAAAAAATGTTTTGAAAATACTACAGCTAAGGCGGGAATTTTTTTTCTGGAGTCTGTTTATTTTGTGATAGCTAACAACATGGGGGATTTAAAGTTAGTAAATAGGGTACTTCTAGGGTGCTTCAACGGTGACCGCTTAACGTTTGAATCCCCGACCGGTCCTATGAGACCGCGCTGTTATTGTTTTACTATTGTGTCTCGTTTCGCGGGTATCTGAGTAATTAATCACTTACCATCAGGTAAAATCGTGGTCAAAAGTAAGCCTACCAATAATAATAAAAAACACCTGATTCAAATATTTACCGCAAAACTGATTATTTGACTCAAATAAACCGATTACCGAATAAATTCAAAACTGGCAACAAACAAGACTGAACAAGAACAATGCCACTAAAGCTTATTACCATTTATTACTAAAAAAAACCCCGGTTAAGTGGGTACTAATAAAAAAGGACGGACGGACGGACAGACATACCTTGCGGCAACAGTAACATATAATTTAATATGAAAACCACAGAGGGTATTACGAAGGAACTTTGTGATTATAATAAGGTTATTATTACGGAAAATTGGTCTGTCGGCGTATATGTTCAAGATAATCGAGGATGTGAATCAAATGCTGCCTGCGATGGTGTAAAGAGGTCTAAAGAGGAACCAATCAAAAACTCTGAGTTTTATGGTCAGTGGTCAAAATACGTGACGAATTTGACATTTTCTGGAATCAGAGGCCCTACCACGACCACTTAACGGATTAATTTGACAACCTAAACTGAACTGAAGGGATAGAAAAAGAGAAATAGAGCATATAAGATGTATAGCTCTATCCCTCTTTTTTCGCTAATACGCTTGTCGTTTTAACACGGCGTGGTAAGATTCCAGTGCTGCCCATTTTCACAAAAATGTCAGACAAGAAGCAGAAATTCAGTATTTGGTTTTATAAGACAAAGAAATTTGCTCCATTCTGAAGAAAAAAAATTGACGAAAATGTTAAAAAGTGAAGCTATTGTGAGACTTGGTAGGTATTGTATAAAAACATCTTGATTGCCAAAGAGTCCCTGCGTTGGGTTTATCAACCTTGCTATTGGGCTCAAGCAATTTACTTTTTTATCTTAAACCCATTAGAATTTAAAAGCATCTCCAAATCAGCATGCACTGTCACCATCACGTACCGTTATCCAATTACGTAGACACAATAATCGATCCACGAACAAAGCGAAGCATCGATTTCTTTTATCTGTCAATCAAAATCGATTGTTACGACCGATCGAAGCGGACACAACTTTACTTTTACCTCCAATCTTAAATTTTCCAACCTTATTGTCTTCATCTTAAGGATAGCAATTGAGTTGAATGATTGTAAATCTAAGTTTGTTTTTAAAGTAGTGACGTGATGTAGATTGATTGGCGGCAGATCGAGATAACTCAAGCTTTGGATATGCGGCTACCGGTCAGATAGCGAGGCAAATAAAAGAGAAACATTTGTAGACAATGGTGATATTAATTCTGGATACGACAATCATACGGAGTAATAAATGTCCTAGAGTTATGGCCGTTGGGAGCTTGCGTGAAATGTGAAATGGCATGTAAGAGAACAATGCTTTCGTTCGTCACGATACATTTTTCAGCTGTTTTTTCGTGAATTTAATTTTACGATTGTTTCTCTTGCGGTGACTACAATGTCAATTCGAGAATTGACGGGTGATATTTTCATGGAGCTGCAGTAATAAGAAATGTTGAAAAAGGACAGGTTGCAAGTGTTACTTGCAATGGTTAAGACATTTTTTGCCGTATCGTAGGGTGCACCTTGATGAATTTACACCCAGAGAAAGAAAAACTGTGGTAGAGGTACTTGAAGTATTACTGTGCAAATATATGTACTACTTGTGGCGCAGAAGCAACATGGAGTAAATTAATAAGATAAGATAGCACTGAAATCAATAAATACTACAATTGATAAATTATAAGCACTTCTAGTTATGCGTTCAGTAATGTTATATTTTTTAAATACGGTGCAAGGATGAAATAGAATATGAATCTGTTTTTTTTGTAATTTAATAAGCGCTCATTAATAATAATTTGAATTTGTATCTATATAGCAATGATTTTTTTTTTATTTATTTATCTATGTTCTCCTATTTATGTAATTGTGTATATCTGCATGCTATGATTTTCTATTACTGACGGAGCACACGTGAAAGAGTAATTTGTAATATTATAATTTGATTTCTATCCTTGACTTAAAGACGCGTATGCTGGTGATCTAAACGAATAAATAACACCTTATTCAAATATCACCACTAAAACAACACAATATTCAAAAACCATTATTCTTCCAGTACAAATTACAGTAATATCGATTCTAAATCAATTACACCAACACGCTGGAGTAAAAAGAGGCAGGACAGAAGCCGAAGCTCGATAAAACGCGTTCATATATAACATTCATTATGATAGCATTAAAATGATGGCGGGTGATTCGTTAAATTTTATCCGGTAGCCGATTGGGTTTTAAGTAGCGTTGGAAGAAAAGTTTAAGAATATGGTAGTGGTATTTATAAAGATTGAAGTTATGTTTTAAATACTACTTAGAAAAATATGTTAGTTCTAGCGTCTTTGAAGATCTTTGAAGAATAATGTTGTTGATTCCTTTTACTCTGTATATTATTATTATAGCAACTAGCTGCTGCTAGCTTTTTCACTCGCATGATAGTAAAAATTATGCTAAAGAAATATATTACCAGAATAAAAAGTATCTTATAATATGCTATTTTTGAATACGGTACCAAGTTTCATCGAGATCCATTCGGTAGTTTTTTCGTGAAAGAGTAACAAACATCCATTGAATATATATCGATACATAATAACTTTTGCTGTTACGAGGATTGATGTTAGTAGGATTATCAAATTAAAAAAAAAACATTCCCGAAAAAATAATAAGATCTTTCCAATATTTGATTAAGTAAATGATTGCATCAATTGTCTGCCATATCTACGGGATTCGATAAACCTACCACATTTATAACATTCTTAATCACTATCTCTGTTAATTAAGATCGACTGGTTTTTAAAGCAGTGTTCTCACGATAGTCTTCATCATTTCTCGCCATTACTGCTCAGTTTTATAGTCCATAAACTATACGACGCCAATCCAAGTGCTATTGCAATTTTCTCACTCATATTTCACCTTACAAGTCATCAGATTATTACGTAGTAATAAAACTACAGGTTAATTATAGTGTAATTACTTTAATACATTATGTGCAGAGGGATTACAACATGCCATGTTTGGCTCCGAGCTCATAACTCTTCGTCTAAGGTGTCATTAGAAAAACGTAATAAGTGTGCTTAAGTTCTAGCTTGCGTTAGACAAAATTGGTTGATTGAATGTTAGAAGTCGGGAGTAATCGCTAAATGATTAGTTGTTCCATAAAAATTATAATTGTTTACCCATTTATGGTTACTGTGGCTCTGGCATTTTCCAGGTGAGTGACAGCGTCCGTTACGCTTGAAGGCACTGCAGGCAGGCTTGTTTCTTAGGGCAATTTTATAAATGACATCATCAGTCTTTTGCAAGGATATTACTATAAGACATCTTTTAATAAGTGCGAATAATAAAATGGTGACTCCCATCTGTAAAATTAAAGCAAGAATTATATTAGGCCGACGCACATGTGGGAGACGCTTGATTAATACGTAGAACCGCGTCGTGTAGCGTCTTGTGGCATGGGTCTAATGTAGCTTTACAAGCCTAGTTGCCAAATAAAAAGTATAGACGCTTCCAGATCGTACGTGACCCACGTAAGCCCAATGTAGTTCACTGTGAACTACTTAGCAATAATAATAATACTCCCCCGACCGAATTTCGATCACGGCGGCCAATCTCAACAGAGATCAGCCAAGTACGCAGGAGATATTATAGTGCACAAGTGTGTGCGCAAACACAGGTGCACTCTCTGTTCCTTTACTCTCATAGCCCGATGGGACGGCAATCCGACACGACCGGAGAGAGATCAGGCGCAGGACCAACGGCTTTACGTGCTTTTCGAGGCACGGGGGTATCACACCACCAACTTCCAAACTCCGGGCAGCTATAGTGTAATTCCTAATGGAAAAACCCAATAGAAAAAAAAAATAAAAGATAAAGATATTATTAAATAAGTTTTAATAAACTTTTTATTGACATCAATATTAAATGAGATCTGTACAAGATACACAACTAAACCAAAACTGTACAACATATTTTTTTTTCAGGATAACGATACAATTTTTCTGCCAACCATACTCCAAGTATATCAGACGATCGACGTCGGCCGCAACCGGTCACCGACTGTCCAAATGATATACTTTTGACAGCTCAGATACAGCCAAGATAGAAGTGACAGCGGCAATCCGCTCACAATGCCGGCTGATAAAAACTAATGTATTGTCACTAATGAAACTGGCTAGATGAAGTTAGATTTAGAATTGTATGGAGGAGGCTTGGCGGATGGAGAATGTGAAATTGGTTGAAGTACTACGGTATTGAAAGAGATTGGTTTTGTTATTGATCTTGTTAATTTGAATAGCGGATTAAGGCTTATGCTAATATACAATAAGTGTTTGATTTTGATATCTTTTTCTGATAAAAGGGTTGCATTTAAAATAAAAATGAAATAGGAAGACTTTCAAACAAGGTGTATTGATTAATTATTATACAAAAAAAGTGTAGTGTACGAGTATCTAGGAATAAACAAGATAATTAGTAGCACAAAAGTGTTTAATTACTTTTCACCCCTGGCAGTAAGAAATATGAATAAACTTATGATGCAAAGGGGTTTTCAAAATTTGATTTTCTGCAGGTCCAGATCCTAGAATAATTTAAGTGAGTCGGTTAAATCCTTTTAGGATAAACGTCACGAAAAATTTCGCATGCTTTCTTCCATCCTCAAGATATGACAACTCATATTTAGTTTTTATAATAGGAGTAAAGGTACATTTTATTGCATGTAATATGCATTATATACTATTATATGCATTATGTGCATGTTCATCATTGGATGTCATTAAAGAAGACAAATCGACAGCCCAGCATTGTTAAATAAGGATGGTTTGAAAGTGAGATCGCGATCTTGGAATGCAAAACGACACTGAAAAACACAGATCGGTTTAAGACAGTAAAAATTTGCCACTACCTCTTGCTGCACCCGGAGCGAGAGAAGTTATTATTGATGATTGCCGAGCACCATTGAAAAACAATCTTTTTTCTTTGACTACCTATCTTTATAACACAGGAAATTAATGTCATAGATAATTCCTTATAATTACTTTACCACGTACAAGCTTCATAGTAACTTAACCTTACAATCGTGTTCCTAACAATCATTCACAACTTAACATATCATAAGCTGTCAAATTAAAACACAGCTGTGTCCTACATATAAATGTAATACCAACATGTATTTACCGCAAACAACCTACCTTTTTGACCTTATTTTAAAGTAAATACGGACTATTTTAAAGTGGTTACTCGTTTAGTAGTTGCAGAATATAATTTTGTAAGTATATGGAACTAATATTATGAATTAATCGATCATGTAATAGATCAAATGGTGCAGGAAGTACTCAATAACGTTGACAACTTCAAGTAAACTGCATAATAATGTTGTTTTCCATACTGCTCTAGTTACATAAAGTGTGGGAAATCAATTAATGACAGAGGTAACTAAGTATATATATTACTTACCTGCCAAGGATGTAGAGTTTAATATTTACTGTGCATAGTTTAAAATCTACGATACAGATTGTGGGTAGAAGCCAGTAGAAGCTCGCCTTTGTACATCAGATGTTCTGGTTAAAATTTTTATAGTGTGGCCATTAGTGCTGTGCACTGCCTGACGTATGCGCGGCGAGGTGGGAGGCGAAGAAAAAAGTGCATGAGTTCACATGAGATCGATACATGTCGGACAGATCTTACGATTTCAGTGTGCATTTCTAAAGCAAGACTTGGGGCGGGACGACGGTCGGAGGCTATCTGTAATATATTATACTTACTTAGTTGATTAAAATATAACCCAAATATACTCCTATTTTATTAAAAATGTGCAGGTGACAAATAAGAACTAAACTTATAATTCAAAGCAGGACTTTTTTATATTAACAAACAATTAACTTATTCTAACGAAAGTTATTCTGACATAGATTCCGTTTCAACTTCATCTTCGATTTCGTCATCATCTTCATCTTCTACTTCGCCACCGGAACTTGAATCAGAGTCTTGCAAATTTATTATGAATGAATCGATAACATTATCGAACCTACTATCGCGACTCCAGTAATCGTTTTCATTTTTCTGGACATGATCGTCGCATCTCTGCCATTTTTCCGCCGTGAATTCCGAAAACAATTTATCCAATAAGATTATTTTTTCGTCTAGAGAAGAATTAATATAGTTTTGGGCTATGTTGTTTTTAATATCAGCCCAGACCAACTCAATTGGATTTAAATCCGGATGGTACGGAGGTAAACGCAGAACAGTGTGTCCACTGGCTTTCAGGAGTTCGTCAATTCTATACACGGGTTCTTTTTGTGTATTTTTGATAAGAAGTAGCAGTTGAGCCTTTGTCATGGTTCCTGAAAATTCTACATTATGGCGTAGCAACCAGTTCTGCATTTCACTTTTGAGGCTTGATATAGTTGGTTTCTTCTCAACCTGAACGCTGTGGTAAGACGCGTTGTCCATTACAACTACAGAATTCGGCAGCAACTTATCTTTTAACTTTTCATCTACCCACTTATAAAAAGTAGGTCCGCTCATATCTCCATGATAGTCACCGGTTCTAGCATCTGATTTGAATATAGTCAATGCATCATCCAATAAGCCATTTCGACAACCAGCGTGAAGAATTACCAATCGCCGTCCTTTCCCAATATCAGCATGAATTCCGGGTTCTGACGATGATTGCCAACATTTGCTGGCATGGTGACCGGCGTTGATGTATGTTTCATCAAGAAAATATATGTTGCGGTTTTGCGTTCTGTAATTTCTGATTTGTGTTAGATATTTTTTCCGCCACACTGTAATATTAGGCTGCTCTATAAGAAGAAGTCCCTTTGATTTGCATTTTTTGAAACGGCCCATTTTGTGTAAAAGCTGTCTTAAATATTCCCGTCCACAAGTCAATATGCCATCCTTTCTCAAACTTGATAGTAACTTACGGACACTTGGTATTTTTTTGTCAACTTCGTAAAACTGATGAATTTTTCTTCTGATAACTCCAAGGTCAAAATCATCCACAACGTGTTTTTTCTTTAGAACTTTTGGTTTTTTTGGAAATTGAAATTTTAATTGGCTTGAATTTTCAATTGATAAATAACCCGCAGAAATCACATTATGCACGGTTCTTTTGCTGTACCCCGTAGCCTCCGCAACGATTTTGGCAATATTCACATCATTTTTAAATTCAAAGCTTTCTTTGTCTGCTTTTCTTTTCATAAAATATTCAGCCACCTTAAAAATGGCAGTCTTTATATCACGAGATAACGCACGACCCATCTTTGAATATTTATCCCATGTGCGTCTGACATAGACAGTCCGATACAGATAACACTACCTGCCGCCACGAGCGTTGACGGCGCACTGACAGAGCGCAGCAGTCAATTCTCCCCCCCCGTCTCGCCGCGCACATACCTCAGGGAGTGCACAGCACTAATGGCTACACTATAGATAATTATGACAATTCATGTAAAAAGGCGAGCTTTACTCAACAATGAGACAAAAATGATTTTAAAGTTTCTTATCAATAATAATAATAACAACTTAATAGCCTCGAACATCTCAGGAAGCTCGCGTTTGGCGGCTGGACCAAGGGTTTGATTTAGAAAGCGGTACTTCTGCACACGTTCTTATTGTTTAGAGGTTCCTTTCTCTGAAGCCCTGATCACCGGTAGCTTGTACTCTGTTCCTGATTCCGGTGGAATACTGTTTTTAAATATTTTAAAAGTTTTAGAATAAATATTAAAAAAAAATAGTGTGTAGTGTGATATAAAGAGAATAGCACGGTCCGGATTAAGCGCTTTGCCTCGTCGTTTATACCGCGTACAACGAGGGACTGGAACAATTTGCCTGCTGCGGTCTTTCCGTCCGATAACAATTTGGGTGTCTTCAAGACTAGAGTGAATAGGCTCTTAATAAACTAGTGCGCCTTACCATCAACGACTGCATCACTACTTACCATATGGTGGGATTGCAGTCAAGCACTGGTTTATGTAATATAAAAAAAAGAATAATAATCATTGGCGCAAGAGGAAATCGTTGATAACCGAATAATTTTACCATCACTTCTTACTCTGAAGCAAAAAACTAAGAAACAGACTCCTTCAAGCCAGCACGTGACCACACTTCAAACTTTCCTCTACAAATAACATTTTATACATCCCGCTTTGTTGAAAGATTTTAAATTGAATAAGAAATAAATCTTGTCAATGTTTTTTATGGGATACAGTGATGGCGTCTCCGCGTCGCCCGTCAGTCTCTCCATGGTCTGTTTATCTTAGTTTATTCGTCGTAAATCACGAAAAAAATCATCTTGACTGATAGGTATATGTCGGCGCTTGATCGCCATCGAGGTTGACGTCACACAAAATACACAGACACAGTAATATAGAACGACAGGAAAAGTGAGTGATAATAAAAAATACCTTACATCAGTTCTGGTCTATTCCACGGGCGGCGAAAGAGTGTTTTTATATTTGAATTACATCGGTTTTTATACCCAGCAAATAAGAGAATTTAGGCGGGAAAACATTACACTAAATAAAATTCACTATGAGGGTAGAAAAATACTTAAAATAAATAAATTAGAACGGAAGTTGTCACAGTAGAATTCACTGTGACAATTCTATTAAAGAGAGATTCTAATGGAAAATACTATTTAAATATGAGCAGAATTAATCATTTCAAAGGAAGTTGTTTCATATTAATTTCAACAAGATTTTGCAATATTTAAAAGAATTCGAAAGGAAGTTGTCAAATTAAATCCTCATATTAATTCAAGAGGGTATTTGCAACATTTACAAAAGAATTGGAAGGTAGTCATTAAATTCTCATATTAAGTCAAGAAGGTATTGCAATATTTACAAAAGAAATCGAAAGGTAGTTTGGTTTTGCGCCCACACGGCCATTCTGATTTCAGCGCGCTCTCTGCGCTGTACAGAACTTTACATTAAGCTAGCATCCAAAATTTTACATGAAATCGGCGTCACCCTCGTTGGGTTAGCCCAAAATTACATAACATCAAGCACTCTGTGTGAGTCGCCCTCGTTACAAATATTAATTATTATATCGACGTCACCCATATAGGGTTAGTCTAACATCAAACAGTATCTAATATTATATTGGCGTTACCCATATAGGGTTAGCCCAAAATTAAACAGTATCAAATATTACATCGGCGTCACCCATAAAGGGTTAGCCCAACATCAAACAGTATCAAATAATTAATATATCAGCGTCACCCACATAGGGTTAGCCCGACATCAAACAGTTTCAAATATTATACCGGCGTCACCCACATAGGGTTAGCCCAATATGAAACAGTTTCAAATATTATACCGGCGCGTCACCCATATAGGGTTAGCCCAATATCAAACAGTTTCAAATATTACAATATTTAAAAAAAAATTCTTCAGAATATTCGAACTGTTATTTTTTATGTATATTTATACTTTTTAATCAAGCCAGGTGATCCAACAAGGTTGTATGCACCTTTAATCAATCATATAGCCAACAAGACTCTTATTCAGATTGCTCGAATATTCTGACCCTTCCTGCCTGAACCTAACTGAAAGATTACCTAACGGTGGGAACTCATTTACAATTTGCATGGTTAGGTCTTTCTCTTGCAAGAGAAGGCTTAAGAACAGGACGAACGAATCGCGAAAGTCTGACACTCCACTAAGTGTCAACCAAGTTAAGATTTAATATGCCATCATGCATAAACAAAATAATCGTCGTCATGCTTAAACCTCATCATATCAAAACCACCGAAAAAGATACGATGAAGCCTACTAAGAAAAACAAATGACGTGAAAAATCACATCCACCCAGAGGGGGTTTACCAGTGAGAACTCAACATCATAAACTTTTCCTCCATCGGACGGATATCGCGTCAAACGGAACAAAAGCCCAGGAGGCATGCGTTCAGGTGAACGTAGAAACTTAAAAGTAGAGTTACAGGATAAAAATTTCAAACATTAAGTAAATCTCAAACATTTGGTGTGAATTTCTCAAAGATTTGGTGTGAATTGACTGATTAGCATTTTATTAAGGCATCATCCGTCTTGGATTATAGCCTCCTAACTTGGCATCACCCGCCTAGGATATAGCCATACCAAATGGCGTCACCCGCCTAGGCTGTTTGCCCTACTCTGGCATCACCCGCCTTGGATATAGCCATACCAAAATTTGGTAATGGCGTCACCCGCATGGGCTATTTGCTCCGAATTCAGGCATCACCCGCCTAGGATATAGCCATACCAAATGGCGTCACCCGCATAGGCTATTTGCTCCGAATACAGGGAAAAAGGATACACTGGTGATCAGTCAATGTAATAGGTGGGAAAGGGACTAGTTAATATAAGATTCTAAGTTCGCGGTTAAAGCAGAATGGTTTGGATAGGTTCAAACAACAAATCAACATTTTTTTTTTTTTTTAATAAAACGCAATAAATCAATTCACATCAAAAATACGGCATCACCCGCCTTGGATATAGCCATACCAAATGGCGTCACCCGCATAGGATATAGCCCCCTAATTAGCATCACCCGCCTTGGATATAGCCATATTCCTTCATGGCGTCACCCGCATAGGATATAGCTACCTAATTTAGCGTCACCCGCCTTGGATCTAGCCATATTCCTTCATGGCGTCACCCGCATAGGATATAGCTCCGAATTCAGGCTTCACCCGCCTAGGTCACCATTGGTATGGCTATATGCCATACCAAATGGCGTCACCCGCATAGGCTATTGGCTCCGAATACAGGGAAAAAGGATACACTGGTGATCAGTCAGCGTAATAGGTGGGAAAGGGACTAGTTAATGAAATTAATCTAATTCACAAGCTCTCCGCCCACACGGTCGGTTAATTATCATCAAATACTCAATATCATGAACAGCGATTTTTTCAGAACGTCATAAATTTGAGACATTCAAGTCCATCAAACCGATTTTTAAAGCAGTTCAACGACAACCATATCTTTTACTTATAACAAGCTTAACTTGTTTCGAAAATATCGCTCGTCCATCCTTATTTTACATAAAAGCTTAACACACAGTGGTGACACGTAAATGCAACAAGCATGGGGAAGTTTCAAATATGTTTTGATGGTAAAATAAATGTAGTTAACTGCAAATGTCTAATAGTATTGCCACTGTTTACCAAGCTCTACAAATGTCAACCTGACAGTTTGCCCGACCAGAAATATTTAACTAATGTTGAAGGTAAATAGGAATTTTTTAATTACGTGACGCAATCAAGTTAACAAATTTGATTTTCGATTCGAATTTTATCAAAGCAGCTTATAAGGCGCAAGTATCAGTCATGTCAACAAAACCGAGTTATTCGTCAATTTGTGATTTCGAGCTTTACAGAATCGATACATTGCTTAAGAACGATATAACTGAATTCAAATAGGATCCCCAATCAATACAGCACCAATAATCGAATAAATCTATACAATAATCTAATCAATCGATTTAACAATCGACTCTATCGATCCAATATTCGATCTAATCGATCCAGTAATCGATCTCGTCGCTCCAATAATCGATCCAATAATCGATATAATCGATCCAATAATCGACATAACAAGCGAATTAATCGAATGCAACAATCTTAATCGATGCAACAATCCTAATCGATGCAACAATCGAACTAATCGACGCAACAATCCAACTAATCGATGCAAAAATTGAAATAATCGATTCAATAATCGACACAATAATCTATTAAACAGTCGCTACAACATCTGAATGAATCGATCCAACAGTCGCTCCAACAACGGAATGAATCGACCCAATAATCGAATGAATCGACCTAATAATCGAATGAATCGACCCAATAATCGGATGAATCGACACAATAATCGAATGAATCGACACAATAATCGAATGAATCGACCCAATGATCGAATTAATCGACACCATAATCGAATTGATCGACACAATAATCGAATTAATCGATCAATCCAACCAATCGATCAATCGAACTAATCGACTGCACTAATCGACCAATCGAACCAATCGACCAACCGAACCAATCGACCAATCGAACCAATCGAACCAATAGATCAATCAAACCAAACGATCAATCGATTAACCGAACAAATCGAACGCCTAAATGAATCTATCCAACAATCGATACAATAATCCAATTAATCCATCGTCTGAACTAACTGATCCAACAATCGAAATGCCGAAATAATAATCGAACTAATCGATCGCCCGAACCAATCGATCCAATAATCGAATTCATCGACACAAGAATCGAATTAATCGATCAGTCGACCAATCCAACCAATCTAACAATAATCAACTCGATAACCGATCCAACAATCGATTCAATCGCCGCGTCAATATTCGACTCAATAACCGATCATTCAATTCATTCGGATTCAATAAATAGTAGATTCAATTATCAAATCCAGAACTAAAATAAAAATAGACTAATGGGGCATTTGACACATTTCAAAAAAATCTAAAATATTTTTAAGGTAGAAAGGTTTAATGGGTATTTTTAAAATACGAGTAAAAGTATTTTCACCGAATGATATAAATTATTATTTGCACTCCGATATATCGCGCGTCACGAAACAGATCATAATATGGCATAGCATTAACCTTATAATGTTTCCACTGCTGGGACTCAGGCCTCCGGCTGGGAAACATCATGCTTGACACTAAAATCTTGACTTTGTTTTGTTTGTCTAATAAAATGAGCAACGCATATTTTTGCTTGCATTCTAAATTAAAACAATTAAACCTACTAGGAGTCGAACCAGTAGTAACTAAAACAAAAGACAGAATTGAAGTCATTTCAACTTTGACAGATGTTTAATTTTAACTCAAAATATTAATTTTGGACGGGTGATTTCATTCTCACCATATTTTGTCTACGGCAAGAAATAATTTCTGACCTACCCTTTTTATAGCAATATTTATTTTTAAATTACTAACTTGCGGTTTTCCGGAGACGGCTCCGGAAAATATTTGTAGGTTTCTTTCTACAGTCATGGATAACACAACCAGGTTTCTTTACATAGAAAACGAATGGGAGACGGACCCGAGAAGTCAGGCGTTCAGGACTGACAAGGACCATGACAGCTACTGATAAAATGACATTGACAGCTACTGACTGCAACCGTCAACGACAACGAAATGACAGCTACCGTCAACGACAACGACATGACAGCTACTGTCAAAAACAACAACATGACAGCTACCGTCAAAGACAACAACATGACAGCTACCATCAAAGACAACAACATGACAGCTACCATCAAAGAAAACAACATGACAGCTACCGTCAAAGACAATGACAACTACCGTCAACGACAATGATATCTACCGTCAACTAAGAGTGATTTGAACTATTTGATTTTACCGTTATTTTTAGTGCGTCAAAGTCACGTTTACAAAAAAGTATTCAAAATGGAAACTAGTTTTGGGCAAAGAGTCAGGAAAATTACACGATACACATTTCATAAAATCAGGAAACCAGTGATTACACAGTAAATTATCTCACCATCCGCTGGTTCTAGCAGCACTGTCTTGAAGAGCGTCCATTCCTTGCTTATGTGGTCAGCGTAGCTACACGCCTGCTCCGATGTGTAGTCACGTCAACACTGGACGTCGTCAGCATAACGGAACTCTTCAATGTCTGGATCATGTCTTGCTTGACTTGTCTTCGGTCTTCTTCAGTTCGTAATGGCTTCGTCAACATCGGCACACTGGGGTTCTTGATATGAGAGCGCACTTCAGGATCGAATGGCAGTAGGTAGGAATTGCCATGATCTCATGAAGGCGCAGGGTAGCGAAACGTGCTGGAGTCACGGCTTCAGTAAGAGCGGGCTGGATCCCGCCGCTGCTGTCGGCGCTTGATCGCCATCGAGGTTGACGTCACACAAAATACACAGACACAGTAATATAGAACGACAGGAAAAGTGAGTGATAATAAAGAAATACCTTACATCAGTTCTGGTCTATTCCACGGGCGGCGAAAGAGTGTTTTTATATTTGAATTACATCGGTTTTTATACCCAGCAAATAAGAGAATTTAGGCGGGAAAACATTACACTAAATAAAATTCACTATGAGGGTAGAAAAATACTTAAAATAAATAAATTAGAACGGAAGTTGTCACAGTAGAATTCACTGTGACAATTCTATTAAAGAGAGATTCTAATGGAAAATACTATTTAAATATGAGCAGAATTAATCATTTCAAAGGAAGTTGTTTCATATTAATTTCAACAAGATTTTGCAATATTTAAAAAAATTCGAAAGGAAGTTGTCAAATTAAATCCTCATATTAATTCAAGAGGGTATTTGCAACATTTACAAAAGAATTAGAAGGTAGTCATTAAATTCTCATATTAAGTCAAGAAGGTATTGCAATATTTACAAAAGAAATCGAAAGGTAGTTTGGTTTTGCGCCCACATATATCATGCTTTTGCAATACATAATTAATTATATTTAATTTATAAAAAGACATCTGGTCCACTACATTTGTTAATATCTCTTATTTCTATATTTGTTCATAGGTTTTAAAATATATAATAATATTAGGCAAAAACAATAAAAGGCCAAATAAAGAATCACAGGTAGATTTTAGTCAGTGAGTCGTAAGTACTGACTTTAACTCTTCTGTGATCCTTAAAGGAGTTTCAGGTCCACGAGAACTCTTTCGGTTGACCCTATATTGGGCTCTGGTGTTAGAAGTTTAACAAACTTCATCATCATCATCATTTCGGCCGAGAGAAATTCACTGCTGGACATAGGCCACCCCCAAGCGTCGCCACAACGACCGGTTTTGTGCGTCTCGCAACCACCGGATTCCCGTGACCCTCGCCAGGTCGTCGGTCCACCTTGTGGGAGGCCTCCCAACACTGCGTCTTCCGGTACTTGGCCGCCACTCCAGAACCTTCCGACCCCATCGACCATCCCTTCTACGAGCAATGTGCCCTGCCCACAATAAACTAGCTTAATATTTTTTTACAACTTAAAGACTAAAGGAAAAATAATTAGGTTTCTAGTAACATAATTATTTTTAACACTCGATATCATGATAGAGAACTATAGGGAAGTGATCAACCGGTTATTAACCGTCACACTAAAGGTATTAAATGAATGTAATTAGCTAAAATATAGGCTTTAATAAAAGGAGAACGTATAGTTAGTGATGTGGTGTGAAAACATGGCCTTAAAAATAAAAATTGAATATCTAATTAATCCTGTGGAAGAGCTCGTGGCTAGATAATAACAGCCGCACAGGTCGATCTTCAAGGTCAAGCAGCGCTTGCCAAGGTTGGTCTGTGGACGGGTGACCATCTTAACATAACGAGTTTCCTCCGTGTCTCGAAAAGCACGTTAAGCCTTACGGCCTAACGTGCCGGCTGTCATTCGTAGATCTTTGGCAGTCGTTACGGATAGTCAGAAGCCAGTAAATCAGACTCCAGTCTTGCCAAGAAGTACACCGTGTTACACCAATTAATGGGTTGTGGAGGTGTGGTAGGCAGCCGCTCCTCGTAAAATACTGGTATTCAGCTAAATCACTTTTCAGTTAGGAGGACCTAAAAATGCCACTGACGCCGCAATAAACGGGGCGACCTACAGACTGGGCCCAAAAACTATAAAGGAAGGAAAACCATCGAAATGGAAAGAAGAAGAAGTTAGGAAAAAATGACAAATAATATGAGAATAATCGTATAATATGTAGTTTAAACTCTAAATCTCCTACAAAAATAAATAATTCTATTTGTGGCCAATCATGCACCAGTCAACTTAAAATCTAAAATAATTTTTAATTCATTGGCGATAACAGGTTACTTATTATAGACAAGCATGCTCCATCATCGACCACATTATCGCTTACCGTGACAGAGTGGTCAAAAGGGAGCCTTTTAATATTTTGTTTTTATATATTACATAAACTACTGCTTGACTGCAATCTCACCTGATGGTAAGCAGTGATGCAATCGTTGATGGTGAGGCTCACTAGTTTAGTAAGAGTCACAACACTCTAGTCTTGAAGATACCCAAATTATAATCGGACGAAAAGACCGCAGCAGGCAAATTGTTCAAGTCCTTCGATGTACGCGGTATAAACGACAAGGCAAAGAGCTTTGTCCGGACCGTGCAGATTTCGACAACGTAAGGATGGATACTCGCTGTACGACGGTTTGGCCGATGGTAGAAGGGAGATGGCGGAATTAGCTCATGCAGTTCCTGCGCACACTCTCCGAAATGGATCCTGTAGAACACTGATAGACTGGCTACCCTACGACTGTGCTCCTCGGACCTCTGCTTTGTATAGCATTAGAAGCTGTCCCGGTGTGAATTACTGCCGGAAACTTGCAAGAACGCTAAGTTTTTTTTTTTGCAGCTACTTTGACTTTGGACTCAATGAACCACCCAAAGTTAAGGTCTGAAGAAACTTCAACTCCCAAAAGCTGAAGACGGTCGTAACACTACAAGGACACATTCCGGAAAGTAGGAGTCAAGGTGAATGAGCTCCTTTTTACAGTGAAAATAAGAAGAATATTATTCGTATTCTAATATTTTTAATTAAAATTGAACAAACACCATCACTACAATGATCCAGTCTATTTCCAATTGATCTAATTAACTGATAAATTTATTGAAGAGTCCCATAGGCTTTACGGCCGCCAACCATTGTTCTAATTAATCACTTAGTAATGGTAACACACACGAATTTTTGTTCAGTCGCGAAAACAACGTATTGGTGAAAGGACACAAGTTAAGTGAAATTTGGCAGAAATGGAGTACTCGTAAGTGATTACTATGTAAATGTTATAATAATAATTAAATAATTCAAATTTTATTCAGACGATAGTAATGCTACGGGCGTTAGAAGTCATAATTCTGTTATAATCTAATGTTAGTATTGCGTACAAAATAACAAATAAAATTAATATTTAGTGGCCATAGGTTTTAAGCGCAGTCACTCATGAACTGCATACAAAAAAAGAAATAAGAAACACAGTGCTTGATCAAATTTGCAGTAAATTCGATGATACATGATACCATAAAACACTAGGTATAATTTATTTTTCTTCTTAGACTATAACTGTAATATTTGTAGACCCTACAGATAGTTTTTTCATGCCTTTCGGTCTTCTGTAAGTGATTTGACTTGTTTGTGAACGCACGATACAGGAATAATTCCTAGCATGTTTAAATTTGGTTTTTAAACACCTTTTCAACTAATTACATGTCGCTTGTCATTTTGTTATTATCCAATGTGTCTTATTCTGTCTAGTAATCCTACTAGATAGAATAAGACACATGATCACGAGATAGAATAGGACCTTCCGGTCCCGACGCAGCTTAAAAACAATACGGCGTTGGGTGGGGTCGGATTTACGGCCGGCCTGAAAGCGGGTGGAGAATGGAGAATCGGCCCATAAGGCCCTTCAGAAGCTTTTTGATTCCGTCATACTCGAAAGAAAACCACCACAAGCATGAAATAGAGGGTGTGGTTTTCTTAAAGAAGAGTGACAATGCCCTGTTTAAGGACTACCTACAGGCTCATCTCACTTCAAAGCCATGTTAGAAGCTGTTTTCTAGAGTCATCGAAACTTCCTCGCATGATCGCATCAAAAATGCAGATATCCGCAAAAAAACTAACGTTACCGACATAGATCGAAAAATCACCAAATTTAAGTGTCAGGGGGCAGGGTAGACTGCCTGTAGAACAGATGGTCGATGGGGATGAAAGGATCTACGAGTATTTGTTAAATTATAATCTGAAAAATTACTCCTTAAACTTTCCAGGGATGGAAACGAAGTGGTTGTCGTAACCAACGTATACGGTGATATTTGTATTCGTAAAAAGGCAAGAAGAAAACGTCAGAAACTGTTGGTGAAGGAACTGATGTATGACTATGCGAACAATACGACACTGCACGGTCTTCCGTACGTGACTAAGAGAGGGCTGACTTTGATTGAAAAGTAAGTAGCAATTAACGGACATAATCCGACCCACGCCTCTCCCACCGCCACACTCCTACCCGTCACAGGAGATCCCTCAGATCCCTCTGCATGCTCTTTACTATAATGAACGATCCTTATGCTCCTGATTACTTAAAACAATATTTCAAAACATTGGGCAGTTCATAATCTCAACCATCGAGCTTACAAAAACTCTTTCATATTCCTTTTCATCGTACTGGGTTTATGGCTAATTCCTATACTGTCTCTACTATAACACCCTGGTATGTGCTTCTTGACGTCAAAAAAGCCCAAAAAAAAAATTTTCTCTCATGAAGTCCTCTCAAAACTAATTTGGTCGTCACCGTCGTCGCGATTGTTCTATTTAAGTTCTCTTATTTATATTGATTTAATATTTATCATAGTATTTATTAGTTTATAATATTAGCATATATACGTATTTTATCATTATAAACCATTTAGTTTATCCTTAAAACTGTTTTTTTAAATATGTGTTATTTATTTATTGTGCAGACCTACCACAGTGTTGTCTTTTTAACCCTAAGGTTGACTGGTAGAAAATGCCTTGATGCATTAAGTCCATCTACGTACCACCACTGTACATGAAGTTTAAATAAATAAATAATCGTCATCAGTAAAGTAGCTGAGTAGCGAGCAGTGGACACAATGATAGCTAGTCAGTCTATAAAGATCCCACTGCCACTGCTGGGAGACATGCCTCTTTTCTATGAGATAGAGCAGATGGTGGCGTGGAATGTTAACCATCTAGTGGTAGTGCATCGCCGTACGTTTAGTGTTCCGAAGATGAAAAGGGCTTGGAGCAATTAAATTGTGCAATTTATTTATTTTTCAGAATCTTCTGGTTTGTAACATTTGTAGCCAGCGTGTCCATGTGCCTTTTTCTGATCAGTAAAGTGTGGTACAAATGGAAAACCAGTCCAGTCATCGTCACCGTTAGTGAGCAGCTAGTATCGGTCAATGAGGTATTCATTATTATTATGATATAGCAGGTTCCTGTGACCTCCACCATAAGAGGTCGGCGCAACACGTTGTTTTCGTCCATTCTATCCTATCACCCGTTATACTAACTACCTTTTTTCATATCACTCTTCACACAATCCATCTATCTTTTCTTTTGCTGGAGGCATAAGAAAACGTAAATGGATTGTATTGATTCTTTTGCCCCCCTCTCTCTCTCTCTCCATCCACTCTTTACATGACCATTCCAAGATAAACGATTCTCTTTCATCTTTTCAGTAAATTTTAAACTTCCTCTAATGTACTTTTCTTCATTTCATCCATTCTCGTCACACCAGACATCCATCTCAAGATTCTCATCTCCGCCATATTATGCAATCTTTTTTCATCCGTCTTTTTCACAGACCAACATTTTAAAATCTATACTAATATTGATATTTTACATTGAGATATTAATCTATATACATAAAAAAGAATAGTTTGTATTTGTATCACTCTTAATCACTAAAATAAAATGCATTTCACTTGTTATTGTCCGCTTACAATGACCGTTGTTTGAACGCGCTAATAATTATTAAGAAATACAAGTTTGAATTGAAAATATATTTTAGTGCTGTATAATCCATTTATCGAGAAAGGCTATATATAACGCAACAACCCATGGGAGTGGTGCAGTAACTAAGAACACGGGTAAAATCGCGGGTAGTTGACACCGGCAGTTTTACCCATGTGTATGCTAAAATAAATTGTGTAATTTTTTTTCCGTAGATGCCATTTCCTTCAATCACAATATGTCCGCAGTCAAAATCTAAACGGTCTGTGTACAACTTTACTAAAGAAAAAATTTTATTGAATGAATTCATGAAGACACGTCGAGTAGCAAAATTAATGAGTAAGAATATGTTTAATGAACCAATTAACGATACGTAAGTTTCATAAATAATATTTAAATAATAGGTTTTCTTCCAAGTTGCATTAATAAGTTGTGATAAAAAACGCGTTGTTGGGGTTCCGTAACTGAAATTCAAAATGATTTTATTTTACACAGGCCTACATGGGCTCTTATAAAAACTAGTGCACGGTTCCAAATAATGGTCGATTGGTCTATGGAGAAGAACCGGCAAGAAACTCCATGGTTACTCTTTTCAAAAAACTATTTTGTCTACAATACTTCCGTATTACAACACAGACACATATGCGAGGACAGTGTGTACATCAGTCAATGTTGTACCCAAAAGCAAAATAAAATTAAAGTCCCCGTCACGAGAAGCTATAAATTTTGTAAACAAACATCTTTTACTAAGTAAACATTTTCAATCGACATGAAATAGAGACGGGTTATATGAAAGTAACAACCTCTTTAATTTAGTCGGATCATATTTTCAAAGTGCTATCGTTTTTTGTTTCTTGGTCCGTCGCAGGGATTGTAAACTATCGGGACACCATTTTGAAATAAACGCGTCATTCGAGTTTCGAATGCGTACGAGTTTGTTTCATTGCTTTGCATATATCGCGGATCTGATTGTTATTGTTATAAATCGATGAGATGATTGATAAAACTGTAGACAGCTTCGTGATACATGTCACTGATTCTGACACCGAAATGAAAACAACTGAATCTGACGAATAATTATTCTTAAATAATATACATATGTTAATTAATATTGTTACTTAATAATTTATTAAATCTTAAACAAATTCATTTTTCTTTGTTGGTCCAAATGTTGTGAACTCCTGAACACTTGTTTACAAAATTTATAGCTTCTCGTGACGGGGACTTTAGTCAAAAACTGGGTTGAAAAAGGTAGTAATTAAAATCTGTAGTCTACAGTGCCCTCTCATTCACACTATAAGAGAGAAGCTATATAAATATAAGTACAAAAAAAACAATAATCAAACTTATCAACAAATGAGATGTTAACAAAAAATAAATCACGACCTAATAAATTTAAGGTGATTCATTCATTCATTGATTCCAGTCGAACCGGATTTAGCTGAATACCAGTATTTTACGAGGAGCGGGCAATACGGGTTTCGCTACAATCGGTCTACTGGGGACCTACTAGTGTATGCCACTCACTTGTGGGGCGAGGCCTTCGAGAAGAATGGGGAAGGTCTTACCGTCTCCTTAGACGTCTCGAAGGCCTTCGACAGGGTATGGCACGCTAGCTTTTTGAGTAAGCTTCCAGCGTATGGTATTTCTCCTGGTCTGATTACCTGGGTAAAAGACTTCCTGAGTGAACGGTCTCTCCGAGTCGTTGTCGATGAATGTTCATCGGAACCCATGACAACGAATTCCTTTCAACGGGTTCCTCAGGGGTCTGTTTTGTCTGCAACTCTCTTTCTGCTGCATATCAACGATCTGCTAATGCCCGGTATCTATGGGTATGCAGATGACAGCACAATTGTAGAGAGATACCCGCCGGGTGCTAATCCAGTCCGAAAGAGAGGCATGTCGGGAGAGAGGAGAGAGGAATGTCTACCTTGAAGCAGTCTCCAAATGGGGCGAAGCCAATCTGGTAGGATTCAACGCTGCCAAAACACAAGCGTGTTTATTCACTGCAAAAAGGAGCCCGTTCACCTTGACTCCTACTTTCCGGAATGTGTCACTGGAGTGCACCGACCGTCTTCAGCTTTTGGGAGTTGAAGTTTCTTCAGACCTGAACTTTGTTTCGTTCATTGAGTCCAAAGCCAAAGTAGCTGCAAAAAAACTCGGCGTTCTGGCAAAGGTCCGACAGTACTTCACACCGGGACAGCTTCTTATGCTATACAAAGCATAGGTCCGATCGTGTGTGGAGTACTGCAACCACATAATATGAGCTGGTGCTGCAAAATGCCATCTAGCAGCTTTGGACTCGGTGGAAAGGCGTGCGAAGAGGCTAATTGGAGACCCTGATTTGGTTAAATCCAATCTGCAAAGCCTAGAGCACAGGCGTAGGGTAGCTAGCCTATCGGTGTTCTACAGGATGCATTTTGGAGAGTATGCGTAAGAATTACATGAGTTAATTCCGCCATCTCCCTTTTACCATCGGACAAACCGTCGTACGGCGAGTATCCATCCTTACGTTGTTGAAACCTGCACGGTCCGGACAAAGCGGTTTACCATGTCGTTTATACCGCTTACATCGAAGGATTGGAATAATTTGCCTGCTGCGGTCTTTCCGTCCGATTATAATTTGGGCATCTTCAAGACTAGAGAGAATAGGCTCTTAATAAACTAGTGCGCCTCACCATCAACGATTGCATCACTGCTTACCATCAGGTGTGATTGCAGTCAAGCACTACTTTAAGGTATATAAAAAAACGGCTGCCTACCAGACCTCCACAACCTGTTAACTGGGGTAACACGGTACTTCATGGCAAGACTGGAGTCAAATTTACTGACTTCTGACTATCCGTAACGACTGCCAAAGATCTAATAAATTTAAGGTGATTGAGATCCAAATAGTATAAATTAATTTAATTTATTTCATAAATATACTATAACTAATAACATTACAAATAAATATTTACACAAAATAAAAAACCCTAAAGAACTAACTAAAAGTAAACTAAAGGGGTCGAAAAACTCCTCCACATCGCTGTCGACTGGTAATGTGCCCAAAAGGCTGGCAGCATTGCCACGTTGTATGGCAATGCTTATTCTCTGGCCAAGATAAAAGCCAGCCCTCGGGTCACGCGAAGTGTAATAGTATAAATATATTGCAAATGCACTGAAAATGAAAAAAATAAACCCTTATGCACTTTGATGTTCGTCTGTCTGTCTGTCTGTCGAACGCGCGAAGGTATCGAGTTGAAATTAAAACGGTATACTCAAGTCCGCGGTCCCATGAAGCTACGGCTGTTTATGTCGCAAAAAACTTCGAAACTCTCAAGGGAATCTAAATTCATTGGGTACGTATGCGGTATGTGCCGTCGACCTAGAATCCTGAAATTTAACATAAAGCAAGATCTCATAGCACAAATATAGGAAAAAGCATGAAAACTGTAAATTTGTTACATCACAAGAAAAATATGCGATTGTGAAAAATCGTGTTTTCATAGGTAAGTTGGTATGGAACCCTCAGTGTGCACGTTCAACCCAGTAGAGCCGATGTCCACTTAATAAGACCGCGGAAATTTCTGAAAAGGAAACCCGTAGCCCTAGAATGCAAAAGGCAACTGAAGGACACAGGCGAGGTTTCATTTAAACTTGTCATATTTGAAATGCTAATTTTTCTTTTTTTTTTCAGAATGAGAACAAGAATTGCTAAGTTTGTCGGTATCTCAAACGTTTGCAACGTCCCTTTTCGATTTAATTTATCCGAAATATTTCCAAATAAGCACACGAATGTTTCTTTCGTCAAAGATATTATAGAGGTAAGATTAAGTACATCACGACCATGAGCATCAAAATCGATTGTAAGAAAGTAACGAACATTCGGCTTGCCTACGATTTATCCGTTTTGCCCCTATTGCTCCGGAACTACAGTTAATGATTCAATACCTAAGCACGGCAAGCCTCAGGGTTGGACTTGGGATCAATCGAAATCCCAACCAAAATGTATGAGCAACAGCGCTAAACGTAGGATCGAGGTAGAAGAGCTAGCTATAAAATATGGTAATGAGTATATCTAGTTGGGCCATTTATTTTCTTTCGAAAACATGCAGGAGAAGGAAATCGATCGCCGTATTGATAACTCCTGTAAAAGCTAGTGGTCCATAAAGACGCTGATGAAGGGAGATCTCCCGAACTCCTTGAAGTGAAAACACATCTTAATATATATAAATCTCGTGTCCCAATGTTTGTCCTCAATGGACTCCTTAACCACTTAACCGATTATAATAAAATTCGCACACCATGTGCAGTTCGATCCAACTTGAGAGATAGGATAGTTTAAATATAAAAAAAAAAAAGTTGGGTATAGTAGGGTAGTGTAGGGTAGTGTAGTGCAGGGTAGTGTAGGGTAGTGTAGGGTAGTGTAGGGTAGTGTAGGGTAGTGTAGGGTAGTGTAGGGTAGTGAAGGGTAGTGTAGGGTAGGTTAGTGTAGTGTAGCGTAGTGTAGTGTAGGGTAGTGTAGTGTAGGGTAGTGTAGTGTAGGGTAGTGTAGTGTAGGGTAGTGTAGGGTAGTGTAGGGTAGTGTAGTGTAGCGTAGTGTAGTGTAGGGTACTGTAGGGTACTGTAGGGTACTGTAGGGTAGTGTAGGGTAGTGTAGGGTAGTGTAGGGTAGTGTAGGGTAGGTAGGGTAGTGTAGGGAAGGTAGGGTAGGGTAGCGTAGGATATGTAGGGTAGTCATTTGACGGGAAAAATTCCAAAAATAAATAATTGTCTACCCCGTTCGAAGCCGGGACGGGCTGCTAGTATCATTATATGAATATCTTGCCTATCCTATTCCTACCATGCTCACCGAGTCGTAAAAGTCTCACTTTGAGGTTTGCCAACGAGCAATGGAGCGCAGTATTCTGGGTTTCAAAATAGCGGACAGAATGAGGAACACCACACTGCGCCAAAAAAAACTCTTCTTCTTCTTTAAAGTCTTGAAGTTGAGTAAAACTCTACTTCAGTCAGAAAATTTGTAAAAAAGGACATGTCCGGAAATGGTTTTTTATTATCTAATAATTCTAAGCAGAGTAAGTTAAATATATTTGGATAGACATCTCAAAACCTAGTGCTTCTGACTATATCATGCATTTTTAAAGCCCTCCAATTTTGAGAAAAATCATTTTGTATTTTAGTGAGAATTTACTTCTAAAACGAACGAACCTTTCTATTTATCTATGTTAGTAAAGTGAACGCACCCAAAAAAAGTAAACTTGACACAAGATAACTGTCAATGTCAATCGATATTTGATCTAATAAGTCAATGTAAACAAAACAAAAATCTGCAATAATAGCAGTCAATTACAATAGCTTTTACATTATTTTTAGTAAAAATGTCTAGCATTATCCATCAAGAACTTAGACCACGCTATGGCGACTTCACTCAATGTAAACGTGTTAATTACAATATTTGACTAAGACCTGGTTTTGTTTATTATACGCTGAAGATGATGAATAAGAATGTTCGATCGATGAGAATTCTTATTAAAATATTATCGAGAAACTGAACAGGTGGAGATATATTTGATACCGATTGTAGTTTCCGATGCTATTTTAGTTTTTTGGTTTACATTGACGTAGATCAAATATCGATTGACATTGACAGTTATCTTGTGTCAATTTTACTTTTTTTTGGGTGCGTTCACTTTACTAACATAGATAAATAGAAAGGTTCGTTTGTTTTAGAAGTAAATTCTCACTAAAATACAAAATGATTTTTCTCAAAATTGGAGGGCTTTAAAAATGCATGATATAGTCAGAAGCACTAGGTTTTTAGATGTCTATCCATATATATTTAATTTACTCTGGTTAGAATTATAAAATAATAAAATACCAACGTCCATACAAAAAGCGGACATCTCCTTTGTATTTCATTCAGTCCATTCAGAAACCCGCCTCCATCCAAGCCAAAAACATTAACAAAAAGAAAGAAATTAATATTCCTCCTAAACTGTGTGAGGTTTAAATAATTAATTAGTAACTAAATTATGAATGTTTAAAATTGCCCTCGGTTTACTACTGTGACTCGTTATTAGCAGTTTCGGCCTTGTGTTATTCCCACTGTTGAGATTCAAGCCTCCTCTCTAGGAGCGGAATGGCATCAGTTTAAATTGCTGAATTTCACGTGTCTTCGAGTTTTTGGTTCTAGGAGATACAGGCTTCCTCACGATGTGTTTTTTCCATCGTTTAGAAAGCAGCAGTCATGAAATAATTTACACACATTGCTCGTAAAACAGATGGTCGATGGGGACAAAAGGTTCTGAAGTAGCGACCACGTGTCGGAAGACGCACCGTTGGAAGGCCTCCCACAAGGTGAACTGAAACCCTGAGGGTCGCGGAAACCCGATAGATGCGAGATGCACAGGACCGGTTGTTTTTGTGAGGACGCTTGGGGGTGGGCTATGTCCAGCTGTGGACGTCTTTCAGCTGAAATGATGATGAATGCGCCTGATTGGGTTTGGACCCTCGACCTACTTGCAAGTCAGGGTAGTTACAACTGGGTCATCACCGCTTTTAACTGTGACTTTATTTTAATAAATTCTTGATTCGTTTACAGGTGGCTCCAAACTACAGAGATATATTTTTCGATTGTCACGTCAATGGAAAACGTGTAAATTGTAAAAGCTTGTTTAGTATGGTTCTAACCAGCGAAGGATTATGCTACAATATGAATTCTCTTGCGGCTAAGGAGATATTTAGACTTAAAAAGTAGGTACCTAAAACATAATTACCTTTTGAATTCTTTTAAATGTTAATTTAACTATTATTTTATTTCCTCAGTTAGTATTATATTATCTCAATATATATACTGTCACTTTTACGTTATTTTTTCATGTATTTTTACGCAAAATAAGTGACTCTAATGAAATAATGTCTTCACAAGTCAACTTATGGTGGTGAGATAATATGATACAATTATTAATTGATTGGACAGGTTTTGTATTTTTAAATTTACGATTTTTATAAGAACTACCCGAAATTTTGGACAGATACAAAACTGTACCTTGAATATTGACTAGTATATTTATAAATCGATTCTGTTTCTGATGATTGATGTTTTAAGTTAGTTTATTTATTTTGTTAGTGTATTTAATGGTTTATAGTACAAGTAGGCCATAAATATCACATCTAATATTGTAACTTAGACTTCACTAAATAGAAATCATTGTACCACTATTATTAACTACGTTCTAGATACGAACATAAATGTTAATTTTACAGTTTACAGACAGACTATAAATACTTGTACGCAAGAAAAGTTAGTAAAAACTGGACCATAGAACACGGATATACATACGTTATTTCTAAAAAAGTTAACGATGAAACAATAGAAGAAATAGAAAACGAGTATAGCGACAATTATCCAACTCGTGGAAGGGTAAGTTTTGAATAAAAAAACTTTTGAATCGGTTGAGGCAGAGTGAGAACGAGAGAGTGAAAGAGAGAAAAATATTGCCTGCCTTTTGCATATTGATGCTATAGGTAGGTAATCTCTATAAATAATGATTCGATTGGGTCTCCCTTGTTCCACCAAAAAAAATGCCAAATTATCACTTCCTAAACCATTTTTCGCATAATTTAATTTGCCAAATTATTACTTAGTAAATAAACTCTCCACAAATAAGTGTTATGCAAAACTAATGTTTGGCAAATTTGCTTACCAACTACCTAGTTCTTTTACCAATTTTTATGTAGTCAAATATATCAGTTGGAATAACATATTTTACCCAAAATAAAATTAGCCAAATATTTGGTATTTTCAGATTTCAGTTTCTGGTTTTACATACAAATATATGCTTGTGGCACTTCTGGCGTTGTTTGGTCACTACTCTAACCTAACCTAACCTACAGTTCTGGTAGCAGTTCGTTTTTCATTCGTCGTCTGTAACTGTCTTTGCTTTTTGTCCATAACAATTAATTTGACAAAATGTTGGTTGCCTTAATAAATCATTTGATTAAAGACCTAATGCCTTAATGACATTATTCTAGGTAATTTTCTGGACCACATGAAAATTGATGAACTAAAATGGTTCCAAATATTAAAATTTATATTTTAATTTAATAGTACAATTATTATTTTTTCTTAACAATTTGTATGTAAAATACATAGCGCACTACAAAACATAGCGCACTACCTAATTTTTAAGATCCTGTATATAATTATCACCTATGTTTACGAATAAAGATTCTGATTCTGATTCTGATCCAAATATTGCATTGGTAAAATAAAAGGTTTCGAAAATTTGTTTGGGTAATGAAAATTTGGCAGCTGCAGGTTCCCGATTCGATTACTTTCACTGATAAAAGGTTGGTGAATGCTAGGCTACTTTTATGTGAGTTAGACCACTATATGTAACCACTATTTTTTTTACTTGTTTCAGCAAAGTGCTGTACAACCCGATATCGAGGTTGTATTACAACATAAAAAGTTAGATCGTGACCATCTCTGTAACGGTCTCAACTCCGGTTTCAAAGTAAAAATTACTATTTAACTATTTAAACAAAATAATTTCAAAAGAACTTAGAGAGGTTTCTGGATAGATCCCAAGTTTTGACTTCTTCTTAAATAGACAATTGTAATTGCAATTTCAAAATGTTATGATTGCAGTAAGTTTCAAGGAAGTAATATACCCTATATTTTTTTTATAATATACAGCCAAACCAACTTTTTTAGGGTTATTAAACCGTCGGAATTGGGCGAAGGTTATGACGATGTCCAATTAATTGGTTTTTTGGCTTCGACCAGAAATTGACCTTCGGTCTGCCACTAGTTTATTTTATCATCAATTTCAGGTGTATATCCAGCATCCGACCGATTTGCCTCAGTCGTCACTTTACTACTATGCTGTGACAAAAGATCAGGTGTCCTCTCTGGCACTTAGTTTCAGCGTACTCAATACATCAGAGAGTTTAAGGGATTATGACGCAGAAGTGTAAGCTTTCAAATAATTTCGATTCTTGACCTTTAAGAATTTTGATCTAGCGGTAGCAATCGCTAAAGCAAAAGCTCAAGATAGACTGTAAGGCGAACTGGAGAGTCCTGCAGGCCAAAAACAGCTGTACCAGCTTGCTAGAACTAGGGAAAGAAAGGCGAGGGATGTTTGTCTGATAAAGTGTGTAAAAAATGAAACTGGTATGGTTCTATCGGATGATGATAAAATCAAAGAGAGTCGGAAGGACTATTTTGAAAGACTGATGAATGAAAAAAATGATTGGAGTGGGATTTTAAAGAGCAAATCAGTGAATGTGGGGTTAGTGAGAATGGTTAGTACGGACGAAGTCAGAAAAGCAGTGAGTGGAATGAAAAATGGTAAGGCTATTGGACCCGATGGAATACCAGTGGAAGTGTGGAAGTTGTTGCGGATGGATGGATGGACATGGTTAGCTTTATTCTTCAATAAGTTGTTGCGGGAAGAAGTCATACCTGATGATTGGTGGCAACAGTTTTCTGGTGCCCATTTATAAAAACAAAGGTGATGTTCTTGAGTGCAACAATTATAAGCCTGGGAGAAAGTGATTGAGTAGCGTTTGAGAGAAGAGAGTGAAATTTCACAGAACCGATTCGGTTTTATGCCTGGTCGGGGTACAACGGATGCCATGTTTGCTATACGCCAGCTGTGCGAGAAATACAGAGATGCACATAAAAACTTGCACATGGTATTCGTTGACCTCGAAAAGGCATACGACCGGGTACCTCGTGAGGTTCTGTGGTAGGCCCTTAAGGAGAAAAGTGTGCCTGAGAAGTATGTGCAGTTGATCCGAGCTATGTACAGTCGCTGCAGTACTCAAGTTCGGTCTACAGTGGGCATCAGTGGCAGCTTCAATGTGGCGGTCGGCTTACATCAAGGGTCGGCTCTCAGCCCTTTTTTTTTGGTGTACAATAAAGTTTATTCTATTCTATCGACGCTTTGACGTTAGATATCCAGGAGGAGGTCCCTTGGTATATGCTGTGTGTCGACGACATTGTGCTGGTTGCTGAGAGTGGCCTAGAGGTCCAGAGCAGATTGGAAGTGTGGTGGCATAGACTGGAGAGTGTTGGCCTGAAATTGAGTAGAACCAAGACGGAGTACTTGTTCTGCGTTTTCGGCGGTCTCTCTAATCCTGTACCTTTAGCACTTGCTGGAACACCCATACCAATCTGTTACGACTTTCGGTAGATCGAGTCTCTTGTCCAAGGGGATGGTGAGGTAAACCGGGACGTAACCCATCGGATCAACGCTGTATAGATAAAATGGCGACAGGTCACAGGAACAACTTGTGACCCACGGATGCCCCTCAAGTTAAAGGATAAAATTTACAAGTCCGTGATAAGACCTATCATAATGTATGGATCAGAATGTTGGGCTGTGAAAAAGACGGATGAAAAGAGATTGCATGTAGCGGAGATGAGAATGTTTAGATGGATGGATGGATGTGTGGTGTGACGAGAATGGATAAAGTTAGAAATGAGTATATTAGAGGAAGTTTGAAAGTGGCGCCAGTGACAGAAAAGTTGAAAGGAAATCGTTTGTCTTGGTATTAATGGTCATGTGAAGAGGAGGGATGAAATGCATGTTACTAAAAGAGTTATGAATTTACATGTGGACGGATGGAGAGGAAGAGGGAGGCCAAAGAAACGATGGATGGACTGTGTGAAGACTGATATGAAAGAAAAGGGAGCCAGTGATGTTATGACGGGTGACAGGACAGAATGGAAGAAAAAAACATGTTGCGCCGACCCCAAGTAATATGGGATAAGGGCAGGAAGAAGAACTCGTGTAATTTATTCTCTTTTTATTTTAGACGTCAATGCTATTTCCCCGAAGACCGATACCTGAAATATTTTAAAATATACACAGCGAGTAACTGTCGAATTGAATGCCTGTCCAACGTAACTAAGCAATACTGTGATTGTATCGCATTCTACATGCCGGGTAAGTCTTTTATCTTTTAACTGGTCAAGTTTGGTTGAACTGAGGACACTTTCTTGGGTAAAAGGACAAACTTTGTTAAATTTTGTACTTTTTTATTTTTCACGTATACTCGGGACAAGAATCAATTTTATCTTCAATACTTCCTATATCCCCTTGTATTTTTCTTTGTTTTCAGATGAACAGAGTAACAGAATCTGTACCATGTTAGATAATGACTGTGTGAAAGAAGCAAAAAGTATGTCACTTAAAGTATTATTTTTATTTCAAATTTGCCTATGTACAAATACAAATAAATTTATTGTCCCAATTCGTATTATCATATTTACAAGTTTTTGGAGACTACTTAAGCAAAACAATACTTATATTAGGAGAATCGGTTCATCCATATCGTTGCCGTGCTAACTACTCTCCGTACTCGTACTAACTATTAGTTACAACAAATACTATACTGTGACAAATGAAAAAATAAATTATAAAAGTAGGAAGTAAGTTTTAGAATCTCAAAAAATCTAATTGGTAAGTACATATTACGAGTATGTTGTAGAGTGGTGTGGTGTATGTGGTGTGGTGAGTTGTGATGCTATGATTTGTGACACTACATCACACTAGTGTGATATGCTTGGTGTGTAGACTGTGGTTCTTTAGGATCTCGGCAATCATACGTGACGTGTTTCGGCTACTCAAGGTGTTCCAGAAGTTTCTCAGTGTTCTCATACGTAAGAGGTTATATCAAGTTTACTATACTTTTTTTAACAGTCTCGGTAATTTTTATCACATATATATATACACATGTCCATTAATTTTGTTGTTCAGTTAAGCAAAATGTTTAATAAATTGCATTGCCTGCATGCAAATTTATTGTTTGTTTGGGTTAGTTGAGTAATTAAATCTATTCTGCTTTTAATTTTTTTGTTTTTATGGTATAGTAGGGTTTTATGTTTTTTTTTTACGGTCTGGGGTATGTAAAATTGTCTAATTGAAAGTAGACCACTCATTTGGTCTTATACCATTTTTTTTCTTTTAGTAGAGAATCTTTTGTTTTTAAAATATAATAATATAATTTTTATTAATGATCGTTGCGCTCTTTTTACATTAATAAATTAAATTGTAACTGTACCGCCCCAAATTGAGATATAATACAGTAACACAGACTGGGCTAGAGCTACATATTTTACATTAAGAAGAATTCTGGAACGGTTCTTGTAGTTTATCATTTTGGTTGGGACTCGGAATTCTGTAGAAGAAGTGGCTTTCTGAATCAAAATAGAGTTTCAGCTTGAAAGAGTCATGTTTTCACATGTGTGCACTTTTATCGCAAATTATTCAGTATGTTGTGTTTTGTTACTGATACTGAAACAGATGTACGAGTAGTTGGTCATGAGAGTGAATTATCAAAGGATAATTCACTCTCATACTGCTACCCGAGCCATACCCTCTTCAGTACTCAATTTAACCTCATGTCAGGAAGAACCCGAGAATACCATAGACATCTGCATATGAGAAAACCTTTACGTTTTTGAATTTCTGTATTACAGAGATCGTTAATGTAAAGGAGAAAAAGGGTAGGCCCCAAAACACTACCCTGTAGGATGCCGTATGATACATCTACATTGTAACTGATATACTGTCCTATTTTCACCCTTTGTTTTCTGGAGAGGTAGTTTGTAAATATGCTGAATGCGATTCCTCTTATACAGACTTTTTCCAGTTTGTTTGCTAGGATTGGGTCGGAGACGGTGTCAAATGCTTTTTTGAGGCCTGGGAGTACAGACAGGCATTTGTTTTTATTGTTTAGGTTCTCAGCTACGAGAAAATTTAACGCAGTTATTATATCCTATAAAAACGTCTTTTCTAAAGCTAATTTGTTTGTTATAAATTTTAAGATTTTTGTCGAGATGCTATCCCAACTTGGGGCACTGTTTGATTTTAGATTCATAAGTGTATCTTCAACTTCGGCATCACGCGTGTCTCTAAGTTGTGATTGTATTTTTTTGTTTATCAGCAACATTATTTAATCCCGGATAATTTTTTGAGCAAGTTGTTTTCGATATTAAAAAAATGATAGTGTAGTTGATTGACTTTTATTTGTTTTACAATTTATGTAGACACAAATATACAGAGAAGAAAACATTATAATACAAAAATTTGTACAAAGGTACTGCTTATTTCGAAATAAAAATTTCTTAAAAAAATCAATTACTTTTATATTTTCTTTCTTTGTTTAATAATTTTATGTTTCGACTGTTTAATTTATTTGGCTACGTGATAGCTTTTATATTTTAGTCAGTATCAAAAAATTTGGAAAGCAAACTGTCATATTTTCTTTTTTTTATTTTATTAGTAAAGTTTCTGTAATTTTATTATTTTTTAATGAGGATCTTTGCATGTTTGTTTTTGCAATCTATTATAGATTTTTTGTTTATATTTCAGGAATAATGGAATACCAGGAATTATCTAAAGAAAATAGCAGCAGATGCCACTGCCTACCAGCTTGTAATACTATGGACTATGATGCTGAAATACTAAGAACCAATTTTAATCTGAAACGGTTAATTGAAACCTATAACGCTGTAAACAACTTTTCTTATGATTTCTACAAAGGGTAAGGATTCAGCAGGCATGAAGAATTTCCTAAAAACCACATCCAAACAACAAAGATAAATCAAAGGCTGGGCGTCCTCTGTTAATTTTTAATTATTCCTTTATAATCTCAAAATTACTTTTTGTCTCTTTTGTACCATTAAACCATAATTGGTTTGCATTGGTACTCACATTTGCATAACAATACTGCTTAAACACTAATAATAACAAAATGATAATTGCGCTAGTACAGAAATGCAAGCAACATTCACACCTTTGTGGGTAAAAAGAAATCGCACTACATAAAATACGAAAACATAATTATCTGTTGGTAAGTGGACTTGTAGGTACGTGAATAATTTGCAAGTCACGTATCTGCGGAGCATCGCGTTGTTTGATCACTCATTGGAGAACGAGTTCAAGACAATATAATATACAGATGGCACACTTTCTATCAGAAAACCATTCAAATTGGTAACAATAATTCAGTTCAAGTATTTTTTTACATTGTTCTCCTCAGGCTTTAATAGCATTTTTTTTTCCAGGGTTAACTTCTCCAAGCTTGAGATGTACTTCAAGCAGCCGAGGTTCATGTCGTGGCGCCGGTCGGAGCTCTTCGGTCTGATCGACTTCCTTGCCAACTGCGGCGGTCTGTTGGGCTTGTTCCTGGGTTTCTCGTTCTTGAGTCTCGTCGAGGTCTTCTACTTCCTCTCTTTAAGGTGATAAAAATTAACTTCAACGTCTTTCGAAAATAAAACAAAATTTATATTAACATTTTTATTCATCACATTGTAGCCGGGTACAGACTGCTGTAACGTAACATGCAAGGTAACATGAAAGAAGTATTTATAAGTGTGGACGCAGCATCATGTCATGAACCAAACATTTACCTAATCACATAGTTGAAATGCTCAGACCCCGACCCCGATATAGTTGTGATATCATCAAATATGTTGTATTAAAAGCTGATGGTAGTCCTCTAATGTGATATTTGAAACGTTTTCTGTAGTTTTAAAGCACCCTGAAGCTAGAGGTGGATGTATAGCAATAATCTATACTAGTATAATAAAGAGGTAAAGTTTGTTTTTTGTTTGTATGAGGTAATCTGTGGAAGTGCTGGTCCGATTGCTAATTTTTTTTACCAATAGAAAGCTGCTGAGTGACATAGACTATATTTTATGTACGCGGGCGAAGCTGCGGGCTAAAGCTAGTGTTAAATATGTAGAAGACTCGACTTTTGCATATCACCTACGACATTTGATGAAGTTTATTATGTTGCCATTAGCCAGTATTTCACACGACGTGACTTTACTTTCACCAGGAGATGCTTTATCGTATTTTTACTTTTAGGTTTCATGTACTGACTGCTTTTTTTCATTCCAGATTATGCTGCACATTAAAGAAAGATCTGGAAGAGGAAAAAGCTCAGAAAGTACCAGAAAGTTATATAAAAAAATATTAAAATGAAATTCGAATGTTACAATTAGGGCCTATTTCACCACCTATGATTAAGTTTCGAGTATCTTACTTGACAGATAATTTCATACAAATTCTGTCAAATTTTTAAATTTATTCAGTGAGTAGTGCCTACTCGGACATTGTGAAACAGGCCCTTAGTCTTCTATGATTACTTAAAACTTCGTATATTTCAATAAATAGAGTATTCATTCAATACAAGACAAAATTTTATGTCAAATTTTTCATGTGCTGAATTTTTTAAATTATCATAAAATTATTTAAAATCTTTCTAGCACCGAATAATTAATATAAAAAATAAAAATATTGGAAAATAATATTTAAAAATATAGAATTATATTGTGAAATATGTACGAGTACCTAAATTTGTCAGATGATGAAATTATGGATACGTCACATGTCCTGGTTGAAAGTGTTTGTAAAGTTTTACGTACAGTATAAAATAGAGGAGATAAATTGTGTGCAATGCAATAAAATTGATATATTTAATTTGTTGATGGATTGTGTGAGGAACAACGATGCGAGAGTCCATGCAGATTCTTGCACATTTTTTCCTTAGACGCTTCTACGATAGATCTACGCTTTGGAATGTGTAATAAGTATCATTTTTCTGACTAACTTCTTGACAAGTCAAAAGTGCCTGTAAATTGATTATTCGAAATAAATGCTTTGAATCCTGAATAACAAGTCTTTTTTTTACTGGAAAATTATCGGTGACAGAAGAATAATATTTAATAATTTAATTAATGATAAAAAATACTTGAGATCCTTTAACAGCAGCTAAAAAATCACAGATGGATTTTAATCAAACACACAAAGGTGTTTTATTTCTACAAAAACGCTTTATATTGGCCCTATTGGGTTCTGTTGGTTTAAAAAGATATGACTGGTGTTACAACTTTAACAAAGAAGATTGGCAAAACCCCATGTACTTTCAGTATCACATACAGGCTTAACGTTTCATAGAATGAAAATATGGATTTGAATGCTACAATAGAGTATAACAAAATATGTATGTAACGGTAAGACATACATTAGAGTTGGGGATATTAAAATGATTTATAGACATAACCTCAAAATGGACCACCAAAAATAATACAAGGTACCTACCTAATTATGTAACTTAGAGCTTGAGCAGAAGGGGCGAATTCATCGCGATTCTCTCGTGCGTATCATGCGCGACCGTTGCGCCCAGAAAGAGCGTATCAACGCTGGAGCATTCAACAATTCCGTATCAAATGTAGGTGCTCAATTCCCTGGATATGCGCACTCGCTCTGGAGTTCGCGCGTTTAACTGGACGCAACAAGGTGTCCCTTTTTTTTTTTGTTTTCGGGGGGAAACCTTCAAAAGGCGCCTGGACTTTTGGGGAAAAAGATCAGGGAGTGTGGGATTCTTACCTCACTAAAACCACCCCGGTGATCACCATCTGCACATGGGAGAGGGCCCCGTGTCCTCTTAAAAGACCACCCCGGAACCCCCTCTGTGTACAACGCCTGTTAGAGCACATCCCTGAGGAGACTGTGAAGGGTCTCCTCTGTTTCTTGTTGTGCACGGCAGCACGTGATCACTGTGCCACCGTCCTTCTCGAAGTCACTCACTGGGCAGAAAGAGTCCCCTCTCTGAGAGCCCGTGACCTCGGAGTCCCACCTACATTGTAAGTGGGATTTCGGCGTTTTAGGCGTCGAGGCGATTGGCTCTCTGACGCCTCCTTCTGCGAGTGGGATCCGTCCTCTCACGATCCCGCTCAGCGGCCTCCTTCTGTACCATCACGGTCTCACAGAAGGACGCCACTTCCCTCCAATTTTCTGTCTCCGTCAGCATAGCCCTCACTACTGCTGGCAAAGACAGATCCTGCCCGATCTTGGTAACCAAAACCTGCCGCTCGGAGACCCACGCAGGGCACTCTTCGAGCGTGTGCTGTGCAGAGTCAAGGTTACTTCCGCAATGGTGGCAATTTGCCGTGGCTTCTCGCCCAATTCTGTTCAGGTACTCACCGAAGCAACCGTGCCCGGTCAGCACCTGAGTAAGTCTATAGGAGATGCGCTCCTTTCTTGTCAGCCAGGCTTCGAAGTGCGGCAGGACGGCTTCGACAACGCGCTTGCACAAGAATTGCGGCTGCTGTAGCCGCTCGCGCCACCTCTCTAGCGCGTGTCGCCGTTCCTGCCGTCTCAGCCTTACAACAAGGTGTCCCTAGTATCTCGACTCGCGTGTAATACGCGCGAGTTGAGGGTCTGGCGTTGTGCACGCGATTTACGCGCGTATTTGGAATTCGCGCGATACTTGTGGACGCGACGTATTTGTGCTAGTATCTTACTAGTATATTACTAGCGCGCGAACGAATTCGCGCGAAACGTTTCTAGATGAATTCGCTTCTTCTGGACAAGGTTTTAAGGCAGACCCTTAAGCGTCGTCCTATTTAGCTAACTATCATACGATTGAACGATGTGATTTTGTCGCACGATGAGATTAGTTTTATCGACGAAACCCTGTGCTCGCGCGATGATTTACAAGCTTCTATTAGGACACTAAAGAATGTGTGTTTAATCACATCGTTCAATCGTACGATGGTTAGGGTCAGCACACACCGAGACGCGACGCTGCGCGCACATTTTAATAGAGTGACTCAAAATATAACTTTATTTACTACGCGAAAAGATACACATTTCATTGTGAGAATTTAGAATACGTTGCTTCATGCAGCGCTGCCCCTCGTGATGCCACGTGGCGTCGCGCTGCGCCTCGTGATGCCGCGCGGCGTCTCGTAATAGGGAAAAAACAAAACCATAGTATTTTTTATTATAATGGTAACAATACATTGGCAAGAAATACCGCAGGGAGATTGTTCCTTCGTGTCGATCGTAAGCTAAATACCAGACTACACTCATGACATGTGAACAACAGCCCACGGTTCTGAGTCCTACTATACAATTACAACAGTAGATGATAATGGCTTCGGTTTTCTCCTTTAAACTGGTCAAATCAAGACACGTCGGCGAAGGCGTGATAAGCGCACATTACAATTTATTAAATACACCGAAGATCAACTGCTGACATTGTTAAAGCATGAAAAACATTCACAGAATAAATAAGAGTCCTATTTCAGTCCTGCGCAGGTTTATACACTAAACGTAAATTGTAATATACTAAAGTAGGTGGCACAAAATAAGAGTTCACACTTCATTTATAGATGCAGACAACATTACAAATAGCACGAACGACGAATTATGTTTAGGCAGCGTCAAACAAAAATATCATGACAGTTTTTTTGTATTTGACATAAGTAACAGCTGCCGTAATAAACCTATTTTATGCGTTTTGTTTTTACCGACTTCACAAAAAGGTGGAGGTACTATTGCATTATTGCGTTTTGTTTCCGTAACGGGACTGTACCCTAAAATCATGGTTTTTTAATTACTCCGGACTGCTAAAATAAATTGTAGCTTGGAAAATAACTAACGATATATTATGACCCATAATTTGCATATAACTAGATTTTGGCATGTTTGGATTTTGATGTGATATCCAGCTCGCCAATCTTCTTTGCTTAATACAGGATAAATAATTAGATCTCTCTCTAATAGCATAATTATTGCTAACACTCTTATTAATCATGATATCATAATGAAGGACTAATGGGAAGTGATGACCCGGATATTAAATACTCATGGTCACCGCTATAATATCAATGTAATTTGCTAATATATTAGTGATTAATAAAAGGGTATCATATGACTAGTGATGCGAAGTAATGAATGAGCGATGTGTGAATTAAAATAAAATTTGAACAACTACTTCTGTAGCTGTGTATGGACGAGAAGGAAGGGACCTCTCTCTCCCACAATTGACTTACCAAAGAAAAGTTGGATGGATTGTGTGAGAGGAAAAAGGAGTTATAAAAAACGTAACAGGACAGAATAGAAGAAAAACTGTGTTTCGCCCACCCCAAATATCACGAGATTAGGACAGGTGATTAGATGATGATGATAAACAATAACTTCTGTCTCTTAAAATACCTAAGCTTAAGTTTATATAAGTGAATACATATTCTCTAAAAAGATTTTTACATTGAATAATTCACCTTTCGAATATTAGAGTTCAATAGTAATTTATAGTGTAGGATGGGTGACCATCTTAACATAACGAGTTTCCTCCGTGCCTCGGAAAGCACGTTAAGCCGTTGGTCCCGGCTGTCATTTGGAGATCTTTGGCAGTCGTTACGGATAGTCGGAAGCCAGTAAATCTGACTCCAATCTTGCCATGAAGTACCGTGTAACCCCAGTTAATGGGTTGTGGAGGTCTGGTAGGAAGCCGCTCCTCGTAAAATACTGGTATTCAGCTAAATCCGGCTTGACTGGATGCCGACCCTAACATAGTTGAGAAAAGGCTAGGCAGATGATGAGTAATTTATAGTGTAAAATATATTAGAAATCTAAGATGTTACTTAAAATATATGAAGAAAATTTCAGGTCGTTTCAGTCAAGAAAACGACGTTATAAGACATTTGATATTTATATGAGAATAATTTTGTAACATACATAACTTTATCGTACCTAAAAGGTACATTGAGCAATTCATCTAAGACCAAATCATTATCCTAAATTCCTAGCAGATCATAAACAATTATTTTAATGTTTATGAAGTAGTTGCATAAATTAGCCGAATCACACTTAATTCATTTCATATCAGAATCATCCGTGTAAATTTTGCCACATGAAAAAAATATTTGATTAATAAATTATGATCTTTAGGGGGAAGCTTCAGGGTAGCCCGCGAAATTCAAATTTTCTTACGTTTTTTGCAATTCTCAGGCCAGTGGTACGTTGTCAAAGTTAAAATACTTTAGCGACTGTAAAACGTAACTAGTTACATAATTATAACCACAAAAATCATCAATACAAGCCTCGAAGCTCACTTAAGTGTAGGAACGTTTTTGACCTTGATAAAATCGTTTTTTTTTCATCATCATCTCAGCCAAAAGACGTTTACTGCTGGACATAGGCCCTCAAGTGTCACCATAACGATCAGTCCTGGGCGTCTCGCATCCATCGGATTCCCGCGATTCTCGTCGAAATTTTTTTATGGTTTTATATTTTTTATTACTTATAAATCGAATAAACAACATCACTACAAAACTCCAGTCTAATTACCTTTGATCTAATAAACTGATAAATGATTGAAGAGTCCCTCAGGCTCAGTGCGCCCGCCAACCATTAACCTAATTAATCACTTAGTAATTTGTAACACACACGAATTTTTATTCAGTCGCGAAAACAACGTATTGGTGAAAGGACAGTTAAGTGAAATTTGGCAGAAATGGAGTAAGTGATTATTATTTAAAAGTTTAAGTGAAGAGGACTATTAACTAACAGAGCTTTAAATGTGGTTACTCAAGGATTGCATACAAAAGAAAGAGATGCTCTAAGACACAATGCTTGTAAAATTTGAAGAAATTTATTTATTTGTAGAAGCTTAATGCACAAAAAAACTCTATACAAAGGCGGCCTTAAAGCTTTAAGGAATTTCTACTAGTCGACCTTAGCTTATTTTAGCGATTTACCAAAAAATCTAGTGATTAGATTATAAAATTAAAACACTATAACAGTAAAACTCTGCTTGCAAAAGAATCTGACTAATAATCAGAATTGTTGCATGTATATTAACCCAGTTTTTGAAAAGAATAATTTTTGAGACATTTTTTTTCTATGATACTAAATAAAATGTAGCACTGCAATTCATTGGTTCGATTCCCGTATAGAACAAATTTGTATGGCCTACTGATAATATTGTTTCAGGTCTTTTCTGCGAGTTGTCATGTTTGTGAATGTGCTTACGATACACGAATAATTCCTAGCGTGACCTACGTTTTTAGGATTATAAATACCTCTTACACGTCACTTGTCATTTTGTTATTATTTTTCACAATGTTTCGTCTAGTTGTCTCCGTATTAAATTTTGATTACAGTCTTTAGTGATACTTGCAGGATGATACAAATCGAGACATAAAAATTATCTAAATTGATCGACATGCCTGGTCTCTAGAGAGCCACAAAGAACAAACATACGTATTTAAATAGGCAAATAAACACATTAACCTCCTTTGCATCACGCAGCCAAATAAAAAGGATTTTTCATTTTTACATGGTTTTAACCAAAACACAACAAAAACCTATTGATCTGATTGATCTGACTAACAATTTTCTTTCAACTTTATACTCACTGAAAGAAAATCGTTTGTCTTGGTATGGTCATATGAAGACGAGGAATAAAGCTCATGATATTAAGAGAGTTATAGATATTATATAAATATATATAGATGTATGGAGAGAGAGTGTGAAGCCAAAGAAAAGATGGATGAAAGAAAAGGCCAGTGCAATATCACTGACTCCGTGACGTATAGCATCGACTCCAAGTAAGATGGAACAAGAGCAAGTAAATGATGACGATAATGTAAAATTACTCCTCAAACTTTCCAGGGAAGGAAACGAAGTGGTTGTCGTAACCAACGTATGCGGCGATTTTTGTATTCGTAAAAAGGCGAGAAGAAAACGTCAGAAGTTATTGGTGAAGGAACTGATGTATGACTATGCGAACAATACGACACTGCACGGTCTCCCGTACGTGACTAGGACAGGGCTGACTTTGATTGAAAAGTAAGTAGCAATTGGTGGACATAATCATTATCTTCTAAACCATGAAAGTCTTATTCAAAGGTTAATTGCAAATGGCACTGAAACAAAAGCTCATGATCATGTGTATTCTTCCCGACTTGACGTATGGCGCACAGACTGGTCTTTGACTAACACACAAAAGTTTAAACTCAAGGTTTACTAGCGAGCAATGAAGCGCAGTATACTAGTGTTATATTAACGGAAGGAGTTCGAAACACTATAAATATGTTGTATATTAATGCGCTCCAAAACCAGAATAGTTGATGTTTCTTAAAAGGCTGCCCCATTTAAATGAAACAGGGCAGGAAATACCCACATGCCCGACAAACTATAAGTAAGTACAAAATAGCACAAAGTTAATGCTCTGGAACAGGTAGGGTCGCGGCAAACTACGAAGAAGATGGTTCAATAAGTTAGACAGATTCCATCAAAGATGAAAGGAGTGGGGAGACGCCTTTGCCCAAGAGAAGGACAGAACAGGCTAACAAAAATCGTTATCAGTAAAGCCATAATGAGTAGAAAATAATGGACACAATCATAGTCAGCCTATAAAGATACCACTGATGGGACACAAGCGTCTTCTCTGTAAGACAGAGTAGTGATGAATGTTCAAAATTAGGTTGCCGGATAGAGTCAACGTAACCTTGGGATCGTAAAGGACAACTAAAGGAATATAAATGGGTTTTAGTCATTAAAATTCTGACATTCCGTCTCGTTTCACTCGGAGTGGAATCATATAATAATATGACCTCCTCAAAAATTAATTATGAAATTATTGGCACAAAAACACATATAGATGTATTTTTTTCTGGGTGGAGTGAGAAAGTGTCCCAAACTTTAATTTTAAAACGATAAAGGAAAATATGAAAAGCCAAACCGGTTAGCCCTAGGATAAAAATTTAAAGACCCACGAACATTATCTATTCCTTCCCATAGAAAGGAGCTCTGAGTACCTGCAGCAGTGGGAACATTATAATAAGGCTATTGAATATGTTTATTAGGAGCGCATAGCTTTATTACATCAATATTAAAATTTCAAGTTGGGATTATTAGAACGATAATTGTCAGTGATGTCATTATGATCGTAATATGTTTTCATTTTTATTATTTATAGGCTCGCATTTGATTTTCACTCTTTAGCTGTACGCATTATAAATTATGTTCCCAAAACTTTTGCACGTATGGTTGGGATGTTTACCATCTAGCAGTGGTGCATCGCCGTGCGTCTCGTGTTGATGCCGATGATGAAACGGGCTTGGAGAAATTAAATTGTGTAATTTTTTTTTTCAGAATCTTCTGGTGTGTAACATTTGTAGCCAGCGTGTCCATGTGCCTCTTTCTGATCAGTAAAGTGTGGTACAAATGGAAAACCAGTCCGGTCATCGTGACCGTTAGTGAGCAGCTAGTATCGGTCAATGAGGTATAGATTCATTATTATTATGATATAGCAGGTTTCTGTGACTTCCACCAGGTTCATATATCATCATCTTTCTGCCTTTGTCCCGTGCTATTAGAGGTCGGCGCAACACGTTGTTTTCGTCAATTCTATCCTGTGGCCACTTACTATTTTTTTTTATTACTCTTCACACAATCCATCCATCTTTTCTTTTGTTTTCCTCTCCCTCTCCATCCATCCTACCTTATCTATCAAGACAAACGATTTCCTGTCATCTTTTCAGTAATCGGTGTCACTTTCAAACTTCCTCTTATATACTTGTACTCATGTCTCATTTTATCTATTTTCGTCCGGATATTCATCTCAACATTCTCGTCTACGCCACATGCTAAAACGCTTAAATAGAGTTTTTTTTTTCGTAGATGCCATTTCCTTCAATCACAATATGTCCACAGTCAAAATGTAAACAGTCTAAGTACAACTTTACTAATGAAAAATTAATCGTGGATGAATATATGCAGAGACGTCGAGTAGCAAAATTTTTGAATAATGATACGTACGATGGAACAATCAACGATACGTAAGTTTTATGTAATACTAGCGACCCACCCCATCTTCACACGGGTGTAATGCTTGACTATGTCATAATCACGAAGGTTCCTACATCGGATTAAGGAGGAAGAAACGCATGGGTCACCACTGTGACAGCCGCCCGGAGGACACGGTGGAGTATGGTGAAAATTTGCCCCGTTTGTGCGAAGCACCACCGTGTGTTCGTGGAGACAATCGGCGAGAGCAAGCCCTCGCGCCGGACCCTGGTTCAGTTTATGGTTTGGAGCGAGGAGGAAAAAGGCGTAGCAATTCACGCGCTCCTCATAAAGATTTCAGCAAACACTACGGGCCCTGTAGGTTTGATGCCCGCTAGCTAGGATCACGAGAAATTTCTGAAAAGGAAACCCTAAGTCCGTCCAGAGCGGGACTTCTCCCGATCTGATTTTTTTTCATGTAATGATTTTAACCCTCAAAAAAGAATTCAAAACGTAGCGGTTTATTATTTGGTGGAGAGATTAAATACTGTTTGATCTTTGTATCACTGATTTACTGAAAGAAAACACAACTTAGAAATTAATATAAATTAAGCTCGCCTTTGTACATAAACTCTGTAACGAGACTTATTCGCCTCGTTACATGGAAAGGATTTTTGGTCGATTTTAGTCGATTTTGTCTATGTTTTTTGTCTGTGGTGCGGACCTTGAATGTCGTCTGTCAAAATCTGGACGTCACTCTGCGATCCGGACAGCGTCGTAATGGACACATATTTTTCAATTTATATTATTTCCTTGTAATCGGCTATAATCGCCGTAATTTAAGCCATTTAGTGGCATCTATATTGCACAAAGACTTCATGGACGTAGTATAATGCCAGAGATTCCATTGGTAAGAGATTTGTCGTATTTTTTGTCAAACATTTTTCTAGGGCGTGGTCCGAGTTTTATCTTACTGGTTTTTCAATCTTTTCAGATTTTACAGTGATTTGTCGCACGCAGCTGTTTTAAAACGCTGTGTCAGCGCACTGTAAGCTATTTTTGAGAAGGAAGACGGTAAGTTTCCATTCCTAAAAAAAAAGGTTTTACGCGACCCACGTGTTTGAAATCGAACGTACAATCTAACTTGTTTTTTATGTGATTGTTACAGTCAAAGGGGCGTTTTCCTTCTTTCTTACTTCTGGTCTTTCCTTTGGCCTTTTTGTTCATCTTTTTTTCGGCGATACCCCGAGCATTCTTCGGGAAACTTGAAGCCTCGCAACCTACGCGTCATGAAGGATTTTGGAACAAATAACCTATAAGTAACATGTTAGGGATCATCCCGGTAGGAGAATTCCTTTACTATATTCTCTTTTGTTTCAAAGATGCAACAATAACCATAATTTCCATAATTCCCAATAACACTAATTAATTTTTTTAAATTATTAGTGTAGAATACAAAGTCATGTTTTGAAGCTTACGGGCAGAGACATTAAAAGAATAGACAGAAGTATTTTATCGTTTTATTCATTTTGATGTAGCCTCCCACCGGCAGATTAATTGTCCAAACTCTTCCAACTTTGCTATTCCGGTCTGTGTGACTTCCTGGCGCCCGAATTTTATATTTCTTTCTTATTCAACCTTTTTTTATTATTTGGGAGATCACACACTAACATACCAACACATTTAGCAACCATCCAGCTACACACAACCCAATATAAATTTTTTATTTTTTTAATTTTTTATTATTACATTTGTCGCCTCGAACAGGACTTGAAGTTTGCTTCATGACTTTGTTTTTGGGATAGGTATTGTTGCATCTTGTGGTATATCTATTGTTTACAGATATTGTTTATTCTGTATTTATTAAATAATTATTGCTAATTGCTGTAAACAACATTCTTTTGATATTTTTTGTGAAAAACATACTTCTATTTAACAATATTGTACACTTCCTAGTACAATATTAATTATTTTTGTGTTTTGTTAACTTGTATTGTTACAGACATACCTTTATCCTTAAATAAGCAACATAATTGTATGGTAAGACAGCTTTTGTTATATTTAAGTGTTCAACGGTGTAAACTTAGTGCGGTGAAACTTATATATTTTACTTTTGGTGAACTTAACTTCAGTTTTACTTGTAAACTTAACTTTAAGAGATTGAAAACTCAATTGTAAGTTATTATTGCATCTTTTCCCTCCTAAACACTTTAATATTTTCATAAAAAAAGACCTAAATTTTATTGAAAACCGGAAAATCACATTTCAACTTAACCTCAAATATTTTTTCTAACTTTGAAGTTTTGCCTTTTGCTTAGATTGGTTCATTATTCATTTTGCTTTTTCATCATGGATAGGAAGGTTCATTTGTCTCTGCCTTTTGCTGAAAGAAATACATTTCCTGCTGCTGATGCACTTGTTTTTGACATGTTTAGTTTGACAAAAGTTCAACATACTTTTGATTTTTTAAATTTATTTCTTGAACATGGATACAAAGTCTTTTCAGATTCTTTTGAACATTGTGACAGACTTCACACACTCATTGTCAGCTTTTGCTATGCACGTTTTTGCCTTCTTTAACTTAATGAATGCTTTCGTTAACGGACATATAATAATAATATTTGCCTTCTGCAACTCAAATTGCTATTTTAAAAATCAATTAAATTCAGTTTTTTTAATTTTAAAAGTTGGATGAAAATTGGTTGGTTCATTTACAGTTTTGCTTAGTGATATTGCTTTTGAATGTTTTTGCACGGTTCTTATTCGTATTTCTTCATGGCACGAGTTTAAGTTTGCTTTCCTGAATTGTTTTGTGAAATTTTATTACTCAAGAAAATAGTGGCGGTATGGTCATGATACCTTAGTTTTACTTTGGCAGGTATTAAAAAGTTTTTCGTTTTGACAGGTCGGATTGTTTACTTTTATGAACATGATCTTCGTACCGAGAAATGGAAAAGTTTTCATCTATCCTTGTTGTTTATATGATTCGAATGTTAAGAAGCTGGAGTCACATCTAGGAATTATAATGTTTATAACTCTAATGAGTAGATTAACTAATTGGGTCGCATCGAGCCCCTGTTATTGTTAAAATAATCGCGAGTGTCTCAATGAACAAAAACTTTACTAGATGTTACAAACCGGTTGATGTTTCTTGTAATATGAACTTATTGGATTAGTTTGACTTATTTAAAAACATTCTTCAAAACTTAAGAATCAACTACTGTTTTGTTTTGTTAACATAATGATAATAGACCACATTTACAATTTTCTGTAGGTAGGTACACATACTTTTTCTGGTTTATTGGACGGTTTTAGTGGTTCCAATAGTTGCATTTTGGGCTCTAATAGTCATGAACATTGTTCACATTTAGTTCATAAAATAAATTCTGTTACTTGTAATAATTTAATTTTAAAACATTTTGATTTTTCTCATCATACCTTCTTTTCAACTTAGATTTCATTTTAGGTTTTTGTTTAAAATTTAACTTCACTTTATTCTTAAAAGTTTATTGAAAAATATAACTTATGTTCAAATTGTTACCGTTCAAGTTTATAACAGACACATCCGCTAGTAAACTTTCTCCTTCTGAGAAATTTAAATGATAGTATTACACAATTTACTTCTAAACATTTGAAAGGTTTTAATATTACTAATATTTTATAATACTTTATACACCCCTCAAAATAATCCTGTTGAGAGATATAATGAAACTGTTGAAACTTGCATCGCTTGTCTTATTAAGAAATATCATATAATTTTGTTTAAGTGTTTATTTCACTTCTAATTTTTTTTGATGTTTGTTAGGGAGTTATGTTTGATGCTTCCTTACATCGTATAACTTTTCTATTATAATAAGGGTCGTAGAGTCATTTCTTTTGATGTGGGTGATGTCTTGTGGAGAAGAAGTTTTGTTCAATCTCATGTAACTGTTTATTTTTTTTTGGGAAAACTCGTTCCTAAGTTTATTCAATGTAAAATTACTGATAAGATTTCTGATATTGTCTACGTTTGGAGAAACCTTACAATAGGTTCAAGTGGGCATTATCATATTAAAGACTTAAATTTTGATTTGGTTTCCAAGTGTTGACTTGTTTTTGATATTTTTGTTTGGAGGGGCTTTAATAGATGATGAATGTAGGGATGTATGATAGGTTCACCGGTTTTTTGAAAGAGATTTTGTCAGGCAGGCTTCATACAAATTTATTAGATTCAAATAAACATTCTAAAATATAACTTAGGACATTTTAATGACTTTTTCGCACCCACACATACATTTTTCATATCAAAAGATCTTATTTTTTGTTTTTTTGTATACACTGTTTTATACAGTTTATACAATTTTTTTACAATCTCGTATACAATTTTAAATAGCTACCTACTCATTTACACTTGGGTGCTTATTGTTATACTTGAATGTATGGGACTTGCTTCTAACATCCTGTTAGAAAGCAAAATCTTATCTTTTTGATCTGTGGATCATTCTGTTTCCCTTTTGTGGAAATAGTAATGATTTCTGCATTTCTCCTTTTTTTGCAGTTTTGCTAGCTCTTTTTGAGTTGGTATCTTCTGTACATCTTTTTAGGGATTTCTTTACGAGTGGCATTTGTTCTTACTTGTAGGGATTTCTCCTAATTTTTGCTGATCTAGGTGAATTTTTTTTTTCCTTGATTTCGCATTTTTTTTTTTTGCTATTGTGCTCGGGAAGTCGGTGGTGTTATGCCGATCACAATATGCATATTTTTGGAGATGTTTGTGCTCGGAAAATCGGTGGTGTTATACCGGTCACAATCTTCCTCTTTTGTTCTCTTGCATCCTTGCGTATGCGATTTTTTTGCTATTGTGCTCGGGAGTTCGGTGGTGTTATGCCGATCACAATATGCATATTTTTTAAAGATGTTTGTGTTCGGAAAATCGGTGGAGTTGTACCGGTCACAATATTCTTTTTTACTCTCTTGCCTCCTTGGTTTAAGAGATTTGATACTGTGTCTCACGGTTATATTTTGTTCCTGCTAGTCAGTGGCGAGGGTGCCTAACTGTACTCATATGGACATTTCTTTGGTTTTTTAAGACAGCGGCAATTGCGCCTAACTGTATCCAAATTAACATCTGTTATAGTTTATTTTACTTGCTAGTCGGTGGCGAGGGTGCCTAACCGTACTCAAGTTAGTCTTTATAGACATTTCTTTGATTTTTTTTCTAAAACAGCGGCAATTGCGCCTAACTGTATCCAAATTAACATCTTTTATACTTTATTTTACTTGCTAGTCGGTGGCGAGGGTGCCTAACCGTACTCAAGTTAGTCTTTATAGACATTTCTTTGATTTTTTTTTTTCCTAAAACAGCGGCAATTGCGCCTAACTGTATTCATATTAACATTTTTGTTAGTTTATTTTACTTGCTAGTCGGTGGCGATGGTGCCTAACCGTACTCAATTTTGTTTTTGTTTATAACATCATGCATATTGGTCAGCGATGATTACGCTTGGCTGTACTTATGTTATTTACTTGAATGTTGCTTGTTAGTCAGTGGCGAAGGTGCCTAACTGCACTCATGCTAGTTCTTGTGATATTGTAGGTCGGTTATGTTTGTGGTCTAACTGTACTTATTTTGACTGCATGTTGTTCTCTTCTAGGACGTTTTTTTTAACTCTTTTTTGGGGTTTATTGTTTTTGGAATTTGTAATTCCATTTTGTTTTTTTTGAAGCTTTTGCTTTTGTCTTTTGTTTTTTTTTTCTTAGCATAAAAGAAATTGCTTTCTTTTATTTTTTCGGGGAGGGATGTAATGTAACGAGACTTATTCGCCTCGTTACATGGAAAGGATTTTTGGTCGATTTTAGTCGATTTTGTCTATGTTTTTTGTCTGTGGTGCGGACCTTGAATGTCGTCTGTCAAAATCTGGACGTCACTCTGCGATCCGGACAGCGTCGTAATGGACACATATTTTTCAATTTATATTATTTCCTTGTAATCGGCTATAATCGCCGTAATTTAAGCCATTTAGTGGCATCTATATTGCACAAAGACTTCATGGACGTAGTATAATGCCAGAGATTCCATTGGTAAGAGATTTGTCGTATTTTTTGTCAAACATTTTTCTAGGGCGTGGTCCGAGTTTTATCTTACTGGTTTTTCAATCTTTTCAGATTTTACAGTGATTTGTCGCACGCAGCTGTTTTAAAACGCTGTGTCAGCGCACTGTAAGCTATTTTTGAGAAGGAAGACGGTAAGTTTCCATTCCTAAAAAAAAAGGTTTTACGCGACCCACGTGTTTGAATTCGAACGTACAATCTAACTTGTTTTTTATGTGATTGTTACAGTCAAAGGGGCGTTTTCCTTCTTTCTTACTTCTGGTCTTTCCTTTGGCCTTTTTGTTCATCTTTTTTTCGGCGATACCCCGAGCATTCTTCGGGAAACTTGAAGCCTCGCAACCTACGCGTCATGAAGGATTTTGGAACAAATAACCTATAAGTAACATGTTAGGGATCATCCCGGTAGGAGAATTCCTTTACTATATTCTCTTTTGTTTCAAAGATGCAACAATAACCATAATTTCCATAATTCCCAATAACACTAATTATTTTTTTTAAATTATTAGTGTAGAATACAAAGTCATGTTTTGAAGCTTACGGGCAGAGACATTAAAAGAATAGACAGAAGTATTTTATCGTTTTATTCATTTTGATGTAGCCTCCCACCGGCAGATTAATTGTCCAAACTCTTCCAACTTTGCTATTCCGGTCTGTGTGCCTTCCTGGCGCCCGAATTTTATATTTCTTTCTTATTCAACCTTTTTTTATTATTTGGGAGATCACACACTAACATACCAACACATTTAGCAACCATCCAGCTACACACAACCTAATATAAATTCTTTATTTTTTTTATTTTTTATTATTACAACTCTATTATCCATTTATATTGTAACTTGTCATGGTGTATAATTGTCGACTGTACTACTTTTCAGAAAACACTAGCATATAATTTTATGTATTTCATTGGAACATGTCATATTTTAAACACTAATTTATTAATACTTTTTTTCAGAATGAAAGTAAGAATTGCTAAGTTTGCCAGTGTCTCAAAAATTTGCGACTTCCCTAATCCTTATGATTTATCTGATATATTTCCAAGTAATCATACGAATTCTTCTTTTGTCGAAGATATTATAGAGGTAAGATTACGTCAGGATCAAGCCTTTACTACTTTGAAACTACTGTCCATGCTTCAAGACGTAAACATGGCAAGCTTCAGGGTTGGCCTTGTGATGAATCGGTCCAAACCGAAACGTATAAGCAACAGCACTAAACGTAGGGTCGAGGTAGATGGGTAAGATATAAAATATGCTGATGAGTATATCTACTGGGGCCAGTTAGTTTCTTTCGAAAACAGGCAATCAAAAGAGCCGACAAAATGAGAAACACGAAATTGCACCAAAAAACTAGGATTATAGACATAAGAATTAAGAACAAAAGTTTTTCTCACACTCTAGCCTGAAAATTTGTCAAAATTTGGCATTTACCAGGGTTTGAGAAATTCTCAATTCAAAATACTAAATTCAGAAACCCATTCTTAGTATCAAAGCCAAAAACGTTAACAAAAAAATGAAATTAAAGTTTCAATAAACTGTGTGAGGTTCAAATTATGAATTTTTAAAATTGCCTTTACTTGGTTTGCTACTGTGACTTTATTTTAGTAAATTCTTGATTTGTTTACAGGTGGCTCCAAACTATAACGATGTATTTCATGCATGTTTCGTCTATGGACATTATATAGAAAATTGTGAAAGCTTGTTTCGTATGGTTCTAACCAGCGAAGGATTATGCTACAATATGAATTCCCTTGCGGCTAATGAGATATTTAGAATGAAGAAGTAATACATAAATTCAATAAATGAAAATGACTATACCTCTATTATTAATTACGCTTCAAGATATTATCATTTGTTAATTTGCCAGGTTGCAGAGAGACTATGAATACTTGTACGCAACAAACGTTAGTAGAAACTGGACTGTACAAAATGGATATTCGTATGTTATTTCTAAAGAAGTAAACCATGAAACTATAGAAGAAATAGAAAAAGAGTATAGCGATAGTTATCCAACTCGTGGAAGGGTAAGTTTTAAAAACAAATAATTTTAATGAGTTGACTTCTTTAAACAATCTGTTCCGTCTACTTGAATTGATTTTTTTTACCAAACTGTAAATGTACCTAATGTTTTTTTTTTCAAAAAGCTTTATTTAAAAAAAAATGGTTTTTTCATTAAGTGCCTATACAAAATATTATAGTTTTGGAATTATATAGCGATTTGATTTGTCTTGCGTCTGTTCGTCTACCACAGCTGCATGTTTCATTCCCTCTAGATTCGGTTGTTATAATAAAAAAACCAAGCATATGATAATGTATTTGTATGTGTAACTGTGTGTTTAAATTCATATTACGAGAGAGAGAGAGAGAGAAATGTTGCTTACCTTTCTAATATTGTTGATCTGTACAAGTACTGACTTGAATACTTCTAATGATAAAAGGTTACACAAAATGTCGTTGGCTACTTTTATTTTTAAATATGTAAATATAAATATGCATATAATTATTTATGTATGTATCTATGGAAGAGGCCACGAAACTAAACTGCGAGAATGGTAGTTCCGCTATAATTTGATAGATTAACTACCAATGCGACTGCCACTGTTTTTTTACATGTTTCAGGAAAATGGTGAAAGTCCCGATGTCGAGGTTGTATTACAACACAACAAGTCGGATCGCGACCATCTCTGTAACGGTCTCAATTCTGGATTCAAAGTAAAAATTACGATTCAAGTATTTAATTAAAAGAATCTGTAGAGATTTCTGGATAGGTCATCAAGTTTTGGCTTATGGTTTTAAGCAAGCGTCAATTACCAGCAAATAAGATAGACAATTTTAAGTGCAGTTTCAACGAAGCATAAGGAAATAATAATGTCCTAAATTAACTTTATGGCAATATCCAATTAATTAGCTTTTCGGCTTCGACCAGAAATCGTTCTTCGGTCTGCCACTCCTTTACTCGTATTATCATCAATTTCAGGTGTACATCCAGCACCCAACCGATTTACCTCAGTCGTCACTTTACTACTATGCTGTGTTAAACAATCAGGTGTCCTCAATGGCACTCAGCTTCACTGTTCTCAATACATCAGAGAGTTTGAGGGGTTATGACCCAGAAGTGTAAGCTTTCAAATATAATTTTTTATTAATTTTAAACCAGTTCCTTCAGATTGGCAAGAAGTGGCTCAAAGCCGAGAACGATGGAAAACAATGTAGAGAGACTTATGCCCAGCAGTGGGACAGTATAGGCTAGATATATAATAACAATATAATAACATTAATATAAACAAGTGCTTGAATGTGATCAAGCCTGATAAATAGTGCTGCAATCGTTGAACTTGAAATCGCACTCGTTTATTAAGAGCCTTTACTTTCTAGCCTTAGCACATAACATTATATTTTGACGAGAAGATCACAGCAGCAATAATTTGGAAATTTGATCTTTTGAAATTTTGTATTTTGTCACGTAATTCATTCTCCTTTTTATTTTAGACGTCAATGCTATTTCCACGAAGAGCGATACCTGAAATATTTTAGCATATACACAGCAAGTAACTGTAGAATTGAATGCCTGTCCAACGTAACGAAACATTATTGTCATTGTACCGCGTTCTACATGCCCGGTAAGTCATTTATTTTTTTCTTTAACTTGTCATAATTGGTTGAACTGCAGCCTGGGTGAAAAAGTTGAATATTTCTCTTCGCGTGATCACAGAGCTGGGCTTTTATTCGGTCAATGAATCAGCATTGCCATCCAACGTGGCAATGCTGCTAGCATTCTGGGCACTATTCCCATTAAAATCGATGTGGATGATTTTTTTATTCCCTATGTGTTCTATTTCTTCCCGTTTCTACATAATTATTATTATTTTTAATTTGTGTATATTAGACCTATTAAACTACAATATCTATTAGTTAAGATTTGTATAGGCGTGTTGTTACATTGTGTATAAATAAACATAGAAGAGAGAAAGAGTCAATTTTATCTTTAATACTTCCAATATCCTTTTGTGTTTTACTAAATTCTTTACTTTGTTTTCAGATGACCGCAGTAACAGAATCTGTACCCAGATAGATGATGACTGCGTGAAAGAAGCAAGAAGTATGTCGTCTAAAGTACTTTTTTTTTCAATCTTGCTTCTTTGATTACAGATTTTTTTATATTCCAGGAATAATGCAATACCAGGAATTAGCTAAGGAAGGGAGCAAAAGATGCCATTGCCTTCCGGCTTGTAATACTATGGATTATGATGCTGAAATACTAAAAAGTGAATTTAATTTAAAACGGTTAATGGAAACCTACTATAAAACTGTAAGCTATTCTGATGGTTCCTATAATAGGTAAGGATTGAACAAGCTTGCAAAATTTCTTAAAACTAACTTATAATCATGAGACCTGTCAATCAAGAGTCCTTACAATATTAAATTTTTAATACATTTGACACGGTAAAGTTTTTTTAGTAAACAATGATCAACACCTTTATTATCAACCTTGCTTGACTTTGCTTCAATCACTTTTGCCTACGTCAGATTTCATAGTATCGTAATAATTTTCCTAGTCGGTTGACGTTTTAGACAGACAAGGACGTGAATCATTTAGACGTTACGTATCTACGAAGTGTCGCGCTATTAAGTAGCTCATTGGACAACAAGTTCAAGTTGATATGTTACAGTTGGCTTATTTTCTATCAGTAAACATTCAAATAGGTACGAATTCAGTCATTTTATGTACACTTCTTTTTCTTTTCGTGTCAATGTGCTCAAACTAAATATTCTCTGACCAGTATTTGGTAACTGGTACGGCTCTGTTATTGGCCTCGTATAGATCCTGAAAAGTACAAGTAGTTGTGCAGGATGAGCAGCACAGCAAATGACGCATGCCCTGTGCAGCGTTAATTTCGACTATTAAAAATTATTATATACTAATACCTTAATAGACTATACAATAGCATTATTTTTTTCAGCATTAACTTCTCCAAGCTTGAGATGTACTTCAAGCAGCCTAGGTTTATGTCGTGGCGCCGGTCGGAGCTGTTCGGTCTGATCGACTTCCTTGCCAACTGCGGCGGTCTGTTGGGCTTGTTCTTGGGTTTCTCGTTCTTGAGTCTCGTTGAGATCTTCTACTTTCTCTCTTTAAGGTAAAACTTCATTATCTTATGAAAATAAAACAAAGTTTTTGTAAAGATTTTTATTCGCACTAACTGTTAATTTTTTTAATTGAAAAGCAAGACAGGATATTTCTTCAGGATAAAGTTGTTCATCATTGTTTTGATGTACGCTAAGTTAAGAAAATGCTGTTGCAGCTTAGGTACTGATGTAATATGAATCGATTTCTGTAGTTTTAAGACATTATGAAGCTCAAGACAATGATGTTGAATAGAAGACTCAGCTTTAGCTTATCGCCTACGACCTTTGATAATGATTCTCATGCTAGGCTATGGTAATCATGCATTAGCCAGTATAGGCTAGTAGGCTATTGGTAATAATGCTTTAGCCCGGTTTTGTGAAAAACCTTCTTACAAAAAAAATATCATTTATTAGCCAGTATTTCACCTGACGTGACTTTGGCTTCAACATGAGATAATCCGTAATTTTAATTTTAGATTTTACTGCTGTGCTGACTGCTTTTTTCTTTCCAGATTATGCTGCACATTAAAGAAAGATCTAGAAGAGGAAAAAGCTCAGAAAAAAACAGAAAAAGAAGTTTACGAGTATGTAGAAAAATACTAAGATGATCTCGAACAGTTTTTGAAATTCAGTCTTCTAATATACAACAAACACTGACACACATCACGTAGCACAACATATCATCACCATACAAATTTTATATGCCACTTTTGTATGGTGAAGATATAATTATTGTGCTGAATATTTAAAATTATCACAAAATTATTTTAAATCATCCAAACACCGAATTAATTCTCAACACTTCAAAAGATAGAATTGTATTGTAAAATACTTGAATTTGTTATATTATTAGGTATGATGAAAGTATGAATAATGGTCTAAGCTGATATATTAAATAATAGACTTTCCACTCAAAAGTGTTTTTATTGTGCCTAAGGTATCGGCCCAGTAGGGCCATTGCCCGCTACAAGAAATTTCTGGAACTGAAAGACACAGATTTGGTTTTACTTAGTAAAAGTCAAACACGTCCTCTCACTTCACCCTAGGGCGAGAGAAAACATTAGATTTCAATAGAATAGAATTATGTATTAGATTTTTCACGTCAAAATAAGTAAATGATGTCAGCCAGTAACTGGGTTGTAAAGTTTAGAAAGGCAGTCGCTCTATGTAAAATACTGACATTCAGCTGCATCCGGTTACACTTGTAGCTAGCTTCAACATTTATAATGTAGTTTTGGAAACGACTGCCTCATTTCAGCCGAAAAACGTCCACTGTTGGACGTAGGCTTCGCATGTGTATAAAGACCTGCTCCTGTGCATATCGTATCCATCAGATTACCGCGACCTCCACCAGGTCATTCATCTACTTTGTTGGATGCCTTCCGCGACGCTACGTCTTCTGTCCGTGATCGCCACTTTGAAATCTTCCGACCCAATGACCATCTGTTCTGCGAGCAATGTGACCTGTCTACAGCCATTTACGTTCCAAAAGAAGTGCCAGAAACACTGCTTAGATTGATATAATAAGATAGCTATCCTGTACCTGTACTACAATAAATCTACACTAATATTATATAATAAAGAGGTAAAATTTGTTTTTTGTTTGTATGAGGTAATCTGTTGAAGTACTGGTCCGATTGCTAAAATTTTTTCACCAATAGAAAGCTGCTGTATTCCTGAGTGACATAGGCTATATTTTACGTACACTGGCGAAGCTGCGGGCTAAAGTAAAATATAAATAAATGTCGATCAATTTAAAAACCCAAAGCTCTAAAATGTTCTAAGACTACACTAATTCCCGCGCTAAAGCGCGTTGTGCAACTGTACCAATATTAGCACGAACAGGACGCTCGGTTCAACTCCTGCGCGTCGGATCAAAGACGCGATTTATGCGACGTCGGATTACTTCGATTTATAGCGCGCTAACGAACGCACGTGCTCCGACAACGATTATAAGTAGATCTTGAAATGTTCCATTGAAATAAAAAGAAGAATTTGATTTTATTTTGCTATATTTCGCTCTTTCTTCTATTTATATAAAAAAGAAACTGATGGATTGACATATCAAGGGACAGCCGAAACTATTGGGACTAGGAGCATGAAATTGTTCAAAAGATTTCCTTTTATGACGTAGGATAGCATTAAGTGAGGAATTTCCAAAATTAACCCCCTCAAGGGATGAAACGGGGATCGTTTCATCCGCTGGCAGAAGCTAGTTCCTATTTGGAATTGGTAGACATCCACCTATAAGTATTTCATGAATCCCCGACCGGTCTTATAGGACCGCGCTGTTATTGTCTTACTATTGTGTCTCGTTTCGCTGGTATTGATAGGTTACATAACTTTTCTATGTAAGGCGAGAAGGTCAGTCAATCTTTTACTGCCTAAAACCCTTCTCAGTACCTTTCAGGTGGAATTCCAAGGCCTCGTTCACAACCCCAACTTACCTAGTAACAGGTTGTGACTGGGTATAAAACGTTTTGTGATTACATTTGTTTTGCGTACAGATAAGGAGTGAAATGCCCTACTGAAGTCTGTTTCCTTTCCATAGCTACAACCTAAGGGGTCTTAAGTCAAGAGTGTATAGGTTACTTCTAGGTAAGTGTACTCTATTGTTGACCACATCATCGCTTACCATCAGGTGAGATAGTGGTCAAACGTGAGCGTATCGATTATAACAAAGATATTAAATACGCATAAAACTGTTTTCCCAGTAAGTGCCTGACTAAAATTGGCGCTTATTCTCTCATTATTTTATCTCAAAACCTATTGTGTTCATGTCAAAGCGTCGCGGCTGCTTGCTTAAAAGAGGCAATAAATTAAACCGGCCATCGAACTAAGAACTAAAAAACTCCATTATTAAAAGCCCACTATAACTCTTACAAAACAATAAACACGAACATTAACGTATATCCAAACATCTTGTCTTATACGTAAAGCGAAACACTTGAAGATCAAAGACTGCGAGCGCAGGAAACGCGCAATCGTCTATCAGTGATACAAGGCGCCTTTCAGAGCCACTTGAGGGTTAAGTGGGGCAAAAAATGACGTCATTGATTCTGTACTGTATCAAGAACTGATAGGAGACCGCCAGAGGTTTGGCTGAAATTAATGTTCAAGTGATGAGGGTATACTGTGCAGCTGTGGAGGTGAGGTGACATCATCATCGTCTCAGCCGAAAGATGTCCACAGCTGGACAAAGGCCTTCCTTAAGCGTTGCCATAACGACCAGTCCTGTTCCTCTCGCATTTATCGGATTCCCGAGACCCTCACCAGGTCATCAGTCTACCTGGCGGGAGGCCTTCCAACGCTGCGTTAACCTGTACAAAGTCACCACTCCAGAAACTGAAGAGAAGTGATGTACGAGGTTGTGATGTAGAAACTTTTTGCACTGTTGATACAAAAGCATTTTTTAACATTTATAAAACATTATAGTCCAAGAGCTACTGAACCCTGGGAGTAACGGTCTTCCTGTAAGGTTAGAAATTTGCATACTTACGATTTATGGCATGCTAAGAGCAATAGCCATGACCTGGCAGGCGTCAGCCTTGCACGTCATCAGCCTCTTTATTTTTTGGACTGTTAAGTAAATTGAGTTTCAAAACTTGTTTCTGTAAATTTGGAAATTTAATAGGATAGACTTTATTTATTGTACATCTTAAAAAAAAAATGACAGGCGATTACAATAAGCAGAAGTATATGACAGATCAATTGGAAAACGCACAGTTGATGAGGTAAAATAAACTTTATCCTGTATACTTAAAATTTTTATATGTTTTCAAGTAAACGTCTCAGAGTAAATATGCACAATGCCAGGCGGTTTTGAACAGCATAAAACCTTGACAGGCGAGGGGACAGCTGCTAAGGGCGTGCAAATATGAACGCATAGGTACAGTAAATGCAATGTATTTTATTGGGTTTTATGGAATCTACATTATTCTTCCAGTTTTCCAGTGGTAACTGCCCCTATTTGCAAGTTGTAGGTCGCGGGTTCAAACCCGGTCACGCGCATTACTTTTTGTAATTTATTTCATCACCATTGTTCTCAAAACGGTAAAGGAAAACATCGTGAGGAAACCAGCATATCCTAGAACCAAAAATTCGAAGACATGTGACATCCACCAATCCGCAATGGGCCTGCGCGGTGCATGGATTATGGCTCATTCCTTCTCTAAGAGAGGAGGTCTGAGTCCAAGCAGTGGGAACATTATAAGGCCGATAACGCTAATGATAAACATTCATTTTCTTCAGCATCATCCGAAATTTCGCTATCACTGTTTTCATTATCATCTGATTCTTCAACAATGTTTTAAAATGTTTTTGAAATTTGTATGCCAAATGTATTATACCTATGGTTTGAAATGTTCAAAATTAAATAATGCGCGTTATGAAAAGTTCCTTGCTACGTAGGTACAACACAAATAATCCTAAAGTGTTGATGAAAAAAGTAGTAAGCTATGATTCATCGAATTTACCACCCTGCCAACGTGAACTACATCAATAATTATTGAGAACTGCCTACATTACAAATATATGGCGAAATTGTAATTTAAAAGAACCAACAATTCTTACACTTGAAAATAACGGTTGGAACTTAATTGATAGTCGTTACGATTTTAATTGGTTTGAGGGGAATACGGTTACATCTTTTATATACGACATACTTTTACAAGGACCTGCTGATACTGCCACAGCACAATCGACTGAAACTGAGGAATGCATTTCAGGTAAAATACAACTATTTGACGAGTATTCCGTAACATTTAGGGCCTGTTTCACAATGTCCGACTAGGCACTACTCACTGAATAAATTCAAAAATGTGACAGAATTTGTATGAAATTATCTGTCAAGTAAGATACTCGAAACTTAATCATAGGTGGTGAAATAGGCCCTTAATGTGCAGTCCTATGTAATTGAGCTTGATATTTCTATCATTAAAATATTTTTTTCACTATTTTCAGATGAGGAAAACATTGTTGAAGAATCAGATGATAATGAGTACAGTGATAGCGAAATTTCCGATGATGCTGAAGAAAATGACTATCAAAAATAATGTAGATTCCATAAAACCCAATAAAATACATTGCATTTACTGTACCTATGCGTTCATATTTGCACGCCCTTAGCAGCTGTCCCCTCGCCTGTCAAGGTCTTATGCTGTTCAAAACCGCCTGGCATTGTGCATATTTACTCTGAGACGTTTACTTGAAAACATATAAAAATTTTAAGTATACAGGATAAAGTTTATTTTACCTCATCAACTGTGCGTTTTCCAATTGATCTGTCTTATACTTCTGCTTATTGTAATCGCCTGTCATTTTTTTTTTAAGATGTACAATAAATAAACTCTATCCTATTAAATTTCCAAATTTACAGAAACAAGTTTTGAAACTCAATTTACTTAACAGTCCAAAAAATAAAGGGGCTGATGATGTGCAAGGCTGACGCCTGCCAGGTCATGGCTATTGCTCTTAGCATGCCATAAATCGTAAGTATGCAAATTTCTAACTTTACAGGAAGACCGTTACTCCCAGGGTTCAGTAGCTCTCCAGCTATTATCGTTACAATCACGTTAACGTATTAATATATCAGCACAAACCATCGCAGGTTTAATGGTGCTATGTCAGAAGCGACCTTTTAACCTATCAATACCCGCGAAACGAGACACAATAGTAAGACAATAACAGCGCGGTCCAATGAGACCGGTCGGGGATTCATGAATTAAATAAATAATAAACTGTTAGGTGTTAACACGAACATTGTTAACCTACATTGAAGTTTGAACGGTTGAAAACTAACTATTGACGTTTGCTATGAGAATGTTAGGTGGCCTAAGGGCTAAAAATTTTTTTTTTTAACGTTTGAATCCCCAACCGGTCCTATGAGACCGCGCTGTTATTGTTTTACTATTGTGTCTCGTTTCGCGGGTATCTGAGTAATTAAACAAAAAATTCGGAAGGCTGCCGGACGGTGGGCCGGTAAAACACAAGGTTGGTTCCCTGAAATCGCACCAAGGGGTTGTGGCAGACCAAGAAGTAGATGGCGGGACCACTTGGATGTCTTCCTAAAGCATTGGCAAGAAGTGGCTCAAAGCCGGGAACGATGGAAGGATTGGACGGAGGTCTTTGCCAGGCCGTGGGACATTATATAGGCTAGATATAATAATTTAATAATAAAAATTCCGCCTGATGGTAAGTAGTGATGCAATTGTTGATGGTGATGTGTATTAATTTATTAGTCACGCTAGCCTTGAAGACACCTAAATTATATGTGTATTGTATTTGTATTGCGACTGACATCAGACCAATTTTTTCCAAAAACCTACATCATCAGTCCCATAGAATAACAAAATCCTAACCTATACGTAAATTACATCTAAGACTTGATCCCAAACGGCGTCACAAGCCCGGACCTACCGTGCAATTAGTGGTCAATTCTGCCGCCTGCCTTGCGGCTAAGGATAATGCAAGGGCAACAATTTGGTGGCCATTACAACGTTTGTCGGGTTAATGGGTAATCAAAAAACAGCTCGTAAGTGGCCGACTCTTTGTTCCGCCTCGCCATTGTGATTGGGAAAGGTTGGGTTATATGCTACCCATAACGAACCGATGAGTCCAATATTATAACTTCTGTGTGCTACTAATTGAACCGCAAGAAATATCAGGATTGGGCTGCGAGATTGATTGAAAGCGTTATCGAAGCACAGGAACGCTAAGTGCAACCTAAGAAACACAGGTAGGTTTCAGTCAATAAAAGTCTAACAGTTCCTTTCGCTCCAAAGCTGGAGAAGTTTGAATTTATTTATTTATTTATTTATTTATTTATTTATTTATTTATTTATTTATTTATTTATTTATTTATTTATTTATTTATTTATTTATTTATTTATTTATTTATTTATTTATTTATTTATTTATTTATTTATTTATTTATTTATTTATTTATTTATTTATTTATATATTTATTTATTTATTTATTTATTTATTTATTTATTTATTCTTCATGCACAATATACATAGGCGGACTTAATGCCTTAGGCATTCTCTACCAGTCAACCTAGGGTGGTGAAGAGATAATATGGCAGGTGCATAAAAGAGAAAAAGTTATTTAAAAATATAGGTAACAACAATATATGCATACAAATAAGATAAACATACAAATAATAATAATAATATATAATTATATGATGAATATATATTATATATATATAAATATTATATAACAAAGTAAGATTAATAAGTTATTGAGACGATTCTCTCATCAGTGGAGAAAATAATTCCGCAACTTCCGCTTAAACGCATATCGACTTTCAGCCGTCCTGATTTCGAGAGGAAGTGCGTTCCACAGAAGGATAGACTGGATATAAAAAGAAGAATGGATAAAATCAGAAGTATGAGAAGGACAGAGCAGTAAAAGATTATTAGTAGAACGCAGATTCCTAGCGTGTGACGAACATAGAAACTGAAAATGAGTTATGAGATAGGCTGGGGGCGAAGGAGAATTGAGTAGAGAAAAAAGGGTAGTCAGAGCCCGCAAATTTCTTCTCTGGCGAATAGGCAACCATTTGAGTTCCAACCTGAAGTTCGAAACATGGTCATATTTCCTCAGGTTAAATATAAACCGGATGCAGTTGTTGAGCAGTCTGTCTAGCTTATCCAGCAAAACCGCGTTCAGGTCAAAGTAACACACGTCACCATAGTCTAGGATAGGGAATATCAAAGTCTGCACAAGCATTGTCTTAGTTTTGGCAGGTAAAAAGTTCCTCAGACGATACAGACACCGCAAAGTCCCATTGACTTTTTGGCATACACTAGCGACTTGACTTTGCCAGCCAAGCGTCGAGTCCAGATGCAAACCAAGATCCTTTACGCTAGGACTGATAGGGATGATGGACCCATTAAAAACAATAGGGGGCAGAGAGCTAACCACCACTCTACTCATCATGCGCGAGCTACCAATAACAATGGCCTGACACTTTGAGGGGTTTACAGACACCCCAAACCTTTCAGACCAGCCATTGATAGCCTCCAGATCCCGGTTTACATCCTCTATAGCGTCTGACAAACTTTCCACCCGCGCAGATGCATACAACTGAAGATCATCGGCATAAAGATGATACGAACACCGAAGACAGTGAGTTATAAAATTAATGAAGATGGAAAATAACAATGGAGAAAGAATACCGCCTTGTGGAACTCCAGCACCAAGATCACGCCAACTCGACGAACTCTCATCAACGCGAACCGACTGCTGGCGTCCCCGCAGATAAGAAGAGAACCATTCCAGTGCTTCGGGAGAAACCATAAGATGGGAAAGGATAGAAAGGAGTATATCGTGACTGACGGCATTAAAGGCATTGGAGAAGTCAATCAATACCAACACAGAAACCTTTGTTTCTTCCATTGCTTCTCTAACGTCGCCAGTCACTTTAAGGAGAGAGGTGGTTGTACTGTGTCCAGGTCTAAATCCAGACTGGAATGAGCTTACAAGGCTATGTCGGTGAACAAACCTCGAAAACTGCTTGTGTACGCAGGCCTCCAGTACTTGAATGTGTTTTGTTTGAGAGTAATTTTTCTACTTAAAAAAACTCATCACTCAAAGACAAAAATACTAGTAGGATAAGGTCCTTTAATGTGTAATCAATCAATAACTGAAAAAAAAAACTTAATTAAAACTAAATATGTGCACTAAAACTGGAAGTCCTAATTAAACTTTTTACTGACAAGCTGACTGAGATTCTATAGTAAAACTACCCAATCCGATATCTACTGTAACTGTAATTTCGATCATCAACGAACCTCAAACGTAATCATAGTCCAACCTCAAACGAAATAGTAAATCTTCATCCACAGTAAATCCTTTCGATGGCTTAAATAAACACGCCATGTAAACCCATCTTAACCAACCATCCTACTTAGCTATATGATAAATTTTTTCTTCGACGTTTTTGCGTCAATTCTGTTAAAATTACTGATGATTCGAATCTCCATCATTGTAAAGATGATTGATTACTGCCTCCTAGCCGTTGGAGTAATAAGGGGCCACCGGTGGATGAATGTCTTTGTT